>JAQSUU010000091.1:5033786-6292232 GCA_038087645.1 Saccharum hybrid cultivar R570 | reverse complement strand
TGGCGCAGGGATTGCAGGATCCAAGCTTCTGACATCACAATCGACACCCAGATCAAGTCAGAGTTGCTGCAATCTGGACTGCTTGGTTCCGCATCAGGCCAAGCCTTGCACAACCTATTGGTGTCCCACCCTGCTCCAGACATCTCTGCTGCTGCTGATCATCAAGGTATTGTTTACCTGATGGCCAGGAAAAAATACCAGCACCCCGAGCCCGAGGGATGGATGCTCGCTGTTGACACCAGGAACAAGACACTGCTAGGCACAGCTGAGTTTGGCGTTGAATGGAAGCCATGTGCATCTCACATGTATTGCCCTACTGGCATTGCCAAGTATATTAAACCGAGCACAGGTATGCCATTATTTTAGAGCATCTGTCCCTAAAGGAAATGCAATGTTCTATGGTTTCAATTGATCCCTTTCTAACTGCTAAGTATAATGGAGTAGTTAATCAGAACAATTAAATTGATATGTGATTTACATTCAGCTACTTTGTAATCAACTGTGTTTTCAGTTTATATTGACTGAAATCTGCTTGGCTTTTAATTGATAGATTTGCTAGTTCTCAGGTGACTGAGATCTTGCATCACTTTTATTTGAACTGGCAAATGGGGATGGGTTGGGGATTTGGGCATTACCTTGTTTTGCAGCCTTACCGGCAGCTCTGGGGAGGCTTGCTGGCTGGCAGTGGTGAGAAGTGGCAGGTGGGTGGCGACTGCGGTTGGGGTATCGTTTGCCAAGTGGTTCGCATCAGTGGCAGTGAAGGGCAGCAGTGTGCTGCAGGAGCTGGGCAGGGGGAGATGGCGGATGAGACAAAGAAAGAGTGTCAGAGAGATTGGGGTGTGGGGCATTGTTGTTATTTAAGCAAAGGTGCATTTGAACAGTTGGATCTGGATCTGATGGCCTCAAAATGTGAAAGAACTGCAAAATTGTCAATAAACTAAGGAGGTGGATCCTTATTATCCACACCTGGTGGCAAATTAACTGCTTCATTTATATTTTTCTAACAAAAATGGCTACCGTTAGCGATCAAATAGTAGTGTTTTCTTCTTCTTTAGTGATCTTATGACTGCTTTTGTGGAGGAAGATTTGCAAGCCTTGGATCATTGGGTTTTCTAGTTCGTGGGGTGTTGCACTGAGGAATGTGAAAAAACAAGATAAGCATAAATATTGTGGCTTCTGTCATCTAGTTGTATGTTATGAATAGATGACATTCAATCATGGTTTTATCAATCAGCTGCATTTGGAGGATTCTTCTGTCATATGCACTGCTGTTATTATTTATCCATTCTAATTGCTTTGGTTTTACCTGGGTAACTCTTCTATTGCGGATGGTTATGCAAACTGCTTGAAATACATAGCTCTAATTTAAGGCACTACTTTGTTTTCCATACTTGCTGATAATATGACTAGGTGCATGATTAATTCAGGATGATTTAGCCTTAGGATCCTCAGGTGGATCAATGTAGGAAGTTTTCTTTTTCTTTGTACCCAGTTGAGTTTTAATAGCTAATAATGCGAAAAGTCTAGATAAGCATAAACGATGCAGTCTTGTGCACAAGTGCTTATGCTGTTTTCACTGGATGTTTTTACAGGCGATAAGCGAAGGATGCTAGGAATGCTTAAAGCCTGAAAATAAAGATGTAACATTATGTCCTGTTCGGCTGCTCATATTGCAGCCGGCATCTTTCAGCCATCCAACAGTTGCATATAGTCTCAGCAAAACACATGCAGTAGCAGCTGGAGCAGCGGCAGCCGAGGCTGTAACAAGCAGCCGAACAGGAGTATATGTGTCCCTCTTGCTTGAGTTATTCAATAATCCTGGTCGTCATCATGGTGTGTCGTGATGTATGGCTTGTTATTTTAAGTTTGTCGTTCTAGGTGGATTATGTGTTCGCTTGTGTTAAGAATTGCTTGTCAACCTATTCTACTTGTCATTACAGTATCTATTGTGTTTCCAGTATACTGTTCCAAAATATAGCTACCTTAAATCATAAAGCGTGACAACGTAAATACATAATGTTAACGGATTCATCATGAAACCAACCATTATAACAACACTTCCTATTTGAAACAAATTATTTTTAGAGGTATTTAGAGATATTGACTTGGACAAACCTAAATATAGCTATATTCTGGAACGGTGGTAGTATGTATCTGATACTTGGCGGTGCTGTTGATGATGTGAGTTTTTGCGGAGGCTGTTGTTTTTCCATCTCCCCTTAAAAAGAACAATTTGCTATTATGGTAGCAAGAAATTTCACTATTTGGGTTTAAATTCGTAAGTCTTTCATAATTTGACACCCTGTTCCACATGTCAATGACTCTAGTGACCCCGGGCCGTCTTCTGCGTTGCGTAATGTGCACAAAACGGTCGCAGGTATTCCCAATGCAACAGGATCTCTAATAGGCCGATCCTTGAGACAGGTGCAAACGGGCACAAAACACTCGCAGGTATTCCTAATGCAACAGGATCTCTAATAGGCCAATCCTTGAGACAGGTGCAAACGGACTTTCAGTACAACCTGTATGCAGATTCAGATCTCTCGCAGGTAACCTTGGACTTTCAATATACAACCTGTATGGAGATTCAGATCTCTCGCAGGTATAAACTTGGGAGGTGAATACGGCTCAAAGAAAGCTAAGCCGAATTCTCACTTTCATTTCTAGACTTTTATCCAAAATCCCGAAAGCTCTGATCCATTCTTTGTTAAAATACCTGTATTGTCTCTAATTTATTTTTCCCTTCGCTAAATCTCCGAACTCACCAATCGATCACCAAAACTCATCATAACTCAAAGGCTAGAGACATAAACCTTTCGATCTCTTTTTTTTTTTTTGTGATTGACTAGTGTGTGGCCTTGTGTTGCGATGGGCGGCAAAGGATTTTTAGCGCAATGCGCAAAGTACGGGCAACATGATGTTTTGTGGCTAATTGAGACATCAACCTTCAAGCATCAACTTGTTTTGAGATCGTGAATCACCTACAAATGTAAGACCAAATGGCCATAATCCAACATAGAATGAAATAGATTAATTTAAAAAAACATTTCGGCACAAGTCTCCATGATGATGAATTAATGGCACTTTGGATGGCATCAAACCATCAGCAGCAGTTTAAGCACTCCCTCACTTTTGCTCCCTATTACACAACACTGAACTATGTCAAACTTTTCAGAAACCATACAACAAGCATGTCCTTCGAGGACATCTTGCTACCTTCACCTCCAACCTCTCCTGTTTGCTGAGCATAGAATTTGTCAAATCTGTACCAGGCAAACAACCCAGTCTATCATTTGTTCTTGGATTCATATATCACCATGTGATATTCAAAAGAAAAGAAATAAAATAAGAAGGATGCATACATTTTGGCACTTGCAACAATATTCGCTTAGCTGCACCACCATTTGAAACCTACAGCTTTTTTATGCAAATGTCCTCGATACAGTCTAGCCAGACAGGTAGATGAAAAATGTAAGAATCAGATCAGTAGCACGCCAAACAGATTTACAAAACTAACAACGGTTAATTAAAAAAT
Organism: Saccharum hybrid cultivar R570; assembly: GCA_038087645.1. Lineage (NCBI taxonomy): Eukaryota > Viridiplantae > Streptophyta > Magnoliopsida > Poales > Poaceae > Saccharum > Saccharum hybrid cultivar. Next base: position 6,288,697 of record JAQSUU010000091.1, on the reverse strand, counting down.
TTCTAATTGGAGCCATTCCCATTCTGTCCTTGAACAAACTATTTAGTGTAGAATAGGCACGGTTAGAAATAATTAAACCAACAGGTTGATTAACAATGGTTAACTCAAAATTATCTACTTGGATCCATTCCCATCCTGTCCATGGACAAACTATTCAGTGTAGCACTGGAATGGTTAGAAATAATTAAACCAGCAGGTAGCATGCTTTTGCTAAGCATGTGCAAAAATCATTTCGGTACTTACCAGCATTTATCACTCCCCTTCTTATCACGAGTTGCTATGTCCTTGATGCTGATCAAATAGCCTTGCTCCGTACATTCAGTTAGACCTCCAGATGATCTCTTTCGGGTCGGGCATTGTCCACATCCTTCATCAATCAGTTCTTTAGAACTTTTGCGGCGCACTTTCAGGAACCTGAACATCTACTACTCTTCAATGCAAACAGGAAAAGAACCAATACTTGTTTAAAACAGTTTTCTTATGCAGAAAATGCAGTCACTGAAAGTACATTGTAATTCTTGTTTCAACAACAACAACAACAACATAGCCTTTTGTCCCAAGCAAGTTGGGGTAGGCTAGAGATGAAACCCAAAAGAGACGAGAAACAGGGAGACACATAAAGGCACAAGACAAAAGATGTCACGGTTCAGGCACGTTGATTGCTAATCTCCAAGCGCTCCTGTCCATAGCTAAATCCTTGGGGATATTCCACTCCTTAAGATCTCTCTTAACGGACTCGTCCCAAGTTAGTTTAGGTCGACCTCTACCGCTCTTTACATTATCGGCCCGCTTTAGAACTCCACTACGCACCGGCGCCTCAGGAGGCCTCCGTTGAACATGTCCAAACCATCTCAACCGATGTTGAATCAATTTCTCCTCAATTGGTGCCACCCCAACCATATCCCGAATATCGTCGTTCCGTACTCTATCCCTCCTTGTGTGCCCACAACACCAACGCAACATACGCATCTCCGCTACACTCAATTGCTGGACATGTCGCCTTTTTGTAGGCCAACACTCAGCACCATATAACATCGCCGGACGAATCACCGTCCTATAGAACTTACCTTTCAGCTTCTGAGGCACCCTTTTGTCACAGAGAACGCCAGAAGCTTGACGCCATTTCAACCAGCCGGCTGAAATTCTATGTCTAACATCTTCATCAATGTCTCCATCCTTTTGTAGTATCGACCCTAAATACCGAAAAGTATCCTTCTTGGCCACCACTTGTCCATCAAGGCTAACGTCTCCCTCCTCGTGCCTAGTCGCGCTGAAATCGCACCTCATATACTCGGTCTTAGTCCTACTAAGTCTGAACCCTTTCGACTCTAACGTGTGCCTCCATAGTTCTAACTTCCTATTAACCCCCGCCCTACTGTCGTCAACTAGCACCACATCATCAGCAAAGAGCATACACCAAGGGATATCACCTTGTATGTCCCTTGTGACCTCATCCATCACCAAAGCAAATAAATAAGGGCTCAAAGCTGACCCCTGATGCAGTCCTATTTTAATTGGAAAGTCACTGGTGTCGCCATCACATGTTCGGACAAACGTCACCACATCCCTGTACATATCCTTGATGAGGGTAACGTACTTAGTTGGGACTTTGTGCTTTTCCAAGGCCCACCACATGACATTTCTCGGTACTTTGTCATATGCCTTCTCGAGGTCAATAAAGACCATGTGCAAGTCCTTCTTCTGCTCCCTATATCTCTCCATCAATTGTCGTAATAAGAAAATCGCCTCCATGGTCGACCTACCAGGCATGAACCCAAACTGATTTTGGGTCACATGTGTAATTCTTGTTTCCCATTTAAAATATTTGGTAATTGAATGGATCACGGTTTAATACACTCCAATTTTTTGGGAACAGACAATGTGTACACATCAGAGCCAATCACATAGTATTGTTTCAGGAGGTTGCTCTGACAGAAAATGTGGTGAACCTCACTGATGATCTGATGTGTGCAAAGAACCTCAATGCAGCACAACTGATGATTTATTAGAACCATAGTTTATATTCAATGGCATCAACAGATTAGAAAAATAAGGACAATCTACAGTTTTGATCATGCATATATTGACTGAAATTCAGGGCATGACACCATACACAAAGGCAACCTGCCACAATTCACATACCTTTGGCTGGCACCGTAACTGTAAGTACAGATCAAAGGCCACTTCCAGGCAACAGGTACCCATAGAAGGAAGGCCCCAATACAGCTTCCACCCCGTAGCCGTTGTTTTGATCGCTGGTTACGTGCCTTGGGTGTTAGGCCTCGCCGCCAGTCCAAGGCAATGGGTGGACGGTGACTGCAGATATCTGTGGCAGCGACGATCTGCAAAGAACGTGGCCAACTTAGCTTGTTGTTTTATAGAGATCCAATCTAATTGGAGAAAAAGTCCATTCACGCCCTGAGAAGGTAAGGTATGGAAACAAGTGCAGTAGTATAATATCAATGCATTTGGCAATTGAGCAACAGCAGCCATCAATTTGCTTTGTTTTCAACCATCACCTCAGTGAGTCTGATTACATAAATAATTGAATAATTGGTGCACTGTTAAAGGAGAGTCAGAAACTAAATGCTAAATTAAAGTAACTGCTATAACTTTGCTAAAATAAAATTACAAAAAAATGCTACCATGCAGTCGAGAAAAGTTTAGGGCGCGTTTGGTTCGTATCTAGAGCACGCCGTAACTTGCCGCAGCACGCCACGCCCAACATTAGCCCATGTTTGCTTCTTGACCTGACTTACGGCGTGCCGCACTTTGCCTCCATGATGCTAATAGTTCATTTTGACGCCTCCACTCGCCAAATCTCCGGCGCCAGTTTTGCTCGCCTGATTTTTGGCGTGGCCCCAGTTGAGTTACGGCGAGGTGTGGTCACAGGCCAAACGCGCTCTTAATTTGACATCTCTTCATTTCATTTGTACATCATCAAACCGCAATTAGCTCTTCCATGAGCAGAAAGACAATTAAAGCATCACATAATGAATGGGATAGAGGGAAGGATTGAACATACCAAAAGATCTGATAGCGCCGTGGACAACTTGCGCGCAGGCCAGGAGCAGCAGCATCTTCTCAACCAAAAGTCAGGGAGTCCAATGGATGGGAGGTAGGACAGCTTCTGGCAAATGGCCTTGCACTAAGGATAAACATCCTCATTCCAAAATCCACAGACTGTGTTAGGGTGAGCAGTCTGCGTTAGACATGGAAGTAATGTTCTGGCTTGGTCCAGCAGTGTGGATAAAACAAGCACTCTATGCCACAGATTCCTGAGTATATTCTTCTATTACACAATTCAACAAACACGGGGGGGGGGGGGGGGGGGGGGGGGAGCTTTGCCATGGAGATCTTACCCAGCCAGAGCAACGCAAGTGCAATATGAGCGGATGGGCGATCGGAAGCCGGCGGAGAGGCCACTGCCTCGAAGAGGAAGCTGCCGCAGAATCTGGTGAGCGGTAGACAGGCCGTGTGCCACGAGGAATGTTCTGCACCTCCACAGCAATCGATTAGTCAGCAACAGGCATCAGCTGGACCTACAAGTTTAGTGATTCAGGTTCTAACATTGTAACACCAGATGTTAGGCACCGCTCAATTTCTTAGCTGGGTGTATGGTTATCAACTGTCATAAACTCATTTCATTTGCCAAAACTTTGCCTCAAGCGTGATGAAGAAATTGTGGCCACATCTTTAGAACATTGTTTGGCGAAAAAGCATGTTCATGGGCGCAACTGTAACAAATCACTAATCAAAGCCGTGGAATCGGCATGTACCGGACCATTTTCTACATATTAATGAAATGACACGCAGCTCTCCTGTGTGTTCAAGAAAAAAAAAACATGGCAATGTCTGGTAGTGATCCAAGCATACCCTAAGTTCCATTGCATCATACAAGCAACAATATTTGATATGCAAATAGCCAAACAAAAGCTACACACATCCCTGCCTCCCTGGCATATATTGGACCTCACAAATATGAGAGAACCTACAGCATAGAATGTAGTAGTTTTAGGGAAATTTGGTTAACACCCGGGCCCCAGATTCAACAGAAAATTTTAGAGTTCAATTTATTAGAAAAATTGCCAACACACTGTCAAGCAAAACTACAAATCAATACACAAGTGAAAGCATATCACTATATCAACTACCACGGTACATGATGTTTTATGGACATGAATAGTTGCACTTCGACAGGGAAACAAATTGGATGTCTATTTTCTTCATTCATACTGGGAAGTAGTATTTTCAGGGTTTAGGACAAAACGCAACCACCAAGGCAGCTAGACCAGGACGCTCTCGAGGATCCTTGTTGTAGTATTTGCAGCAGTAAAGAGTGGCTGCAAAGTACCAAATCAAAGGACACAAGAAACCTAAAAGAAAACTGCAACCACAGCATGTTCAATGTGCAATTCTGAACCAAAGTTGATATGAAGGCTGGAGTAGTAAAGCAAAGTTTGCCAACCGTGGGTTTTCTTCATCTCTGAGTAGTGTATACTTGCCAACACACCCCTGGCAATGGAAAAATTCATCCGAGTGTGCTATGCAAAGCAAAGTAAGAATATGATCAGCAACTGAAGTTTCTATTTAAATCTCGCAAACTAAGATAATGTATAGAGCAAGTATTATGCATCCTGTTTAGAAGTGTTAATGAGAAGCACATTTTCATAAGCATGAAGTGAACTATATATATTTGATTAAAGTTAGCTTATACCATGCTGATGTTTACACATGACAGGTATACTAATAGATTCCTCCCCACCAGTGACTAATTCAACAAATTTGACCGCAAGAGTTTTTGGTTACAGGAAGCAGCTAGGTACATCCAACATGCAAGTTTCCCTGAATCTTCATGACGCTGCACTGGAAAAAAAATTACAAACATGAGTAAATTGATAGGAATAGATGCATGAAAAATGCATAAATTCCTTTGTCGTACATAGGCACATAGGCACAAATGCATGTCCTTTGCAATTGATAGGACCATAGGAATTAGTCCTACATACAGCACAGCAGCAGGTGCCATGTCTAAATTTCCGAACACCAGCACACAAAAGTTTAATAATATAGACATGTGATATCCTAGCACAAACATGTGATTTCCCTGTCTTAAAAAGACAGCGTGTCAGAACACATGCAAGCACACTGTCCACCAGTTAGAGGTAGTGAACAAATATACCTTGCCCACTCTATGTTAGAATCATGTTTGCATTGGATCTATCATATGCAGATGGGGGAGTTAAAACAGAGGAAAATCAATCGTTTCATATGCAATAGGATAGCTCGAGGAATTTAATCTATGACCCATCAATTGATCATGAACATCGACGGAAGAAAATGTGGTGGTTCTTATGGAAGCACATGTTTTATCAGTTGGCTCATAGGTTATTGAGTTGTAGCTACTACTACGAAGAGGCTAGGTGATCATACATGTTTTTCCAGCCACAGAATCTCCTACCAGCTCTCAGATATTTTTAAACGAAATTACCTACTCAAGGCAACATACTTGCAACTTCGCAAGTCTGAACTAAATGCATAGACACAGTTGCCCAGGAGAACTGACCTGAACAAACAAATTTAAATTGTTGCGGCAATACAAGCTAGACAGAATACTTTGATGGCCAGCAAAAGAGACAACAGTCTTGAATGAGCAAAAATTGCACACAAAAAAAATAATGTTAACATATACATACTTGCATGATTAATTTAATCTAGATCCATGTATCAGTCTCAGTAATTCTAATCTGGAGAGGAAAAAAGATGGATACAGGGCAAAGGAATGTGTGACTTTGGAATTGCCAAATCACCTAGTTTTCCACGGAATTTGTGAAGTTCGACTAGCGCATCCGCATCGCTCGTGCTCTGTCTCCGCAGGGGGTGTAGGTGGGGATCGAAGGGCATGGTGTCCCGTGGTCTCGTGGTTTGTCACTACTGCGGGGATAGGGGTGTGTCCCTGGTGCATGCGGTGAGCATGGCCGGCGTGCAGCCCCCGGTGGTGAGGCACATAGATCTGCCCACCCTGCAGGAAAAAACCAGGTTGCTCCAAAATTTCACCAAAAGTCAAACAAATCAAGTCCGATTGGTCTGAGATTTTAGCCACAACTTCAACATATCAAGGGTAATTCATTCCAACAGAGAGAACCTAAAAATACTGAAAAAAAATCTTGTCAATTTCAGAAATCAGAATACCCTAGATAAAGAACAAATTTGAGAAAACATCAAATTGGTGGTGTTGACCATAGCTCAACGTCTGGGCTGCTGCTGTCGGAGGAGGTGGGCACGGGATCTAGCCATGGCGGCATGGAATTCGTTTGCCACGAAAGGGGCACCCACGCATGGAGGAAGCCGTCAACGTGGCTGACGTCGAAGAGGGCGCAGCTGCTTGGGAGAAATTTCAATATTCGACGTCCAGTTCGCAAGCATTTTCACTCTTTTTCCTTTTCCTGTAACTACCCGTGCGTGGCTAGGATTGCTAAACTTTTATACTTAAAACACACAGACAGTACGATAATATAATAATACTATAAAATTAAATATATTAAAGTGACATATAATCTAAAAAGTAAATTTCGTAAAATTAACATAACACGAAGAGCATGATGTTGTAGGCTCACAAACTCTATTGTATATATCTTTCCGTGATACGGCTAAGATAATGTTTATATCGGCGGAAAGAAATCTCCGATATCCATTTCTTTCGTGCGCCAATAAATTCACGAATAAAGTTCCACCACATCTCTATACCAACTTATACATAGATTCGAGTATATATGTAAATATTAGTACCGAAATATTAGGTGTCTTGAAAAATCTCCCATGAAACCTTAAAACAAAGTATGTTATACTCATCGTGTAAACCTTTTTCAACAATTACATTGCAACTCCACTAATTACAATGCAAAACACATATGACGAGAAATATACATCGTATGACCTCAAAAAAAATTATAAAACTAACTAGAAGTTTCTTGAAATACTAAAATGATAGCGGACATCCTACGCCGTTGTAGCCCGTGCCGCGCCACCTCGGCCGAGCCCCAGCAATTTGTGGCGCCGCAGCTTCCCTACCCCTTGCCCGAACCCCCTTCGATGCCGACAGCTCCAGGTGGCCGCCCATGCGCCACCCCACCTAGGCCGCTCCATGTCAGCACCCACAAACAAACGCAAACCCACACCACTCATCGTGTATGAGTCTATAAATCATGCTGAATAAAAAATATCAATTTAACTTTGCAGTGGTTCATTTGTTTCAACATCATATATGTACAAGGTACATATTTGTTTAAATAAAGGTATGTAGATGACACATATGCCCTCATCAAAAGTAAATTGGTTCTAGCCACAAGCCACCCCAAGGAGACATGCATATAGCTGGAAATACACCTGATAAAAAGACACTATTAGATGACAGCCTGCTATCCAAATTTTCAATGCTCAATGTCTATACTTTCTTAAGATTAACTTGTGCACAAATACTCAAATATCACGTAGACATAGTTACATACAGATAGAAAGATTTGACAAAAAAGTATCTAAAATAATTTGTCGCGCATCTAAACCGTCTATGCATCACTTCAAAAACAAGATGTAGCACAAAATTGCTACTCAACAAGGGCAATAGGAGGCTCGATCATCCTCCTCCTTTGATTCCATTGAACCCTACAAATTTGACCAGAGAGATTCAGAACAAAAGAAATAGAATCCATGGAACTAAACCTACATGGTCAGAGTTTTGGCTGAATTCAAGAGTTTGCCTGGCACATCTAGTCAGTGGACCATATTAGCAGTTAAATAGACTATCAAATGTCAGGTACAAGACTCTAGAACTCTTGTTTTCAAAGGTGGATTGATGTTGGAAGATTCCCATTTAGATTCTTGACTCTATTTCAGCTACGAAGATAGGAAATTACAGAACAATGAAACATAATGGTTTTCAGGTTTCAACATGTTGGACCAAATTTAAACAAAGAGTGAGAATAGAACAAGCTGTGTGGCATGATGGAATTTGCTGCAGTTTTGCACTAATGCTAGGAATGAAGGCGGCTTTGTTCTGCTGTAAGGCATAGCAATTCAGATCCATTTTTTAATCGCCTTTCATTTATTATATTTTGATAAGCATACTATATGAGATATGACAATGTTTCATGGAACCTGCAGTGTCTCCAAGATGTTGATCACTAGATCTGTTGAACCATACGACATGTACCAGCCATCTGGAGGCCATTATTGGTTAGCCAGAGCTGACCGGGACTTGCTGCTCTCTTGCTTCCAACCAAATGCATGAACCTCAATTTTCGTAAGCCTGACATCCAACAGAAGGTGCATTTGCAACCAGGATAGCTAGAGCTTCCTTTGTCTCCTCTCTGAGTTTTCGCGCTTCTTAGCTTCCCTCAGATCACGGAGAAACTGATTCATAATGATATGATCCCATTTTTTATTGAAAGAATCCAACTCATAAGAAATATTTTGGACAACCTTGAGTATCAAATCTTCTGCAAGATATAAGTCGTACTGAAATTTTGATTCAGAAAGCTGAAGAAATATAAACGCATCTAAGCAGTTCATTTTAGCACTGTGAAGACTAATTAAGATAGTACTGCAGCAGCAAGGGAATTAATGAAGCGGACAACAACAAAAAGCATCTTGTATGGTTGCATAAGGAATAATAATGTACATGACAAATAAAAACTTACCATATCTCTGCTTCATAGAAATAACACCATCGAGTAGTCTGCGTTGCAAATAAACTATTTCACATTCTATTCATCATCAGGTGAATGCTTGAGAGTATCTGATGACTTTGCTTTACAGACTTGATTCAGGGCAGCTTTGTCTGCTAATTACCCAAATTTTGCTGATGAACCACCAAGGTCCTCATCATGAAGAGAGCAAGATAATAACTCTTCTACTCAAATTGGTAGAAAATAAAGTTGATCTTTTAGATGTGAAAAAAGAAACTGGCAATGGATTCTGTTTAATTGACAGGAAGGAGGCAGCAGGAATTTACCATCATAACCATTTTTCTGTATTAGTTTGCTCCAAGTTATTAATCCACAAACCTTGCAACCTATTCTCAATGACAGGATGAATATAGCAGCAGTAACCATCCATGCTACATGGGGAAAAAGCAAGATTAAGTTATTTATCCATTCAAATGAAATACTGCCTGTAATAATGCCTGAAAAAGCAGGATTATAGCATGGATGTTCATCAAGGACAGTAGAACAAAGCTTATCCGCAAGAGCTCTGTAAACAATAGAACTGCATTTTTAATTAAATGACAATAGTACAAGATTAATTACTCGTGAAGAAAACGTTTGGAGCATTTTCAAAAATGCCACTCTAATTCAGACCCAAATGAAAGGAAACAGTGAAATTCATATCAAATTCACAAAAAAACAACGAGAAATTAAAACTTGTACCATATATTTACCTTGAGGCATTTCAGTGAATACTGGTGGGCATCATCCCTGTCAACCTTTATGCCATACTTCACAAATACAATCTGAGTATGAAGTTCACAAGCCCTGAATCCCTGATACCCTTCGCGACAGAACATGACAAGCAGGTGAGCAAGCAAAAGCGGCAACGACAAAACACACACACCAGATCGGATGTCCCTGCCCTGGCATCCTTTGGTATTCCATCTCTCTGTGAAGGGGATCAGGGAGGACATCATGGAAGAGAAATTAGGAATCACGAGGTGCTGACCTTGCCAGTCGAGGTATCGAGGTAGATCGAGATCGCTAGAGCGCAGAGGAGGTGCATCGGGGCTGGACAGTGGTGGCATCGTCATTGTCATCTACAATGCGATCGTCATCCACGACGGGTGTGGACGTCAGCACCCTCCATCCCCAAGTCCATGACAGGAGGACAGGCACTTGCGTCCGATGAGACAGCCGCGCTCGAGGGCTCGAGGTGCTCCCGCTCTCGGAGGAGCTCGTCCTCACCGTGCTGCCGCGTCCTCCCCCACGGGCGGAGATGCGGCAGGTGTTAGCGCGGACGTGGGCGGTGGGGGCTGGCCGAAGGGCGCGCGAGCGCCAGGCGGCTAGAGGCCACGGCGGCGGGCGAACGTGGTAGCCCGTGCACGCCCATGGCGGCGTCGGCGAGTCTACGGGCTCCTCGTCCTCCATAGCCACACCGCTATCGTGAGCGTGATTTCAGGGCGGGACAGGCGCCTTTCATCTGGAGTCGTGGGATCGCATCGTGTGGGCAGAGCGACGACTCGCGGTATCGCACGGGGAGAGGTAGACCCAAAACAAATGTCGCACCAAAAAGTGTCCACGCTTTGTTCTTTTTAGTTGTAGTTGTACTAAGTAAATACCCGTGCGTTGTAACGAGAACACATAATACCACGATAACATATGTATGAGCGTGTGTTATACTGTTATGTAAAATAGATACCGCAGTCATAATGTTCCAATCAATATTACATAAGTCTTCATGAAAGATAGATAGTTAACATATAACTCTAAATTTGAATACAAAACTAAAACATCAACCAGGGGAGTCTACAAAAAATAGCCATGAATTAGAGTTGGTTGTAGAATAACCACTGAGGTACATGTATGCAAAGTATTTAAATAAGAAGAATAACAAACATATTTCTTCTTTTGGCCCACTACGAGCCTTCTGTAGGGTACGATACTCGATGACTTCTTACATACTAACTCCTTTCTTCGGAATATCCATGTGCCACCCAAGCTCACCCTTAGGGAAGAATAGAGGGTATGAAAGAGCATCGTAACATCCATGATATGAGCGGATGCTGTGTCTGCTTCTATCTTTTCCATGTAGGACAACACTATTCTAGAACTGACCAAGGAGTTCGCTTCCCTCGATCCAAACAGCAGCCACCTATGAAGTTGACGGTATATTGTATTTTCTCTGGTCTAGCCTCTGGTCAAGGTTTAGTGTGACATGATAGTCCTCGAGGTGGTGAGCCTAGCCCACACTCCTAAGATGTTGTGAGTATGGGTTGTCACGAAGGATGGCCACAAGCCTCCTAATGACTTCCTTGTCTTTTTGGCACTTCTCTTCACGGCATCGTCGATAGCGGTGCTCAAGGCTTGATCATCGTCGTAGAAGTAAAGCTCGAGATGTCTTGGCTCCTTACCCTCTTGTCTGCCAAATGACCTTATGTTGTGATAGATCTGGCCATTTGCACGAAAGGTGTACATGCCACTGTTCTTCCAGCTTGCAGTAGCGCTATCGAGGTGACAATATAGAGAAGTGAAAGAGAAATGACCATTGAAAAACCTAATATTGTTACGAAAGTGCCTAGCATCTGCGTCATTACTTGACCAAAGCCTCATAAGCTCATTAGGTACGTTCAGTTCATTGAGCTCGACCTTTCCGTCGTGACAACAGAACCCACGTGGTTCATGCTCAAACCTTTTTTGCATCGTAGTGCTCGCAATTTGCAACATGTTTTAACATATGGGTATCTGTAGGCATGTTACTATACACCTCATCGTATCGGTTAGGTACTTCAAGGACATAAGTCGTGTCTTCCTCAAGGTCATTGTCTTGGACATCATCATCATCTTCCTCTTCTGAAATAGCATTTAAGCCGTAATAGTTTAGATAAAGTAGTGGAAGATTTGATTTATATTCGATCTTTCATACAAATACCTTGCCCAGCGAACAGGTATCCCTCATCCTCTTTGTCATCCTCTTCAAATATATCTCCCTCATCATCATCTATGGCCATCAAAGATACGTGAGTTAGTAGAACTATGGGTAAAAATAAACAAAGGAGTTCAAATAGTTTAAAGAATGTTACAAAATAGTGTAAATTACCACTGTCATCAAATAGTGGTGTCATCGGTGCATCTGATGCAGGCTAAGGGCTAGGTCCTGTCCTTTCTGATAATCATGTAATGACCATGGTTGAGTTAGGTATAATATGGTATACAATATAGGTCACCTAAATGGGGTCATGAGGCATTAGTATTTACCATTGTTGGTCAGGACTGATTAAGGCAAGGGTGTGTTATAATTCGGGTATTCTTCAGCCATGCATTCGCAATCATCAAACAGTGGTGCCATCAGTGTGGATGATGTAGCCTGAATGTTGGGTCCTGCCCTTTCTGTTAATCACGGAATTACCATGGATCAGTTAGGTATAATATGGTATATAGGTCCCCTAAATGGGAAAATGAGGCATCGGTATATACCTTTGTTGGTCATGACTGATTGAGGCAAGGGTGTGTTAGCACCCACTCAGTCTTCAGCCATGCAGTCACCATCTTTATTAGATGCCCTTGTGTTTGAACCAATGCAGCGCTCAAACATCGTGTTACGACGCGTTAACAATGCATGTCTTTGTCCAGATGGAACATGTGATCTTTGTGTCATATGGCCAGACAGCAACTCATCGCATCCTTCATTATAGGCCTCCACATGAGGTGGAGGAATATAAAGAGGTGTTGCACTGGACTCTGGGATAACCCAATCACTGGATTTCACTATGGATCCATGAGCTCTAGATGCGCTTACAGTGAGCCACACAAGCTCAGGAACAAATAACGGGTTCTCCATGGTGATAGAATCCCGGTGTAGGGTGTCCTTTTGCACCTCCCTTCATCTTTTATTACCCGCTACTTTGACCTCCTTTCGCCCAGGCGCCCTATAACTTTTTCGTTGTTGTTCGCATCTAGCCTCCCTCTATTCTGGTGTCATTTACATATCGTTCCCTAAAGTACTGTTGACGTGATTTATCAAAAGTAGCATAGGTACCACAATCATGACTCAAATTGGTGTCCACACAGTCTTTTGTACATGGTGTTTTATTCAAGTCAATGATGCTACTGTTATCTACACTCATCACCGAGCATTCACCTACATAAGAAATTTTGTTCATTATTATGAGGCGACACCATTATCCTAGACAACACCACACACACACACACACACACATATATATATATATATAATTCGCACAGGTTGGTACGACTGGTTAATATGGAGCCAATCATTATTCTCGGTGTCAACTGTGTTTTCAATGTCGGTTGCAACGTCACCATCTACAAACAAGTTGCATGCTATTTTAGATTATTAATATTAAACACACGGGCATTACTGGTAGTGTGCCATAATAAAGCTAAGAATGTCACCTATAGATAGTTTATCATTTTTAGAATTGGCTTTTTTCTTGTGATATGCTTCACATCGCTTTCTATTAATTTTGCTCCGTTGTTCTTCAGTCATTGCCGCATGACGCTCCGCAAGCCTTGCTATGTCCCTTTGATATGACCACGTCATCAACCAACATGTTACAACCTCCAATTCAAGTAACACCAACTCAAGTATCACCTACATCGACACCAGCCCAAGCCTTTGGTGGCCCAATTACACGTAGTCGAGCAAAGAAGCTACAATAAGAGGTGAACGCGCTACTTTATGAAGTTCAATTTAATATTAATGAGAATTATATACTATCTAAGTCATGCACGTTGTTGTTGCTCAGGGTCACTAAAGAGAATGGCAAGAACACACAAGGTGATGACCACAGAGAAGAACCACACTCGAACCAGACCAGTCCTGCAGAACAGTCGGAAAGAAATATTCATAACTTTTGATTTCCAGAGGCTATGAAGGTGAATGAGCACATTTTGGAAAGCTTGTCGAGTCTACTTTCCAATGATGCTAATGCTGACTAGTTTGGACTTCTAACTAATGAAATCCGACCAGCTTAGTACATACTGGTCAGACCTCTTGAAACTGATAGAACTGTCAAGAAGAAAATATCATAACTTTTTATTGCCGAAGGCTATGGAGGTCAATGAGGACTTTTTGGAAAGCTTGTGAAATCTAGTTTCTAATGCTTCAAGGCCGATCAGATCTGACCAGTTTTAGTGCAGATCCGACCAGTTTTAGTGCAGACTGCTCAGAGGGTTAACAGTCTTCTTAGGACATGATATTGGTACAACTTCTCATATTAAACTGTACCATTCTACAATGTTTCGTGGTGCATGCTATACATGGTGTGAAACCTTATCAAGTTAGCTTTTCAACGCCAACAACATATCATTTGGATTTTCCAAGATGGAGTTATTGCCAAAACACTGAAGACTGCGCAGAAGACCAACAGCCACGCGGAAACTACTCAGAAACTCATTTCGTGGAAGCTTGTTCACATAGCCTACCCTTTCTTTTCCTTTTTGTGTTTATACCTATCTAGGAGGGCTATTCCTAGTATAAATATCCATATACTCCTAAGCAAAAGGAGACTTTTGATAATCGAAATATAGAACCCCCTTTTGTTCAGCTATGTGCTAACAAATATTGAGAGTGATCTCTACCCCTTTGCTCTTGTGATTTCCTTCGCGGGATTTACAGAAGCGATGACTTCATCCGCTCCCAATTGGTGCTCCTACTCCCTTCGAGGTTTACCTTGATTGATTGTAGGTTGTGTTGGTTGGTTTCTTGAGAGTGTGGTTGGGCGAATCCTCGATTCATGTTGTCGGTTAAAGACGGTGGTTGGCTTCGAGTTTTATTTGCCAGGTTGCACTAGTTATCGCTGCCTGCAGCAAGTTATCCAGGACGTGTGTTTAATCTATTTACATCATTCATATCCTGTGGTTAGCACTAGGCAGAGAACTTCTAGTTTAGATTGTTATTTAACTTTACAACAACTAGATTTCATATTGCATTCCTTGTGTATCACTCCCTACCAAGCTCCACATACAAGCCATCGTAATCGGTACTCTCTGGTCTTGTATTCGCCTAGCCATCACTTTCGTTACCACCACACGCTGTTTTCCCTATAACCCACAGGGACTTCATAAGAGTTTCGGTTGGTATGAGAGGTGAGGTTGTGAGAGCTACCAATTTTTTTTTATATATTCCATAAATACCTATTGTTCATTTTTAGCTAACCTTACACAGGAGATGGGTGATATAGAAGATTGTGTTACTATGGCACAATTTAATGAACTCCGGCAAAGCATGGAAGAGAAGCAAGATCGATTGACCCAAGATCTTCAGGCTCTTTTGACTGAAATCAAAGGGCGTCGTCAACCTCATGATGGTGCAAGCCACCATGGTGAAGATGGAGAAGATAGTGATGGAAGAGTTGCTGCTAGAAGAGCAAGAGAACAAGAAAGGAGAAACCAAGGTGCTGCACATGGTAGAGGAAGAGGACGAGGTCGAAGAAATGATGACCATGATGAATCTGAAGATGTGGATGAAGATAATCATTCCCAATATCGTGGTGGCCGCCGACATCATAGCAGAGGCAACCATGAGGAGAGGTTTGGCAAACTGAAATTTACCATGCCAAAATTTGATGGAGGATCTGATCCTGAAGCTTACTTCACTTGGGAGTTGAAGGTGGACAAGATATTTCACTTGCATAATTATTTAGAGGAGAAAAAATTAGCCATGGCATCTCTTGAGTTTGATGAATATGCTCTGATATGGTGGGAACAACTTCTGCATGATCGAGAAGAAGATGGAGAAAACCCTATCGCAACATGGGATGAGATGAAGCGAGAAATGACAATTCGTTTTGTGCCGAAGCACTATCGGCGTGATCTTTTTGATAAATTGCAGAATCTGAAGCAAGGAAGCCTCTCTGTTGAGGAGTATTATAAAGATATGGAGAAGGCTATGATTAGAGCCAATGTGTATGAAGATGAAGAGCAAACTATTGCATGTTTCATGGCTAGGTTACATCGCAATATCTAGCGCATTGTTGAGTTTTAGCCGTACCGTCATCTTATTGATTTGGTACATCAAGCAACTAAAGTTGAACGTCAATTGTAGCAAGATGCTAAGAACAGCAAGCCATTGTCATATGGCACGAGGACTATGTCAGGAGGCAAGTCAATCTCGAGGTTTACTGCTGCACCCTCATCAGCGAAAAGCTCAAGTGGAGACTTACGTTCTAATGTGCAGGGTGTTTTTAGAGGGAAGAATGCTGCTGCCCAAGGCATGAGCTCTAAACCATCAGCATCCACCACTACTTCAGTGGGTTCTATAGCCAAGAGTAGTGGGATTCAATGCTTCAAGTGTGGAGGTCGTGGGCATGTAATCAAGGAGTGTCCGAATAATCGTGTGATCATTGTGAAAGATAATGGAGAATATGAATCAGCTAGTGAAGAGGAAGTTGAGGAAGAGTATGATGATGAGGCTCATGAAGATGAGGAACATACTAGATGTGAATTTGAGCAAGGTACTGCTCTTGTGGTGGCTCAAATTTTGAGCGTTCAAATGAAGGAAGCTGAAAATGGACAGCAACATAATTTTTTTCAAACCAGAGCTAAAGTGCAAGATAAAGGTAGTCAAGGTGATCATTGATGGCGGGAGCTGCCATAATCTTGCTAGTCGTGAGATGGTTGACAAGCTTGGTTTGAAACTACAGCGGAACCCTCATCCATATCATGTCCAATGGTTGAATGATTCAGGAGATATTAAGATTGGATATAGAGTAAAGGTTCCATTCAAAATTGGTGAATATGTTGACACAGTAGAGTGTGATGTGGCACCGATGTCTGTGTGCCACTTGCTGCTTGGAAGACCTTAGCAATATGATCAATATACTCAGCATTGTGGGAGAACAAATCAGTACACACTAGATTTGAAAGGAAATAAGTTTGTACTCAAGCCTATGATGCCTCAACAAATCATGGCTAAGCACTTACAAAAGCAAACTGAAATTAGTCTGGCAAGTGAAGGAAGAGAAGAGCAAAAGAAATTGAGTGCCATCCACAATTCGGTGAGTGAATGCCACAAGCCAAATTTGAGAGATAAAAGAAAGGAGAGGGAGAGCATCTAGTTATGCTAGCCACAAAATCTGAGCTGAGAGAAGTGAGGAAAACCCAGATCAAGTGCTCTTTGTACTTATGTGCAAAGACATTTTAATTTCACCTAATGATATCACCTCTCTTCCTAGTGTTGTGTCTCATCTTTTGCAGGACTATGAAGACATTTTCCAAAAGAAACACCGGCTAGACTACCTCCCATTCATGGAATTGAATATCAAATTGATGTCATTCCAGGGGCTGCACTCCCTAACCGTCCACCATACCACACCAATCCTAAAGAAACAAAAGAAATACAAAGGCAAGCACAAGAACTTCTTGATAAAGGTTTTGTTCGTGAAAGCTTAAGTCCTTGTGTTGTTCCTGTGATATTAGTACCTAAAAAGGATGGTTCTTGGAGGATGTGTGTTGACTGTAGAGCTATAAATAATATCACTATTCGCTATCGTCATCCTATTCCACGGTTAGATGATATGCTTGATGAATTGAGTGGTTCCATAATATTTACTAAAATTGACTTGAGAAGTGATTACCATCAAATTAGAATGAAAGCGGGAGATGAATGGAAAACTACATTTAAAACTAAATTTGGGTTGTATGAATGGTTAGTTATGCCTTTTGGTTTGACTAATGCCCCTAGTACTTTCATGAGATTAATGAACCATGTCCTGCGAGCTTTTATTGGAAAATTTGTTGTTGTCTACTTTGATGATATTCTAATTTACAGCAAGCCTATTGGAGAGCATATGAAACACATTCGGCAAGTCTTGGATGAGCTTAGAAAGGAGAAATTATTTGCTAATCTTGAGAAGTGCAATTTTTGCACAGACCATGTTGTGTTTCTTGGCTTTGTTGTATTAGGAAAGGGCATAGAAGTAGATGAATCAAAGGTGAAAGCCATCAAGGATTGGCCAGCTCCTACGAATGTAAGTCAAGTAAGAAGTTTTCATGGCCTTGCTGGTTTTTATAGGAGATTTGTGAGAGATTTCAGTACCATCGCTGCTCCTTTGAATGAATTGACAAAGAAAGGGGTTGATTTTAAATGGGGAAACTCACAAGAAACTGCTTTTCAAGAATTAAAGAAACATTTGACTGAAGCACCATTACTTGTTCTTCCTGATTTCACTAAAACTTTTGAAGTAGAATGTGATGCTAGTGGAATTGGGATAGGAGGAGTTTTAATGCAACAAGGAAAACCAGTAGCATATTTTAGTGAAAAATTGGGAGGTGCCCAATTAAATTATTCTATGTATGACAAAGAATTGTATGCTTTGGTGCGTGTACTTGAGACATGGTAGCACTACTTATGGCCGAAGGAGTTTGTTATTCATTCCGATCATGAAGCTTTGAAGTACTTGAAGGGACAAGCTAAGCTGAACCATAGCCATGCCAAGTGGGTTGAGTTCATCGAAATATTTCCATACATTGTGAAATATAAGAAAGGTAAGGACAATGTGGTTGCTGATGCTTTGTCTCAAAAGAGTGTGTTGTTAAATCAACCTGAGGTCAAGGTGTTGGGTCTTGAAAGTTTGAAAGGTTTGTATAATAATGATCCTAAATTTTTAGAACCGTATAATCATTGTAAAGATGGAAAAGGTTGGAGAAAATATCACATACATGATGGATTTCTGTTTAGAGCTAACAAGCTTTGTGTTCCAAATTCTTTTGTTAGATTGTTTTTGTTGGAGGAATCACATGGAGGTGGACTAACATGTCATTTTGGACAGAAGAAAACATATGAACTGCTAGGTGATCATTTCTATTGGCCTAAGATGAGGAGAGATGTCATCAGATTTGTGGAACGATGCATCACCTATCACAAAGCTAAGTCAAAACTAAATCCTCATGGCTTATACACTCCTTTACCTGCTCCTAACATTCCTTGGGAAGACATAAGCATGGATTTTATTTTAGGGTTACCTAGAACTCAGAGAGAAAATGATTCTATATTTGTTGTGGTTGATAGATTTTCAAAGATGGCTCATTTTATCCCCTGCAACAAGAGCGACGATGCTTCACATGTTGCTAATTTATTTTTCAGGGAAATTGTGAGGCTACATGGGATGCCCAGGACCATTGTGTCTGATCGTGATGTCAAGTTCATGAGCTATTTTTGGAAAACATTATGGGCTAAACTTGGAACCAAGCTCTTGTTCTCAACAACTTGTCACCCTCAAACCGATGGACAAACTGAGGTGGTAAATCGTACATTGTCAATGTTGTTGCAAACCATGGTGAAAAAGAACTTGAAGATTTGGGAGGATTGCTTGCCACATGTGGAGTTTGCTTATAACAGGGCAGTACACTCTACCACTAACTTGTGTCCTTTGAAATCGTATATGGTTTCAAACCTATTGCTCTGATCGATTTGTTGCCCCTTCCATTGTAGGAGAGAATCAACATGGAAGCTTCCAAGCGTGTTGCATATGTACAGAAGATACATGAGAAGACCAAGGAAGCAATCGAACTAAGTGATAAACGCAAGTCTACAAGTATTAACAAACATAGGAAGAAAGTGTTATTCAAACCAGGGGACTTGGTGTGGATACATTTGCGCAAGGATCGCTTCCCTGATAAGCGCAAATCCAAATTGTTGCCTCGAGGAGATGGACCATTTCGTGTTCTTGCAAAGATCAATGATAATGCATACAAGATAGATCTTCCAGCAAGCTATGGTGTGAGTACGACCTTCAATGTTGCTGACTTATCGCCATTCATAAGAGAAGACACTTTAGAGTCGAGGACGACTCCTTTTCAAGAGGGGGAGGATGATATGACCACGTCATCAACCAACATGTTACAACCTCCAATTCAAGTAACACCAACTCAAGTATCACCTACATCGACACCAGCCCAAGCCTTTGGTGGCCCAATTACACGTAATCGAGCAAAGAAGCTACAACAAGAGGTGAACACGCAACTTTATGAAGTTCAATTTAATATTAATGAGAATTATATACTATCTAAGTCATGCACGTTGTTGTTGCTCAGGGTCACTAAAGAGAATGGCAAGAACACACAAGGTGATGACCACAGAGAAGAACCACACTCGAACCAGACCAGTCCTGCAGAACAGTCAGAAAGAAATATTCATAACTTTTGATTTCCAGAGGCTATGAAGGTGAATGAGCATATTTTGGAAAGCTTGTCGAGTCTAGTTTCCAATGATGCTAACGCCAACCAGTTTGGACTTCTAACTAATAAAATCCGACCAGCTTAGTACATACAGGTCAGACCTCTTGAAACTGACAGAACTGACAAGAAGAAAATATCATAACTTTTTATTCCCGAAGGCTATGGAGGTCAATGAGGACTTTTTGTAAAGCTTGTGAAATATAGTTTCTAATGCTTCAAGGCTGACTAGATCTGACTAGTTTTAGTGCAGATCTGACCAGTTTTAGTGCAGACTGCTCAGAGGGTTAACAGTCTTCTCAGGACATGATATTGGTACAACTTCTCATATTAAACTGTACCATTCTACAATGTTTCGTGGTGCATGCTATACATGGTGTGAAACCTTATCAAGTTAGCTTTCCAACACAACCAACAACACGTCATTTGGATTTTTCCAAGATGGAGTTATTGCCAAAACACTGAAGACTACGCAGAAGACCAAGAGCCACGCGGAAACTACTCAGAAACTCATTTCGTGGAAGCTTGTTCACATAGCCTACCCTTTCTTTTCCTTTTCGTGTTTATACCTATCTAGGAGGGTTGTTCCTAGTATAAATATCCATGTACTCCTAAGCAAAAGGATACTTTTGATAATCGAAATACAGAACCCACCTTTTGTTCAGCTGTGTGCTAACAAATATTGAGAGTGATCTCTACCCCCTTTGCTCTTGTGATTTCCTTCATGGGATTTACAGAAGCGGCGGCTTCATCCGCTCCCAATTGGTGCTCCTACTCCCTTCGAGGTTTACCTTGATTGATTGTAGGTTGTGTTGGTTGGTTTCTTGAGAGTGTGGTTGGGCGAATCCTCGATTCAGGTTGTCGGTTAAAGACGGTGGTTGGCTTTGAGTTTTATTTACCAGGTTGCACTAGTTATCGCTGCCTGCAGCAAGTTATCTAGTTGTTCTTCAGCTAGTTATCTGGTGATTGATCCTTCGTTGTGAAGATCAGGACCTCGCATCGTATCACCCTTTGCCTTTTTAAGTTCCCGAGGATCGAAGACTTGTGTAAGTGGATTAGATCCACTTTCAACGCCTACTTTTTTTTAGAAGACAGACTTAACATCATTAATTATCAGATGTTAAAATTTTCACATACATATACACATCGACATCAGTATTTACCTTCATTTATCTGGTTTGACAAGTCTCTCAATGGCATGCGACAACTGTGATTTTCATTAGGATCCATGCAGGAAAGAGGTCTAAAAATACATGAAGACATTTTAAAAAAATGAAAATAGTCTTTTAGATTTAGAAATAACAATCTTCTAAAAATGTGATCGTTCTTATAGTTGTAAATAATAAACTGTGAAACCAAAGCGGCTATAAATTATTTCATGCTAGCAAGTTAAACAAAATGATGACATATTTTCTCAAATGATAAACAAAATGATGATATATCCTATTTTGCTAAATTAGAAATAATATTTTATGCATGTACCTATGCACTCATATGTACATGTGATCAGTCTGAGAATTGACTAATACTGATAGGTTTAATACTGTACCTCTACACATTTGAAACACGTAATTTCTAATTCCGATTAGATTGAAAGAAAGTAGGTAAAAGTATAAATATGTGCGGTTATTACATTAAAATGGTCAAAAGACGAATGGATCATATATCGAGAACCTTTTTTATCTTCAGTATAAACTCCCTCTGTTTCTTAGGTTTAAGAGGGTTAGGGGTAGAGAATCGAACTTCCTTGTCTTCGAAACAAAGTAACTTTAGTACCTGAAAAAGTTGACAAAAAATTGAGGATCTAAACAACACCATATATTTCAAACCTACCCATCCCCAACCATAGAAAAGCATGGTTGGATCTTTTATTTTTTAGAGGTGGTTGCAACAACCGGGGCAGATGGGTTATATTAACAACTACCAATTTGCTAGTGATCACAAGTTTGGATTAAAATCAATTTTAGCAGAGAAGATTTATTGCAGTCATCGGAGCCTTTCCCTAAGGGGAGGCCTCAACAACCAGTTTTCTATCGATCATTAGGTGCTGTTTGTGGCCGCTGTCCCAACGGACCTATTAAGATGACACGAGCGATCCGTATTTGCATATCATCAAGGCAACTCTATGAACTTGCAAGTAAATAGCAACAGGTGTTCAGGAAAAAAAGTTTTGTTCCACTTAGTTTTTTCATGCCCAATACCTATGTACGAGCAAATTTTGTGGGCAAAAGAAATGAAATGTGGTTTGCATGGCAAGATATGGACTGAATTGGCGATCATCAGGCAGTGCAAAAAGCTCAAAATTCCAACCAAAATGGATGGACTAAAACCAAACAAACTCACTGCAAATTACCCAAACAGCGCGACATATGTTCTTGTTCAAACAAATGAGCTCACTCTGAACTATACAAAATGCACTAAATCTAAAGCATTGCCATATTACAGAGATAGAAAAAAAAAGAAAAGGAGCACATTTAGCTTCCAGTTGAGTAGTTGACCATGGTGTAATGAAAAATGTAATTATAAACATTATGGTCTCCATAACCGATCATGCAAAGGGAGACTATTCTTCTGAAGGAAAACGGCAATAAAGTGTGGACATGTCATCCTGATGTCATCAAGCTAACAAGCTAGGAACGCTCGTGCAAAGCAGAGCACGGAATAGAGCACGACCGGTGCTCGGCGGCCATTTCCTAGCAACGCGAGCTTGCGGTTGCGCAGTGTGTCTTGCACGCGCGCGTGCATGGAGAAGGAGCGCAGGGGTGCGGGGAAGCTCACCTGCAGCTTACCAAGGGCAGAGGAGCAAGGCCAGGATTGGCTATTCCCCAGAGCGAGCTCACGCCTAGCAATGGCAGTGCGGCGCAGGAGTTCACGGGAGTGATGGTTGTGCTGCCTAGCTGGTAGTGGTGTGCTGGTGGTTCACACTAAGGAGCTCGGCCACTCGCCATGATCACCGATCTATTGTAGGCTCCGCAGACTGTAGGTGGTGAGATCAGTGATATGTTGCAACGGACATCGGAGCAGCATCCTGATTTCGCGTGCCTAGCGTGTGTCAGTGGCGGTGGAGACCTGAGCCTATAGTGGTGCAAAGAAGCAGCATCAGTGGGAAGGGCGTGGCGCCACGGAGACTTGAGCGGGGCAATTCGGCGACGGCTCCGCTGGTTGTTGTCGTCCATGTGCTTCTGCTAGGATTAGCCATGGTCGTCTTTGCCCACGTGTTGCTGTTAGGATTTGGGTTTAGGTGTTTCGTTTCGCATAGCTGGAAAGGAAGACAGATGGGGATATAGGGTCCTGGTGATGTACCTGGTGGGTGCTCATCGCTAGCTCGGCATTGTGATAGGGTACGCCAGCCTCAGCGGGCAGGGCGGCGAGGCGATGGGTGCTCCAGCAGCGTTGAGGTGATGGGGATAAGATGGGGCGTCAGACGGGGCCGGTACGGGGCAAGACATGGATAGGGCGCGATTGAACGATGGCGTTGATCGTCGGACGACGTGTGTGATGGCGAAGGTGGCATGAGGGCCAGGCACGAGGAGGTGAGGATGCGGTGCCGTGCGACTGTAGAGTGCTAGGGAGGTCGCGGTGCAGGTGACGGTGCGGTCTCGCATGATTGGCGACGTGGGGTGATCCTAGAATTGATCACGATTGTTATGGGAATTGATTTTTGCCTTCTTGATTTGTTGCGGCTATTATGGGGATTGAGCTTATCGCATAGAGCGAGTGTGCATTGCCTTCCTGATCTGATCGCATGGAGTGGCTTTGGTGTTGGACGGAATAGTTATGAATGTTTTAGTTATAGATAGAGACTAGGTAAATGCCCATGCGTTGCAACAGAAACACATAATACCACGATAACATATGTATGAGCTTGTGTTATACTGTTATCTAAAATAGATACCGCAATCATAATGTTCCAATTAATATTACATAAATCTTCATGAAAGATAGATAGTTAAAATATAACTCTAAATTTGAATGCAAAACTAAAACATCAACTTCAATTGTCGCATCACTTCATGCCTACGATACGCGAAAGATAAGCTTGCACTTCTTTAGGAATCAAGTGCTACGGAAAGATAATCATAACAAGCTTGTGTTTCACAATACATGTTTTAGAATCTATTCTACAATTAAGAATCTAATCTCTCAATAGTTCGACTAAGAGAACATGCGTTGCATGAATACCAAGCTGCAATTGGTCACCAATCAATGATGATCTAGAAGATTTTCTAGTCCAAGATGCGGCGTCTGACTTCTTGCAGCTGAAGCTGTAGTTAGAAGTATCCTACATATAAGTTGTTTGTTAATTTTTAAAGTTAAAGTACCATTTGATATCCTTAAAAAATATGTATCGACGTGTGATGCATTACCTCTTTTATGGAGTTAGAACCTCTTTATATACGATATTCTTTGTGAACATATCCTTTGTCGCTTTCTTCTTCGCCTTCCCTTTCCCTTTCCCTTTCCCCTTGTTCACATCCTTTTCAGCAGCCGACAAGGCTAGGATCTTAATGTTCGATCTTGCCATAGCTCTTGATAGCACCATGTACAATTGGCCGCGCGAGAACATTGGTTCCGGCAAGTATGCCCCGATGTTAGGGATAGTCTGCCCCTGTGACTTGTTAACGGTCATCACGAAGCTAAGCCGGATAGGGAACTGCTTTCGCTTAAATTGAAAAGGGAACATCTCATCGTCCGACGGGCATAACGGTATACGAGGCAATAGTTATGAATGTTAAAAAAAGTTAGAGGTGATGGGGAAAATGTTGATGGAGAAAGACATACTTGGGAAGGTGAAGGCCTACGTATATGTAGTAGAGTTCCAGAAGAGGGCTTGCCGCATGCACACTTCTTGCTAATCATGTGCGGGTATGACATGCATCATGCGCGGGTAGGATGCACACCAATATCGAGCCCATGGTGGCCACGTCCTAGAGTCATAGGAGGGGCAACAACACAGCACTATGAAGTCAACTAAAAATGAGGGGTCAAGTTATGCTCGGCATCACGGTCACGGTGAGATGAACCCATGACTAAAATGTTCAAAGGAGGTACGATCCCTCGACCGGCTCAAAGGCTCGGTCCATAGACAGACAACACAAACACACAACGAACCAACACACAAACGACGGTCGAAGGAGTAGCACATTTCCATAGCACAAGAGATAGACACCATAACAAAAGAGATAGACCGGCATGAAGGCACGGCACAGGCATAGATAGATAGATCATGTATGAATGAGTATAGATGACAAGTATAAATCAAATGAAAAGAAGGAGCTATGTCGACGTCGAGGATGGCATTGACAGGGTTGAAAGGTTCAACCTTGAAGATGGCGGGGAAGGCGAGGCTCGCTGCGGGTGATCAGCGGAGCGCCAGGATGAGCTATGGCTAGTTGTAGCTAGCTCAGGCTAGTTGTGGCTTGCTGTAGCCACCCTTGGCTGGCTATGGCCTACTGCTACCTAGCTACTGGCCTGCCTAGCGTGGCTGCAACTAGCTGGACGTGGCTATAGCTGGTCGGGAGCTAGCTGCTATCGGCCTGGTCGGGTCGACGTGGTCTGGCAGCTGCTGCTCCTGGCGGGTGGTCGAGTTGGAAGGCGCATTGGCACTGTAGGACATCGAGGACGTGGCTAGGGCAGCCATGCCAAGGGAGAAGCAAGGTGCAGCCCTCCTACAAGACATAGAACTTGGCACGACGGTTGGTCTCAGGCAGGAACATGATGGGAAGGAAGAAAAGCAGTGGCTTTGGTTTATGGTGGCTCACCGATGGTGGCTGTTGTGGTCTGCGAGGTGATGGTGAGCTGGGAATGGCACTGGTGAAGGGTTCGATGGCGTGGTGAAGACGGTGTGGTGTAGTTGCTGTAGGATGGAGGTGAAGGAGCTCGCGATGATGCTCTGCTGCTCAGCGAGGAAGTGAAGGCGAGATAGGCTTGGAGGAGTAGAGCGTGGTGGAGGTGCTGTAGCGTGGACATGGCAAAGGCATGGCGAGGTGGGCGTGCTAGATGATGACATTGTGGACACGCTAGACGACGGTGTCGCAGCCATGCTGGTCCTGCAATGGCGCGGCGAGGATGACGTAGATGCGGTGAAGGTCGCGGACACCGGTGAGCCGGTGCCATAGAACAGAGGCGAAGGCATGGTGGGCGGCGTAACGGCCCTAGATTATGAGCCACGTTCACACGGGGGTGCCGATGCATGGCTGCCGTGTCCGTCGTTGAGGTGGCCGTGATGAGCTTGGACAAAGGCATCTTGAGGCACTACAAGGACGGTGTCATGGGCACAGTCATGAGCAGGGTATCATCGGTGAGTAGCTATAGCCCGGCTTCATTGCGGCGTGGTGAGGAGAAGAGGTGGAGGTGTGGGCTCAAGGAGACGCTCGGCGAGGAAGAGCGGGGCTAGAGCAGAGGCTCGCGTTGACAGTGACCTCAGGTCACTAGTGTGGAGGCGGGTGCTGGCCAGTGAGGACGATGAGGGCTCAGAGTGGAGCGCGTCGAGGCCACATGGTGGGAAGGGTGGCTCGGGCCCCTACGTGGTGAGGTGGCTCTCCATGACATGGCCTTGGCCACTCTGGTGATGACGAATGATCCCTCAACAGGGAAGCTCAGGGTGGTCGACGTGGTGCTGGCTCGGTGAGGTGCTTGATCGCAGTGGCGTGTGAAGAGGAGGGAAGGTGATGGCGGCGGCACTGGGAAATGGAGAAGGGAGCGGCAACGTCTAGGCCTCTTATAGGCGCAGAGGCTAGGGTTCCCGTGCTCGTCTCGGTGGCTGTGCCATTTGATGTGATGGTCGAGACATGCGGCGGCCGATCTGGGGCTTGGAGTACGGACGTTGAGGCATCAGGGTACGGTCGCGAGCATGCATGG
This sequence comes from Saccharum hybrid cultivar R570, assembly GCA_038087645.1. NCBI lineage: Eukaryota > Viridiplantae > Streptophyta > Magnoliopsida > Poales > Poaceae > Saccharum > Saccharum hybrid cultivar. The sequence continues at coordinate 6,261,932 of JAQSUU010000091.1, read as the reverse complement.
AAATGGCGCAGTGACCCGGGTGCAACACGAGCGTGCAATGCACGCTTAGGGTTTTAACCCAGGGCATGGCGGCTGGGCCTGCGGTTGCCAGCGAGTGGGCCTATGGGGGTAGCGGTGCGGAGCTGGGCCGTGGGCTACACGGTGGGAGGCAAGCTGGGCCACGTGCGCATGGGCCTTCATGGGAGTAAGCGTGAGGCAGGCCAGGCAGGGGCATTGCTGGGCCGCTAGGCTAAGAAGAGGGGGAGTGTCATAGAACCGACCAATTTATAAGAGCAAAAGTACAATGGTAGCCCGGAAGCGGTCGCACAGTCCGTCAAGTACCACAATGGATCTCGATAAACGATCAACATACAACCAAGATCGTACATGATTCAACATATATGTCACATGTTACATAAAGTTCACAGATACAGTTCATTCATCAAAGTATGAAATAGAGTTATTACAAACCAAGTTCGATAGATAGTAGCAGAAGCAAATTAAAGTTTGAAAGTAGCATTTGCCAATATAGTTCAAATATAGTGCCAACACATGATCACCATCCACAAAAGCATATAGAAGGATTATTAAAGATGCCTGCCCAAGGCTCACTCCTCATCCATGGCGGGATAGATGCAATTCTTGCAATAGCCGTGATAGATGGTGCCATCTGCAACAATGGAAATAAAACCCTAAGTACGAGAAGGTACTCAACTAGACTTACCCATCATAAACCAGAAATAAATTGATTCCAAGGATTATGCAAGGCTGTATAAGTGGAGGTAGCTTGACAACATTTTGCACAAAAAGCGATTAACTCAGTTATACAATTATAATTTGGTCATCAAGTTAATTATAGCTATTCATCTTTAGATTAGCAACTATCCTATGCCAAACATGTGGTATATCATTTAAGAGCATACAATAGTAACCATAGCCAGTGTAGTAATTCCATGTATATCCGAACCATCACATTCTATAATACAATTACTACGAGGTTGGAGCTAGCTAAGTTTCTCACTATTCGGGAGAGACGGCGATTCGAATCAATTTTGACCAGCTAGGAATTTATTCCTAACACAAACCTAGGTAGACCAAATCAACGGTCACCTTAGGTCACCTTTGGTACAACTCAAGTCCACATTTCGTGGGTTTGTCCAGCGCTGCCAATCAGGTACAACTAGCTGCTAGGACGTTTAGGCCCGGCCTACCCTTGGGCTCACGCCTGGCTCCCCACACATCCTTACTACCATCCAGAGTGCGCACTTTGATAGAGCGGGGCCTGGCCTGAGTTGAGTTACTCGGCTTCATGGTTGGAATGAGTTATCCGGCCAGCTAAGTGATAGGCATGCGTTCAATCTTGTCAAAAGGTCCAACAACGGTATGGTCCTTAATCGGCACAAATGGAATCACATGAGTCAACCCACACATAGACTCTGTCAGGCCTCCATTTACATTACCCTATGGTTCTTTTCCACAATAGCAAATATAGCCAACCATGCTTCGGTATCCACCTATATCTTGTAGGTGACAGGAAATCACCCGACTTCTATTGGTCTAAGCATGGCTAAGCATATATTCAATCCTAGACCTACACAGGGTTAAAGGTGTATATATCTGGACAAGGTAGTTCCATGCATCAAGTGTTTCTAGTCAACTCTTATAACCTAATGCATCAATCATAAAGGACTCAAGTAGTATTTTGTAAAACACGGGGAGACTTATAATGCTCCGGGGCTTGCCTTTGAGGAAAGAGGTGGGGTGGTGATCAGGGCTCTCAGGGAGCTCTTCTGGAGTCTGCTCCTCTTCTCTTAGAGCTATGGCTTAAGGAGTCTCCTACTGATCCCCTTCCTCTTCTTTGTTGAATTCCAGCAACGTTATCTCCTCGGTCGATCCTATATGCATGAATATGGCATAAGATATCGAGAATGCATGTATGATGACACGTATAATATGATAAAACATGATGAATGCATCCTCGTAAGTAATTTCAATAGCATGGTGTCAAAGTAATAACAAGTGCATCCTATTTTACTGAGTAGGTGCATATCTCTTCTCTATTGCTTAAGCAAATACTTCTGCAAGTTATTTACCGAACTACAAAACAATGGCTAATTGTTTTAACCATAACTAGAGTTATATACATCGAAATCATATGGTTGTGGACATTCTGGAAATCTTATGAAATTTTCTACAACTTTCTTTTAATACTCTTAAGGTGATTCAACAGTTAACTAGGTCAAACAATTCAGTCAAACAAATCTATCCAGAAAGTAAACAATTAGGATAGCAAATTTCTAACAGCCAAAACTCTTAAACCCTAAGGCCTATGACCATAAAAATTTAACACAAGGTAGATCAGTAAGTTATCTACAACTTTGTTATTTACAAGTTTTATAGAAAAGGCCATTATCAATATGAAATCAGCCACACAACCGAAACTATACATGCAACCACTTATTTGAATTATAAAGCAATAATTAATTAGTTGCATACAACCAATTGCTTCTAAGCCTTACTATGAACATCAACAGTTACTATGCATCACAAGCATCATAGAAAACATCATGGTCAATCACAATTTAATTCTTTATTAATTTAATTAGATAATTAGGGGAAATAACAAACATATAACAAATGTGCACAATAAATTCTCAGCAAATTACAGTAGGTTCCTAGTGCTCACAATAGTCCACTATGAAAATTTCATACCATTTGAACATGTATAGCATTCTCTACAAAAATGACAAGCTAGCAAGGTCTATTTTAGTGAAAATAGTTAACCCTATAGAAAAGTGTCAAACAAAATATTATATATTTTTACTAGCTTCATATTAGTGTCATACTACTGTACAAAATTTGCATAGCAATATGTTACATATTTTTATCCCTATATTTTTCCTTAGAAAATGCCATTTATTAATAGATAAATAGAAATATCATATTTCAATCAAGTTTACTGCAAGCTTAATATTTTTCCTAGCTAGAGCATGTCAACACAAGACAAGCAAAATTGGAATCACAATTTTATCTCATTTCTAGCTCAAGATATATAATTTATAAGATTGTAAACATTCAAAAAGCATTTATCTAAATACATTTTAATCACCATGAAAATACCAGAAACTGTACATTTCATATTTTTATAAAATACTACACTTCAATAGGAACACAACAAAATTTGATTCACCAAAATTGGACACCTAGAACTCCGTTTATGATTTTTCAAAGTTTGCATACAAATCTGAAATAAATGAACTTGCTTCTAAATTGGAGTCGCTGACAGCTGGGACCCTAGGGTCAGACGGGCCCGCACGTCAGTGGCACCGAAATAGGGGGCCGGCGTGGACTGGCCGGAGTTCGCCGATGGCGAGCTCTCTGGCGATGGCACCGGCACCTCAATGATCCTTGCGACCTTGCGCACATGATAGGGTAGCTAGTTGGTCGGATTGATGGAGGTAAGTACGACGGCGGCGGTCATGGCGGTGCGACAGACGCGGTCGATGGTGAGCCACCGAAGGTGACCGAGACGGCACCATCTAGGGTTTGGCCTAGCTTCTACGCACTATGGTGAATCTATCATGCACTCAATCGTGGCACGCGGTGGTCGGAGGTGGCCCGGCCACGACGACGTGGCACGACGGTGAAACGCCGTCGAGGCCGTGCGCTGCACAGAGGCCTTACCGAGCGAGGCTAGCAAGCAAGGCGAGTGCGGTGATGTGGTGGGAGCATGTCGGAGCTACGGTAGTGGCAAAGGAGCTACGCGGGCGCAAGGCGAGGTCGAGTGGCCGATGATGGCGTCGGCGGCGCTGCGCTGCGGGTAGTGCGATGGCAGAGGAAGGCAGTGGAGAGTGAGGGAGCGTGAAGGAATACTGAGCCGAGCCGTGCGTGGTCTCCTTGTGCGCACGCCAGCACACCGTGGCGGGGGCCCAATGATGGCCAACGACAGCCACGTGGAGGCCAAGCCCTAGCACCGGTCGGCCACACGGTGCGACGTGCGACGACCATCAAAGCCTCGTGATGAAGTCTGACAGCGCGATTTTGATGTCCCTAATCTTCTAAACCATGGCTCATTAGCGAAATATTCATTAACAAGAATTGTAGCCCGATATACCATCTCCAATTTCTCTTAAAGGATCAAGGCCTAATTCTCAACGAACAAGGAGTAAAATCATCCCAAAGTTGGGTACGTCAGCACTGTAAACTCCAAATGACTTAGCAAATTTTCTAAGTGCTAAAAATAGTGAAATGTTGATTCTTGTGAGCCAAATTCAAGCATGTTAGGAGCTGAACTAGCCTATGACCCAAAAATAAAAGTTGTTGCTCTCATAAAATACTACAACTTTGCTTTAGTGTACACATCCATGCAAAGGCTCTATGGCATGGTTCAAACTAGGTCAAACATGCCACTTTCAAATGATGACTTACACTAGAATTATGACTTAGAGACCAAACTAGCCCTAGTCATGAATACCAAAGTTGTTCATAGTGAAATTATAAACATATTTAGGGTATTCTTAAGGTCACACAAGCATTTCATACATTGGTTACATAAATTACTTCCTAGGTCAACCAGCATATCATCACTCAGGAGCTTAATTAGACAAAGTGATCTACATGAACATTGTTTCATTAGTCATCCTAAGTGTAGCTAAGGTGCTTTTGTGACCAACATCAACCACTTTCACTTATTCACACATGATCATAAGCATACACCTATAGAAACATAAAATAACAAGGCATGTTTCATATGTAAAAGCTCATATATGAATGCTTGATGATTATGCTCATGCAATGCAAGTGAAATTATGTAAGCCTAACACCTAGGGTGTTACAGCCCCTCCCCCTTACAAAAATCTCATCTTGAGATTTGCAAGACCTACCATTCTTTGACAAAGGCAGGATAAACCTCACGTAAATAATCGTCTTGTTCCCACGTGACATCTTGTTCACTATGATTATTCTACACCACCTTATAGAACTTAATGACCTTACTCCGTGTTACTCTTTCCATCTCTTCCAACACTCGGATTGGTTTCTCTTCATAGGTCAAATCTGATTGGAGCTTAATGTTGGTGAGTGCAATGGCTTCCTCAGGTATACGAAGACATCTCTTCAACTGAGAAACATGGAAGACATCGAATATGGCACTCATCTCCGGAGGAAGTTGTAACTTGTAAGCGACATCCCCTTTCTGTTCAGTAATGTTGTATGGCCCTACATATCTAGGCGCAATCTTTCTTTTCACTCCAAATCTCTATACTCCTTTCATGGGTGACACTTTTAAGTATACATAGTCTCCCACTTCAAAAGTCAGTGGTCTTCTTCTTTTATTGGCATAACTCTTCTGTCTTGATTGAGCTACTTTCATATGTTGTTGGATAATGCGCACTTGCTCTTCAGCTTCAGTGACAAAGTCAATACCAAAGTATCTTCTTTCACTAGGCTCAATCTAATTCAACGGAGTTCTATATTTTCTACCGTACAAGGCTTCAAATGAAGCCATCTTGATGCTTGCTTGATAACTATTGTTGTAGGAGAACTCGGCTAAAGGTAGCCATTTCTCCTATGAACCCTTAGAAGATATAACACAAGCTCTCAGCAAATCTTCTAAGATCTGGTTCACTCGCTCAGTCTGTCTAGAAGTTTATGGGTGGTATGCGGAGCTTCTGATTAGTTTAGTCCCCAAGGCCTGGTGCAAGTGTTCCTAGAAACGAGCTATAAACTGTGGCCCCCGATCTGAGATTATGGTCCTTGGGATTCCATGTAGTCTCACAATCTGAGAAACATATAGTTCGACGTATTTCACTACGCGATATGTTGTTTTAATTGGTATAAAATGTGCTGACTTGGTGAAACGATCTACAATGACCCATATGGAATCGTGACCTTGTTGTGTCAGCGGAAGGCCTGTAATAAAGTCCATACTTATTTCTTCCCATTTCCACCCTGGAATGGGCAATGGCTGAAGTAATCCGGTAGATTTCAAATGAACAGCCTTTACTCTACTGCAGTTATCACACCTAGTGACATAGACGACAATTTCCTTCTTCATGTTAGTCTACCAAAAATGGGTTTTCAAATCTTGATACATTTTGCTACTACCCGGATGGATAGACAACTTCGACGAATGTGCTTCATCTAAAATTTGATTTCTAAGCTCACGGTCTTTCGGTACCACAAGTCGGTCCTTAAACCATAGCACACCTCTTTCATCTAATCTGAAATGCTTTGTTTCTTGCTCTTGCATCTTTCTCTTGATGTGAAATATACCTATGTTTGTCTTCTGCGGTTCTATGATTTTTCCCTCAAGTGAACAACTAATAGTGATATTGTGCAGCACAACAGGATGTAACAAATTAAATCCATCCTCCAACAATGCTTCCATAGTGTTGCAATGAGATTTCCGACTAAGTACATCTGCTACAACATTGGCTTTCCTTGGATAGTAGTGCACTTCTAAATTGTAGTCCTTGATTAGCTCTAACCATCTTCGTTGTCTCATATTCAGCTCATGTTGAGTGAAGATATATTTGAGACTTTTGTGGTCAGTATATATATGACATACATTGCCCAACAAATAATGTCTCAATATGAACAACTGCTGCAAGCTCTAAATCATGCATAGGGTAATTGACTTCATGTTTTCTCAACTGCCGAGAAGCATAGGCAATCACTCTGCCTTCTTGCATGAGCACACACCCCAAACCTATACCCAATGCATCGCAGAACACATCGAAAGGCTTTTCAATGTCGGGTTGTGCTAAAACAGGAGCTATAGTTAATAGGGTCCTTAGGGTGTGAAAAGTTGCTTCACACTCTGGTGTCCAACTGAACTTCTCATCTTTCTGAAGTAGCCTAGTAATGGGCTTAGCTATCTTGGAGAAATCCAGAATGAAACGACGATAGTAACCTGCTAACCCTAGAAAACTCTAAACTTCATGAACCAAAGTCGAGGCCTTCCAATCCATGACCTCTTGTACTTTAGATGGGTCTACAGAAATTCCATCTCTTGATAAGATGTGACCCAAGAAAGATACTTTACTCAACCAAAATTCACATTTGCTAAACTTAGCATATAACTTATGCTCCCTCAATCTAGACAAAACAATTCTCAGATGCTCTGCATGGTCTACCTCATTCTCCAAATAAATCAAGATATCATCAATAAACACAACCACAAACTTGTTGACCTCAGGCATGAATACCGAATTCATCAAGTATATGAAGTAGACAGGAGCATTCTCAGTCCAAAAGACATGACCAAATACTCATACAAGCCGTGCATAGTGGAGAAAGCTGTTTTAGGTATATCCTCTGGCCTGATCTTTATCTGATGATAGCCTGACCTCAAGTCAGTCTTGGAGAATACCTTTGCTTTTGCCAACTGATCGAACAAGATATCGATACGAGGCAAAGGATACTTGTTTTTTATGGTCACAGCATTAAGTGGCCTATAATCCACACACATTCTCAAGGGCTTGTCCTTCTTTACAAACAATGCTAGACATCCCCATGGAGATGAACTAGGTTGAATGAGACCTTTGTCCAATAGTTCTTGTAACTGAATTTTAAGTTCAGCTAACTCATTTGGTGGCATCCTATAGGGTCTTCTTGAGATAGGTGCCGTACCTGCCACTAACTCAATCTTAAATTCTACATCCCTATCAGGTGGTAAACCTAGTAACTCATCTGGAAATACATCAGGAAACTCACAAACCATTGGGATATCACAAAGGGTAGTGGCTTGGATAGCGCAAGCCAAGTGTTGGGGTTCAAAATTTTGGGAAAGTGGTACCAGGAAAGCATTACCTCCCTTTGGTTCTCTCAACATAATGGTACGAGTGCTAGTGTCAATGAGAACTCCATGATCGCTCATCCATTTCATGCCTAAGATCACATCTATAGATAATCCGGGCAATACTATCAGATCCATCATATACTCCCTCTCTTGTATAGAGATTAGCACATTTCTAACCATCTTATTTGTAGAAATAGTAGCCCTAGCTAAACTTATACTATAACCACCCTTACTTACCTCAATTACTTTTTGATCATATCTAGATGCAAATGATTGGCTCATAAATGAATGAGCAGCTCCCGAATCAAATAAAACAATGGTGGGATGCTTGTTAACAAGAAACATACCAGCGGTGACAACCTCTCCTACGGGAACCTCTTCAACAGCAGTGTAGTGCACGTATCTAGGATGTGCTTTAGGATTTGCCTGTCTCTAATTGTTCTGGTTCTGATTGTTGTTCTTCTTAGGGTGGGGGCATTCCTTGGCCCAATGACCCACTTGATTACAGTTGAAGCAGGGTTGATTGCTCTTGGGTCCTGCTGAGCTTCCTTGCCCTCCATTCCCCTTGGGTAAGGCAATGGTGAACGCCTTACGAAACACCTTCTATGGTCGATTGGTCTAAGCTTTTGGTGGAGGATGCCAGAACTTGGTGCTGGTGGTTGAAACTGTGGCCTAGCTACCACTGGAGCTCTAGACTGGGAAGACCCAGAGGCGCCTACCTTAGCTGCCCTCTTGCGGCCCTTTGTTGCTGCATGCAGATTGTTGTGGTTCTCCTGAGTCAATGCATCACTGATGAACTCATTGTAGGTGGTGCACCTTGAGTTGGCCATAGTCTTCATCAACTTAGTGCCAAGACCTCTCTTGAAGCTTTCTATCTTCTTTTCTTTAGTATCAACAAAACCTGGGGCATAACGAGATAGATTGTTGAAAGCATGCATATACTCAGTAAGGGTCTTAGTCCCATGTGTGAGCCGCATGAACTCCGATGCCTTCATGCGCATTAGCCCTGGGGGAATGTGATGTCCCCCTAAAGTCTAACTTGAATTGCTCCAACGTGACATGTGCATTGGTAGGTAAAGAGGACAGGAAATAGGTCCACCATATCCCAGCCGGTCCCTGCAGCTGATGGGATGCATATTCTACCTTCTAATGTTATGTGACCCTTAGTAGATGGAACTTTTGCTCAATAGTGTTGAGCCATTCATCCGCCTGGAGCAGTTCTTCAGCCACCTTGAAAATAGGAGGCTTGGTGTCCAAGAAATCCTTGAAAGTGTTGTACTGATTTGGCTCAGGCCCCTATTGTTGCTGGCGGGCGTGAGTCGTGTTCTACGCAATGAGGCGTAGGGTTTCCTCCATAGTCCTCTGACTTCCTAGAAATTGTGCAAAGAACTCATTAACAGACGGTGGTGGCGGTGGTGGTAAGTCACCATGATTGCTCTCTTGGCTGCTGCCTGCTCCAGCACGAGTGTGAGTCATCTACAAAGTTGCAACAATAAGTGATTATTGGATGATGTCAAGAGATTGTAGATGAATTGTATAATCATGCCAAACTAAAATTACTGGAGAGAATCTTAAATTCATACAATAAAACAGAGGCATAATAATTCATTCTTGCAATATGACATCACCAATTTGACCACTTATCGGGCTCGCAGCGCATTAACATACAAGTCATAATCACCAGTAAGACGAAACTGGAATTTCATTAATGTTCAACCCAATGTGAAATAACATGCAAAGTACCAATATTACATGAAAGTCAACTCACAAATACCAAATTTCCACTACAAGTTCATTACATAAATAGCGAGGATACATCTAGCGCTTCAACTAGTCACTAGGCGACTCTAATCTTCATTATGATCGCTATCGAGGTCGAAGATAGGATCATTCTCGTTCTTTGGCTCCACTTCTTCCTCGTCCTAGCCATCATCTTCAACTAACATATCTAGATCCTCGTCTTCCTCATCAAGGATCGGGTGCAGTTGGTTGTTCAGATAATGCACCTCATGCTAAAAATCCATCACTACATGCTAGGCCTATGCAAGTTGCTGGCATAAGTCCCTCTCAACACGGTCCTGCATGGCGCTCACCGCACGAGTCCTAACTCGTTCTGCTTCTGTTGAAGTGGCACGATTGTTCGTTAGGTTTCGCTGGTGCGTAGCTGTGAACGCCTCGGCTCGGGCGGCCTCTAGCTGCTCTCGTAGTCCTGCTAGCCTTGCTTGATCATCTGCTCTTGCTTCTTCGGTGGTAGCTCTCTGTTGATCAACTTGCTCCATTTGGGAGTGGAGATTTCCCAAAGCTACATAGGCTTGATTGGGTTCCCATCGAGCCTCACTTGCTGCCTTTTTGTGCTTGTGCACACGCTTCTTGAGCCTACGTTGTTCGGCTTTGGCCCTCATGAGCTTATCCATGCAAGTGGTATAGGACACCTGCCAGAAGTCCCTGGTGTCCTAACAAGTGTAGAACATCTTCATTACTGCAAACATGGCACTCATAGCAGGACTAGAACTGTCTGCCCGCTCATCCCAATCTCGGATCAACGCATTGCGATTGTGTTGTGCCCATACTGCTGTGGACGGATCCACCCAAGGAAAAACACCAGCGGCACTGCCAGTAAGCTCATCCTCGTGCTACTGATAGATCTGACTTAGTACCTCGAAGGCTACTACTTGGGCAGCTTCCCAAGGAGTTCTTCCTTCAGATTCCGCTTTCCATTCCTGCCAGAAGGGCGCTTGAGTATGAGCTGGTATGGTTAGCTACACTTCATACCATGGTTGTCCCTCTAGGTATACTTGATTCCAGTGATAGAGGGGCGGTTCATAATATCCTGCATAGTGCAACTCTCCAAAGTAGAGCAGGAGTTCCAAACATCAACAGGAAACTCTCACTTCCAGCCAGTGCTGTCATCTGTACCAACAACATATGCAACTCTCGTGAGATAAAGTCATAATGGATAAGAGTTACATAAACAAGTAAGAGATCTATAAGGGGAGGAACAATGCAAGTATTAAATAATGATTTATCATGATGCATGCACGTTCCGTACATCCTCACAAACTTAGGAAAAATTAATTCTAACGACATACACGGTGGCATACATACATTCTCTCATATATAGCGTAGCTAGTCGGGCTACACGTTTCGCTATTAGTGTACCTGCATAAAAGTTTTATTTTAGCCCAACCCCACAATTAAATATGCAAAATGTAAATCTGGAATCTAGGTTGTAATCTAAATACTTCCATATATATATACCCATACATATATTTCCGTATCAAAGCTACCCAATGACAAGTTATTACCCACAATTAAATACGCACCATACACACATGCAAGCATGCATACATAGTCATACCAAAGCTAGCTCTCCCCAACCGCACACTCACATCTTGCTGTCATGCCACTCATCAACTTACCTTCTTACCTTGGCATAGAGGCATTTGATCCATGCATTACCACTCAAGTGAATGGCATCCATACAATAGCACGCTGTATGGACGATGAAAGTAAAACCCCCCAAGTTAGTACTTAAATAGCCACCTCAGAGTCCTTAACTGGGCATACAGAAAGTGATCACTGGCACACTTTAGATTTCAACTCTAGGTTTCAAATACCTATTTATATAGCTATTAGTTGCTAGAAACTGGTTTTGGAAAATAAAAACCTTTGTTTTAAATACACATGTGGCAATTAATGTTGAATCTTGCTCTGATGCCAGCTGTCGCAGAACCAACCAATTTATAAGAGCACAAGTACAATGGCAGCCCACAAGCGGTCGCACTGTCATACTTGAGCCTATATAAACCCGGTAGTCCATCGAGTACCACGACGGGTCTCGATAAACGATCCACATACAACCAAGATCGTACATGATTCAACATACATGTCACATGTTACATAAAGTTCATAGATATAGTTCATTCATCAGAGTACAAAATAGAGTTATTACAAACCAAGCTCGATAGATAGTAGCGGAAGCAAATTAAAGTTTAAAAGTAGCATTTGCCAACATAGTTCAAATATAGTGCCAACACATGATCACCATCCACAAAAGCATATAGAAGGATTATTAAAGATGCCTGCCCAAGGCTCACTACTCATCCACAACGGGATAGAAGCAATTCTTGCAATAGTCGTGATAGACGGTACCATCTGCAACAATGGGAATAAAACCCTGAGAACGAGAAGGTACTTAGCTAGACTTACCTATCATAAACCAGAAATAAATTGACTCCAAGGATTATGCAAGGCTGTATAAGTGGAGGTAGCTTGACAACATTTTGCATAAAAAGCGATTAACTCAGTTATACAATTATACTTTGGTCATCAAGTTAATTATAGCTATTCATCTCTAGATTAGCAACTATCCTGTGCCAAACATGTGGTATATCATTTAAGAGCATATAATAGTAACCATAGTCGGTGTAGTAATTCCATGTATATCCGAACCATCACATTCCATAATACAATTACTACGAGATTGGAGCTAGCCAAGTTTCTCACTATCCAGGAGAGACGGCGATTCAAATCAATTTCAACCAGCTGGGAATTTATTCCTAACACAAACCCAAGCAGACCAGATCAACAGTCACCTTAGGTCACCTTTGATACAACTCAAGTCCACATTTTGTGGGTTCGCCTAGCGCCGCACAATCAGGGATAACCAACTGCATGGACGTTTAGGCCCGGCCTGCCCTTGGGCTCACGCCTAGCTCCCTGTACATCCTTACTACCATCCAGAGTGCGCACTTTGACACGTATAATATAATAAAACATGATGAATGCATCCTTGTAAGTAATTTCAATAGCATGGTGTCAAAGTAATAACAAGTGCATCCTATTTTACTGAGTAGGTGCATATCTCTTCTCTATTACTTAAGCAAATACTTCCGCAAGTTATTTACCGAACTACAAAACAACGGCTACTTGTTTTAACCATAACTAGAGTTATATACATCAAAATCATATGATTGTGGACATTCTGGAAATCTTATGAAATTGTCTACAACTTTCTTTTAATACTCTTAAGGTGATTCAATAGTTATCTAGGTCAAACAATTCAGTCAAACAAATCTATCTAGAAAGTAAACAATTAGGATAGCAAACTTCTAACAGACAAAACTCTTAAACCCTAAGGACTATGAAAAATGAAAATTTAACACAAGGTATATCAGTAAGTTATCTACAACTTTATTATTAACAAGTTTTATAGAAAAGGCCATTATCAACATAAAATCAGCCACACAACTGAAACTATACATGCAACCACTTATTTGAATTATAAAGCAATAATTAATTAGTTACATACAACCAATTGCTTCTAAGCCTTACTATGAACATCAACAATTACTATGCATCACAAGCACCATAGAAAACATCATGGTCAATCACAATTTAATTCTTTAAATGCCTTTATTAATTTAATTAGATAATTAGGGGAAATAACAAACATATATCAAATGTGCACAATAAAGCTATGTCACTAATATACACCTAGATGATCAACCTAGTGAGTGTGATATAATTAAATGATACACTATCTAGTCTTAACTATCACTAGCTCTATCCAAGTGAATGTATAATGAAATACAAGAGAGTGGTACAGAGTTATACCACCGTGGCAAGTGACCAATGAGTGAATATCAATGAATACCCAGGAGACAATCAAGACACAATGGTTTTTCTTCCGAGGTTCACTTGCTTGCCGGCAAGCTAGTCCCCGTTGTGGCGATTCACTCACTTGGAGGTTCATGCGCTAATTGGCATCACACGCCAAACTCTCAATAGGGTGCCGCACAACCAACACAAGATGATGATCACACAAGCCACGAGCAATTTACTAGAGTACCTTTTGGCTCTCCACCGGAGAAAGGTCAAGAACCCCTCACAATCACCATGATCGGAGTCGGAGACAATCACCAACCTCCGCTCGACGATCCTCGCTGCTCCAAGCCATCTAGGTGGCGGCAACCACCAAGAGTAACAAGCGAATCCCACAGCAAAACATGAATACCAAGTGCCACTAGATGCAAACACTCAAGCATTGCACTTGGATTCTCTCCCAATCTCACAAAGATGATTAATTAATGATGGAGATGAGTGAGATGGCTTTGGCTAAGCTCACAAGGCTGCTATGTCAATGCAAATGGCCAAGAGAGTGAGCTAGACCCGGCAATGGGGCTTAAATAGAGAGCCCCCACGAATAGAGCCGTTGGCTCTCTGTTCACTGAGAAATCGGGGCAACCGGATGCACCGGTCAGATCGACCAGATGCACCCTGCCAGCGTCCAGTTGCGCTACGCCATCCACGTGTCACTCTGCATTCAACTAGAGTCGCCCGATCTCAACGATAACTGCCACATGCCAATGGTCAAGTGATGATTGGACATAGCACAACGCCAAGACTAGACGCACCTCTGCTGAGTCCAATCATTTCCAGAGAGGTCTCGAGAGAGCCAAATGACGACTGGATATGTCAGTTCGAGTCCAGAGAGCTCCCAGAGCCGCTCAACTGCGACCGGACGCGTCCGGTAGGTCATGATCGGACGCAGCATCAGCGTTTGATCCTTCTCCTCTTCTCTACATCACCACATTAGTGGGACCAGACACACCCACCATGCGTCTGATCATGAAGTGACCCAGCGTGCGGTCAAAGACCGACGCCTACTCCTTCACTGCTGCCACTGACCGGACGTGCTGGTCTAGTTGAGGCCAGCATCCGGTCACTCACAGTGACCTCCTTTCACCTCCGTTTCTTCACCGAGTTGATCCACATCAACTCCAACTTCTTCATCCTAGGTCAAATGTGCCAACCACCAAGTGTATCACCTTGTGCACATGTGTTAGCATATTTTCACAAATGTTTTCAAAGGTGTTAGCACTCCACTAGATCCTAAATGCATGTGCAATGAGTTAGAGCATCTAGTGGCACTTTGATAACCGCATTTCAATACGAGTTTCACCCCTCTTAATAGCACGGCTATCAATCCTAAATGTGATCACACTCTCTAAGTGTCTTGATCACTAAACCAAAAAGCTCCTATCAATTTCACCTTTGCCTTGAGCCTTTTGTTTTTCGTTCTTCTTTTCAAAGTCCAAGCATTTGATCATCACCATCATCAAGTCATGATCTTCATTTGCTTCACCACTTGGAGTAGTGCTACCTATCTCATAATCACTTTGATAAACTAGGTTAGCACTAAGGGTGTCATCAATTCACCAAAACTAAACTAGAGCTTTCAATCTCCCCTTTTTGGTAATTGATGACAACCCTTACACAAAGATATGAATTGAAATTTAATTGAATCCATGTTGCTTACCCAAGCATATTTACAATGTGTAAAAGGATATGGACAAGTTTCATGAACCCCAAATGGTAGCAATTGCTCTCCCTACATATGTGCTAAGAGTTTGGATTGTAGCTTACACATATGCTTAGATAGGAAATATAGGAGACAATGTCTACCAAATGATGCTAAGGTATAAAAGATGGACCTTTGAAGCGTGATACCAATCAGAGTGCACCAATATACCATCCTTAGCACCATTAGTAACTAGACATACACAAAAACTAGAATACCCCGTGAGATCATCATTAGAAGTAAGGATCTAGTTTTTATAATGTGAGCATGAGTCTAGTTACTTAACCTATGCATGCTAGTTTTTCATTTCATCATTCAAACCTACAACTAACATACACCACACAAGCATGGATATTGAAATTTAAAACTTGTGCCATGCAAGCAAACATATGAAATGCACATTCAAATGCATCCACCAAGTTTATGAGCTTGCTCCCCCTACTTGTGTGCTTAAAATTTTAATTGATCCATATCTCTCCTCCTATGTCAACTTCTCTCCTCCTTGTTGTCTTTTCACTATATATTTGTACACTATATCTTTTCACTATATCTTTGTACACTATTTCTCCCCCTTTGTCATCAAAGACCACAAAGGTTCAAAATGTAGATAGGTTGAGATTATCAATGTCAATCAATGAGGTGAGGATCATTTTCCTAAATTTGGTCCAATCTATATCATTTGCCAAAGATATTTAACTCGGTTTGATCCAAGGACAAGCTTCTTCACACCTCCAAATAAGGGTTATCTTGTACCATGTTGAGTTAAACACTTAAAGCTCATTTTCTAGATCAAACACTAGGTTTACAAGCCCACAAACGTGTCATATGTTGCCACTAGATCAAGTCAAGCATAGAAGCAATAGTGGTACCATACAAACATCAAAATCATTTGTTTTTCATGAATGAGCCTATTAAATGTGAAAAATGACTAGATGCACTAAACAAGTCCTTAGCAAGGATGTATGCCATGCCAATCAACTTTTACCTTGGATTGCTCGAAGGAGAGGCATGTCATATAAGTGGGGGGTGCATCAACACATATTTGAGAAATCCAATATTTTCAACTCATTCCTTAGCTTGCAAAACCTTTTCTCATCCAATGGCTTGGTGAATATATCGGCAAGTTGATCTTTAGTGCCTACACTCTCAATGCAAATGTCCCCTTTTTGTTGGTGATCTCTTATGAAATGGTGGTGGACATCAATGTTCTTTGTTCTTGCATGTTGAACCGGATTGTTGATTAACTTGATTGCACTCTCATTGTCACATAGCAGTGGCACTTTCTTGAACTTGATTCCAAAGTCATTCAAGGTGGCCTTCATCCAAAGTATTTGTGCACAACAACTACCGACGGATATGTATTCGGCTTCGGCGGTTGATAATGCAACACTATTTTGCTTCTTTGATGACCACGAAACAAGTGATCTTCCCAACAATTGACATGTGCCCGAGGTGCTCTTTCTTTCAACTTTGCATCCCGCATAATCTGAGTTGGAGTAACCAACTAGCTCAAACTTTGCTCCTTTGGGATACCACAAACCAACATTTCGTGTATGCTTCAAGTACCTCAATATTCTCTTTGTAGCTTTCAAATGACTTTCTCTTGGTGAGGCTTGAAATCTTGCACACATGCATACACTAAACATGACAGCCGGCCTTGATGTGGTCACATAGAGTAGGCTTCCAATCATAGACCGATATAATTTTTGATCCACCATATTGCCACTTGCATCACTATCCAAGTTGCCATTTGTTCCCATTGGTGTACTAATGGCTTTGCTATCTCTCATGCCAAACTTTTTGATCATGTCCTTGGTATACTTGCCTTGACTCATAAATGTACAATTCTTCAATTACTTGATTTGAAGACCAAGGAAGTAACTTAACTCTCCAATCATGGACATCTCAAACTCATTAGCCATCATCTTTCCAAATTCTTCACAAAAATCTTGATTGGTTGATCCAAATATGATGTCATCAACATAGATTTGCAACACAAATAAATCTTTTCCAATCTTCTTGATGAAAAGATTGGTGTCAACCTTGCCCATCATGAACCCTTTAGAGAATAGGAAGTCCCTCAATCTCTCATACCATGCTCTAGGTGCTTGCTTCAAGCCATACAATGCCTTCTTCAACTTGTACACATGGTCGGGCTTCTCTTCATCTTCAAAACCGGGAGGTTGCTCAACATATACTTCTTCATTTATGTAATCGTTGAGAAATGCACTCTTGACATCCATTTGATAGAGTTTGATGTTGTGGGCACAAGCATAGGCTAGCAAGATTCTAATTGCTTCCAATCTAGCAACCGGGGCATATGTTTCTCCAAAGTCAAGACCTTCAACTTGTGTATATCCTTGTGCCATCAATCTTGCTTTGTTCCTTACTACTATCCCATCTTGATCTTGCTTGTTTCTAAAGACCCATTTGGTTCCAATCACATTGTGTCCCTTTGGTCACTCTACTAATTCTCATACTTGATTTCTTGTGAAGTTATTCAATTCTTCATGCATAACATTCACCCAATCAACATCCTTCAATGCTTCATCTATCTTCTTTGGTTCAAGGGATGACACAAATGAGAAATGCTCACAAAATGAAGCCAATCTTGATCTAGTTTGCACACATCTTTAAATATCACCAATGATAGTGTCCAATGGATGATCCCTTGCAATATTGGTTGGTTGGGGGTATTGGGACTTGATTGCTTGCACTTGCTTGATCATTGGGTTGAGATGATGTGCTAGCCACTTGATCTTGTTCATTGTCATGAGAGCCACTTGTACAAGCTTGAGTTGCATCATCTTACACATTTGAGTTAGAGAGCACTTGTACTTGATCATCTTCATCATCATTCACTTGCCTAGGCCTCAATTCACCAACATCCATGTTCTTCATGGTATTTGAAAGTTGAATGCCTTTAACATCTTCCAAGTTTTCATTCTCTTCTTGTGAACCCTTGGTTTCTGTTGACACCGTTTTTTGCACGTGTCAAAATGATCAGAGTGGACTAATCGGCAGGAGGAAAGTTACTGTATACGCTAACAGCCGATGAAAATCAGCTTGTAAAGATGGTTGCCGATGACTGGTGGTGATCGATCGAAAGGTTGATTTAGACTCGAGCGTTGCCGATGAGGTTGAAGATGTTATTGTCGATGCCGATGAAGGAAGGCTTGAAGACTACTGCCGATGGAACAGGAAGTATGCCGATGGAAAGGAGGTCGATGAGATTTCCATCGTAATCGAGGCGGACAGGGAAATAGATAGGAGTTGATTTCCTTTTCTGTATTTGTTAGAATATGATTCATGTAAGAGTCACGTGTTTCCTTAGATATGGATTTGGTGTCCTAGTTATGTTTGGTTATGTCTCTTTAGATCAGGGTATAAATATAGATTGAGGGGCAATGTAAAATAGATATCAATCAATATCAAAACCAATGTTTACTCCTATTTGCATCTACTTACTTTTCGGCGACTTCGTCAATTTGCATATCTTTTTCCTTTTTACGAGTTCTCATTGATTCAGCGAGTTGCATCGCTTCAGTGCGACCCTCGGCGATTCTCGAGTTCTGCGTGAGTACCTCTTGGCCGTGATTTCTGGGCGTATCGCTGTTGTCAGGACCAAAGTGCTCGTATCTTCATCCTTGTCGATTAATAGGTCAAATCGACTGGCACGCTTTGGATATCGATTCGGGTATTAGCCCTTTGTGTTTGCAGGTCCACTTTTGCATCAACACATCTTTTGGCACACTCGGTGGGATAAATCAATCTGATCAATATGTTTAATCCCGAGATCGATTTAGGGAACATCATCGCGGTATCAGAAGAAGATCTTAAGGAAGAGCAGAGGCAGGCTATGGAAAAGGCTATAGAAGAATACAAGCAGCTTTGTCTGAAATCGTTTAGCCTGAACAAGAGTGGATAAGTCATCCAGAAGCAAGATTTGCCGTTGCCTCGGCAGGTTACCTTTGACTCCAATCCTGGTAAACTTCAAGAGATGGTTAATTCTACAGTAAATCATGCTTTGATTAATCATTCCAATGTACTATCCAATATTGTTCATAATGTTGTGGTTCAAACTCTCAAAGAAGGACAAGCGTCACAGCATTACGTTGGGCTTGCCTATCACCAACTAGAGCCAGCATCTGTTAATATCCTATCGGCTCCCTCGGCCGTTGTGGGTACAGAAGTTACTTCTCCTCCCGTATCGGTAGGCTTACCTAATATTCAATCTACACCGATACGATCAGATCCGGTATTACCAGGAGGACGAGTTCAGCTTAATATAGATCTAGCGGCATCAGCTATGTCAGGCCTTGTGTCTCAGAATAGCTAGATTCCTGCTAATTGGTGGGTATATGGTATGCCTTCAGAGTCATCTGCTTTCAATCCTGGGTTACCTCAAGTATTTGACGCAGTAGGAAAAGCTCCTATACCATTGGCTGTTTCACCGATGGCTCAAGTGCCTCAATATGCCACAGCAACTACTGTGCAACCAACTCCAGGAGGTTTTCAGATGCCTTTGGTTCAAACACCCAGTTCAAGTCCATCAGCAAGCTTACTGCCGATGCAGCAGAAAGCCCCTGTTATGAGTCAAACTAGGGTTCGGTTCATGCCTCAAGCTGGTTATAATTATCCAACAATGTCAGCAAATTACCAGCCATCGGTAAGTTTTGTACCGATGAGTTCTAATAATGGTTGGTCAGGACAGTTACCTGTTCAACATACAGTTCAGCAAAATCAACAGGTTGCAGGGATTCAACAAGGTCATATGCAAGCTGGTTTCCAGAATCAAGCATCGGCAGCTCAGCCGATGAATCCTTTCCAACAGGTTAATGGACCACAAGTAACGGCAAATATGCCGATTGCTGGAGATCGTGGGCCACAAAGATATGTGGAGGGATATCAGCATGCACCTCCCGTAGAAATTCAGCCAGTTCGTCATCAGGAGGCTGATGCTTTTTGGGCCGATAGGATAGCAGAAATTATGAAGATCGGTTTGGGATAAAGCCCAAGGTCAATACTTATTCTTATCGGACTCCATACCCTCCTGCATATGATTTAATTCCTCTCCCAAATTGGTACAAGGTACCAGATTTCACTAAATTCTCTGGGCAAGATGACACATCAACAATGGAACACGTCAATCGCTTCATTATTCAATGTGGAGAGGCGGCTAGCAGAGATGAATTAAGAGTTCGATTATTTTCATCATCTTTGTCTGGATCGGCATTTACATGGTTCATTTCATTACCACCGAATTCTATTATTACTTGGGTTGATCTAGAAAAATAATTTCATAAGTATTTCTTTGCTGGAATCCATGAAAAGAAGCTTACCGATTTAGTAAAATTGAGACAGCGTAATGATGAATTGGTAGAGAGCTTTGTGCAAAGGCTACGAGATGTAAAAAAACAAGTGCTACAGCCTGGTGCTGGATGATCGGCAGCTTGCCGATCTGGCTTTCCAAGGATTATTGCCACATCTTAAAGACATATATGCCTCTCAGGAGTTTGAAAGCCTCAGTCATCTTGTGCAAAGGATCTCTGATCAAGATACTAGGGTCTTTGAACCTAAAAATAATTGAAGTAAAAAAGTATCATTTGTTGAAGAAGTAGGAGATTCTGATTCTGATAAAGAACCAGTTATCGGCTTAGCTGAGTGGGTTAAGAATAAAAAGCCGATATCTTGTCCCTTTGGTCAGAAAGAGCCGGAAAAGTTTACCTTTGATATCACCAAGGCTGACAAAATATTTGATCTTCTGCTTCAAGAGGGCCAAATTAAGCTGTCACATAATCATGTTATCCCATCGGCAGAAGAGTTGAAGAAGATCTTGTACTGCAAATGGCACAATGCAACTTCACACAGTACAAATGAGTGCAAGGTGTTTAGGCAACAGTTACAATCGGCTATTGAATCTGGGAGAATTAAGTTTGGTACTTCCAAGGCCCAGAAGCCAATGAAAATTGATCAACACCCTTTTCCAGCAAATATGTTGGAGGCCAAAGGGAAGACCAAGGTATTGACGTCAGAGGCTGCTGAGAAAAATGCATCAGTGGATCCCCAACATCGGATAACTACCGATGATGCAAAAAGTAAGGGTTTGCTGGGAGAAAGCAGTAATTCCAAAAATCCTCCTCGTCCTGGCATTGTGATTACTCATCGAAGGCAGCAGGAGAGTTGGCGCCAG
Organism: Saccharum hybrid cultivar R570; assembly: GCA_038087645.1. Taxonomy (NCBI): domain Eukaryota; kingdom Viridiplantae; phylum Streptophyta; class Magnoliopsida; order Poales; family Poaceae; genus Saccharum; species Saccharum hybrid cultivar. The sequence goes on along the minus strand of JAQSUU010000091.1, from coordinate 6,240,596 downwards.
CGAAATGACCGATATCGACAACAGCAAGAAGAGAGACGTCGGGAAGAATGGCATTGGCATAAAGATCATTGGAGGTGCCCGTTTTTCATCCATTGCTGGAAGAAGGTATTAAATTGCCAACTGTTGAAAATTGCCCTGAGTGCAATGGTTATTATGGGGTCAATCGGTCAAAAAGGAGGTTTCAACCTGGTAATCAGGGTTTATTTATCAATAAGCCGATCAGAGGCAGAGCATCAGTGCATGATCGGCTGGAGGCAGACTTAGTGTACATGAGAGGCTTGGTAAACGCGCTGGATATTTTCCAAGGAATCAAGAGGAGCTTGAGGAGATGGCAAACGCAAGAGTTCCTGATGAAGAAATATTCTACAGGGACCCTAATATACGCCGTGTAGAATCAACTGGGACCTGTTATCAGCCAGTTTGGAAGACCAAGTTTCCTCGATGATGCCCGGAGGGTCTGACAAAGACACAGAGAAGAAGGATGCAACGTGAGCATCAGGAGGATTTATATCGAGAGGAAAATTCTTCCAATGAGAGGTCCGGTCATCAGCAGTGGCAGGAAAAACACAAAAATAAGGGTCCATCGGCAGATGTTAATATGGTATTCATGTTGCCGATGGAGTTTTTGGCACTATCTGATAATGAGGAAGAAGTTGTTCTCTCTGATCAAGTAGCTCAGTTGACACTAGATCCAATGATGGCTGTTTTTGAGAAACCTACTGATGACGAGAGACAGCATCTTAAGGCTTTGTTTGTGAAAGGCAGAGTTGATGGGCAGCCTATATCTAAGATACTTATCGACGGAGGGGCTGCGATTAATATTATGCCTTATGTGATGTATCGGAAACTTGGTAAGGGAGATCAAGACTTGGCCAAAACCGATATGATGCTGAAGGATTTTGAAGGCAATGTGTCACCGGCTAAGGGGGCAGTATGCGTCGAATTGACTATCAGCAGCAAAACCTTGCCAACGACGTTCTTTGTTATTAATGGCAAGGGTGCATATAATCTGCTTCTAGGGAGGGATTAGATTCATGCTAATTGTTGTGTTCCTTCTACAATGCATCAATGCCTCGTACAATGGATTGGGGATAAGATTAAGTTTGTCCCTGGTGATTCTTCTTATATCATCGCATCGGCAGAATCAGATACTTATGAGCGAACTAAATGCATATCAGGAGAGGTTTGGGAAAAAGAGTTCCTTAGAGTTGCTAATTATGAAATTCCACCAATCCAAGCAGTCGGTTCTAAAGAAGAGTTTTAATGGATAGGTTTGCCGATGATGGAAAATTAGGTCAAGGGTTCACATCGGCAGATGATTTAGTAGAAGTAGATATTGGTGATGGCGATAGGCCAAGGCCTACTTTTATTAGTGCTAAGTTAGATTCCAAGTGTAAGCAGCAAATGACTGATTTGTTAAAAGAGTATAAAGATTGTTTTGCTTAGGATTATACTGAGATGTCTGGATTAGACCGATCGATAGTTGAACATCGGTTACCTATCAAATCTGGATTTCGGCCACATCAGCAGCCAGCGCACCGATGCAACCCTAATATACTTCCTGACATTAAGGCCGAAATAACTAAATTAATTGAGGCGAAGTTTATTCGGCAGTGTCGATATGTAGAGTGGATCTCTAATGTGGTTCCTGTTTATAAGAAAAATGGAAAACTTCGTATTTGTATTGATTTCAGGAATCTTAACAAAGCCACACCGATGGATGGCTATCCAATGCCGATTGCTGATTTGTTGATTGATGCTGCAGCCGGACATCAAATTATCAGCTTCATGGATGGTAATGCATGTTACAATCAAATATTCATGGCTGAAGAAGATATTCCCAAGACTGCTTTCAGATGTACAGGTCATGTAGGGTTGTTTGAGTGGATAGTCATGATGTTTGGTTTAAAAAATGCCGGTGCTACTCATCAAAGAGCTATGAACTTTATTTTTCATGAATACATCGGCACATTAGTGGAGATCTACATTGATGATGTAGTGATTAAGTCTGGAGATATCACAAAACATCTAGCCGATCTACGAAAGATACTAGAGTGCACAAGGAAGCATGGATTGAAGATGAATCCTAATAAATGTGCATTTGGTGTATCGGCAGGTCAATTCTTGGGTTTTATGGTGCATCAGCGGGGCATTGAAATTAGTAGGAGGTCTATTGATGCAATTAACAAGGTGGTTGCTCCTGCCAATAAAACTGAATTGCAATCTTTGATCGGTAAGATTAATTTCATTAGAAGATTCATATCTAGTCTGTCGGGTAAGATCAAGGCTTCCAGTCCATTACTTGAATTGCAATCTTTGATCGGTAAGATTAATTTCATTAGAAGATTCATATCTAATCTTATCGGTTCAGCTCTTATTCAAGAATTTGAAGGGAAAGAACGTGTTATTTATTATTTGAGTAGAAGACTAGTGGATGCTGAGACAAGGTATTCGGCCATCGAAAAATTATATCTATGTTTATACTTTTCTTGTGTCAAATTAAGACATTATCTGTTATCTGCTGAATGTACGGTCATATGCAAAGACGACGTAGTCAAGTATATGCTGTCGATGCCGATATTAAGTGGTAGAATCGGCAAGTGGATGTTAGCATTATCAGAATTTGAACTACATTACGAATCGACTAAGGCAGTTAAGGGGCAAGTTATGGCTGATTTTGTCACTCAGCATTGTAATACAGTGGACTCTCTGCAGGTTGCTCCTTGGACACTTTTCTTCGATGGGTCTACATGTGGAGAAGGAGCAGGTATCGGCATTGTATTGATTTCATCTCAAGGAAGGAAGTATGAGTTTTCATTGCCGATTGCTGCTACATCGACAAACAATCAGGCTGAATACCAAGCCTTGATAAAAGGGTTAGAATTGCTGAAGGAGATACGTGCCGATGTTGTTGAAATCTTTGGTGATTCTATGCTAGTTATAAATCAATTGGCTGGGATTTATGAATGCCGAAGTGAAGTTTTAATTTCGTATTATGAAAGATGTTTGCAATTGTTGAAAGGGTTTAGAGATTTTCGTCTTGAACATATTTCTCGACTGCATAATGAAGAGGCTAATCGACTAGCTCAGCATGCTTCAGGGTATCAGCCTATTCAGGAAGTGCTAACATCGGTAGTCGATACCGATGACTGGAGAGAGGAGATTGTCAATTATTTAAAGGATCCATATAAAAAGGTTGAAAGACGTATAAGGTTCCAAGCTACCAAGTATGTGCTCCTCGATGATGAATTATACTATCGAACTATAGATGGAGTTTTACTCATATGTGTTAGCAGTGATGAATTGAAAAGTTTGATGGGTGAAATTCATGAAGGAGTGTGTGGAGCGCATCAATCGGCTTTCAAGATGAAGTGGATGATCAGAAGGAATGGATACTATTGGCCGACTATTCTTGAAGATTGTTTTAAATATTTTAAAGGATGTCAGGGGTGTCAAAAGTTTGGTAATATTCAAAGAGCGCCTGCATCGGCTATGAACCCTATAATTAAACCTTGGCCGTTCCGGGGGTGGGCTATTGATCTCATCGGTCAGATTTATCCGCCATCAAGCAAAGGACATAAATTTATTCTGGTTGCTATCGATTATTTCACAAAATGGGTTGAGGTAATTCCTTTAAAAAAGGTGACATCGACTAACATGATCGATTTTGTGAAAGAGCATATTGTTTACCGATTTGGTATTCCTCAAACTATCACTACCGATAAGGGTACTATATTTACATCGAGAGAATTTGATGAGTTTGTTGTAGGTATGGGAATTAAAGTTTTAAATTCTTCTCCATATTATGCTCAAGCTAATGGTCAGGCTGAGGCTTCTAACAAAGGGATCATCAAACTCATTAAGCGTAAAATTGAAGAAAATCCTAGGAGGTGGCATACAGTATTAAATGAAGCCTTGTGGTCATATCAGATGTCATGTCATGGTGCAACCAAAGTAACGCCTTATCAGTTAGTATATGGACATAACGCAGTATTGCCTTGGGAAATTAAAATTGGCTCTAGGCGAATACGTTCTCAAAATCAGCTAACAGCCGATGATTATGATACTCTTATGAAAGATGAGTTGGAAGATGTGGCGGGTCATCAGTTAAGGGCTTTAGTTAGCATCGAAGAAAATAAGAAAAGAGTAGCCAGATGGTATGACAAGAAGGTGAAGGTAAAGGAGTTTGCCGATGGAGATCTGGTCTGGAAATTGATTTTACCGATTGGGACTAAAAGTTCAAAGTTTGGAAAGTGGTCTCCTAATTGGGAAGGTCCATATCGGATAAATCAGTCTGTTCCTGGTAATGCATATATTCTAGAAACCCTCGAAGGGGTTGTGTTTCCCAGAGCATTAAATGGAAAATATTTAAAGAAATATTACCCTAGTATCTGGATGGATGCATAAAAGTATAAGTGCCGATAATAGTCCTATCGGCTAGAATTATACAAGGATGTCAATGTCCCATAAAGTGCCGATGCAATAGACAAGATTTACAAGTTTAACAAGGATTGGATAGCCAATATCGCACGTAGGCGAATCTGGTCGGCTTCCTTCATTTCTTTGATGTCTTCATCGGTAGCACCCTCCACAGGCTTGAGTTTTTTCTTCATGGCCAAGGCTTTGCGAGCCTAGATGTCTCTTTCTTGCTGAAGGGCCTTGATGGCATTGGGTAGCTGGCTTTCTTCTTGTTGAGCATGAGTCAAGGCTGCCTCGACTTCTTTCAATTCAGCTAATAGAGCCATCTTCTTTGTCGATAAATCTAAGATTTTCTGCTTAAGTTCAGCGCCTGAAGTCTGCAAGTTGCCGATGCCCTTGTGCTTCTCATCGGCAATTTGTTTCAGTTGTAGCATTTCTTCTTTGAGTTGAGCCTGAGCTGCTCTATTGGCAATGCGTTGAGCAGCTCGTTGATATTGCAGTTGGCGGCTTTCTAAATGGGCTGCTGGGAAGAGTACTTCTTCAACATCGGCAGGGACCTGGCCACGGATTGTTTTGAAAATTGCCTTTGCGGGGTCCGAGTCATCTACCAGTTGGGCGGTATCCTGCTGTAACAAGTTCAGGAGAGCTTCCAATTTGGACTTAGTTTCTGCCGATATTGTTCCCAGTGCAAGGGAAGAACTTGTTTCCTCTCCATCATCGTCAGAAACGTCAATGGCAAAGGAAAATAGGCTGTTTGGGGAGTCTTGTTCCTGAGGAAAAGAAAAAGAGGTCAGTTAAGGATAAGTATGAATATTATAAATTGACTAGGTCAATCGGCTTACCTGTTTCAAGGCAATTTCCTGTACTTGGCTGGAGGAAGCAGCCTGGAGTATGCTGTGTGGAGGATCGGCTGAGCTTGCCGATGGGATATCCTCTGTGGCTTCATCGGTGGTTGACTCCTGGGGTATGATGACCGATGACTGCTTGCTCAGTTGCATCGACTGATTCTGGCCGAATTGCAGACATTGGGGCAGATGTGGGGATCGGCATGGACTTCTATCGTTTTGGCTGTGCCTCGGCATCTGTTAAGGCTTTGCGCTTTGCTTGAGCCTCAGCAACGGTTGGCTGAGGTGCATCGGCACTTGTTGGTTGTGGAGCCTGGACATCTGGTACGTTTGCCGATGTGCCCATTGGTTGTTGCAAAACAAGTGTAAGGTATGATATTTAACAGATAAAATGTAAAATCAAAGGAATACCTCTGAAGGTTTGTCAGAAGTAGTGGTGCTTGATATCGGAGGAATTGCCGATGACGATCCAGCAGTGGCTCTTACACCCTGATGATTAATGTTAATACAGTTTGTGATCGACATGAGTAGAAATAAATAGGGTTGTTACCTTGAATGCCTTGATCAGGGTTGTAGCAGCAGCCAATGGAGTGGCCCTAGCTGTAGCCAATTTGGACTTGGAGGTGATGGTCTTGGCACGGATCTTCTGGTGAGTCAAAGTGGCTAAGGTAGGGGCGTTGTAGCCGATCAGTGATATCGGGGAAACAGGCTGAAGATCGAAGGGTTTCCCACTTTTGCTCATAGATGCTGCTGGGTTGTTAACCTGTCATGAGAAAGTCAGTTACCGATATATGAAGGGAAAAAGCAGAAGGGAGTTAAAAGAAACTTACTGCGTCATCGGGGATGGCGTATTCAGGGTCGATCATGTGCCGATATGTGTGAGTAGATGTTGCAAACAGTTGTTCCTTCCACTCTCGCCACCATTGCTTATATGATTCGGTAATGAAAGATACTGGTGTCTAGATGGATATATCGACATCTGTAGTATCGGCATCAGGGGAGAGTCGCACTACCTTGTTCCAATCTATTCCGCAGGTGATTGTTTCTCTGGGTTTGATCACATCGGCAAAACAAAGTTTGATTGGCAGTTGCCCAAAAGCCAATTGACGGGATACTACCGATGGGTTGTAAAATTCATATGTGATGTTGGTGTTTTTTCCGCTACTGAATGTGTTTACTAGAATTGCCCTGGGAGTAATGATGGCCATCATGAGTTCATTATCCTGATTCAGAGTGTCATCGGCAAAGTTGAAAAGAAGGGGGAATCTGTTTTCTTCGTCAATATAAGGTACCCAGGCCCTATGATCACGAGAAAGACCATTGTAGAAGCTTTGAAAGAATCTGTCGATCTGGTCTTCATTGGCCTCTGTTCCAGGAAGGACAATTATGGCTTCACCAAAATTGAGGGGTGAGCGTGTTGCCAATTCCTCGTCCTCAAGCACGTGGTCTTCAGTAATTTCTCATGGGAATTGTTGGGCAAAGAAGTCCCATTGCAAATGTTTGTGCATATGGGCATTCAGCCACATGTTGATAAACCACCACGGGCCTCCTAAGTTGCCGATGGGTTCACCAAGCAAAAGTTTCTGAGACACTTGATGAAGAAGATGATAAGTGGAGCTCAGAAGGTATCAGCCAAGAGGGAACCTTACACCATTAGCAAAGAGTTCAGCTGCAGGGAGGAAAGCGTTGGTTGGTCCTACTGATCGACCACAGAAGATAAATTTTTCTAACCACATATTCAAGAATGTGGCATGTTCCCTCTGGTTAACTGTCCCGGTCTTCTGGTATTCTTGAATGTATCCCGTCCAACCGCCGATGTTGCGGGTATTCACCCTATATTCAGATTTTCTGCCATAGATGGAGCCTTCATCGGCAGTTCAAATATCCAAGCCAGTGAGCATGTAGACATCGGCAAGTGTGGGAGTAGCTGGGCCATGTCCAAACATAAAAGTGTTTGTTGTGTCTGACCAGAAGTAAGCAGCTGCAATCATCATTGACTCGTTCTTTTGCATATCGGCAATAGATAGCCTAATGCATTGGTCTAGCTTCCGTTCTGCCCAGTGTACTTGCATCAACCTATTGACCCTTAAGTACCAATCTTTCCACCCTTTGGTGGTTTTGGGCCAAGATCGGAATGTATCTTTCCATAAATTTAGAGAGAAATTTTGGGCTCTAAAGGGGATTCTATTGACCTCTGCATTAATCAAATCAGTTGGATCTGGGTTGCCCATTGGTCCAAGGCATTGGACATGTGGCTGATCGGTTGGAATAACTAATTTGTTGCGCAGTTCCTAAGTTTAGAGGATCCGAAGAACAAAAGAAAAGAAAAATTACCGACTATATGAACTCGCAAAGACCAGAGGAATCGAGGTAAAAGGTAATGGAAGTGGAACGAACCGCAGGGACGTTTTGAGGTAGATGGGGGCACGGGCCGGAGACTCGAAGTTGACGCTGGAGAAAAAGTCTTGTTGGTTGAGGTCGCGCAGTTGTTCGTCGGAATCATCGCTAGAAAGAGAGAATGCCAGAGATTGGAATATAAGGGTAGAAGACGAGCGTTCCAGAGAAATCTATTTATAAGCCGCTCGGAGTAGGGGTATTTTGGACTTATCTCTATGGCGCGTGCATGTAGGTCAAGGTGGTTCAGGTGGATATGGTAACTGTTCGCACGATAATCAAGGGATTGTACAGATGATTCGATGGCAAGTAATCATGACTTGGAAGAGATCTTGATACATGATATTTTAATTCTGAAAATGGCGGCATTATTATGTTAGGATCTTGCCGATGAATTATTGTTTCGGTATCTTAACCATAATCAGGGCAAGAATGGTTGGAAATTGTGCGATATTTGCTGAGGTGCGTGAATCAGGATTAGATTGGATTAGATTTGATAACAGATCAAGTTTTGGCTTGGAGGATGAGTTGCGGTAAATGGGCAAAGGCAAACGTTATCTGGAGTAAATTTCAGAGCATTAATGGTTTTATACTCCGAAATTGGGGGGCATGTGTTGACACCGTTTTTTGCATGTGTCAAAATGATCAGAGTGGACTAATCGGCAGGAGGAAAGTTACTGTATACGCTGACAGCCGATGAAAATCAGCTTGTAAAGATGGTTGCCAATGACTGGTGGTGATCGATGGAAAGGTTGATTTAGACTCGGGCGTTGCCGATGAGGTTGGAGATGTTATTGTCGATGATGATGAAGGAAGGCTTGAAGACTACTGCCGATGGAACAGGAAGTATGCCGATGGAAAGGAGGTCGGTGAGATTTCCATCGTAATCGAGGCGGACAGGAAAATAGATAGGAGTTGATTTCCTTTTCTGTATTTGTTAGAATATGATTCATGTAAGAGTCACATGTTTCCTTAGATATGGATTTGGTGTCCTAGTTATGTTTGGTTATGTCTCTTTAGATCAGGGTATAAATATAGATTGAGGGGCAATGTAAAATAGATATCAATCAATATCAAAACCAATTTTTACTCCTATTTGCATCTACTTACTTTTCGGCGACTTCATCAATTTGCATATCTTTTTCCTTTTTACGAGTTCTCATTGATTCGGCGAGTTGCATCGCTTCAGTGCGACCCTCGGCGATTCTCGAGTTCCGCATGAGTACCTCTTGGCTGTGATTTCCAGGCGTATCGCTGTTGTCAGGACCAAAGTGCTCGTATCTTTATCCTTGTCGATTAACAGGTCAAATCGACTGGCACGCTTTGGATATCGATTCAGGTATTAGCCCTTTGTGTTTGCAGGTCCACTTTTGCATCAACACATCTTTTGGCATGCTCGGTGGGACAAATCAATCCGATCAATATGTTCAATCCCGAGATCGATTCAGGGAACATCATCGCGGTATCAGAAGAAGATCTTAAGGAAGAGCAGAGGCAGGCTATGGAAAAGGCTGTAGAAGAATACAAGCAGCTTTGTCTGAAATCGTTTAGCCTGAACAAGAGTGGACAAGTCATCCAGAAGCAAGATTTGCCGTTGCCTCGGCAGGTTACCTTTGACTCCAATCCTGGTAAACTTCAAGAGATGGTTAATTCTGCAGTAAATCATGCTTTGATTAATCATTCCAATGTACTATCCAATACTGTTCATAATGTTGTGATTCAAACTCTCAAAGAAGGAAAAGCGTCACAGCATTACGTTGGGCCTGCCTATCACCAACCAGAGCCGACATCTGTTAATATCCTATCGGCTCCCTCGGCCGTTGTGGGTACAGAAGTTACTTCTCCTCCAGTATCGGCAGGCTTACCTAATATTCAATCTACACCGATACGATCAGATCCGGTATTACCAGGAGGACGAGTTCAGCTTAATACAGATCTAGCAGCATCAGCTATGTCAGGCCCTATGTCTCAGAATAGCCAGATTCTTGCTAATTGGTGAGGATATGGTATGCCTCCGGAGTCATCTGCTTTCAATCCTGGGTTACCTCAAGTATTTGACGCAGTAGGAAAAGCTCCTATACCATCGGCTGTTTCGCCGATGGCTCAAGTGCCTCAATATGCCACAGCAACTACTGTGCAACCAACTCTAGGAGGTTTCCAGATGCCTTTGGTTCAAACACCCAGTTCAAGTCCATCGGCAAGCTTACTGTCGATGCAGCAGAAAGCCCCTGTTATGAGTCAAACTGGGGTTCAGTTCATGCCTCAAGCTGGTTATAATTATCCAACAATGTCAGCAAATTACCAGCCATCGGTAAGTTTTGTACCGATGAGTTCTAATAATGGTTGGTCAGGACAGTTACCTGTTCAACATACAGTTCAGCAAAATCAACAGGTTGCAGGGATTCAACAAGGTCATATGCAAACTGGTTTTCAGAATCAAGCATCGGCAGCTCAACCGATGAATCCTTTCCAGCAGGTTAATGGACCACAAGTGTAACACCTCAGGTGTTTAGCTCCATAATTGCATTGCATTTGCATAAGCATAAGCATGCATCATCTCATGTTATTTTATGTTGTTTGCAACTAATGTGGTTGTTTTAGAATTTTGTTTGGTTCACATCATGTGACACTAGGAAGTTAGTGTAACTAAAGGGTAGATTAGCTAATTACATCTCACATCACCTTAGTTACACTTAGGGTCACTAATGGAGCAAGGTTCATGTTGACCAAAATCACCAAAATGCCCTCCAAAGTGTAGTTGACCAGCATTTAGCCCTAGGATGCTCTAGTTTGACCAATTAAAAAGTCTAGCTTAGAGATCTTGCATGGAGGAGCACTCTTAAGCAAAGTTGTAGGGAATTTTATGGGGAACAAAAGTCTCAATATGACCATCTCATGAAACTGGCCAGAACATGCTCAAAATTGGCCCACAAGTCAGCTAGAGGGGCTGTCTCAACACTTAGAATTTTCCTAAGTCCCCAAAGTGTCCCTCCAGTTTTACTGTGACCTACTTTGGAAGCTTGTAGTTTGCAAACCAGACCAAACCAGCTCCCATTCATGTTGACACTTTTGTAGTACTCATCTAGCTCTACAACATTGCCAACATCACCATCACCTGGTTCTAAATGGTTTAGGAGATATAGTGTCAAGAAAATAGGGTTTCAGTCGGTTTAATTACTGAAACTACGTTTCAGTTTCAAAGGGCACCACTTTGGGGCTATGTAGTTTCAAATCCAAGCCGAATCTGTTCTTGAGCCAATTAGCAAAGTTGTAGCCCTCACGAAGCTCTACAATTTTGGTGTTATCACCTTCGACTAACTCGAGCTGTTTCCGGAGAAAATCACCGTTGAAATCGCGCTATCAATCGAACAATGATGGTCTCTATTCAGTCAACGACGTTGCCGTTCAGTCAGACAGCGGCCGTGTCGTGGCGCTCGGGCAGAAGGGCGTTGCTGCGTGGCGTCCAAGCTCTGCCGTCGTCTCCACGTCGTGAGCTCACGCGCGGGAGTGAAGTAGGAGTCGACACCTCAATCCCCAGCACTCATGCCACTCCCTCCTCCATTCCCTCGCTCTCTGGTCCGACGAGCAGCGCCACTCCGACCCCGCCGTGGCCAGGCGAGCTCACCACCGCACGACAGCCTACCTAACTTCACCCACAGCTCCGCCTTAGGCTCCCTGACCTTCCCCTACATCGTGCTTGATCAATTTCGTAGAGGTGAGGAGGTATTGTCGACTTTCTCTCCACTGGAGCTCACCGGAGTATCGCCGCCGCCACGGTCCACCGTGGCCAGCTCCCCTCTCTCATTCTCCTCCTGTCATGAACCTCGTTCTCACCTCCGTAATCTGTGGGGATGCTTGTGGCGAGACCTTACCGTCGGGAACCATCCCTGAACACCGGAACGGCCCACATGTGCGTCGCGCTCTGGCCACGCCCGACATGGCCGCCGCTATTGCGAGCTCATCGCCGACGTCCTCTTTCACCCTTCTCTCTCTGTCGTTAGCGTTTGGAATAGGGTAGACCTTCCTCGAGCTCTAGGCATGACCTTACCGTGGGATGCGACCTCGCCGGAGCGGAACACGACGACCACCGTCGTCGCGCTCACCGCCCCGCATCACGGCTTTCTGTGGCCGGGGTAGTTAGGACCTCTTCCAAACCTCCTTTCTACCTCAACAGATTCGCCCGGGCGTAGGGTAGCTCGTACCGAGCTCAGATTTGGTCGTGCGGCCTCACCGGCGACGGCATGCCCTCACCCGACCCTCACCGGCCGCCGCTCACGACGGCGAGCCTTTCCGCTCCAACCTAAGCTCTTCCAGTTGCACGAATCGAAGCGTTACGGAACGGGGAACACGTGGGTGGGCTCGATTTTCCGGGCAAGCTTCCCTCCGACGAGCTTGAGCTCGCCGGAGCTCGCGGCCGCCCGCTCCCCTGTCCCTCTTCCACTGACACGGAGGGCCCTCTTGGCAGACACCGCGCGCGGGCGGGAGCCCGAGCAGGCCGCGCGCGCGCGTCATGGGCCGTGTCTGTTCCTGGGCCGGCCCAGTTTCAAATGGGATTTATTTCATTTCTTTATTTTGTCACAGTTTTAAGTAAGATTTGGAAAAATGAAGATCTAGGGTTTTACTTGCCCAAAAATTATGAGATAAATTTTGTTAGGATCTACATGATGTGTAGTATTTTAGAAAAATATAAAGCTGATATGTAATGTTTAGTTTTTGGGAGAATTAAATAGGTCTTTGAAATGTGTTGAAAAAACAGAGGTAACTTTGTTAAATGAATAACTTGACTTGTATTGTTCCAAAAATTGTGAAATTTGGTGGGTAGGCTAATTTATACTTGTGTTAGCTCGGGTAAAAATTTGGGCATTAGTGCTTAAGTACTTTGCAAGTTATAATGCTATCTTGTTATTTTAGGAAATACTTGAATGAATTTTAGTAATTTTTCTACATGTGCAATGTTCCTATAAATTTTTGGAGAATGTCTTGGTACCCTAAAGTGTCTAAGAAAAATATGAAATCTGTTGTTTGGTACTTTTTAATATGATTTATTAATTTCACAAAAATCAGCCTTTTGGGCTTGTGAATTTTGTTCAGTAAGTTCCTTTGAATAAATTTAGTTTAAATTTTTGCAGTAGTCTCTTTCTGGGTCAGAGAGTCCCCTGTAATTTTTGTAGGATTTTAGGAGCAGTTTACGTGTATGTTTAAAATTCCACTTAATTACTTAAGTAAATTAAGAAATGTGTATAAATAAATATTTTAGGTAGGCACACCTTACTTTCTGGTGTTTTTGTACCCCATGTGAACTTTTGGTAACATTAGTTTGGTTTTAGCGGACTTTGGCCACATCAATAAATATGTAACCCTTGTAATTTTAGGTTTTCTGGACAGCTGGTAGTATTTCTAAGTTTGACCTTTGATAAATATGGTTGCTGGAAAACTTGTAAATACCAAAGTTGTAGTAAACTTGATAAACTAGCTTGTGTCAAAATTTGGGATCATTTGTCTTAATAGTTTGAGAGTTATTGCTGTTTAAAGTGGCAGTCCAGAATCTGCTACTCTCTGTTGAGAGAGAACAGATTCTGGAACTTGTGAAATTTGACATGGAAAACTTAAGAGTTTGAGGTTGAGGTCTGAAAATGAATTGTAGTGCATTTCTTAGGCTTTACAGATTGTCTTAGATCATATCTTTTGGAATTGGAAATCTCTAGTTATGTTAAAAACAAGTAGCTGCTGTCCAGAATGTTTACTGTGGTATTTGCTGATTAGATGTGGTGTGGATTCTGAGAAATGCTATTCTTGTAATTGTTAGGTGTTAGGGCCTTAACGGAAGAAGAGCAGCTTTATCTTAGGTTAAGTAGATTAGGTGAGTACTTCTCTACCGGAGAGGAAATTTGCACCTACTCTTTTGGAGTGATTTGATTAGAGCTTTAAAATTGTTGTAATGCATTTCATTCCGAGCATACTGCATCTTTCATTATGCATCCATGAGATTTATTATGCACTCATGCAATAGGTGTTCCGGAGGGGGTAACACTCCTCGAATTCGAACAAGTGGTACCAGAGGAGATCCAGAACCCGCCGGAACCAGCAGAGGAACCAACCGGCGGAGAAGCTTCCGAAGAAGACCTTCCTGAGTGCCCGGACCACAGGCCTGCAACCTTTCTCAAAGGCAAGCCCCGGTGCATGCTGAACCCATCATTTTATAAATATACCTTGAGTACTTTTAATTGTTTATTGCATTAAGTTCTAGGAGTTATATGAAAACACTTGCTGTATTGTACCTGTCCTTGTCCAGATATCGTACTTAAATCCTATATTAGGTTTAGGCACGTGTCAATGCTTAGCCCTGCTTAGTACGGTAGAAGTCGGGTGATTTCTGGTCATCCGCGAGATATAGGACTGGGTCGCGAGTGGCTTATGGCTATCGTGATGGAACCATGCTTTAAAATGAAATTGAGACCGGGCGGGAGTTCGATTGTACAGCCGCAAGACACTTCACGTCTTGGGTGTGGAGCCATGCCCGTCTGAGTCGTTTAAGGACCGATTCGCTGTACGTCCTTGAGTCATGTTGAACGCAGTCTAACACTTAGTTGGCCGGATAAGTCGTTCCGACTGCGAAGCCGAGTAATGTGATTCAGGCCGGGAATCGAATGGTAGGTTGCTTCTTGGAGGAGAGAAAGGATGTGCTTGGGGACATTGGCGTGAGACCAAGGGGGGGGTTAGAGTCCCTATCACCTGGCAGAGTGTCACCCTTGGGGTCGCGACATCATTCGGACCCGCGATTCCTGAATCATACGAAAGGTGGCTTGTGCGACCCTGGCAGGGGCCTGCGCGGTGAGTGTTAGAAATACCCCTCCAGCTGGATAGGAATTCGATTCGAATCGCCGTCGCTCCCGGTTAGTGAGCACTTGACTTGAGCAGCGGCAACGTAGATCACTAGGGTGATGATGACTAGATCACTAGGGCGTGATCGTCTTTATGTACTTTCCTCATGCTTTTGCGGGTTGTCGATCATCAAGACTGGCAGTAATTAATCACTAGTGTGTGTTTTATGCTTCCGCTACTTTCCAAACTTGGTTTGTAATATTTGCTACTCCGTGGTGTAAACTTATTTCAGAACTACTTGCGAAATGTAACGTATGATGTGTATGTTGAATGATGCGATCCTGGTTGTAAGCAGTTTGGTTTGAAATCCTTCGTGGTTTCGATTGACTACCGGGATTATATAGGCTCAAGTTTGAAAATTTGAGCGCTTCGGTGCTTGTTTTCGTACTTGTGCTCTTATAATTTGGTCGGTTCTGTTATAGCTGGTACCGGAGCATAATTCAACATTAAACACATCTTACGGGTAATTAAAAATGAAAGTATTTGTTTATGAAAAGGGTTAAAACTATAAAAATTATTTTATAGGTATGCCAGTGATCACAACCCTTAGCCCAAATAAGGACTCTTAGGTGGCTTATTATAAGTACTAACTTGGGGATCTTGGTTGTTTTTGTTTCGTCGTCCATATGGCGTGATATTGTATGGATGCCATCCACTTGGGTGGTAATGTATGGATCAATTGCCTCGATGCTCTGGTAAGTGTGAGTTGTGAGAGCATGATCGTCCAACCGGCGGTCTAGGGGAGGGTAGTTTTGGTGACTTGCATACTTACATGTTCAAACCATGTAATTATGGAAAGCACTTAATTGTGGGCATCTATAAATCGGGTAGCTTTGGTACTGAAATATTACATCCGGGGATGTGTATATGGAAAGTATTTAAATTACTGCTTTCTTCTGTGTTTATTTTGGGATTTGTTGGGCTGCAATGAAATTTTTTGAAGGTACTCTAACAGCGTAACGAGTAGACCGATAGTTTCGCTTATGAGAGAACGTATGTATGCCACCGCTTAGCGTTAGAACTTTAGTTTTCTACTAAGGTGAGAGGGCGTACGGAACGTGCATGCATCATGTTTAATTATATCATACATGTCATTTACTCCCTCCTTAAAAATTTCAATAGTCCCGACTAAATTAAATTTCGTATCCCCTAAATGATCCTCACTTAAGTCATATCTTGTTGATACAGATGGCACGTACTAGGATGACAGCCCGTAAGTCGACCGGAGGAAGGGTCCCTCGCCACCAGCTAGCTCCACGTGAGCCCCGTCCTGAGCCCACTGAGGTGGAGAGGCTACGGGCTGAGTTGGCCGAGATGACTGCTGCTTGGGATGCAGCGCGGCAGCAACTAGAGCAAGTGATCCGCGACCGTGATCAGGAAACGCTTGCAGTCCAGAGGTTGACAGTGGCAAATCGCAACTGTCAACGCATGCTGATCCGTGTCATGGACCAGAGGGATGAAGCCTAGCACGAGGAGAACGTTCTGAGGGCTCGTCAGTTTGAGCTCGAGCAACAGTTGGAGAATGCTGAAGAGTACTATGACAACCTTCATGAAGAAGTGCATCGCCTGAACAACCAGCTTAATCCTCTGCTACCTAGAAACCACAACGTAGATGAGGACATGGGTTCGAGAATCTTCATGGCTGAGAATGATGATGAAGTAGAGGTTAATGGACCACAGGATGACCCACCTGCAGAAGCCCCAGAGGAAGAGCCAGAAGAAGAAGAAGAAGAAGACGAGGAGTTAGAGCCTGCTAGTGATGAGGACGGCGGGGAGATCCTTGACACCGACACTGAGGACGATGCTTAGAGTAGTCATCACGTACCTATGATGTTAGGATCACCTTTTGTGCCTCCCTGTGTAGGAGTGAGGCCTTGTAATAACTTGACTTTGGGATATAAGGTTGAACCGTATGTTTCCTGAATGTTAGTTTGAACCTGTTAATTTCGATCACAACCTGATGTCTTATTATGTTGCGTTCGATGATGGTGTCACGATTAGCACCCTTCGGTGCCGCGACGAAACCGAGGGCCTCCTATGGCGTGCGACATAAGGCTATGCTGCTTGGCACGCGCTGGTATCGAGGTGGCTAGTCATGATCCACCATGGAACTCTCCATTGAGAAGTCTCTTTGTGGTCAGTTTGAAGTAGCCTTTCCCAGTCAACTAAAAGTTTTGAGATCGAATCCAAGTACCAAGCGAAAGGTCAAAAATCACGTAGAATTTAACGTATATGGTTCAGTAACTACTGTGCTCCTGGTGAGTGAGCCTTTATAAAAGTACATCTTGTTGGATTCCCTCGCATGATCGCGTCAATTGATGCGCTTGAATGGATTGTGCGGTTGTGATGAATTATTGTGCCATGAGTATTTTGAGAAGTCCATTTCATGAAGTCAGTTTGACATATTTACAATAATTCATCTACAAATTTCCCACATCGTCAGTGCTCATTGGCTATGCATTTTGCAGATGTCGTACAATCTCCGACGGGGTCGTGGCAATGAGGATGAGGAACAGCCACCTCCTCCACCACCACCTACCCCGGCTGAATTGATGCAGACCGTGGTAGAGGGGCAGCGTATGTTGGCTGATGCAATGCGCCAACTGGCAAATCGGGAGGCTCGTCAAGGCCGACAGGGCCCAGAACCCAATCAGTACAGTGATTTCAAGGACTTTCTGGATACTAAGCCCCCGCTTTTCAAGGAGGCGGAAGAACCACTGCAAGCCGACGAGTGGTTAAACACTATTGAACAAAAGTTTCGTCTACTTCGCTTGACCGATGAGATAAAAACTGAATATTCTTCTCACCAGTTGCATGGCCCTGCGGGGATTTGGTGGAGCCACTATCGTTCCACACTGCCTGCCAATGTCCCGATTGCTTGGGACCAGTTCAAGGCAGCATTCTGTGGAAACTATATTCCTCCAGGTCTTATGGCAATCAAGCACACGGAATTCATGAGGCTGTCGCAGGGAAACAAAAGCTTGACTGAATACTTGCAGTCTTTCAATAACCTGGCAAGGTATGCCACGGAGTTTGTGGATACCGATGCCAAGAAGATTGCTAGCTTCAAAAGGGGCCTCGGCCCAAAGCTGATGAAGACGATGGGTACTAGCAAGTGCACTACCTTTAATGATTTTATCAGTGATGCTTTGACCCAGGAGAACAATAATGCTATTTATTCTGCCTCGAAGAGCCGTAAAAGGGCCATTGAGGCAAGTGCTTCGTAGTCTCGGACTCCAGCTGCGCCTAGGGCTTTCCCTCACCCACCTGCTCAGAATGCCAAGTTCCGTCCGCCACAGAAAAAGCCTGCCGCTAAAACTGGGTTCCGTAAGGCTTATACAGTCGCTCTGCCAAAGGGAAATTCTGGTCAGAGCAGCTCTAGTGTTCCTCCCAGCAATATGCATTGCTGGAATTGCAACAAGCCAGGCCATTGGTCCCGTAACTGCCCTTACCCTAAGAAGAATGTTAACCAGGGTGGCCGTCAGGGGCACGCTCATTATAACAGTATTGAGGAAATCCCTTCTGGTGAGGTGGTCACTGCTGGTAAGTTCCTAGTTGACCAACACCCTGCAGTGGTACTTTTTGATTCAGGTGCTTCGCATTCCTTTATCAGTCCTAAGTTTGCATCAAAGTTTGTGCACAAATTGCATACTGTTAAAGGTGGGGGTTATTGCATTAGTGCAGCAAGTGGGAATATTTCCACAAATAAAGTAGTGGGGAATCTTGAGTTGGAGATAGAAGGGCGAAAATATTCGCTTGCCTTAGTGGTTTTGTCGGGTTTAGGCATAGATGTTATTTTAGGCATGAATTGGATGAGTCAGAATGGGGTACTCATTGATACCTCCACTCGGGTAGTTATGCTCAGAGATCCTACAGATCAAAAGGGTTTTCTAGTACAACTTCCCAGAAAAGTTGACTTGTCTGGTGAAGTTCATGCTGTGCAAGCAAAAGCGTTGTCTGAAATTCCCGTAGTGAGTGAGTTTCCTGACGTTTTTCCTGATGATTTGCCGGGACTCCCTCCGGATCGGGATGTGGAATTTAGAATTGAGTTATTGCCGGGCACGGCACCCATCTCTAGGAGACCTTATAGGATGCCTCCGAATGAGCTAGCTGAACTTAAGGTGCAGTTGAATGAACTTTTGAAGAAGGGGTTGATTCATCCTAGTTCGTCTCCGTGGGGATGCCCTGCTATCTTTGTGAAGAAGAAGGATCAGACCTTGCAGATGTGTGTAGATTATAGACCTCTGAATGCAGTCACTGTCAAAAATAAGTATCCTCTGCCACGTATCGATATCCTGTTCGATCAGTTATCCAAAGCTAAAGTCTTTTCCAAGATTGATCTGAGGTCTGGTTACCATCAGATTAAAATCTGTCCCGAAGATATTCCAAAAACGGCTTTCTCGACAAGATACGGCCTTTATGAGTATCTTGTTATGTCTTTCGGCCTGACAAATGCCCCTGCACACTTCATGTGCTTGATGAATTCGGTGTTTATGCCCGAATTGGATAAGTTTGTGGTGGTGTTTATTGATGACATCTTGATATACTCTGAAAATGAGGAAGAACACGCTGAACACCTACGTATTGTCCTCACCAGACTGCGTGAACATCAACTGTATGCAAAGTTCAGTAAGTGTGAATTCTGGCTTCGTGAAGTACCTTTCCTTGGGCATGTGTTGTCCGATGGGGGAATTATGGTGGATCCCACCAAGGTACAGGAAGTATTGAATTGGAAGGCTCCTACTTCGGTTCATGAGGTCCGGAGTTTTCTTGGGTTGGCTGGCTATTATCGTCGCTTCATCCCGGATTTCTCCAAAATAGCCAAACCCATGACTCGGTTGCTGCAAAAAGACACCAGGTTTGTCTGGACTCCTGAGTGTGATGCGGCTTTTCACCAACTGCGAACCCTCCTAACCTCGGCTCCGGTTTTGGCACAACCGGATATCAAGAAACCATTTGATGTTTATTGTGATGCCTCAGGCATAGGTTTGGGAGGCGTTTTGATGCAGGAAGGCCGAGTAATTGCATATACCTCACGGCAACTTCGGAAGCATGAGGTGAATTATCTAACGCATGACTTAGAACTGGCTGTAGTTGTTCATGCTTTGAAAGTATGGCGGCATTATCTGCTGGGCAATGTCTGCAATATCTACACCGATCATAAAAGCCTCAAATACATCTTCACCCAACCCGAGCTAAATATGCGTCAGAGAAGATGGCTCGAGTTGATTAAGGATTATAACCTTCAAGTACACTATCATCCTGGAAAGGCAAATGTGGTTGCGGACGCTTTAAGCCGTAAGTCTCATTGCCATTCCTTAGTTGAAACTGATTTTCATCGATCTCGCCTGTTACATCCGGCAGTCTTGTACAACATCACTGTCAGTGGTACTCTCAGAAACCGAATTATTGAGCTCCAAAAGACTGATCCGGGTATATCCCACATAAAACGTAAGATGAAAGAGGAAGAAACTAAGCATTTCAGGGTAGATGAAGAAGGTGTGCTGTGGTTCAAGGATAGATTAGTGGTACCTAAGGACCGAGAGCTTAGAGATCAGATCCTGTCCGAAGCACATTCGTCCAAGTTGTCCATCCATCCGGGTAGTAATAAGATGTATTATGATTTGAAACCACTTTATTGGTGGACCAAGATGCGGAAAGAGATAGCGGCATATGTTGCTAGATGTGACACCTGTTGTAGAGTTAAAGAGGTACACATGAAAGCTGGGTTACTGCAACCACTTTCTATCCCAGGTTGGAAATGGGAAGAGATAAGTATGGATTTCATTGTCGGACTTCCTCCTACTGTCAAAAATCATAACTCCATCTGGGTAATTGTTGATCGTTTGACCAAATCAGCTCATTTCATTCCAGTTAGAGTGGACTATCGTCCCACTGACTATGCTGAGTTGTACTTCAATCAGATAGTCCGGCTCCATGGGATACCTCGTACCATCGTGTCCGACCGTGGTCCTCAGTTCACTGCTCGCTTTTGGGAACACTTGCATCACCTTCTGGGAACCAAGTTAGTGAGAAGTTCTGCTTATCACCCCCAGACGTCTGGTCAGACGGAGTGAGTTAACCAAATCTTGGAAGATTTGTTGCGAGCATGCGTCATTTCATCCAAGGGTTCTTGGGAAAAATGGTTACCTCTAGCCGAATTCTCGTACAATAATAGTTACCAAGAGAGTATTAAGATGGCCCCATTCGAAGCTTTGTATGGTCATAAGTGTAGAACTCCACTAAACTGGGTAGAAGCTGGTGAAAGAAGGTATTATGGTATTGATTTTGTTTAGGAAGCTGAGGAACAAGTCCGTACCATCCAGAAACATATGGCTGCAGCCCAAGCTAGACAGAAAAGTTATGCTGATCGTCGTAGAAAACCACTAGAGTTTGAAGTTGGAGACTTCGTTTATCTGAAAGTTTCTCCAATGAAGAGTGTCCAACGTTTTAGTGTTAAGCGGAAGCTTGCGCCAAGATATGTGGGTCCTTTCCAAATCATAGGCAAGAGTGGAGCTGTTGCATACAAAATCCAGTTACCTCCTGAAATGAGTGCCATATTCAACGTCTTCCATGTATCTCAGCTCAAAAAGTGTCTTCGAGTTCCTGAGGAAAGAGTTCTTTTGGGAGATATCAGGCTTGAATCCGATTTAACTTACGAAGAAAAGCCAGTCCAAGTGATCGATACTCAGGAACGAGTAACTAGAAGCAAAGTGGTTAGGTGGTATAAAGTAATGTGGAGTAATCAGGGTAGTGAAAGTGACGCTACGTGGGAACGGGAAGATTATTTGCGGGATGGTTATAAGGAATTCTATGAAAAATGGTACGCTTTCCAAATCTTGGGACGAGATTTTTATAAGGGGGGAGGGCTGTAACACCTCAGGTGTTTAGCTCCATAATTGCATTGCATTTGCATAAGCATAAGCATGCATCATCTCATGTTATTTTATGTTGTTTGCAACTAATGTGGTTGTTTTAGAATTTTGTTTGGTTCACATCATGTGACACTAGGAAGTTAGTGTAACTAAAGGGTAGAGTAGCTAATTACATCTCACATCACCTTAGTTACACTTAGGGTCACTAATGGAGCAAGGTTCATGTTGACCAAAATCACCAAAATGCCCTCCAAAGTGTAGTTGACCAGCATTTAGCCCTAGGATGCTCTAGTTTGACCAATTAAAAAGTCTAGCTTAGAGATCTTGCATGGAGGAGCACTCTTAAGCAAAGTTGTAGGGAATTTTATGGGGAACAAAAGTCTCAATATGACCATCTCATGAAACTGGCCAGAACATGCTCAAAATTGGCCCACAAGTCAGCTAGAGGGGCTGTCTCAACACTTAGAATTTTCCTAAGTCCCCAAAGTGTCCCTCTAGTTTTACTGTGACCTACTTTGGAAGCTTGTAGTTTGCAAACCAGACCAAACCAGCTCCCATTCATGTTGACACTTTTGTAGTACTCATCTAGCTCTACAACATTGCCAACATCACCATCACCTGGTTCTAAATGGTTTAGGAGATATAGTGTCAAGAAAATAGGGTTTCAATCGGTTTAATTACTGAAACTATGTTTCAGTTTCAAAGGGCACCACTTTGGGGCTATGTAGTTTCAAATCCAAGCCGAATCTGTTCTTGAGCCAATTAGCAAAGTTGTAGCCCTCACGAAGCTCTACAATTTTGGTGTTATCACCTTCGACTAACTCGAGCTGTTTCCGAAGAAAATCACCGTTGAAATCACGCTATTAGTCGAACAATGACGGTCTCTATTCAGTCAACGACGTCGCCGTTCAGTCGGACAGCGGCCGTGTCGTGGCGCTCGGGCAGAAGGGCGTTGCCGCGTGGCGTCCAAGCTCTGCCGTCGTCTCCACGTCGCGAGCTCACGCGCGGGAGTGAAGTAGGAGTCGACACCTCAATCCCCAGCACTCACGCCACTCCCTCCTCCATTCCCTCGCTCTCTGGTCCGACGAGCAGCACCACTCCGACCCCGCCGCGGCCGGGCGAGCTCACCACCGCACGGCAGCCTACCTAACTTCACCCACAGCTCCGCCTTAGGCTCCCTGACCTTCCCCTACATCGTGCTTGATCAATTTCGTAGAGGTGAGGAGGTATTGTCGACTTTCTCTCCACTGGAGCTCACCAGAGTATCGCCGCCGCCACGGTCCACCGTGGCCAGCTCCCCTCTCTCATTCTCCTCCTGTCATGAACCTCGTTCTCACCTCCGTAATCTGTGGGGATGCTTGTGGCGAGACCTTACCGTCGGGAACCATCCCTGAACACCGGAACGGCCCACATGTGCGTCGCGCTCTGGCCACGCCCGACATGGCCGCCGCTATTGCGAGCTCATCGCCGACGTCCTCTTTCACCCTTCTCTCTCTGTGGTTAGCGTTTGGAATAGGGTAGACCTTCCTCGAGCTCTAGGCATGACCTTACCGTGGGATGCGACCTCGCCGGAGCGGAACACGACGACCACCGTCGTCGCGCTCACCGCCCCGCATCACGGCGCTCTGTGGCCGGGGTAGTTAGGACCTCTTCCAAACCTCCTTTCTACCTCAACAGATTCGCCCGGGCGTAGGGTAGCTCGTACCGAGCTCAGATTTGGTCGTGCGGCCTCACCGGCGACGGCATGCCCTCACCCGACCCTCACCGGCCGCCGCTCACGACGGCGAGCCTTTCCGCTCCAACCTAAGCTCTTCCAGTTGCACGAATCGAAGCGTTACGGAACGGGGAACACGTGGGTGGGCTCGATTTTCCGGGCAAGCTTCCCTCCGACGAGCTTGAGCTCGTCGGAGCTCGCGGCCGCCCGCTCCCCTGTCCCTCTTCCACTGACACGGAGGGCCCTCTTGGCAGACACCGCGCGCGGGCGGGAGCCCGAGCAGGCCGCGTGCGCGCGTCATGGGCCGTGTCTGTTCCCGGGCCGGCCCAGTTTCAAATGGGATTTATTTCATTTCTTTATTTTGTCACAGTTTTAAGTAAGATTTGGAAAAATGAAGATCTAGGGTTTTACTTGCCCAAAAATTATGAGATAAATTTTGTTAGGATCTACATGATGTGTAGTATTTTAGAAAAATATAAAGCTGATATGTAATGTTTAGTTTTTGGGAGAATTAAATAGGTCTTTGAAATGTGTTGAAAAAACAGAGGTAACTTTGTTAAATGAATAACTTGACTTGTATTGTTCCAAAAATTGTGAAATTTGGTGGGTAGGCTAATTTATACTTGTGTTAGCTCGGGTAAAAATTTGGGCATTAGTGCTTAAGTACTTTGCAAGTTATAATGCTATCTTGTTATTTTAGGAAATACTTGAATGAATTTTAGTAATTTTTCTACATGTGCAATGTTCTTATAAATTTTTGGAGAATGTCTTGGTACCCTAAAGTGTCTAAGAAAAATATGAAATCTGTTGTTTGGTACTTGTTAATATGATTTATTAATTTCACAAAAATCAGCCTTTTGGGCTTGTGAATTTTGTTCAGTAAGTTCCTGTGAATAAATTTAGTTCAAATTTTTACAGTAGTCTCTTTTTGGGTCAGAGAGTCCCCTGTAATTTTTGTAGGATTTTAGGAGCAGTTTACGTGTATGTTTAAAATTCCACTTAATTACTTAAGTAAATTAAGAAATGTGTATAAATAAATATTTTAGGTAGGCACACCTTACTTTCTGGTGTTTTTGTACCCCATGTGAACTTTTGGTAACATTAGTTTGGTTTTAGGGGACTTTGGCCACATCAATAAATATGTAACCCTTGTAATTTTAGGTTTTCTGGACAGCTGGTAGTATTTCTAAGTTTGACCTTTGATAAAAATGGTTGCTGGAAAACTTGTAAATACCAAAGTTGTAGTAAACTTGATAAACTAGCTTGTGTCAAAATTTGGGAGCATTTGGCTTAATAGTTTGAGAGTTATTGCTGTTTAAAGTGGCAGTCCAGAATCTGCTACTCTCTGTTGAGAGAGAACAGATTCTGGAACTTGTGAAATTTGACATGGAAAACTTAGGAGTTTGAGGTTGAGGTCTGAAAATGAATTGTAGTGCATTTCTTAGGCTTTCCAGATTGTCTTAGATCATATCTTTTGGAATTGGAAATATCTAGTTATGTTAAAAACAAGTAGCTGCTGTCCAGAATGTTTACTGTGGTATTTGCTGATTAGATGTGTTGTGGATTCTGAGAAATGCTATTCTTGTAATTGTTAGGTGTTAGGGCCTTAACGGAAGAAGAGCAGCTTTATCTTAGGTTAAGTAGATTAGGTGAGTACTTCTCTACCGGAGAGGAAATTTGCACCTACTCTTTTGGAGTGATTTGATTAGAGCTTTAAAATTGTTGTAATGCATTTCATTCCGAGCATACTACATCTTTCATTATGCATCCATGAGATTTATTATGCACTCATGCAATAGGTGTTCCGGAGGGGGTAACACTCCTCGAATTCGAACAAGTGGTACCAGAGGAGATCCAGAACCCACCGGAACCAGCAGAGGAACCAACCGGCGGAGAAGCTTTCGAAGAAGACCTTCCTGAGTGCCCGGACCACAGGCCTGCAACCTTTCTCAAAGGCAAGCCCCGGTGCATGCTGAACCCATCATTTTATAAATATACCTTGAGTACTTTTAATTGTTTATTGTATTAAGTTCTAGGAGTTATATGAAAACATTTGCTGCATTGTACCTGTCATTGTCCAGATATCGTACTTAAATCCTATATTAGGTTTAGGCACGTGTCAATGCTTAGCCCTGCTTAGTACGGTAGAAGTCGGGTGATTTCCGGTCATCCGCAAGATATAGGACTGGGTCGCGAGTGGCTTATGGCTATTGTGATGGAACCATGCTTTAAAATAAAATTGAGACCGGGCGGGAGTTCGATGGTACAGCCGCAAGACACTTCACGTCTTGGGTGTGGAGCCATGCCCGTCTGAGTCGTTTAAGGACCGATTCGCTGTACGTCCTTGAGTCATGTTGAACGCAGTCTAACACTTAGTTGGCCGGATAAGTCGTTCCGACCGCGAAGCCGAGTAATGTGATTCAGGCCGGGAATCGAATGGTAGGTTGCTTCTTGGAGGAGAGAAAGGATGTGCTTGGGGACATTGGCGTGAGACCAAGGGGGGGGGGTTAGAGTCCCTATCACCTGGCAGAGTGTCGCCCTTGGGGTCGCGACATCATTCGGACCCGCGATTCCTGAATCATACGAAAGGTGGCTTGTGCGACCCTGGCAGGGGCCTACGCGGTGAGTGTTAGAAATACCCCTCCAGCTGGATAGGAATTCGATTCGAATCGCCGTCGCTCCCGGTTAGTGAGCACTTGACTTGAGCAGCGGCAACGTAGATCTCATTAAATGAACAGGTGGTTAAGTGAAGGATACAATGTTGCCACAATTTATACCTGCTCTGGATATAATATTGATAATTGTTTGATATTGATCAAGTGCATGTTTAGTACAGGTGCTAAGGTAGATGACAGGTAAATGCTAAAAATAACTGCTAGTACAGGTTATAAGAGTTCAATTACTTATGCCTTTATGCAAAATGTGATGTCAGCTAGCCTCTTATGTAAGCCTTGCATAATCCTTGGTGTCATCTTATTTCTGGTTTTTGACGGGTAAGTCTAGCTGAGTACATTCCAGTACTCAGGGTTTATTCCCTCCTGTTGCAGATGATATGCTCTATCAAGGCTTCTGCAAGACGTGTCTCCACCCTGCGGGTGATGATGACTAGATCACTAGGGCGTGATCGTCTTTATGTACTTTCCTCATGCTTTTGCGGGTTGTCGATCATCAAGACTGGCAGTAATTAATCACTAGTGTGTGTTTTATGCTTCCGCTACTTTCCAAACTTGGTTTGTAATATTTGCTACTCCGTGGTGTAAACTTATTTCAGAACTACTTGCGAAATGTAACGTATGATGTGTATGTTGAATGATGTGATCCTAGTTGTAAGCAGTTTGGTTTGAAATCCTTCGTGGTTTCGATTGACTACCGGGATTATATGGGCTCAAGTTTGAAAATTTGAGCGCTTCGGTGCTTGTTTTCGTACTTGTGCTCTTATAATTTGGTCGGTTCTGTTACAACAAGTAATGGCAAATATGCCGATTGCTGGAGATCGTGGGCCACAAAGATATGTGGAGGGATATCAGCAGGCACCTCCCGTGGAAATAGATAGGAGTTGATTTCCTTTTCTGTATTTGTTAGAATATGATTCATGTAAGAGTCACGTGTTTCCTTAGATATGGATTTGGTGTCCTAGTTATGTTTGGTTATGTCTCTTTAGATCAGGGTATAAATATAGATTGAGGGGCAATGTAAAATAGATATCAATCAATATCAAAACCAATTTTTACTCCTATTTGCATCTACTTACTTTTCGGCGACTTCGTCAATTTGCATATCTTTTTCCTTTTTACGAGTTCTCATTGATTCGGCGAGTTGCATCGCTTCAGTGCGACCCTCGGTGATTCTCGAGTTCCGCGTGAGTACCTCTTGGCCGTGATTTCTGGGCGTATCGCTGTTGTCGGGACCAAAGTGCTCGTATCTTCATCCTTGTCGATTAACAGGTCAAATCGACTGGCACGCTTTGGATATCGATTCGGGTATTAGCCCTTTGTGTTTGCAGGTCCACTTTTGCATCAACAGTTTCATTAAATTCGACATCATGAACTTCTTTAAGAGTACCACTATCCAAATTCTAAACTCTATATGCTTTGCTAGTAGTTGAGTATCCAAGTAGGAATCCTACATCACATTTCTTGTCAAACTTGCCCAATCTAGTGCCTTTCTTCAAAATATAGCATTTGCAACCAAAGACCCAAAAATATGCAATGTTGGGCTTTCTACTATTCAAGAGCTCATATGGTGTCTTCTCTTTCAATGGGTGACAATAGAGGCGGTTGCTACAATAGCAAGTCATGTTGATAGCTTCGGCCCAAAAAGATTGACTCACATTGTACTCACTAAGTATAGACATTGCCATAGCAATGAGTGTTCTATTCTTCCTCTCAACAAGGCCATTTGAATGTGGAGTGTACTTGGATGAGAATTGACGTCTAATTCCAAATTCATCACACAACTCATCAATTCTAGTGTTCTTGAACTCACTACCATTGTCACTTCTAACTTTTTTGATGGTTGTTTCAAACTCATTGTGAATGCCTTTGACAAATGATTTGAATGTTGCAAACACATCACTTTTGTCCACTAGAAAGAATACCCAAGTTTATCTAGTATAATCATCCACTATCACAAAGCCATATTTGTTTCCACCGATGCTAGTGTATTGTGTTGGCCCAAATAAATCCATGTGCAATAACTCAAATGCTTTACTAGTGCTCATCATGCTTTTCTTATGGTGGGTGTTTCCATTTTTTTTTCCGGCTTGACAAGAGCTATAAAGCTTATCTTTCTCAAAGACTACCTCTTTCAAGCCTTTAACCAAGTCATGCTTAACTAATCTATTCAATTGTTTCATTCCAACATGACCCAGCCTCTATGCCATAACCAACCCATGCTAGACTTAGTGAACAAACATGTAGATAATTTAGCTTCACTAGCATTGAAATCAACCAAGTATAGATTCTCATATTTAAAGCCTTTGAAGATCAAGTTAGAGCCATCTGCACTTATGATCTCTACATCATCTACCCCAATATATGCATTTGAGCCCATCCATGGTGTACCGATGAACTTAGCTTTCACACCATTTGTACCCTTAGTAAGCACATAGAAAGAATTAATCTTAATTGAGGATACAATAGCATTTTTGCTCTTGTTCTTGCACTCATGCTATTTATGACCAACTTGCTTGCATCTAGTGCAAAACCGACCATTGTTCTTCACAAAACTAGTCTTGCCAGCGTCCGGTCACGCTACGCCATCCACGTGTCGCTCTGCATTCCACCAGAGCCGCCCAATCTCAACGGTAACTACCACATGCCAATGGTCAAGTGATGACTGGACATAGCACAGTGCTAAGACCAGATGCACCTCTGCTGAGTCCGGTCATTTCCAGAGAGGTCCCGAGAGAGCCAAATGACGACCGGACATGTCAGTTCAATCATGATCAGACGCAGGAGGGGCAGCGTCCGGTCGAGTCTAGAGAGCTCCTAGAGCCGCTCAACTGCGACCGGACGCGTCTAGTAGGTCACGATCGGACGTAGCATCAGCGTCCAGTCCTTCTCCTCTTCTCTACACCGCCACATCAGTAGGACCTTATGCACCCACCACGCGTCCGATCACAAAGTGACCCAGCATCCGGTCGAAGACCGACGCCTATGCCTTCACTGCTACCACTGACCGGACACGCCGGTCCAGTTGAGGCCAGCGTCCGGTCACTCACAGTGACCTCCTTTTGCCTCCATTTCTTCACCGAGTTGATCCACATCAACTCCAACTTCTTCACCCTTGGTCAAATGTGCCAACCACAAAGTGTAAAGTGTATCACCTTGTGCACATGTGTTAGCATATTTTCACAAATGTTTTCAAGGATGTTAGCACTCCACTAGATCCTAAATGCATGTGCAATGAGTTAGAGCATCTAGTGGTACTTTGATAACCGCATTTCGATACGAGTTTCACCCCTCTTAATAGTACAACTATCAATCCTAAATGTGATCACACTCTTTAAGTGTCTTGATCACTAAACCGAAAAGCTCCTATCAATTTCACCTTTGCCTTGAGCCTTTTGTTTTTCGTTCTTCTTTTCCAAGTCCAAGCATTTGATCATCACCATGGCATCACCATCATCAAGTCATGATCTTCATTTCCTTTTGTTTACACCAAAATTTGGGAGAAGAACGCGGGAATTCGAAGGCTTCCAAAATTGTGCCCATCAAGGAATTGATTGCATAAGGATCAATATCAGCTAATTCAGATATGACTCTAGAATCGGATCTCTTTGGATGACGTCAGCAGATAGCGATGATGAGCTACAATTGGCGTCGGGGAGATATATATCGGACTCTACAAAAGGGGAAAGATTAGGGTCCAAGTTATCTTAAGATAGGAATGTTTTCTTCATGCTGAAGATTGTACCGAGTCGTACTTGAATATGATTTGTGTTTAGGCTCCGGGTATAAATATTAAACCCCGGCTATTGTAAAGACACAATCAATCCAATACAAGTTACTTACTTTTTTCAGCTCCAACCACCCCTTAGGAGTAGGAGTAGAGTAGATCTCGACGAGTTCTTCAGCGAGCAGGGCTGCATCGGTCTGGCCGACCTCTAGCTTGTCTGTAAGTACCATCATGGCTTATACTTCTGTTCGTACGGCTGCATCGATCCGGTTGACCTCTACTGTGACTCTGCTATAAGCTAGTTATCGACTCTTGTTTAGTTCAAGTACGGCTGCATCGATCCGGTCGACCTCCACTGCTCAAACTAGATTAAGGTCAAGTTATCGGATCTATCTAAGGGTGGCGTCCTTCGGATAGATTCATTAAGTTACCGATATTGCTTATTGCTTTCATTATTTATTTAATTACAGCAATATCACTTCACCCGATTGGGATTGATCTAGATCGGCCTTATATCTTATTTAACCCATCGTTTATTAATCTAAATTGATCTAATCTGCACTTTAAATGATGAGTTATGTTTTATCGGCTGTTTTATGTCAATCTTGATCATGCATAGTGTGCGGTTAAGGCATGTCTAGTCTTGAATAGATCTATTGGCTAATGAGAACTGTTCTATGGCCCATTATCATGGCCTGTGTGATTCTGCCTCACACCCCACTGTTAGCACCGTGGAGTGGGGATCGTTATTTGGTAGATCTGTTCCTGATAGGGCATGACCTTAATTGTGCGTTATGCCTGAATCGACTGTTTTAGCCGATATCGAGTGCTTTTACATATGCAGTTCACGTCACGAGACCATTGAAGTAAAGATAGGTTGAAAGATGTGTTAGCCCCATAATCTTATTGTATTATGGCATGCATGATTCTGTCTCATGCCCCACTAATATTAGTAATAAGTTAGGGTCGTCGAATTTATGGTTGTTTCTATGGCATGTATGATTCTACCTCATGCCCCACTGATCATAATGATAGATGAGATCTAATATGTTTATTAGATTTATCTCTATTAAATGGTTAAATGATGATGAGTTGTTTCTTTTACATAAAATGGATTCGGTTACTTGCAGTCATTAGCTTAGCATAAACTGATTATTGTTGACATCATATTGCCATTGACCAGTATTTGTCTTAACAATGTTCATTCTGAATTATAACTGGTTTTTCCTTCTATAATTCCATGAGCTTTAATTGATTTATTCATATAAGTATGCAGGAATCGGCTATTTAGTCGATCTCCTTCCACATCGGCTCTCAGAGCCGCACATTCGGAATTGTCTGGCAACACCGGCATGTTCCGCTTTAAATTACTGATAAACTTTCTTTACTTGTCAATTGCAGGTTCAAATTGACTGGCACATCTCGGGACGAGTACGTAGGATCGTCCACCCCTGCGTTGAAGCCAGGCGGATCTATAGCTCCATCGAGCAGACCCTTCCGGCTTGCTCGTGTGCCACGGCACGGGACGAAATTTTGTGCCGACAGCTTCACCACTTGGAGTATGCTACCTATCTCATAATCACTTTGATAAACTATGTTAGCACTAAGGGTTTCATTAATTCACCAAAACCAAACTAGAGCTTTCAGCTGGGCTGGTCCAGATGAGGTAAAAGGAAAAGGATTTCCCTTTTATGACTTAGAGATAATTTGGGAGGGATTCAAAAGGGATTTGAAGGGAATTCAAATAGACGAGTTGCGGGGAAAAGGAAAAGGGACTTTTCCATTTATACGAATTAGGTCTCAGGGAATTTGAAAGGGAATCCAAAGGGGAATTCAAGAAGGGATTGAAAGGAATTTCACTATGGATTTGTGCACCCCAAACTCCAAACAAGACTCAACTCAAAACCAACTCAAGAACACGAGCACTCTCATACAATCATATCTATATGTGTGCACCAATTTATTAGTCATGTCTCCTTGGTTGACTTAGGTTTGACCTAGCGACTACATGTTCCACACATTTGCAGGGAAAATTTTAAAAAGTTTGTATTTTTGGTTGTGCGAAACTCTGGGTTGTTACAATCACTGCATCAGACAAAAACAATCCATGACCTACTATGACTATAGCCAGGCAAATATAACACTTCCAGATGTATCTGTGTTCTTTTTTCTAAAGTTTCCGCAAACCTACCACCAGGCAATATTCATAATATAATTGAGTTACTATAGACAAATTTAATGAATGAACATAGAAAAAAGTCTACTGGACTATGAGGAAATAAAGTCTCGATACCGAGCTAAATTGTAGCATTTGTGTTCATGTCTATGTGGCTAGATGCTTTGTGACTGTCACATCGGATTGTTCAAAAAATAGATAAAGGTCATTCCCACATGCATTTTTTACTTTCAAAAAAAATATTACTTTAAAAAATTCCCACATGCATTTTGTGGTGCAGAGATAACTTTGTGACCATCTCTTGGTGTTGCATTGCTAATGAGACACAATCAACCAGTGTTATTAAATTGGTGACCATCAAAGCCAGAAAATAAACTAAAAATGAATAGTGTGACACAAACTGTGATGACCCATAGTCCCTCACCTTATATCTCAGTTTTCGCCCAAGTGAAATTCATTGATGTTGCTATGATGATCTCACGAGATGGTAATCGAGTGGCCGTGAAATTGATCGATGTTGTTGTGATGACCTCACGAGATGGTAATTGAGTGGCTGCAAAATGACTTCTCCCTTTAATTGAAGACATATATACAAATTAGTTTTGTTCCACAATTACATGATCGCAACAGATCTGATGGATAGATATTCTACACTGTATATTTGTTCCTTCAGGCTTGATCTGCAGTCATGCGCTCACAGGGCAGACCCAGTGCCAGAGGCTCCCACACGAGTGGGGTCTGGGGAAAGGAATAACCGAAGTAAAGTCTTACCCCTGCAGAAATTCTGCAGAGAGACGGCTTCGAAATGGAGATCAACAGATATGTGAATCAAAGATGGCTACAAGAAAAGTATCTGAAGATTTTGTATTCACTTACTCACACAAGAAAGCATTTCCTTCATCTATGAAGAGGAGCAAACCCCTATCAGATTTCTTAGCCCAGTCGAACAACTGATGGGTCTTGGTGACTTCTTGTGGTCCCAATGATGCAACATCTTCACCAGTCATTAGTACATAAATCTAATCGTTGTAAGTGATGACAATATTAGTGGGACTGTAGTATTTCAAATGTTTTTATTAGTGTTGACTTAGGTATGGTCTATGTATGTAACAAACAGAATTGTGAGTTAGTACCTCCACGCTGATCCTAGTGCTCGAATGTAGATCCTCCATGGTGGTGGTCCTCCTGTTCGAATGGAAACCTCCGTGCGGGAGCCCCAAACCTTTGAGGACAGGGAGAGAGTGACGGCTCGATGTGGCCTCGTCATCATGTCGGTGGCCCCGCTCCAGCAGCCACGCTGGAGCCGCTCCTCCTCAGCAGATCTGAGCACCGGGGTCGGGACGGAGGGGCTGTGCGCGCCATCGTCCGCCGGGATGCGGTCCAAGATGAAGTTTGTGCTTATCTGTTCCAGTCGAATATATTCTCAACATGGCTCAACAAAAATAAAAATATCACCTGGTCTATAACTTGCATGTCAGTTTGACAACCAAGTTCCGCCGGCTTGATTTCAGATCACAGAGCACATAACTTCTAAATTCACGGAAAAGCAGAGCATTTGTAACCCCACCTCGTGTGGGGAGGTCGTATAGAGTGTGCAGCAGGGAGCACACTGTCACCACTAACACCAAGGTACTGGGAGCACTGCCACTGCTACTTAAAACATGCAGTTTATCACTGGCACCGAAAGAGCGATAAACAATCTCATTAAGCAAGCAGATCAAAATATTCTTTAACTAAACTCAGAAAATTATGAAGCAGTGTCAAAATATTCTTTAACTACACTAAAAAAATTATGATATTTTTACACATGTTAGAAAACTATGATGGTTCAGGGAATGCTGAAAGTTGTAGTATTTTTACACCTTGCTATCTAAGTATGTATACCAATCAACTATTTTGTAAGTACGTTCTATACTGTTCAACTCATCAATCACACAGTATATTCAATTTTCATGGTCCTGCTTGCCAATAACAATCACAACTTGGGCACAATGAGTACCACAAGAGTTCAGGGAAAGTTGTATTATCTGAAGAAAGCTATTGAAGAACAACATGGCATCAATCAAAATCTTCGAACCTAGATCCAACTAGATCCAACTATACTATCGCACAGCTTGTATACTTCATATGAGATTACGACAATCCAGCTGGCTGCATATGGCTGAATCGAAACAAAAAGAGTCAGGATAATTTTTCCAAACACATTACCTACACTCGCATCTAAGCAAGAACGAACCAATAAGGAACTGTCTAGAAATTGCATAAGTAGACTGAACAACAAATTATGAGATGTCAGCAGCATCTAAGCAAGGACGAATCAAGGAACTGTCTAGGAATTGCATAAGTAGGTATATGTGTCAATCAAGCATATATACAGAAGGAGCGAGCGAGTCAGCACTTGCCTCCATCGTCACGGCACCAAGTTGCACTAGTCCTCCGTCGACGCCGCTGTCGTTGGTCGTGGACTCTGTGCCATGTCATTCAACCACACGACGCCATGCCAATATCAGCAGGCTGTCAGCGACCTGCCTACTGGACAAGTTGACCTGGAGCCTGACCAAGCTGGTGGCGCTCCCTCCTGGGCCAAGTCGTCTGCACCACCAGGCCGAAGACTTCGCAAGCCCAATTCGCTCTTCTCTGGCCCAGAGTGGCTCCACTGATGTATTACATATATCCTGGATGTATTCAGAAGTAGGGCATGACGATGTAAACAATCATCCTAAACTCTATGAGATTCGGCCGAGAGCCGTCTCCGTCCTCCGAACTCTGCCGCCCCCAAATTCCTGCTTGCTATCTTCCTGAATTCCCTGCTTCTCAATCCCTCTGATTCCCTCCTGGGTCTTACATCTAGTATCAGAGACTCGCCGATCTGGGCCATTCCCACTACACCCGCCTACAGCGTGCTAGAGGTGCCATGGATCCGTCTCTGCAGCTCATCCTCGACACCATGAACCGGCGTTTCGACGAGCTCACCTCCCGCGTCTCCGACCGTGACCGCGAGTTCGCAGATCACGCGGCGTCCGTCGACTCCCGCTTCGGCGAGCTGGTGGCCGCGACTTCGACCTTGGAGCAGCGCGTCGCCGGGCTCGAGTCGATCCGCGTCGATCCGATTGCGGCGACCGTCGAGCAGCGCTTGGCTTCGCTCGAGGCCAACTACGTCGATTTGGAAGCCGCCCGTGCCGTGGATGCCGCGGCCAGCCACGACGTTCGCGTCGCCGCCCTCGAGAAGGTCACGGCGGATCTCGCCACTTGGCGCCCGGGCATGGAGGGCTTGTTAGACGACATCAAGTTGGAGGTCCAGAAGCTCACCGCACCACGCGACCGCCAGGTGTTCGAAGCTATGTCGCACCAGCCGGGCATCCTTGCGTCACCTCCAACAGCACCGACGCAGTTCGTCACTGGCCTCAACGCCAAACCGCCCGATGGGCACGGCTTCGATCCGACTACACAGGATGTTGTTTCCGGGGTCGTCACGACCTGGACTCACATCCCGGCCAAGGGTACGCCTCACACTCCTCCTATTGTTTTTCCCCCTCCTTCTCTGTTTTCGGCCACCAAGCCTCCCCTGCCCCCCAACCCTCCACCGCGTTCCGTTGCTTCTACTCATCCCAACCTGTTTGTTGCCGCTCAACCCATTGCACCACCGCACACAGGTCGACTTCCTAAGCTTCCTTTTCCTCGATTTGACGGTGACAATCCACGCCACTGGCGTTCGCTGTGTGAAGATTATTTTGACATGTATAGTGTTCCTAGCACGATTTGGATCCGTGTCGCTAAGCAGCACTTAGACAAAGGCCCAGCACGTTGGTTCAGTCCATTGAGCCTACGTTGGATTTCTCCGATTGGAAACACTTCTGTCGCTTACTTCACGATCGTTTCGACCGCGATCAGAAGGAACT
The DNA here is from genome assembly GCA_038087645.1 of Saccharum hybrid cultivar R570. Taxonomy (NCBI): domain Eukaryota; kingdom Viridiplantae; phylum Streptophyta; class Magnoliopsida; order Poales; family Poaceae; genus Saccharum; species Saccharum hybrid cultivar. Next base: position 6,204,993 of record JAQSUU010000091.1, on the reverse strand, counting down.
TCTTATTCGCCAGTTGTTCCATGTTAAACAAACCTCTTCGGTGGCCGATTACATCACCCAGTTTACGGAATTGGTCGATCAGCTATCGGCTTATTCCTCCAACATTGATCCCATGTATTTCACTATGAGATTTATCGATGGGCTTCGTCCTGAAATCAAAGCCATCGTGCTTGTTTTGCGACCCCCGGATTTGGATACTGCTTGCACTATCACTATGTTGCAGGAAGAAGCGAACCCGTTGCCACCGTCGCGTGTGGCTCGTTCTGGTGATTGGTCTGCCACCAAATCTTCGTCAGCAACTCAGCCTCTACTTCCGGCACTAGTTGTTCCAGCTCTGCCTCGTGCCGACAAGCCACTGCCTGCTGCAACTCCTTTCCCCGATTCGAAGATGGCAGCTATCAAGTCATACCGTCGTGCTATGGGCCTCTGCTTCAAGTGTAATGCCAAATGGAGCAAAGATCATCAGTGCGCTCCGGAGGTTCTTCATGCTGTTGAAGCATTCTGGGATGCTTGCCCTGATGAGGAAGAAGTTGTCGTTGAGGATTCTGACACATCTGAGGTTACCGAGCAGATTTGCCTTGCTATATCCAAAGCTGTTGTTTCGGGTGTTCCTGCTTCTCGTACAGTTCGCTTGTTGGGTCATGTTGCTGGTGTTCCTGTGCAAATTTTGGTGGATTCGGGCAGTTCAACTTCCTTCATCAATGCAGCCCTGTTGACTCAGCTGCCTGACATCTCTGCAGTTCCAATATCTGCTTCGGTTCAGATTGCTGGGGGTGGAATTCTTCAGTGCAGTCAGTTACTTCGTCAAGTGCCATGGTCAGTCGGTGCTTGCAACTTCCAGTCGGATTTCAAGGTGTTGCCTCTCGCAGTGTTCGATGTCGTGGTCGGCATGGACTGGCTTGAATCCTTCAGCCCCATGCAAGTGCATTGGCTGCATAAATGGTTGGCAATTCCGTACAAGGGCAGCACACACATCTTACAAGGGTTGACTGATGACATTCCAGATCAACTTTTGCTACAAGTTGCCGCTGTTCCAGCTGCTGCGGTTCCATAAAATCTTCCCCCGGTCCTACAGGGTCTACTGCAGGAATTTGAGGATGTCTTTCGACCTCCATCTGCACTTCCTCCCTCCCGGACGTGCAACCATGCAATTCCTCTCATTCCGGGTGCTCAGCCTGTGTTCATCCGGCCCTACAGATATCCGCCTAAGTTGAAGGATGAGATAGAGCGCCAAGTCCAGGATATGTTGTCCCAAGGTCTGATCCGTCCCAGTTCCAGTCCCTTTTCATCGCCTGTCTTGCTGGTTCGGAAAAAGGATGGAACCTACCGGTTTTGTGTTGATTTCCGCCATTTGAATGCCTTGACTCGGAAGTCCAAGTTTCCAGTACCGGTGTTTGACCAGCTCATGGATGAGCTTGCCAATGCCAAGTGGTTTTCCACTTTGGATCTTCGTGCGGGTTTCCACCAGATTCTGTTGCAGTCGGGCGAAGAACATAAGACGGCGTTTCAGACTCACCTCGGCCAATATGAATTTACTGTAATGGCATTTGGTCTTACCGGAGCGCCGGGGACATTTCAGGGAGCAATGAACGTCACCTTGGCTCCGGGTTTGCGCAAATTTGTGCTGGTCTTCTTTGACGATATCTTGGTATACAGCCCTACTTGGGATGCACACCTTGAACATCTGCGGCAAGTGTTCCAGTGGCTGCGTCAAGATCAATGGCAGCTCAAGCTTTCTAAATGCACTTTTGCACGACAGTCCATTCACTACCTGGGACATGTTATTGGCCCGGATGGTCTGTCTACTGATCCTGTGAAGATCCAAGCCGTGCTTGATTGGCCGACCCCTGGTAATGTCAAGGCTCTCCGCGGTTTCTTGGGTTTAGCGGGGTATTACAGGAAGTTCGTTCAACATTTTGGAGTCATTGCCAAACCCCTAACTGAGCTGCTCAAGAAGGATCAGTATTTTGTCTGGACCGATGACCATCAGCATGCCTTCGACTTGCTGAAACAGGCCCTGTGCTCGGCTCCAGTGCTTGCTCTTCCGGACTTTTCCAAGCCCTTTCATATTGAGACCGATGCCTCTGGGACTGGCGTAGGTGCAGTCCTACAGCAGAATGGCCATCCTATTGCCTTTCTCAGCAAGGCTCTGAGCCCTCGCAACCAAGGTTTATCAGTATATGAGAAAGAATACCTCGCCATTCTCATGGCAGTGGATCAATGGCGGCACTATCTTCTCCAGGGCAAGTTTGTTATCCACACCGACCATCACAGTCTGGTGCACCTCAACGAACAGCGGCTCCATACAGCCTGGCAGCAGAATGTTTTCACTCGTCTGCTCGGTCTGCAATACAAGGTGGTGTATCGGAAAGGTGCTGACAATGTCGCCGTTGACGCTCTGTCTCGGCACGAGCATTCTAATGTCCTGAATGCGGTGTCTGCTGTTCACCATTCATGGTTATCTGATGTGGTTGCCGGCTATGAGTCTGACCCATTTGCACTCTCTTTACTCGCCCAGCTCGCTGTTACACCGGGTGCCCGGCCACCATATTCTCTGACTCAGGGTGTCATTCGCTACAAAGGCAGGATATGGCTGGGTTCTAACAAGGCAGTGCAAGCTCAAGTTCTTCAGGCTCTTCATGCTAGCCCGATTGGTGGACATTCTGGAGCGCCTGTCACTTATGCACGCATTAAGCAGCTGTTCTTCTGGCCTGGACTGAAGTCTGATGTGTGGGCTTATGTTCAACAGTGTGCTACTTTCCTTCAAGCCAAACCCGATAGAGTGCGCTACCCCGGCTTGCTCCAGCCGCTTCCCATTCCGGCCTCTGCATTTGAGGTTATCACAATGGACTTTATAGAAGGCCTTCCTACATCTGGTTCCTATAATGCTTTATGGGTAGTGGTGGACAAATTCTCCAAGTTCTCACATTTTATTCCCCTCAAGCATCCATTTACAGCTGCTACAGTCGCTAAGCTCTTTATGGACCAGATTTACCGCCTCCATGGCCTTCCCAAGGTAATCATCTCGGACCGGGACCGAATCTTTACAAGTAAGCTGTGGCAACTCTTGTTCAAGTCTGCAGGCTCCGAGTTGAGGTTCAGTTCTTCCTACCACCCACAGACCGACGGGCAGACGGAGCGGGTTAATCAGTGCATTGAAACCTTTTTACGCTGCTTTGTCCACGCCTGTCCAGCTTCTTGGAGTCAGTGGATCTCTGTGGCTGAGTATTGGTTCAACACATCCACTCATTCCGCTCTTGGGCGCTCCCCTTTTGAAGTTTTGTATGGGTTTCCGCCTCGACACCTGGGCTTTGATCTCACCGAGGCTGCCCCTATACCTGAGCTGCATACTTGGCTGGAAGACCGCGACCTGATGCACAGCCTCGTGAAGCAACATTTGGCGCGTGCTCAGTCCAGGATGAAGCGACAGGCCGACAAGAAGAGGTCTGAAAGGTCGTTTGCTGTGGGCGACCAGGTATTCCTCAAGTTACAGCCTTACGTGCAAACTTCATTGGCGCGGCGTGCAAACAACAAGCTTTCCTTCAAGTTTTTTGGCCCATTCAAGATATTGCAGAAGATTGGCCAAGTTGCATACAAGCTGGAGCTTCCACCACAGGCCACCATCCATCCGGTCTTTCACGTTTCGCAGCTGAAGAGTTATGCTGGCAATCACCAGGTTTCACCCCTTGTTGTTTCAGATTTGCAGGCTTATCAAGTTCCTGTCAAAGTTCTTCAGCGGCGCTGGACGGGTGGGCAGCATCCAGTCGAACAGGGCCTTGTCGAATGGTCTCATATGCCGCCTGAGCTGGCTACTTGGGAGCCGATGGTCTCTTTGCGCCAGCAGTTCCCCCGTGCACCGGCATGGGGACACGCCGGTTCTGAAGAGCCGGGGAATGTCAGCGACCTGCCTACTGGACAAGTTGACCTGGAGCCTGACCAAGCTGGTGGCGCTCCCTCCTGGGCCAAGTCGTCTGCACCACCAGGCCGAAGACTTCGCAAGCCCAATTCGCTCTTCTCTGGCCCAGAGTGGCTCCACTGATGTATTACATATATCCTGGATGTATTGAGAAGTAGGGCATGACGATGTAAACAATCATCCTAAACTCTATGAGATTCGGCCGAGAGCCATCTCCATCCTCTGAACTCTGCCGCCCCCAAATTCCTGCTTGCTATCTTCCTGAATTCCCTGCTTCTCAATCCCTCTGATTCCCTCCTGGGTCTTACACAGGCCTCCTCTGGATCCCTCTCCGCTCTCGTATCTCATCCGGCTATCATGGCCGTGGACGCCGGCTCGAGGATAGCCTCGACGTCGGAGGAGGCCACGTCGGATCGCGGGCTTGTGGCTCGGGGCGGACGAGGCTGCGTCGAATCGCCATGCGGGCCATCGAATATGTGGCTGCTTCGCGGTCACGGGCGCAGGGGTCGCAGGCATCGCGTCGTGTCCGGCAGTGGCACGGCGGCGGCGGCTTGGCGAGGTTGTCCGGCGGCGGTTCCTTAGAGCGAGACGAGCAACCCTAATCATTGGTGTTGGGCGTGAGAGAGGAGGGGTCGGCGAGGTGGATCACGGTGTAGGGAAGGTTGGGCATGACTTGCCGCCCGAGATCGATGGCGAGGTTTCCTGCGAAATGACTTCCCTAAAGCGTGTTGTCGGTCCCACGTGGCGGCGCCTTTTATCTGTGGAGCGATGGGCTTCTCACGATCTCTGGTAGAGCGATGAGCTTTGGTGTCGCACTTGTCGAGGGAATAGTTATGAATGTTTTAGTTGTATATATGTAATGTAATGTGTATATAGATAGATAGATAGAGATATAGGAGATGTAGGAGATTAGGACAGGGGTAGTTTGGTCCTTTCAGGTGGTCGGGAGGGATGAAAACATTATAGGAAAAAGAAAAGAAGAGAAAATGGGTGAACTCCTTTGAATCAAAACAATTCGCAGCTTCAGTGTCAAATTTTGAAAGCCAGACAAATTGAATGTCAAATCTTGTGAGGCTTATGAACTGGATGTCAAATACTCCCTCCGTTCCAAATTATGTCGCTTTGACTTTTTTGGTTAATCTATTTTGTTATGTATCTAGACATATTATTATATCTAAATACATAGTAAAATGGATGTACCAAAAAAGTCAAAACGACTTATAATTTAGAACAGAATGAGTATTAAAATTTCTCGCTGCTGGGGGCTCAGAGGTGGGTGTCGCCGCTGGTGAGGATGGATATCCGGGGGCGGGCGTTCGCGTGTGCCGGATGGACGGGTTGGCATCCGGGAACTCCCTGGTGATGAGCCGAGCCACCATTCCTGCCGCCACCGTCCTTATCGGTGCCGCCTCCCTCATCGGTCGCGTTGTCTCAGTGTCTGCCTTCGCCAACCGCCACACCTTCTCCCACCTCCCAGGCTGGGTGGCCGCCGATCGCCACGCCCTTGATCGCGCCGAGCATGGGGGTCGTCGCCCCTTCCGTGCCCTACTCCTGTGCCGTCTGCGGCCACTGTTTCCCCACCCGCCCCGATCTCACCCGCCGTTTTTTCGGAGAAGAAATAGGAGGGTGGAAATAAAAAAAACCGAGACCGAATGGACCGAAACCCAACCCGAAAAGACCGAAATTTCAGTGCTCGGTTCCTACTTCGGTTCCCTTTCACGGAAGACCAATTTTAATTTCGGTGCTTCAGTCTCTAGGCTCAGGTAACCGATATATAGTTGGAGTTCCTATATGTTTAATAAGGCCAAAACGTACACTCAATTGGCCCATATCCATCGTGATCCATGAAGCCCATGTTCAGTCATTCCATGAGACCTCAGGACAGGTACGTTGCTACACGTCAGCGATCTTGTAACCGTTTCATACGGTGTCATGTATGATTTTTACTGATGTGGAGGAAAGAGAGAGGAGAGAGAGGTCATTGTTCCGCGAGACAACTATCTCATGAGCTAAAACTTAGAACTATGAAACAATTATTTTACCATTGTATGACTTGTTGCCATGCAGCTCATAATTTTACTTTTATTCTATATATAAATTAAGGAATTATAAATTACTACGAGACAACCTAGAAAAAAACAATGTACATGTTGTCGAAATTACGTGGCAGACCGCCGCCAGCATCGTGAGCGCCGTCCGCCTGCGCGGCACGAGCGCCGCTGCCCGACGATTTCCTGGCCCCAATGCCTAGCCACTGCAGGTCAAGCAGCAGCCGCAGGAGGTTGGCCCGCTGCCCCGCTCTCTTTCTTGTGCGTGTTCTGATGTGGTGGCTCGAACTTCCTCTCAGCAGCCACCACGAAGTTGTCGCCGTCGTCGGCGTCCAAGAGTCAGCCGTGACATCCTGCTGCTGCTGCTTGGCGGGCGGAGCCATATTTTAGCAGCGCTGAGATATGGAGGCCAAGATGGAAGTGCAGCGATGAATCGAAGTAGCTAGTTCGTGGTGTTGTGTCGTTGTTCGGTCAGACTCGGTTGAAACCGATGACCGAGACCGATGATTCGGGTAACCGAACTGTCGGTTCTTGGTTTCTCAGGCACAACTTCGGTTTCCAATTTGCAAAGACCAAAATTTTTAATAACCGATTTACCCAAACCGAACGCCCACCTTGAGATGGAATCGAACCCCACGTTGCTAGGGCAGGTGCGGGTGCGTAGGATCATGGTGGAGCCTTCTCAGATTAGATCTAGATCGTTGGTTTTTCTGGATGTAAAATCTGGTGTGGATGAAGGAAATGTCATCTCGGGATAAATTCCTAGTTGGACTGTGCGTAATTTGGATTGGTCCTTTATAGCAAAAGAAGAATAGAAGAAGAGATGACCTGACCCAAATGCCCCTGGAGCTGGTATCATTCTCTCCCTATGATACATTGGGCTCCACCTGTTATATCATCTACCTCCCATCGTGCCTTCATGCTGCTGCTTAGCCATGATGCCTTCTTCACCTGCTGTTGCATAAAATCGAGCCGAGCAAACGCCAAACAACCAATTTGCTCCCATCACCTGCTGTTGCATCCCTCTAAGATATAGCAAAAATTCATAAAAATCGAGCCGAGCAAACGCCAAACAACCAATTTGCTCCCATGACCTGTTGTTGCATCCCTCCAAAATATAGCAAAAAATCCACGGCTATCTCCTTTCTCCCGAAGCAATAGCAGTGGACTCTCTTTTTTCCCCCTTCTCGTTTTTCTCAACATAGCAAGCAAGAGCTATAGAAGCAAACATGCAACATCAAAGTTCACAACGGTGACGGCAGAGGTAGGACACAAGATGGGAGCTAGTACCGTGCAGCGGGTGCGCAGGAGGCAGGCCATGTCCATGCGGCACGATGCGAGCGAATTTAGAGGATATATATGCAGTGGAGGGATTGATAAAAGCGTCATTGTGCTGCCCCAATTTGGTTTCAACAGTGAGAAAGAGGAGCTGAATCCATGGTGGCGTGCTGGAGATCCTCCAACAGGACATATTGGACTTGGGTTGGTTTGGGAGCAGGGAGATGAATGCCGGCCGCACGGCGAGGACCGCCCCCCGCCTGCGCGAGACCGAGCGGATAAGGCTGAGGAGATCACTAATCAATTTATCATCAATTGATTACCCCCTACCTGTTTGTAAATCCAAGTTATTGAAGGGAAAAGAGAGAGTTAACGACAATCATTTACACGCCACTGCATGCGACAAATGCTGAAAACGTGGTTGAATTTTGGCTCATCCATGAGACCATGACAATAATTCCTCACTGATAATTCGAAGTGTGAAGCAAAACATCGAGGAGATCCTCCAAATTCAGCAACCCAACTAAAGCAAACCATCACTAATATCGCCAGACTAAGATTCCAGTCCAGACCAAGCAAGTTCAATTCGTCGCATAATTACAGGGGCTAACACAAAAAATTCTCCTCGAGCTTCCAAATCGGCTGCAAAACTCCTGATGAATCTTCGTCGGCCTTCTCAACGGTCACAGCGTGGGTGGCAAGTCCAGAAACTCTGTCAGCACTTCATATACAGAGTCATACTCCGCAGAGTAGGGTCCTTCCACCACGATAACTCCGCGCTCAGCAGATTCCTGCAACACATGATCAGAGAAAAGAAGTATGGAGTTAACTGGTTCCATGAGGAAACTGCCGCAGAGTAATCAAACTATGGCAACATGAACTTGTACCTCTGTAGCAGTATAAATATGTTTCCACAACTTTACTGATCCACATTGTAGATAAGCACCATTATGCACACACTGAAAATTGAACACAAGTCACTTATAACCCTATAAATGACTTTGATGGAGGAAAACTTGAACTATTCTTACTTAAGCTTGAAATAAGCACACCGCGTTGCTCGCCACTCGAGAATATGCACGACTTAAACAAAGAGCACACTTAAGAAGAATACACGACCAGAGCTATCTTCTAGAACACACATGGACAGATCGACAAACTAAAATATTCTAAAATGATAGACGCCACAAGTCAGCAATCATGTACAGAATTCGAAAGCCTTCAAAGCAACACAAAGTATTCCTAGGGGATGTTTGGATGCCGGCCATAAAAAGCCACGCCGCATGCGCGGCAGAGTGGCTCGCCACAGATGGTGGCGAGAATACAGGTCTGCATGTTCTGTGGCCGCCTAGGTTGGATTCTCAACCAAACAACTCCGGGAAAATTTGTGGCGTGCCGAACCTGTGGCTTGGCAAGCCGAGGCGGCCAACCAAACAGCCCCGTAATCTGACACCTACTCCACCACCATTCCTATCTCAGAGAAATTCTATCATTAAAACCACAACTTTTTTTAGAATCCGCTAAAGAGAAACACATCAAAGTTTATCCTGGAATAAACCATTCTGCTAACAAAAAGTTGCAATCAAAATTGTCTTATAAACCCACTCTCAACAGTCGGCAAACAGATCATGTAAAAGGAATAAACATTTCTATTTCGTAAAACATGATCCTTATTAAGTCCTTGTCCCATCACAGTAAGAAATGATTCAAGCATGAGAAGAGAATAAGACTATCATCTTACCTACCACATATGATATAAAAGGAAAGGGAACACAGACTACTTGCTACAAGTTACAACATCATATCAATAAGTGTCATATACCATATAACAGTGAAGGCCCAATTAATACATTATAATATAAATATGAATGACTAACTTTAGAAGAACAAATTCTCACTACGAAAAAGTATTATACACAGCAAGATACACAACTCTAACATATCTACCGCAAAATTAAAGGACCAACAGTAATAATACTATCACATGACAGTAGCAGCTTGAGCTAGGTCACACTACAACCTAGAAGGCAGCATACGAGTGAAATGAATAAAAGATTCTGTGAGTCCTATGTAAGAAATAAAGGCCAATGCAAACTGCCAGTCTGGATTTTCCTGATGCCAGCAATGCAAACTAAATAGGAAAATTATCAAAGAAACATAATTTAAGCGTGAAACCATATGCCACACGAATAATATTTACCATCTAACTTTCATGTCGAATGGAACATAATCAGCTGTAAATGGACCTACCCTAAAGTTGATACCATTCAGAAATTTTTGAAGCTGTATCAATTGAGCATCACTGAAGATAATAGATACGTGTTGCGGTTCTGAATATAATGAAATTTCGCAGTACACATATCCAGATATCTGCAAGTATTGATATTGTTAGCATTCATACATTCAAATACATAGTCAAGAATAGTGTTAACAAATATTATGTGGAAGATACCGTACATTCGGCTCAGAAATGCTGTCTAAAAACCCCTGCACCATGTCACCTGTTGTTGTATCTTCCAGATTTGGCTTGTCAACATAACTATAACCATATATATCGACACTTGTTAAGAAAATAAAATACATTTTAAGAAAAGAATCAAACAGATCCAGCGATATCAAAAGTAACATACTCAGATCCGACATAGTGCCTCCACGCACTGGAAAATAGGCCATCAACACCACAGTTTAGCACAAGAAATCTGAAAGATGCAGCAATGGCTTTCCAAATCGTACGGGAAAGCAATATATCAACTTCAGATATATCTTTGATTTTCTGGATCAAATCGTCACCCTACAGAAACCGTGAGGTTATTATTATGTTTTATTAAAATTTTCAAGAAGAAAAATTGCAAGTAAAAACAACAAAAGATCACCTTAGTATAGCCAAGAGCATGCTGGATGAAGTGTCTACAGAACTTAAAAACATGCCAGTGTTTAGCTGACCAATTGTCAATAAGATATTTATACTTTCTAATCTTACGATCATTTTGGTGATCGTAGACCTTCATCAATAGTGGATGCTTAAGTGCTTCACGTCGCCAATCAACACAATTCCTTCTGCTGGATAATGGACTGTATGTAGGAGGATTCCCTGAGGAATTTGCATCTCCCACTATGTAAACATTACAGATGAATGCGGCTCGGACCAGGGGTGGTTTCAGAGCCAAAGGGTAGCTAATCAATTCAAGGAACCTCTGCCATTTCTCTGGTTTTCCAAAACAATCATTTATCAACAAGTGGTCCTCAGCTAACGCGTCAAAGTAAGGAAGAAATTTCCCATCAATCTTATGACGGTTAAGTACAGTTTCACAGAATCTATTTAGATCAAGAAATCCACCATCAGCGTCGAGCTGACAATCTTCTTCCAAGTCGATCACAAACTTAGAGCCGTTCTTGACCTTCATGTTAGCTTCAGACCACTTTCCAGCCCAACACCTGCCTGTTTTGAACTTGGCGACAATACAACCGAGATAACCCAACCCCATCCTCCTACTATCATATGATGGCAGTGCTTTAGGATGCTCGCCATATACAGCATAATGTTCATGCAAAACGATGGTATCAACAAAATCCAGAAAACGTTGGACGCTACATTCCAAGAATAAAAAAAAGAATGCAATCAGTAACGCCAGCATTTTTATCACCATATTTATCACTTTAGTCAAGAAGCTACCTTTTAGCCTCAGGACGACCAAGTATTTTTAATACAGCATCCGGGGATTGCACTCCTTTCTTTGATAAATAGAAAACAACGGCTTTCCTCAGATCTTCATAAATCCTGTATTTAGGAAAAATAATCACAAAAATAAGCAATAACGCTAAGTCTATCATGAAAATACAGCTCTATGATGCAATTTACTCAAATACTGCTTCCTTCCAGAATTCTTAGCCATATTTTCAAATCTTAGGCATATTTTACTTCCCCATGCATACATTTGTTGTTTTGGTCAGTAGTACCCCCTATTAACTATCCATGTTACCACACCATACTTCTATGGCTGCTGCTTCATCTTCCTTGCCGGGAATTCCTAATGAGAGCATGCACGTCAGCTACTAAACACTTTGACTATAGGCAACAGAGTCACTTTAAGTGGCTCCTTGGTACCAGTGCTCAATAGAGATTGCCTAACAATTCTGGACACAAGGAGTATGTTTAAGGGATGCAGCAGGCTTATTACCCGGAATAGTTGTCTTGGATCTTCAGTGCCAATGGTTCATTAAATGCCATGATAAAATCGTATGGCACATAAAACAGTGGCTTCTGTGAAGCAAAGGCTGCCACAGTGCCTTCGAAGTAATGCGCAGAGCAACCATTGTCTTTAAACCTACAAAAATGAAATGTGTTAGAATAGAACCCCTAGTCTAGAACAACAAAACTCTAATCTAGAAAACAAATACTTCTGGAATAAGTTTAGAAGCTTACTCATTGAGAAAGTTCAAGAAATCAGACGCATCACCCTTAGGCACACCATCTTGACTTACAGAAATGTTACTGTGATGAGAGCCCACTGCTTCTGCTCTTTGATCATCCTCTGGTGTCGGCTTATCTGACTTAACTTCTGCTTCATTTCCAGTAGTTAAGATTCCAGTGGTTGCACTAGATTCAGAACTTTCAGCAGCCCCATCAAAGATTCCAGTGGTTGCACTAGATTCAGAACTTTCAGCAGCCTCATCAACAGACTGTGCTTGTTGAGGTGACTTCTTCACCTTGCTGTCTTGATGAGACACCGCTACTTCTCCACCATCACTGTGATGGGAGCCCACTGCTTCGGCCCTTTTATCATCAGAGGACATCTTATCTGAAGACTTATCTTCTCCATGTTTTCCAGTAGCTTCACTTGGTTCAGAACTTTCAGGAGCTGCATCATCGGACTGCCTTTGTTGAGATGACTTATTTTTCTCCTTCCCCTTGTCTTCTTTTGGTTCGTTGCCTTTTCTCTGGTTCACAAGAAATTCCCTAAACCATTCCCTAGCCTTATCTTCGTGCGGTTGGCCTTTGACAGGGGAATACTGGTCAGTGAAGTAAATGTTTTTTTCTTGGCGCTCTTCAAACAGCATCCAAACCGCTTGAGGCATTTGTTGGCAAATGGCCTGGTCAGCTACATATATAAATAGAGCACCATTGTGTTTGTGAATAACATCTAATCTGTTGCGGCAAAAAAGAAGTGCTGCTCCATCGTCAGATAGCTCCTCAGACAAAGACCGAAACCCATAGGAAGTCAATTGACTGCTTGAATCATCCAATAACCTTTTACAGGCTTCCACATGGTCACCTTTGCCTTCCGTATAGTGATCCACCAACTGACTATGAGAAAAGTCTGAGAAAATCATAGCTACTGTCTTCCGGATTTAGCACCCACCCGTGAAGCAGATGTAACTTCAAAAGCTGACAAAGCAAGGTTGACCCATTCTGCACAAAATCCAAATGAGCACTCAAGCATGGTTGCAAAGAGAACTGAGTACGAATATTAGCAAGGGCATTTTTAGCTTCCTTTGCATCAGCGTCTGGCATGTCAACCACTTCATCAATGCTTAGCTGCAGCATGTCACGGAGGACGGACTTGATAAAGCTTTCTGTCCATGGGCCTGGCTTCCCAACAGTTGAACTATATCTGATGGCGACCAAATTGTGTATTGCCACCAAGTTTGCACATCCCTGAGTTCCTTGGAGTACCGTTGCAACCATGTTGTCATTAACTCTGAGCTCCTTTTTCGTGTACTTGGTCGACATGGTGCCTAGCAGAGATACCAACGTGTCACGTCACTTAGGGTTAGGGTTCGGAACTCATCCAGAGAGGGAGGGAACGGCAGCGATACTCGACTAACGAAAAGAGAAGGGGGGTGTTGGAACTCGGAACATACCAGTCGCAGAGATCGGGAGCTCCGCGGGAGCCGCGTCGCCCGACGGGACGGAGGCTGAGGACCTCGGGAGCTCCGCGGGAGAAACCCTAGGTGGGCATCAATGTGGAGGGATGGAGATTGACGGGAAGGCACCGCCGAGCAGGCAGATGCGGTCGGCGGCGGTGGGAGGCTCCGCTCGATCGCCCCGACGGCACGGAGGCTGAGGACCTCGGGAGCTCCGCGGGAGAAACCCTAGGTGGGCATCAATGTGGAGGGATGGCGCCGAGCAGGCAGATGCGGTCGGCGGCGGTGGGAGGCTCCGCTCGATCGCCCCGACGGGACGGAGGCTGAGGCGCGGGAGAAACCCTAGGGCATCAATGTGGAGGGATGGCGCCGAGCAGGCAGATGCGGTCGGCGGCGGTGGGAGGCTCGAATCGTGACCGTTGGCAGGGAAACGAAGGGACGTGAGCATTTCGCAACCTCTTTTATTTTATGCAAAGAACCTTGTTTTTTCTTCTATTTTATTTTCTTTTGTGAAGGAGCCAGCCTTTATAGACGAGAGAAATATTTATTTGGCATCGAAACAAATCAGTCTTCTGTATTTGGCACTTAAAATTTCAAATTTTCTTATCTAACACCAAGTTAAAATTTTCTTTGCTAGATGGCACTGTCATCCTTCCATCTGTTAGTTGACTATTTTGACCGTGTCAATATTTTCTAAGAATGGCCAAACTACCCTTCTGCTACTCATGCACACGTTTCTCCTCCCACTCCTGACAGAGCCGGTGGGAGCAGGAGAAGCTAGTTTTTTTGGCTTCACCTGCTCCCACTGGCTCTATGAGAGGAGAGAGGAGAGAGAAAACAGCTCCTGTGAATAGTCTATGAACAATAAATGCGTCAGATAAGCTGAAGGTCCTGTTCGGCAGAACTTATTGCTGTTGCGGCTGATTTGTAGGGCTGATTCGTTGTGAGAGAAAAATACTATTCCTATAGCGAACAGGGCCGAAGCCAGTAGAAGCTCTACCAAACGGGGCCTTACTCTTAATTCACCACCCACTGCTGGCTTGTATAATTAATATGTTGGTGTTATTTTTAGTTCTACAAACTGACCAGCTGGAAGACGACGAGCCTAAAAGACGCTGCGCACTGTGACCCATCTGCTCCTGTCGAGTGTTTTGACCACAGCCTCAAGATCATCGTGCTGAAATCATATAGAGGAGAGAAGCCACAGGTTGATTTTGCAAAGTTCTTTGTTGAGAGAGCCAGGATCCTCGAGGTCATGAAGTTCTGTGTCAACGGATGTTGCAGTCGAGAATGGCGTGAAGACCATTGCAGGCAGCTCAATATTGAGAACAGAGTCTCAAGATGTGCTCTGTTTCCTTTCCTTTCGTGCTCCAGAACAAGTTGCCCTGTATATTTTGGATGGATGGTGTCCTCTCTAGAGAAGACATGTATGTCCTGATGATGGCTCTCGTTCTCGCATGATGATGGTTTCTCGTTCTCGTCGCCAGTTCACATACTCCATCATAGAACTAGAAGGAATCTACAGCCAGCTCCAACGATGACATTGTTTTCTTTAATACTATATCTTTATTTAAGTGTTGCTACCAGCGGATCGGCAACAGCAATTATTATATCAACATCTTTTGTTGCTTTACCGATTGTGAACTAGTGAAATCAGTGTTGTGCTGTGCAAATACTCTGCACTTTGTGTGTTTACCTGGTTCTATTTTATTGCCCCCACTGCATACTTATCTCTGGTCAAGAATACTTTCATTTTTTATTTTTGTACTGTTTGAGCTGTCATTGACCATTTTCTATCAGAATATATATTTATAGATATGTTAAAGCATGAGATATTCTGGAAGTGATTTTCAGGACACATTTGACTTTATTTCTTATGTTTCACATTAAATTATTTATAGTTTATAATTCATTTTCAAAAGAAGTTCTAAAGTTTTGACTATAATCAAAGTTCAATTTTTTATAGCTCTTGTCCAGAATGTCAATTGTCTGTCAATTATTTATGACATACATTATTTGATTAACATTGAAACAGAGTTTGAATTGATGTTTGGCTTATTCTGGTCTTATCTCCAAATTAACCCTTGTAAAATTAAACTTGTTCTCGAATATTGCTTTCGCGTCCTCTTTTCAGCGACTTCAACTAATCTAGGGCAACTAAAGTGACTCTCATCACAAACATGTCACGATAGCAGCACACTGTTTACCTTCGAACCTTCAATTCAAATAGTACACATACATAGTGTTATTTATCTAGTATTGTCATGGTAATTTGCCTAATCCATCAGCTTCATATTCATTAATCTCTCATGTACCCTTCAAAAAAAATTAATCTCTCATGTATTAAGTTCTAACAGTACATTTACAGCTCAAAAGAATTGCTCTCAGCAATACTGAACCGTGAAACATCTTTCCTATATATCTCTCCACGAAGAATCGCCTTATCACCCTTTATCTCCGGCTGCAGAGGAGCCATCAGAATGTTTTTTTGGAAGAAAAAAGGATTATGGGTATAATAAAAGGATTTAAAGGATCAGTGAAACACATAGTGCTCTTGCCCCTGGAGGAATGATCATCATAAACACAGGTGTTCTTGTCACTGAATCCATCAGCCACACAAAGAAACCAAACACAGACAGATGATGAGTGACCTGCGCTCTTGTAGGTGATGTCCATTGCTCTAGGCCAATGCTCAACTAGGCCAAGGCCAAGGCCCAGGGCCCATATGATGGCCCATCCACGAGTAATCCCTGACAGGAACCGGCGACGAGAAGAAGAAACCACCATCAGGCATTACAGTTTAAGAAGGGGTCTTCCCTACAGAGGACACCATCCATCCAAAATATACGGGGCAACTCGTTCTGGAGCACGAAAGGAAACAGAGCACATCTTGAGGCTCTATTCTCAATATTGAGCTGCCTGCAATGGTCTTCAAGCCATTCTGGAGTGCAACATCTGTTGACACAGAACTTCATGACTTCGAGGATCCTGGCTCTCTCAACAAAGAACTTTGCGAAATCAACCTGTGGCTTTTCTCCTCTATATGATTGCAGCACGATGATCTTGAGGCTGTGGTCAAGACACTCGACAGGAGCAGATGGGTCGCAGTGCACAGCGTCTTTTAGACTCGTCGTCTCCCAGCTGGTGTAACAGTAGAACTAAAAATTAGCTATCTAAAAAAATAGAAGCTATTAATTAGCTAGCTAATTTTTAGTGGTAATTGATCCAAACAGCCCCTACATTGTAGTTGTAGAGCATCAATGTGACAAAGATGTTGAATGTCGGTTGATAAAGACCCAATTGGATTTTTCAGAAGAAGTAAAGAGTTTTAGGGATAATTTTACTTTGTGGATATGTATGATGAAATATGCAGATCCAACATGATGATAAAGACTGCTGACCAAGTGTACCTACATAGTTTCTAAGATGTGGTGTTAATTAATGCATTATCTTCTCATAATTCAGACCATCATAGATCATACAATAGCAAAAAGTTTCTGAATTTTACAAACAGGGGATATCGCTTTTTGTCTCAAAATTTAGAATTGCTTTGTGGGAGTGATTTAATTTGTTTGGTAAGATAGTTTTCTTTCTGGTTCTCGAGTTTCATAATTTCTGTACTGCTGGTAGGGACTCAGGAATTAAATGGAGATAATTGAAGGCAGATACTTGTACAATAATCCAGAACTATGGTTTTTTTCCTTTGTGATTGTTAGAGTATTTATTTCCTACCTGTACATGCCGCCTCCTCTAGGCTGGCTTGGCCCTTTGGGCTACCCTATATCCTCTATTTATATGTAACCCTCTTGTAACCTCATCATTAAGTGAATCTAAGCCTGTTGGCATTCCTCTATCATGGTATCAAACTAATCATGTCTTGGGCCTTTCACCTCCCGCCCACCCCTCTGCTCCCCCACCCCGTCCCCTCGGCCGCCGCGCCTCGCCTTGACGGTTGCAGCGCCGATGGCCGCTTCCACCGCGACTCAGCTTCGCGACGAAGCCCTCGCCGCCGCGCAAGACACTGGAAGAGGAGGTCGTCTCCTTGCGCATCACCAACTCCGAGCGTAGTCGGCAACTCCAGGAGGAGGCTGACCTTCTCAAGTCAGCCGCCGCTGCCCAGGAACACGTCCGTGCCACCGCTGCTGCTCTTGACCAAGAGCGTGCGCAGGCTGACGTCCTGGAACAGCAGGTCGCTGCCCTCCGGGACGACGACACCGTGGACGGTGACGACGACTGCTCCGAAGCTGCGGCCATTGCTCATCTGCACAGCCAGGCCGCCGCTGTCTAGAACATCAAGAACTTGATCCCCATCGTTCTTGATCTGCAGTCTTCCAACTACTCCAAGTGGCGCGGCTACGTCCTTCTCATCCTCAGCCGATTCGCTCTGAAGGACCACGTCCTCAGTGATGATTCCCACTTCGCCGACCTGACATGGTCGCGCATGGACTGTGTGGTCATCTCCTGGCTCTTCAACACCATCTCCTCCGACCTCCTAGACATCATCCATGAGCGTGACGGCATCACTACTCGGGCGGCATGGCTCGGGCTCGAACAGCAGTTCCTGAACAATCGTGAGTCTTGCGCCATGCTTCTCGACGCTGAGTTTCGCACCCTCTCCCAGGGCACCCTCTCCATCGACGATTACTGCCGCAAGATGAAGAGTATGGCTGATGCACTTGCCGATCTTGGCGAGCCCATCAACGACCGTACTCTTGTGCTGAATATTCTGCGTGGCCTCAACGAGCGCTTCCAATTCATGTTGCAGCTCGTCACCCATCAGCGGTCGTTCCCTTCGTTTGCTGACGTCCGCGCTGACCTACGCCTGGCCGAGCTCAACATGGCACCTCCCTCGGCGCCTCCCTCGGCTCTCATCGCCTCTTCGTCCAGCAAGCCTCCTGGGCCTGCATCCCCACGCCCTCCACAGGCCGCCGGGGGGGTGTCATTTGGCAGCAGCCGTGGCTGACGTCATCGCGGAGGCCGTGGCCAAGGCGGTTCGCACAGTGGCCCGCCAGGCGGACCGCAGTGGCCCTCCCTCCTCAACCCATGGACCGGGTCCATCCATATGTGGCCCGGGTCCGCCCCCAGTGGTCCTCACGGTCCACCGCTGTAACAACCCAAAAAAAAATCCACACACCAAAAATACCAACTACAAAATTTTTCTCAAAACTTCCATGTGATGATGAGTGTCATGTAAAGTAACCAACCCAGGAGTTGCATTAGAAGTAACCCAACCTAAGTCAATACATAAGCATAGCATGTCATATGTTGATTATGATTAATAATTTCTATTAAATAGATGTTGCATACATGAATAACCCAAATTGTGATTTGGATTCTCATTGCTTTATGTTATGACTAACAATTCTATAAAGTTTATTACTAAACAAAATTCCCTAAACTCCAATGAACAAGTTACCTCAGTTTTAAATTCGAAATCTAAACCAAATTTGAATTCAAACAATGGAAAGGAAATGAAAAACAGAAAGAAAAGAAGAAAGGGAGAAGAAGGCCTCGTAGCCTAGCCGCTCGGCCCAGCCAGCCCAGCGCGCGCACGCAGGCCCAGCAAGCAGGCCCAGGCTACCGCAGCCGCCCGCGCGCCCAGCCCCGCCAGCTGCCGCTGCCACTTGGGCTCGCGCGTCAGCCGCGCGCCGTTCACCCGCACGCTCCTCTTCCCTTCGCCGCAGTCGCTGCCAGTGGACCCCGCCCGTCAGCCATTCCCTGCTCATCTTCCCCACGCCGCGCCCAACCGTCAGCCGACCGGAGGCCGACAGCGAGTGCAGAGCGGGCCAGGGGGTCACGCCCGAGCCATGGCCTTGCCCTCCCTTGGCGCAGCGCCCACGCCAACGACATGCCAACCACCCACGCCCCGCAAGCCGCTCGATGCGCTCGGCGCGATCCTTAGCCGTTCACCGTGGAGCTCGGAGCACCGGCTATAAGAGCCCCCAGCCCAGAGCCCTAGAGATCATCCATCACCCGCCGCCATTTGGTGGCCACACGCTGCGCACCGGAACCAAGAGAGAGGAGGGAGAAGGGAAAGGAAGGAGAGGAAGAAAGCACCGAAGCCGCTGCGGAGGAGGAGGTCGTCGGAGCCAAAGACGGCGCCGGCGCTTCGTCACTGACGCGACTCGGCATGGCACTGCACGGCCACACCGGAGCTGCATGGCCTCGAATCGACACGGCATCGCTATCCAGTCTTCCACGCCACCCACGGTGAGCTTTTTCCCCTCTTCCGGTCTCTCTCTGCCGCCGGACCTCACCGTCGGCCATGGCGCTCCACGCCTGGAGCGCGTAGGATAGTGCCTTGCCTTAGCCACTTGGGACACATGCACCCACGCGCACACCGAGACCACCGTGACACCCCACCGGAGCCCATAGCGCACCAGCACGTGCATAGCCATCGGCACCACGTCACCATGGCCGCTGGAGCCCCAAACGGCCATCTAGGAGTCCGAAGCCCCGCTTGAGCCCTGGACGCCTTCGTTGTGCACCCACGAACCCACCGGAGCCATCATCTGCCTAGCCTAGCCACCGGGGAGCCGGCGTGCGCGACCTCGCCACCGGCAAGCACTGCCGAGCCGCCGCTCGCCATGGTCAACACCTTGGGGAGCTCTGGTCACCACCTTGACCCTGCAGACGCAGTCGCCGTGGCCCGGGGAAACTTTTCCCCACACCAATCAGACACTAGCCTCGCCACAGAGGCTCATCAGTGAAGATCGCCGCCGGCAGGAGCACCGCCGCGGGAAAAATAGGGGAACACCGCCCCCTCGCCGGCCACCTACGCATGCACCCGGAGTACCTGGACCACGCCTGGAAGGCGACGGGTGGACTCGGTCCACCGTGGACCAGTCTGCGGTCCATGGACCAGCATCACTTGGTCCACCGTAGACCGTAGCCGTGGACCACAGCCCAATAAGAGCCCATGGCCGTGATGTGGCAGCGTCACAGCGTGCCACGTGTTTGGCCCGGCCCGGCCCAGACCGGCCCAACCCGAAGACCAACCGGCCCAGTTAGGACCCAGCCCATATTGACCGTTGACTGGTCAACGCTGACCGTTGACCTAGCCCCACCTGTCAGTGACACGGACACCCTGGACCCCACACGTCAGATGCTGACATCATGATGACGTCACGTGGGACCCACATGTCAGAAGCCAGCACAGCCGAGGTGGCGTCATGCTGATGTCACGCTGACATCAGCTACTGACGTCAGCAGACCAGGCCCACATGTCAGTGACCGTGATGGTTGACCGTTGACCGTTGACTCGTCGTTGACTGACGTTGACTTTGACCGGACCCACCTGTCAGTGACCCAATAGCTTTTGGCCCCACCTGTCGGTGTGGACGACGTTGATGACGTCATGCTGACGTCAGCTGGGACCCACCCGTCAGCTCAGAACCGTGATGATGATGTCATGCTGACGTCAGCAAGCCACGTGGACCAACCACAGCATGACACATGTCAGCCCAGGATTAATTCAGCCTTTATCCAATTTCAGAAATGACTTAAACTTCGGAAAATTCATAACTAATTCATACGACCTCGGAAAAATACGAAACCAGGACCAAAATTCATATAAAATCAAGCTCTACGCAATGAACCCATGTTTGAGTGCATTTGGCTCTTTTGAATTTCCATTGCTTCTTTGTGCTATTCTATAGACGCCGCTAACGCGACTATAATGCGAATGATGCAGACTCGGAGGAGAACCTGACGGACGAGGACCGTGAGTACCGTGAGGAGAATGGAGACGACTACACTCAAGGTGCCACATCCCACCCAATCTCGTAGCACCTATTACGCATGGCTAATATAGAACTGCTATCGCTTTACTTTACTGCTACAATTATATTATGCTAGGACTTGTATGGTAGTATGCTTGCTTGAAAGCCTTTATCTTGACGCAACCTTACCCCTGCATACCCTGCTATTAGGCTAGACACACGCTTACTGCTATATATTTCATTACTTATACTTCTACTACGCTTATACTACGTGCGTGGTGGAAACTGGTGTTACCTGGACTATGGGGAGAGTGCTACGTGTGTAACTTGGGTGTGTGGAGGGTGAGGGTTGAGTCGACCAAGTTGGAGTATACGACGAGCCTGGGGCAAGTCTTGCTATGGGATGCTACCTGGGCACCCCTGGAAATGGATACCTGTGGTGGGTAAATGGTATATGAGGTGGACCTGGGTGTGAACCTGTGACGGGTGGAGCCCAGGAAGGAGGTGCTGTGGTGGCACGATGAATGGAAACCCTGATGGAGACATTCTGGCTTGGTCATCCCTAAGGACTTACTAGTACTCAGATTCATTGGGAAGCCTTATGCACCACTCGTCCTATATGGTGCAGGACGGCTGGACTACTTGGTAGGATATTGCCACTACTGCTAGGTTGATAGCGGACAGTGTAAGGAGGTACGGGGCGCAGAGGATTTCCCCCACACCCTTTCGAGACTTCATGGAGACCTTGTGGACCTGGCTCATGACTCACAGTTTCAGCCACCCCAGACTTGACTTGGGGTGAACCAGGGCTGAATGGTAGATTGGCATTATCCTAGGCTAGCAAGCAGCCGGAATCAGCCTAGTTGACGACGGTCAGCGAGGAAGGTGGATCTTGTGGTTATGTAAAACCTCTGCAGAGTGTTTGGTTGATCGATCGATACATATGCCGACTTATCGGCTATGGACCTTTCCTAGGTTTCGCTTAAACTAGATAGTGAGATGAGTCATTCTCTTCTTCCCCCGTGAGAGAGTGTCGGTCGTAGCCAGGGGCTACGGGCCTTGAGCCAGTGCCGAGAGGGAGTTGGCCTGTCGACTGAGCGATGGTATGGTATGGTATGGTATGGTATGGAGATGGTATGGAGATGGTGGTATGTCGATCCCAGGATCGAAACCTAGCTCAGGAAAGGGAATGGAGTGGAATGTGTGTAGGAATGGTGTTAAAACTTGACAAACTATTACTATTTACTTGATATGCTATTGCATAGGAAACCCTAGCTTTATAGGTTCCTTTGACTATGTCCCACTTGCATCCAATTTCCACAAAGCAATGCTCATAGGGATGGGAGTGGCCAGTACAAATCGTACTGATAAATTTTGGCACACATGTTCTGCTGAGGAGTATAGCTCTAAGGAGTTTGATGGATGAGGGGTTCGTGCCTACGCTCGAGTTTGGCGATCTTATCATCAAGCTGTTTTGAATGAATGCTACTTTTGATTCCGCCAATGCGGCGATGTAATAAATTATGTAATTCTGCACTATTTGTACTCTGATATTATCGTTGTATGGATGTGATATTCGACTAGAATTTGGGTAATATAATCTACAATGATCTTATTACACTTCGACGCTGTGGATTTCCCTTCACGGAGATTGGGGTCGTTTCAGTTGGTATCAGAGCCATGCTTGACCTTAGGACGAAACCCTTAGAAATGGACGATAGAATAGGACGTGAACAGCCCTTCTTTCGGTTATATACCGACCCTGCATTTACTTTTATGCAAGGCTTATCTATTATTGACCTGCTAACACCTGTCCCCTTGAAACATGCAGATGGCAACGAACGTCGACTGGCCGCCACTAGGACCGCTACCTCTAGACCACGCCAAGCTTACCTTTGACCTACGTGAGCTCGGGGGTTTTGCACAGACCCTCTGTCGAGTTCTCGTCACGTTAGGTGTCCCCGATGAGCTTGTCAAGGTCACCTGCACCGGGAAGCCAGCTAAGGAAGGAGGAATCGAAGGACCGATTGTCACCTCAGTGGAGTTCCCAGCTAGCACTACCTTACCTTCTGTCCCAGCTTTCACCGAGTTGACTATAGAGGACACAGTCGAGGAGGGACTGCGAGCTATCTCACACAAGGCACTTCGCAGAGTGATGAGGGACCACTACGAGCACCTGAAGATGATAGAGTTCCGTCTACTTCCCTAGGCCCTCGACCTCAGCCTTACCCCCAGTGAGTAGAGTTTCGCAGCAGGCAGAGTTATCCTTGCCGAGGAGGATAGATGCCTTCATGTCTCAGCTATTCACCTACTGGAGTAGGATAGGTATGTGACCCAGCTAGAGCAGAGGAGACGTCAGTACCAGGCCCTTCTATGGGAGTACCAGGAGTGAGACTCGCAGGGAGCACAAGAGCGAGCTAGTCTACTAGAGACAGTTGCCAAGCTGCAGGACGAGCTCAACCGTCGTGAGGAGGACCATAGAGCCAAGGTTGCTGACTTACAGGACAAAGCAGCCGACCTAGGCAACAGGAACTGCTACCTCGACAGCAAGGTCTTGGAGTTGCAGAGTGAGTTGGATGACAAGAAGGCTGAGTTCAACAGCAGAGGAGACAAAGAGAGATCCAAGGGGATTGATATGCTGAAGATCTAATCTCGGAACAAGACCCTGACTCAGGAGCTAGAGGAGTTCAGAAAGAAGGCTGTTCGCAACCAGGGTCACCTGATCGAGGCACTCAGGCAGACCGAGTACCTACAGGACAAGTGTGAGAGGACATGGCAGGCTTGGCAGAAGTCTGACAGGAAGCGCCTCAGGGAGATGAAGGGTATGTGGGATCAGCTACCCAAGGAGGTTCACAGCAAGACGAAGCCTAGGATAGAGGGGTTTGAGTTAGCCCCAACTCGCCTCAACCTAGACGCCTGCCCTACCCTACCTGGAGCCAAGCCTACTGAGGAGCTCGCCGAGGCCTTGAAGTATGTGTCCCGACTTCACAAGTCCGATGAGGAGATCGAGATCGAGAATAGTCGTATCCCAGCTGCGGTGTACGAGTTAGAGTAGATGACACTGCGTGGTCATGAGTCATGTCAGTAGCTTCCATAAGTTGTACCCCATGATGTACCCCTTATGAGATGTATTATGAGACGCTATGAGTAGAACAATTCTCACACGTCTTCAAGTGTAGCTACTGGAGATGATGCTATGTAATAAAAACCATGTAATGAATGTATCAGATCTTATTGCATCTTTATGAATCTTATTGCTTCTTTTGTAATGAGTGTTGGATAGCATAAATGTTTTTCTTTAAATCGTCAAAATCATGTAATCATATTGAATTATAAGCACTTATGGCACAAGCACTAAACTCTCTATGATCCGTGTTGCAGATGTCAAACCGCCGTTTTAATCGCCTAATGAATCGAGGACGTGCGCCCACCCCTGAACCAGTTGAACCCAATGGGGGATGTGGTGGCAACAACCATGGTCATGGCCGTGGCCATGGACGTGGAGGGATACCTTTCCACCTGGATAATACTCCACCGCCTGAGGAGAACCTTCCTCCACCACCACCACCACCAAACCTGGCAGAAGTGATGGCACAACAGACCCAGCTTCTTGCAGCTCTTGTTGAAGGAGCAAACCGTCATCAGGGAGGTCAGCAGAACGACTTCCAAAGGAAGCTAGAGGGATTTCTAAAGCTAAGGCCACCTACCTATGATGGCATCGACCCTGACCCGCTTGTAGCCGATGACTGGCTCAAGGAAATGGAGAAGAAGCTAGACCTCACTACTTTCACCGATGATGAGTGTGTTGGAGCTGCCACACACTAGCTCATGGGTGCAGCACGCGCCTGGTGGGACAGTTTCAGTGACTCCCATGAGGACCCTGCCCATATCTCGTGGGATGAATTCGCTAAAGCATTCACTGAGTATCACATTCCCAAGGGTATCATGGAAGCCAAAGCCGAGGAGTTCCGCAACATCAAGATGGGAAAGGACAGGGTGACTGAGTACACTACTCATTTCACCAACCTTCTGCGCTATGCACCTTCTTATGTTGTGAACTCTGAGAAGGAGAAGTTGTACTATTACCACAAGGGACTTAACCCGCACATCAAGCTGAAGTTTGGCGGTATTGAGAGCAACACATTGCGTGCTCTGGTGGATCGCTGCATCCAGATTGAGAAGGACCGTGCTGAAGCTGGAGAAGAGTACAGGGATAGGAAACGTAAGCCTGAGGAGTCTCTTCGTGGTCATGATCGCAAGAGGTTCCGCAGAGATGCACCATCCAGGGAACGCTCTCGCCATAACAGGGATGACAACCCTAGATCGAGTAGGGGAAGTGGAGGCTACATCGCCAAATACTCCTGCCCTGCTCAAGATCGTTACACCCGGGACCGTTATGCTCAGGACCGCAACAGTCAGAACCGTTTCAACCGTCCCCGCACAGTGAATGAACGCCCAGCACAGAACCGCTCCGCACCAAGCACTAGAAACTGGAAGGCACCCGCGTCAACCCCTACAGGCGGTACGCCTTTCACCTGCTTTGCTTATGGCCAACCAGGTCACAAAGCCGCTGAGTGCCCTCAGAACTCAGCTGCACAGAAGTCTCAGTTCAAGGGATCAGCTACTCGTGGACGTCTCAACCATCTGGACGCCGAGGAAGCACAAGCTGCCCCTGACGTTGTGTACGGTATGTTCTTAGTTAATGGCAATACTGCATCAGTTCTATTTGACTCTGGAGCAACTTGTTCTTACATATCATCCAAGTTTGCACGAGATCATGACCTATCTGTAACCCCATGTGAAGAGCCTATCATCACCAGCTCACCTTTAGGAGACCTAAAGTGCACCCACATCTGTAAGGGAGTGAGTCTTACCATTGAGGGTCTTATCTTTAGAGCCGACCTAACCCTGCTACCTTCCACTAACCTAGATGTCATCTTAGGTATGGATTGGTTAACCATTCACCATGGTATCATATCATGTTCACCTAGATATGTCCAAGCGACCCACCCATCAGGCCAAGTCGTTAGATATGAACCCCAGTCTGGAAAGTCCACCTCTATCCTATGTGCCCTTAAAGCAAGTTCAGAATCACAAAAAGAGGAGAAGACAGTTCATGATGTGCCAGTAGTCAGAGACTATCCTGATCTATTCCCTGAAGAATTGCCGGGTATGCCACCAGACCGTGATGTTGAGTTCATCATTGATCTATTACCAGGAACGGGACCCATTGCCAAGAGACCCTATCGCATGTCAGTTGATGAACTGACTGAGCTCAAGAAACAGCTTGATGAGCTCATCTCGAAGGGATATATCAGACCTAGTGCTTCACCCTGGGGATCCCCTGTTCTATTTGTTAAGAAGAAGGATGGCTCGATGAGAATGTGCATTGATTACCGGAACTTGAACGCAGTCACCATCAAGAACAAGTACCCCCTGCCAAGAATTGATGATCTGCTTGATCAGCTTCGAGGTGCCAAGTATTTCTCCAAGATTGATCTCAGATCTGGCTATCATCAGATGAAGATTCGAGAGAATGACATCCCGAAGACAGCTTTTGTGACTAGGTATGGTCAGTTTGAGTTCACTGTGGTGTCCTTTGGACTCACGAATGCTCACGCATATTTCATGAACATGATGAATAAAGTTTTCATGGATGAACTGGATAAGTTCATGGTGGTATTCATTGATGACATCCTTGTCTATTCATCCACCGCTGAAGAACACGAACATCATCTGAGAACGGTGCTTGAGAAACTAGCCCAACATCAGCTATACGCAAAGTTCAGCAAATGTGAGTTTTGGCTATAGGAAGTTGCCTTCTTAGGCCATGTACTATCAGCTGAAGGTGTCGTAGTTGACCCAGCCAAGATTGAAGCCGTGAAAGAGTGGGATCAACCCCGTAATGTGACAGAAATCCGAAGTTTCTTGGGATTGGCTGGATATTATCGCCGATTCATCAAAAACTTCTCCAAGATAGCCCGTCCAATGACCAATCTTCTAAAGAAGACTAAGGAGTTTGAATGGACGCCCGCGTGCGAGCAAAGCTTCTAGGAACTGAAACTGAAGCTTACCACAACTCATGTGCTATCATTGCCTGATATCAGCAAAGATTTCGTAGTCTATTGTGATGCATCTCGTCAAGGACTCGGTTGTGTGTTGATGCAAGATGGAAGAGTGATAGCTTATGCTTCTCGACAGTTGAAAGAACATGAGAACCGTTACCCAACCCATGATCTGGAGTTAGCAGCAGTTGTGCATGCCTTGAAGATCTAGAGACACTACTTGATAGGCAATAAGTGTGACATCTACACCGATCACAAGAGCTTGAAGTACTTTTTCACTCAAGAAGATTTGAATATGAGGCAACGTCGATGGCTTGAGTTGATCAAGGACTATGACCTAGAAATTCACTATCATTCGGGAAAAGCTAATGTAGTCGCAGATGCTCTTAGTCACAAGAGTTACTGTCACACCTTGATCACTGAATCAGTACCACCTGAGCTCAAGGGAGAGATTGATGATTTCCAACTAGAGATACTACCGCATGGCTTGCTGAATGAGCTCCGCATACAGTATGATCTCACAGATCGCATCTGTCAAGCTCAGAAAAGTTGTGAAGAGATTGAGTATCTCTGTGGTCTGATGAAACTAGGCTACAAGACCAACCACCAAGAAGATGAACAAGGAACCATCTGGTTCAAGAACCGAATCTACGTTCCATCTGACCTAGTACTACGAGGGGAAATTCTGTCGGAAGCTCACGATTCCAAATACTGTATTCACCCTGTAGGGTCAAAGATGTACCAAGACCTGAAGAAACACTTCTGGTGGAAAGGCATGAAGACAGACATTGCAGGACATGTGGCATGTTGTGACACCTGCAACAGAGTCAAGGCTGAACATCAAAGGCCTGCAGGATTGCTAAATCCTCTTGACGTTCCCGAGTGGAAATGGGAGAACATATCCATGGATTTCATAGTTGGATTGCCCCGTTCACAGAAAGGCAATGATTCCATCTGGGTGATTGTTGATCGCTTGACCAAGATTGCTCACTTTGTACCAGTAAAGACCAAGACCAACGCCGAGAAATTAGCGGATCTATATGTTGAGCATATTCTCAGACTGCATGGAGCTCCCTCTAGTATTATATCTGATCGTGGTCCTCAATTTGTGTCCCGATTCTGGGAAGCTCTGCACAAGTCTATTGGAACCAAACTTGATTTCAGTACTGCTTACCACCCACAGATAGATGGACAGACAGAATGAGTAAATCAGATCTTAGAAGACATGCTTCGTGCTAGTGTACAGAATTACGGCTCTGATTGGGAGAAATGCCTACCATATGCAGAGTTCTCTTACAACATCTACCAAGCCAATATCAAGATGTTGCCATTTGAAGCTCTGTATGGCAGACCTTGTAAGACACCCTTGATGTGGTCCCAACCGGGAGAAAGATCAATCTTTGACTCCGCTAAGATTCAAGATGCAGAAGGAGTTGCTCAGGTAAGAGAGAATTTGAGAATTGCTCGAAGTCGATACAAGAGCTATGCTGACAAAAGAAGAAGAGAACTAGAGTTCAATGTGGGGGACTTCGTCTATTTCAAGGTATCCCCGCTACGTGGAATGGTCAGATTCCATGTGAAAGGCAAGCTTGCCCCTAGATTTGTTGGCCCATACAAGATTTGCAAGAGAATTGGAAAGCTCGCCTACAAACTTGAGTTACCTGAGGAATTGACGAGTGTACATCCCGTATTTCATGTATCCCAGCTACGCAAATGTTTAAGAGTACCCAATGAAGTAGTCCCAACTGGTGCACTTGACATTCAAGATACACTTGAGTATAAAGAACATCCTATCAGAATTCTGGGCAGAGATACCAAAGAGACCCGTAGCAAGACTATTCCTATGTGCAAGGTTCAATGGAGTAATCATACTGAGAGGGAGGCAACATGGGAAAAAGAGTCTGACCTCCGGCTACGATATCCCTACCTCTTCGAAGAGTACGTTACGCTTTAATCTCGGGGACGAGATTCTGTTAAGGGGGTAGGACTGTAACAACCCCAAAAAAATCCACACACCAAAAATACCAACTACAAAATTTTTCTCAAAACTTCCATGTGATGATGAGTGTCATGTAAAGTAACCCAACCTAGGAGTTGCATTAGAAGTAACCCAACCTAAGTCAATACATAAGCATAGCATGTCATATGTTGATTATGATTAATAATTTCTATTAAATAGATGTTGCATACATGAATAACCCAAATTGTGATTTGGATTCTCATTGCTTTATGTTATGACTAACAATTCTATAAAGTTTATTACCAAACAAAATTCCCTAAACTTCAATGAACAAGTTACCTCGGTTTTAAATTCGAAATCTAAACCAAATTTGAATTCAAACAATGGAAAGGAAATGAAAAACAGAAAGAAAAGAAGAAAGGGAGAAGAAGGCCTCGTAGCCCAGCGCGCGCATGCAGGCCCAGCAAGCAGGCCCAGGTTACCGCAGCCGCCCGTGCGCCCAGCCCTGCCAGCTGCCGCTGCCACTTGGGCCCGCGCGTCAGCCATTCCCTGCTCATCTTCCCCACGCCGCGCCCAACCATCAGCCGACCGGAGGCCGACAGCGAGTGCAGAGCGGGCCAGGGGGTCACGCCCGAGCCATGGCCTTGCCCCCCCTTGGCGCAGCGCCCACGCCAACGCCATGCCAACCACCCACGCCCCGCAAGCCGCTCGATGCGCTCGGCGCGATCCTTAGCCGTCCGCCGTGGAGCTCGGAGCACCGGCTATAAGCGCCCCAGCCTAGAGCCCTAGAGATCGTCCATCACCCACCGCCATTTGGTGGCCACACGCTGCGCACCGGAACCAAGAGAGAGGAGGGAGACGGGGAAGGAAGGAGAGGAAGAAAGCGCCGAAGCCGCTGCGAAGGAGGAGGTCGTCGGAGCCGAAGACGGCGCTGGCACTTTGTCACTGACGCGGCTCGGCACGGCACTGCACGGCCACACCGGAGCTGCACGGCGTCGAATCGACACGGCATCGCTATCCAGTCTTCCACGCCACCCACGGTGAGCTTTTTCCCCTCTTCTGGTCTCTCTCTGCCGCCGGACCTCACCGTTGGCCATGGCGCTCCACGCCTGGAGCGCGTAGGCCAGTGCCTTGCCTCAGCCACTTGGGACACATGCACCCACGCGCACACCGAGACCACCGTGACACCCCACCGGAGCCCATAGCGCACCAGCACGTGCATCGCCGTCGGCACCGCGTCGCCATGGCCGCTGGAGCCCCAAACGGCCATCTAGGAGTCCGAAGCCCCGCTTGAGCCCTGGATGCCTTCGTCGTGCACCCACGAACCCACCGGAGCCATCGTCTGCCCACCCTAGCCACCGGGAAGCCGGCGTGCGCGACATCGCCACCGGCAAGCACTGCCGAGCCGCCGCTCGCCATGGCTAGCACCTTGGGGAGCTCTGGTCGCCACCTTGACCCCGCAGACGCAGTCGCCGTGGACCGGGGAAACTTTTCCCTACACCAATTAGACACCAGCCTCGCCACAGAGGCTCATCAGTGAAGATCGCCGTCGGCAGGAGCACCGCCGCAGGAAAAATAGGGGAACACCCCCCCTCACCGGCCACCTGCGCATGCACCCGGAGTACATGGACCATGCCTGGAAGGCGACGGGTGGACTCGGTCCACCGTGGACCAGTCTGCGGTCCATGGACCAGCATCACTTGGTCCACCGTAGACCGCAGCCATGGACCACAGCCCAATAAGAGCCCACGGCCATGACGTGGTAGCGTCACAGCATGCCACGTGTTTGGCCCGGCCTGGCCCAGACCAGCCCAACCCGAAGACCAACCGGCCCAGTTAGGACCCAGCCCGTATTGACCGTTGACTGGTCAACACTGACCGTTGACCTGGCCCCACCTGTCAGTGACACGGACACCCTGGACCCACACGTTAGATGCTGACGTCATGATGACGTCACGTGGGACCCACATGTAAGAAGCCAGCACAGCCGAGGTGACGTCATGCTGATGTCACGCTGACATCAGCTGCTGACGTCAACAGACCAGGCCCACATGTCAGTGACGGTTGACCGTTGACCGTTGACTCGTCGTTGACTGACGTTGACTTTGACCAGACCCACCTGCCAGTGACCCAATAGCTTTTGGCCCCACCTGTCGGTGTGGACGACGTTGATGACGTCATGCTGACGTCAGCTGGGACCCACCCGTCAGCTCAGAACCATGATGCTGACATCAGCAAGCCACGTGGACCAACCACAGCATGACACGTGTCAGCCTAGGATTAATTCAGCCTTTATCCAATTTCAGAAATGACTTAAACTTCAGAAAATTCATAACTAATTCATACGACCTCGGAAAAATACGAAACCAGGACCAAAATTCATCTAAAATCAAGCTCTACGCAATGAACCCATGTTTGAGTACATTTGGCTCTTTTGAATTTCTATTGCTTCTTTGTGCTATTCTATAGACGTCGCTAACGCGACTATAATGCGAACGATGCAGACTCGAAGAAGAACCTGATGGACGAGGACCGTGAGTACCGTGAGGAGAACGAAGATGACTACACCGAAGGTGCCACATCCCACCTAATCTCGTAGCACCTATTACGCATGGCTAATATAGAACTGCTATCGCTTTACTTTACTGCTACAATTATATTATGCTAGGACTTGCATGGTAGTATGCTTGCTTGAAAGCCTTTACCTTGATGCAACCTTACCCCTGCATACCCTGCTATTAGGCTAGACACACGCTTACTGTTATATATTTCATTACTTATACTTCTACTACGCTTATACTACGTGCGTGGTGGAAACTGGTGTTACCTGGACTATGGGGAGAGTGCTGCGTGTGTGACTTGGGTGTGTGGAGGGTGAGGGTTGAGTCGACCAAGTTGGAGTATACGACGAGCCTAGGGCAAGTCTTGCTATGGGATGCTACCTAGGCACCCCTGGAAATGTATACCTGTGGTGGGTAAATGGTATATGACGTGGACCTGGGTGTGAACCTGTGACGGGTGGAGCCCAGGAAGGAGGTGCTGTGGTGGCACGATGAATGGAAACCCTGATGGAGACATTCTGGCTTGGTCATCCCTAAGGACTTACTAGTACTCAGATTCACCGGGAAGCCTTACGTACCACTCGTCCTATATGGTGCGGGACGGCTGGACTACTTGGTAGGATATTGCCACTACTGCTAGGTTGATAGCGGACAGTGTAAGGAGGTACGAGGCACGGAGGATTTCCCCCACACCCTTTCGAGACTTCATGGAGACCTTGTGGACCCAGCTCATGACTCACAGTTTCAGCCACCCCAGACTTGACTTGGGGTGAACCAGGGCTGAATGGTAGAGTGGCATTATCCTAGGCTAGCAAGCAGCTGGAATCAGCCTAGTTGATGACGGTCAGCGAGGAAGGCAGATCTTGTGGTTATGTAAAACCTCTACAGAGTGTTTGGTTGATCGATCGATACATATGCCGACTTGTCGGCTATGGACCTTTCCTGGGTTTCGCTTAAACTAGATAGTGAGATGAGTCCTTCTCTTCTTCCCCCGTGAGAGAGTGTCGGTCGTAGCCAGGGGCTACGAGCCTTGAGATAGTGCCGAGAGGGAGTTGGCCTATCGACTGAGCGATGGTATGGTATGGTATGGCACGGAGATGGTATAGAGATGTTGGTATGTCGATCCCAGGATCGAAACCTGGCTCGGGAAAGGGAATGGAGTGGAATGTGTGTAGGAATGGTGTTAAAACTTGACAAACTATTACTATTTACTTGATATGCTATTGCATAGGAAACCCCAGCTTTATAGGTTCCTTTGACTATGTCCCACTTGCATCCAATTTCCACAAAGCAATGCTCATAGGGATGTGAGTGGCTAGTATAAATTGTACTGATAAATTTTGGCACACAGGTTCTGCTGAGGAGTATAGCTCTGAGGAGTTTGACGGATGAGGGGTTCGTGCCTACGCTCGAGTTTGGCGATCTTATCTTCAAGCTATTCTGAATGAATGCTACTTTTGATTCCGCCAATGCGGCGATGTAATAAATTATGTAATTTCGCACTATTTGTACTCTGATATTATCGTTGTATGGATGTGATATTCGACTGGAATTTGGGTAATATGATCTACAACGATCTTATTACACTTCGACGCTGTGGATTTCCCTTCGCGGAGATTGGGGTCGTTTCAACCGCCTCGCGTCGGCCCGCCTTCGTCTCCACAGCAAGCTCTGATGACGGGCATGCCTCTTCCTAGAGCATACTATCCTCCGGCTCCTGCAACGTACTACCAAGCGCCCACCTAGACGTCCCCTTCTGCATGGTCACCATGGGATCCCCAGTCCCTCGCTAACGCCTTCAGCACCGTCACCCTCACCCTGCCACCAAGTTCCTCGGACTAGGTTGTCGACTCGGGCGCCACTTCTCACATTGCTTCCAACCCTGGTATGGTCACCATGTCGCCATCCTCCTCCTTTCCTTCCTCCATTATGGTGGGCAATGTGCCACCTTACCGATCATTGGCACCAGCTACTCTACTCTTTCTGGTCCCTTTCATCTCAATAACGTTCTTATAGCCCTTGACATCATTAAAAACCTTCTTTCTGTTAGACAATTCACCTCTGATAATCTCGTTTCTGTTGAGTTTGACCCTCTTGGTGTTTCTGTGAAGGATCTCTGTACTAGGAACATCCTCCTTCGGTGTAACAGCTTAGGGCCCCTCTACACCCTGCATGATATGACCACGACAACCAACAACATGTTACAACCTCCAAGTCAAGTTATACCATCACCAGTCCAAGTCTTTGATGGACCAATTACACGTAGTCGAGCCAAGAAGCTACAACAAGAGGTGCACGCGCTACTTTCTGAAAATCATTTTTAATGTTAATGAGAATTATATACTGCCTAAGTCGTGCACATTGCTATTGCTTAGGTGCACCACGGAGGATGACAAGAAGACACCAAGGGTGAACCAAAGAGGAGGATCACGTTCGAGCCAGTCCCGTGTGACAGAACCATCAGAAAGAATCAGTCACAACGTTTTGCTCGCAAAAGCTATGAAGGCCCATGAGGACTTGTTGGAAAGCTTATCAAGTCTAGTTTCAAGCCCAAGTTCTCTCACTTGATTTGGATTCTCCAATGTTGAGATTCGACTGATTTAGTATAGACTGGTCAGCTAGTCAGTAGTCAGCCTGATGTCCAAGTTCTCATGCAAAACTATACCAATCTACAATATTTCGTGGTACATGCTGCACATGGTGTGAAAGGTTATCAAGTTAACTTTCCAACCCAACAAACCGCATGTCATTTGGAGTTTCCAAGATAGAGTTATTGCCAAAACACTGAAGACTGCGTGGAAGACCAGCAGCCACGCGAAAACTCTCCAGGAAGGCATCTCGAGGAGGCCCGTTCACATAGTGCGTCTTATATTTTTCTTTTCGAGTTTCCACCTATCTAGCAGGGCTGTTGCTAGTATAAATACCTCCTAGACTCATTGTAATCTCAGACTTTTGATAATGGAATACAAACCCCCCTTTTGTTCAGCTGTGTGCTAACAAATATTGAGAGAGATCTCTACCCCTTTGCTCTTGTGATTTCCTTTGCGGGATTTACAGAAGCGGCGGCATCATCCGCTCCCAATTGGTGCTCCTACTCCCTTCGAGGTTTCCTCGATTGATTGTAGGCTGTGTTGGTTGGTTCTTTGAGAGTGTGGTTGGGCGAATCCTCGATTCAGGTTGCCGGTTAAAGACGGTGGTTGGCTTCGAGTTTTATTTGCCAGGTTGCACTAGTTATCGCTGCTTGCAGCAAGTTATCCGGCTGTTCTTCAGCTAGTTATCGGTGATCATCCTACGTCGTGAAGATCGGGACCCCCTGAGCGTATCATCTGGTATCAAAGCTTTCGTTACCACGGTAGGATTTCTTTCCCTTAGCTACTTATATATTTTGTTTCGTCCTATCCACCAAAAAGCCTAAAAAATACATTGCTTTAGCCCTTTGTTTCAATCTGTTATTTTAGTGAGTTTTGTTAAGTTTCAGTTCATTAGAGTCTTTGTTTTAGTTGCTGATCATTATCCTTTGCGTGTCCTTTGAGCCTCTTTATATATCTGAAAATCCCTACAAAAAAAATCTGAAAACTCATATCATGTCCTTCGCGTAAACTTTGATCCTATTATAGCTACCGGTTGTGTTTTGTTCTTATCTTAATTGTGCAAGTGTCTTAATCTGGTCTTTGTGTTTAGTTATAAAAAAAAGTGTGTCAAAAAAAAGAGAAGAAAGAAAAATAAAAAAAAAGAATAGAGAAAAACTGAGAAAGAAAGGTTGAAAGATCAGTAGGTTTATGTGCACAAGTGCTGAAAGTTTTCATATCAGGTAGTGCAACCAGTGTGCTATCCTTGTTTGGTGCAAAATTTTGGTTGGGTTTGATTGCAACACTTGCATCCCAATCATACTCCTTGTTTGCATCAAATCTGAAATTTCCTTGCATGTGTGTGTGATCGATTTACATCTCATTCATATTCTGTGATCAGCACTAGGCAGAGAACTTCTAGTTTAGATTGTTACTTAATATTACAATAACTAGAATTTAGATTGCATTCCTTATTTTATTCTCCACCAAGCTCCACATAAAAACCACCGTAATCTGTACTCTCTAGTCTTGTATTCGCCACGCCATCACTTTCAGTTACCACCACACATTTGTTTCTCTGTAATCCGCGGCAGGGAATTCATAAGAGCTTTGGTTGGTAAGAGAGGTGAGGTTGTGAGAGTTCTACATATTTTCCTATACCACATATAAGCTTGCTATTTTGCATATGCAATAACCATGACAGGCCGAAGATATACCAATCTTCCATTCTATGGAAGTAATGATCCGGAAGAATTTCTCGTTTGGACAGAAGAAATGGAGATTGAACTTGAGGTTCAAGATTTTTTAGAAGCCAAGGAGATATCACGAGTTGTGCTTGAATTTGAAGATTATGCTCATGATTGGTGGAAACAATATCCACATAAGCATCTCATCAAGAATTGGGAAGATTTGAAGAAGGCCATGAGAAAAGAATTTGTTCCAAGGGAATATCGGCTGATTTTGCTTCGTCGTTTGCAACGTGTGAAGCAAGGTAGCAAATCTGTCCAAGCATATTATGATAAGCTGAATTCTTCCTTGCATCGTGCAAATGTTGTTGATGACATGAATGCAATGGAATATTTCGAGAGAGGTCTTAATGATAACATTGCTACTGCACTTGAGGGCAAATATTTTAGAAGCATGCAAGATCTTCTAAGTTGTGCAATTAGAGAGGAAAAGAAAGTTATAAAGGTGCAGCAAGGCAAGGTCACCCAGAACATTAGTTTGTGCCAAGATAAAAGTGTTAAGTTGCAGCCCAATATGTCCTCCATTGTTGGAAAGAAGCAATCATCAAGTCCATGCAACAAGAGAGGACATGTTGTCCCAAAAGTTTCTTTAGTTGATTCTAGTACCAAGAGAAGTGAACATCAACAATTCAACTCCAAGAAGAACTTTGTTGTGCAGCAAGAAGAAGGCTCTATGTCCCAAATTGATATGGAAAATGGTGAGGTGTGTGACATTACAATGGATCATAGTGTTACACCATCTCTTGATGTTGTTGCTATTCCAAAGTGCCATTTACAATCTGAGGTTGATGAGAATCAAGTTGCAAATGTTCCCATCAATGTTTGTCTCAGTTTTGAGCAAGATCAAGAAGAAAATTCTGCTGCACATGACACACAAAGTGAGGTAGCAGAAGCCACTATGCAAGTTGTAGAAGATCATCAATTGAGTTATAAAACTAGAGAAGATACTTCTCTGATCGAGGCTGATCCTTTGTGTGTTGAGTTGAGGGAACATGCTATAGTTCCACGCCATGGAAATCTAAAAAATTTTCATCAAGAAGCACTGCCACCATGTTTGAACACAAGTGCTGCAGATCTTAAAAGTTCTGAGTCTTATTCTAGTGCTAAAAGTGGAGAAGTTATATGCTCCAAATCTGTCCAGAAATTTTCTATGTCATCTGATGAAAAATTAGTACCCAATTATGACCAAGAGGTTGACAACACTCTGATTTTTGAAGGTGAATCGAAACTAAATTTGAAGGCCAATCAATGTTTCAGTTTGAGAGTTGAATGTGCGCACAAAGATGATGCCATTGTGCCATATATTGCAAGTAATAAATCTATCCAAGGTGAAGTTCATCATGATCTAATGGATCTGAAGTTTCGAACCAACATGGTTCCAAGCACAAATGTGGAGTCAAGATGTGTTGTACCATCAGCTGCATTATGTGATGAATTATTGGACAGTGGTGCTGAAATTTTGTGCTCCCCCATGTCACAGAGTGTTGAGATTATTGAAGGAAAGATTAGTGCACATGATTCCACTTATACTAATGCTAGTCCGGCATCTTTGGAAGAGGTCAAAGATGATTATTTGGTTGCATCTATTGCTGTTCCAATGCCACAGAAAGTTCAGATTGAAGGCAATATTAGTGGGGATGAATCCACATCAGCAATTGAGAGATTATCATTGTTTGAAGAGGATAGACCTGATGGTGTTGCTGCCACCATTACTACCCCAATGGCAATCGATTACATCATGAATGATGGAAGATATTCATATGTTGCTCTAGAAGACATTGAAAATATTATGCATCAAATCCCTTGTGAGAATGAGTGCCACATAGCCAAATTGAGTGAGAGTGAAAACAAAAGTGAGTTGTGTGATTCCACCAAATGTGAGATTGAGAGTATCCACAATATGAGTGTAAGAGATACACCACACAAAAAGAGAGAGCTTTATTGCAAGGCATGCACGGATGATTTTAACACTAACCCACTAATGTCTACTCTTAGTGTTGTTTCTCCCAACATGCAGGTCTATAAAGAAGATTTAGAGGAGATGGCTGCTCAAAAGACCCCCAAACTTGGCCAGAGAAATGCGAGGGTTGCCACTATTGAGAACCAACTCTATGCTGTGCAAAACCTGAACCATGACAAGGAAAAAGGTAAAAGTTCAGAGATACAATGCATCATTCATGTACCATCACAAAATCTGAAAGGTAATGCAAACAATTTAGAACTGAATCTGCAACATATATTGACCAGTAATTGTGATGACAAATTTGCTTCAACTGAAATTGAGTATACACAAAATCTTTGTGCTGATTTGATTGATCCACATGTTGATACAAGTGCTGAAATTTTGAAAGTTGACAAACATTGTTCAATCATGCATGACCATTGCTATACTTTGACTGAAATATATGATAATTTACATGTCGATAATGTGGGCCATGTGAAATTGATTAGTCATGCTGAATTCTTTAGAAGAATATCTCTTGCTGAATGTATGTTCTATGTCAAGCTTGATGAATTTGTTGATATTAATAAAATGGTTGAAAGCGTTCTTGATATATCATCTATGAAATCTTTGAATAATGCCTATTGCTGCAAGTTTACATTTAACATCATCGGACACTACATTATAAATAAATTTTATG
Organism: Saccharum hybrid cultivar R570; assembly: GCA_038087645.1. Lineage (NCBI taxonomy): Eukaryota > Viridiplantae > Streptophyta > Magnoliopsida > Poales > Poaceae > Saccharum > Saccharum hybrid cultivar. The sequence continues at coordinate 6,166,622 of JAQSUU010000091.1, read as the reverse complement.
TTTGTGCTCTTTGCATAACATGTCACAACATTGCTGAATTGAAGTTGAATAAAATGAGTTGTACATCTTGTGAACCATACTTTTCTTTATTTGAGATAAAAAGGTTGTTTAGAGCTTGCTATTCAGAACAATCAGTGTTATTTTCTTGTTCATATTCTCCACTGAAACAAAAAAAATCTTGTGCAAATGTGTTTGGTTCATTCACCCAAAGTCTTTCCATATACATGTGGAACCATTGAGTATGAAAGGTACATTACTAAACCTTTGCATGAGTTGAGCATCAAGAATTATTGGAATACCAGACATGCTTCGTTCACATCTATTGAAATGTTTGATTTTGCAAAGATAAAACATGATAACCTGAATCAAATGAGTGGTTTAAAAGAAATTTTTGTGCTTCCATTTTCAAAGTTAATTTCAGGTTCACAAAATCTGAGAAACTATTCATCTCATCGAAAAGGAAATAATGTGCATATGAATTATAAAGAAGATAATGAACAATCTTCAACAAGTAATCATAGCAATTGGCATATGCATCCACTCTCTATTTTCTTTAGACTGTTTTCAGGAGAGCAAAAGCAGAGGACAAGTTTTTTTGAAGAGAGGAAGGATGATAGGATCATACCAAGGACATCAACATTCACTCTTAATTCTAAGGATCCATTCAAGGTGAAAGCTAAACTTGATTCTAAATCCTTTTGGTTTCCACCTATAAGACTACTACTTGGTTTATATGATTACAGATTCAAACACATTGCTGTGATGGAAGAAGGAGATTGCAACAGAAACATAGCATCTACCCCTGTTGGCCTAGCACAATTTTTGGACTTCGACGGATTAGAGTCGAGGACGACTCTTTTTCAAGGGGGGAGGATGATATGACCACGACAACCAACAACATGTTACAACCTCCAAGTCAAGTTATACCATCACCAGTCCAAGTCTTTGATGGACCAATTACACGTAGTCGAGCCAAGAAGCTACAACAAGAGGTGCACGCGCTACTTTCTGAAAATCATTTTTAATGTTAATGAGAATTATATACTGCCTAAGTCGTGCACATTGCTATTGCTTAGGTGCACCACGGAGGATGACAAGAAGACACCAAGGGTGAACCAAAGAGGAGGATCACGTTCGAGCCAGTCCCGTGTGACAGAACCATCAGAAAGAATCAGTCACAACGTTTTGCTCGCAAAAGCTATAAAGGCCCATGAGGACTTGTTGGAAAGCTTATCAAGTCTAGTTTCAAGCCCAAGTTCTCTCACTTGATTTGGATTCTCCAATGTTGAGATTCGACTGATTTAGTACAGACTGGTCAGCTAGTCAGCAGTCAGCCTGATGTCCAAGTTCCCATGCAAAACTATACCAATCTACAATATTTCGTGGTACATGCTGCACATGGTGTGAAAGGTTATCAAGTTAACTTTCCAACCCAACAAACCGCATGTCATTTGGAGTTTCCAAGATAGAGTTATTGCCAAAACACTGAAGACTGCGTGGAAGACCAGCAGCCACGCGAAAACTCTCCAGGAAGGCATCTCGAGGAGGCCCGTTCACATAGTGCGTCTTATATTTTTCTTTTCGAGTTTCCACCTATCTAGCAGGGCTGTTGCTAGTATAAATACCTCCTAGACTCATTGTAATCTCAGACTTTTGATAATGGAATACAAACCCCCCTTTTGTTCAGTTGTGTGCTAACAAATATTGAGAGAGATCTCTACCCCTTTGCTCTTGTGATTTCCTTTGCAGGATTTACAGAAGCGGCGACATCATCCGCTCCCAATTGGTGCTCCTACTCCCTTCGAGGTTTCCTCGATTGATTGTAGGCTGTGTTGGTTGGTTCTTTAAGAGTGTGGTTGGGCGAATCCTCGATTCAGGTTGCCGGTTAAAGACGGTGGTTGGCTTTGAGTTTTATTTGCCAGGTTGCACTAGTTATCGCTGCTTGCAGCAAGTTATCCGGCTATTCTTCAGCTAGTTATCGGTGATCATCCTACGTCGTGAAGATCGGGACCCCCTGAGCGTATCACTGCAGCTCCCATCGTCGCCCTCCGGTTCCTGCGCTCTTGTGGCCACTCCCTCCCCGGCTACTTGGCATCGTCGCCTCGGCCACCCCGGCAAGGCAACTCTTCATAGCCTCGCCCAGTCTTCTTCAATTATCTGCAGCAAGCCTGATGATGACTCCCTCTGCCATGCTTGTCAGCTTGGGCGCCATGTCCGCTTACCCTTTACTAGTTCCTTGTCGAGAGCACCTCATAATTTCGATTTGATCCATTGTGATCTGTGGACATCCCCAATTATCAGTGTATCCGGATTTAAATATTATCTAGTTATTATTGATGATTGCTCTCATTTTCTTTGGACTTTTCCTCTTCGCTTAAAGTCTAACACTTTTTCTGTCCTCTCTAATTTTTTCACCTATGTGCTCACTCAGTTTGGTTGCACCATCAATTCCATGCAGTGTGACAATGGCCGTGAGTTTGACAACTCTACGTCTCGTGCTTTCTTTCTTGCTAAAGGTGTTTCTCTCTGCATGTCTTGCCCCTATACCTCGCAGCAAAATGGCAAAGCCGAGCGCATGCTTCGTACCACCAATAATGTCACCCGCACCTTGCTCTTCCAAGCTTCCATGCCCCCTCCTATTGGGCTGATGCCCTTGCCACTGCCACTCACATCATCAATCGCCTCCCCACCAAGACTCTAAACATGAGCACCCCTTTCTTCGCGCTCTGAGGCACTCATCCTTCCTATCATGACCTCCAGACCTTTGGGTGCACTTGTTACCCCAACCTCACCGCCACCACTCCTCACAAACTCGCCCCGTGTTCTTCTCTGTGCGTTTTCATTGGCTATTCTCTCGATCACAAGGGCTACAGGTGCCTCGACCTCGCCACCAACCGTGTCATCATCTCTCACCACGTTGTTTTCGATGAAACAACGTTTCCTTTCTCCCTTCGTCGTCCCTCACCACCTACACACGAGCTTGATTTTCTAACTGATGACGACCCCCCATCAGTCTCTTTTCTGCCTGCAGGTATACCTAGGGGCGTAGGCTCCCTGCCAGTGCCTGCGCCTCTGTGCGCCCCCTCCCAGCATGTGCCATCGGTCACTCCGGTGCCGGGACTGGGCACGCAGGCGTCCAGGCCACCTCCACCGGGTTTCACCATGCCCCGGCCGTCGGTTGCCTCGATGCCTGCCCTAGGCACACCGGCGTCCCGGTCTTCCCCACCCGGCTTCACCACGCTTCGGCCAGCGCACATGGCACCCCCCTGCAGGCGCCCTCGATGTCTGCCCTTGCACCGGTGTCCACGACGTCCCTTGTGTAGGCGCCCCCGGCATCCTACTTCGACAAACCGCCCGTCGTCCATGTCTACACCCGGTGTGCCCCGGCGCCCAGCTCGCCGCCTGAGCCCCTCGCTAGGACTCCTCCTCCCCGACGCTCCAGCATCATTCCCTCTCCACCGCGCTATGTCAAGAGTGGTCCTCCGCTTCCGGCAGGTGTTGTTCCCATCCAGCCCGTCACCAATTCTCATGGCATGGCGACCCGTGGGAAATCTGGGTACCAGCAGCCTCGTCTCGCTCTGCACACCGAGGCCCTGTCCCCGCTACCGCGGTTGAAAGTCCTATGTTTGGTGTTGGTAATTAGTGACAATGCCTAAGTACTAATCCTATGCCTAAGTTGTATGTAGCATATGAGGATTAGTACACTCCAAGGTTGGTGGCAAGATGGACATGGTGATCATGATGGCCACACTTGGATTTGGACGCAACCCTACGTGATCAAGGCAAAGGTATATGCTTAAAGGTTGTGTTTTAGTAACCAAGACACCTAGTGGGTGTGGTTACATTATAGGATAGATAGCCGTACTATAAAGAGAGGAATGACGCGGCTATTGAACTCCTAAGTGCCTCTAGATGTGCATTTCATGATCATATGCATTTGGATAGAACTAATATCGCCTCAAAAAATGATTGTGAAAATGCTAACACACTCACACATGACAAGATCACTTGGTGATGTTAGCACGTTTGCGACGGCGGTGGAGTTTAAGCGGTAGAGAGGGTTTGGGGTCCTCTCTCCTCCCGCCGAGCGTGCGAGCGCGGGTTTCAGGCGATTTTGGGGAAATGAAATGCCTATTTTCCACTACGCCGGAAGTCGGAAAAAGAAACGGAGGCAAACGGGGGTCACAGTGGTGACCGGACGCTGGACCGGACGCGGTCACTGTTTGACCGGACGCGTCCGGTCAGTGTCCAGTATCTGCGTGTTTTTCAGTTGTTTGATCGGACGCGTCCGGTCGTTCAGGGAGCTTACTGGACTCCAACCGGACGCGGGCACTGTGGCGTCCGGTCATCTTCTTAAGCGCGTCCGGTCACTGTTTCGTTGAGCGCTGCTCAGGCGACCAGCGCGTCCGGTCCTTCACGGGACCAGCGCGTCCGGTCGTTCCCGGCGCGTCCGGTCGTTGCGACCGGCGCGTCCGGTCAGTGTTGCGAAACTAGCCGTTGCGCGACCGGCGCGTCCGGTCAGTTGGACCAGCGCGTCCGGTCAACGCGACTTCGGCTGTTTCAAGTTTCTAACGGCTATATTCGAAGGGGTACGTCTATAAATACTCGTTGGCCGGCTCAAGGCTCTTACTCTCGAATTTTTGACATACTTGTGAGCACTTTGAGCTAAGCAACTCCCCTCCCACTCATCTCTCTTGCTTCTTTGCATATTCGAAGTGAGATTGAGTGATCCAAGTGCATTTGCATTGTGAGATTGCATCTAGTTGGCACTTGGTGGTTGATTTGCTGCGGGATTCTTGTTTCTCTTGGTGGTTGCCACCACCTAGACGGCTTGGAGCAGCTTGGAGGCGTTGACAAGAGTTGGTGTTTGTTCTTGGCCACCTCCGGTGATTGTGAGGGGTTTGTGCCTACCTCGGCGAAGCGCCAAAGGCAACATTAGTAAATTGCTTCGTGTCATTGCAACCTTTTGCCATTTGGTAGGTTCTTGTGGCGCCTTTTGAGAGGCTCGGTGTGTGACCGATTAGCCACCGAACCACGTGGTGAAGAGGGACACAACGGGGACTAGCGTGCCGGCAAGCACGTGAACCTCGGGATAAATCTTCGTGTCATCACTTTCATATTGTGATTGATTGATCCCGGTGTTCGGTTATCTTGGTATTCATTGTTGATTATATTGGTTGGCTCAATACTTCGCCCCTCGGTAAAACTCTCCTAACTCAACTCCGCTTTATCTTCTTAGTTATCTTTGCTAGCTAGTTAGCTTTGCTAGAGTAGTTCTTTTGTGTAGCTTGCTAGTTATAGTTGTAATTACCTTCTCGGTTTGACTTGTGCGGTTGAGTGCAAATACTAGAATTGTGAATTGGATAAGTGGCTTGCAAACACCCCGTAGGCTAAGCAAAACTCGCATCTCACTATTTGTTATATTGATAAACTTGTTTAGCTTGTCTTTGTAGAAAATTTTAAAAGGCTATTCACCCCCCTCTAGCCATCTAGACCTTTCAAGTGGTATCGGAGCCGTGGTCACCGTTTGTAAGGCTTAACAACCTCGGTGTAAGATGGCTCAAGTTATGTTCAATCATGTTAATGGCAAGCCTCCATTCTTTGATGGCGTCTCTTCCTTTGATCATTGGAAAAGAAATATGAAGCAATATCTAGGCAATATACATGAGAAGGTTTGGGATGTTACCAAAGAAGGATATATCATTCTTGATGAGGAAAACCTCACTCCCAATGACCGCATCAACAAACAATGCAACACGGCGGCACTTTACACAATCTATAATGTCGTTGATGATAAAGTATTTGAGCAAATCAAAGATCTTGAAAAGGCAAATGAGCTTTGGACAAGATTAGAGGAAACATATGAGGGCACTTCAACGGTAAAGAGTGCCAAGCTCTATATGCTCAAGGATAAGTTTGCAAGCTTCAAGATGAAGGATGATGAGTCCATACCGGAGATGTTCTATAGGCTCCAAGTCATTGTCAATGATCTCAAGGGGCTTGGGGAGAAGATTGAGGACAAGGACTTCTCACACAAGTTCTTGATGTGCTTACCCAAGAAGTTTGCCACCTTGAGAAGAATGATCTTTAGAGAGGGATTGGACAAGGTCAAACCAACCAATGTGCTTGGAGATATAATGACCGATGCCCAATACAATGATGATGAAGATGAGGTAGAAGAGAAGAAGGAGACCAAGGTCAAGCAAGAGAAGCCCATTGCATTCAAGGCTTCATCCTCTAAGGGCAAGAGCAAGGTGGAGAGTGATGATGATAATCCATTCGATGATGAGACCATGGCCCTCCTTGTGCACAAGATGGGAAGGTTCATGAAGAAGAAAGGATATGGGGCAAGAAAGAGGAGAGACACTATAAAGGCAAAGACCCTTTGCTACAATTGCAATAACCCCAATCACATAGTGGGGGATTGCCCCTATGAAGATAAGAGACTTCATAATGGGGACTTGAAGCTCAAGAAGAACAAGAAAGAGAATGAGAAGAAAACAAAGAAGAGCTTCACCTTCAACAACAAGAAGAAGGGTGGTGGTTATGTAGTCACTTGGGATAGTGACAACTCCGATAGTGATGATTATGCAAGCTCTAGTGATGATGAGAGGATCACTCGACGAGCCATTGCAAACATCGCCCTCTCCAACAAGCTATCCATCTTCGACACTACATCGACATGCCTTATGGCCAAGCCTACCAAGGTAAAATATGATGATAGTGATGATGATTCTTGTGCTAGTGATGATTGTAGGAGTGATGATGAGGAGGATGAGGACTATTCCAAGGACGATCTATTAGGCGTAATAGATCAAATGAGCAAGGGCTACAAGAGAACAACCAAGAAATACAAAATCTTGGAACAAGAATTCATTGCTAAGTGCAATGAAAATGATGCCTTGATGGAGGAGCTTCTTGCTCTCAAAAAGAGTAAGGAGTGCAAAGGAATTGAACAAGAGCTCAAAGCTCTTAGGAAATCCTTTGATGAGCTAGAGGCCTCTCGTGAGTGTCTAAAGGAAGACCACGAGGACCTTGAAGTTGCTCACACTAAGCTTGAGGAAGCCCACTCCTCTCTACTTGAGCTCATCAAGGAGAAGGACCTCAAGTTGGAGAAGCTCATGAAGGAAGCTAAGGAGGAGCAAGTGATTGTCACTTGTGATATTGGACTAACATGTGATATTATTGATGACTCTTTATTTGTTGGTCCGACTAATGCTTCATGTAGCTCATCATCATCCACCACAACCAACTCTACCTCTACTACTAGTGATTCATCACTTATGGTTGAGAATAAGACTCTCAAGAGAGAGGTAGATGATCTCACCCGTGCATTAGGCAATGCCTATGGTGGGGATGCTCGCTTGCTAAAATGCTTGGGTAGCCAAAGGTTCTCTCTTAACAAAGAGGGTTTGGGCTATACTCCCAAGAAGGGCAAGGCGGCCTTTGCAACTCACAAGCCTAGCTTTGTGAAGAGCAATGGTCGTTATTGCAATAGATGCAAGCAAGTTGGGCATCTAGAGATTAATTGCAATAAAATGAACAAGAACAAGAAAAATGCCAATATACCTTACATTTCTTTTGATTCTTGTTATGTGCTTACCAAGGGTGAGAAAGGTGTGCGTGCTAGGTTTGTTGGTACACCAATTGTGGGCCCAAAGAAGAAGGCCATTTGGGTACCAAAGAGCTTAGTGACTAATCTCCAAGGACCCAAACAAGTATGGGTACCTAAGAAACATTAATTTGTTTTGTAGGTTAATTACAAGGCCGAAGGAAGGCATTGGGTGCTTGATAGTGGGTGCTCTCAACATATGACCAGTGATTCAAGAATGTTCAACTCTCTCAAATCAAATGATAGTGGCATTGATAGCATCACATTTGGTGACAATAGCAAGGGTGATGTAAAGGCTCTTGGAAGGATTGCAATCTCAAATGATCATAGCATCTCCAATGTGCTACTAGTTGAAAAGCTCAATTTCAACTTGTTGTCGGTTGCTCAATTGTGTGATCTCGGTTTCAAGTGCATATTTGGTGTTGATGATGTGGAGATAGTTAGTGTTGATGGCTCTAACTTGATCTTCAAAGGCTTTAAATATGAGAATCTATACTTGGTTGATTTCAATGCTAGTGACACTCAACTTTCAACATGCTTGCTCACCAAATCAAGTATGGGTTGGTTATGGCATAGAAGACTTGGTCATGTTGGCATGAAGCAATTGAACAAGTTAGTAAAGCATGACTTAGTTAGAGGCTTGAAGGATGTCACATTTGAGAAGGATAAGCTATGTAGTGCATGTCAAGCCGGAAAGCAAGTGGGCAACACTCATCCATTGAAGAGCATTATGAGTACTTCCAAGGCATTTGAGTTGTTGCACATGGATCTATTTGGGCCAACTACATACACAAGCATTGGTGGCAACAAGTATGACTTTGTGATTGTGGATGATTTCACTAGATACACATGGGTATTCTTTCTTGTGGACAAGAGTGATGTATTTGACATATTCAAGAAGTTCATCAAGAGAGTGCAAAATGAGTTTGAGACCACAATCAAGAAAGTAAGAAGTGACAATGGAAGTGAGTTTAGAAACACAAGAGTTGATGAGCTATGTGAAGAGCTTGGAATCAAACATCAATTCTCGGCCAAGTATACACCTCAATCAAATGGCCTAGTTGAGAGGAAAAATAGAACCTTAATTGACATGGCAAGATCAATGTTGAATGAGTATAATGTAAGTCATTCATTTTGGGCCGAAGCAATCAACACGGCTTGCTTCTATAGCAACCGCCTCTATTGCCACAAGTTTCTAGAGAAGACACCATATGAGATCTTAAATGGAAGAAAGCCCAACATTGCATACTTTCGGGTATTTGGTTGCAAATGCTACATCTTGAAGAAGGGCACTAGATTAAGCAAGTTTGAGAAGAAATGTGATGAAGGATTTCTACTTGGTTACTCAACTACTAGCAAAGCTTATAGAGTTTGGAATTTGGCTAGTGGTTTACTTGAAGAAGTGCATGATGTTGAGTTTGATGAAACAAATGGCTCTCAAGATGAAGAAGATAACTTGGATGATGTGAGAGGAACTCAATTGAGTAATGCTATGAAAGAAATGGATATTGGTGATATTAGACCAAAGCAAGTTATTAATGTAGATGACAACAAAGATCAAGTGCTCCAAAGTCTAATCACTCAAGCTAGTGGTTCTCTATTGCAAAATCAAGCTAGTACATCATCTCAAGTGCAACAAGATCAACAAGTGGCTAGTTCATCATCTCCAACTCATGATCAACATCAACATCCAAGCAATCAAGTCCAAGTACTTCAACCAACTAACATTGCAAGAGACCATCCATTGGATTCCATCATTGGTGACATACAAAGAGGAGTTCAAACTAGATCAAGATTGACATCATTTTGTGGTCACTCTTCTTTTGTGTCAATGGAAGAACCCAAGGATATTGATAAAGCATTGAGAGATCCGGATTGGGTAAATGCAATGCATGAAGAGCTCAACAACTTCAAGAGAAATGAAGTATGGGAACTAGTTGAAAGGCCTAAGGATCACAATGTCATTGGAACAAGATGGGTCTTTCGCAACAAGCAAGATCAAGATGGAATAGTAGTAAGGAACAAAGCAAGACTAGTGGCTCAAGGTTACACACAAATAGAGGGTCTTGACTTTGGTGAAACTTATGCCCTAGTTGCAAGATTGGAAGCAATTAGGATCTTACTTGCCTATGCTTGTGCTCACAATATCAAGCTATATCAAATGGATGTAAAGAGTGCATTTCTCAATGGGTACATTCAAGAGGAGGTGTATATGGAGCAACCTCCCGGTTTTGAAGATGACAAGAAACCCAATCATGTATACAAGTTAAGGAAGGCTTTGTATGGATTAAAGCAAGCACCTAGAGCATGGTATGAAAGATTGAGGGACTTCTTGCTATCCAAAGGATTTGTCATGGGCAAAGTTGATACAACACTATTCACCAAGAAGATTGGGAAAGACTTATTTGTATTGCAAATATATGTTGATGATATCATATTCGGTTCAACCAATCAAGATTATTGTGATGAGTTTGGGAAAATGATGGCAAAGGAATTTGAAATGTCAATGATTGGTGAACTTAGTTTCTTTCTTGGACTTCAAATCAAACAAATGAAAGAAGGTACATTTGTGAGCCAAACTAAGTACATCAAAGATATGCTCAAGAAGTTTGGCATGGAAGATGCAAAGAGTATTACAACCCCAATGGGCACTAGTGGAAGTTTGGATAGTGACAAGAGTGGCAACATGGTGGATCAAAAGCTATATAGATCGATGATTGGTAGTCTACTCTATGTGACGGCATCAAGGCCCGATGTGATGTTTAGTGTATGCATGTGTGCAAGATTTCAAGCCTCACCAAGAGAAAGTCATTTGAAGGCAACAAAGAGAATATTGAGGTACTTAAAGCATATACAAGATGTTGGATTATGGTATCCCAAAGGTGCAAGCTTTGAGCTAGTTGGATATTCGGATTCCGACTATGCCGGTGATAAAATGGAGAGAAAGAGCACTTCCGGGACATGTCAATTGTTGGGAAGATCACTTGTCTCATGGTCATCCAAGAAGCAAAATAGTATTGCACTATCTACCGCCGAGGCCGAATACATCGCCGCGGGTAGTTGTTGTGCACAAATCTTGTGGATGAAGGCAACATTGAAGGATTTTGGAATCAATTTCAAGAATGTGCCATTGCTATGTGATAATGAAAGTGCCGTGAAGCTAACCAACAATCCGGTTCAACATCAAAGAACAAAGCATATTGATGTTCGCCATCACTTTATTAGAGATCATCAACAAAAGGGTGACATTGCTATTGAGAGTGTGGGCACCGAAGATCAATTAGCCGATCTATTCACCAAGCCACTTGATGAGAAGAGATTTCACAAGCTAAAGAATGAGTTGAACATACTTGATTTCTCCAACATGAGTTGATGCACTCCCATGATATGACATGCCTCTCCTTCGAGCCCCAAGGTACAATTGGTTGACATGCCATACATTCTATACTAAGGACATGTTTAGTGCATCTAGTCATGATTTCTTATGTTCTAGGATCATTCATGAAAATTAAATAAATTTGAAGTTTATATGGTGCCACTATTGTTTCCATGACTTGTATGATCTAGTGGTAGCATATAACTTGTTTAAGTAGCTTGTGATCCTAAGTGTTTAATCTAGAAAACTTGTCTAAATATTTGCTTCAACATGGTGCATGATAACCCTTCTAGTGAGGTGTGAAGAAGCTTGCCCTTGGATCAAACCGAAGTATTTTATTTATGCAAGCAATCTAGGTTGAATCATAAACTTGATCCTCACCCCATATTTCAACATGATAATCTATCTAAAGTTTGCTCCTTGTGGTCAATTGGTGCCAAAGGGGGAGAAAATATTGTTCACAAAGATAGAACTCAAAGGGGAAGAAAATGTTGTGGGGGAGAAAATGTTGTTCACAAGATAGATTCTAAAAGGGGAGAAAACCTAAAGGGGAGAATTAATAAAAGAAGGGGATCAACTAAAATTTTGAGCACACAAGTAGGGGGAGCAAGCTTTTTAAACATGAATGTTGCATTTCTATGTGCACCTCATATGTATGATGCATAGTTATGCATTTCGTTTTCTCCAATACATTGCTTGTATGGTGACTTGCTAGTATAATTTGAATGATGCTTTGAGGTACTAGCATAAATAGAAAGTAGTTAGATTTTTCTTGCTTCATGTTTTTCAAAATGGTACTAGAGCCTTGCTTATAATACTGATCTCACAAGGTTTCTAGTTATGTTTGTGCTTTTCAAGTGGAATCTAACTACACAAGGTGCTAAGATGGTGTTTATCGCTACTCCGATGGTATCACGCTTCAAAGGTCTATAATCTAAAACACTTAGCACCTATTGGTAGACAATGCTCCTAATCTTTCCTATCTAACATGTATGCTTCCAAAATCCAAACATATAGCATACATGTAGGGGGAGCCATTGCTATCAATTTGAATTCATGATCACATGTCCATAATTCTTACACATGGTAATATACTTGGACAATGTGACATGGGTTCAATCAAAATTTTATCATAATATCTTTGTGAAAGGTTTGTCACCAATTACCAACAAGAGGGAGATTGAAAGTCCTATGTTTGGTGTTGGTAATTAGTGACAATGCCTAAGTACTAATCCTATGCCTAAGTTGTATGTAGCATATGAGGATTAGTACACTCCAAGGTTGGTGGCAAGATGGACATGGTGATCATGATGGCCACACTTGGATTTGGACGCAACCCTACGTGATCAAGGCAAAGGTATATGCTTAAGGGTTGTGTTTTAGTAACCAAGACACCTAGTGGGTGTGGTTACATTATAGGATAGATAGCCGTACTATAAAGAGAGGAATGACGCGGCTATTGAACTCCTAAGTGCCTCTAGATGTGCATTTCATGATCATATGCATTTGGATAGAACTAATATCGCCTCAAAAAATGATTGTGAAAATGCTAACACACTCACACATGACAAGATCACTTGGTGATGTTAGCACGTTTGCGACGGCGGTGGAGTTTAAGCGGTAGAGAGGGTTTGGGGTCCTCTCTCCTCCCGCCGAGCGTGCGAGCGCGAGTTTCAGGCGATTTTGGGGAAATGAAATGCCTATTTTCCACTACGCCGGAAGTCGGAAAAAGAAACGGAGGCAAACGGGGGTCACAGTGGTGACCGGACGCTGGACCGGACGCGGTCACTGTTTGACCGGACGCGTCCGGTCAGTGTCCAGTATCTGCGCGTTTTTCAGTTGTTTGATCGGACGCGTCCGGTCGTCCAGGGAGCTTACTGGACTCCAACCGGACGCGGGCACTGTGGCGTCCGGTCATCTTCTTAAGCGCGTCCGGTCACTGTTTCGTTGAGCGCTGCTCAGGCGACCAGCGCGTCCGGTCCTTCACGGGACCAGCGCGTCCGGTCGTTCCCGGCGCGTCCGGTCGTTGCGACCGGCGCGTCCGGTCAGTGTTGCGAAACTAGCCGTTGCGCGACCGGCGCGTCCGGTCAGTTGGACCAGCGCGTCCGGTCAACGCGACTTCGGCTGTTTCAAGTTTCTAACGGCTATATTCGAAGGGGTACGTCTATAAATACTCGTTGGCCGGCTCAAGGCTCTTACTCTCGAATTTTTGACATACTTGTGAGCACTTTGAGCTAAGCAACTCCCCTCCCACTCATCTCTCTTGCTTCTTTGCATATTCGAAGTGAGATTGAGTGATCCAAGTGCATTTGCATTGTGAGATTGCATCTAGTTGGCACTTGGTGGTTGATTTGCTGCGGGATTCTTGTTTCTCTTGGTGGTTGCCACCACCTAGACGGCTTGGAGCAGCTTGGAGGCGTTGGCAAGAGTTGGTGTTTGTTCTTGGCCACCTCCGGTGATTGTGAGGGGTTTGTGCCTACCTCGGCGAAGCGCCAAAGGCAACATTAGTAAATTGCTTCGTGTCATTGCAACCTTTTGCCATTTGGTAGGTTCTTGTGGCGCCTTTTGAGAGGCTCGGTGTGTGACCGATTAGCCACCGAACCACGTGGTGAAGAGGGACACAACGGGGACTAGCGTGCCGGCAAGCACGTGAACCTCGGGATAAATCTTCGTGTCATCACTTTCATATTGTGATTGATTGATCCCGGTGTTCGGTTATCTTGGTATTCATTGTTGATTATATTGGTTGGCTCAATACTTCGCCCCTCGGTAAAACTCTCCTAACTCAACTCCGCTTTATCTTCTTAGTTATCTTTGCTAGCTAGTTAGCTTTGCTAGAGTAGTTCTTTTGTGTAGCTTGCTAGTTGTAGTTGTAATTACCTTCTCGGTTTGACTTGTGCGGTTGAGTGCAAATACTAGAATTGTGAATTGGATAAGTGGCTTGCAAACACCCCGTAGGCTAAGCAAAACTCGCATCTCGCTATTTGTTATATTGATAAACTTGTTTAGCTTGTCTTTGTAGAAAATTTTAAAAGGCTATTCACCCCCCTCTAGCCATCTAGACCTTTCAGCGGTCCTGTCGTGATGCTCTTACCAATCACCATTACGTCGGGCTATGGAAGAAGAATATGCTGCTCTCTTGGACAACCACACTTGGGATCTCGTCCCTTGCCCTGCCAAGGCGAATGTGGTCACCGTCAAATGGATTTTCAAACACAAGTTTCATGCTGATGGCTCTCTGGACAGATACAAGGCTTGATGGGTGCTTCGCGGGTTTACACAGTGCCCCGGTGTTGATTACGATGAAACCTTCAGCCCTGTCGTCAAGACAGCTACTGTTTGCACCGTCCTCACTCTGGCTCACTCTCGGGACTGGTCGATCCATCAACTTGATGTGAACAACGCTTTCCTTCACGGGACATTGTCAGAAACGGTGTACTGCTCTCAGCCCACTGGTTTTGCCGATCCTGCTCTTCCCGAACACGTCTACAGGCTCAACAAGTCCCTCTATGGTTTGAAGCAGGCACCGCGAGCATGGTATAGCCGGTTTGCTTCCTATCTGCTCTCTCTGGGTTTCACTAAAGCCAAGTCTAACACCTCCCTTTTCATCTATCACCACGGCACCGAGACAGTCTACTTGCTCCTATATGTGGATGATATTGTTGTTACAGCCTCCTCTCAGCCACTCTTATACCGGGTGATTGATGCACTGAAGAAGGAATTTGCCATGAAGGACCTTGGTTCCCTGCACCATTTTCTTGGCGTGGCAGTTCAGCGACAGAAGGACACTCTGTTTCTCTCACAGCGTCAGTACACTCTGGACATTCTTGCTCACCATGGCATGAGCGACTGCAAGTCACGGTGGGCATTCGGTTAACCGAAACCGATCGGTTCGGTTCCTCGGTTATTTACGAAATTTGGTTAGCACAAAACTTAGAACCGATTGGTTAGCTAGAGAACTTGGAACCGAGGAAATTCGATCTCGGTTAGTTCGGTTTGGTTTCGGTTAGAACCGAACTAACCGAGTCATACATTACATCAGCGAAACAGAAGGGAAGAAAAGGGGAAAATGAAAAAAAATAGCGGAGTCGCCCCTTCATCCAGATCCGGCCTCCAGGGCAGCCGGCACGCACCGGACTCAGCCTCGACCTCCAGAGTAGACACCGGCAACAGGGGAGGACCGGGGACAGGGGAGGCGGTGGATCCGCTGTCGGGAAGCGCGCCGGGCCTAGATCCACCACGGGGGGCGGGCCCACCATAGATCGTGTCGCCCTCCACTGGATCCAGCCATGGGACGGTGGTGGAGGTGCTTCGGGGTGTGGTAGGGGCCGCCCATCATGCCTACGCCATTGAAGGAGGGGTCACGCACCCCGCGTCGTGCCGTCGCTGGAGGAGGTGCCGTGCCCACCGCGTCACACTGTCGCCGGAGGAGGGGCCGCGCCCCCCGCGTTGCGCAGCTGCCAGAAGGGGATGTGCCCCATGCTCTGGAAATGGAGAGGGAGAGAAAGAGAGGGAGAAGGAGAGGGAGGCCAGAGTGGAGAGGGAGAGGGAGGACGGAGTGGAGAGACCGAGAGAGGCGCGCTTGGTCTCGGTCTCAGGAAGGGAGAGGCGGCTTGGTGGGAGAGGGAGGCGTGCGGTGAGACAGAGAGAGTGAGGGAGGAGTCAAGAAACCCTAAAGGTTCTGTATTTATACTTGAGTCGGTTCTTCGGTTTTGTTCGGTTAACCGAGGTCTGGAACCGAATTACCCGACATTATTTCGGTTCCTGAGAACTGGGAACCGAACTAGGAACCAAAATTTTTGGTTTCTGTTAATTCGGTTTCGGTTTCGGTTAATTCAGTTTGGTTCTCGATTTTCGGTTATTTTTGCCCAAGGTTAACTGCAAGCCTTGTTCCACCCATGTTGACACTTGTGCCAAAGTCTCTGCTGATGCCGGCCCCTCTGTTGATGATCCTACAGCATATCGCAGCCTTGTGGGTGCTCTCCAGTACCTAACTTTCACCCGGCCCGACATCGCGTACGCCGTTCAATAAGTCTGCCAGCACATGCATGATCCCCGGGAAGTTCATCTTGTTGCTGCCAAGTGGATTCTTCGCTACCTTCAGGGCACTATCGGCTTTGGTCTTGTCAATCCCAGCTCTACCCTGACTCAGCTCATCGTCTACACCGATGCTGACTGGGCTGGCTGCCCTGACACCCGTCGTTCCACCTCCGGTTATGCTGTCTTCCTCGGTGGCAGTCTCATCTCCTGGTCATCCAAGCGCCAGCCCACTGTTTCACAGTCGAGCACCGAGGCCGAATACCGTGCAGTTGCCAACGGCGTCGCTGAAGCCTCCTGGCTGCGGCAACTTCTGCAGGAGCTGCATCACCCTCTAGATTCTGCCTGCCTCGTCTACTGCGACAACGTCAGCGCCGTCTACCTCTCCACCAACCCCGTTGAGCATCAGCGCACCAAGCACGTGGAAATCGACCTTCACTTTGTCCGGGAACGGGTCACCCTTGGGGCTGTTCATGTGCTTCACGTTCCCCCCACGTCGCAGTTCGCTGATGTCTTCACCAAGGGCCTTCCTTCTTCTGTTTTTATGGATTTTCGCTCCAGTCTGAACGTTAAATCTAATGACGTTCCGATTGCGGGGGGTGTTAGAGTATTTATTTCCTACCTGTACATGCCGCCTCTGTAACACCTCAAGTGTTTAGTCCATAATTGCATTGCATTTGCATAAGCATAAGCATGCATCACTCATGTTTGTTATTTTATGTGATGTCACACATGTGATTGTTTCTAGGAATTTTGTTTGGCCCATATCAGTGGATACTGAATAGTTGGGTAACAAAAAGGTAGAGTAACCAATTATGCCCCACAATACCTTAGTTATACTTAGGGTAACCCTTGGAGCAAGGTTCATGTTGATCAAAATTGCAAAAATGCCCTCCAAGAGAGGTTTGACCACCATTTGACCCTAGGAGATTCTAGTTTGACCAATTAAAAAGTCTAGCTTAGAGACCTTGCATGGAAGAGCACCCTTAAGCAAAGTTGTAGGGAATTTTATGGGGAACAAAAGTCTCAATATGACCATCTCATGAAATTGACCAGAACATGCTCAAAAGTGGCCCACAAGTCAGCTAGAGGAGTGGCCTCAATACTTAGAATTTTTCTAAGTCTGAAATTTGACCCTCCAGTTTTATTGAGGCCTACTTTAGGAGCTTGTAGTCTGCAAACCAGGCCAAACCAGCTTCCACTCATATTGACAAACTTGTAGTTCTCATGTAACTCTACAACATTGCCAACATCACCCAAGTTTTGTTCTCCATAGTTTATGAGTTATAGTGTCAAGAAGTTAGAGTTTCAGTCGGTTTTAGCCACTGAAATCACATTTCAGTTTCACCGAGCACCACTTGAGGTCACTGTATCTCATCCACTAAACCAAACTAGCTCGTGATGCCTTTTACAAACTTGTAGTGCTCACATAGGTCTACAACTTTGTTAATTGGGGGTTCCACTGAAACGAGCTGGTTTAGAAGTTAATCACCTCCAAAGTCGCTCTATCAGTCAATCTCGATGGCACCGTTCGCCTCGTTTCAGTTTCATCAGAGAAGGGGGAGTGGCCGACCGGCCACAGGGCCTCACCGACGCGTGGAGACGCGGTGGCGCCCGTACGCTGGCCCTGGCCCCACCGGTCAGACCACGGCGCCTTCAAGACCGCCACGACGCGTCGAGGCGGCATCCATTCCTTCCCCCTCCCTCTTCCGGTTTCAAAATGCCAGACCCGAGCCGCCATTGCCGCTCCACCTTCGGCGAGCTCGCGCGCGTGTTCCACTGCATCACCGGCCACCAAATCACGCCAGTTCCTCCGCCTCACCACCCTACACCTCCTCGACCCATCGACGCCCTTGATTGAACTCAAGGTGAGCCACATTGCTACCTCCGCCATTCCCGAGAGGCCACCAGAGCTCCGCCATGGAGGCTCACCGTGGCAGGGGTAGCCCGGGCCTCTCTCCATCTTCCCTTCCTACCTCAATAGCTCCGCCTAGCTGCAGTGAAGCTCATACCGAGCTTAGCTGGGACCGTGCGGCCTCACCGGCGGCGGTACACCGCCACCCGACCCTCACCGGCCGCCGCTCGCGGTGACGAGTCCCTTCCACTCCAACCCAACCCCTCCTTCTTGCACGAATCGAAGCACCGTGTGACGGAGAACGCGAGGGTGTGCTTGGTTTCCCGAGCGAGCTCCCCTCCGACGAGCTTGAGCTCGTCGGAGCTCGCGGTTCGCCGCCCCCTCTGCTCTCGGTCACCGACCTCGGGGGCCCGCATGTCAGCGCCGCGCGTGGGCGGGAGTCTGTGCGGGCCGCGCGCGCGTCATGGGCCGCGCCATTCCCGGGCCGGCCCAGTTTCGAATTGAAATTTATTTCATTTAATTATTTTGTCACAGAATTTGTGGTAGTTTGGAAATTGTAGATCTAGGGTTGTACTTGCTCAAAAATCATGAGATAAATTTTGTTATGATCTACATGATGTGTAGTAATTTAGAAAAATATAGATCTGGTATGTGATGTTTAAATTTTGGGAGAATTAAATAGATCTTTTAAATGTGTTTTGAAATGCATGCAAATTTGTTAAATGTATAACTTGAGCTGTAGTATCCCAAAAATTATGAAATTTGGTGGGTAGGTTACTTTATACTTGCCCTAGCTCTGGTAAAAATTTGGGCATTAGTGCTTAAGTAATTTTCAAGTTATAAGGCTATCTTGTTATTCTAGGAAATAATTAAATGAATTTTAGCAATTTTTCTACATGTGCAATGTTCTTGTAACTTTTTGGAGAATGTATTGGTATCTGTGTCCAAGAAAATTATGAAATCTGTTGTTTGATACTTTTCAATATGATTTATTAATTTCACAAAAATCAGCCTTTTGGGCTTGTGAATTTTGTTCAGTAAGTTCCTGTGAATAAATTTAGTTCAACTTTTTACAGTAGTCTCTTTTTGGGTCAGAGAGTCCCCTGTAATTTTTGTAGGATTTTAGGAGCAGTTTACATGTATGTTTAAAATTCCACTTAATTACTTAAGTAAATTAAGAAATGAGTATAAATAAATATTTTAGGTAGGCACACCTTACTTTCTGGTGTTTTTGTAACCCATGTGAACTTTTGGTAACATTAGTTTGGTCTTAGGAGAAGTTTGTCACATCAATAAATATTTAATCCTTGCAATTCTAGGTTTTCTGGACAGCTGGAAGTATTTTTAGGTTTGACCTTTGATAAAGGTGTTTGCTGGAAAACTTGTAAATACCAAAGTTGTAGTAAAATTGATAAACTAGCTTGTGCCAAAATTTGGGAGCATTTGGTGTAGTAGTTTGGGAGTTATTACTGTTTTAAGTGACAGTCCAGAATTGGCTGCTCTCTGTTTAGAGAGGACAGATTCTGGAACTTGAGAAATTCGAAATGGAAAACTTAGGAATTAAGGGTTGAGGTCTGAAAATTATTTGTAGAGCATTTCATAAGCTTTCCAGATTGTCTTAGATCATATCTTTTGGAGTTGGGAATCTCCAGTTATGTTAGAAACAATTAGCTGCTGTCCAGAATGTCTTGCTGTGATATTTTAGTGTTGGCTGTGGTAACCTAAGTAATGTTACTCTTGTGTTTGTTAGGTGTTAGGGCCTTAACCGAAGAAGAACAACTGTATCTTAGGTTGAGTAGCTTAGGTGAGTACTTCTCTACCGGAGAGGAAATTTGCACCTAATATCTGAAGTGATTTGATTAGAGCTTTAAGATTGTTGTAATGCATTTCATTCCGAGCATCTGCATCTTTCATTATGCATACATGAGATTTATTATGCACTCATGCAATAGGTGTGCCGGAGGGGGTAACACTCCTCGAGTTCGAGCCAGTGATCCCGGAGGAAGTTCAGGACCAGCCGGAGCAGCCAGAGGTACCAACCGGCGACGAAGCTCCTGCCGAAGATCTACCCGAGTGTCCTGACCACCGGCCCTCGACCTTTCTAAAAGGCAAGCCCCGGTGCATGCTGAACCCATCATTTTATAAATATATCTTGAGTACTTTTAATTGTTTATTGCATTAAGTTCTAGGAGTTATATGAAAACACTTGCTGCATTGTACCTGTCCTTGTCCAGATATCGTACTTAAATCCTATATTAGGTTTAGGCACATGTCAATGCTTAGCCCTGCTTAGTACGGTAGAAGTCGGATGATTTCCGGTCATCCGCGAGATATAGGACTGGGTCGCGAGTGGCTTATGGCTATCGTGATGGAACCATGCTTTAAAATGAAATTGAGACCGGGCGGGAGCTCGATGGTACAGCCGCAAGACACTTCACGTCTTGGGTGTGGAGCCATGCCCGTCTGAGTCGTTTAAGGACCGATTCGCTGTATGTCCTTGAGTCATGTTAAACGCAGTCTAACACTTAGTTGGCCGGATAAGTCGTTCCGACCGCGAAGCCGAGTAATGTGATTCAGGCCGGAAATCGAATGGTAGGTTGCTTCTTGGAGGAGAGAAAGGATGTGCTTGGGGACATTGGCGTGAGACCAAGGGGGGGTTAGAGTCCCTATCACCTGGTAGAGTGTCGCCCTTGGGGTCGCGACATCATTCGGACCCGCGATTCCTGAATCATATGAAAAGGTGGCCTGTGCGACCCTGGCAGGGGTCTGCACGGTGAGTGTTAGAAATACCCCTCCAGCTGGATAGAAATTCGATTCGAATCGCCGTCACTCTCGGTTAGTGAGCACTTGACTTGAGCAGCGGCAACGTAGATCTCATTAAATGAACAGATGGTTAAGTGAATGATACAATGTTGCCCCAATTTATACCTGCTCTGGATATAATGTTGATAATTGTTTGATTACCTTCAAGTGTATGCTCAGTACAGGTGCTAAGATAGATGACAGGTAAATGCTAAAAATAACTGCTAGTACAGGTTATAAGAGTTTCAACTACTTATGCCTTTATGCAAAATGTGGTGTCAGCTAGCCTCTTGTGTAAGCCTTGCATAATCCTTGGTGTCATCTTATTTCTGGTTTATGACGGGTAAGTCTAGCTGAGTACATTCCAGTACTCAGGGTTTATTCCCTCCTGTTGCAGATGATATGCTGTATCAAGGCTTCTGCAAGACGTGTCTCCACCCTACGGGTGATGATGACTAGATCACTAGGGCGTGATCGTCTTTATGTACTTTCCTCATGCTTTTGCGGGTTGTCGATCATCAAGACTGGCAGTAATTAATCAACTAGTGTGTGTTTTATGCTTCCGCTACCTTCCAAACTTGGTTTGTAATATTTGCTACTCCGTGGTGTAAACTTATTTCGGAACTACTTGCGAAATGTGACGTACGATGTGTATGTTGAATGATGCGATCCTGGTTGTAAGCAGTTTGGTTTGAAATCCTTCGTGGTTTCGATTGACTACCGGGATTATATGGGCTCAAGTTCAAAAATTTGAGCGCTTCGGTGCTTGTTTTTGTACTTGTGATCTTATAATTTGGTCGGTTCTGTTACAGCTGGTATTGGAGCATAATTCAATATTAAACACATCTTACGAGTAATTAAAAACAAAAGTATTTGTTTATGAAAAGGGTTAAAACTATAAAAATTATTTTTATAGGTATGCCAGTGATCACATCCCTTAGCCCAAATAAGGACTCTAAGGTGGCTGATTATAAGTACTAACTTGGGGATCTTGGTTGTTTCTGTTTCGTCGTCCATACGGCGTGATATTGTATGGATGCCATCCACTTGGGTGGTAATGTATGGATCAATTGCCTCAACGCTCTGGTAAGTGTGAGTTGTGAGAGCATGATCGTCCAACCGGCGATCTAGGGGAGAGTAGTTTTGGTGACTTGCATACTTACATGTTCAAACCATGTAATTATGTAAGCACTTAATTGTGGGCATCTATAAATCGAGTAGCTTTGATACTGAAGTATATACATCAGGGGATGTGTGTATGGAGAGTATTTAAATTACTGCTTTCTTGCGTGCATATATTGGGAAACTGTTGGGCTGAAATGAGATCTTCTGCAGGTACACTAACAGCGTAACGAGTAGACCGATAGTTTCTCCTATATGAGAGAACGTATGTATGCCACCGCCTAGCGTTAGAACTTTAGGTTTCTACTAAGGTGAGAGGGCGTACGGAACGTGCATGCATCATGTTTAATTATATCATACATATCATTTACTCCCTCCTTAAAAATTTCAATTGTCCCGACTAAATTAAATTTCGTATCCCTAAATGATCCTCACTTTAAGTCGTATCTTGTTGCTACAGATGGCACGTACCAAGTGGACCGCCCGTAAGTCAACCGGGGGCAGGGTCCCTTGTCACCAGCTAGCTCCACGCGAGCCCCGCCCCGAGCCCACTGAGGTGGAAAGGCTGAGGGCTGAGTTGGCTGAAGTGACTGCTGCCAGGAATGCAGCACGTCAGCAACTGGAGCAAGTGATCCGTGATCATGACCAGGAAACACTTGCAGTCCAGAGGTTGATAGTAGCAAATCGCAACTATCAACGCATGCTGGTCCATGTCATGAATCAGAGGGATGAAGCCTGGCACGAGGAGAACGTTCTGAGAGCTCGTCAGTTTGAGCTCGAGCAACAGTTGGAGAATGCTGAAGAATACAATGACAATCTTCATGAAGAAGTACACCGTCTGAACAACCAGCTGAATCCTCTGCTGCCTCGAAACAACAATGCAGATGAGGACATGGGTTCGTGAATCATCATGGCTGAAGGTGATGATGAAGTGGAGGTCAATGGGCCCCAAGATATCACACCGGAAGAAGCACCAGAAGAAGAGCCCGAAGAAGAAGAAGACGAGGAGTTAGAGCCTGTTAGCGACGAGGATGGCGGGGAGATCCTTGACACCGACTCTGAGGACGATGCTTAGAGTAGCCATCGCGTAGCTACGATGCTAGAATCGTCTTTTGTGCCTCCTGGGGTTGGAGTGAGGCTTTGTAATAACTTGACTTTGGGATGTAAGGTCGAACCCTATGTTTCCGAGATGTTTAGTTGAACCTGTTAATTTCGATCACAATTGGATGTCTTATTGTGTTGCGTTCAATGATGGTGTCACGGTTAGCAACCTTCGGTGCCGCGACGAAACCGAGGGCCTCCTATGGCGCGCGACATAAGGTTGTGCTGCTTGGCACGCGCTGGTATCGAGGTGGCTAGTCATGATCCACCATGGAACTCTGCCGTTGAGAAGTCTCTTTGTGGTCAGTTTGAAGTAGCCTTTCCCAGTCAACTAAAAGTTTTAAGATCGAATCCAAGTACCAAGCGCAAGGTCAAAAATCACATAGAATTTAACGTATATGGTTCTGTAACTACTGTGCTCTTTGTGAGTGAGCCTTTATACAAGTACATCCTGTTGGATTCCCTCGCATGATCGCGTCAATTGATGCGCTTGAATGGATTGTGCGGTTGTGATGAATTATTATGCCATGAGTATTTTGAGAAGTCCATTTCATGAAGTCAGTTTGGCATATTTATAATAATTCATCTACAAATTTCCCACATCGTCAGTGCTCATTGGCTATGCATTTTATAGATGTCGTACAATCTCCGACGGGGTCGTGGCAATGAGGATGAGGAACAGCCACCCCCTCCACCACCACCTACCCCGGGGGAATTGATGCAGACCGTGGTAGAAGGGCAGCGCATGTTGGCTGATGCAATGCGCCAACTGGCAAATCGGGAGGCTCGTCAAGGCCGACAGGGCCCAGAACCCAATCAGTACAGTGATTTCAAGGACTTTTTGGATACTAAGCCCCCGCTTTTCAAGGAGGCGGAAGAACCACTGCAAGCCGACGAGTGGTTAAACACTATTGAACAAAAGTTTCGTCTACTTCGCTTGACCGATGAGCTAAAAACTAAATATGCTTCTCATCAGTTGCATGGCCCTGCGGGTATTTGGTGGAGCCACTATCGTTCCACACTGCCTGCCAATGTCCCGATTGCTTGGGACCAGTTCAAGGCAGCATTCCGTGGAAACTATATTCCTCCAGGTCTTATGGCAATCAAGCACACAGAATTCATGAGGCTGTCACAGGGAAATAAAAGTTTGACTGAGTATCTGCAATCTTTCAACAACTTGGCGAGGTATGCCACAGAGTTTGTGGATACCGATGCCAAGAAAATTGCTAGTTTCAAAAGGGGCCTCGGCCCAAAGCTGATGAAGACGATGGGTACTAGCAATTGCACTACCTTTAATGATTTTATCAGTGATGCTTTGACCCAGGAGAACAATAATACTATTTATTCTGCCTCGAAGAGCCGTAAAAGGGCCATTGAAGCAAGTGCTTCGCAGTCTCGGACTCCAGCTGCACCTAGGGCTTTTCCTCGCCCACCTGCTCAGAATGCCAAGTTCCGTCCGCCACAGAAAAAGCCTGCTGCTAAAACTGGGTTCCGTAAGGCTTATACAGTCGCTCTGCCAAAGGGAAATTCTGGTCAGAGCAGCTCCAGTGTTCCTCCCAGCAACATGCCTTGCTGGAACTGCAACAAGCCAGGCCATTGGTCCCGGAACTGCCCTTACCCTAAGAAGAATGTTAACCAACGTGGCCGTCAGGGACACGCTCATTATAACAGTATTGAGGAAATCCCTTCTGGTGAGGTGGTCACTGCTGGTAAGTTCCTAGTTGACCAACACCCTGCAGTGGTACTTTTTGATTCAGGTGCTTCGCATTCCTTTATCAGTCCTAAGTTTGCATCAAAGTTTGTACACAAATTGCATACTGTTGAAGGTGGGGGTTATTGCATTAGTGCAGTAAGTGGGAATATTTCCACAAATAAAGTAGTAGGGAATCTTGAGTTTGAGATAGAAGGGCGAAAGTATTCGCTTGCCTTAGTGGTTTTGCGGGGTTTAGACATAGATGTTATTTTGGGCATGAATTGGATGAGTCAGAATGGGGTACTCATTGATACATCCACTCGGGTAGTTATGCTCAGAGATCCTATAGATCAAAAGGGTTTTCTAGTACAACTTCCCAGAAAAGTTGACTTGTCTGGTGAAGTTCATGCTGTGCAAGCAAAAGCGTTGTCTGAAATTCCCGTAGTGAGTGAGTTTCCTGACGTTTTTCCTGATGATTTGCCGGGACTCCCTTCGGATCGGGATGTGGAATTTAAAATCGAGTTATTGCCGGGCACGGCACCCATCTCTAGGAGACCTTATAGGATGCCTCCGAATGAGCTAGCTGAACTTAAGGTGCAGTTGAATGAACTTTTGAAGAAGGGGTTGATTCGTCCTAGTTCGTCTTCGTGGGGATGCCCTGCTATCTTTGTGAAGAAGAAGGATCAGACCTTGCGGATGTGTGTAGATTATAGACCTCTGAATGCAGTCACTGTCAAAAATAAGTATCCTCTACCACGTATCGATATCCTGTTCGATCAGTTATCCAAAGCTAAAGTCTTTTCCAAGATTGATCTGAGGTCTGGTTACCATCAGATTAAAATCCGTCCCGAAGATATTCCAAAAACAGCTTTTTCAACAAGATACGGCCTTTATGAGTATCTTGTTATGTCTTTCAGCCTGACAAATGCCCCTGCACACTTCATGTGCTTGATGAATTCGATGTTTATGCCCGAATTGGACAAGTTTGTGGTGGTGTTTATTGATGACATCTTGATATACTCTAAAAATGAGGAAGAACACGCTGAACACCTACGTATTGTCCTCACCAGACTGCGTGAACATCAACTGTATGCGAAGTTCAGTAAGTGTGAATTCTGGCTTCGTGAAGTACCTTTCCTTGGGCATGTGTTGTCCGATGGGGGAATTATGGTGGATCCCACCAAGGTACAGGAAGTATTGAATTAGAAGGCACCTACTTTGGTTCATGAGGTCCGGAGTTTTCTTGGGTTGGCTGGCTATTATCGTCGCTTCATCCCGGATTTCTCCAAAATAGCCAAACCCATGACTCGGTTGCTACAAAAAGACACCAGGTTTGTCTGGACTCCTGAGTGTGATGCGGCTTTTCACCAACTGCGAACCCTCCTAACCTCGGCTCCGGTTTTGGCACAACCGGACATCGAGAAACCATTTGATGTTTATTGTGATGCCTCAGGCATAGGTTTGGGAGGCGTTTTGATGCAGGAAGGCCGAGTAATTGCATATACCTCGCGGCAACTTCGAAAGCATGAGGTGAATTATCCAACGCATGACTTAGAACTGGCTGCAGTTGTTCATGCTTTAAAAGTATGGCGGCATTATCTGCTGGGCAATGTCTGCAATATCTATACAGACCACAAAAGCCTCAAATACATCTTCACCCAACCCGAGCTAAATATGCGTCAGAGAAGATGGCTCGAGTTGATTAAGGATTATAATCTTCAAGTGCACTATCATCCAGGCAAGGCAAATGTGGTTGCAGACGCTTTAAGCCGTAAGTCTCATTGCCATTCCTTAGTTGAAACTGATTTTCATCGATCTCGCCTGTTACATCCGGCAGTCTTGTACAACATCACTGTCAGTGGTACTCTCAGAAACAGAATTATTGAGCTCCAAAAGACCGATCCGGGTATATTTCACATAAAACGGAAGATGAAAGAGGAAGAAACTAAGCATTTCAGGTTAGATGACGAAGGTGTGCTGTGGTTTAAGGATAGATTAGTGGTACCTAAGCACCGAGAGCTTAGAGATCAGATCCTGTCCGAAGCACATTCGTCCAAGTTGTCCATCCATCCTGGTAGTAATAAGATGTATTATGATTTGAAACCACTTTATTGGTGGACCAAGATGCGGAAAGAGATAACGGCATATGTTCCTAGATGTGACACCTGTTATAGAGTTAAAGCGGTACACATGAAAGCTGGGTTACTGCAACCACTTTCTATCCCAGGCTGGAAATGGGAAGAGATAAGCATGGATTTCATTGTCGGACTTCCTCCTACTATCAAAAATCATAACTCCATCTAGGTAATTGTTGATCGTTTGACCAAATCAGCTCATTTCATTCCAGATAGAGTGGACTATCGTCCCACTGACTATGCTGAGTTGTACTTCAATCAAATAGTCCGGCTTCATGGGGTACCTCGTACTATCGTTTCTGACCATGGTCCCCAGTTCACTGCTCGCTTTTGGGAACACTTGCATCACCTTCTGGGAACCAAGTTAGTGAGAAGCTCTGCTTATCACCCCCAGACGTCTGGTCAGACGGAGCGAGTTAACCAAATCTTGGAAGATCTGTTGCGAGCATGCGTCATTTCATCCAAGGGTTCTTGGGAAAAATGGTTACCTCTAACCGAATTCTCGTACAATAATAGTTACCAAGAGAGTATTAAGATGGCCCCATTCGAAGCTTTGTATGGTCGTAAGTGTAGAACTCCACTAAACTGGGTAGAAGCTGGTGAAAGAAGGTATTATGGTATTGATTTTGTTCAGGAAGCTGAGGAACAAGTCCGTACCATCCAGAAACATATGGCTGCAGCCTAAGCTAGACAGAAAAGTTATGCTGATCGTCGTAGAAAACCACTCGAGTTTGAAGTTGGAGACTTCGTTTATCTGAAAGTTTCTCCAATGAAGAGTGTCCAACGTTTTGGTGTTAAGCGGAAACTTGCGCCAAGATACGTGGGTCCTTTCTAAATCATAGGCAAGAGTGGAGCTGTTGCATACAAAATCCAGTTACCTCCTGAAATGAGTGCCATATTCAACGTTTTCCATGTATCTCAGCTTAAAAAGTGTCTTCGAGTTCCGGAGGAACAAGTTCCTTTAGGAGATATCAGACTTGAATCCGACCTAACCTACGAAGAAAAGCCAGTCAGAGTGATTGATACTCAGAAACGAGTGACTAGAAGCAAAGTGGTTAAGTGGTATAAAGTGATGTGGAGTAATCAGGGTAGTGAGAGCGATGCTACGTGGGAAAGGGAAGATTATTTGCGGGATGGTTATAAGGAATTCTATGAAAAATGGTACGCTTTCCAAATCTCGGGACGAGATTTTTATAAGGGGGGAGGGTTGTAACACCTCAAGTGTTTAGTCCATAATTGCATTGCATTTGCATAAGCATAAGCATGCATCACTCATGTTTGTTATTTTATGTGATGTCACACATGTGATTGTTTCTAGGAATTTTGTTTGGCCCATATCAGTGGATACTGAATAGTTGGGTAACAAAAAGGTAGAGTAACCAATTATGCCCCACAATACTTTAGTTATACTTAGGGTAACCCTTGGAGCAAGGTTCATGTTGATCAAAATTGCAAAAATGCCCTCCAAGAGAGGTTTGACCACCATTTGACCCTAGGAGATTCTAGTTTGACCAATTAAAAAGTCTAGCTTAGAGACCTTGCATGGAAGAGCACCCTTAAGCAAAGTTGTAGGGAATTTTATGGGGAACAAAAGTCTCAATATGACCATCTCATGAAATTGACCAGAACATGCTCAAAAGTGGCCCACAAGTCAGCCAGAGGAGTGGCCTCAATACTTAGAATTTTTCTAAGTCTGAAATTTGACCCTCCAGTTTTATTGAGGCCTACTTTAGGAGCTTGTAGTCTGCAAACCAGGCCAAACCAGCTTCCACTCATATTGACAAACTTGTAGTTCTCATGTAGCTCTACAACATTGCCAACATCACCCAAGTTTGGTTCTCCATAGTTTATGAGTTATAGTGTCAAGAAGTTAGAGTTTCAGTCGGTTTTAGCCACTGAAATCACATTTCAGTTTCACCGAGCACCACTTGAGGTCACTGTATCTCATCCACTAAACCGAACCAGCTCGTGATGCCTTTTACAAACTTGTAGTGCTCACATAGGTCTACAACTTTGTTAATTGGGGGTTCCACTGAAACGAGCTGGTTTAGAAGTTAATCACCTCCAAAGTCGCTCTGTCAGTCAATCTCGATGGCACCGTTCACCTCGTTTCAGTTTCGTCAGAGAAGGGGGAGTGGCCGACCGGCCACAGGGCCTCGTCGACGCGTGGAGACGCGGTGGCGCCCGTACGCCGGCCCTGGCCCCACCGGTCAGACTACGGCGCCTTCAAGACCGCCACGACGCGTCGAGGCGGCCTCCATTCCTTCCCCCTCCCTCTTCCGGTTTCAAAACGCCAGACCCGAGCCGCCATTGCCGCTCCACCTCCGGCGAGCTCGCGCGCGTGTTCCACTGCATCACCGGCCACCAAATCACGCCAATTCCTCCGCCTCACCACCCTACACCTCCTCGACCCACCGGCGGCCTTGATTGAACTCAAGGTGAGCCACATTGCTACCTCCGCCATTCCCGAGAGGCCACCAGAGCTCCGCCATGGAGGCTCACCGTGGCCGGGGTAGCTCGGGCCTCTCTCCGTCTTCCCTTCCTACCTCAATAACTCCGCCTAGCTGCAGTGAAGCTCGTACCGAGCTTAGCTGGGACCGTGCGGCCTCACCGGCGGCGGTACACCGCCACCCGACCCTCACCGGCCGCCGCTCGCGGTGACAAGTCCCTTCCACTCCAACCCAACCCCTCCTTCTTGCACGAATCGAAGCACCATGTGACGGAGAACGCGAGGGTGTGCTTGGTTTCCCGAGCGAGCTCCCCTCCGACGAGCTTGAGCTCGTCGGAGCTCGCGGTTCGCCGCCCCCTCTGCTCTCGGTCACCGACCTCGGGGGCCCGCATGTCAGCGCCGCGCGCGGGCGGGAGTCTGTGCGGGCCGCGCGCGCGTCATGGGCCGCGCCATTCCCGGGCCGGCCCAGTTTTGAATTGAAATTTATTTCATTTAATTATTTTGTCACAGAATTTGTGGTAGTTTGGAAATTGTAGATCTAGGGTTGTACTTGCTCAAAAATCATGAGATAAATTTTGTTATGATCTACATGATGTGTAGTAATTTAGAAAAATATAGATCTGGTATGTGATGTTTAAATTCTGGGAGAATTAAATAGATCTTTTAAATGTGTTTTGAAATGCATGCAAATTTGTTAAATGTATAACTTGAGCTGTAGTATCCCAAAAATTATGAAATTTGGTGGGTAGGTTACTTTATACTTGCCCTAGCTCTGGTAAAAATTTGGGCATTAGTGCTTAAGTAATTTTCAAGTTATAAGGCTATCTTGTTATTCTAGGAAATAATTAAATGAATTTTAGTAATTTTTCTACATGTGCAATGTTCTTGTAACTTTTTGGAGAATGTATTGGTATCCGTGTCCAAGAAAATTATGAAATCTGTTGTTTGATACTTTTCAATATGATTTATTAATTTCACAAAAATCAGCCTTTTGGGCTTGTGAATTTTGTTCAGTAAGTTCCTGTGAATAAATTTAGTTCAACTTTTTACAGTAGTCTCTTTTTGGGTCAGAGAGTCCCCTGTAATTTTTGTAGGATTTTAGGAGCAGTTTACATGTATGTTTAAAATTCCACTTAATTACTTAAGTAAATTAAGAAATGAGTATAAATAAATATTTTAGGTAGGCACACCTTACTTTCTGGTGTTTTTGTAACCCATGTGAACTTTTGGTAACATTAGTTTGGTCTTAGGAGAAGTTTGCCACATCAATAAATATTTAATCCTTGCAATTCTAGGTTTTCTGGACAGCTGGAAGTATTTTTAGGTTTGACCTTTGATAAAGGTGTTTGCTGGAAAACTTGTAAATACCAAAGTTGTAGTAAAATTGATAAACTAGCTTGTGCCAAAATTTGGGAGCATTTGGTGTAGTAGTTTGGGAGTTATTACTGTTTTAAGTGACAGTCCAGAATTGGCTGCTCTCTGTTTAGAGAGGACAGATTCTGGAACTTGAGAAATTCGAAATGGAAAACTTAGGAATTAAGGGTTGAGGTCTGAAAATTATTTGTAGAGCATTTCATAAGCTTTCCAGATTGTCTTAGATCATATCTTTTGGAGTTGGGAATCTCCAGTTATGTTAGAAACAATTAGCTGCTGTCCAGAATGTCTTGCTGTGATATTTTAATGTTGGCTGTGGTAACCTAAGTAATGTTACTCTTGTGTTTGTTAGGTGTTAGGGCCTTAACCGAAGAAGAACAACTGTATCTTAGGTTGAGTAGCTTAGGTGAGTACTTCTCTACCGGAGAGGAAATTTGCACCTAATATCTGAAGTGATTTGATTAGAGCTTTAAGATTGTTGTAATGCATTTCATTCCGAGCATCTGCATCTTTCATTATGCATACATGAGATTTATTATGCACTCATGCAATAGGTGTGCCGGAGGGGGTAACACTCCTCGAGTTCGAGCCAGTGATCCCGGAGGAAGTTCAGGACCAGCCGGAGCAGCCAGAGGTACCAACCGGCGACGAAGCTCCTGCCGAAGATCTACCCGAGTGTCCTGACCACCGGCCCTCGACCTTTCTAAAAGGCAAGCCCCGGTGCATGCTGAACCCATCATTTTATAAATATATCTTGAGTACTTTTAATTGTTTATTGCATTAAGTTCTAGGAGTTATATGAAAACACTTGCTGCATTGTACCTGTCCTTGTCCAGATATCGTACTTAAATCCTATATTAGGTTTAGGCACATGTCAATGCTTAGCCCTGCTTAGTACGGTAGAAGTCGGGTGATTTCCGGTCATCCGCGAGATATAGGACTGGGTCGCGAGTGGCTTATGGCTATCGTGATGGAACCATGCTTTAAAATGAAATTGAGACCGGGCGGGAGCTCGATGGTACAGCCGCAAGACACTTCACGTCTTGGGTGTGGAGCCATGCCCGTCTGAGTCGTTTAAGGACCGATTCGCTGTACGTCCTTGAGTCATGTTGAACGCAGTCTAACACTTAGTTGGCCGGATAAGTCGTTCCGACCGCGAAGCCGAGTAATGTGATTCATGCCGGGAATCGAATGGTAGGTTGCTTCTTGGAGGAGAGAAAGGATGTGCTTGGGGACATTGGCGTGAGACCAAGGGGGGTTAGAGTCCCTATCACCTGGCAGAGTGTCGTCCTTGGGGTCGCGACATCATTCGGACCCGCGATTCCTGAATCATATGAAAAGGTGGCCTGTGCGACCCTGGTAGGGGTCTGCACGGTGAGTGTTAGAAATACCCCTCCAGCTGGATAGAATTCGATTCGAATCGCCGTCGCTCCCGGTTAGTGAGCACTTGACTTGAGCAGCGGCAACGTAGATCTCATTAAATGAACAGATGGTTAAGTGAATGATACAATGTTGCCACAATTTATACCTGCTCTGGATATAATGTTGATAATTGTTTGATTACCTTCAAGTGTATGCTCAGTACAGGTGCTAAGATAGATGACAGGTAAATGCTAAAAATAACTGCTAGTACAGGTTATAAGAGTTTCAACTACTTATGCCTTTATGCAAAATGTGGTGTCAGCTAGCCTCTTGTGTAATCCTTGCATAATCCTTGGTGTCATCTTATTTCTGGTTTATGACGGGTAAGTCTAGCTGAGTACATTCCAGTACTCAGGGTTTATTCCCTCCTGTTGCAGATGATATGTTGTATCAAGGCTTCTGCAAGACGTGTCTCCACCCTGCGGGTGATGATGACTAGATCACTAGGGCGTGATCGTCTTTATGTACTTTCCTCATGCTTTTGCGGGTTGTCGATCATCAAGACTGGCAGTAATTAATCAACTAGTGTGTGTTTTATGCTTCCGCTACCTTCCAAACTTGGTTTGTAATATTTGCTACTCCGTGGTGTAAACTTATTTCGGAACTACTTGCGAAATGTAACGTACGATGTGTATGTTGAATGATGCGATCCTGGTTGTAAGCAGTTTGGTTTGAAATCCTTCGTGGTTTCGATTGACTACCGGGATTATATGGGCTCAAGTTCGAAAATTTGAGCGCTTCGGTGCTTGTTTTTGTACTTGTGCTCTTATAATTTGGTAGGTTCTGTTACAGCCTCCTCCAGGCTGGGCTGGCCCTTTGGGCTACCCTATATCCTCTATTTATATGTAACCCTCTTGTAATCTCATCATTAAGAGAATCTAAGCCTGTTGGCATTCCTCTATCAGTGATGAATGCATGGACTAACATAGTAACATTGGTATGTATGAAAGTGATTGTGACGGCAGAAGAATTGTGGGCGTGCAGTTCAGGTTTCCTTTCAATCGATGGGTGGTCCTGAATATTTTCTTTTTTCAGTGGCTACTACTAGCTGTGTGCAGATATGGCTGACAGCCATTACAGCTACGGTATAAGTAGTCAGCTTGAATTTAATTGCCTAATTTAAATCTATCGTCAATTGGCTCGTTTTGTGTTTACAAAAATTTGCTGCCGCCGCCGCCGCTGCTGCTACTTCAGGATTGTTGTCCCTATATATCTTGATCATCAAATACAGGTGTACAGATTTTGCAAGCTTTGAATAGAAATACAGAAAATGCTTGCTCTAGAAAAGGAACTAGAATATGCTTAGTTAGTGCAAGCAAACTTGTAGAGTACATTTCCATTTGGAAAATGCTTAGTTAGTGTAAGCATATCATCCTTGTACAATACAACTAATATTAGAGCCCAAACAGAAAAGGACACAGTGACTCACCTCACTGGGCCGAAAGCAGGGGAAGGGAGGGGAATATCCTAAATTCCATTCTCATCTCGGCGGGGGCGATTAGTTCAGGACCGGTCCAGCCCATTCCCTATTCCCATCCTGCGGGGAAGACGAGCCCACATCTTCCGGTCGTCACCATCATCAGAGAGCAGCCGAGGAGGAGAGATTCCGTGGAGATTCGGACGTAGCGTCGGAGTCGGGGGCGGTGGGGCTGGGGTGGGGGCGCCGTCACCGCCGGCCAGGCCTCCCCCTGTTGCCCTTGCCTCGTGGGATGCGTGCTGGCATCTCCTTCTCCTCCTCCTCCTTCTCCCTCACGGGCGGGGCGGCCTCACCTCGCCCCCCCTATTTTGGTCCTCTCCTGCCGTCCGCTTGCGTTCATAGCATTAGGTAGATTTCCTCCTGTCTTCTTCCTCCCCGCTGCCCTGCCCTACCCTAGTACGTATCCCTCCTCTCTCCTCGTTTCTTGCTCCCTTGCTTGCTTGCTTGCACGCACGCACCACCATGAATGAATCAACCCCCCAGATTTCCACATCCGTACCCAACCCCACGCGTTTTCACTCAACCAATCCAATCGCTTCCCGGCCCCCTCTGCACTGCAATCTCCCTTTCCTCCCGTGACTGAGGCGGAGGTGGGGGTTCCTGCTTTCCTGGAACAAGTAACTCCTTCCTTCCCCGGCGATGGTGGAGACGAAAGCAAAAGAGAAAGCGTCGTCCTTTTCCACAAGCCTCGCTTTCGATTCTCCACCGCCCACCCCACCTGTGCCTACTTTCGTGTTTTCTTTCTTTCTTTCCCCCTTCTTCTCCTACATACACCTCTGCAAATTGCCAATTCCCCAACTCCGTATGCGTAATCTGATTTTTGTTTTCCTTTCCTCTGATGACTTGCTCAATGCTTTTCCCCCCCTCCTAAATCTAATGGCTTGCTCAATGTTTTCTCTATCTTCTTCTAAATTCTGGTTTTCCCCCCTATACATACATACATGCAGGAGTAAGGAAGCTGACACCACTCGGAGTTGCTGCCAACTACCGGGCTCGGCTGTCAAATTCTCTATTTGGCAGCCAGCCCGTGTCCAATTCCAACTCCACCGGTAAATCATCTTCATCAACAACAGGAACAGGGAGGTAAATCATCTTCCCTTCCTCTCACTGCTCTGCTGTATATATAAATTTTTTTTCAGGTCTGCCGTATTGTTGACCATGACAAAGACATCTCCACCGCACATGATTCTTTAGTCCCCATTCTTGGGGTCAAATGTGCAACACATAAATAATGTGGCACACGGACTTGTTCCAAGTCCCAGTTGGCTACACTACACATGATTCTTCTCCTTTTCTTTAAAAAAAAGAAAGAAACAAAGAAAAACCAATACAGTTCAATTTATGCAAACCCCGTGTTAGCACAGGCAGCTAAGCCTTGTTGTTTCTTCCTCCTCCCTTCCTGTGAAGCAGGGCAGGCTGCAGAGATATAAATAGCGTGCACAAGTTTCCTCCTGGGCATGTCACAAGACAAGAGTATCATTCCTGCTGAGAGGTTCGGCTCCACGCCCCCACCCACGATGTCTTCCTTCTCGGGACACCTCCACCGCCCCCTCTCCACCATGGCCGTCGCCGCCGTCGCTTCCCATGAGCTTCCTGACAAGTTGTCCCACCACAGGCTTTCTGATGCGAGCACTAGCGCGGACACGCTTGTATTGCTTCCATGCCAGGGCAGATGTTCCAGCAGCGCCTTCGGCCTCTGCCCTTTCTGGCGCGCAGCTACTGCCACGCGACATCCACAGCTTGCGTCTGTTGAAGGCTCCCTTCGCCTCTCTGCCGGTCATGCAGACGGTTTACCAGTACGCAAACTTTGCCAAGACCTCCGGACGAGCCGATGCGATGCCTGCGATTCCTTCCTCGCCATCGGATGTGCTGTACTGCTGGCACCTGCCAGGTCCCAGGGTCTGTGCCGAGTTCCCTGACAGGTCTCAGACGATCGTGGTCCTTCTTGGCTGGCTGGGCTCAAGGCAGAAGCATCTCAAGAGATATGTGATTTTTACACCTCCAGGGTTCCATGTCGTCACCTTCACCCTCCCGATGTCTGACATTGTCAGTTATAACCTTAGGCTGAGAAGAATGTTGAGATGCTATCCGAACATCTTGCTGACTGGGTCAGGGAGGAGAGTGGGAAGAAGATTATTTTCCACACCTTCAGCAATACCGGTGTAACGCCCCAGGCCCGGCACAGGCCTACTCTACCGAGGGGTGGACCCACCTACGTAGCAACCTGCTTACGCTTTCGTTCTCGTTTCGCGTAAAACGGTTAACCGAAAGTTACTACGCGTCCTTGACCTGGCTATTTAAGTTGGTTTGGCTCAACTTTATTTTTCCGAGGTGGTACTACTCCCGGTGATACAGTGTTTCCACGATGCTACAGTAACCTCATCGCTCTTGTGCAGTGCCTTCTTCGCCTTAGTTGCCAACTGCTTTTTTATAGGAGTCATCTTCCTAGCTGGCTGCACTTCAACCTCCGGTGCATCTTCAACAAATAAGGACCTGTGGAAAATAAAGTTTGATTAATGATTGATTTATTACACAGGTAATCCATTATCAATTATCATGCTGTCAGTGGAAGAAGAGCAGTACCTCCTAGCTGTTGTGGTCTGAATAGTTGTCTCTGGGAGCTGAACTTCTAAAGCCATCACCTCCATCACTTGTTCATGTGCTTGAGTTGCTGAAAATTCATTTCTTGCAACATCTGCTTCTTTCCTTGCTGCTGCTTGGGCTGCTTCTGCTTCTTTCCTTGCTGCTGCTTGGGCTGCTTCCCTTGCTGCTGCTGCCTTCGGCTCTAGTTCTAGAGCCTCCCTCTTAGCCTTTGCTGCTGCCCCCCTTGCAACAGCTGCTCTGGTCCTTGGAGTTGGTGCTTCCTCAGCAGTGGTACCTTTTTTGGCTTTTTTCCTCCCAGCCTTGACTGTGGTCTTCTTTGTTCTCTTCCTGCAATAATGATAGGATCAATTTCATATTGTAATGTAACAAATAAAGAAGAATTGAGAATGTACCTTTTCTTGGTGCCAATGAGTGGACATTTCCGGCTACCACTCCTATGACCATACTCACTGCAGTTAGGACACCTCACTTGCCTTGTTGCCTTACCACCTGTCTTCTTTGCAGACTTGATCCTATTTTTCCTCAGTCTTCCTACTTCTCTCTTCTTCTGGCATGGAGGGTGCAGTTTGAACCCTTTGTCTACCTCAGGCCACTGGTTCCTATCAGTAATATTAGGAATGATACCCTCATATGCTGCTTAAAACTTCTGAACTGAATAATACTGATCCACAAATTTGCCCATGTCTGGTTGCCTGGTGCTGGTAATCATAGCCAAGGCATGGGGACATGATTGACCAATTATCTACCACTGTCTACATGTGCAAACTTTGTCAAGTAGGTACACAACATGTCTTCTCACTTCTTCATCCTTGTAGATCTCTGTAACCTCAGCCTGATTTGGGTGCCCCTTGGAAATGGTCAGGTGTCCAAGTCCCCTGGATGCTGCATTTAGTTGATGGATGATCCCAAGCAATATACCAGGTGGGAGGGCCCTTGAAATCTTCCTCCTTGTGGCAAACAAGACCATTATCTTCTCTATGATTGCATCTGCCATGCAATGCACAGGAAGGTCTTTGTGCTCTTTGATCCAACAATTCCATGATTCTGCTAAATTGTTGTTGATATAGTCACACTTGATGTGTTCTGAGAATTTACTTCTAGCCCACAAAAAAGGATGATGCTCTGTCAGCCATTTCTACACATCTAGACTAGCTTGGAAGACTTTATCAAAAAAGTACTTGAATTTGTGTGGTGAGTAAGCTCTAGCTGCAGGCCACATGTTTTTGCCATACACATCACCAGTGTAGTATTTCTTCATGTTCTCCATTAAGTGCCTGAAACATTCTCTCATCTCTGCTTGTGGAAATACTAGTCTAACAGCTGACTCCAACCCTTTACATGCATCAGTGCAGATAGCTAGCTTATCCATGGGTCCAATGGCCTTCCTAAGTTGCTCCATAAACCAGACCCAGTATTTCTTTGTCTCTGACTCAAACAATCCAAAGGCCAGAGGAAACATCCAATTGTAGCCATCTAAAGCTAAGGCTGCAGGCATGTGGCCATTCCACATCCCATTAAGTGCAGTAGAATCTACACTTATGTAAGGCCTGCAGCCATTCAAGAATCCATCTATACTAGCCCTGAATGCATAGAAGAATATGCTAAACCTAATTTTCCCATCCTTAGGATCAGTGACAGTGTCTATCTCTACAATACTTCCAGGTGATCTCAGCTCTATCTCAGCCTTAAAGCTAAACAAATAATCGAAAGAATCATTCCATTTACCAAATAACTTATCTGATGCTCTCTGCCTCCCATTGTACACTGTCTGGTAGGGGATATCAATCTTGTACTTGTAATTCAGCTCTTCTTTGAGTTCTTTAGCCCCCATTTGTGGGTTCCTCTTGAGGTAGGGGATTTCTCTCTCAGCCACCCAAGCTATAGATGCCATCCTGCTAACAACCCTTTGTGTAGATGCACAGTTATGGACCCCCTGATTGATTTGAATCTGCATAATAAAAACAAAAGGACATATGAGGACAACAAAAAAGCAACATTCAACAAACACAGAAAAAGATGTTATTCAACAATCAAAATAAAAATTGTACCCTAACACTACCATCATGTTGGGTTCTAGCTCTAAGAATCCATGGGCAACCTAGAGCAGCACAATTAGCCCTGAACCTTTCTTTGTCTGAATGCTCAGTATCATACTCAAACTCCTTAACTATAGCATGCTGCCTAACAGCTAGCCTAAACTCAGCCATGCTGGGATAGCATGTGCCAACACTTATATCAGGATTATCCTTGTCCCATTCATGCATTGGTTCTACATCAACTGTATCATCAACTTAACAGCTGCGTCATTCATATCTGCCTACATCTCTGCTGACATAGCTGAAATGGGCACCTCTTCTCTAGATCCTTCTGCTGTTGTCTCTGACTCCATGAACCCCATTGCCTCATAAACCTTGTCCTCATCAGCAACCTCTTTTGCTAAACCATCATCATCAGGCTGCTCTATTATTGTTAGAGTAGTCCAGTCAACTGCTATAGGCAAATCAGTAGGTGTTTCTGCTAGGGAACTATAGGTATCACCACAACCTTCAGCATCATCATGCACAACACTTGAGCCACCAGTTGGCCCACTTGTGACACCAGAGACACATCTAGCTTTAGAAGCACCAGAGCTGACATTTGCATTAGAACCATCCTTCCTCACAACATCCACTACAATAACAGCCAACCTCTCATCCCATCTGTCCTTAATCATCTATTGGAAATGCTCATCCCTCCTAATCTTCCACTCAGACCCAGTATCTTAGTCAACAACCCACACTGCAAGTGTTTGAGTTGCCCCCAGATTATCTTTGTGGCTAAATCCTCATGGAATTGAGCCATAGAATACTGACAGTTCCTATCCAACCATAAGTCATGCTGCTGCTCTGCCATTTCAACTAGCCCATACTCACCATCAGCCACGAATTTAGCAACCTTAACGACTAGTGTAAACGCATTGCCAGGATCGATCCTGGCATCATGGTAAACAATGAAAGAAATGAGGAGTTAGACGGTACCCAACTCCTCTAATTCTGCCTACACTGCTAGGTTGATTAAGCACTTACCAATGAGGTCAATCACTGCTGCTAGCCATTGTGACACGGGTTGACACCACCTCTCCCACTACATCACAAGCCTGCGAAACAATCGACCAAGGAAGATAAAGTCAGCATCCATGAACCCTAACCCTAAACCCTAATGGACACGGGACCTGGGTGCAAAGGGGGAGTAAGGCCACATACCTTCAATGCGCTCACTAGGGGTCCCGTTCACCAGATGCGGTCACCGTGGCGTAGGGATGGCGGGAGAGGAGCAAGAGGCGGCGGCGGCATGGGGGAAGAACGCATCGGTGGCGGCGGGTGGGGGGAAGAAATGAGCGAGGGGATACCGAGGGCGAGATCGGGGCGGCTGTGGCAGAACCTCCTAGATTATAGGGCCCACATGCACCTGTCATTGTCCAACGACCTTTGACATCTATGCATATGTTTCCGGTAACTTAAGAAGACTGTCGGATGTCCACAGGGAACCCTGAATCATCCACGATTTCTGAGAAGGATCACATTACAAAGTCATTACAGTATTACAACATTTATTCAAATATATATATCAGAGTAAAAACAGCGAAAGTCTTACGATAACATAGTTTACAAACCAGTTGTTTCAAATCTTACAAACTAAGTTCGAAAGTTAATACAAAACATAGTAGTGGAGTGGCATTATACATAATACAAAACACCCAATAGAACTGCCCTGCCCAAGGGCCACACATTTACTTCTCAACGTCAGAATGAACGATAGTCATGCAGCATGATCCAAAACAGATCTGCTCATGAGGCTCACCTGCAACAAGGGTCAACGAACCCTGAGTACAAAAGTACTCAACAAGACTTAACCGAAATAAGAACTGATAAACTCAGGAATGCAGACTCAGGGATTCAAGGTATGGCTTTAGCAATAATCAAAGTTCTTTTGCGTAAAAGCTCTTTAACAAAATTCTTTATATCAACATTTAAAACTTCATAAGATCATATTCAAAGATGACACGATCCGTATTGAGATCATGAAACTTCATATCCAACACTTTCTCAAATTTCAGTTATTAATACTACGATGATGAACAGTGAGTTGAGTCTCCATAACCGAGGAGCAACGACGATTCGAACCGATTAAAAACCCAGCTGGGGATTCCAGACCACACGACATATGCAGGTCCCCGACTCACATATATCAACCTACCCTCGGATCCTCTAAAACAAGAACGGGTCCGCGCCACCCGATAATATAGTACTCCACCATTCCAGCCCATGGCCACGTGGGTACATGCTATTCCCGCCATCTCTCCACTCCTAGTGCGCGAGTAGCCATTCTCGTAATAGAATTGCCAACTTCAGGCTTACTGGAGTATGTGGTTAGCACTACAAATTCTCACCTCATGCAATTCAACAACGGTACGAGCCTTAATCGACATAGGCGGAAAGAACCCGCTCACAAGACATTACCAGGTCTTGTGGCTCACACACACCGAGTCCGCCCGGTCTAGATTTATTACTCCACATTCCCATATCACATGATAACATAAGTAACCAAAGTTCCATTTAAAACTCGCAGGTGACAGGTAATCACCCGACCTTTATTTATCTAAGCAAGACTAAGCATAACTAGCCATATACGAATTAAAACGGTTAACAAGGTAGATAAGGAAAACAAGGTTAGTCATGCATCAATTAGGTTTTCACTTAACTCCTAATCACTTAATGCAGTATATGAAAGCAAAAGCGAAATCAATTTGTAAAACACAAGGTAGGGTTTAAATGCATCCGGGGCTTGCCTTCGTTGACGGAAAAGTCCGATTCCTGCGACGTCACACAAGTATTCGATCCGACCTCAACAGACGGATTAACCTCCTCAATAACTTGATTAACTACCACGTGTTCACCTTCGTTCACTACACGTAGTAACAATGCCATGTTTAACATGATGCGAGATATAAAACATGATGCTCGATGATGGATGCAAAAGTTAATAATTTAAGAATTTTGCTATTTATCTGATGACAGATTTTATTCTCTTTTATCTGTCAGATTCTAGACCGTTTGATGTGTTTGGAGATTCGTGCTGTCTTTTGGTCGTATACCCGCGCTGACGGGTCCGCAAACGGGTCCGTGCTTTTTCCCAATCCTTTCCGCTTCGTCCGTTTCTTTCCACGCGTGATGGCGCAGGCACCGCTCTCTTGTGCCGACACTTCCGCCGCACCACATCGCTCTACGCTCCCTTGCGCCGTGCCGCACCGCTCTGCTCTCTGCTCGCTTGCGCTGCGCTAGGCGGTGGGTGGGGCGGAGACCTTCGGCGGCGGCTGCGCTGAGCTGTGCTCCCCCGTGCGCCGGTGCGGTGGTCGGATCTCGGTGTTTGTCTCCGCCGAGCTGTGGTGAGCTGTCGGTAGGGCGCTGTCCTTGTAGGGTTGTTCATCAATTTTTGCTTTTTGTTTGAGGAGCTTCAATCTGTAGGAATGTATGTGGTCTTGACTCATCAGATCTGCTATGTGATTTGATTTTTTGTGTGAGCTATAGGCTTAGATGCCAGTCGCTTTTGTACTAAAATTAGTGTTAGAGTTTGATGTTTTCATGTACTCTGTAGATGCAATAGTATTCTAACGCTTTTCTCCCATTTTTGTTGTGCTCACGATTATGAAAAAAGGAGTGTGGAGTTGGATCCCTTCGGGTGCTTTGTGATATTCAAGTTCCTGTGATTTTTCCCTTCTCATTTATTGGAGTTAATTGCATTACATTATATTAATCTGGAGGAGAGGAAGAGGTAATATATTTAGGTTGTTTGGTCTGCTATTCCCTGTTTTTCTTGGTCTCTATGGGATGCGATTCTGCTTGTGTTGCAACTTGTGAATTTGTGTGATCTAAAAGTTCCATTTTTGCAGTCCTCCTTTTTAGTGCTTAGCAATTCCTCCCTGCTTTCATTCATTTAATATCTTTTTTTTCTTTTTTTTTTGTTGCCTTGAGCTACACTTGCTGTTTCAGTGTGCTTGCTTCTGTACATTGCGTCAGTTGTACTACTTGTTTTTAAGATAGTTCAGAGTAACTATAAGTAAAGTGTACACTAAAGAGAGCTTTAGGCTGTTGCGAAAAGTTCATGAAGGGATGTTAGCTTGTGACTAACTTTCTGAATTGTTTTGTGAAGTTGTGGACAGCTATGTAAAATGGTTAGGTACTTGTGCAAGTGTGATGCTGCACAAGGGGCTGTTTGGTTAGCGGCGGCTGCCTGGGCAGGCAGCATCAATTTCGGACACCTGGGGCAAGGATCACTTGCCGCATTACCTGGGAGGCCGTGATCCAAACAGGCCCGAATTCAAATACTTTTTTGGGGCACGGATGGGGGTAGGCTGTGGCCGTCAGGCCCAGTCAGGCCCAGACCGCGGGAGAATAGCAGAGGAATTTTGTAATTCTCGTATGATGTTTGGAATTGATGCGGTGATCTAGCGAATTATTATGGTTGATTTTTTTCATTAGATTTGCAGTATCTGGTGAACATATATGCTGTTGTCTAGTTGCGATTGATTTGTGAATTTGGCGTGTTGTTGGTTTAGGTCTTCTATTTTTTCGGATGCATATATTTTTCTAGATCTCATGGAAAAGAAAACTACATTTTATTTTGTAATCTTCATATGAATCATTCAGTTTTGCATAACTCCAAAAATGTATTTCCTGTAATATTCATGTGTGTAATATAGCAAAAAATCTCTCTCTCTGTGTGTGTGTGCATGTGTGTTTGTTTTTGTGTGTGTGTTTTCTCTTTGGTGTGTATCTCTATGGCTATGTGTGTGTGCTTTTTTTGTGTGTGTGCGTGTGTGTGTCCGTGTGTTTTTTGTTGTTTTAGTGTGGTTGTATGTCTGCATTTGTGGGTGCAGGTGTGAGTGGTTTTTTATGGCTTTATTTTGGGCTATTTTGTGGGCCTTTCTTTAGGCTTCTATTTTTCTGCCTGTGCAGGTTGTGTGTGTTTCTCTCTCTTTCTCTCTGTCTCTCTTTGTGTGTTTGTTTTTTTGTTGTGTGTGTGTTTTTGTGGGCCTTTTACTTTTAGAATTTTTTTGAGCCTCTCAGTTGTGTGTCAGTTGGTCTGCAGCTGATTGAGCTGTTTTTCCTTTTTTTCTTTTGCATTTGATTTTGTGTAGTTGTTTTTGGAATGTGTAATGCTGGATTTAAGGATGCTCATCCTTTGTAATTTTTGGCTCAATGTGTCTTTTTTGATTTGTATGAGATTTGTTAGAATTTTTTTGAGTATTCTATCATGTTTCTTTGTTCCCAGATATCTTTGTTATGAGTGTTGCTTTTTCTATATTTGCCTAGGTTGTTTTGAGGAATTTTTTTCCTAATAGTTGAATGCCATTAGCTCTGAATGTGTGGTATTTTTCTTGTCTCTATCTATGTGTGTGTGTGTCTTTGTGTGTATGTCTGTGTGGGTGGGTGCTAGCTTTGGTGAGAGTGAGTGCGTCTGTGTGTCTGGGTGCATGTGTTTGTGTGTTTCTGTGTTTGTGTCTTTGTCTGATTGATTTTTGCTTTGGCGAAATGCAGATGTATGATATATTTTAGGTTGGAGTCTTTTATCTGCTACCATGCCTCTTGAGGCCCTTGAGATTACCCGCAAGTTCATGAATAAGCCATTGAGAATCCTCATAAAGAGAGAGATGAGCTGACCATTGCCGTCAGTAAGTAGGTCGAAATTACACTCAGGATTTTCTTCCAGCATACTAGTTAGTCTTAGTACGGGGCATACAAGGCGTATTTTTGGAGGATACCTATTTGTGATCATATCTGAATGGACCGAAGAAAAGAATGGGGTTTATTCTGAATTGTAACACCTTGTTTTGCAGAGCCTAGGGTACTCAATTTTTGTTAAGAATTTTTCTTTTGAAGCAACGGTTTGAAATGGTTGAACAGGAGTTCAGCAAGTTTGGTGCTATTAAATCTGGTGGTATACAAGTCAAATGCCAGGTTAGTTTAAGTTGTAGGTTCATGGGTGATTGGTTTTGAGGGGGTTGATGGTCTGAATCTGTCTCTAGTTCCTTTGCAATGAAGTGAAATATTCTTTGCCTATGGTACTTGTTGCTTGTTTTTCTTGTTGAAACAATTGGTGGCATCCTTTTTCCTTTGCAGGATAACATCTTTGTCCAACTTATCTGCACAATTCAATACCGCGTTGTCAAGGAAAATGCAGATGATGCATTCTATGAGTTGTAGAATCCCCAACAGCAAATTCAGGCCTACGTCTTTGGTGGTGAATTATTAGAATCGAGCTTTCTTGGTTTTGTACAGTTTCTCTCAAATATAACCTGACACTTGTACTTTAATGGAAAATAGTTGTTCGGGCCATTGTACCAAGAATGAATCTGGATGATCTCTTTGAGCAGAAGAATGATGTGGCCAAAGCTGTACTGCAGGAGCTTGAAAAGGTAATTTAGAGGCCTGATTTAAATACTGGTAGTGGATTGGCTACAAATGAATAATTCTGCTTGCAACTACAGTTACACTTCTGGCCATTGTCGTGGTGATAATTTAACGAGTTAACCATTCTGCATATACTCTGCTTTTGATTAGCAATCTATTTAGTGATTACTGCAGTCCTTTCTGGTTTGCCCTATGTGTATCCCTACAGTTTAGCTTTGGTTCAGTACATCCTAA
Organism: Saccharum hybrid cultivar R570; assembly: GCA_038087645.1. Taxonomy (NCBI): domain Eukaryota; kingdom Viridiplantae; phylum Streptophyta; class Magnoliopsida; order Poales; family Poaceae; genus Saccharum; species Saccharum hybrid cultivar. Next base: position 6,121,879 of record JAQSUU010000091.1, on the reverse strand, counting down.
ACATGCTGTTTTGTTGCCTGTGGACCTCTTTATTTCCAGTATTGGTTTTAGCATGTGTATTAAAAGGAGTTTTGCAACTATTTTGATGAACTTGGTTGTGTGACAAGTACTATAACGGTCCATAGACAACCAACATGCTTATCTGTTTTGACACCATATTTGTTTCCGATGAAATCAGAATCTTGTCTGGTTGATATTTAGCCTATGTCTGATTCTATTGCTATTGTTTAGTTTTGTCTTCAGCACATTGTTTCCTCTGTATTATTGGCAATGTCTAGTAGTCTGAGATTATGTCATCTCTTGAGAGAGTTGAGAGAGTATTCCAATGTTCTACCTTTTCTTGTATGCCCTACCACATATGGCTGTTATATGGCTGTCCTGGCAAATTCAATAAACTATTGCTGCTGTCCAGGTGATGGCAGATTATGGTTACAGCATTGAGCACATTCTCATGGTTGATACCATCCCTGACGCTGCTGTTCGCAAAGCGATGAACGATATAAATGCAGGTATTGTGCCATTTCTGTACATATGAGAGTTGCCTCCAGGTTATACAGCTTGATGTAGCTTGTGAAATGTTTGCTGAACTCTGTAGTGTTCTTATTAAGTTAAAACTTTCTGGTGGTTTTATGCTATATTCTGTTGACATGCTATCCTACCAATCTGACAATGACCATTCCAGATTACCATCTCCTACGTCGATGAAGCCCACCTTCCATATGAGGAGAGGCAGGCGCAGCTTGCAGATTACAGATTCATGTGTACATGCTTGAAATGCCAAGAAGACCGACCGGTCTAAAAGGAGAACTCTATTTGAATTCTGCGACATTTGTTGAAAGATAACGGGTTTTGGGTCTTTTGTCTACTGTGTAACCGTGTTGTGCAAATCTGACAGATTTGCAATATAAAAATCTGTCATTTTTCTTGGTTGATGTGTTAGTTGTTGATTTGTCAAAAATTTGACAGATTTTTGGTGTAAGAATCTGTCAACAGATATTTAGTTAGACCCTAAGTTAATTTATTTACTTTGTGTTTAATAACTTTTGTGTTTCTATGTTTTGACATAAGTTATAAGTTAATTCATTTCTTCGTATTTAATAACGTTTGTGCATAAGTTTTGTTTCATAACTTTTGTGTTTCCAAGTTATGCATACATAATTGTTTCTAGAATAAAATTCTTGGAACCATATGCAAGTGTAGTCTAAATTTTGTTCGTCTCATCCCGTAGAACACACTAGTGCAGATGAAATTAAAAATAGATATACCGTCCAGAAGTTATAGTAATTTAAAGTAAATGTTTTGCTTTCTTTTAGCTTGCGTCAGCGGTGACGTCACACACTCGTTGAAAATGAGTGGTCAGCGTGGGTTTGCTTGGCGGAGCATAGATTTATTTTTTTTCCAAAAAAAATTGCATGTCAGAATATTATTCGCTACGATTAGTGTTCCTACGTCGAGTCTAGTCAAGCTAAGATCTTGTTCCATGTATATGTATTCATCTCAATTCATATTGGAATGGATTAAAGTGTATTCATATAAGGTCGAAGCTAGCAAGGTCATGTGGGTCGCGTACTCGCATTACAGGAAGCGCTGGACGAATACGGTGCACATGCATCCCTAAATCAAAAGAAGAAAGAGAAAGCAAAATGCTGTCCATCTTCTCACTAGTTTATGGATTTTCTCCTGTAGATTAGGTTGACCTCCTAGGTGTTAGTTTTCAAATGATCCAATTCAACGCCTTCCCCTTTTCTGTTTCTTCTTGGTGCTAAGATCCACCGTTTTCAATAAATGGAAAGAAGTATTAGGCTTGATCTTTATTAAAAAGGAATCAGGTCAACTTATTACTCCCTCTGTCTCTTAGTAAATACTCACATTGGACCTAGTGTTGGGGTAGTTTGGCCAATAGTAGGACAAGCAATTTTGAATGGTGACGTAGGTGGGGGTTTCTGGGAAATCCAAATAACCTCTGGTTTTTTTCAGATTCCTAACACAAAAATTTATATGCGAATAAATCAATCTCTTGGGATTGAACGGTACACTGGCTCATTTATTTTTCTCGAAAACCCCTCATATTTACTGTACCCCCTCTCTTCTTCCTCTTTTCTACCGATCTAGACTTGAGTTTCTATAGTTGGATGAGTGTAATAAATACAAATACTCCAATTGATAAAGGGTAGTATGATCTTTTTTTTCTACCATACTAATCTATCCTAAACTTGTTAGGAATCTATTTATTTAGAGACAAAGAACGTATAACCCCAACTCTTTAAGACAAACAAATAAATTTATGACAGAACAAACCCAAAAACCAATTTTAAATATAAAACCATCCGAAGAACGCAAAGAGGTTCAAAGCTGCATTCTCCAAATTACAACAAATCTCTAAAATGAGCGCTTGTCGATCTTCACAACGGTAATGCTGGGAGTTAGAAGTCCGTCCGCGCCGTACGCCCCTGTTGCTGGACCCAACATCAACAAGTTGTCGTTCCTCCCCTCCAGTCACCGCAGATTAAAAAAAATCACGCATCCGTTCCGCAACCGGCTCCACCGCGGCTCCCACGCCTCCCTCTCTACCGCGCCTCCCGCCGGCCTTCCTCTCCACCGCCGCCGCGACCGCACCACGCGTGGCGTGCTCCCCCCACGACTGTGCCGCCGCGGCGAGCTCGCCACGCGAGTCTGCACCACCCAACTATTGTTGTCGCCTCCACCGTGGGCACTGTGTACGCCCTATCGCCGGGGGACGCACAGCCGCCTATCCGCTGCCATCCTCCTTGTCCAGCGCGACCGCACAATCGGGATCCCGCTGTGCCGTGCTTCGCCCGCCTAACTGCCATGTTTTGCTGAAAGCGCATGTTGCAAGCGTATGTTTCGAGTGTTTTAGAGGTATATTGCAAATGTTTCAGATGGATGTTGTAAAAGTAGATCTAGATGTTGCATATGTTGCAATGGTTGTACATGTATGTTGCAAAGGTCTATTACCAATGTTTCATTTGTGTTTTCTGGATGCATGTTGCAAGTGTGTTTATCTAAATGTTACATATGTTTCACACAAATGTTGCACGTGTTTTATCGTATGGTTGTAATGGTTTTCAAGTGTTTTCATGTGTGTTTTTCAAGTGTTTTAGAAGCATATTTCAAGTATTTTATCTACCTTCAGACATATGTTGCAACTATTGGCGCCGTCGCCTTCCCCTCTTGTCGCTCGGGCGACACGGGCCACGCGTGGAGCGCACGAAACGGAGTGTTGTGCACGGGCGTCCGGACATGGGTGTCCATCCAGACGTCTAGGCGCTACCACTGTTGTCGAGTACCAATATTGGGGTACCCATAAGACAAGGATTAAAAGACATCAGCCTCGGCCCGTCTAAAACAATTGTGAGCGTAGTTGTGGCCCGATCCGACCCAACCAAGAAGGTTTTCGGCTCGCCCTATCCCTCGGGCATGGGTCTTGGCTCGCACGACCTTAGGGGTGAGGGCTCCACCTCATCCAACCCCTCGGCCTCGGGTGAGGGCTCCATCTCACCCGGGCTCCGCCTCACCCGATCCATGCGAATACGCTAGACCTCGGGCAAGGGCGTAGGCTCCCGTGCCAGCCCACGTCGTACTTCAACCACTCCGGGCGTGGTCACACACAATCCTGACATCAGAAGGGAAGGGTAGCCACGCCTCGACATGACCAGCAGCCGTGAGGGTTCACACGTCTCCAACAGTGCTAAGCGGATAGGCACTGTGGTGCCTAATCCTCGTACGGCGAACCTGTTGACCATGCCCTACGCCATGACCGAGCGGCGACGGCCGCGCATGGCTACAGCGACGGACAAGGCCGCGATGTGCGGGCGTCCCTATCATCGTCTACAGGGCCACCAGGGCCCACATGTAGGGGAAGGAGGGTGGCACAACTCCGGGACTCCTTTTCCCCTCTTTTGTTTTTCTCTTTCTTCTTTTCCTTTTTCTCTATCGTTTCTCATGTATGCCAAGCCCTTCCCTTGGCCTATAAAAGGAAAGGCCTAACACCTTTCGAGGGGAGGTTCTTTTACACTCTCGAGAGGACACACACACACACATGGACAAGTCCTCAAGTCCTCTTTGCCGTCAAGAACAAAGCGGTCTTGGGCGCACGTCACACGCACACTAGAGACCTGGGACACCTGTCCCTCTCTCGATCGTTTGTAACCCCTACTACAAACCGAATACTGGGCCGGTAGCGCAAGCCGCCACGAACTAGAGTAGGGACATTCTGCCTAAACCAGTATACATCTTTTCATCCTTCAAGCTCACCATCCAAACCTAAACACGCAATCCACAAATTTACTAGTTGGCGGTTTAGAACACTGATAGTTGGCGCGCCAGGTAGGGGGCTTTTGCGTGTTTCATCGTCACCATCAGGCTTCGAATGGCTAGCCATGGCATCAACTGGAACTGGGTGCACATGTGCGCTTCAGGAGTCTGGACTTCGTTGTCACTATAGAGGGAGAGCTGGTGCAGGCTCGCGTGATGGTCTAGCCTCCTCCCCCACTAGCCCAAGCGATCGTCAAGGCTCTCGTGGAGCTGCAGTTGAGCACTCTAGAGGCCCACACCCCCGGGCCCGACCAGCTTCTCGACTTTGACTTCGGGAGGTTGGAGCATGTAACAGAACCGACCAATTATACGAAATTAAGTAAGAAAATCATCCAACAAGCAGACGATTTAGCAAACTTAAGCCCGTATAACCCGGTAGTTCGTGAAATCATGATAGATTTCAAACCAACTTATATACCAGCCAAGATCGTAATAAGTTTAGCAGTCACCATCACAAGTTACATAAAAGTTCACATCACAAATACATCAAAGTTTAAACATAGTTATTACAAACCGAGTTCAAATAAAAGTAGCGGAAGCATTTAGTTCAAACCACATACACTCACATAGAGTTCGAAATAAAGTGCCAGCTCATGATTATCTCCAACAAAAGCATCAGACGAGACGTAGTGAATGACCACTGTCCATGGTCCTAAGCTTCACCCATTGCAGGATAAAGGCAGTTGATACAGTAGCCGTAATACATCTGCACATCTGCAACAAGTGGGAACAAAGCCCTAAGTATGAGAAGGTACTCAGCTAGACTTATCCGACATAACCGAAAATAAATTAACATCAAGGATCATAACAGGCTTTATGGTAGGGTAGCTGACCCATTTACAAAAAGGCATGTTTAATATTAAAGAATCTTTTCCAAAAGTTGCATCAAGCTAAATCTTTATTAACCTGTCAACTACATTTGCACCTGTACTAGAGTAACATGTAATTAAACAGGTAAGGATAACCAATGATCATTAACAACCTTCATCATGTCATTTTCCATATAACTGTCCAAGTGTTCCATCAATATTACTACGATGAAGTAACACAAGCCAAGTGTTCACTATCCAGTGAACGATGGCGATTCGAATCGATTGTTAACCAGCTGGTAATTTATTCCTCACACAAACCTCACTCACCCGCTAAAGTCAGGTATTGGTCACCGAGTCAACTATTCAGGTAAAGTCTTGAGTTTGCTAGGAACCACATGTACCCGGAGGCCGCCCGACTGCTCTTTGGCCTTATCATCACGCCCTTGTGTCCTACCACACCTGCTCCGGTACAGTGCATTGCGGGCAATCCACTCGGCCCGAATAATCTCCCAGCTTCGCGGTCGAAAGGTACATTATTCGGCCAGCTAAATGTGAGGCATGCGTTCAACATGACTCGAGGCCCAACAACGGTCGGTCCTTAATCGACACAGACGGAAAACACTACAGTCCGAAACCCTGCAAGTCTCCGTCCGGTCTCAATTTCAATTTGACACTTAGTTATTCCCATATGACATACTTTTTCAAGCAGATCCAGGTAACCACCTATAGCTCGCAGGTGACAGGAAATCACCCGACTTCTGCCGATCTAAGCAAGCTAAGCATTTTTGGACTACGAATACCAAGGTAACAAGGATACGGTAGAGCAAGGGTAAACAAGGTATAATGCAATAACGGTTGCAAACAACTCCTAAACGTAATGCATCAATTAAAGTAAAACATTAATAAAATATTTACAAACCGCGAGAGAAAATGCTTCGAGGCTTGCCTCTTTCAAAAGAGATCGGGCGGTGGTCAGGGCACTCTAGAAGATCCTCACCGACCTCCTCGTCGGCTTCGGGAACCTCCTGCTCTTGCACCTTGGACTGCTCTTCGAGCTCCTCGGGAACTGCTACCGGATTTACTTCTTGCGATCCTGTATGATGCAAATGTATAAGTGCTCATGCCTAGGTGCATTGTAGAGATGACATAAATGATAATGATGAATGAGATGTAGATGAACAAGTTTACTTTATTGCCTAAAGGGGAAATACAACTCTTCTACAAGGTAGTCTACATCATCCAAGAACATATACTCATATACTACTACAAACATTCTCTACCATGTAAAGTCACCTCAGCACCCTAAGATGCTTCAAAGATACACCAAAGCAAATTGTGTCAACTAATCTTGCATTAACAAGGTTAATTAAACCCTAGTTGACACCATGCTTGAATAGCAATACTTGTTTTGGTAGCATGGAAAAATCTGATAAAATTATAGTGGATTACTATCATCTACTTTAGCATGCCACAAAACTTTCATTACATTTGGAGTACTAGAACTGCCTACATAAAAATAACAATCTAGGGCCTAAAAATGAGCATAAAAATACTTTATACTATGAAAAGTATCAAACAATAGATTTAGCATTTTTCCTACAATCTTTTCACTAAACAATCCCTATAGAAAAATTATTATATGCATGTTTTATTTATATTTTCCTCTCTGTCAAAAATAACAATTTCTAACAATAATAAGCATTTGTACTACACATAAGAATTTTTCTACAGAACATGCATGGTACATATTTTTCCTAGAAAGTACATTACACAAAAAGATTAACAAGATTGAAACCATATTTTTTCTGAGTTTTCTATGATTTATTACATATTTATCAAGAAAACATCAATTTCAATGATTAAATAAAAACCCTACAGAAAAGTATTGCAAACTTGACATGCAACATTTTTAGATCATAGATCTGGTCTTAAGAAGTCTACCAAAATTTGTTTCATAATTTTTGGACCTAAAATGAGCAAGTTGTAGATTTTAGAAACCCTTTTATCATTTTCTGGAAAACATTTTATTTAAATCTTTTTGAATCCGACTGCTCAAGCGCTACATGCACCCCCGAACTGAACACAAAGAACACACACGAGACCGACAGGTGGGCCCGTGACCCCACGAGTCAGTCACAGGGAGAGGGAGGGAGATGCCGACGTCCACAGCTCGCTGGCGGCGAGATTCCCAGCCAGGCCAAAGGCACCACGCGGACCACCTCGAGCTTGCGAACACAAAGGTACACACGCGGTGGCCAACGGAGCTCGGAGGACCGGTCATCGCCGTCCATGATGGAACGGTGGCGCGGGTGGTCGCCGGTCGGCCATCTCCGACCACGGGACAGGCAATGGAAGGGTGCTCGAGCACCGGTGAGTCATGGCGAGCAAGATGCGCGCGCTAGAAGGGAAAAAGGTGGGGCGGAGAGGAGCGGTCCACAGAGCGGAAAGCTCCGGCGAGCTCGGCCGGAACTCCGGTGAGCGATTCCCACGGATGGGAGGCTTACCACGGGCGACTGAGGTGTGCACGGGTTGCGCCAGAGGGAGGGGAAGCCTGAGGCAAGATGGAGCGGCTCGCGGTGAGACGGAACGGCCGGAACGCCGGCTCCGGTGATGGCGTGCGCGGTGGCGGAGGCGGGACTGCAACTGGTGCGCACGGGAGAAAGCAAAGCGAAGGAGGGGGAAGAGGCAGGGCGAGGCGCTGTGAGCGGTTTGAAGGGGCGAGTGCGCGCGCTGGTGGGGCGACCGGGGCACCACCTGGCCGGCGTCGCCGGCATGCGGCTGCCACGCGGCGGGCGAGCTCTGCCGGTCGGGACAGCATAGCGCGCGCAGGCGGGAGAAGGGGACGACCGCGTGGTGCGGGCCAGGCCGCGGCGCTTGCGCGGGCGCGCGCGGGGGAGGAAGGATGGGCCGCTTTGGCCAGCGGACCGAAAGGGAGGCGGCGGCCCGCCATGGTAAGAAAATTGTTTTCCATTTTTATTTTCCAGAAATTTTTCAAATAAATACAATTCACAGTTTTAAAATTCCATTTTAGGCAAGAAGATGACTTTTTCTGAAAATGGCCCAAAAATAAAAGTTGCTTAGAATTTAATTCTCTACAACTTTTATTAAGGGGCCAACTCCAAAATCCCCACAGATTTTGAATTGGAGAATAAAAGCTAAATAGGGCGGGGTTTTGACAATTTTCTAATAATATGTTTAAAAGCAAATTTTTGACAAGACTTTGGTTATCAAGTTGCTCCAAAAATTGTACTAAATAGTTCTAGGTGATTAAAATTATAGCCACACATGTTTTATTAGTCTAACCAACGTAATTAGGGTGAAACAATTATAAACATTATAAGCAACAATCGTTCCACAGAAATGCTTTAACTAAAGGTGCACTCTAATTCTCATGTGATCATGAATGCAATGACGTATCATGCGTATGATTTACAATGCTAATGCCTGCGTAACACCGGGGTGTTACAGAGCACCAGCTCGCCGTCTACCTAGGACCTCACCTGTCCTAGGAAGACCTACGTGCCCTCACCTTCTCCTTCGTCAACATCATGACGCAACTCGCTGGCAGAGAACCGCTGTCCCCAAACGTCCTGACCTAGGGCGCCTTGATGTCGTTCCCTTACAGTTTGCGCAATGCCGCGCAGATCATAGAGCATCATATGGTGCGACGCTTTCGTCTGCCACCCGCGAACAATGAGTTTGTGGGCATGGCAGACTACATCAAGGAATCAATCCACATCTCCTCGCGAGTGACTCAGAGTCAATCTCCTATTCCGCCTCCAACCAGGGGAGCTACCACCCCTCGCGCGAATGCTTCATGGTGGACATCGTTGATGACCACCACCATGAGGCGACCCCCGAGGGACACATCGCGAGTGCCAACAACGGCGCCCCTCACGGGGGGAACGATACGTCCCTGCATCCTGCTGATGGGTGTGGGGCTGTGATGGATGCAGAATGTGATAGAACCACCCAATTTATACAAGATTAAGTATGACCGTCCCTGTTAAACACGTTGACACGCGCATACCGTCACTTATATAAACCCAGTAGTCCGTCGAGTACCACGAAGGCCTTGATAAATCAACTTCACAACCAAGATCATACTTGATTAAGCAAATACATATCACATACACAGAGTTTGTAGCGGAAATAATATTATAATAGGGTCCCAAGTAATTAATCCATATCACATACACTTGTTAAGATCAACCTAGACAAAAAGTTTGGGATTAATTTGATGATGTTTAGTTATATCCTTAATCATATGCTTAGATAATTAGTTAATAAATATTAAAATGATTAGCATAAATCATAATAAGACTTGGGTGTAATTTTGGAGTTGATTGTAGTCTATGAAACACATTCACCCCTGCTGTTTCATAGCAAAGTAATTACCATCTTGTTATAATCATAATTAACTTGAGCTAATAAACACTAAAAATGTTTTTCGTGAATTAAGCCTTTCTTTGATAAATGTATGTATGGGATCTTGATTGCTTCTTAGATACAACCTCTTGGTAAAATGATTAAGCTATGTATGTTTCTCCATGTCTAGGTCTTAATCATCTAGGTAAATATGTCTCTTGTAATAACTATAAGGCATGTGTTGATGTAGCTTATAAAGTCTTGCTTATCTTTACATGGATGCATCATTTGCACCATGTATGTTTCATGAATTCCATGATTAGCTGTGCCATGCTTCCCATCAACGTGTGAAGGCCGTGCTACTCTGACCCCTCCGTGGTGACTGTAGCCCTCGGATTTCGTGGGTTTGCCCACTCAATCTGGGGTCTGCCCCACGCCTTCGGGCCGCCACTTGCCCGAGTCAAGTCCCGGGACAACTCCTCCCCAGACACAGGCGCCGCCGACCCCTCTCGCCGTGACGCCTCCACGGGGATAACCTCTCCAGCGACAGATAGGATCGGCAACGCGGATGCAGACCCCTGCTTCATTCCCGCAACCACCTAGGACGCCTCAGCGCGGATGCAGTTTCTGAGGAGTGAGGCCTTTGCCTAAGCTGTTGCTACCTTGCTAGAACTTATTGTTGTTGGAACTTTGTTTGAATTATTTGAATGTTTGAATCTTTGAGGTTTGGAACCTGGAACTATGTGTTGGAAGTGGAACTAGTTCTAGAACTATGTGTTGGAAGCTGCACTTGAAGCACTGTCTTTTGGACTTGAATTTATGTGTTGAATTTATGTGTATGCATGATGGCTTGAGTCAATTCTATATGATTTATATCTTGTGATGGGAATCTTGAGGATGATGCCTTGGCTGGTATATGTGTTGGTGGTATGAAATGTGATGAAAGATCAGTGTGTCTGGCTGGTATATATGTGTATGTTATGAAATGTGATGAAAGATCAGTGTGTCGTCACTGAATATGACTGGCATGTCGTCATGAACGACCAGACTATACATGACACTTCTAATTCGACACAAAATATCTTGAAAATGCGTCTACCAAGATTACAAAACATGACAAAACTATGCGTCACAAAATCTACATAACTATACATGACGCCTTGTCTTCGTCACAAAAACTCATCCAGACCTGTCCCCGAACGTATCATTTATGACGACTTATGTATTATGTGACGCGTTGACTGCCCAATATGTGACGGTCACTGTCGTCATAAAATGCGACAATATGTGACGACAGATAGCTTCCGTCACAAAAGGTACAGACATTTTGTGATGGTTGCACATAAAATCGTCACACGGTATAATATGTGACGGTCTTTCTATGACAACCAACATGACGCTAGATTTTCGTCATAAAGTACTTTTTATGACAAATATTATACTTAACATGACAGTTTACGTTTGTCATACAAGCCTAGATTTTTTGTAGTGGTCTGCACTGCCATCGCTTGCACCATCGGCAGCTCGAGCCAAGTCGCCTCCTCCTGCGGCGTCATGGTTAGGCCAGGCTATGACGTGACCGTCGCGAGTGTCTCCGATGGGTCCATCTGTGCCACCATCACCACCGGCGCCACGACCATGGCTAGCTGCCCCAGGACCATCGCGGATGCCTCCTGCGTGCCCACCTCCTATTTGTCCCCCTGCGGACGCCGTCACCGTTGTTGAGGGCACTTGCCTCGTCGGTGTCACGATGCTGGATGACGGTCCATGCGCTGCCTAGAGGGTGACACTCTTCTTCGACGCCAGTGCCAGGGGGTCCTAAATCTGCCAGCGCTGTAAAAAGTACAAACATGAGCCCACGGCGGAATCCAACCAAAGCAGAGGACCAGAGGAGGTCGCTGCTCACCTCGGCACCACCGGGCGGTGGGGCCGTTTGGGAGACGAACCATTCGACCCCTGCTCCGTCCCTTAGAGCGCGGGCGTTTGGAGCTCTCCCTCTGCTCCGAAGGGTCGAACGAGTTGGGACGACTCGCCCCCCCAATTCTTGAGACGTGTTGATGGGACGCCTTATCCCCGTCGGTTCCTAGGGGACGCCGGCCGTGTGCCCCGTCTCCATCGGCCCCCATGACGTTCCCTCCCCAACATGACGGGGGAAGGGCCCTAGCACACCCTGGGTCAGGCCCATGACCTCGCCCGCCTACTGCTGGGAAGGGTCACCGACCGTGGCCCGTCCTCCTCTACAAGGGTGTCCCAGGCGACGCCACCGTCATCTTCACCGATTTCCCCATCTTCTGCCTCGTCCTCCTCATCGGTATCTGAGATGTCTTCGCCTTGGTCTCACCTTGCCTACCTTTCAAACTTCCTCTTCTTCCTGTCCTCCTTCGCCTTCCTCTGTGCCTCGTTTGAAGCGCGATTCGCCGCCCTCACGAGCTCGCTCCTCGGCAGCGGCGCTAAGTGTTCCACGAGCGTGAGGTCCCTCGGCTAGCACCATCCCACTCAACATTAGACGAGCAAAATCAAACAAGTCACAAACTTGATGGTGGCTCCCGATGAGTCCTTGGGGAATCCATCACCTCCTTGAGGCGCTGCGTGATCTTTGAGTTGGCAAGGGGCCCCTCGGCGAGGACCATCCCCTCAAGCGGTGTGACGGGAACCATCCGGTGCATCGGGAGCGCACGAGCCATCAGGGGCGCCACCCTCCTCACGTGGTACGCCCCGATGATGTCGCTCCTCTTCACGCCGCCCTTCCTCAAGATCTTGGTGGCGGCAAGGTGTCGGCGATCCTCTTCAAGTCCTTCGGGATGCCCCACCCCCATGAGTCTAGGACCACTTAAACCACGTGCCCGGTATACTCCGACAGGGCGTGCTCGGGCAAGGCTAGGGCGACATCGTTCTTCAAGTAGAACCACTACGAGTGCCACCCCTTATTGGACGTCGAAAACTTCATAGAGATGTACTCTTTGGCCTTATTGTTCCTGAGGCGAATGCCGGCGCACCCCATCGACATCGTCACATCCGGCTAGCCGTGCTCCCTCCTTGTCTACAGGCTGACAGAGAAGAGGTACCTCCAGAGATCGAAGTGAGGCTTGATCCCTAGGTAACCTTCGCATAGCGCGATGAAGGCCGCAATATGCTGAATCCCATTGGGATTCAGATGTTGCAGCTTGATCTTGTAGTAGTGAAGGAGCCCTAGGAGGAAGCGGTGGGGAGGAGCCGCGAGCCTGTACTCCGAAGCGTCGGGAAGTCATGGCCATCGGGCACCACCCACTCATGCGTGGAGGTCCTCGCACGAAGAAGACCGTGATTGACGAGGCCCTCCATGCGTGCATGGCTACAATCTGAGCGAGTCCACAAATCCATGGGAGGCTAAGCTGGAAGAACAAAGGTTGCGGTGGTGGCGGCGATGAAAGAAATGGAGGTGGTGAACCCTAACGCTGGCGGCGGTAGCGGAAGCAGAGAAGGCGAGGATGCAAGAACGTGTACCGGGTACGGGAGGCTAACCCTTTGGTTTTATAGGGGGACGGGGCCAAGACGAGAAGCCAACTGCCCGCCTTGATCTCTGCGCCCACCGCGTCCTGTCACCGTATCCCATCAAGGGGCGTGCGCACGCGACCCCTGGCCGTCCCCTCGAAGGACACGTTGGGAGGCGATCCGTATTCCCCCCAACAGGCCATAAACCACAACAGGTAAGAGAGGCAATAGAGCTGAAAACGCTCTTACGACCCATCAACGCCCAAGAGTTCGAAGGCTATCCCATCAATGGGTTCAACAACTGCTCTAGGGCACCCCTTAGAGTGAGGGGCGAAAAGGGCCCCACTCGAACCAACCCGTTAGCAGCTCACCGAGCACCACGGTTCGGCCGGCGAGGAAAACCGTGACACTGCTCAACCCCTCCGTTTTATCAGAAAAACACATGAGGGAAAATGAACAAAAGATGGGTCGATCCCTTGGCAGACCCCCGTTGCACGCAGGGCTCGGGGGCTCGGACTCGTAAAAATGCATGGTCGCTTATAAACAACAAGTCGACTGTGATCGCCTAGCCAAGCTAGAACTCCGAGGACTCCCTGCACGAAAAAGCCTTTGGTGAAGTAGTCAACTTCCCCAAAGGCTCGGAGGCTACTATTAGGTACCAATATTGGGGTACCCATAAGACAGGGGTTAAAAGGCATTAGCCTCGGCTCGTCTAAATTGATTGTGAGCATAGTTGCATCCCGATCTGACCCAACCAAGAAGGTTTTCGCCTGGCCCTATCCCTCAGGCACGGGTCCCGACTCGCCCGACCTCTCCGGTGAGGGCTCCGCCTCGCCCAACATCTCGGGTACGGCCTTTGCCTCACCCGATCCCTGCAAATACGCTAGACCTCGGGCAAGGGCGTGGGATCCCGTGCCGGGCCCATGCCGTACTTCAACCACTCCAGGTGTGGCCACGCATAATCCTAATGTCAGAAGGGAAGGGTAGCCACGCCTCGACATGACCAGTAGCCACGAGGGTTCGCATGTCTCCAACAGTGCTGAGAGGACAGGCACTGTGGCGTCTAATCCTCGTGCGGTGAACCTATTGACCACGCCCTGTGCCATGACCGAGTGGCGATGCCCGCGCATGGCTACAGCGACGGACTCACTTGCAGGGGAAGGAGGGCCACCAGGGCTCACTTGCAGGGGAAGGAGGGCGGTGCAGCTCCGGGACTCATTTCCCCCTCTTTTGTTTTCCTCTTTCTTCTTTTCCCTTTTCTCTATCCTCTCATGTATGCCGGGCCCTTCACTTGTCTATAAAAGGGAAGGCCTGACACCTTTCGAGGGGAGGTTCTTTTACACTCTCAAGTGGGCACACACATATGGACAAGTCCTCAAGTCCCCTTTGCCATCAAGAGAACAGAGTGGTCTTGGGCGCACGTCACACGCACACCAGAGACCTGGGACACCCATTCCTCTCTCGATTGTTTGTAACCCCTACTGCAAACCGAATACTGGGCTGGTAGCGTAAGCCGCCACGAACTAGAGTAGGGACATTCTGCCCGAATCAGTATACATCTTTGCGTCCTCCAAGCTCACCATCCGAACCTAAACGCGCAATCCACAAATTTACTAGTCGGTGGTTTAGAACGCGGACAACTGTCGTCTTCACAATGTTACAAATGGACACACCGTTTCCTACAAAGAGCACAATCAGTGGCGAATCTAGGATTTTGCTCTAGGGTATGCCAGCCAAAAATTTTCATATATAGTTTGGTAAAATCATTTGATAATTCGGTAAGAAATATGAATTTGTAACATATAATACGATATATGTGAACTAAAAGTACACGATAAATCTTCAATTTGAAGATTTAATTGAAAACATCCATAAATTACAATATAAACAGCTAAACAATATATTGTTACAAATATAGATACAACTCAATGATATTAGCAATGAAAATCGATAGGATAAAAAAAAGAAAAGAGTATAGATTGAACCCCATCTCGGTGGCCGGCAATCGGACTGTGGGAGTTAGTCGCGGAAGTGCAGGCAGCAGCAGAGCAGCCTAGGAGGAACGTGGATATGTTGATCTCGATGTTGCGTACTTGCAGCTTGGCCTGAACGCCTGTGCAGATTCATTAATTCGAAACTGCGGGCAAGACTCCATTGCAGAGTCGTTCTGAAGTCTGAATCTTCAATACCTGGACGAGGTCATGATGGTTTTTGATCGATGCCAGAACGAATGAGGCTATGATGACTTGGCGGTAAGGGAGACCACCAGGGCACCACGACCTCGATCATGAACGGCCGGAAGCCAAGGCGGTTGGAAGGCAAGACGCGAGAACCCTCCTAAGTCCTGACCTCCCGCCATGTGGCCGCGTGCACGTGGGCCTGAAAGGCCGTCATGTGATGTGTGGCCTCGTGCCTGCGTCACCACGTGGGCCTGAAAGGCCGTCGAGGTCGCAAAGCAGCCGGCAGTCGTGTCGTTCGATTGACTTTGCTTCCAAATACACGTATACATATAGTATACATTCAGGTTGCGCAGGGTATGCCGGTGCATACCCGGCATACCCTGTAGCTCCGCCCCTGAGCACAATAGGTTCGTCACTACAACATCCGTTGTTACCTTCCCATCGCCGCCAATTTATTCCACCACGCAAAACCGGTAGCAATACAACAATGCTACATATCTCTTTAGCTCATACTAAATCCATTCCAAATTATAAGATGTTTTGGCTTTTCTAGATATATTGCTTTTATTATGTATTTAGACACAGTGGTTCAAACAAAAATGTATTTAGACATAGTGTATATTTATATGCATAGCAAATGGAATATATCTAGAAAAACCGAAACATCTTATAATTTAGGACGGATGTAGTACTACGGTGTTGCCACACTGTTAACAATAAAATGTGATCGGGAAGTTCAAATTGAACGTCCATCGAGTCCTATCAGCCCCTTGGTCACCACCGAGGCACCGAATCAAATGGAGATGGTGGATTATATACAAGTTTACTCGTCTACTTGTGTTTATTATGGTCCAAGATGCTAATTAGGCCTGTACATGGTCCGGTTTGCCGGGTTTTGGTTAAAAACCAGCCCAGCCCACAACGCATACTTATTTTACGGTTTGGAACCCACGGTTATCGCGGTTTCCACGGAATGGGGAGACGTGGTCGCGTGGAGGATGAAGATCGCTGCAGAGAGGACGCAGCTGCGCGGCATGGGCGCCTCTGCTCGCGTCCCATGGGTCGTGGCGCGGGGGTGATGCTCCAAGGTCAAGGGACCCGTCCCGAACGTGCAGAGACGGCGGCGGCAGCGGCGGAGGCAGGAGGACGGCGACGTCCAAATCCATTGAAGATGAAAGCTGAAAAGTTGTTCTGGATAGGAAACAGGAGACAGCAACTGAAAATCCGTCGAATTTAATCCAAGTTACCATCTAAAAAAGAGATTTGCAGCTTCGTTTGATTAATCGCAAAAGCACCGCTCGGTCCACTCGTGTAGTCCATATACGATGAACTGAGGCTGAATCGAAGTGAGGAACGCAAGATCCCGCAATGTATGCTGACCTGTGAACGCGTCGACTGGATCCGCCACCACCGCACCTATCGAAGGGCGACAGCAGGGCACGGAGAGAGCCACTGCGGTGCCGAGCAGCAGCGCCTAGCGGACGTACGCAGCCATTGCCGCCCTCCAGCACCTTGGACGCGCTGATGCGGATGCACGCAGCCATTGCCGCCCTCCAGCACCTTGGACGCGCTGATGCGGATGCACGCAGCCATCGCCGCCCTCCAGCACCTTGGACGTGGACGATGCGGGCGCACACACCGGTGCCAAGCGGGCGGTGGCGTGGGTAGGCTCACGGAAAGGACGGCCGCATCTTGGTTGCCGGCGGTGGCGGCGGCGGAGACAGACGAGTCGCTGAATTGAACGGGTTAGCGGTCTGGAACCCGCCGCAAACCAACCCGTACCTAACCCGTAGATGCGGTTTCCAGCGGGCTGGTTTGATGGGTTGGTCCGGTTTTAACCGGACCATGTACAGGGGTAATGCTAATCATATGGCGCTGTGCAGCTTAGGACTCTACTGACAAGGCGGCGCCGGCTCCTATGTTCTTCTTGTTCTTACTTCCAAGCTGTGGCGCAGAAAGCAGAGTGCTCACACCCGTGTCCTCGTGGCTCTTCTTCATGCTTAGCTCCGCGACGTGGCGCAACATGTCGTCCAGCTCGGCGTACGGCGACCCGCCTTCCTCCATGGCTGCCTTCGCCTTCGCGGCAAGCTCCTTGGCCCTCGCCCTCCTCGCCGTCCCGTCGGAGCCCACGTCCATGAGCTCGGCCACCGCCTTATCCACGTCGGCGCTCGTCACCTGCACCCCCTCGGCCTCCTCGGGTAGGTTCATGGGCGGCAGCTTGGCGCCGGACCTGACGCCGACGTCGAGGACCTCGACGAGCAGCCGCTCGCTGCAGAACTGGTCGGCGAAGTAGGGCCACGTCAGCACCGGCACGCCGTGGGTGATGGCTTCCAGCGTGGCGTTCCACCCGCAGTGGGACAAGAAGCCGCCCACCGCGGGGTGCGAGAGGATGGTCACCTGCGGCGCCCACCCACGGACGAGGAGGCCCCGGTCCGCGACGCGCTCCTCGAACCCCTCGGCCACCAGCCACGCCTGCACGTCGGCGTTGGATTTGGCCTCCTTGATGGCCCACACGAACGGCCGCTCCGACGCCTCGAGGCCCCGGGCGAGCTCGATGACCTGCTTCGGCGACAGCTGCGCGAGGCTGCCGAAGCTGATGTAGAGCACGGACGACGCCGGCCGGGCGTCGAGCCACGACAGGACGAGGCCGACGTCGACGTCCGCGCGGTTGCCCCGGCCGGCCATCGCGTCCGCGTCCAAACCGCCGGAGGCGCACGTCGGCCCGATGGCCCACGTCTTCCTGCCGAGCGCCGCCGCGTAGCAGTCGACGAAGACGCCCTCGAGGTCGCGGAACGTGTTGATGAGTAGGCCGTCGGCGGTGGCCTCGGCCTCGACGATGTCGCGCTCGTAGTTCACCATTCCAGGCCACTGGAAGAAGCCGCGGAACGTGGCCCTGTTCCCGACGGCGCGCACGGGGAAGTCCGGCACCTCGAACGTCTCCAGCTCGTCGGCGACGCGGTCGTACACGCCGTGCGTGGACAGGCTGTGCGTGGCGAGGAGGTAGTAGGCGGACGGGCAGTGCAGCACCAGGCGCAGGATGCCGTGGCGGGCGCACACCCCCGCCGTCCACGGGTTGCACCAGTCGGCGATGAGGCAGTCGGGGCGCCGGGGCAGCGACCGCACGTACTCGTCCAGCGGCTCGTCCATCTTCCACAAGGCCTGGAAGAAGGGCATGAAGTGTTCTTTCTCCACCACCATGTCGATGTTCTCCGTCCCCTCCGGCAGCCCGAGCCCCGGGCCGGGGAACGCGACCTCCGCGAGCTCGACGTCGAGCCCCGCCCGCCGCGCGCTCTCGACGACGGCCCGGTTGCGCACGGCGTTGACGGGCGTGGTGACCACGGTGACGCGCGCGCCCCGGCCGGCGAGGAGGCGCGCCAGGTCCACCATCGGGATGATGTGGCCCTGCGCCACCAGCGGCACGAGCACGAAGTGAAGCCCCGCCATTGGCTGCCTGTGCCTGTCAACTCCTAGCCTCTATCTCTCGCTCTGCTTTCTCGGTAGCTTAGATGGCTGGCGCCGCGTGCACCTTATAAAACAAGGAGGGCTAGTCACCGCGACACGACCGATGCTGAGGTTGCATGCCCAAGCTCGAGGTTGAAGACGTGATGCGTACACGCACCGACGCAAGCCTGGTGTGGACGAGGGAGATCTGGAGAGAAGTGGCCGAGACGGGACGACGCGATAAGGACCGTGAGGCCGGGAGACGAACAGGAGTAAAGGACAGATCAGTGTACCTGCTGTGTTCGAATTTGGGTCATTATGTGAGGAGGAGATTCGGAGAATTCAAGCCGTGTCTGTTATACCCAGTTAGATCTACTAACAGTGAGATCAGTCGAGTCTTAACTAAATCAATAGGAAAAACTTGTCCTTTATGCAAGATGAAAAAGGGGATAGGGAAACTGTCACCGTCGGTTTTAGGCGCCGAGGTGCTGGAGTCCGCCATGTCGGGCTTGGAGGCGCAGTGGCGGCGGAGAAGGGCTTCCCGTCACTTGTGCGGTCCCTGTGAAACGGAGTAGGGTCTAGGGTTTGTAGGTGGGAACAGTGGCGGCGGCGAACATCCTCTCCCGTGCCCCGGCCTCCCACCTCTATTTATTTACCGCACGTGACAGGGGCCCTCCAACCATAGGTGGGTTGGGCTCCCCCGTTCAAGGAGCGGATCAAGGTCCCTAATGGGCCGTTGGGTCCAATAGGAGGAGAGATCAAAACCCTAACATTCTCCCCCTTGATCTCTTCTAATAACTTATCTTAACCTTGTCTTATTCTTAATTTAAATACTTAACTCCGTCTCATTATAAAGAAATGCTTAGAGCGCGTCTCGTCGTCACAGAAACAATCTCTGTTGGACTTGACGGCTACAGTACATCTCTCTAATTTGAGATAAAGTTCTAACTAAAGGGCCCTAAGTGTTCAGGAATCATAGGCTTTCCCTTAACCCCATGCCGGCTAGGTGTTTTCTAAACACGTTGGGTGGTAGGCCTTTTGTGAGCGGATCCGCTAACATATTATCCGTCTTAATATACTCAAGGCTTATAACATGATCCTGAACTTTCTCTTTCACAACATAGTACTTGATGTCAATGTGTTTGGCAGCACCACTTGACCTATTATTGTGAGCATATTCAACTGCGGGATTATTATCGCAGTACAACTTAAGTGGTCTCTCAATGCTATCTACCACTCTTAATCCGGGCAAAAACTTCTTAAGCCAACTCACCTGCCCCGAGGCCTCATAACATGCTACAAACTCAGCGTACATCGTCGATGACGTGACGAGAGTCTGTTTGGAGCTTTTCCACGATATGGCTCCACCTGCGAGGGTGAATATGTAACCTGACGTGGATTTCCTTTCATCCCCCGCATAATCTGAATCTGAAAACCCCACTATCTCTAGGGAGTCAGTCTTATTATAACTTAACATGAAGCCTTTAGTACCCTGCAGGTAACGTAAGACTTTCTTAACTAACTTCCAGTGTTCTGTACCTGGATTTTTCTGATATCTGCCAAGCAACCCGGTAACAAAAGCTATGTCAGGGCGAGTACAAATTTGAGCATATTGTAAGCTTCCGACAGCTGAAGCATAAGGTACTGATCTCATTTGTTCGAGCTCGAACTGATTCTTGGGACACTGATGTTCCCCATATCTATCGCCCTTAACAATGGGTGCAGGTGATGGACTGCACTTGTGCATACTATATTTCTTAAGAATCTTTTCTATGTATGCCTTTTGTGACAGCCCTAATACCCCTCTATTTCTATCACGGTGAATCTCAATCCCCAGAACAAAAGAGGCTTCACCGAGGTCTTTCATATCAAAATGCGAGGACAAGAACTTCTTAGTCTCCATTAGTAGAGTGACATCATTGCTTGCTAGCAAAATATCATCCACATATAGGACCAAGAAGATGAACTTAGAATTCTTAAACTTTACATAAACACAATTGTCCTCTACATTTGCCTTAAACCCAAACTTTCTTATTGTATTATCAAACTTCAAATACCACTGTCTTGAAGCTTGTTTAAGTCCATAAATAGACTTCCTTAGGCGGCACCCCATGTTTTCATTTCCTTCTATGACAAAACCTTTCGGTTGTGCCATGTAAACATCTTCCTCAAGATCCCCATTTAGGAATGCCGTCTTAACATCCATCTGATGTAATTCTAAATCAAAATATGCTACTAGCGCCATTATTATTCTAAAAGAATCTTTACATGAGACCGGAGAAAAAGTCTCATTGTAATCAATTCCTTCTCTCTGAGTAAAGCCTTTTGCCACGAGTCGCGCCTTACGTCTTTCAACATTCCCTTGGGAGTCATACTTAGTTTTATAAACCCATTTACAACCAACTTTCTTAGCTCCCTTAGGAATTTCCATCAGTTCCCAAACTTTATTGGAATCCATGGACCTTATTTCATCTCTCATGGCTTCTAACCACTTCTCACAGTGTTCGCTTCTCATGGCTTGTTCATATGTAGTGGGATCATCCTCCATATGAAATTCTTCGGTTTCATAAACCTCATAATCATCTGAAATAGCTGATCTTCTAACTCTTTCTGATCTTCTAAGATTCTGATCATTTGGCGCTATTTGGGGTTGTTGTTGTTCTTCCTGATGCTCGACGTGCTGTTCTAATGGATCCTGAAGGACAGGTTCCAGATTTTCATTAGATGTCGGCAATGGAGGACTAACAACCGGTGCTGGCACTGTAGTGTCTAGCACTGTTGGTGCAACAGCTATGGGTAGCACAAAGAATTGTTCCTGAAGCATTGGAGTAGGGGCATAAACCCTTTTCTCCTCTAAATTAATCTCTTGTGCTACCCTGCTCCCCCTTATCAAATCATCTTCTAAGAACTCAGCATGTCTGGTTTCCACAAACTTAGTATGCCTGTCAGGGCAGTAAAAGCGGTAACCTTTTGACCTATCTGGGTAGCCAATGAAATGGCAACTAACTGTCTTAGGATCTAATTTTCCTAAATTTGGGTTAAATATCTTAGCCTCAGCAGGACAGCCCCACACCCTTAAATACTTAAGTGAGGGTACTCTGCCAGTCCATAGCTCGTACGGTGTTTTAGGCACCGACTTACTTGGAACACGATTAAGAATGTGAATGGCGGTTTTTAACGCCTCCATCCACAAACTTACCGGTAGGGTGGAGTAGCTAATCATACTTCTTACCATATCCATTAAGGTACGGTTTCTTCTCTCAGCCACTCCATTCTGCTGAGGATCTCCTGGCATGGAATACTGGGCAACTATGCCATTTTCCTGAAGGAACTTTGCAAAAGGTCCCGGAACTTGGCCATACGGGGTATGTCGCCCATAATATTCCCCACCACGGTCTGATCTTACTATTTTGATCTTCTTATTGTGCTGATTTTCTACTTCTGCCTTAAATATCTTAAACTTGTCTAATGCTTCTGATCTTTCTCTTATTGGATAAATATAACCAAAACGCGAATAATCATCAGTGAAGGTTATGAATGAATCATAACCATCCACACTCTTAACAGGAAATGGTCCACAAATGTCTGTGTGGATTATTTCTAAATTCCCTGCACTTCGTTTGGCATCTTTCTTAACTTTCTTAACATACTTACCCTTAATACAATCAATGCACTGATCTAATTCTGAGAGTTCTAATGGCGGAAGAATTTCAGCCTTGACTAATCTATCAATTCTCCCCCTCGAAATGTGGCCTAATCTACAATGCCACAGTTTCGAAGAGTCAATCTGAATATTCTTACGCTTTCTATTTACATTCGTAGACGATGGAACTTTTTCATTCTCAACAGATATAGCATTAATATTCTCAGAAACTGATAACAAATAAAGTTTGTCTTGTCGGAAGGCAAGACCAACACACTTATCATTAGAGAGTATCTTACATCTGCCATTTCCAAAATGGCAAGCCAATCCATCATCATCTAATTTACTAACACTTATTAAGTTTCGATGCAAAGAAGGAACATAGAGTACATCAGAAAGCCTAAGTACAAAACCATCTAATAATGCCAAAGTCAGATCGCCAGTGGCTTCGACGTCGGCTTGTACTCCATTTGCCACCTTAATTGTTCTTTCGCCTCTTTGCAGGGTTCTCCTCGTATGGAATCCCTGTAAAGAGTTGGCAACATGAATTGTTGCACCTGAGTCAATCCACCAAGTAGATTTGGCATAACTAATATATAAGGATTCATCTACAAATGTAACTAAATCCTCACCATTCCTGTTGAGGTACTTCAAGAAACCAAGGCAATCCTTTTGCATGTGACCTGTTTTCTCACAGAACATGCACTGATCCGGTGCTAGCCAGGGCTTCTTGCGGAGTGGGTTTTGTGGCCTGTTCTGGTCCTGAGCCCCGTTGTTGTTCTGAGAATTCTGATTCTGAGGGTTCTGAGGGGCTTTACCCTGAGAGTTTGGTGCCTGAGCGCTGGAGGAAGAGCTGCCATCCCACTTTGGTTTCCCTTTTGGTCTGGCATTCTTATGGTGAAACTTCTTATTGTTGTTATGCTTCACGAAAAGAGCAGAGTCTCCCCGTGATTCCTTAAGTCTTTCCTCCTCCTGAGTGGCTTGACCAAGGAGCTTCTCAATGTTCCAGTCCTCAGGTGCCATGTTGTAGTGCACAACAAAGGCTTCAAACTCCTTTGGCAAAGAAGCTATGATCACATGAACGACAAATGGATCTGGAAGAACCATCTTCATTGATGCGAGCTTAGATGCCAAGGTGTTCATCCTCAGTATGTGCTCTCTAACACCACCACCAGTGTATTTCTTATTTATAAATTCTCTAATTAGCACACTGGCTTGAGTCTTAGTTGTACCATGAAACTGAGTTTTGACTTTTTCCAAATACTCAGTGATGGTGGTGCACTCAGGCAGTGATCCTCTGATGGGCTCAGAAATAGTTGCTTTAGCCAATGTCAGACATTTCTTATTGGAGTTGTCCCATTTTTTCTTTGCAAGATCATAGGACATCCTCACTGATGCATGCTCACGCTTGCGTGTAGCAAACGCTTCATCAGTCTCATTTTGTGCAATGACCGGTTCCTCAGGTTCCTGAGGGCACGGTTCATTGAGAGCTAAGTCGTTGTCCGTCATGACAAGGGCTAATTCATACTGCTCACGCCACGTCTTATAGTTGGTCCCGTTAAGTTTCGGAACCATCTGCACCCAGTTGGTGAGTCCTGAAATTCATATTAAAAAAAAATGGTGAGTAAACTTAGTAAAAGGGAATAACTGAATTTGAAATTGCATGTATTAATACAACGTTGGTCAGTATTAATATATACAATCCTTTGTACATTAAATCTATATCACCGCTGGGCAAGATTTAGAAATAATGCACATTAACTGATGAACTAAGCAATTATAATATTGATATAATCAACGCTGGTCAGAAAATAACAATATTATAAAATTTTCTAATTTCTTAAATTTGCCCCATAACTAAATCTCTCGTTGGTTCGAATATAATTAAGGAGCAAAATATACTTACTGAGCAGCGGAAAACGTGAATAAACTAAACTAATTCTTAATTCCAGAAACATTTCTAATATTGTCACTAAAAAAAAATTATCGCATTTGATAAAATTTGACTAATTTCAAAATCAAGAAAAAAATACTCATGCTAAAATATTTCTGGAAAATAAAAATCTTTTCTAATCAATATTGGCTAAAAGTGGCAGGGGGACGCAGCCATCAAGGCCCAGTCCGGCCCACGGCCCATGGCAGTGAAAAATAAATAGAAAAAGGTCACTGTTGCCTAAGCGGGCCGCGGCTAACGAAGTGGCCCAGCCGAGGATCCAGCCCGCGACCGCGGCGCGCGAGCGCCCGCCTGGGCCGGCGCGGCCCGTCAAATCTGAGCTGTTCGCGGAAATCCGACGGCTGTGCGCGCGTGTAGGGCGAATAAAACCCCGCCTGAGTGACTGCCCCGAAAACCCTAAGCCCCATTCTTTCTCTCCTCCTGCCGTGAGCCGTAGCAGCCGAAGGTCCCTTCGTTTCGCCGGCGGAGAAAATGGCGCCGCCGTGAGCCCCCTCGCCGGCGGGCGTGCTCGCCCGCGGCGGAGCACGCCGCCGTCGAGCGGCTTCACGAGCGGTGCCTTGCACCCGCGCGCGACTCAATTTAGCCGACGGCGACCGAAAGTTCGCCGGCCGGATGTCTTACCGCCGGCGGCGGTTACTTCTCCGGTGAGATAGGTTATCCTTTTCCTTCCATTTCGATCCGGATTTCTCTTTCTTATCACTAATCCGCACGGGTTTAGGGTTAGGGTTTCGCGTTCTTCTAATTACTAACTAGCCCGGGACGATGCTCATGGCATGTCGCTCGGCGGCTAACCCTAGAATAGGGTTTCTTATCACTAATTTGTACTCGAACTAATCCACTGTTAGGTGGCTCCGGTACCATTGTTATACCCAGTTAGATCTACTAACAGTGAGATCAGTCGAGTCTTAACTAAATCAATAGGAAAAACTTGTCCTTTATGCAAGATGAAAAAGGGGATAGGGAAACTGTCACCGTCGGTTTTAGGCGCCGAGGTGCTGGAGTCCGCCATGTCGGGCTTGGAGGCGCAGTGGCGGCGGAGAAGGGCTTCCCGTCACTTGTGCGGTCCCTGTGAAACGGAGTAGGGTCTAGGGTTTGTAGGTGGGAACAGTGGCGGCGGCGAACATCCTCTCCCGTGCCCCGGCCTCCCACCTCTATTTATTTACCGCACGTGACAGGGGCCCTCCAACCATAGGTGGGTTGGGCTCCCCCGTTCAAGGAGCGGATCAAGGTCCCTAATGGGCCGTTGGGTCCAATAGGAGGAGAGATCAAAACCCTAACAGTGTCGTGTCTATACGCACAAGGGAGGGCAGGTTTTACACGCCTAGCCACCACTACTGTACCGTTAGTAAGTAAGATTACAGCAATCATATGGTTACTGCTACAGGCTGGAAAATAATCATGTGGTCAAGGCTGTTAAGGCTAGAGAATAATCACATGGTTAAGGATATTAGTACAAGATTAGAACTATGGTTAATGCTAGAATCCTTCCACCTGACCTGGTAACTGGTATCAATAAGGAGATGGCATTGCAGCAGATTGGTCAGAGAGGGGGCGCATGTGGCGTACGGCGGCCAAGGAAAATCAGTTGTAGATAGAAGGGGAGACGTTCTAGAAGGGTGACGCGCTGACGTCTGCGCCGAGCGAAGCACCGTTCGGAGTTCGAAGTCCAAATCCAGTGGTCGTCCCTGTCCCTGTTCTGGCGGTAGCGGCCACTGACCACTGGTACAAGTACAATCCACAGGAAAGCAAGGCCGCATTCCAGCGAGGCAGTGCCCACTGACCACTGGTTGCTGGAAGCCAAGTGCACATCTCCTGTCAAAGGTGGAAAAAGAAAGAAGGCACACTGCGCATCTCGCGTGTACAGATTCTCCACGTAACCGATTTAAGTCCCCTATGGAAATTTCATTCTGAACATGAAATTGATTCCTCTACGATTCTTGTGTTCTAAAGGACAACAGGCTAATCATAGGAAAAGGAGGCTCCAGAAGTCCACATTGGGCAACAGCGTATCAGCCACCAACCCGTTCGCCTGCAGTTTTTCTTGGGCAGCTGCAAGGTGCGATGCTTGCGATGGCCACAGCAGTCTGCCAGCACGATGGTCAAAAACTCGGAATGCCAATTCGTCCTTGCCTGTGCCGTCGAAACTCTCAACATCCACATGCATCAGACGGACGAATCTGTCGGCGCAGCTGATAACGGACTCGTTGCCGGCCACTGGTATCTTGACATGTGAAGAAGTGGTATATATGCTTCAGTAAACCCATATACAGCACAAAGCACTAATCGAAAACACCCAAGAACTTATTGGTTGCCAGGTACCAACTGTCTGCGTTTTCTAGTCAAATTGGTCAACATGGTTACACTAAGACCACCAAAATTGACAAGGAATTCGATACAGCTCTTTTCTAAAAGGAAAAAAAAACAAAAATAATAGGTTATAGGAGTACCTTGTTTGCTTCTGCTCCAACTATCTTCTGAACCTCTACTTCTTGGCTGTTTCCAAATTGTTTATCTGTGTCGAATAAGGGCCTCCTTGGCACAGCGGCTCTTGTCACGAAGCTGTACCAAAGGGGCATTAAAAAATGGCTGCTTATAAGAAGCCCGAGAGAGCCAGAACCATTTTTAAATTGAGGAATCAAAGCCATTTTAGCCAAACGTTTTCTAAAAAGATTTTAACTCCACAAGAGGAGCAAAAGCCGAAGCCCTTTTAAGAGAATTCAGAGCCCTGCCAAACTGACCCTAAACCATTCATATACACCTAGCATATCACTTTCCACTGGTCAACATCAAAGACGTGATAGAACATTAAAATGATCCCAGCATAGCTAATATATGAGACCTTTTAAGATTGTATGGTAATAAAATAATACGTGTGACATATCTACACGAAAAATGGTGATCAAAGAAGAAAGTGAACATATAGGAGAGTAACAAAAAAAAAATCCAAAGAGACCAGACAACAAAGAGGAATTTTGAAGCAGCATGCATCGCAGGCCCAAGGGCGAATCCAGCAGGGTTTGTCGGGTCTGGTGACCGCGACGAGATTTCTAAACCCTTTAGTAAATTATTGTTTAATTTCAAGAAAATTTATATCATGCAATGAAGTTGACCCCGATGAGCTAATGATGTTTTCGTCTAGATTCGCCACTTGCAGGCCCACAGCTTGTCAGACAAGAAACCACGACTCTGGGGCCAAAGCTGTGGCAATTTGCAATTTGTTAAGCTGCCGGCCTCTTATCTCCTTGATAACATAACATGCGTCACCAAACCTGCCCACATCGCTTTCATAGCACGAGGAACAGACACTACATATATACCTCAGCTGCTATCTCCTCCGGTTCAAACAGCATACGACCTCTCCCAGAACAACTACTGTATGCTTCTCCACTTCACCATCTCACAGCCACAGCCATGGCCTCTGCCACCCAAGCACTCGGCCATAATAACCTGGATGCCTCTGAAAGGACAACACACTTCGTGCTGGTTCCACTGATGGCACAGGGACACACCATCCCCATGACTGACATGGCATACCTGCTAGCCAAGCATGGCGCGCAGGTCAGCTTCATCACCGCACCACTGAACGCCTCCAGGATCACAGGGTTCATCGATCACGCAGAGGCGTCAGGCCTCGCGATCCAGTTCATCAAGCTCCGCTTCCCCGCCGTTGAGTTTGGCCTGCCTGAAGGATGCGAGAACGCCGACATGATCAAATCCAAAGATCTGTTCAAGAACTTCTTGGATGCCTGCGCAGCGCTTCGGGAGCCACTCGCTGCATACCTCAGCCAGCAATGTCAATCTCCAAGCTGCATCATATCAGACATGATGCACTGGTGGACAGGTGACATCGCAAGGGAGTTTGGTATCCCAAGGCTGACGTTTAATGGCTTTTGCGGCTTCGCGTACCTTGCCAGGTATTTTGTGTCAATATATATAAAGCATATTTTATCACGAAAAATGTAATTGGTCCAAAAACAGGAGTAAAAAGTAGCATGTGTTCCTTCACAAAAGAAAGGCCACATTTATTTCTGCTTATAACCGTCACATAATGGAGATTTTTTTGATTCTCGACTTAGCTACTTCAAAGTTCTGAAGCAGCAGTAAAATATAAGCAAAAATAATCAAAGCATTTGGTGGGACTCTCGCTTTTTTCACTGAAAAGTGGAAATCTGATTATAAGTGGAAATAAACATGGCCAAAGGCAATTATGTTTGTGTAAAATAAATTAAAGTATTCATCTGAGCACTACTAAGAAACGTTTTTTATGTGTAAACTAAAGGAAAAAAATATTAATCCTAGTACTAATTAATCAGCAATAATATTTTAGTTTACACTCCAACCAGTAATGGCAGAAATTCAACAATAACATGCTGACTACGAACTGGCAGTAACAGCAAACAAGTTTGCAGCATAATGTGATTAAATACAATATAATTATATTTTGCAGGTACATCATTGTCCGCGAAAACTTACTGGAACAAGTTGAAGATGAGAATGAGCTCATTAGTTTCCCAGGATTCCCTACGCTCCTTGAGTTGGCAAAGGCAAAATGCCCTGGAAGTATATCTATTCCTGGTCTGGATCAAACCCGTAAGAACATCTATGAGGAAGAGATGAAATCCAGTGGTGTTGTCATAAACAGCTTCCAAGAGCTGGAGGCTTTGTACATCGAGTCCTTTGAGCAGATTACAGGGAAGAAGGTTTGGACAGTGGGACCAATGTGTCTGTGCAACCAGGACAGCAACACGATGGCTGCAAGAGGAAACAAGGCCTCAATGGATGAGGCACAGTGCTTGCAATGGCTTGATTCCATGAATCCAGGCTCGGTGATCTTTGTAAGCTTCGGCAGTATGGCCTGCACTGCACCTCAACAGCTTGTTGAGCTGGGACTAGGGTTGGAATCTTCCAACAAGCCGTTCATCTGGGTGATTAAAGCAGGAGATAGGTTTCCAGAAGTTGAGGAATGGCTCGCGGATGGGTTCGAAGAACGAGTAAAGAACAGAGGCTTGATCATAAGGGGCTGGGCGCCACAGGTAATGATCCTGTGGCACAAATCTATTGGAGGTTTCATGACACACTGTGGGTGGAACTCAACATTAGAGGGTATCTGTGCAGGCGTGCCCTTGATCACATGGCCACACTTTGCAGAGCAGTTTGTGAACGAAAGGTTGGTGGTGGATGTGCTGAAAACTGGGGTAGAGGTTGGAGTGAAAGCAGTGACACAATGGGGGCATGAACAAAAGGAGGCTACAGTGACGAGGGATGCTGTGGAGACTGCTGTGTCCAAGTTGATGGATGCGGGGGAGGCTGCAGAGGAGATGAGGATGAGAGCAAAAGAATTTGGTGTTAAGGCAAGGAAGGCTTTGGAAGAGGGAGGTTCTTCGTATAATAGTATAAATATATTGATTCATGAAATGGGAAACCGGACAAACTATAATGCATAATACTCTCAAGAGTTATCTTTGAAATTATCCTGTAACCTGAATCAGGCAGACTATCAAGAGATAAGATCTACTCTAAGTTACCGCACAATCAGTTCCCATGTGTTGCTTAGCTTCATAGCAATCATCAGATTGTGATGATCCGTTCCTCTTCTACAGATGTTAACTTGCTAACCTCTCCTCTCATATGCCTTTGCCCACCAGTTGTGCCATGTCTATATGTTGATCCTCAAACACCATTAAACAGCATGCTATTGTGCTAACAAGACATTTAAGAAAATGTAACACTAAGAATAAATGGGCCAGTGATGGTCAATTGCAATTAAAATGCATATGCAAGGTCATAGAACTTAGAAGCTTGTTAGAAATGGAAAATACATCATGTACAACCTATATGTACATCTGTATTACAACATGGTGACTGGAACCTTCAAACAAATGTATGTGTTGATAATTGACTACAAGTGCAGAATTCTAATCAATGAGGCATTGAGCTTTCTTCAGGATTTCACCAAGCTATAAGGAAAATTAGTTACTTACTAGCTAAGATATGAAATCATTTTGATACTTGGCCTCTGATTGGATCTCTTGAGGAACCTGCATTATAATATCAATAACTTCTCTAGGCCCTGTTTGGATCCATAGAATCGAATCCTATTCCAGGCATCAGATTCTACCAATTAGATTCCACAAGAAATGGATTACCTGAAATTTGTTTCAATTCAATTTTCTTGTTTGGCTGCACATGGTCTCAAATTCACTTTCAACTGTGATCTTGGACGACCCTCTTGGGCATCTTGTCCGTTGCGATTCTTCTCCTGATTTCCAACGCGTGCGCTTGCAGATCGCGGGATGATGTGTGGGGCGCGGAAGTTCGTCCAGGCCGACCTCGGCGTCACGGACAGGCAGCTGGAGGTGCTCATCGACGCCACCAGCGACTCCCTCCGTCCCTCGTCGGCTTGCTGGCGGCGGGGTGGGCTTGCGACCGTGCGGGGCGGCGCCAGACCATCGTGCTCTCGGTGGTCTTGTTGCTGGCCGGCTCCGTCGTCACCGCCGCCGCCGAGTACGCCGCGCTCGTAGTGGGCCAGCTCGTCGCTAGCGTGGCCTGCGGATTCAGCCTCGTCGCGCTCGTCTACATCATGGAGATCTCGTCCACGACGCTCGCGGCGAGAGGCGAAGGGAGAAGCGAGTCGGGGGAGGGGACGGGCTCAATCTGTCGCAGTACAATTCGGTGGGCAGCCAAACAGCCCACCTTTGGAATACAATTCCAATTCACCCGATTTCTATAGAACCAAACATAGAAGAATTAAATTAAATCAATGTCTAACTAAAGTGCATGGAAAAAAAAAAGAACAAGTATATCACGCATGCCTAAAATAGTCACATAATCCATTCCAAATGTGCAATATTGCTCCTGCTCTCAAATTGGTTTCATTTAAAGAACAATATAATAGACATACTTTATCCGTCCTGAAATATAGTGCATTGTGACATTTAAAATTTAGTCTCAAATACAAGAAGATAATGGTTACTTAAATAAAAATACGTGATTATTTTGTATAAGGAAAGTAACTCATGCACTTGTCATAATTTGTATACGAAGACTAAGAGTTCACCATTTAATCATGCAGAAGAGAATCAAATTTTAATATATTATTGGGAAGGTATAAGTGAGGCGTACATATGTCTATGGCTCTCCCTTATTTTAGCTTAGAATGGCTACATTACTTTATATTGTGAGGCGTACATACGTCTATGACTCTCCCTTATTTTAGCTTAAAATGGCTACAATACTTTATATTTCAGGACGGAAAGAGTACTTTCCAAATCAAAAATTAATGAAAATAATGGGCACCCTCTTTATCTGCATTCATCCTCGTTGCCAGATGTTCCTCGAACGGAGCCTAATGGCAACCCACGTTCCAATGGTGTAGTATAAACTTTGTGCTCATAGCAAACTGATCTAGGAAACTTCGTTTCGCTAGAATAAATAATATAAGTTTATAAATTGTAACGCCCCGACCCGGGAAGGCGGCTAAGGTCCACTCTACACGTTAAATGAACCACACCTGCTAATTAACTATCTTGCACTTTCGTCCTCGCTTCGCGTAAAAGAACCGATCCAGAGTTAACAGCCTCCCAGGTCCAGGCTTTTAACTTGGTTCAGTTCTTCTTCAACTTCCAATTTGGTACTAAAGTTCGGTCACTACAGTACCACGCAAACTCGGCCCAGCCCACACCCTGCCGGTGCTATAGTATTGGGCCTCATTCCACTGTGAAAGGATCAAAATGCCTAAGAGGGGGTGAGGGTGAATTAGGCTAATTCTAAATTTCTTGTAATAATTAAGTCCTACACTTAGCCAATTTCACCCCCTTATGCCTAAAAGTGGTTCTATTATTCTACCGCACAAAAATTTTGCACCCTAGGTTCCAATCCTACTGTAGCATGGCAATTCTAAGAATGTAAAAACATAAATTGAATTGCTCAAATGTAAATGCTCAAAGTAAAGAGACGGAGAGGAACGCAACGATGTTTTTCGAGGTATTGGAGAGTCGTCATTCCCCACTAGTCCTAGTTGGAGCACCTGCGCAAGGGTATAGCTCCCCCTTGATCCGCGCAAGGATCAAGTGCTCTCTACGGGCTGATTCTTTAACACTCCGTCGTGGTGAATCACCCACAGCCGCTCACACCATGACTTAGGTCATCCACAAACTCCGTCAGATGATCACCAAGCTTCCAATCACCATCAAAGCCATCTAGGTGATGGCGATCACCAAGAATAACAAGCACGAACCCTCACTTGACCCAACCAAGCCTAATGAAAAGAGTGGACGCACACTTGCTACTCTCTATGTATTAATGAGATCCTTAATCTTGGATTAGCAAATCTCAACAACCCTACTAGACTCTTGCTCTCCCTTGCACTCTAAAGTGTTTTCTCAGCTGAACAAATAGGCAAGCGAGCCTAAATGCACGAGATGGAGGGGTATAAACAGCCCCAAACCAAGGAACTAGCCGTTACACTCCAACTCAGCAAAGTCGGGGTCACTGGACAGTAAGGTGGCGCACCGCCACCCCCTGTCTGGTGCCACCCCAACGGCTAGTTTTTGAACTAGCCGTTAGTGGGCTGGCACCGCCACCCCAGGGGCAGTGACCAAGTCTCTGAAACACCCCTCTCTAAATAAATATGGCGGTGCCCTGTCCGGTGCCACCATGTCCTGGGGGTGCTCTCTAGAAAATAGTGGCGGTGGCACCGCCACCCCAGGGACGTGCCATGTCCGGTGACCACCCCAGAATACCCAGCCTCTGGATAAAAGGGGCGGTGGCACCTCCACCTTGATGGCGGTGACCAGGGCGGTGCACACCGTCTTGTCCGCTGCCACCAGCCGTGCTACGATCCGTTTCAATTTCTGATTCGAAACGGTTTCTGACTTTCGATGAACTTAGGCTTCCTCCGAGCTACCTAGCGCTAGATTTTGACAAATGTGCACCACATTCTTCTCACTAGACACGCCTAGGTCAAGCTACCGATCTATGCCCCCTTTATAGTACGGTCAAAGGAAAAAAAAAAACAAAGTCTTACAACTAATATAAGTGTCTCTCAACGCCAAACGACACTTAGAACTGATCCGTCATTAACCTTGTCGTTCATCTTTTGAAAACCGAAATGATTTCCATCGACTTGGGCATGAAAATCATAATTGCCTAATCAATCACCATTACCGTGACTTAACTTCAATTGCCTCTGTAAAATACACGCTAGTCACAGTAATCTTGTGTAGTCATTAATCACCGAAACCCAACTAGGGGCCTAGATGTTTTCACACTAGGTCTCACATAAATCAATATATTAGCTGCTGTCTGTACATGGAACGGACAAATTTGATGTACAATAAAGCATCTTCATACAGATTTACTGGCGCACACTGCTGCAAGATATTCAGATAAACATTACAGCAAAATTAATAATAACTACAACAAATATATAAAGGCTTGCTCCTCGCCAAACCACCAAAGAACACAAACTATATGTTGATTCATGAACTATATGCAAAAAGTAACATAAGCAAGTTAACATACAACACCAAGTTGGGAACAACCTTAGCCAACTGTCTTGCAGCCATAATAACATTTTACGTATTGCAAGGGGTCTACTGAACTTTTACCAATATTCATGTGGCACACACATAACACTCATCACAAAGAAACTCTTTACCATACGCAAACACTCTTACTGGAGGTAGCGCATTTGACTTCATTTGGACACGAGCAGTGTGTCAGGCTTCCGCTGCTTGCTTGGTGTATTTGGCTTTGAACTTGGCCTAGAGCTTGATGCATTGCTTCCAGCAGTGCCAACTGCAAACAATTTGCCCAGAAACCGCAGCAGCTGCTGCCTTGGCAGCCTTTCATGCACTCTTGTCAAGCTCGATCAAGCTTCGGTCTGCTAAGATTGCCTGTGCCACAAGGTCGTGGCATGCACGGGCATAGACGACCCTCACTGCTTCTGCTGCGACATAGCCTCGGCTGGGTTCAACGGCGTTAGCAAGCAGTGCCCAAGAACCCTCATCACTGGCTGGAGCAGCTCCCAGGGAAGTGGTACCCTCACCTCGGCAGCAGTGGATCGAATCTTCAGAGCTCGTCAACGGAGAAAGAGAGATGATAGAGAAAGAATGGAGAGGAGAGATACGGAGTTGGAGAGAGAGAGTGGGGGTGGGGGTGGGGGGGAGGAATATAGAGGAGAGAACGCTTCTCGCGAGAAAATACTATGCATCTCGTGCTCAAGGACGCAGACTCATTTGACCCACACGAATCTTGATGGAATAAAAGCCATTTGATAGCCGGTGCTACAACCCATACTTGTGGAAAATACTTTACGAGAGCCGTACCAAACGGACATATCAAAATGGCATCTTATAATAAAGAGCCCGAAAGAGCTAGAGCCGTTTTTGTACCAAGAAGTCGAAGCCATGAAAGTGTGACTTAGCCGTTGCCGCAAAATGTTTTTTTTCAAAACAATTTTAGCTCCACAAGAGGAGCGGAAGCCAAAGTTGTTTTTTTTTCTTTATGAGAAGCCAAAGCACTGCCAAACAGACCTTGGACCGCTCGTATACACCTAGTACAATCACTTTCCACCAGTCGACATCAAAGACGTGATAGAACATTAAAATGATCCTAGCATAGCTAATATACGAGACCTTAAGATTGTATGGTATAAAATAATACGTGTGATATATCTACATGAAAAATGGTGATCAAAGAAGAAAGTGAACATATAGGAGAGTACAAAAACAATCCAAGTAACAGACCAGACAGCATAGAGGAATTTCGGAACTGTTGGTGATATGCCCGAGAGCCCATCATCACAATACGGATTAAAGGCCCAAGAGGATATTGATCCTAAAAGGGATTAGGGTTACTAATGAGCCTATGAGATAGAAGCCCATTTGGTACGCCCTATATATATGTGGGAGGGGCTAGGGGCGCCGATGATCAGTCGCCGCGCCTCCCCTCCTAGTCGCACCCTCCCTTCTCGGCCGCCGCCCTTGCCGTGCGCACGGTGCTAGCACACCGACGCCCGGCGTTCCATCCCCGTACGTGTGGACTCCGTAGAGGCGCTGCTGCGACTGCTGCGCTGATCGGCTGCTGGGATCAAGGACGAGGAGCTCGGTTCGTGGGACGTGATCGACTACTTCATCCACACCGACGCGCGACTTCTTCCGCTGCGCTGTGCGTCTAGTGGTAACGATCTATGATCTCCTACTCGCAAGTTTCTTGGATGTACGCGGTAGATTAGCTAGCGTAGCCTACCCGTTTCCCTACAGTGGTATCGGAGCCATCTTGCG
Source organism: Saccharum hybrid cultivar R570 (assembly GCA_038087645.1). NCBI lineage: Eukaryota > Viridiplantae > Streptophyta > Magnoliopsida > Poales > Poaceae > Saccharum > Saccharum hybrid cultivar. The sequence goes on along the minus strand of JAQSUU010000091.1, from coordinate 6,086,390 downwards.
TAGTTTTTGGTCTGGATCATTAGCATATATGTGATATGTTGTTGTAGTAGATTGGATCTATTACTCTTGCACGGTTTGATTGGATCAATTGGTCATAAGGGGTTAAAATAGGAGCAAGATGATTGCGGCATGTGACCAAAAAGATTAGTTTGTGTTCATTCTCTGTTGTGCATACGACATGTCCCTACCGGCTGGAATCACCACAAGGGACTAACTGTGTGCATAGTCAGTAGATTGAACCAACAGATCGAGGTCATGTGTAGATGCAGTCTTCTCAAGTGCAAAAGTTGCACGGTCAATGTGATTGACCTAGTGAAAATTGAGGCATTATGAATGGCTCGGATTTGAGGTGATGCGATCACTCCGATGAGATTTTCATAGGGATTCCATAGATGCGATCTATGTAATTCTGTGAGGTTTTCAGGGCGCTGCCCTGAGACCCGCGGGGGGCGGCTCCCCCCTCGACCCCCCGCCCGCTGACCGGCCAGCGGGACCGCCGTTGCTTTCCAGTTATAGCGGCTTCCTAAGCGCTACTTTGGTAGAACACGTCGTACGCCTAACTTGTTTTTGTAGGGTGTGATGTGAATGGTATGGCCTCAATGTCATGTGATGATGTATGTGATAATTTGTGCGGCCTGCGTGTCGCAAGTTAACACAACCGGGTTGAGGTTGCACCATTATTGTATAACGACCTGCGTGTCGACTTGTGATGTTTGAATCCTCATGTAATTATTTCACTAGCTATTAGATGTAATAGTTTAGTATCTATCCATGGAGGCTTCGAGCATGATGGCGATGTTGATCACCACAAGACAGGACGGATGGCAATGGAGGTCACATTGGAGCCATGGCGATGGAGCCCATTGTGATGAAAGAGGCCATACTATTCACAATATAATATGATTATATGCCTGTGATGTTTACTTTCCTGTCATACTATTCTTTCATGCTTTACATATGGTGGATGTTTTGTCATGGTAGAATAGCTCCCCTCAGAAAAGTTGAGTTTTTTTTTTCATGCCTTTTACCAATAGCTGCACCTATAATTTTTTGATCGCTGTGTGGTAGGTTTACCAAAGTAGAGTACCCTCAGCTATCATTTTGTATAGGGTGGATGTCGGACATTTACAAGCACAGTATTGGTTAACTCAGCAAAGCTATCAAAAAAGTTTTGGGCTTTAAGGCATAGTGTTGGGGCCGGGGCATTGGATGCCACCCGACAAACAAGAGTCGTATAGAGATATGATTAGCAATCTGTTGCTTACCTATGTCACTATTTTTTTCTAGCCGTGATGCCAAAGCTCACTAGGATTTTAGTGATTATGGATCTTGAACCACTATATGTCATTAGAGGGAAGATGACTTTGATATAGTAGGTTGTCTTTTGTTAAATTAGTTAATGAAAGTCTTTACATAAACATAGTGCTAAAATCTTGCTTTATTTTAATGTTGTAGATCATGTCTGCCAGTAACAATTCCACTTTCAATTTGCGATCTGTTCTTGAGAAAGAAAAGTTGAATGGAACAAACTTTATTGATTGGTACCGCAACCTGAGAATTGTTCTCAGGCAAGAGAAAAAGGAGTATGTTCTTGAGCAACCATATCCTGATGATCTCCCTGATGGTTCCACTGCTGCTGAACGCAGAGTTTATGAGAAACACTGCAATGACTCACTTGACGTCAGCTGTCTGATGCTCGCCACTATGTCCTCTGATCTGCAAAAGCAGTATGAGCATACGGATGCTCACACTATGATCGAGGGGCTACGTGGGATGTTTCAGAACCAAGCCAGGACTGAGAGGTTCAACATCTCGAAGTCCTTGTTTGCGTGCAAGCTGCCAGAAGGTAGTCCGGTCAGTCCTCATGTGATCAAAATGATTGGTTACATCGAGACTTTGGACAGACTTGGTTCTGAACTTCACCATGACCTGGCTACTGATGTCATTCTCCAGTCGCTCCCGGCGAGCTACGAGCCTTTTATCATGAACTTTCAGATGAATGGCTTGGAGAAAACATTGAGTGAATTGCATGGGATGCTAAAAACAGCAGAGGAGAGCATTAAGAAGAATCCCAATCATGTGATGATGGTTCAGAATGGGAACAAAAAGAGGAAGCGTTGGACGCCTCCCAAGGGTAAAGGCAAGGAAAAGGTTCCTAGCGGTGAGTCCTCGGGCTCTAAGCAAAAGCCAGCACCTAAAGCCAAACCTGGCCCCACTTCTGAGGATGAATGCTTCCACTGTCATGAAAAGGGACATTGGTCAAGGAACTGCAAGAAGTATTTAGAAGAAAAGAAGAAGAAGAAGGGAAGTGAGACTTCCACTTCAGGTATAAATGTTATAGAAATTAATATTGCATTATCTTCTAGTGAATCATGGGTATTTGATACTGGATCGATGATTCACACTTGCAAATCGTTGCAGGGTCTAAGTGAGACTAGAAGGTTTGCACGAGGCGAGTTGGACGTTCGTGTCGGCAATGGCGCAAAGGTTGCGGTGTTGGCGGTCGGCACCTACCACTTGTCTCTACCCTCCGGATTAGTTTTGGAATTAAATAATTGTTATTGCATTCCTGCTTTGAGCAAGAACATTATTTCTTCTTCATGTTTGGAAGAAGTTGATGGTTTTAAGATTGTAATAGAGAACAAACGTTGTTCTATATTTTGCAATGGTATTTTCTATGCTCATTGTCCATTGGTGAATGGATTATATGTTCTTGATCTTGAGGATAAATCTGTCTGTAACATTAATACTAAGAGGCTTAGACCAAATGATTTGAATCCCACATTTATTTGGCATTGTCGCTTAGGTCATATAAATGAGAAGCGCATTGAACAACTCCATAAAGATGGTTTGTTGAGCTCATTTGATTTTGAATCATTTGACACGTGCGAGTCTTGTTTACTTGGGAAGATGACCAAAGCGCCTTTCACTGGTCATAGTGAGAGGGCAAGTGACTTGTTGGGACTTGTACATACCGATGTATGTGGACCAATGAGCTCAATAGCCAGAGGTGGTTTTCAGTACTTCATTACTTTTACTGATGACTTTAGTAGATATGGTTATATCTACTTGATGAGGCACAAGTCTGAATCGTTTGATAAGTTCAAAGAATTTCAGAGTGAAGTACAAAATCAATTAGGCAAGACAATTAAGTTTCTGCGATCGGATCGTGGAGGTGAATATTTGAGCCTTGAATTTGGTGATCATTTGAAGCAATGTGGAATCGTTCCGCAGCTAACTCCGCCTGGAACGCCTCAATGGAATGGGGTATCCGAACGGAGGAACCGAACCTTGTTGGACATGGTTAGGTCGATGATGAGCCAAGCCGATCTTCCATTGTCATTTTGGGGTTATGCTCTTGAAACTGCTGCGTTCACACTGAATAGGGTTCCAAGTAAGTCTGTTGAGAAGACACCATATGAGATATGGACTGGGAAACGTCCCGGATTATCTTTTCTCAAAGTTTGGGGATGTGAGGCTTATGTCAAACGTTTGATGTCAGATAAGCTCACTCCAAAGTCAGACAAATGCTTCTTTGTGGGGTATCCTAAGGAAACCAAAGGATACTATTTTTTCAATAAAGCGGAAGGCAAAGTGTTTGTCGCTCGCAATGGTGTTTTTTTAGAAAAGGAGTTTCTCTCAAAAGGATTTAGTGGGAGCAAGGTGCAGCTTGAAGAAATTCAGGAAACACCCGAAACTGTTTCAGCACCCACTGAAGAGCCACGGGAAGTGCAAGATGTTGCACAACCTGTAGTTGAGGCACCAGCCCCACGAAGGTCTATAAGGGCACGTCGCGCAACTGACAAGCTCAACCTCCTTATCACGGAGGAGCGCCACGTATTATTGATGGAAAATGATGAGCCCATGACCTACACGGAAGCAATAATGGGACCCGACTCCGACAAATGGCTTGAGGCCATGGAATCCGAATTAAAATCCATGCATGACAATCAAGTTTGGAACTTGGTTGATCCAATTGACGGTGTGAGACCTATCGATTGTAAGTGGATTTTTAAGAAAAAGTTAGATATGGATGGAAATGTTCACATCTATAAGGCACGATTGGTGGCGAAAGGTTTCCGACAAATTCAAGGTGTTGACTATGAGGAAACTTTCTCGCCCGTCGCAATGCTAAAGTCTGTTCGGATTCTCCTAGCAATTGCTGCGTATTATGACTATGAAATATGGCAAATGGATGTCAAAACTGCTTTCCTTAATGGACATCTAAGCGAGGATGTGTATATGACACAGCCTGAAGGTTTTGTTGATCCTAAAAATGCTGGGAAAATATGTAAGCTTCACAGGTCTATTTATGGATTGAAGCAAGCATCTCGGAGTTGGAATATTCGTTTTGATGAAGTAGTCAAAGGGTTTGGCTTCATCAAGAATGAAGAAGAGCCTTGTATTTACAAAAAGGCTAGTGGGAGCGCACTTGTGTTTCTGGTCCTATATGTAGATGACATATTGCTGATCGGAAATGATATTCCAATGCTTGAAGCCGTTAAAACCTCATTGAAAAAGAGTTTTTCGATGAAGGATTTAGGAGAGGCGGCTTACGTTCTGGGGATAAAGATCTATAGAGATAGATCAAAAAGGCTAATTGGATTAAGCCAAGACACGTACATTGACAAGATATTGAATCGGTTCAATATGCAAGATTCCAAGAAAGGTTTCTTGCCAATGTCACATGGCGTTACTCTAAGCAAGAGTCAGTGTGCTACGACACCTGATGAGCGAAAGAGGATGAGTGCGATTCCTTATGCTTCAGCCATAGGATCCATCATGTATGCTATGCTTTGTACGCGCCCAGATGTCTCTTTTGCTCTAAGTGTTACGAGCAGGTACCAATCAAACTTCGGTGAAGATCACTGGACAGTTGTAAAGGGTATCCTTAAGAACTTGAGAAGAACTAAGGATATGTTCCTAATATTTGGAGGCGAAGATGAGCTCGTTGTAAAGGGTTACACCGATGCTAGTTTTCAAACAGATAAAGATGACTCCGCATCGCAATCCGGATTTGTTTTCTGCCTCAATGGTGGGGCAGTGAGCTGGAAGAGTTCCAAGCAAGATACGGTGGCTGATTCGACGACAGAGGCCGAGTATATTGCAGCTTCCGAAGCTGCAAAAGAAGCAGTTTGGATCAGAAAATTTGTTTCTGAGTTGGGTGTTGTTCCTAGTGCGTCCAGTCCAGTGGACCTCTATTGTGATAATAATGGTGCCATTGCGCTTGCAAAGGAGCCTAGATCACACAAGAAGTCCAAACATATACTACGGAAGTATCACCTCATCCGTCACTTTGTTGAGAGAGGTGATGTGAAGATTTGCAAGGTGCACACGGATTCAAACGTTGCTGATCCATTGACAAAGCCTCTCCCACAACCAAAGCATGAGGCGCACATGTGGTCTATGGGTATTAGATACTTACATAAGTGATTCTATTGTGCGTGGGAGAGTGTTATGTCATGAGTATGTTTATGTAATAATAAATAATTGTTATTTGTTCCATGGATGATTATCATTTATATTGATTATCAAGTACGTGACTTGATCGTGAAACTCTTTGTTTGTAATGATGTTGTTCTAAATTATCCCTAGTTTATGTCGTTATGTGGGACAATAACGACGTAGAGACTAGCACATGCATTAATTGATGATCATGTTTCACGGATCATAGATATGGAGATATCAGATTAATGATGTGGACACATGTTAGTGAACATGGTGTTGGATTGACCCACTCCAAGACAATACTGGGATTGTTATTTTGAATGTGCCATCAGTTGTTCTTGAGTGTTATACCTACTGGATCCTTAGACCTGAGATTGCCATTGTTTCTCACTGTGTGTAGTGGTGCATCTTGGGGTTGCTAAACGCTACTCCGTAAATGGGTAGTTATAAAAGTAGCTTACAGGTGTATCATGAAACATGGAATGGGATGTGTGCGGATCAAGATGGAATTTGCCCCTCCTAGATAACAGGAGAGATATCTCTGGGCCCCTCGAGATAGATGGATTAGAAAGTGCATGGCCATGCCAAAGTGATTAAAGAGTTAATCATAATGACTAAAGGTTAGTCATGAATAGAATCCACTATTAGATCGAGAGAATGGTCGAGCTATCACAAGGGTGGCACGCATCTCGCCTTGAGCTTGACTGGTATCGTGTGGCAAAAGGATCAGTGTATGAGTATATCTAAGGTTCGGCCGATATGATCTTTATGTGTATTTGTGAGTCACTATGCCCTGCTAGGTGCCGCTATTGACTAGTGATTCGGAAATGGTTTCCACTCACAACCATCTACACATGAACCTAACGGGTCACACACTTAAGGGGTTTGGAATGTTGGAAAACTTGCATAGATGATTGTCTCTAGTGCAAGTGGGAGATTGTTGGTGATATGCCCGAGAGCCCATCATCACAATACGGATTAAAGGCCCAAGAGGATATTGATCCTAAAAGGGATTAGGGTTACTAATGAGCCTATGAGATAGAAGCTCATTTGGTACGCCCTATATATATGTGGGAGGGGCTAGGGGCGCCGATGATCAGTCGCCGCGCCTCCCCTCCTAGTCGCACCCTCCCTTCTCGGCCGCCGCCCTTGCCGTGCGCACGGTGCTAGCACACCGACGCCCGGCGTTCCATCCCCGTACGTGTGGACTCCGTAGAGGCGCTGCTGCGACTGCTGCGCTGATCGGCTGCTGGGATCAAGGACGAGGAGCTCGGTTCGTGGGACGTGATCGACTACTTCATCCACACCGACGCGCGACTTCTTCCGCTGCGCTGTGCGTCTAGTGGTAACGATCTATGATCTCCTACTCGCAAGTTTCTTGGATGTACGCGGTAGATTAGCTAGCGTAGCCTACCCGTTTCCCTACAGGAACAGCATGCATCGCAGCATCACCTTGTCAGACAGGAAACTAGAAAGGTAGATTCAGCATAAAGAAACTGAGATATACTTGAAACTAACTGCTTTCTCTCTTCTTGTGAAACAGCGAGTACATCCCCTGAGAGAAGCAGCTAAGCATATCCTGGAAGCTTATACATACTCATCGATGTATATGGCAGATGACAATGACTAATCAGAACAGGTGTTTCTTGATTGGAAGTACTGCGTGCGCATGCAAGATTGCCAAGTGCATCTTTTCAAACTGAAGGGGCCCAGGGATCCAGTTTTCCAAATAGGGCCTCGTTTAGATGCACTCAAAAAGTTAAAAATTTTTCGCTCTCTCTCCGTCACATCAATCTTCGGACTCATGCATGAAATAGTAAATATAGGTAAAAAAAATAACTAATTACACAGTTTAGTTGAAAATCACGAGATGAATCTTTTGAGCCTAGTTGGTCCACGATTGGACAATATTTGTCAAATAAGCCAAAAATGATACTATTCATCAGGTTGAAATTTTTTCAGCATCTAAACGAGGCCTAGATGAGATCCGCCTGCGAAGAACTGGCACTCAGACTTCCTTTATGCAGACAATAATAAAGGCAACGCCAGCATCACCAGAAAGATCAAAAGGCTTCAAAGCCATATACTTAGGCCACATTTAGTTCTCAAAAATTTTCAAGATTCCCCGTCACATCGAATGTTTGGACACATACATGGAGCATTAAATGTAGACGAAAAAAAACTAATTACACAGTTTGGTAGAAAACCACGAGACGAATCTTTTGAACCTAATTAGTTTATGATTGGACACTAATTAACAGATACAAACGAAGTGCTACAGTAGCCCAAGCTAAAAATTTTCGCGAACTAAACACACCCTTAGCATTAGGTATGCAAAAAAAAAGTGCAAGCAAAATAGCATAACAAGAGACAGCAACACCATGTAATGATTATTCAAGTGTGACAGGCTAAACTTCTAGTGGATAGACTATTTGCTTACCCATTTTAGCCACACGATTTTCAAGAATGTTGGGTCATGTAACATGTTCGGCAGTAACGATGCTAGTCCAAGCTGTCTGTAGTCCAGTCGGACAGCCTGAAGACTGCTCCTGTTCAAGGCTCGAAAGCATTTCCCAAAGCTGTGGCAATTTCCAATTTGTTAAGCTGCCGGTCTCTTATCTCCTTGATAACATGACATGTGCACATGCGTCACCAAACCTGCCCACATGGCTTTCATAACACGGGGAACAGACACTACATATACCTATCTCCTCCGCTTCAAACACAAACAGCATACGACCTCTCCCAGAACAACTAGTGTATGCTTCTCCACTTCACCATCTCACATCCTGACAGCCATGGCCTCTGCCACCCAAGCACTCGCCCATAATAACCTGGATGCCTCCGGAAGGATGACACACTTCGTGCTGGTTCCACTGATGGCACAGGGCCACACCATCCCCATGACTGACATGGCATGCCTGCTCGCCAAGCATGGCGCGCGGGTCAGCTTCATCACCACACCGGTGAACGCCTCCAGGATCACAGGGTTCATCGATCACGCGGCGGCAGCAGGCCTCGCGATCCAATTCATCAAGCTCCGCTTCCCCGCCGTTGAGTTTGGCCTACCTGAAGGATGCGAGAACGTTGACATGATCAAATCCAGAGATCTGTTCAGGAACTTCATGGATGCCTGCGCTGCGCTTCGGGAACCACTCGCTGCATACCTCAGTCAGCAACGCCAATCTCCAAGCTGCATCATATCAGACATGAGCCACTGGTGGACAGGTGACATCGCAAGGGAGTTTGGTATCCCAAGGCTCACGTTTAATGGCTTCTGCGGCTTCGCGTACCTTGCCAGGTATTCTGTGTCAATAAATATAAAGCATATTTTATCACTAAAAATGACTTTGGTCCAAAAACTGGAGTAAAAGGTAGCGCACGTTCCTTCAGAAAAGAAAGCTCTTGTTTCTTACCACAGGGATTTTTTCGATTCTCGACTTAGAGCATGTCATGTGGGGCTCCACATACGTCAGACGCCGCAGGGCGCGTGACATCCGCAGGGCAGCAGAGCGGGCCTCGGAGCGCGACGCGCTAGCGCGCGATGCAGCGACCGCGATCACCGCGGACGCGGTTGGCAGGTCTGGCTCTAGGGGCTAGGAGAAGATTAGGCCCCAAAAATAGGAGTTTGTTTCCTAAATTAGTTGGCCAAGTGGCCTTTATATTCCCTGTACTTGGACTATGAAGAATCAATCAAGAATTATCAATCTAATCTCCTTCCTACCTCACGTAAGCCACCGGCAGAGGGGCATAACCTCGCGGTGAAGGTCTGGAGCGCGACTACGAACTACGTAGTCGCGGTCCACCATTGTTGAGCGCTCAGGCGCTTGACAACCTGGTATCGGTGTCTCGTCGATCCAAGTCTTCATCCTCCACCGCCCCTCCGGCCACCACCACAGCAGCCTGCCCCTCCTCCCCCACCACCAGCCCTACCTTATCCCCTGTTTCATCCGTAGCCTCGACTGCCGGCGACATGGGTGACAACGACGACCTCCGGGCCGCCATCGACGCCCTCACCAAGAACGTGGCGCTCATGCAGGCGTCCATTCAGGCCAACGCCAAGGCCATCGCCGACCTCACCACCTCCTCGTCGTCCGCCTCAGGTCCTCGCCAACACTCCGGCGAACACACCCAGGACCGACCCCCGAAGCACTGGCGGCCGGAGTTTCCGCGCTATGACGGCAAGACTGATCCGCTCATCTTCATCAACAAATGCGAATCTTTCTTCCTGCAGCAGCGCATCATGGCCGAAGAACGCGTCTGGATGGCCTCGTACAACCTCAACAACGTCGCCCAATTATGGTACATGCAGGTGCAGGAGGACGAGGGCACCCCGACTTGGGCGCGTTTCAAGGATCTCCTCAACTTGCGGTTCGGCCCCTCGCTTCGGTCGGCGCCGCTCTTCGAGCTCTCGGCCTGCCGTCGTACCGGAACGGTGACCGAGTACCAGGACCAGTGGCAGGCGCTGCTCCCCCGCGCCGGTAGGCTGGACGAGGCCCAGCGCATCCATCTCTTCACGGGCGGCCTGCTACCGCTGCTCAGCCTGCAGGTCCAGATGCAAAACCCCCAAAGCCTCGCGTCCGCCATGAGCCTGGCTCGGCAGTTCGAGCTGATGGCCGAGTACACGACCGCCCCGACTCCTGCCGCGCCGGCCAGGGCTCCCGCGCGCGGGCTGCTGGGCGCGCCGCCGCCTCGGCTGGCCCTTCCGGCGCCGCCACCACCAGCCGAGCGCGCCCCGGTGGCCGCAAACCCGGGGGACGGTCGCCAGGCCAAGCGGCTCTCCAAGGAGGAGCAAGCGGAGCGCCGCCGATTGGGCCTCTGCTACAACTGCAATGAACCCTACAGCAGATGCCACAATCGCGTCTGCCGTCGCATCTTCCATATCGCCGGCGTGGAACTCGACGACAACGACAGCACAGCCGCTAAAGAACCGGCAGCGGAGTCACCGGTCTTCTCCCTGCACGCCGTTGTCGGTGTTCCCAGCGGCGGCACGCTGCAGGTCATCGTCGCCTTGGGCGGTGCCTCGCTCGTCGCCCTCATCGACAGTGGGTCGACCCACAGCTTCATCTCCGCCGGGGCAGCGGAGCGTACCGGGCTCATGGTGGAGCCCCGTCCTCGTCTCACGCGTCGCCACCGTGGCACGCGACATGGAGGAGCGGGAGGCATTCTTGGCGGATGTCCGCTACCGTTTGGAGCAAGCTCAGCTTGTTCAGAAACACCACTACGACCGCCACCATCGTCACGTGGCTTATCAGGTGGGCGATTGGGCTTGGCTGCGGCTCCGCCAGCGCACCATGTCTTCTCTTCACCAAGCGCCGACCGGCAAGCTCAAGCCGCACTACATCGGGCCCTACCGCATCGTCGAGCTGCTCAACGATGTCGCTGTGCGCCTCCAACTGCCGCCGCACGCTCGCATACATGATGTGTTCCATATCAGCGTCCTCAAGAAGTTCAGCGGCGAACCTCCGTCCGCACCACCACCCCTGCCTCCCATTCACCATGGCGTGGTGACTCCAGCTCCAGCTCGGGTGGAGCGCGCACGCACAGCTCGTGGGGTTCGCCAGTTGCTGGTACACTGGCAAGGTGAGCCGCCGGAATCCGCCACCTGGGAGGACCTCGACGACTTCCGCGCGCAATTTCCAGACTTCCAGCTCGAGGACGAGCTGCTTCTCGAGGAGGGGAGAGATGTCATGTGGGGCTCCACATACGTCAGACGCCGCAGGGCGCGCGACATCCGCAGGGCAGCAGAGCGGGCCTCGGAGCGTGACGCGCTAGCGCGCGATGCAGCGACCGCGATCACCGCGGACGCGGTTGGCAGGTCCGGCTCTAGTGGCTAGGAGAAGATTAGGCCTCAAAAATAGGAGTTTGTTTCCTAAATTAGTTGGCCAAGTGGTCTTTATATTCCCTGTACTTGGACTATGAAGAATCAATCAAGAATTATCAATCTAATCTCCTTCCTACCTCACGTAAGCCACCGGCAGAGGGGCATAACCTCGCGGTGAAGGTCTGGAGCGCGACTATGAACTACGTAGTCGCGGTCCACCATTGTTGAGCGCTCAGGCGCTTGAGCATCTCCAAGAGTTTGCCAAATCAACTTGGCATCCATCTATTTTTGGCAAAACAGAAAAAATTATGCTCCAACAGTTTGGCATCCAACTTGGCAAATTTTAGCAACTTGGCAAATCTTCCCCCTCCACGCGCATATTTGCGCGCTGAGCGCGAGCGCGAATCCGGCTTCACGTGCAAATTTAAGCAGGGATCTTCGTTTCTTAGCGGGGCTCTTCGTTTCTTAACGGGGCTCTTCGTTCGCTTAGCGGCCCTCTTCATATTTTACCAAGTCTAAATAGCAAACGCTTGGAGAGTATTTTTTCACTTGCCATATATTTTAGCGAGTTGCCAAATCACGATATTTGCCAAGTGAATTTTGGCAAACTATTGGAGATGCTCCTAGCTACTTCAAAGTTTTGAACTGGCAGTTAGAATAAGCAGAAATAATCGAAGCATTTAGTTGGATTCTCGCTTTTTTGTCACCAAAAATCTGATTATTATAAGTGGAAATAAACATGGACAAAGGCAATTATGTATGGTAAAATAAATGGAAGTATTCATCTGAGCACTACTACTCAGAAACGGTTTTTATGAGTGTAACGTCAAGGGAAAATAGTAATCAGAGCATTGCTTCATCTGTCCAAATTATAAAACGTTTCAGCTTTTCTAGATACATTGGTTTTACTACGTATTTAGACATAGTGTACATCTAAGTAAGGATGGCAGCGGATCAGGATGGATATCCGCGGGTTTCGGGTCCTGCAGATTCGGGTTTGGGGATGATTTCTCCCCCACGGTTTTCGGGTTCGGTTTCGGGTTTGGTATCAGGTTTGGTTTTCCACCCGTGGATATCCAATGGATATCCGAAATAAATCATTTGGAATTAAAACTCGTGTTTTATAATATGCTAATAATAACTTGTTTACTTAGATTATTAAATCTATTCAAAATGGACTCATGAAAATATTTATTATTTGTTGCCTCTTATTTATACATATGAATATGTGTATATTTATCCGCGGGTTTCGGGTATCCATTCGGGTTTCAGGTATCCGCGGGTTTGGTTTTGGTGATGGATCTCCACCCGAATCAATGTTCGGTTTGGGTTCGGGTTTCGGTTTTGGGTGCACGGAGACTCCACCTGATCCGAACCCAACCCGTTGTCATCCTTACATCTAAGTGCATAGCAAAAAAATTATGTATCTATAAAAGATAAAACATCTTATAATTTGAAATGAAGTGAGTACTAATTAATCAGCAACAATATTTTAGTTTACACTCCAACCAATAATGGCAGAAATTCAACAATAACATGCTGACTAACTGGCAGTAACAGGAAACAAGTTTGCAGCATAATGTGATTAAATACAATATAATTATATTTTGCAGGTACATCATTGTCCGCGACAACTTACTGGAACAAGTTGAAGATGAGAATGAGCTCATTAGTTTCCCAGGATTCCCTACGCTCCTTGAGTTGGCAAAGGCAAAATGCCCTGGAAGTCTATCTGTTCCTGGTCTGGATCAAATCCGTAAGAACATGTATGAGGAGGAGATGAGATCCAATGGTGTTGTCATAAACAGCTTCCAAGAGCTGGAGGCTTTGTACATCGAGTCCTTTGAGCAGATTACAGGGAAGAAGGTTTGGACAGTGGGACCAATGTGTCTGTGCAACCAGGACAGCAACACGATGGCTGCAAGAGGAAACAAGGCCTCAATGGATGAGGCACAGTGCTTGCAATGGCTTGATTCCATGAATCCAGGCTCGGTGACCTTTGTAAGCTTCGGCAGTATGGCATGCACTGCACCTCAGCAGCTTGTTGAGCTGGGACTAGGGCTGGAATCTTCCAACAAACCGTTCATCTGGGTGATTAAAGCAGGAGATAAGTTTCCAGAAGTTGAGGAATGGCTCGCAGACGGGTTTGAAGAACGAGTAAAGGACAGAGGCTTGATCATAAGGGGCTGGGCGCCACAGGTAATGATCCTGTGGCACAAATCTATTGGAGGTTTCATGACACACTGTGGGTGGAACTCAACATTAGAGGGCATCTGTGCAGGCGTGCCCATGATCACATGGCCACACTTTGCAGAGCAGTTCGTGAACGAAAGGTTGGTGGTGGATGTGCTGAAAACTGGGGTGGAGGTTGGAGTGAAAGCAGTGACACATTGGGGGTATGAACAAAAGGAGGTTACAGTGACAAGGGATGCTGTGGAGACAGCTGTTTCCAGGTTGATGGATGAGGGGGAGGCAGCAGAGGAGATGAGGATCAGAGCAAAAGAATTTGGTGTTAAGGCAAGGAAGGCTTTGGAAGAGGGAGGTTTGTGGCGGAACCGCCCAGTTTAGCACGCTTTCAGGACGCTTGCCTTCCACTAGGCACTAGGAGCCCTGAAAGTGAGCTAAACCAGATGATTCCGTCGAGCACACCCGACGGGAGAACTCGAACGCTCCACATTTTCACCCGGGATCCAATAACGAGTACAAACTTACAATACTTAGTCCATTTCAAACAATACAGAGTCTCCGAAATAGTTATTACAATACCAGAAGTTCAGAGTGAATAATTAACAGCGGAAATGAAATAACATCTAGCGGAAGCGATGAGAATCCGTCTGTGCCCACCAGAAGAATCCTCCACACACGAAAAACCTGCTCAAAGTGCACCTGCAACAAGGGTAAAAATAACCCTGAGTACACAATGTACTCGCAAGACTTACCCGACTAGGGATTATATTTCCCGACTCTCAAGGATTATGATAGGCTTTATGGCTGGTGGGTTTTCTTGTTTGCGCGAAACAGCACTAAGAGTGTGTCCTAAATTCTGAACTTTTTAAAAGCCGTATTTTTTTCATTAACCAATAATCTATATAAGCACCTATGCTATAATCAAGCAAAAGTTGAGCAATTCAGGACCATTTCTTCATCATTTCATTAGCCAGTCATTACTACGATGCCAGAGCGTAGCCAAGCCGTACCGTCACGCAGAGACGGCGATTCGCGAATCAATGTGCCCAGCTGGGTACCCCGAAAAACACACGCCTCGCTTGTACCCTAGGCACAAGCAAGACCAACCCGTTCCCCTCCTGTCACGGGTTTCCAGGTCCCCGTCCAAACTTGGACTCCTAGCTCCCGACTTGAGGCCCGGCCTCAAAACGGTGCTAAGACCTCCACCTATCCCCGCCTCCAATCAGTCGGTCCGGAAAGAGCCGGAGCCCATGACAAGAGAGTAACAAGTCTTCCTAGCCCCCATCCGCTAGTATATGCTCGGGATAAGAAGATCTGTGACTTGACCAGGGTCCATGCAACGAACGGTCCTTAATTGACACGGACAGGGAAACAGTGCAACCCAATTATGCCTCGTGGCCGTGGGACATAACTTGCTACACCCACCAATACCCATACCACATCCCTGCCCGGTCACCATTTCCTTTCCATCATTTTATCCAGGATGTAATAATCATTAGAGTAACTCCCTATTGTGAGCAACGACAGGTTACTCACCCTACCGATGATCCTAAGCGAAGCAACTATACGATCCTGTACTAGTAAGACTCATTGGGTATAAATATATGTATATGCATGTGGGTATCATAGAAACTCCTGTAACTTAAATGCACAACATTTAAATATATATTAGATTTGCAAAAAAATAAGGGTTATGCACCGGGGCTTGCCTTGGGCAGGTGCACAGTCAGAGGTGTCAGTAGCGGGCGGCTCCTGGAACTCCTCAGGTACGAAGATCTCCTCCTCGTACTCCTCGATGACCTCCTCGTAGTCCGGCTCCTCCACTGCCACGTACTCGACTCCCTCGTGATCTACATGCATGCAATGATAGGACCACACTTAAAAGGTGACAACGGTAACTCTAAAAGATAATATGGTAAGCTAACATTCCCGCTACTAACAAGGTTGACCCGAAGCAAAACGACTCCAGCAACTAACAGACACACCACTTTCCGATTACCGATTTGCTACAGGCATTACTAGGGAAAATTAGCTACCCTAACAAACAAGCTATTCGCTGGCCATAAAATTTACAGCAAGCATCTAACAAAATTAAGCAGCTACTGTAAAAATTTTTAGAGCTAGGGCTATCCTCGATTTACCACGAAAATTCTACAAAATTGGTTGCATTAATAAACGTCACTTTAAGCAGAGATTTAATCGACCGAGCAACACTATAGTAGTGCACAAAAGGAAATTACTATCTGACAGTGCATGAATTTAGGAACTCAACAAGAGTGGTTTCACAATTTTTGGGACATCTACACTAGTCGCAAAAATTCCTCAAAGTTTGCTTCAAAAACTAAATTATCAAGTATTCTGAAATCGCTAAAACAAGAAAACCGTTTTCCCAGCGTGGCCCAACTGCGCAGCCCACGCGCGCAGCACGCGCCCACGCACGCGGCCCACGGTCGGGGGAGCCCGCGCGCTGGCAAACAAGCAGAAACCACCCCGAACTCCACCGAAAACAACCCGCGCCCCATGCTACTGTTTCTCCTCTCAGCGCTTTTGCACTAAAACCCACGGACTAACCCGTCTTCACCAAGACGGGGTCCCTGGCCTGCCCCGCGCACACCGGCGTGCCGGAGACGGCGCTGAGCGGCTACGCCGGCCCACGGAGAGCCTCTACCGCGCAGCTAAGGGGGGGACACTCACCTTGGGACCGACGCGGGACTAGGGGCAGAAGCACACTCCCGGGGACACGGCCAACGGACTCCTCCATGACGACGGACGACTGCAAGGGACGGCGTTGCTGTTCCGGTGAACGGCGGCCCAGGCAAACGGAACAAGGACTACGAGCACGAGTAACTTACTCCGAACCCCGCTGAGGCGATGCTGAGCCAAGAGCCGCTCGGAGGCGAGCTGGCCACACGCGACCCGAGGGGTGCGGCGGCGCCCCGGACGGACACGGTCGCGTCACGGAAGGAACGGGAGCACCACAGCTCCAACCAACGGGCGCACCGCAAAGAGAAGCTCAGGGCGAACCGTTCGGAGCAACTAGATGAGTTCCCGAGAAGACGAGCAAAGCCGACCACAAAAAAGGGGGAAAACGCCCAGCAATGGCGTCGCCGGCCTACACTTCAAAAATTGGGGACCGTGGGGGCTCCACCACTTCAATTCCGCGCACGGGGAGGTAGGCGGGATCAGAGCAAAGCTGCTGCCGCAAGGACACAGGGACGAGCACTGCAGGGCGGGGCCGGCAGTGGTCCACAGCCGGGCGGCAAGGGAAACAGGGGAGTCGCCACGGCGGCCGGCTCAAGCGGCAGGACAGTCCTGGGCTCAGAGTAGGTAACGCGGTGGTGAGACATTAAGGTGACGCGATGCTCGTTGACGGCCAAGCAAGGTGGGCGGTGGTCGGTGAGCTCTGCGCCACGGCAGCGTGCGCCTGCACGCGACCGCCCAGGCCCGCACTGGTTGCGGCGAGGGGGAAGCAACGGCAGAAGAGCCAGCGGCACACGTGATCAGCCAGGGAGGTCAACCGCAGCAGTGCGACGCTGAGGGGGGGGCACCCACCGCGGCGCGCACAGACCGAGCCGGCCGACCGCGCGGTGCCGCGACCGCGCTCCGGAAGCCAGAAAACCCGACGCAACACGCAAGCACGATTTTCAAAGCTCCGAGAACTGCTAGCAGGTGACAACCGACCCTGAACCAACCTCACTACCCCAAAGATCAACCTTTAGCCCTCCTAACCGAGCTATAACCCAACCCCACTGCTCTGCTAAAACTTTCGGAAAAACACCCGCGAACACGGCCTTGCCACTGCCATTAAGCGACTTGAGAAACACTAAGTCCGGGGTTGATCTTCGTCGCGAGTTCGTGTTTCGGGTTATAAGAAAAACTAGCTAGGGATGGAAATACTCGACAACACCAGAAAGAGATGTGCATGCCCCGCTTAAATGCATTGACACGCGGTAACACCGGGGGTGTTACAGCTCTACCCCCCTAAAAGAAAATCTCGACCCGAGATTTCCCGTGCCTAGTGTGGAGAAAAGAGGGTAGGGAAAAATTTCACTGAACAGTTTACCTTCAGGGGCTAGATAAGAGATGGGGATAGTGCTTCAAGATATAACTCTCTAGCTCCCATGTTGCTTCATCTTCCGAATGATGTTGCCACTGGACCTTGTAAAATTTCACCACATTGTTCCTGGTCACTCTCTCTTTTTCGTCCAAGATTTTTACCGGATGCTCTCATAAGAAAGGTCCGGTTGAAGGGAAAGCCCTTCAATTTCTACTACCTCAGGGGAAACCCGCAAACACTTTTTCAACTGGGACACATGAAAAACATCGTGGACAGCTGACAAAATATCCGGGAGCTGAATGCGGTAGGCCACGGAACCACGTCGGGCCAAAACCTTGTAGGGCCCAACATAGCGTGGGGCTAGCTTCCCACGGACACCAAAACGATGCACACCTTTCATGGGAGACACCTTGAGATACACATAATCCCCAACTCAAATTCCAAGGGCCTCCTTCTGTTGTCTGCATAGATTTTTTTTGTCGATTCTGTGCTGCCTTTAAATGACTCCGGATAATCCCAACCTTTTCTCTTGCTTCAAGCACAAAGTCAGGCCCGAAATAACCACGGTCTCCCACCTCAACCCAGTTGAGTGGGGTTCTGCATTTCTTGCCATAAAGAGCCTCAAATGGTGCCATCTGAATGCTCTCATGATAGCTGTTATTATAAGAAAACTCAGCCAACTTCAAACATTCGTCCCACTTTTCAGGAAAGGAGATGACACAAGCTCTCAACATATCCTCAAGCACTTGATTCACCCTCTCTGTCTGACCATCGGTCTGGGGATGATAGGTTGAACTTCTGAGAAGGCGCGTACCAAGGCATTCTTGGAGTTGTATCCAAAAACGCGACATGAAAACCGCTCCACGGTCAGAAACAATGGTAAGCGGAACTCCATGAAGGGTCACAATGTGATCAAAATACAGCTTGGCATACTGCGAGGCTGTATACCTCGTACCCACTGGAAGAAAATGAGCAGTCTTAGTGAGGCGATCCACAATGACCCAAATAGAATCATGGCCCTTGGCGGTGCGAGGTAATCCAGTAATAACATCCATGGAAATATCCTCCCACTTCCAGACCGGAATGGGCAAAGGCTGTAGAAAACCCGGCCTCCGCAGATGGTCTGCCTTAACTCTCCCACAAATATCGCACTCAGCAATATACTTGGTGATATCCTGCTTCATATATGACCACCAATACAGCTGACGCAGATCATGGTACATCTTGTTACTCCCCGGGTGAATAGATAGCTTGGACTGGTGGGCTTCCTCCAGAATCTTCCTTCTAAGCTCCTCATTACCGGGAACCACTAACCGGTTCTTGTACTTCACCACACCTTGCTCATCAATGCTGAAGTGCGGACCACGCCCTTCAGACATCAACTTCTTGATGTGGGGAATCTCCGAGACATCATACCTTTGTTCCGCGATGATTTGCTCAAGCAACTCAGAGACTAAAGCAATCTGTGCCAACACTGCAGAGTGAGGGAGAGGCACGGACTCTTCCTCAGGCACGTGTGACTTGCGGCTCAAAGCATCAGCCACCACATTAGCTTTTCCCGGATGATAATGGACCTCCAAGTTGTAATCTTTAATTAACTCAAGCCATCTCCTCTGCCTCAGATTCAACTCAGGTTGAGAAAAAATATATCTAAGGCTCTTATGGTCCGTAAAAATATGCACTTTATTCCCCAACAAATAGTGTCTCCAAATTTTTAGAGCGTGCACCACTGCAGCTAGCTCTAAATCATGGGTTGGGTAATTCACTTCGTGCTTTTTCAGTTGGCGCGAAGCATATGCTATCACACGCCCCTCTTGCATAAGCACACACCCAAGCCCAGTCCTGGAGGCATCACAAAAAACATCAAAAGGCTTCTCAATGTCCGGTTGAGCTAGAACAGGAGCTGAGGTAAGGAACTTCTTCAAGGCCTGAAAAGCTTCTTCACACGCCGAACTCCATACAAACTTGGCATCCTTCTGAAGTAACTTGGTCATAGGTTGGGCTATTTTAGAGAAATCTGGAATGAAACGCCGATAGTATCCGGCGAGACCCAGAAACTGTCGGATTTGATGCACGGAGGCAGGAGACCTCCAATCCAACACATCCTGAACCTTGCTAGGATCTACAGACACACCCTCAGGGGTCAGAACATGTCCCAAGAACTGAACTCGATCCAACCAAAACTCACACTTGCTGAACTTAGCGTACAGCTTGTGCTCTCGCAACCGGGTCAGAACGGTGCGGAGATGCCGTGCATGCTCTTCTTCATTCTTGGAATAGATCAAGATGTCGTCGATGAACACTACTACAAACTTATCTAGCTCTGGCATAAAGACTGAATTCATGAGATACATGAAAAATGCAGGAGCATTTGTGAGACCGAAAGACATGACTAGGTACTCATACAACCCATACCTAGTAGAAAAAGCTATCTTTGGTATATCTTGTGGCCGAATCTTTATCTGATGATATCCCGACCGAAGATCTATTTTAGAGAACACCTTTGCCCCAGCCAACTGATCAAACAAAACATCAATACGAGGCAAAGGGTACTTGTTCTTAATGGTTACCGCGTTGAGGGGACGGTAATCCACACACATGCGAAGGGTGCCATCCTTCTTCTTCACAAAAATGGCAGGACAACCCCAAGGGGAAGAACTGGGACGGATGAACCCTTTATTCCGCAACTCTTCTAACTGCTTATTCATTTCAGCTAACTCCTTTGGTGCCATACAGTAGGGACGTCGGGAAATAGGAGCAATGCCAGGCTCTAACTCAATGGTGAACTCCACATCTCTATCCGGTGGTAACCCAGGCAGATCATCAGGAAAAACATCTGGGAACTCACAGACCACTGGAATAGAGGTGAGATCAGAAGAGACTTCTACAGTTGCAACAACTAGAGAAGTGAGTTCCGAGGGAATGAGAAGAGACATCCTATCCTCAGACCCAGGAAGTCGCAACTCAACAATCCTCCGCTTAAGGTCCAACACTACCCCGTAAACCTTCAGCCAGTTCATGCCCAGTATCGCATCAATGCCATGCCCAGGTAGCAACATGAACTGAAGGCGATAACTGTGGGTGGCTAGCACCAAACTGACAGTATCCGTCCGGGTGTTGATAAACATGTTCGCACCCGGAGTGCTGATTCTATAGGCCTTAGGGATGGCCATAATAGGTAGATTATGCCTCTCCGCATACCCCATGCTCATAAATGAATGCGATGCTCCAGAATCAAATAACACAAGTGATGGATGAGAGTTGATGGTGAACATACCAGCCATCGCAGGTTGATCCTGCAATATTTCCTCGGCCTTCGTATAGTTCAACTATCCTGAACGGCTCACTCGGGCTTTCTTCTTGATAACCGTCCTCTTGATCAGGCGAGAGTTGGTAGACGGCTAGGCAGACTGCATAGGCCGGTTCTCGGGACACTCCCGAGCAAAGTGGCCCTCCTTGCCACACTTGAAACAGCCAGTAGAGTTGACCATCTGTCCTTGACGAGGTGGAAACTGCTGTCCCTGTGGCTGTTGCGCCTGCTGGGAAGGTGCACGGTACTGGGTCGTCGGAGCCTGACGAGTCTGCTGAGGCTGTCGCGACGGCTGTCCACCAGAAGAATGGTAGGACATCCTCCTAACAGCCTGCATCTTCTGCGCCTGCTGGTGACCAGAAGACCCAGAAATCCCCCGCTTGCGCTTCCACTCTGCCTGAGTGTCACGCTGCAGACCCTCCATAGCAATGGCTGCATTCATCAAGGTGCCAAAAGTCTGGTAGTTCCCGGTGTACAGTTCCTTCTGCAGAACACAAGAGAGGCCACGGTAGAAGCGGTCCCTCTTCTTCTCATCTGTGTCAACGTGAGTGCCAGCATACTGTGCCAAGTGGTTGAACTTGTTGACATAATCCATCACGGACAGGCTTCCCTGCTTTAAGTCCAAAAATTCCGAGAGCTTCCTGTTCAGAACGCCCACCGGAATGAAGTACTCTCGGAAAGCGGCAGTGAACTCCTGCCAGGTCACCCGGTGGTCCGCCTGCTGCATGGCGTTAAAGGTATCCCACCAAGCACTGGCAGACCCCAGCAGCTGCTGTGCGGCGAAACGCACCTTCTGCTCATCGATCACTGCGAGCAACAAGAACTTTTGCTCCAGCACACGAAGCCAATGCTCCGCGTCCAGAGGCTCAGCAGTCGGTGCGAACGTGGGCGGGTTAGTCTTTAAGAAGTCCTGATATGAACAGGGCCTCTCAAGACCACGGACACCGCCCCCGTCCCCACCGTTGCCACCGGGACCCCCACGAGCGAGGCCACCGACAGCCTGTGCCATCAGCTCCAGGGCACGGGCCGTCTCACGACGAGAAGCTAACAACTCCGCCATCATCTCCGCTTGAGTCATCAGAGGCGGCGGTGGCGGTGGAAGAGGAGCCAAGCGTGGGGCGTCGTGACTGTCCCCGACATTCTCGCGACCATTCTCTAGGTCGCGGCCCTCCGGGTCACGGTCCGCTCCAACGCTGGTACTCCCGTGAACAGACCCAGCTGCCCCACGACCGGACCTCAGATTCATCTGTAACAGATAAGAACCAACCATTAGGGCACTTCTCCCGATTTAGAGAACGAGACTGAGGCGATGATACGGCCTACGAAAGGATCAAAGCAATTCATTTTAATTCTTATTCCACCCTGCTACTATCTGAGATTATCGTGAAGGGGTTTTAAATTAACCAGGTTTTTAACTTAGGAATGCATGCATCGCCCTACACGCTCACTCAAGCCGGAAATATAGCGGCCTTTCGCTAAACTTTGGCACATCGTACACTCACTTCCGAAACTAGTGTTTCCTTACGCTACGTAAGTTAGTGTACCTGCAGAAGATAGTTAGGAAAAACAGTGCCACTATCCTAGTAAACCATATTGCTAGGGCTTAATACTTAACAACGTCGACTTTACCGCAATCCTAATTTTTATAAATCTTTTGTTGGTCAAGGTTTTAAGCTTTTTGAAAGGGTGATTAAGCTTGTAAACCTATTATTGGCTCTGGTACCACCTGTGGCGGAACCGCCTAGTTTAGCACGCTTTCAGGACGCTTGCCTTCCACTAGGCACTAGGAGCCCTGAAAGTGAGCTAAACCAGATGATTCCGTCGAGCACACCCGACGGGAGAACTCGAACGCTCCACATTTTCACCCGGGATCCAATAACGAGTACAAACTTACAATACTTAGTCCATTTCAAACAATACAGAGTCTCCGAAATAGTTATTACAATACCAGAAGTTCAGAGTGAATAATTAACAGCGGAAATGAAATAACATCTAGCGGAAGCGATGAGAATCCGTCTGTGCCCACCAGAAGAATCCTCCACACACGAAAAACCTGCTCAAAGTGCACCTGCAACAAGGGTAAAAATAACCCTGAGTACACAATGTACTCGCAAGACTTACCCGACTAGGGATTATATTTCCCGACTCTCAAGGATTATGATAGGCTTTATGGCTGGTGGGTTTTCTTGTTTGCGCAAAACAGCACTAAGAGTGTGTCCTAAATTCTGAACTTTTTAAAAGCCGTATTTTATTCATTAACCAATAATCTATATAAGCACATATGCTATAATCAAGCAAAAGTTGAGCAATTCAGGACCATTTCTTCATCTTTTCATTAGCCAGTCATTACTACGATGCTAGAGCGTAGCCAAGCCGTACCGTCACGCAGAGACGGCGATTCGCGAATCAATGTGCCCAGCTAGGTACCCCGAAAAACACACGCCTCGCTTGTACCCTAGGCACAAGCAAAACCAACCCGTTCCCCTCCTGTCACGGGTTTCCAGGTCCTCGTCCAAACTTGGACTCCTAGCTCCCGTACTTGAGGCCCGGCCTCAATACGGTGCTAAGACCTCCACCTATCCCCGCCTCCAATCAGTCGGTCCGGAAAGAGCCGGAGCCCATGACAAGCGAGTAACAAGTCTTCCTAGCCCCCATCCGCTAGTATATGCTCGGGATAAGAAGATCTGTGACTTGACCAGGGTCCATGCAACGAACGGTCCTTAATTGACACGGACAGGGAAACAGTGCAACCCAATTATGCCCCATGGCCGCGGGACATAACTTGCTACACCCACCAATACTCATACCACATCCCTGCCCGGTCACCATTTCCTTTCCATCATTTTATCCAGGATGTAATAATCATTAGAGTAACTCCCTATTGTGAGCAACGACAGGTTACTCACCCTACCGATGATCCTAAGCGAAGCAACTATACGATCCTGTACTAGTAAGACTCATTGGGTATAAATATATGTATATGCATGTGGGTATCATAGAAACTCCTGTAACTTAAATGCACAACATTTAAATATATATCAGATTTGCAAAAAATAAGGGTTATGCATCGGGGCTTGCCTTGGGCAGGTGCACAGTCAGAGGTGTCAGTAGCGGGCGGCTCCTGGAACTCCTCAGGTACGAAGATCTCCTCCTCGTACTCCTCGATGACCTCCTCGTAGTCCGGCTCCTCCACTGCCACGTACTCGACTCCCTCGTGATCTACATGCATGCAATGATAGGACCACACTTAAAAGGTGACAACGGTAACTCTAAAAGATAATATGGTAAGCTAACATTCCCGCTACTAACAAGGTTGACCCGAAGCAAAACGACTCCAGCAACTAACAGACACACCACTTTCCGATTACCGATTTGCTACAGGCATTACTAGGGAAAATTAGCTACCCTAACAAACAAGCTATTCGCTGGCCATAAAATTTACAGCAAGCATCTAACAAAATTAAGCAGCTACTGTAAAAATTTTTAGAGCTAGGGCTATCCTCGATTTACCACGAAAATTCTACAAAATTGGTTGCATTAATAAACGTCACTTTAAGCAGAGATTTAATCGACCGAGCAACACTATAGTAGTGCACAAAAGGAAATTACTATCTGACAGTGCATGAATTTATGAACTCAACAAGAGTGGTTTCACAATTTTTGGGACATCTACACTAGTCGCAAAAATTCCTCAAAGTTTGCTTCAAAAACTAAATTATCAAGTATTCTGAAATCGCTAAAACAAGAAAACCGTTTTCCCAGCGTGGCCCAACTGCGCAGCCCACGAGCGCAGCACGCGCCCACGCACGCGGCCCACGGTCGGGGGAGCCCACGCGCTGGCAAACAAGTAGAAACCACCCCGAACTCCATCGAAAACAACCCGCGCCCCATGCTACTGTTTCTCCTCTCAGCGCTTTTGCACTAAAACCCACGGACTAACCCGTCTTCACCAAGACGGGTCCCTGGCCTGCCCCGCGCACACCGGCGTGCCGGAGACGGCGCTGAGCGGCTACGCCGGCCCACGGAGAGCCTCTACCGCGCAGCTAAGGGGGGGACACTCACCTTGGGACCGACGCGGGACTAGGGGCAGAAGCACACTCCCGGGGACACGGCCAACGGACTCCTCCACGACGACGGACGACTGCAAGGGACGGCGTTGCTGTTCCGGTGAACGGCGGCCCAGGCAAACGGAACAAGAAGGACTACGAGCACGAGTAACTTACTCCGAACCCCGCTGAGGCGATGCTGAGCCAAGAGCCGCTCGGAGGCGAGCTGGCCACACGCGACCCGAGGGGTGCGGCGGCGCCCCGGACGGACACGGCCGCGTCACGGAAGGAACGGGAGCACCACAGCTCCAACCAACGGGCGCACCGCGAAGAGAAGCTCAGGGCGAACCGTTCGGAGCAACTAGATGAGTTCCCGAGAAGACGAGCAAAGCCGACCACAAAAAGGGGGAAAACGCCCAGCAATGGCGTCGCCGGCCTACACTTCAAAAATTGGGGACCGTGGGGGCTCCACCACTTCAATTCCGCGCACGGGGAGGTAGGCGGGATCAGAGCAAAGCTGCTGCCGCAAGGACACAGGGACGAGCACTGCAGGGCGGGGCCGGCAGTGGTCCACAGCCGGGCGGCAAGGGAAACAGGGGAGTCGCCACGGCGGCCGGCTCAGGCGGCAGGACAGTCCTGGGCTCAGAGTAGGTAACGCGGTGGTGAGACATTAAGGTGACGCGATGCTCGTTGACGGCCAAGCAAGGTGGGCGGTGGGCAGTGAGCTCCGCGCCACGGCAGCGTGCGCCTGCACGCGACCGCCCAGGCCCGCACTGGTTGCGGCGAGGGGGAAGCAACGGCAGAAGAGCCAGCGGCACACGTGATCAGCCAGGGAGGTCAACCGCAGCAGTGCGACGCTGAGGGGGGGGGGCACCCACCGCGGCGCGCACAGACCGAGCCGGCCGACCGCGCGGTGCCGCGACCGCGCTCCGGAAGCCAGAAAACCCGACGCAACACGCAAGCACGATTTTCAAAGCTCCGAGAACTGCTAGCAGGTGACAACCGACCCTGAACCAACCTCACTACCCCAAAGATCAACCTTCAGCCCTCCTAACCGAGCTATAACCCAACCCCACTGCTCTGCTAAAACTTTCGGAAAAACACCCGCGAACACGGCCTTGCCACTGCCATTAAGCGACTTGAGAAACACTAAGTCCGGGGTTGATCTTCGTCGCGAGTTCGTGTTTCGGGTTATAAGAAAAACTAGCTAGGGATGGAAATACTCGACAACACCAGAAAGAGATGCGCATGCCCCGCTTAAATGCATTGACACGCGGTAACACCGGGGGTGTTACAAGGTTCTTCATATAATAATATAAATCTATTGATTCATGAAATGGGAAACTGGGCAAATGCATCTAGCTAATATAGAGAAGGGATTAAGCTCCCCCTCTCCTGGACGCAAACTATAATGCATAGACTATCAAGAGTTATCTTTGAAATTAACCTGTAACCTGAATCAGGCAGACTATGAAGAGATAAGATCTACTCTAAGTTACCGCACAATCAGTTCCCACATGTTGATTAGCTTCATAGCAATCATCAGACTGTGATGATCTGTTCCTCTTCTACAGATGCTAACTTGCTAACCTGTCCTATCATATGCCTTTGCCCACCAGTTGTGCCACGTCTATATGTTTGATCCTTAAACAGCATGCTATTGTGGTAACAAGACATTTGAGAAAATGTAACAATAACAATAAATGGGCCATATGGCCTAGCGGTGAAGGCTCCAAGGGAGGAGCCGGCCGGCGGGGGGTCGATCCCCTGTCCCGCACCTGACCTCCTGTGAAGGCCGCACCAGGTGGTGCTTAAAAAAAAGAATAAATGGGCCAGTGATGATGAATTCCAATTAAAATGCATATGAAAGGTCATAGAACTTAGAAGCTTAATAGAAATGGAAAATACATCACGGACAACCTATCTGTATATCTATGTTACAACGGGGTGATTGGTACCTTCAAACAAATATATGTGTTGATAATCGACTACAAGTGCAGAATTCTAATCAATGAGGCATTGAGCTTTCTTCAGGATTTCCCCTAAACTATAAGGAAAAATAGTTACTTACTAGTTAAGATATGAAATCATTTTGATACTTGGCCTCTGATTGGGACCACTTGAGGAACCTGCATTATAATATCAATAACTTTTCTTAGAAGAATTAAATCAATGTCTAACTAAAGTACATGGGAAAAAAGAACAAGTATATCACGCATGGCTAAAATAGTAACATAATCCGTTCCAAATGTGCAATATTGCCCCTGCTCACATTGGTTTCATTTAAAGAACAACAATTGACATACTTCCCAAATAAAAAATTATTTGGCGTCCTCCTTATCTGCACCGCTCATCCTCGTTGTCAGATGTTCCTCAAACGGAGCCTAAGATGTTCCTCAAACGGAGCCTAATGGCAACACACATTCCAATGGTGCAGTAAAAACTTTGTGCTCAAATCAAACTGAACAATGAAATTTGGCTGGAATAAATAAGTTTATAAATCCATATATTTGCTGCTGTCTGTACATGGAACCGACAAATTTGAAGTACAATAAAGGATCTTCATACAGAATTACTAGCGCACACTGCTGCAAAATATTCAGATAAACATTACAGCAAAACCAATAATAACTACAGCAAATATATAAAGGCTTGCTCCTCGCCAAACCGCCAAAAACACAAATTATATGTTCATTCATCATTCATGAACTATATGCAAAAAGAAGTAACATAAGCAAGTTAACATACAAAACCAAGTTGGAAACAACCTTAGCCAACTGTCTTGCAGCAATAATAACATTTTACATATTGCGAGGTCTACTGAACTTTCACCAATATTCATGTGGCGCACACACAACACTCATCAGAAAGAAACTCTTTACCATACGCAAACACTCTTACTGGAGGTGGCGCATTTGACTTCATTTGGACATGAGCAGTGTGTCAGGCTTCCGCTGCTTGCTTGGTGTATTTGGCTTTGAACTTGGCCTAGAGCTTGATGCATTGCTTCCAGCAGTGCCAACAGAAACAATTTGCCCAGAAGCCGCAGCAGCTGCTGCCTTGGCAGCCTTTCGTGCACTCTTGTCAAGCTCGATCAAGCTTCGGGCTGCTAAGATTGCCTGTGCCACAAGGTCATGGCATGCACGGGCATAGACAACCCTCACTGCTTCTGCCGCGGCATCACGCACCTTGGCTGGATTCAGCGGCGCAAGCAAGCAGTGCCCAAGAACCCTCATCACTGGCTGGAGCAGCTCCCAGGGAAGTGGCACCCTCGCCTCCTTGTCGTCCTCGCTGCAATTCCGGCCACTGCTGTCTCCATGGATACGCATCCTGGCCAATTCGTCCTCCAGTTCCTTCCCATTCTCAGCCTCTGAGGACATTGGCGAGACAGACCCCAGAGAGTCACCCTCCTCTTCTTCCAGTTCCTTCTCATCAAGCTCAAAACGGCATTTGCAGTACTGCCCCGCCCACGCAGCCGCAGCATTGCAAGCATCCACCTTCGACGCAGCAGGCATCTGCGAAATCTTGGAGTAGTAGGCCTCAAATGCGACTCCAATAATTCCGGCGCGCTTCGTCGATTTCACCGCGGCCTGAGGCTCCAGCGGCGGCGAGAGCACCCCCACCACGGGAGTCGCCTGCGGAGGGGGAATCGGCGGGGGCTGCGACCGGCGAGGGGACTTGGAGCTGGGGCTGGACGCCGGCGTGTGGTAGAGGGATGGGACGGAGAGGTCGGGCACCTGGACGAGGATCGGCTTCCCCTGACGATTCTTGGCCTCGGAGGAGTACACAGCGAGGAGGACGGCCTCGAAGCCGGAGAGCGAGGAGGGGAGCTCGGGTGGGAGGCGGCGGAGGTAGAGCGCCGCCAGCAGGGGCAGGAACGCGAGCGCGGCGAGGCGGAGGTCCGGGTCGGCGGAGAGGAGCGTGTCGTAGAGCCAGTGGCAGGCGGGGTCGTCGGCGCCGCCGCCCGCCCGGAGCGCGTCGGAGAGCGCCGCGTAGGCGTCGGGCGAGCGGAGGATCGCGCGCGCCGGGCGGTCGGCGTCGGCCAGCGCCGCCACGTCGTGGGAGACCGCGGCGGGCAGGATGGAGGAGAGCGCCAGGATGCGGGACCGCGCCTGCGAGACGGACTCCCACCAAGACGGGGTCGGGTCGGAGGCTGATGCGGGCGCGGAACCGGAAGGCGAGGCGGCGCCCGCGCCGGCGGAGGATGGGGAGGGAGGCATGGCGGCGACGGCGGCGGAGAAGCCGAGATGAGATCTCTCCTCGGCTGCGGAATGAGTTTTGGTCCTTGGTAGTTAGCTGTTTCTCGAGGGGCTCCTTCGTAAACTTGGAGGCGAGAAGCCGAGAACTGTACGTGTGCGAGTGGACTTTTGCCCTGGGCCTGTTTTAGATACCTAAATTCACTCCTAAATTTCACTATAAAAAAAAGAAGATTCTCCATCATATCAAAATGTCGGCACATATATGGAGTACTAAATATAGATGAAATCAAAAACTAATTGCACAGTTTTGTTGTACTTTGCGAGACGAACATTTTGAGTCTAATTAATCAATATTTGGATAATTATTACCAAATAAAAACAAAATTGCTACAGTGTGACATGACATTTACTATGTAGATTTTGGCCCTAAAGTTTGGTAACTAAACAAGGCCCTGGTTCTACCCCAAATTTCACTGTATAAAAAAAGATTCTCATCACATTAAAATGTCAGCACATGCATGAAGTACTAAATGTAGATGAAATTAAAAACTAATTACACAGTTTTGTTATACTTTGCGAGACGAATATTTTGAGCCTAATTAGTCAAAGTTTCGACATTTTTTTACCAAATACAAACGAAATGCTACCGTGCGCATTTATTGCGTACTGTTCCAACTCGGGTGCCCCAAATCCGAAACTAAACACGGCCTTTGGAGGGTTTTCCTACGGGTAAATACTCTCTCTGTCTAAAAAAATGAATGTTGTTATGCCCTATTAAGAGTCATAATTTATCTTATTAATTTTAAAAATCTCTGATCAATATGTACTATGCGTAATAAATATCATTAGATGCATAAAGAAATATATTTTTATAGGTCTTTTTAGATATACGAATGTTGATACTATTTTTTATAAACTCAATTAAATTTAAAAAAAGACACAATCCAAACCTAAAATGATATTTTTTTTGAAATGGAGGAAGTAGTTTTTTAGACAAACTGAGGGAGTAGATATAATACTGAAAACCACATGTGGCGTTGCCACGAGCCTACCTATGCTGGGAGCTCATAATGTGAGTCCGTATATGAACATGATGAGTATGTGCCGTCCGACACATGCTCCGTTGTTGGAGCAAACCAACACGTGCTCGGTGCTCTTTATCACAATTGAAATGGATTGACAATATCTTTTTTTAGCACGAATGCCCCTATGATGTGAGTCCATATGAAGATGGATGAGTGTGTGTCGCCCAACATGTGCTCCGCTATTGGAGCAAACCAACACATAATCTTTTTTTAACTCAAACCAAGACATGATCTTTGTCACAGTTGAAATGGATTGACGATATCTTTTTTTTAGTACGAATGCCAAGTTTAAAGGATTGAAGGTCATGCTTATCTGAAACAAAACCTGAAAGCATAATAGCAGTTTGTTTGATACTCCCTCCATCCCAAATTATAAGACATTCCAATAATCTTGGAGAGTCAAAGGATCTTAAGTTTGACCAAATTTATATGATAAGATAATAATATTTATGACACCAATTAAGTATTATTAGATTCTTCGTTAATTATATTTTCATAGTATACCTATTTGATGTTATATTTTTTTGTAATTTTCTCTATAATTTTGATCAAACTTAAAGATGCTTTGACTCTCCAAGATTCTTGGAATGCCGTATAATTTGGAATGGAGGGAGTAATAAAGAACGTCTAAGGTTCACTCACAGTGTGGGGCTAGGTGTTGTGACGAGCATCGACTGTGGGCTGGGAGAGAGGGGGAAGGGGCATGTGTTGTTTGCACCGGTAGCGAAGTGTAGAAGGCGAGACGACGGAGCTCACGAAAGGAGGAAACAAATTGGTACTCTGATGATAAAGCAGGTATGAGACAAGTTTCTCAAAAAAAATTGCAGGTATGACCGTATGAGACATGAAATGGCCTGCGTGGGACGGACCCGATCACATGATGACTCGATCCAATGGTTAAGAGGTTAACAAGCAATGTCGCCGACGTGACATGATAGTTTACCCGTTTCTGGTGCAATATTCCTATTAAGGGCTTGTTTTGATGTTCATATATTCACCTCAATCCATGGCGTGGAATTTAAGCTCACCAACTCATCCCAACGCACATGAATTAGGATAAATACATGGGCATCCAAACAAGGCCTAAAGAGATATCTATAATGTAATTCTAAAGCAGTTATTATAATAAAGAAAAATAGTAAAACACCGTGTCATAGGGAATTTCACGTGCATTTAAGATGACATCTACGAGTATAAGCTAATACATTGCATGTCCCGTCCCAAAAATCATGATACTATTAGAAAAATCTATAACATAAAAAAGAGATCCTAACAGATGACGTTGCCATCACCATTAAATAGTGAATAAAACTTCATATACAAAGGAACCATTTAGCATCTCTTAGCACACACCTCTTAAGTTGGTAAGATTCTATGCTGAGAATACTGTTACCACAAGCATTTGGATAGTATTAAAAGGCAATGTCCACAGCAATTTGTGGATCCAGAGCTAATTGTAAAAATGATTAATAGCCTATATAACCTTTTTGATACTCAAGTTCCTCTTGTGAAATCTTTATTCAGCCCAAGAGATACTGACTGTCGCCATTCCCTACATACTATATATTCTCCCCAACCTTTGTGCATCACAAAGAAGGCATTTAATTGTATCCTTTTACCAGCAAACTAAGCAGCCTGCATCTTGTAATCATCTTACACTTTTTCAGTTAGATCAGGTTGTAACTTTTTCAGAGTATAATGAGAAACATAGTTAACAAAATATGACTTACGAGTTCATTGATCGGTCATGTTTCATTCATTCTTTAATTGGTGCCTTTTGATGTACCCATTTATCCTTCTCACATCCTAGTCTTGCCATATGTTGGCAAAATGTGTTTATTCACCCTGGAAATAGGTAAATAGCTTTCTTTTCCTTATTGTCTAAACTGTTTTCTATGGTTCAGCATCAACCCAAGAATGTTGATTGGTGATCAGGGAAATGTACTGGGCGAGATTGTTGTCGAATAAATAAAGGTAATTGCGCCAGTGGCAGGTGGCACTCAACATCAAATAGCATGACTTAGCAGCACACAACAAGTTCAACATATTTTCGAGAAATTATTGGTACTGAAGATCATTGCAGTCACTCTATTATTGAATTTTATTTTTTCAAAACTTTTTTTGGCACAAATTCGGTGGTCAAGATCAGCATCATAAAATCAGCTAAATGGAGTGGAGCTCACCACAGATGAGATGCAGAAGGGGAGAAAACATGACATAAAATAGATGAACGATAGCAGTATGACAGCATAAAATATATGTCCAGATATGTCAGTTGTCAAATAAGAGATCATAAGAGATGGATGCTCTAGAGGAAAGGACAAAAGAGAGGGAAGTTCAGCATAAACAACTGAAGAATTAAAGCTTAATTTACACTTAGCAGTATGATAACATGAAAAATACAACGGTCAAGGATCATACTACAAGACTAACGTGAATAACTCTATTGCTTGAATGTGTTGTTATTTCTCTTCGTAAAAACAAATAATGCTAAGAATGCAGTTCAGTCTTCTAAGATAGTTCTTAACAAGCATATTTATCAAGCGACTCTGGGCACTCTCTAATCTCTATGCATATATAGTTAGGCAATTACTCATGTCACTAAAGCAGATAAATAAAGAATCCTAACTCTTACAAACTGTCAAGATTTATGGAAAAAGTATGAATGAAGCATGAACTCAAATCTACTTTGTGTAATGAAGATCAAATGTTTCAGGTTCATTACAGTCTCAAATAGAAACCAAGCAGACATGATCAAACATATGAGAGCCACAGATCTGAGAAATAAAATATACCTTTTTTATGAAGGCCGAAACTGTAAACTCCTCAAGACATGATCAATAAACCAAATGCAACTGTACCAGAAAAATATTGCTTCACACCAGAGACAAACAATTGTACAACAAGTATTTCTCCAACAGAAAACTCTGCAAAGCCAAATCCAAGAGTTAGGTATTGACTTATTGGGACACTTAAAACATCTTTTTAACTCTACCACTATTGCACATTTCAACATCCAAGAATCTGAATCAGAATCTTCTCAAAAGAATACTCTATCAAACAAAGATAGAACATATTTCTTAAGACATGTAGCAGAATATGTAATAATATCATTCTCTGAATAAATGTTGTGCAAGCAGAACCATCAGATATGTCAAGGTTTACATCAAGGTGCAAGAAGATTAGCTCAAACAGAATATAGGATAGCTCAAACAGAATATAGGATGAAGGGTTCACTGGATCAACAATACTATCATGCTTCTATTCACTTCCTGAACTGCAGTCAATTCTCAATACTACATATCTAGCGAGAACTCATGCTCGGCTATCAGGTGATAACTCAAAGCTGAGGCTACAGATTTCAGCTGCCATATGTGGCTGATGCATAAGGAGCTACCAATAGTCTTTACAAGAACAGAATCCATGTCTAAAATGATGGAAGCGTGTTCTGTCCCTCACAACAACCTCCCTTCCATACAACCTTGAAATCAATTTAATTGCATTATGGCAATCCAAACACATCCTTAAGTTTTTCACAATTCTTATCACAGTATTAGGTTCTGAACTGAGTAATGCAAAAGCAATTGCCAGCTTCTCGCTGTGCGAGTAAAGAACTTTCTGCTTTTCTTCTTCTGCAACTTCAACAAAGACCTCAGTTACGTCAGGAAAATACCCAACGTTATTTAAATCACTGATTACGCTCTCCAACTTAGAGTAGATTTCTTTGCTCATAGGATGAGACTGATCACCAGCTACAAATTCATGAATAATACCGTTCATTTCGATCAGACTGCAACCAGGTTCTTTCTTTATTCCTTTCTCCATTATTGCATGCCTAAGCCGCCGAACATCTTCCCATCTGTTACACTTTGCATACATGTTTGACAGAAGGGTGTACACCATGCTGTTCTCTGGATGCAGCTCGAGGAGGCGCTCTGCTACCAGTTCACCTATCTCTGAATTGCCATGAACCCTACGAGCTGCCAGCAGGGTCCCCAAAATAGTGGAGTTGGGTTTCATTGGCATTTGATCTATTGTCTCCAAAGCTTCTGTAATTTTCCCGGCTCTGCCAAGGAGATCAATTATGCATCCATAATGCACCACGTTTGGGGCAATATTATAGGTCTCTATCATGCTGAGGAAGAACTCCCGTCCTTGGTCAACCAAGCCAGCGTGGGTGCAGGCTGTGAGGACACCAATGAATGTCACCTCATCTGGAGTTTCCGAAACCCCGATCATTCTGTAGAACATTTGAATAGCCTCTTCCCCGTAACCATTCACCGCGAGACCAAGTATGATAGCTGTCCCAGTAAACTTATCTCTGTGGTGCATGCCTTTGAAAACATCCAATGCACGCTCGATGCTTCCGCACTTGGAATACATGTCTATGAGCGCATTACCAACGAAGGCATCCATCTTAATCCCTTGCCTGCTCATGTAAACCCTCACCCATTCTCCCATCTCCAGAGCACCTAGCTGCGCGCAGGCTGTGATCACGCTCACCATGGTGAACTCATCCGCACTCACATTGCTATACTGCATCTCACGGAACATCTCCAATGCCTCCCTGAACCGGGCAGCCCGCACATACGCATCAATCATCGCGGTCCACGAGACCGTATCTCTCTCAGGCATACGATCAAACAGGTCTCTCGCTTCATCAACCTGGCCTAACCTCGCGAGCCCAGAGAGCAAAGACGTCCAGGACACCACACTCCTCACCTGCATGCCGTCGAACACCTTCGAAGCCGAGTCCATATCAGCACACTCCGCGTACATATCCACCAGGGCGTTCTCCACCCTGAGGTCCGGCAGCACCCCGCTCCCCACGACACGCCCGTGCACCTGCATCCCGAGTAGCACGTCTCTCGTCCCCTTCCCGCACGCAGACAGCACCGAGACGTAGGTGACCGGCGTGGGCGCGGCGCCGGCCCTGGCCATGTCCACGAACGAGCAGCACGACTCCCCGAACCGCCCGGCCCTGTTGTGGCCCGAGATCAGCGCGTTCCACACGACGGGCGTGTCGCGCTCGCCCACCAGCGCGCGCCCCGCCGCGCCGTCGCCCCCGGCCGCGTACGCGGCGACCAGCGAGCTCGCCACGTGCGCGTTGCGGCCCATCCCGAGCCTGACCACGTGCGCGTGGACGGCGCGCGCCGGTGCCGCGGAGCCGGAGTCCCCGGCCGCGCGCGCCACCGCCTTGAGCAGGGGCGGGAACGTGTAGGCGTCGGGCCTGGCCCCGCGCGCCAGCATGCGCGCGTACCCGGCGACCGCATCCTCGGGCGCCGCGGCCGGGCCCCGGAGCGGAATTCCGTCGATCAGGCGGCGGGCGCGGGCGCGGGCATGGTGAGGCCCCAGCGGCATACACGAGAGAATGACCGCGGGGCGATTGGTGGGTTCACCGCGCGGCGGGGGACCTCGGGGGAGAGCGGTGGGGGAGGCGCCGCGGTGGCGCGGGCCTGCGCGAGTAATCGCGAGCGTGGGGGAGAGCGCGACGTGACAAGGAGGAAGCGGGCGAACGGGTGGGGTGGGCGTGGGCCTGTAGCCTGTGACCTGTGGGGCTGAGGGTGAGAGACTGAAAGAGGAGGCGGCCAAGGCCCGCAAGGACCACGACGAGGGGAGCCGCGGGGAGTACACGGGCCGCCACCGCCAGCAGGAGGTGTGTACGGATCGCGGGCCGCGGGTTGGTCGCGGCCTACGCCGGCGGGGCAACGGCGGACCTCCTGTGTTCCACGCCACGCCTTCCCTTTTCAGATGCATTCTCTGCTCGGCTAGACGGCGCGAAAGCAGGTGAAAGAGATGCCGCCTGCCCGTCCGATCTCACCATCACTGCTCACTGGTCAGGTCAAAAAGACCAGTGGTTCAGACGCACGCGGCAGGAAGCGAAAAACGCACTCGCACGCAGACACAGTCACACAGCACGCAGACACAAGCGGGAGGGGCATGCAACAACCTTTCTGGTGGTATGCATGATTGGGTGGTGCCAAGATGCAGGTATGCTCGAAAAGGACCCGCTTGGCGGCGGCGCATACCGACGCTAGCGAGTGGCGACGCAGGCACTCATACCGTATACGGACGCGCCATACCATACGGGCATATACGGCCTTTGGCTCTGCGGAGATGCGAACGCGTACCGTATACGTAGACAGCTACGACCGCTGTACCTGTACGCGCGGGAACATGCGCATTAAAGACGCGTTTCGTCACGTGCGCGTTACTGCGTGCATGCAGCCTGGAGTAGCTTCTCTCGTCGCCGTCGCGTTCGCGTTCGCGTTCGCGTCGCGCGCATGGCACTGGCATGGCACGGCGGCAAGCACCACTGTCCACTGACAGTCGCGGCTAGCATCTGGTTTGTCCTCTTGGCTCGCGCTGTGATGTGGTGCCATGCATGCCGCGCATCTCTCGATCAGGCATTCAAGGCTCAGGCGATCCAGAACCAGAACGAATGCAAGTTGCAAGCCATGCATGAATGCATGATTAGATGTTTCTTCTCTTCTCGATCCATGTCGTCTAGGGGCTGTTTAGTTTCCAAGAAATTTTGCAAAAATTTTCAGATTCCCCGTCACATCGAATCTTTGACACTTACATAAAGCATTAAATATAGATAAAAAAATAAAACTAATTACACAGTTTAGACGAAATGGACGAGACGAATCTTTTAAGCCTAATTAGACTATAATTGAACATTAATTGCCAAATAACAACGAAAGTGGCTACAGTGTCATTTTGCCAATTTTTTTTTGCAACTAAACGCTACCTAGGGTGAGAAGCGACTACAGCTACAGTACTGGCATGGCAAGGTAGAGCACGAGCACAAGGACGAGTGACACCTCTGGCTCCCTCGGGGACATGAGGTGACAGCCGTTTTTGTAACACCTTCACGTGAGTCGCCACCGCTACTATCAATGTACATACCGGATGGGGAATTACCTTGCTATGAACAGTAAATCTATACTAGCAAACGTGACGTACATTGCGTATAACTTTTTGTGTGGTCACATGATTGGAAATATAAACAAATTTTAATCTGAAATACATATTTATCATGATTAAAAACATTTAAACCACTTTTTAGTTTAGTCTGCAAACTATAGATTTAGCGTATGTGGATCTATATAGTTTTGTGAAGCCTTTGACTTTGTTAAATCCATTCTATCTATTATATATGTAACTTGTAAAATATATAGGTTTGTGGTAATTGTGGCGAAGAATGTATCTATTTGCGAAATTCACACTCTATGGGCGTTAAAAATAACTGAGAAAGTACACATGCTTTTCAAGAAGACCTTGCAGGCTGCGGGCATTGAAACCTCTTGGCTTATAGTGAGTTTAAACCAACTAAGCCTGCACCGTTTTATTCTGAATACAGATGTGTGTATGGCTTATTACAAGAACAT
This sequence comes from Saccharum hybrid cultivar R570, assembly GCA_038087645.1. Lineage (NCBI taxonomy): Eukaryota > Viridiplantae > Streptophyta > Magnoliopsida > Poales > Poaceae > Saccharum > Saccharum hybrid cultivar. The sequence continues at coordinate 6,048,840 of JAQSUU010000091.1, read as the reverse complement.
GTATGTACGACTACGTGGTCCACTCGGACCCTGGTCCAGGTGCGGTATGTGGATGAAACAGTAAAGGTACCATAGTGCACTGTAGATTCAACTGCATGCCTCTGGATGTACTCTGGCCCAGGCACCGCACCGCTACACAGACGCACTGATGCACATGGTACTGCTCTCGTTTCTTCAAACTCACTTGATCCGTTTGTGTAAGTTTGTCCGGAGAACAGTAGATGTGCTGTGCAAAACTGCAAACACTACAGACTACAGCTAGTACATTGTACGTACGTTTCACTTTCACCCACCAAATACTTGAATTACACATGCCAATGACACATAGAAACACAGGCGTGTTTGGCGATTTATGCATACGTTTTTGTATGCGTTAGAATGGTATGATGGCTATACCATCCGCAGCCATATGCCTGTGTACCCACTCCGGTCCAAGTATGTCACCGTCTCTCGCACTGCAGCACAGCTTTTGTGCTTTGTCGTTGGTCCATATGCACACACACACTCTCAACTCTCAAGTGACCAAGCATGCAGCTGCAGCTACTCACACGTTGCTAGCTTAGCTAAGCTCCGTTGCTCGCCATCGCCAACTACTAATACTACACACTCGCGCACGCATATACAGGCATACCGCAGCAGCCGAGAGCCTCGAAGAGGCGAAGAGCTTTGTGCGTGCGCGCGCCCCGCCACCACTACCACCAGCAGCAGCAGCAGCCATGAAGTCGTCGTCTCAGAGTCAGAGCCCGAAGACCCCATCGCCCCGCGGAGGCATGGGCGGAGGCGGCGGTGCCGCCGAGCACGCGCGCTCGGCCTCGGAGCCGTGGCTGGTGGGCGCGGCGGCGGCGAGCGCCAGCGACGACTCGTGCGTCAACGACGTGGACAACTTCGCGCGCACCGTGGCGGCCGTCAAGTCCAAGGCCGCGTCGTGCGCGCGCCCGGACATGCTGGCGTCCGTGCTGTCGCACTACGCGGCCAAGTGGCTCCCGGACGTGGCGCCGCCCCTCGCGTCGTCCCCGGCGTCGTCCGTGTCCGGGCGCTTCCTGCCCCCGGAGAGCCCCACGGCCACGTGGCTCAAGAAGCGGCTCCTGCTGGAGTCCCTCGTCGCCGCTCTCCCGCCGGACCCGCCCGCGGCGGGGGCCGGAGGCGGCTGCTGCGCCGCCGCTGCGGCCGTCGCAACCGACGACGGCATCACGTGCGACTTCCTGCTGAAGCTGCTCCGCGCGGGGAGCATGGTGGGCGCGGACGCGGCGCTGCTGCGGGACCTGGAGGCCCGCGCGGCGCGGCGGCTGGACCAGGCCACGCTGGGCGCCGTGATGATACCGGCGTTCGGGCACGCCGGCGGCGAGCACGCTAACTCGGCGCTGCTCCTCGACGTGCCCCTCGTGCTGCGCCTCGTCCGCGGGTTCCTCAAGGAGGGCGCAGCAGCAGGCGCCAGCAAGGCCAGCAGCGGCGCCGCCATCATCGGCGGCGGCGGCGCGGCGGCCGCCAGGGTGGCCAGGCTCGTGGACGCGTACCTGGCCGAGGCCGCGCTGGAGGCCGGCCTCCGCCCCGCCGAGTTCGAGGAGCTCGCGCGCGCCGTGCCCGCCCACGCGCGCCCCGCCGACGACGCGCTCTACCGCGCCGTCGACACCTACCTCAAGGTGCGCATGCGCTCCCTTTCCATTCCTGGTTCCTCCTCGATTGCACTCATGACTCGGTGGCACACTATGCGCGCGTGCGGCGTAACACGCGTGCGCCTGCTCGCCGAAAAGGCCACGGCCACAAACAACATAGCTGCGTTTGCGTGTCAGTGCTAACATTTTTTTAGGCGACGAAAAATCCTCCGTTCAGGCCTCTGCATCACTCGATGCACATGCAGCCACCGTGTCAGTATTAGGGCACAGTTTACCTGTATTCTTGCATTGCAATCGCCATAGTATCTTGCAGTGACATTGGTCCAAAGAGGAAATCACACTACTTTGCCCTGTGCACTTAAACTTATTGGTCAGAATCAGTCAAACATTTAACAGTATTTTTCTTTCACAACAAATCAACGTCAGCATCAACTGCTTTTACGGCCAACCGAACGGGGCTGTAGAGACGTTTCAGTTTCACTTGGCAACGCCTTTTCGTGCATGGCAAAAAGGCAGGGGGTGGCGAAGTCTTGTGTTCTTGAGTTTAAAGATGTCAACGGGCCCCCGATCCCCGATTCCCCGCGGGGAATTCCCCTATTAGGGGACGGGGATGGTAGCGATTTAATCTCCACGGAGATTTATATGGGAGAAATTTTATCCCCGTCGGGTTTCGCGGGGACGGGGATGGTTCACCACCCTCCGTCCCCGTTCCCCGCGTACCCGCCCCGCGAAGCGTGGCTTACTCTGAACTAAGCCTTCGTCTGTTGAAGCCCAACAAAGGCCCAGTGTATAGCCAGTATAAATTGCCAAACCAAACCCTAATCTTTCATTCTCTCCCTCATCCCTCTCCTCTCACGCAGCAGCACAGGTCACAGCCGCCACTACTAGTAGAGGTGAGTTTGGCGGCGAGTTTGGTGGTGGCCAGCGTGCGGCACTTCGCCGGTGCTTGCCAGCGTGCGTGACTCCGCCGCCGCTCCTCGCAAGCTTCGCCGCGCGTCTCCATGCTGTATTGGCTGCGGGCCCAGCATCTCCGGCAAGTTGGTGCTCGCTAATCGCCACAAAGGGGCAACGCCGCTGCTGCTGTAATGAGGCACACGAGCTCCGAAGTCCTGCATGTCAGATCTAGTGCTGGGAATCTGAGATGCCTTCTCCACGGCAATTGTTTTTCTCTTTCTCCCCTGTTCCCTTGAGCTCAAAGTGTGCTCGACGCCTAGATTAGTATTCCTATTGTTTATTAGTCTTGTACTTGTGCGCCAGTTCGGATTGATTTGTTGGTTGATTTTTGTAATAAGGATGATTTCTTGTTGGTTGTTCACATGATGCTGGTATACTCAGCCATACGAGGACGGGGAGCCCCGCGGGGATTAATTCCCCGCGCGGGGACGGGGATGGGGAAGAAACAATCCCCGATGTCCTTCACGGGGGCGGGGACGGGGAAATTTCTCATCCGCGGGGACGGGGATGGGGGCTTGAAACCCGACGGGGAATTCCCCGTTGCCATCTTGACTTGAGTTGATGGGTAGTGGGGTTGCCTTGGGTTGCAGACAATCCCAGGACGGGTTCGAATCTGTGCTGGAGACACAGATACCACATATACCAGTAATCACGCCTTATTTAGATGCACCTAAAAATTAAAATTTTTTCACTCTCTCTATCACATCAATCTTTGAACCCATGCATGAAGTAGTATTTTTAGACCCATGCATGAAGTAGTAAATGTAGGTAAAAAAAATAACTAATTACACAGTTTAGTTGGAAATCACGAGATGAATCTTTTAAGCCTAGTTGGTCAACGATTGGACAATATTTACCAAATAAGACGAAAGTAGTATTATTTATCGGGTTCATTTTTTTAAGCGATCGATAGGAATCACCGAATCAGGCATGCATATACTGGGGGGCGACTCTGATCTTTTTTGGGCGCCTGAAAACTTGGGGGGCATGTCCATGTGGTTGTGTGTTTGACTGTACTGTGATTTGCATTGGACCATGCAATGCTAGCTAGCATTGTAGTACTCTCTTCGTCAAAAAAAAAAAGAATGTAACTACAGGATTCATGCTAGAGTTTGACCAAATTTATAATAAATAGTATTAATATTTATGTTTTTAAATAAATTTATTAAAAAAATATATCCTGTAACAAATTCAATGATACTTTATTTTTGTATCATAAATGTTAGCACTTTTTTATATAAATTTGGTGAAAGTCTAAACTATTTGACTTTTCGAAAAAAACTGTAGTTTAACGGGATACTGTTCGTGGGATCTGTACTGTAGCTAAGTCCCCACCTTCAAAGGTCTATATAGATCCCTCCCTCCCATTTGTCGCTAAAGCCCTTGCTACTAGGATCTGTCTGTTGCATTATGGGTGAGTATGTCAAAAAGGCTGAAACGTCTTATCTACTGGTGTCACTGTAGTAGTGTCCAAAATCAACACTAGCCCTTGTTTAGATTGGGAAAAAATTTCAACCCGATGAATAGTACCACTTTCGTCTTATTTGACAAATATCGTCCAATCGTGGACCAACTAGGCTCAAAAGATTCATCTCGTGATTTACAACTAAACTGTGTAATTAGTTAGTTTTTTTACCTATATTTAATACTCCATGCAAGCGGTTAAAAATTGATGTGATGGAGAGAGAGTGAAAAAACTTGGAATTTTGACACCATCTAAACAAGGGCCTAGTCGCCGAAGCTTCACGCTTGATGCATTTGACGCTGTTAGTACTCTGTTTAGCGAAGGACAAACGTTAGGAGAGAGATGTCAGATGTCACGTGAGCTCCACCGGTTAACCAGCAGAGAGACAGAGAGACCTGTCAACTGTCATTACACATGGGAATAGGCGCTTGACTGCTTGTGGATATGAAAACCCTTCTTGTCCCTTTGGGCTTTGGTGTACTGTGCGCTAAACTACTCGGCCACACTTTCCTTTTGTCCTGCTACTAGCTGCTATGACCAACCACCAGCAGGGTTACTGTACACCTGCATTTTTCACAGGAAACTAGATGTGCTTGATAATTGATAGTACTACTAATAATAACCTGCGCCATGTTTAGATCACCTCAAAATTCCAAGTTTTTTCACTCTCTCTCCATCGTATCAATTTTTAGCCGCTTGCATGGAGTACTAAATGTAGGTAAAAAAATATCTAATTACACAGTTTAGTTCAAAATCACGAGATGAATCTTTTGAGCCTAGTTGGTCTACGATTGGACAATATTTATCAAATAAGACGAAAATAGTACTATTTATCAGGTTGAAAAAATCTTCAATCTAAACAAGGGCCTGTTCAGATAGATCCATCTGAAAATGTGTGGACGGAGTTCCCAAGCAAGCAGCGGCGCCTGAAACCTGCTCAGGGATCTTGGCAGGCGTGAACAGAAATTCTAGATTCTCAGAGTCCCATTGCGTGCTGCTGCCTGGATGTGCCTGGGACCTGGGTGGCTGGGTGCAGTCTAGAACAGTGACAGGATCTTTTCTTTTGATTTCACGGGCCTGAGTATCAGAGCACCAGCAGTTTTGAGATCGAAATGCAGCCAAAGAAATCTTGGGGAAGCCTGTTCTGTTCTGTTCCGTTCCTCTGCATTTTGCCGTTGAGACCCTGTCATCGGGGGAATATAATGCTGACAACGCTGACATATTCGCATGTCAAGTCGATGATACACTGGCCCTGAAAAGTCACGTAAAGATTCAGCAATCAGGATCGCTATACTTTGTGCGGTGCACATTGATGATTTGCTAGAGTTAAGATTGCATTAAGATAATCCAAAAGTGCTGTGACATGCTTCGAAGAAGAAAAGGCCACTGATCCTTGTTCCTTGGTATGGCTCCATGTCCGTCAGGCGCATCCGAACACGGCCAAGGAGGAGCGGAAGTCGCTGTGCCAGCTGATCGACGCGCGCAAGCTCACGGCGGAGGCCGCGGCGCACGCCGTCCAGAACGAGCGCATGCCGGTGCGCTCCGTGATGCAGGTGCTCTTCTCGGAGCACGGCAAGCTCAACCGCCTCGCCGAGCTGAGCAACTCCTTCAGCAGCCAGCGGAGCCCCAACCCGGCGCTGGAGCTCCCCGGCCGCTGCCCCTCCAAGCGCGAGGTCCTCGCGCAGCACCAGGAGGTGCGCCGCCTCCGCGAGGACGTCGCCAGGCTCCAGGTTCTTCGTCGTCGTCATCTTGAGCTTCCGAGTCCGCACGAGGTTCGATGACACTGAAACGTACGTACTCTACGTTTGCAGGTGCAGTGCAACGCGCTGCAGGCCCAGGTGGACAGGCTAAGCTCGGAGAGGCGGCGACGCGGCGGCGGCGGCAGCGGCGGCTTCTTCAAGTGGAGCGCGTTCTGGTTCGGCGGTGGCATGGGTACCGATGTTGCGAGGGTGGACAACTCGGAGAGCGACATGGAACGCCGGACGCCGCCCAAAGGGAAGAAGAGCAGCACCGCCACGGCGACGCCGAACGCAAAGTGGCGCAAGTCAACGTCCTGAGTTGAAGGATGATTATCAATGGTTGTTAATTGTGTTTTCTGCTTTTGCTTGGGGTTATAGTTGTAATTCCTTTTGAGTTTGAATGCCCTATTGTGTTACTGCCATCTCGAGTTTCTGTTCAAGTGTTCATGGTGAAATTATCTGACTGGACTGTATGTCCCAGCCTGAAAGCACCAACTGCTGGACAGGCAGAAGCCACAAAACAGATCAACATGGAAAATGTAAAATCGATGTTCTGAAATGCACATAAATCATAGACTTCTACAGCTCAGGAACAGGAATAGTTTTGTCTTTTTCTAACAAAGTAACGAATAAAAAAATGTTGTACACACACTAATCTGATCACATCCGGGTGACCATAAAAAAATATCACACAACTAACAGGCAAAGCATCAGACAGAAGTCTGCAAGCTTTGCTTACTCACTAATTCAGTTACCGAGACTATAACAAATGGCATCGATTTTGAACACACTGAAAGAAGAAGAATAAATAGTTTCAGATATATGGTGCAATGACCTATTTGTGTACTGCTTTCTTGATTGCCTGCTTGCATCTGCTGAGGAACTTGCTGCTGCTTGTGGACACTAAATCCTCATAGCCATATCTGCAGTCATCGTCGCCAGCTACCTTAGGCTTCCTGCCCATGCATTCCACACCTCTTCTCATTCCCAGGATCTTGGAGGGTGATGATGGCAGTGACCGGAAACCCCTGGTGCTGTCAGACCTTGGGAACCAAATCTTCTTTTCCTCTGTGTCTTTAATTCCAAAGCTGTTCCTGCCTCTTTCTGCTCCCTGGTCAGAAACAATCTCGTCCTCGACCTCAATGATCTCATCAGAACATTCAGTTATCCCATTCCTGCAGCTTTCTTCGTCAATTCTGCTCTGCATTTGCTGCTCATCTGAAGCATTCTCCTCGTCATTATCGTGTTCATCTGAAGAATGGTATACAGCATGATCTTCTTGTTGGTTATCCATGAGCATATGGAGCCACTTGTCCACATTTCCTTTGCCAACATGGTTCATGTTTTCATCATCTTCAGGTCTGCTAAAACCTCGGTGATGAGGTGCTTCACTCTTTTGCAGTAACATTGACTGATCTGTACCATACCTGGAAGTTCCATACGTGCCCATTGCTCTATAGGGTGGACTTGGAAGTGATGAGGTCCTCGGTATTGAAACTGTCTCACTGGCAAGATATTTCTCAGTTTCAGACTCATAGCACTTCTGCATGGTCACTTTAGCCTTGTCGTCTCTTGATCTTATAGGTGTACCAGTTCCCCTCGATCTCATGGTCTCTCTTCTTTCCCGTCTCCTGCTATGTTGCCGTCCTTTGATGGCCAACTCTTCTAGCTTCTCCCGCACCAGTGTTCTGCCTCTTTCAGTATCAACAGTGTTCTGTTCAACGGAAAGAGACCTCCTCGGGAAGTTTATCACCTTCAATGGTTCATTTCTGGCGTCTAGCTTCTCCCGCACCAGTGTTCTGCCTCTTTCAGTATCAACAGTGTTCTGTTCAACGGAAAGAGACCTCCTCGGGAAGTTTATCACCTTCAATGGTTCATTTCTGGCGTTGCCGAATGCTGGAGTACGAGTTGAAGTTCCTTCTCCAATTTCTTCTCCTCCTAGGGAAATGTATGCATCTGAATTCCTCTGATCTTCCTGAAGGAAAACCCTCAGTTCCTGCTTGAGAGGGCTACTCCTCAAGCTTCTTGCTGAAAGATACTTTACACTCTCACTATGCCTTTCCTCGAGCAATCCATCATCTACACGATACCTCTTCCTTTCTGGCTTTATCTGCCTCTCTAGATCATCTCTATGTTGGTACTTCTTACGGAGCTCGGTTTCAGATGAGTCACACATCTTTGGGCCTCCAATCTGGCCATGAGGGTGCTGGTTGCAGCTTGGTTCAGCCTGAGTTGTTCTTTGTACACAACGGACCTGCATTTCATAAATCGACACATAATTAGCATCACTAAACTTCTGAATAGTACATGTTAATGCTCTTTTGAAGTTTTAATTAAGCAATCATGCTTACTGGTGCATGGCATCTCTAATCATCTTCTCCAGCACTGCCTTGTAGTTGGACTGAGCCTCTGCCAAGTGACGGCACTTCTCAACTCGCCGCCGCCTCTTGATTAGGAGGGCCTCCAAGCCCTGGATGGCCACCCGCTCCTCTTCGTTCTTCTGCTTCAGCTCATTGGCCTCGTTCTCCAATTCTGTAAGCTCAGCCTGCTTCTTCTTGGCCTCTTCTCGTTGCCTCAGCGAGTCCCTAGCCATCGCTATGGACAAGTAAGGATTGCTAATGTAGCCATCAGCATCTGGATTATTGTTCTCCTTTGTGGAATTAGGCCCCTGTCCTGCCAAGTTGATATTGTCATCCCTTTCGCCTGTAAATTTCTTAGCCACTACACAGAGAATGATCATTTAGAACTCCACAGATCATATGAATATACTCATTACAAAATCAATGGCATGAAAGAAATTTATACCAATCAAAGGGTAACTAGGCCTGAGCGGTCGGTTCACTTCAAGAGATTTGAGCACCGAGTTGTCAGAACCCCTAGCGGAAACAATTGCAGCAGGGGCGAGTCCTACTTTAGCTTTCATCTCAGAGAAGTGCTGCGGGAACGCGTGCGCCTCCACCACCTGCAGCGAGTTCAGCTCCTCGCTGGCACCATGGGTGAACAAGAACGCGAATGCTCTGTTTCTGCACGGTTAAAAAGACCGAAGAGATACAGTGAGGCAAGGTTCGCACAGAAGCAAGCGGCCGAACACTGGGCACCGGCCTGGAACTAGTCGGCGGCAGCAGCAAGCGTACCTGAAGTCTGAGTTCTTGGAGGCGAAGATGGACAGGAACTGGTTGACAGAGACGCCGAGCTGCAGATCCCACCACGGCATGAGAAACTCCAGCTTGTTCTGCTTCTTCCTGCACACCTGCCACTGCACTATCCGCAGGTTGCTCGGCACCGTCTTCCCTCCCCCTGCAAACATCCACATCCACCGATCGAGCGGTCAGTAAGAGTGTTCGAGGCTGGACAAAAAAAAAAACTCATCAGATCGCAGCGATTCCTTACTGGCGCAGGGGAACCAGTGGTCAATGTCCCAGGCGAGGGGCGAGGCGGAGTCGGCGTGCAGGTAGAGCACGTTCCCGTACGCGTCCACCCGGAACAGCGCCGGATCGAACCCGGCGTTCCTGCATTGAATCGGCGCAGAAATCATTCAGCCGAACCGACGAAGGGCGTGAGATCGCAAAGCGGAAACCAAACCGTGACGCACGCACCCGAGGTGGTCGAGCTGCTTCCAGAGGAGGTTGGCGAAGCCGCGCGGGTTGGCGGTGGGCGGCGCCTCCGCGTCCGTCACCGGGAACATCTCGTTCAGGTCCTTGGCCCGCAGCGCCTGCACCCATCGTAACCACTCGTTTAGATCAGCTCGGGTCACGCAGGGCGGCGGTGAGGTGAGGGATCATGCGACCGCTGAAGGCGCACACACGTACCTCGTGCGGCTGGAGGACGTAGGGGAGGAACGCGTGCGGCGGGCCGTGGCTGTAGGGCAGGCCAACCGCCCCGCCAACGCCGCGACAGAGCCTGGCGTAGGCCTTGGGGTAGCCCAGCGCGTCGTCCACCGCCTTCTCCTCTTCGGTGAACGCTGCCGCCATCTTTGCGTCGCCGCCGCCACTGCCGGTGCGCGATGGATGCGCGTACGGATTAGTGTCGGGATCAGGAGCGGGAGCAGCGAGGGCGTGGGAGTGCGGAGCAATTTAGCAGCTGGATTTGCAGGCAGGGCGGGCGAGGACGAGGAGGACGAGGGGAGGACCGTTTCGCCTCGCGCAACGGTCGGAGGGATAGGGACGGGGACGCCGGGACGGAGGGATGGGAGAGAGCCGTTGGGAGTTGGGGGGTGTTCAAATTCGTCAGGCGACACCACGTGGGAGGGGGTGGGGACGGCGTGGCACCGTGGCCTCCGGGGCATCTGGGAGGCTGGCCTGTGGGGTCACGCGATCTGGCCCGGAATGATTTGAAAGACCATTGGAGTGATCAATGCAGGTGCACAGTGAGCTGCGGTACTGCGCGGGAGTTGTTGGAACCGAACATGGACAGATCGGAGGAGTAGCCGAGTAGGAGGCGGAGATCCTTTGATTTTAATGGCGCCGGTCTGGCTTTTGTCGGGTTAATGACTTTTTAGGACGCGCGATGGAGTGTGCCGGCTAGAGATAACGGCCGCGTCAGGGATCCAGTGAGGCAATGACTCACCGAATCTAGGAAGGCGACATCCGCGCTGTCGAGCTACACCGCGTCGTGTCGTGTGAGAGCAGATCTCGTTTGAAGGGCCATCAGTAAGCATTATTATTTTTCTATGGAAGTGTATGCACATAACAGTAGCATCGCTGGAGAGAAGAGAGATTCATCGATTGTTTTTATTTGCTTATGTTCGACCGTAAGCTTGCTGTCAGCTTTTTCCAATGTCCTGACTTAAGGTTGTCTTCACCATATTTGCAGTGCACTGTAAGGCCTAAATGTCATTCTTGTGTCTCCCATTGCGGCTGCCTTAATGGCTCTTAACGATGAAGGTGCACTCCGGTTAGTTTTGCAGCTAGCGAGCCCATGTACAAGGTAGGGACGGCCGGGATGTGGCATTGTGTGCAACGACTATTGAGCCAGTTAAACAGGGCACTGTCATACAACGACTTGAGCCTCAAAGATACACGTAATGAACACGTCATATGTTCCAATTCGTACTAAGACGAAACATCAGTGATGAGGAACAGACAGACGTGGTGAGAGTGAGAGACATAAGAAGAAGTTACTTTAATATTAAACAAATAACAAATATATAGATATAGATATAATTAGAAATAGAGAAATAGAGCAGACATGGGAATGGAACTAGTGGTTTGTATTTGAGCTTATAACAAGCCCCACATAACTCTTGTCGGGGGCGACTCAGGCAGCGACCTGTTGCCCCCTCCAGCCACCTCGCCACCTTCCCCTTCTTTCGCCTCATCATCGCCTGAGCGAGCTGCAGGAAGCTTATGAGGATGGGGACGGTTGGGCCTTCATGGCTAGGCTTCCGTTCAGGGAGCGCTCGTCCTGTCTCTAGTGCTCGAGGTCTCCAACGCCTAGCAAGACAACAAAGACGGGTCAAGCATGATCCTCGCCGGAGGAGGGCGGATCCGGTGAACTGGAGCCTTTATCCGTTCTTATCTTTCACATCGGCGGTGCCAGCACTGGAAGAATCGGCGAAGACAACACGGAATCGACAACTGCAATAGTGTAGTGGCTCCATTGGAGGTCAAATATGGTGAGCCAGCGCTTATTTGGCCATACCGTACCAGCCCAACTGCGATCATGTGTCAGACGGGCCCTGCAGCTGTGGCGAAGGGCATGAGGGCGGCGTAGGTGACTATGGCTCGCTTGGCACATAGTGGTAGTGGTGAGGAGGTCACACGTGGCGCGTGCACAACGACGGTGTGGAGGCTGTGTGAAGGCTGCGCGTGGGCAGCAACGGATGGTGACATGGAGGCCACACATGCGCAACGACAGAGCCATAGAGGGGAGATGTCATGACGACATCCTTGGTTGCTCGTGGGCAGCGGTGGCGGAGGTGGCACCTCAGCAGTACGGAGGATGTTTGAGGCCGACATGATGGCGCGGAGGTTGTGAGTGTGTTGTGAAGTGGTGCTGGCGCAACAGTGATAATGGTGTGGCTACTCTTGCATGGCATAGTGGCATGGACACGTGGAAGCTGCGTGGTGGCACAACGATGTCCTTCATGTGGCAGTGGTGGTGAAACATTGATAGTGGTCAAGAAGCTGGAGGACCAGCCGTAGACTCGAGTTGCAAGTGTCATATGTGGTGGAAGGTGGCCAAGGTCATATGCATAATAGGACTTGGCGTCTGTGTGGTTGTTGTTTAGGCGATGAGTGTCCACAAAAGTTGGCGCGGAAGCCGGCGTGGGAGAGGTGGGCCAGCAGAAGTGCTTTGCCATGGTGTCCGACATGGTGTCAGGTGACACTTGATATTCTGCTATCTTGATGAGATGGCTTGGTTGGTAGGAGCTGTAATGTGAGCAGGTCTTGGTGATGGCGGTCGGCTTGGCCAACTAGAGGCAGTTGCTCATGTATCGGCTTGACAGCTTGCAGTAGACTGTGGTGGCTAGCCTTGCATGGCAAGGGTTAGTCTAGTGTGGGGCAACGTTGATAGGCGGCACAAACGGAGGCGATGGTGAGACAGCCACATGGTTTGCAGGGTCACGACGATTAGCCCTGCATGCATCGGTTGGCTTGGTGTGAGACATCATCGACAACGATGGCGTAGGCGGTGATGATGGTGTGTCGACTTGCTGCATTGACGTCCGATGATGTTCCTGCACAGGGCTTCCGGGAGTAAGCTGCTTGTGGAGCGTTTGTCTTTGCTCGTGTGGAGTAGTCAATGCGTTGGTGTTTTGTTGTGCATGTTGAGGTTCTAGTCCAATAGTTAAGATAGTTGTGTTCAATTGTTAGTGTAGATGTGTTGTCTTTAGTTGCCGTTGTTATATACCACCCTTTAGAGTCATCTAGCCTGTTCGCTTGAGCTTTCAGCCGTTTATTTTCAGTCAGGCAGCAGTGTTTTTCTCTCACATAAATCAGCCAACAATACTTTCAACCACTTATTTTCGGCCCAAGCGAACAAGCGGATCGTTGCTATAGTAATTAGCTAGTTTGGGTTCTTTTTCTTTTTATAATACAATCGGCCAAAGAGCTGACTGGTTCTTAAAAAGAGAGAGAGAGAGAATAATATTCTAACTTCACAAAAAAAAAGTACGGTTTTTTGTTTAAAGTGTTCCCGGCAGCGGAATGATTTGGAACACCGTTGGAGCAATCTCAATTCAATCCAGGTGCACAGTGAGATGCAGTCCGAGTTGTTGGGGACCGAACACGGGCAAGTTGGAGAACTCATTAACATCCCTTCCGTTTGCACAGTGAGATGCAGTTCGGTTTGTTGGAACCGAACACGGGCAAGTTGGAGAACTCATTAACATCCCTTTCGTTTCCATGCAAGTTGGAGAACTCATTAACATCCTTTCGTTTGCATCATGGCATGCAGACAACCATAACACATTTACATGCCATCAAAGGAGACTTTCAATTAAAGGCATCCCACATATATACCAAGGACAACGAAGCGAGGTCGTAAGACACAAATGGATTTATCGATGGACGCTGAAACTCAAGGTTGTTGCTTATTTGTAAGTCGTCATCCGCATCCTGCTATGATATATGGTACAAACCAAACACGCTCAGTTCTTGTGCTGCATTCGACCACTCTCTGCACCGGCATAAGGATCAATGATAACATTAATCACTGCTGGTTTCCTGGCACGGAACGATTCTGAAAGGGCAGATTTGAGTTCGTCCGGTGTCTCCACAAGATAACCTTTCCCTCCAAAAGCTTCCATCATTTTATGGTAGCCTGCTGCTGGAACGAAAGAAGTTGGGGCAGGGTCATCTTTGTAGGGTCCGGTTATCTCATCAGGGCTTCTTCGGTCACCGCCGTAGACACCGTTGTTGTTGAAAACAATTACAACGACAGGCAGCTGGTACCTCACCAACGTCTGTAAAGTGAAAGGCACAGAAGCAAACAATTAGGTATCTCTGTCTGGTACAATGTGGCAAGAATGAAATGATAAACATATGGTACAGCCAGTTTAGGGAATGATAGTTTTGGGACCCAGTTAATAGAAAAGCAAGAAAATCAAGGAAAATAAAAACAGATCATGAAATCCAAGTTGATAGGGAAATAACTAGAAGTTACAAAAAATGAAAATGGCATAGAAACAATGAAGCAAAAATTAACTAGTAAAGTTGACCTAATTAAACAGAGGATTGGTACTTCCTAGTCAATCAGGCATAGACTTTCAAACAATCTATGGAGTTTTACTACTTATCCTATATATCAACCACAGTGAAATCCGAAATCTGGGCTAATTAGATGGCTAGTTATGGCATAACTGTGTTCAGCTAGTACATCGAGGGTTAATTAAGCAAACAAACAATCAAATTCAGATAGATTACTTTACACACTTCAATCAAGTTGTTTGATCCAAACATCTGCAACACAAAAATTGTAAAACTGATATAGAATACTCCTGTCTCCTAGCATAAGAATTGAGACTAACAAGTAACACCTAAAATTCAGAGTTGCATCAACAATAACCCTTATAATGGGTAAAAGTGTACAATAATAAGTAAGACTAGAGACATGTTATGGCTCACTGAGCAGATTGCAGACAAAGTTAAAAGAATGCCCCAGGGTAAGGAATGGTTTTGGCTAGCATTCATCAGATCATATAAAAAAATAATGTGCAGTAATCTAAAGAAAACAACAAGATCACCATAAAAGCAAAATGATTCCATTGTTCAGTTGGCAATACAGATCGATAACTGTCACATAAAACAATGAAAGCTTGCTGGAAAATGTATAGTCTATGAGTGATGGTCTCCTCTGTAATCCCGTGTGAAATGCTCATGTTGTGTCAAGCACCACTGAGATTACAGGTGATACTACAAAATAAAATGGAAAAAGTCCATATTACTCCCTCCAAGTTTGGCCTATGTCCAAATAACCCCCCAAACTAACATTTGGTTCAATTTACTCGCTCCAACTATTTAAGTTGGTCCAACTAACACCTTAAAGAGATTTTCTCTATGTACAAATTATATTTTAGTATCAAATTTTGTGAGGTGATAGAGGACATTGTATTTTATGTTAGAAAAATGCACTATGAATTTTTCATCATTATGTCCAACAAACACCTTAAAGAGATTTTCTCTACGTACAAATTATATTTTAGTATCAAATTTTGTGAGGTGATAGAGGACATTGTATTTTATGTTAGAAAAAATGCACTATGAAATTTTCATCATTATGTTTTATACGATATTGTGTATCACTAGTGTTAATTTATTATTAAATTTCCTAAACTATCAAAATAGTGGCAAAAAGTTAAAGATATATTTTTCTAACATAACTTATGATGTTCTCTATCATATCAATAAAGTTGATATTAAGACTCAACTAATACGTGGAAAAACAAAAATAACAAATCATCTTAAGGGGTAAACTAGACCAACTGAAATAGTTAGAGGGAGTAAATTGAACCAAATGTAAGTTTAGGGGGTAATCTGGACATATACCAAACTTGAGGGGAGTAATTTGGACTTTTTCCTAATAAAATACTGGTATGGCGCTGGGAGATGTAGTATGCGGAAGCAATGAAGCATCCATATTGGCATATTTATACTGAATGTACACTATAAGAATATATCCTCACAAGGATGAACCACTAGGATAATCCGATTGCTCTTGGATCAGCCAAAACAGATGATAGGGCCGATCTGAGGACAACAATCGAACAGTTATCCATTTCTGTTGATAAAAGCATTTGCTACCTTGAATACTTTGTACTTTTTTTAAAAAAATTGAATACTTTGTACTAATAGTATGAGAACCAGCACAATTGCAAAAGATGACTCATACACAGTCCTTGGGTAATTATCCAGGGATCATGCAATCTATGCACATCCATTAGATTAATTTTCTATTTGTCATGTTATTATGTGTCATATTAACATCTAGAACATGGCAGCAGCAGCATAGTTCATATAAATAGATGATGGCCTCTGCCAGTATGTTAGTATTATTGACATCAACATAACATGACCCTGGCCTTTTTTCCAACCTGAAGAGTGTTAATTTCAGCTCACAACAACATGACAATAGCAAAAAAAGCAGCAGAAAATAACATGTTTATGCAACTAACCCAAATAAGTCATGAAATTTAAGTATTTAGTAACCTCCATTGCACTGAATCCAAATCCAGAGTCGCCCTCCACAGCAACCACAAGTCGTTCGGGTTCAGCAACTGCAGCTGCAATACAGTACCCCAATCCGACCCCCATCGTCCCCCATGTTCCTGCATCCAGTCTTGTCCTTGGTTCATTCTGCACAAGCACAGCCCTGCCAACATCCATGGTGTTTGCCCCTTCTGAGACCACTACCGGAGCAGGACTCCCCTCAGCAAGGATCGCATCCCGGATTATTCGCAGTGGTGTCATGAAATTGAACGGCACAACATCCTTCGCTAGCTGCGCCTCCATCTTAAGAACATTGTCCTTGGCCTTCTTGGTGATCGCTTCAACCCATGGGTGCGACCTTGCCAAGCAGAATGGATTGTCCTTGATCTCCCTGTTGATCAGCTCAATTACTCTCTTCGCATCCCCAACAATCCCCACATGTGGCTTCCGGAGCTCAATCTCCTCCTCGGAGACGTCCACAAGAATGAATTTGACATCCTTGGACCACTTAGGTGGCTTGCCAAAGTGAAGCAACCAATTAAGCCTGGCACCGACGACCAGAGCCACATCGCACTGCCCGATGGCGAGTGAGCGTGCCGCCGTGGCGGAGAGTGGATGCGAGTCAGGCACGACCCCTTTCCCCATCGGCGTCGGGAGGAAGGGGATGCCCGTGGTGTCCACCAGCTTCCGAATCGCCTCCTCCGCGCGCGCGTACGCCGCACCCTTCCCAAACACAACCAGAGGCCGCTCCGCACGCCGGAGCAGGTCCGCAGCTTTCTCGATTCCCTCGTCTAGGGACTTGTGCTTCGACGGGGAAGGATTGGATGCGGCCGAATTGGCGGCGGCGGCGGCTATGAGAGCCGCGGCCTCGGATTCAGGGAGGGTTTGGTGGAGGACGTCGGACGGGATATCGAGGTAGCACCCTCCGGGACGGCCGGAGACAGCGGCGGCGAGGGCCTGGAAGACGAGGCGCGGGATGTCGGCGATGGTTGTGGCCTTGACGGCGAGCTTGGCGAAGGGCTTGGTGGCGGCGATCTGGTCGAGCTCCTGGAAGTCGCCCCTGCCGGCGTCGGCCTGGTCGCAGGATCCGGAGACCATGAGGAGCGGCCAGGCGTTGGCGGTGGCGTGGGAGAGGCCCGCGAGGCCGTGGACGCATCCTGGACCGGAGACGGTGAGGAGGACGCCCGGGGAGCCCGTGAGGAAGCCGTAGGCGGCGGCGGCGTACCCCGCGGACTGCTCGTTGCGGAAGGCGAGGAAGCGGACCCCGGCCGCGGCGGCGCGGGACGCGAGGGAGGTGACGGGGATGCCCACCACCCCGAACATGTGCCGCGTGCCCGCCGCGGCCAGCGCGCGCCCCGCGAGCGCGCTGCCGTCCACCGTCGCGGCGGCCGCGGAGTCAGAGGCCATCCTTTGCTCTGATGCCGCTCTGGGGTGCGGTTCGGTGGTTGGTGAGCTGAGCTGGTGCGCTTTCTCGCCTTCTGGTGTTTGTTGCTTCGGGAGTGCGGTGCCCCGAGCACGGAGTGTGCGATGGTTATAAGGGCGTGCAGGGCGCCACGAGGCACGAGCACGGAGGAAGGAGGCGTGCGGCGGGCCGGCGGCGGGGCAGATGACACCTGCGCGCGGGCAGAGGCGTATTTAAAGACAAGAGAGCGTTTGGAGCCGACGCGCGCACAGGCCGGCCACGGTAGCAAAAATAATTTGGCGCGTTCGATTTGGAGATCAACGGTCCTCCTGTCTCCTCCACGCCCAATATATATCGAACCCTAACTCTCTCGCACGCATCCGCAGCCGCCGCCTCCGTCTGCCTCCTCTCTCCCAGGCCAGACGGGGCTCCTCCCGCAGCACGCTGCCGCCCCCACCCCCGGCCTTTCCTTCCTCTCTCCCGATGTGGCGGCACAGCAGGCGGGCTCGACGGCCAGATCCCCACGCAGCCATGGGTCCCGGCGCCACAAGACCGCCGCTCCATCCTCTCCGACTCGCCCTCCGCGACGGCCTCCGCCCATCCCGGCACCCCGCGCCGGCGCCCGCGAACGGCGGAGGCGCGGAGCCCCAGCGCGGGTAGGCTCTGGCGCTGTAGCCCCGCCGCCGCGCGTGCGCCAGGCCACCGGCTCAGGCAGTGCGAGGTCTCCACCCCCTCCTCTCTCAGCTCAGGCGGCGCGAGGTGGTGGCGCACCAGCGCCGGCGCGCGCGAACGGCGGAGGCGCGGAGCCCCAACGCGGGTAGGCTCTGGCGATGCAGCCTCGCCGTGGGCATGCGCTAGGCCACCAACGCGTCCAGATCCAGGTGATGGGCTCTCTCCCTTCTTCCTCCTCCCCATCTATAGTTTATTTTGATAGGATACTTTTGCTCAATGGCGCTAGCACATTACATTTGTGCTTACTGCATGTGCTGGTTGTTTTTCAGTGATTTAGAAACTCCTTTTGCACCATTGTCTTTGCAATCATACAGTTTGATGCTCCTTAGGACTGTGTGCAAGTTACGGATGCTATAGTTGAATCGCCATTCCCATTTCATTTGATGCGTTAGAACTTAGGAGGTACTAAGTTTCATGATATTCTGAATTGCATTTTCAGGATTGCAGTAATAATTTGCAGAATTGGAGGATCAAACCTGATGAGCTCGCTGCTAAATCTCCTCAGTGCCTGCTCTGTACATCTTAGTGCTGCAAATTTCAGGTGAGCATCTGGTTCTTTCACCTATGAAGATATTGACGATTTTGTCTTCTTTTCGTTGGTGCTGCCTTTGTACATACTCAATGTGCCAGCCATTGATGGTACCAGCTGCGAAACTATGAAGCACGTTTGATAACCATCGATGCTTATGTTTATATCAGTGCAGAATATTGGCTACATAAGAAATGTGCATATCCAGACAATCAACCTTTTGATTGGGGGCTGATGTGGATACGGTATCCTTTTTCCATGTATGGAATAGGAGATATCCTTTCAACGGATGCTGATGATGTTCACCGCAAAAAGAGATTTACAAAGGTTTGTGGCAGTTTATATTTAGATGAAACCATGATCCCAATGTTGGTGCTTTCGGACTGTAGAGGCAGATATCAGGAAGAGGAAGTTCTTTGCAGAAATTCTAAATGCTTCTAGGGAAACACCAGGTGCAATTAGCAAAGAAAGCAGCGGAACGATGGAGTTCAGGTATGGTCCTATGTCCTTCACACCCACAAGGCTAAGGCCCACAGTCTAAACCAGCAATCTGTCTAACCTTGTCAGTAGACTATAGCTTGCCTCTCGTGATTATGGAAGGTGCAAATTTCAACTCAATATTTTAAATCCTGAACAAAATTGAAATATTTAGAAAGTATGTGCACCATGTTGTTTTCTAATTTCTACTTTGTTAGCACATTGTTGCACTTTTTCCACATATTCCTGTGCAATATGATTTTATTCCTATAGATACTCATGTTCTAGATGTGCCACTTCAGTGCTCGAGAGCCTTTTTCACTTGCGAATTGTAGGCATGGCAGGTTCAGGCATGACAACGTATCTCACGAAAAGAGAAAAATAGGTTGGTGATTGGGTAGCATATATGAAGATTGCCGAGGAGAGCAAGAAGGAAAGTCTGAAATTGCTCTTCCTCAACCTCTTCAATGATACATCCTAATACATCCTGACATGGTTTAGGGTCATTTCAGCAATCTAGAATTTTCTTAAGTTCGATCAATAGATTTATGTTCCCTTTGATCAATAGATGCCAATTTCCGTAGAGGCTACATCTCATCATCTGCTACTATGACTTTTTGTTGTATGCAGTATGCTATGTTGTGCCATCTTGCAGTGTATACCTCCTTGGTCTTCTGTCCAAAGACTGTTCTATGTAAAATATATTTACTGCTGCATCTAACGTGCTAGTGTAGGCTTGCCTCGTGTAAGACTAAGTACTATTTGAACACTCTTTATGCCTCGTGTAATATATATGTGCTATTTTGACATCTCGCACATGTTCGCGGTTGTTTTAGAATGCATTGCTGGACTACCCTTTAATTGAACGGTACAAACAAATGTCTATCGTGTTTACTTGCCCAGATACCAGCACGGTCAGTGACTCGCGCGCATGGGCGCGCGCAAATCACTAGTGTGGGGTGAAGGCGTGAAGCCCTGCCCAAGCGACGGAATGGTCTTCGTTTTGGCTTTGCTCAACGCCCCGGCGCACCGAACAGGCGCAGGCGCAGCGGGCACGCCAGAGAACAGACCCCACGCCAGGGCCGGGTGCGCTTTGTTTAGCCACATTTTGCTTCTCCAGTCTAAACGGGTCAACGTCTGAAATATTCACGGGTACACTGTCTTTTTTTTTTCCACACCTATCCCCTGTACTAATGCAACCATTCAAATACGACTTGGACAGAGTACTTAAGATTTAATTTAATAGTTAAAATTACTTAATGAAAATGTCATCAATACATTGAACGGTTAAAATGTGCTCGTACTACTATAGAACTAATTGGTTCTTGTTTAGAATTTGTGTGTAAATGCGGTATTTGAAATATTTTCTTTGGTCATCAACGTCAATAATGTAGGAATCCAAACTCTCTTGTTATTATAATTCATAATCCAGATTACAATAATCCAGCTGTGATCCAAACAATCCCTAAGTTCAATGGCATAGTACTGGGAATTTTGTCTAATTAATTTTGTAGTTGATCATCACATAAACACAAATATGCTACTTAAAATAGAAACAAACACAAGGTAGGCCAAGTATAGCATTGTGCTGGCTCTCATAAACCTCATCTTCATCTCCGCCAGGGAAGACACTTGGTCCATCGTTGGCCTATTGCGCAAAGCAGCGGCCGCTGCAATAGCCGCCCTCTTCTTGCGCCGGCGCCTCAACTTGCGAAGGACTTCCCATCGAGCTTGAGTGCCAGGTGGAGCACACAAGGGGCAAAGTATCCAGAACCCGTCCGAGTTGTGCTTAGGCCGGAGGTGGAACAAGCCATGCTCAACACGGCATGCCTTGTATATCTGGAGGGCCTTGGCGATGGTGGCCATGTGTATCTTGATGGGGGGTAGGTGTTGCTTGTATGCATCCCACTCGTATATTCCTGGAATTTTGGAGTATATGTTCTGGATGATTTGCAGTTTCATGCGGAGGAGCAGCTCGCGGCCCAACGGGGTGAGCCTCACCATATCACTACCTTCGCAGAGAGTCCTTGTGCCAAACACATCGCGACGGTAGAACCTAAACCTCTTGCAGATCTTGTGTCCTCTCATTGTCTTTCTGACAATGGCGTGCTGCAGACCTACAACAAGAATGCAACTATTAATTAGTAGATTGCCAACATATATATGATGTTGGGTATCGTTGAAAATGTTGGTGAAGGCATGAAATAGCTAGGTTTTGTTTTCTAATACATTAAGATTGCATGTATTTTGGTCGACGAAACCCTAGATTTTATTATTAGCAAGAAGATCATGGAAAATATAACTAACATTTCGTAATTAATATTGTTGTCATGAAGACCCTCATGCAAAAGAACTGGATGAAGTTCCTCAATAATTTCCTTGGGACTATATTCTAACATAAATGGTTGTATAGACAAAAACAAAAGAACAGTAACCACACACAAATATAGCTTCCTTCATTCTATCTAAATTATAAATCACTTTAGTGTTTTATCTTAAAAAGCTCGTTTGTCAGCTCGAAGTGTTCCTAGTTTTATGCTTCTAGCCGTACGGAAAAAAGGCTTGTAGACACAGAAATATCCAAATGCATAGCGAAACGTTTCGATCACTATCATGGATTCTCCATTTTTGCGGCTAGCCATGTCGAACGGTCGAGGAGTCTTACGCCACCCTTCTAGGCTAGCAATCACTATTTTTTAGTTAATACTTCTTGTTGCAACGAACTAAAATAGATCATATTTGAGTTGTTCGTCAACCACAAAAAAAATTTGAATCTTTAGCGAAGCATATTTATATTTCTGTTTTTATTTAGGGAAAAAATTGTGTGGACCAAAATCCAACATAAAAAGCGATTCAGATTCACCGTACAAAATTTTACAAAAAGAATCTAGATTTGAAATGTTTCTATAATAATCTAGAACCCAACCAAACCCACTGCAATAAAAAAAATCAACTTTAGCAATATTTTGTTAAAAAATATTAGCATCTACAAGTTTAAATAATTGCAATTATATAGAAACATTTCATAGTAAAGAACAACGCTGGGAATTCTCATGCAATGCACGAGCACGACAGGCATAAGCATGTACAAGTATATATACGTGTCCTACACATTTTTTTTAAATTATTTTTTATATGTTTTTGGAGTATGACGCCAGTGAGGCGTGAGTATTTCAAAATTGTTTATTGGAGTATGATGTATGTGTATGCAGTGGCGGATCTACGTGTAAGCTATGGGGCCACCTGGCCCCACAACTTTTTCTAACATGCATACTGTATGCTACTGTACGCCACTGTATATTGTATTGATTAGCTTAAAATCAACTAGTTTTGCCCCATGGGTTTTAAAACCTGGATTCGCCACTGTGTATATGTGCATGCAATTGCATATATATAGTATAATATATTATATATATGAACGTCTATATATCTGCTGTTTCTTCGTCGGAAAGAAAAAGGAAAGAGCAAGGTAGACCGAAAACAAACTCGAGAGGAAGACAAATAGACAATGCAAACCTGAAGCTGGAGCATTCTTCAAAAAAAAAAACCTGAAGCTGGAGCAGGACCGGCTGCACTTCTCCATCGGTTTAGAATACAGTAATTGGTGGCGTTGATGTGACGTTCTATTCTATGACATGCAAATCTGTTGATTGAATATGAAGGAATAATAATAATGAGTTATTGGCTTTTTTATACTTTCAGAAAAAGGAATAACAATGTTTTATTTGCAGGTAGGGATGAAAACGGATCGGATACGGACGGATATCACTGATATCGTATTTGTTTTCATATTTATGTCCGGATTCGGATTCGAATACGGATAGTATCAAAAATACCGGATATGATACGATTGGATATCGACATCATAAATATGTGATTTAAATATTCGGATACGAATACGGTATCGGATGTTAAATATCCGGACTCGGATACGGATGAATTAAAACTCCTCTAAATATATTCGGTCTCGAATACTGTCGGAAAATATCCGTACCGTTTTCGTCCCTATTTGCAGGCACGCAGAGTAGAACGTGACTCGAATACAACAGGGCTAAAGCGACACGCAGAAATGCTACGGATTGTGACCCTGCCGCCTCCTCCATCGGCCTTGGCAGCCTTGCAAACCGCGAGGGCCGGGCCAAGACACAAGCAGGCCCCAAACTGCGCGAGTTCTTTTTTGGGACCAAAAACTAATTGGGTTTGGGGCTCAAAGCCTTGCCAACGCAGGCTTCCTCCCTCCTCCTGGCTAAGAGGTACGAAAAGGAAAGACGTGTGGGCCTTCACTTTTATCTCTACATTTTGGTTTGTTTTTAAGCAGTTATATAGTTCTGCTGTTTTGCATATTATTAAGGAAAAATATCATGGATCCCGTTTGGCTAAGATATCAATTTTCTGCATGACTCACTGATAACAAGAAAAATCCATCCCTCCATTACCCCTAGCGATTTGCCACTGTGCAGATTGTGTGTGTTGCACCAGTGGTGGATCCAGGATCCAAATTCACCTATGGCCAAATGAAACACTTCTTTTTTTTGAATAAATCAAACACTATTAACTTGTCATTTTACAATAACACTTTCTTTTCTTTGCCTCGTTGTACCGCAGACTCACACTGTGACTGTAGCCGTGCACCAACAACCACTCTTAGGCGTGGGACTGCAGTTGGCCGTCGGCCAACACACATAGCTGCGAGGGCATCGTTATTGCCGGCTCGCCACGGCATCGCGCAATCGATCATCAATCGGTGATGGTGAATGCAAGCTATGCAGTCTTTGGCAATTAGCCAATTACCAAACTGTGACAAGATTCATAAATAAGGATGTGGCTAATGCATGGCCAGCCGTGCAATTAGCATGTGAAACACACACCTTCTTCCTCCTCGCGCACCCACCCCCGGCTTCCTCACTTGCCGCGGTTGCCTCTCCACGTGACCGCGCCGCCCACCTCCTTGCCCAGCCCCTCGACCCCGCCCTCCTCGTCGTCCTCGCCCCCACCGTTGCGCCAACCGCCCGCGGCGAACTTCTCCTTCCCCTTCCCCCTCCCGCTACTGCCATGGCCATGGGTGCTCTCCACCCAGACCTGGTTCGACCGCCTCCTACGCCGCTGGAACCCTAACATCGCCGTCCCCACCGCCTAGCCGGCCTGCCTCCCCAAGCCCCTTTTAAGCCCACCGGAGTCGGGGAAGTAGAGAAGGAGGGAGGGAGAGAGAGAGAGGGAGAGAGAGAGAGGAGGAGATGACGTACCACCAGAACAATTTGAAGATAGGGAGAACATGCGCGGTCGTCGAGGAGAGCACGAGCGACCGTCGAGGAGGCTGCCACACCCGCGGGGGAGTGCTTGCGTGGCAGCTGGGAGGGGAGGAGGCCTGCGCAAGAGAGGGACAGAGGAGAAATGGATGGGGAACGAAAGAATGAAGGTGATGGGGATAAAAACGGTGGGACCCATCACGTGCTAGGCTGCGTGGAGTAGTGTGCGTGCCGAGTCACGTGAGCCTGCGCAGCCAGAAAGAAGCTTTTGCCCGTAAATAAAAACTGTGACTATTTTCCTTTTTTTTGTTTTACAAGCAACTGTGACTATTTTCCCTTTTTTTAGAATCTACTTGAATATTTTCCTGGTCACCTGAGCTATATTTTAGCGCATATATAAAGAAGTTATAGGTGGCGGGTGGCCAATTTTAGGCCCAGGAACACCACTGCCACAACCGTTAGCGGCCCACGAAGCCAGGTCCAACCGTTGAGGCATTATCTTGTTCACTAGGTAGCAATGTAGCATGCCCGTGCGTTGCTACGGGATAACTAACATTTTGTACTTAAAACACACGGATCGCACGATAAGATAACAATACTGTAAAAATTAAATACCAACGTTAAAGTGACATTTAATCAAAAAAAACAAAGTTTGTGAAATTAACGCAGTCACGGAGAGCGTGGCGTCGCAGGCTCAACAAAACAAAGTCATCATCCTAATAAAATAGCTCAAGATCAGACGAAGTCGTCTAAATTCCCTTATATAAGATAGTATGCAAAATGTCATACATTCAATTTTAATTTATTCTCATGCACATCAAATTCAGCTCAAATACCAGCCTTATTAGCCCTACGCCTGCCCCTACCATAAAAGCCCTAGGGTGTGTTTAGATGTGTAAAAAGGTGTAAAAAGGTGTAAAAAAAGTACTGTAGCACGTTTTGGCTTTATTTGGCAAAAAGTGTCCAAACGTTGACTAATTAGGTTCAAAACGTTCGTCTCGCAAAGTAGAACCAAGTTGTACAATTAGTTTTTTATTTCATCTACATTTAGTACTCCATGCATATATCGCAAGTTTGATGTGACGGAGAATCTTTTTTCTGCACAGTGTTTTGTTTGTGGAACTAAACACAGCCCTACACTGCATTTGCATTGGCCCAAACTCAAGAAAACGTAGGCGTACCAAGTCATGTCAACTAATAGACTGACACTGACAAACAAATGAAAAGAAGAGTTAAGCTGCTGCTAGACTGACCAACACTGAAAAACAAAAAGTGAGAGCACGAGCTGCTGGTGGAGACTGGACAGAGAAAAATGCAGCTCAATCTATTTGACAAAATCAACAAAACAAACTCAATTCCGATTGACGTGAAATTGGAATCACAGCTTAAACAGGTCATGTTTAATACATTCACAATAAAAAACATGTAAAAAGTTTGAGCCTTTTAACACCGATTTTAGAAAAATTGGAAAACCCAAGAGAAAGGAAACCTTTATTAAGGAACATTCAAATTCGATGATAACATCCAGGCGCAAACATTGTATTTCAAATATTTGGCTTTTAGAACCACACTCAATACAACTCAGGTGGGGGATCCTCGCCCGCCCCCATCGACTTATCAAAAAACAAAAAAAGGTTGGAAGCTTTACTTTCCTTTCTTGTGACATGCAAGGTCAATAAGGTCAGCTTCTCAAACAGGACAGTACAAACATATAAATGACAAACAGTTTTTATGCACCTATTCGTAGATTCAGTGAGTGATTACAAGCACTGTTATGAGAACAAGCTTAAAAAGCATCTGAAAAATCCATACACATGTTAGGTAAATCCATAAACATGTGAGGTTTGTTTCAATATGTGTATGGAGGATAGAAAATTGTTCATGAAATTATCAGGATGAATAGTTCGGCACATGGCTCAAAATCCACCGAGTTCTTTTGATAGTATATTAAGTAGGTCACATGCTTGGGTATAAAAACATGAGTGAGAAAGTTTGGAACTTGAAAAAATCCATCCCGCCAAGTAGATCATAACTTCTTTACACCGCAGAAGTTGAATTCTCTAGGGCTTGCCTTGGGAACAATGAGCATTATTTCACCGAGCCTGTAAGGAACAGATGGAAATCAAATCATTCCAATCAGAAGGGCCCACCATGCTGGGAGAATGGTATTTCAGTCACTGTCCAAGAGGAAGCTTAGTTTGAAAAAATCAATAAAAAGAGCAAATAAAGTCATGAGGTTACTGAATGACCATCATTTAAAGCTGCCAGTGTGATAATAGCAAGAAAAAAAATTATTGTATCCTTGGGGCTTGAGGCAATAATGCACAGATCAATTTGAATTTCAGGTTACAGATCCTATATAATATATAGAAGCTTCAAGGGATATATGAGTTGAATATCAGCAGGCTGCAAATTGAAATAAAGAGAATCTTAAGAAAAGTGCTACATTCCTTCAATGATTTTTTTCCCTCAATGAACTGCAAGGCTTATATTGTAGCAACTTAACGCAAAGTGAAATGACATTGCACTAATAGAGATTTACAAATCAAAAGGACAATATCTAAGATTTCAATAAAGCAACCTTCAAACCATTGTTCGACTCCCTATAGTTCCAAGCACCCTTGTCAAATGGCTTTGGAAATTCAGAGGTGTCAGGTTTCTCTATCCAAGAGTTGAGGCAACGCAGATTAGTACATTACTATCCGATCAGAGCGATGTTTACCTGAGGCGCAACTTCCAGCAGTCTGCAATTTTAGGAAACCAATTTACTGGAGGCCTTCCACAGTTGCTAACTAATCACTCTAGGCTCCAGAGGTCTTACATCAGAATCAATAGTTTTGACCACGAGCTCCCAGCAACAAGATATCAATGGCATCCCATCCGATATTGGAAATCTCACAATTTTAGAGAAAACTCACTCTCTGGGCTTATTCCTGAAAGCATCTGATAGGTATTGAGGAAAGCATCATTCTCAAGATATGCAGTGGCTAGCAAGAAGAGTAGTAGTTCCAACTTCAGAGAGAATGTATTAATCCTGAGGTAATAGCTTCATCGCAATAAAATTAGAATTTCATTATTCATCACATTATTCATGTGAGTAAGCAATGTGATCGATTCAAACAGCACTAAACACCATTTGACAAAAAAAGTCATCAGATGTTGTCAGTTAACCCGAGGTAATTAGTACCAAAATGGACCTGGTAAGCCTCCAAATGTGCAACAAAAGGAGATGCAGCAACGGCAACAGACCGACAACACTCTCCCTCTCCCTCTTCTCTGTGTGCTCTCCTCAAGCAAGCAAGCAGTTGTAGCTTCAACCAAATTTATCTGCTCTCATCTATCCCTCCAGCTTTTTTCCTCATTCTGCACCACCATGAGATACGAAAATTTGATTTTTGATGAACGACGGTGTACTGCATGTGCATAAATTGCAAAAAAAAACACGAGAAGGTTGCAGTAAATATTACAACCACACTAAAAAATTGGCAAGACCGCAAGAGATTGGCCTTGCTTGCACTTTGTACCTGCAAAAAATAGCTACTGAAGCTAACATTCTAATGTCTAGTTACCACGGAGAATCAAACTTTCACCTGTTTAGGCTACACCGAGCACAAAAGCTAACATTCCAATTTCCATGTGTGGTCACTAACATAATTGAGATAGTTGAAATATGCACGCTGTGCCCAGATTGTGTCGTGAGTAAAAGAAAAAATGGAGATACCCAAGGCGGAAGGAGTGCACCAGAGCAACCTTAGTTAGATCAGAGATGATCACCTGCGTCGGTGGTGAACTTGTGCAGAAGGAATGTGGACAGTTGAGATGCACCGTGTGTAATGAAGCATTGCACCAACAACAATTGCGTCATCGCCGTCGAGTTCCCGCACCTCTACCAGCTGTTGTTGCTCCCCATGCAGAAACTGAAGGAAGAGAGTGGATCTGGACAAGACGATGACATCATTGGCAATGAGGACGAGCGAGATGTGGCTTCCGCCTCACAACAGCAGCATAGCTCAGCGGCGGATGTTGATGACGATGGCCGCAGGTGGAGCGAGTGCGCGAGCGAGGATGAAGGCGCCCGCGCGATGGCGATGATGGCGGGCGAGGGCGATGACCTTGCCTAAGAGCGATGACGGCGGCTGAGGGCTGCACGACGGCGAGGACGGCGCAAGATCTTGGCAAGTGAGGGCGACGACAGGGCGGCGGAGGAGGTCCACAGCGGACGCGCGTGAAGCTAAATTGTCGGGCGGATGAATCGCGGGGGAGCGAGGCGGATGCCGATTTGCCATGCATGGAGCGAAACTGACGGCTGGGGGAGCCATCCAGAATTCCGAATGCCAATTCCTTTCCTTTTTCTCGCTCGCTCCTTTCCTTTTCTTTCTCACGCTGGATTGCCGGGCACAGCTATGGTGCATGCAGATCAAGGTTTTAAATCTCCGTCTATAGCTACCGCTATAGCCCGCTATAGCTGTTTAAGAAAGATTAAGCTATTTGTGTCTATGTATAACTTAGCCGCTATAGCCCGCTATATCTCCATGTAGGTCCGCTATAGCTGTTTTTGAGGTCATCCGCTAAAATGTCTTAGCCGGAGATTTAAAACACTGATGCAGATACAGGCGAGGTGATTGCCGGCCTTTTCTTTTTCTCGCCGGCTCCTTTCCTTTCCATGCTCACGTGTTGGCGGGTTGAGTGATTAGCTTCATTCCTTTTGTCCGTGATTCACCTTCCTTCAATTTGCCGGATATTTGAACACACGAGACACGCGATGAAGGTTTCCCCTCACTGTTTCTTTTATATCAGGAATCCTTTCTTACTGTTTATTTTCTTTCGCACCCTTCCACCTCCACGTTTATATGTTATTTCTCTCGTTTACATTTGCATCTGGAATCCTTTCTTATTCCTTATTTTCATTCGCACTCTTCCACCTCCTATTATTACGATAGGCACAGTTTCGCATGAGGCGGCAGATGGAAGTACCAAACATTTGTCGCACTAAAAAGTGTCTATCTTTTATTCTTCTTAGTTGTGGGAGATATATGCCAAGCACTCAAGAAGAATAGTAAAGTGCCTGCAACTGCAGGGCCAAGCTACTAAAAAATTATCAGGACTTACCAAGTGACTACTGAAAGTTTCACTATGTTTCAGATTTTCTACCCTAGTCTCTCATTCAGGTAACATGATAATATCACAATAACATCATAGTTTTCTTTCCAAGTGTGTATGGTCAAATGAAAAAATAAAACAGGCACGAAATCATGGTTGCCTCTCCGAGGAAGGATCTGCAAGCCTTTCATGTGATCAAGCATTCTCAGATCAATATGTTCTTAAAATAAATGTGTTAACCCATCATTCTGAAGCTTGAAATATATCAGGTCAACTGTGCAGGTACTCAATTTACCGATAAGATAATGAAATTCAGGAAAGAACGGTTACTTTAGCACAAATACTGAGATTAACCTAAACATCGACAAGAATTTAAATTACTATGAGACTACAAATGAATTGGATATTAACCTAACCATCGACAGGAATTTAAATTACTCTGAGATTAACCTAACCATCGTGTTTGTGTAAGCCAAATCACTGTATATTGATCAGTTGAGCATCCGAAGCTACCTGCAGCAATTAGTGCTCTTCTGAACCTTGCAATCTCTGTTCCTGTGCTGTTTACCTGAAATTTGAAGAGACCCAGACTTGTAATTAGTAATAACCAGTCATACAATTAAATGATTTGAATATGAAAATCAACTATTATGAAAATCAACTATCAAACCAATTCTGGTTACAATTGCCGGACTATGAACAGTAGATAGGAGTGAAAACAATATATTAATTAAGCAAGTATTACAATTTGCCGAACCATGAGCAGTAGGTGTTCAGATGTGACTCTGCAGTTCAGTGTGTGTACACTGAACTTCAGCCTGCCTCGCCCAAGCGTCTCCCTCTTATCACTCAAATTGTCAACTATATGTTATTCTCCCTCTTATCTCACTCCAACTGTCAACTATATGCTATTTGTTTAGTTCAGATGTAACATCTGTGGCAATTTTCCAGACCACTTTCAATTAACTCAATTAGAAAGCCTTGCCTTGCTTTCTAATTTCCAATTTGTCAAGACTTTCCAGATTGCTTCCTAAGCTTAGCTGAAATAGAAGAGCTGAATGATGGTCCTTATAAAAAATCCAACTACTTTCTGCAGGTTGGCTATGATACAAAAATAAGTGATCGTTAGAGCTGCATATGTCACAAGGGCAATATCAACCCAAATGCAGGCAACAGTGGTATGCCTGATTGCCGACCACTTAAAAGTGGAAAAGTCACTTGCAAAGTCTGAAACTTCTGTAACTCAAAAGGAAACTGAACTTGAGAAAACGTCTTATTTGTTTGACCAAAATATTGTTAACTAATCTGACGAAGGCTACGGCTACATAAATTAATTTGAACTCTATGCAAGCTTGAACTGAACAAAAAATAAAATAAGATAACCAAAGACAAGCAAGAAATGATTATCTAAATAAATTCACTGTAGCAGAAGGTGAAAGTTCAGAATCTAAAGTCTGAAACGTGGAACTTACCTACCTACTTGATGATAAAGATGCAGTGCAAACTGAAATATAGAGCAAAGCTGTGTGGAGAGAAAATTTTAGAGAAAATACAGCTGAAGACTGAACTGAATTTTAGTTTTTTTTTCCTAAGTCTCACCAAACTGTAAGAATCTGAACGATTTGCTGTTTCTTTACTGAACTGAAAAGATTCAGCTATGCTGCACCTGAAGGAATCCCAAAGAATCCAAACTCTCAGAGACTACTGAAGCTGAAGGCCACCAGAGAGAAAACGAAAAACTATACTGAAGAAAAACAGTACAACCTGACAGAAGAAGAATTCCAATATTATAATTTCCAGTGCATGCTGCGTAAAAAGGGCAGACCCAGTGCCAGAGGCTCCCACACGAGTGGGGTCTGGGGAAGGGAATAACCGAAGCAAAGTCTTACCCCCGCAGAAATTCTGCAGAGAGACGGCTTCGAACATAGGATGAACCAGTGCATGCTGCGTATACCTCTGTATATTATGTTTCAGTGAAACATAGGATGAACAAGGCTTCACTTGTCCGTAGCTGTTGCCGGACAAATAACAGTGATGAGCTGAGGTTCTCGGACTGAAGGCACTCACTGTCGATTGAGCTAGTATCATGTAATGGTGAATGATCTGCGCCTCCACAAATAGCCAAAGCTAGTATCTAGTATCATGTAATCTCTAGTACCCGTGAATAATATGCATCTAGTATTCACTGACGATAAGAATAGTTACGGTGCTTTATGTAATCTCTGCTTTTTTTTTTGAAGATGCTATTGCAAATTTCAGTGACTAAAATAGAAACATTAATAAACACACAGCCTAAATGAAGATTTTCAGATGTACTGCAGAGGACTCAGTGACTCACGTGTGCTGCTGCAGTTCTTCTCGTCGTCCGGCTTCGTTGGCTCTGACTGCCGCCCGAGATGGCGATGAGCGAGGATCAGGGAGGCCGGGGGCGAGTCTTCGCCGATGTCGGACCCCAGCTGGAGGCCGCTGCTCACGATCTCTCTGCCTCCGACCTTGCACGCCGCCTGGGGCCTGGGGCCTGGCGACTCCGATCTACACAGAACACAGAAAATTTGATTTGGGAAACTCACTGGTAATTCGGGTTCGATCGTGAATTTGTGCTACGACTCACCATGGGGAGTGTATACGGGGAGCGAGGGCCATCAATGGGAGGAGGATCACTGTCATCGCAAGATCTACCACCGAGTGATCTACCGCCGGTGGGGAACGCCCATCTACCACTGAGTGGGGAACGCGCTGCCTGTCCGAGGGTTCCCTACCATGGCCGATGGGGAGGTGGCGACGCCACCAATAACAGAAGAGAAAACCGTCGGGGTAGGGGAGGGCTACTACTGTGGCTGCCGTCGGTGTCGAGGGGCGAGTGCGACGGAGAGCGCGGCCGCGGTCGCAGGAGGATCGTGATTGGTGTTTTCTTTTCCTTGCGCGGTGATTGGTCTTTCCTTCTGCGACGTCTCGCGGTCTCGCAGGGGGAAGCCGCAGGGGGGAAGCCGCGGTCTCGCGGTCGCACGAGGCGGAACGAAGGAGCGGAGCGATGGATTGTCGCGCCAAACCATAGTCTTATTTTCTTTCTTTTTAGTTGTATTGTATAGGAGATTCGTCTTCAACTTGGAGCCAATTTCGGCAGCCGGCAGGCACTAGCGTCCTGTGAAGAAAAAAAAAATCTGTGTGTGGGGAGGGAAGGGATTCTCGCCAGCGGCGAGGTCTGGCGCCTGGCGGCCGCCAGTCCGCCTCTGTGCAGCACCAAGTACTAGTCGCCACCTCCACCCCGAACCATTCAAATACGACTTGAGCAGAGTACTTAAGATTTAATTTAATAGTTAAAATTACTTAATGAAAAGGAAAAAGTCTAATTGACCCCCAACTATCGGGGTAGTCTAGTTTACCCCCTCAACTATGAAACGGTCTAATTTACCCCCTGAACTTTGCAAAACCGGCCAAATCACCCCTCAAGCGGTTTTGGACGGTGGTTTTGCTACAGTAACAGCGGTTTGCTACAGTACCCGTGGTTTTGCCCTTTTCTTTTTTATTTATTTCGTCTGAATCTTTGAAAAATCATAGTAAATCATAAAAAAATCATAAAATAGAAAATTCAATTTTGTTGGACTCCACATGAGTATATCTACACAGTAAATATATAATATAGTATGCTTTAGTACAAAGTTTTTGTTGTATGAATTATTCAAATTAATTATAGAAAAAAATAGATCAAAATTTACAGCAAAAACTTTGTACTAAAGCATACTATATTATATGTTCACTGTGTAGATCTACTCATATGGAGTCCAACAAAATTGAATTTTTCATTTTATGATTTTTTTTGTGATTTACTATGATTTTTCAAAGATTCAGACGAAATAAATAAAAAGAAAAGGGCAAAACCAATGTTACTGTAGCAAAACCGTTGTTACTGTAGCAAAACCACCTTTCAAATCCGCTCGAGGGGTGATTTGGCCGGTTTTGCAAAGTTCAGGGGGTAAATTAGACCGTTTCATAGTTGAGGGGGTAAACTAGACCACCCCTGATAGTTGGGGGGTCAATTAGACTTTTTCCTTAATGAAAATGTCATCAATACATTGAACGGTTAAAATGTGCTCGTACTACTATAGAACTATTAGATCTTGTTTAGATTCGGTGTGTAAATGTGGTATTTGAAATATTCCCTTTGTTCGTCAAAAGATGACGTTAGGACAACGTCATTGGTGCAACAATTGGAGGGAGAACTATCATTTGTTTTTTTGGGCAGCTAATACACTATTTATCACCAATCATCCTCGTTTGAGAAATTTCCCTCCAACCTCCAACTGGACGTAGCCAAAAACTCTCAATCATAGGCTTGCATCACTTCATTTGCATTTGCCTATTGTAACATGGATTGGACGTTTGTTCTTTGATTGCCATCCATATTATTTTGACACTGTATTGGTTCAGCACTGATTACCACTGTCCACTAATACTTTTGAGGAGGTACCTAAGTCATTTTGCTTGATTCATAATTTGTGCTACAGATCTTATAATATCTCTTCATGGGTTGGAGGGGTGCTGATGAAAGAGCTTAAGCCTGGATACATGGATACACCATTTTTTTTGGCTATATGCAGTTTATTTTCCATAGCAACATGATATAAACATAACCCAGCCACCAAAAACAAAGTTGGCATCACTTGTATGGTTTGTGGTGGTTCCACATTGTGAAAACATGCATAATCTACAAAACATATGTACAGAAGAGTGATTTTCCCAATAATGCGGACTAGGCATTTTGCAACAAAATATCTTAGGCCTTCCACAGGTGGAATGGAAGTGAAGCAAAAATAAAAAAGGCCACGGTAAAAAAAAAAACAGCATCGCTCCTTAAAGCATGCAACATGCAAGCATAAGTTGCAGGATACACGTACCCCTCTGTCCCAAAATAAGTGTACATCTCGAATTTCAAAAAGTCAGCTAATTTAAGTTTAACTAGATTTATAGAAAATAATATTGACATTTACATCTCTAAATCGGTTTACTTTAAAAATATATAGCATGATTAATCTAATGATTTTTATTTGATATCATAACCTTAATATTTGTTTGGTATGTGGAATGGAATATGTCGATGCATCGTCACCTCATTCCTCAAAAGAACTAGTACTAATATTAGGAATGAAGTCATTTCATTGAATTTAAAGAACAGATTCATGATGGACCATCTCATCTAAAATGGAGTGATTCTTTGAACCAAACATACCATAAGACATAGGCCATTGTCATCGCTCTGCTCCCGAGGCTGGCACCGCCACCTTGCTTCCCTGATGGAGACGACGAGGACGACTAGCAGCATACCTCCACCTGTATCCATTCTCGCGCTATTGAGGTAAATAGCGGCTATGGGTGACCAATGAAATATTATTTTGTTGATTGGGCATCGGTGGGCACCAGCACAAGTTCTTGCGCTGCCCACCCCCATTTTCCAGCATCGCTCGAAGTTGGCTTCACTTGCTGTAATTAGAGATGGATCCAGCTTCTTAAAATCTGAAAGATACGATATTATGTATCCACTTGAGCTTCAATATGAATATTTGTTTTTTATCTGATTTTAATATGGAATTATGGATGCTAAATGGATGTATTTGAATCCTTTTTTGTGATTCTTCTCTATTTGATTTCATAACCATATTAAAAAATATATGAAATATTTGACATATCCGTATTCGTGAAGAACAAAGTACCTGGCGAAACCACTCAGCTTATATTTTTGTCTAATTAACAATGTAGATGATAAAAATTTAAACAAAACAGATGTATGCTTTTAATCTATTTTTTTAAAAGTTGTCTCTAGGGCTAATGATAGTATAATAATTTTATTGTTATTAATGATACATAAAGGTTAAGTCTAATTGGCTTTAATAGGGCTAATCATATTAATTCTAAGTACTTTAGTTTATTTATATTTATGATTTGTATATTTAAATTTATTTAATGATGAATATTTATAAGTATTAAAATATGTACCTACATTTTAATTGAATTTTATATATTTAACTATTGAAAATTATTAATATATATGTTGTTTTTTGGAGGTGACTTTGTCTACAAGTTTATATAGTCATATTTTAAGTCCCTATATTGTTATATTATAAAACTAATGATAAGAGAATATACATGGTTATCTTCAAAATCAAGTAGATATCCTAATGTGAATTTAAATTCAAGATATACATTTTGTATTGATATCCAATAATATGCATATTCAAAATCACATTGAATTGTGGTAAATAGTGCCATCTAAATTTGATTTTATATAAACTCGATCTGAATGCATCTCTAGGTGAAATGAGACGAGTGACGCTAGGATCCTCTCTCACTTGCCTTGGGCCCTATTTGGGAGGACTCTCCTAGTTGTGGCTCTGTGCAATAGTAATTGAAGGAGTTAGAGCTGGAGGAACCCCAAACTGTGGTTTTACCCAACTTCATATTGATTTGGAGAAGAGAAAGAGAAAAAACTTCCTGCTACAATGCTCGTCATAGTGATTTTAGACCTAGAGCCAGAGCTGTGATTAGCCGTGCCAAACACTTATGATCTGTTTAGATAGCCCAACTAAACTTTAGTCACCTAAACTTTAGTCCATGCACAACCAAAATTTTAGATTTCTTCTAGTAATGCGGGCTTCTTCTAGTGTTTTGGCATTTAAAATTGAGTAAAAACTTTTCCTACTAAATGTCTCCTAGTGAGATTTCCTTGTGTTATGACTAGTGGTAGTGTTTTATCACTACTTAAAAACACTAGAATTCCACCATTTTGGTAGGGATGACTAAACTTTAGTTCCTACTCTAACTAGCCATGTAGTTCATAGTTGCCAAATGTGAACTAAAGTGGACTAAAAGTACATATCCATGAGTCTATGTCTAGAGAATCTTTTGTTTTTAGATTATTTTTAATCCATGTATCCAAACATCACTACCATCAAACAGGCCTTATTATCCCCTCCTCTAGTGTTGGCATCCCTCGAAGTGCACATGGTTTC
Organism: Saccharum hybrid cultivar R570; assembly: GCA_038087645.1. Classification (NCBI taxonomy): domain Eukaryota; kingdom Viridiplantae; phylum Streptophyta; class Magnoliopsida; order Poales; family Poaceae; genus Saccharum; species Saccharum hybrid cultivar. The sequence continues at coordinate 6,012,431 of JAQSUU010000091.1, read as the reverse complement.
CAAGTTTGTAACCACCCCTCGCTCCTCCGTACGAGAAGATGCGCTCGAGAAAAAGATGGAGTTGATCCACTGGCACAAGCAATAGACCCTCCTGAACGAGGTGACGCACGGGCTATAAAGCCCCCTCCCTCCGTCCCTCTCCATTCCTCATGGTGTGTTTAGTTCGTGAAAATTTTTGGTTTTGTCTACTGTAACACTTTCGTTTATATTGGTTAATTAGTGTTTAATTATGAACTAATTAGGCTCCAAAGATTCGTCGTGTGGTTTTTTTACCAAACTGTGTAATTAGTTTTTTTCGTCTATATTTAATGCTCCATGTATGTGTCAAACATTCGATGTGACGGGAAATCTTGAAAATTTTTAGGAACTAAACGTGGCCTCATTTCCTCGTCCCTCTTCTGCCAGCAAAGGTGAAGCCTCTCGTCTCGCCTAGCTTTTTCCCCGATACTAGTTACTCGGCTCTCTGTCCATCCGAATCTCTAGCCTGAGCACCGCTGTTCTTCCTTTCTTCTCTCAAAAGTTTTTAACAGCAGCCTTTCTCGTGGGTCCTTTCCTGATTGAGATTGTGGAGATGCAGTTTTGTTCAGGATCTTGTTCGGGCGCGCAATGGTCATCTGCAGACTATTTGGTGTGATTTTAGAGTCAGATTATTATTGTTTTACGATCCCCACTATGTTCTTGACTGATTCTTGTTTCACACCTCTCTCTCTCTCCTAGTTTACTGCATGCTTCGATTCAGACCTCTTTTCATTCTCGATATACCACTATCATGCTTCTTCCTGTCTCTTATAGTATTTTCTTTAATTTCCTCTGGTCTCCTATCTTTTCACGCCATAGAGAGATGGGGAAGAACAAGCCTTCGCGTGGACGTGGCCAGCGCAACCGCACCAGGCCGGCGACCGCGACGGTCTCCTCTGCGAATGGCCTTATGGCACATCTGTTTTGTTTGTGAATTTGCATTGCTGACTTGCTGCGGAAGAAGGATCGTGGCACGGAGTCTGAGTGAAACTTTTTAACCTTTTTTAAAGTAGTATACATGTACTTAACCTTACGGATGTATGCAAGCCATCATGAAGGTCTTGTTCAAGTCGTGTCGGTTCATGAAAATAAGTCGAGCCATTTTGTTCTCCACTTCCCGCCCCCCACCATGGCTCCTAACATAGATAATGCACGGCGGCTTCCAGTCGCACCAAGCCGTCGAACGTCTAGCCCATCACAGGTGCCTGCCTGTGCTTCGTACTGAACGTATAATTTGTCCACTGCTAGACATGAAAATAAGGATTTGTCATTTTAACCAACTAGAACAACCATAATAATCCAGGATCCAAACACTCTTGATTATTATATAATCCATAATCCTAATTATAATAATCACATGCATAATACTGATTATAATAATCTATAGTGATCCAGACAGGGCTTAAATAAGTGCCTATCAAGTCAAAAGGTTGCACCAAACTAGATAAGATAAGAATTTCTCATTTTAACCAACCACAATCAACCTCAATAATCTAGAGATCCAAATTCTCTTATTATTGTAATCCATAATCCATATTATAATAATCCAGTTGTCATCCAAACAGACCCTAAGTTCAGTGGCATAGTATTGAGAATTTTGTCTGCATAATTTTGTAGTTGATCATTGAAAGTCCTATGTTTGGTGTTGGTAATTAGTGACAATGCCTAAGTACTAATCCTATGCCTAAGTTGTATGTAGCATATGAGGATTAGTACACTCCAAGGTTGGTGGCAAGATGGACATGGTGATCATGATGGCCACACTTGGATTTGGACGCAACCCTACGTGATCAAGGCAAAGGTATATGCTTAAGGGTTGTGTTTTAGTAACCAAGACACCTAGTGGGTGTGGTTACATTATAGGATAGATAGCCGTACTATAAAGAGGGGAATGACGCGGCTATTGAACTCCTAAGTGCCTCTAGATGTGCATTTCATGATCATATGCATTTGGATAGAACTAATATCGCCTCGGAAAATGATTGTGAAAATGCTAACACACTCACACATGACGAGATCACTTGGTGATGTTAGCACGTTTGCGACGGCAGTGGAGTTTGAGCGGTAGAGAGGGTTTGGGGTCTTCTCTCCCTCCCGCCGAGCGTGCGAGCGCGGGATTCAGGCGATTTCGGGGAAATGAAATGCCTATTTTCCACTACGCCGGAAGTCGGAAAAAGAAACGGAGGCAAACGGGGGTCACAGTGGTGACCGGACGCTGGACCGGACGCGGTCACTGTTTGACCGGACGCGTCCGGTCAGTGTCCAGTGTCTGCGCGTTTTTCAGTTGTTTGATCGGACGCGAGGCGCGTCCGGTCACAGGCGACCGGACGCGTCCGGTCGTCCAGGGAGCTTACTGGACTCCGACCGGACGCGGGCACTGTGGCGTCCGGTCAGTTCTTCAGCGCGTCCGGTCGCTGGTTCGTTGTGCGCGGCTCAGGGTTGACCAGCGCGTCCGGTCAGTTACGGGACCGGTGCGTCCGGTCGTGACCGGCGCGTCCGGTCGTTGCGACCGGCGCGTCCGGTCGGTGCTTCGCGAAACTAGCCGTTGCACGACCGGCGCGTCCGGTCAGTTGGACCAGCGCGTCCGGTCAACGCGACTTCGGCTGTTTCAAGTTTCTAACGGCTATATTCGAAGGGGTACGTCTATAAATACTCGTTGGCCGGCTCAAGGCTCTCTCTCTCGAACATTTGACATACTTGTGAGCACTTTGAGCTAAGCAACTCCCCTCCCACTCATCTCTCTTGCTTCTTTGCATATTCAAAGTGAGATTGAGTGATCCAAGTGCATTTGCATTGTGAGATTGCATCTAGTTGGCACTTGGTGGTTGATTTGCTGCGGGATTCTTATTTCTCTTGGTGGTTGCCGCCACCTAGACGGCTTAGAGCAGCTTGGAGGCGTTGGCAAGAGTTGGTGTTTGTTCTTGGCCACCTCCGGTGATTGTGAGGGGTTTGTGCCTACCTCGTCGAAGCGCCAAAGGCAACATTAGTATATTGCTCGTGTCATTGCAACCTTTTGCCATTTGGTAGGTTCTTGTGGTGCCTTTTGAGAGGCTCGGTGTGTGACCGATTAGCCACCGAACCACGTGGTGAAGAGGGACACAACGGGGACTAGCGTGCCGGCAAGCACGTGAACCTCGGGATAAATCTTCGTGTCATCACTTTCATATTGTGATTGATTGATCCCGGTGTTTGGTTATCTTGGTATTCATTATTGATCATATTGGTTGGCTCAATACTTCGCCCCTCGGTGATACCCTCCTATCTCTCTCTTTGTATTAATTCCTTAGTTATCTTTGCTAGCTAGTTAGCTTTGCTAGAGTAGTTCTTTTGTGTAGCTTGAAGTTGTAGTTGTAATTACCTTCTCGGTTGACTTGTGCGGTTGAGTGCAAATACTAGAATTGTGAATTGGATAGGTGGCTTGCAAACCCCCCATAGGCTAAGCAAAACTCGCATCTCGCTATTTGTTTTATTGATAAACTTGTTTAGCTTGTCTTTGTAGAAATTTTTAATAGGCTATTCACCCCCCCCCTCTAGCCATCAAGACCTATCAAGTGGTATCAGAGCTGTGGTCACCGTTTGTAAGGCTTAACAACCTCGGTGTAAGATGGCTCAAGTTATGTTCAATCATGTTAATGGCAAGCCTCCATTCTTTGATGGCGTCTCTTCCTTTGATCATTGGAAAAGGAAGATGAAGCAATATCTAGGCAATATACATGAGAAGGTATGGGATGTGACCAAAGAAGGATACGTCATTCTTGATGAGGAAAACCTCACTCCCAATGACCGCATCAACAAACAATGCAATACGGCGGCACTTGACACAATCTATCGTGCCATTGATGATAAAGTATTTGAGCAAATCAAAGATCTTGAAAAGGCAAATGAGCTTTGGATAAGGCTTGAAGAAACATATGAAGGCACTTCAACGGTAAAAAGTGCCAAACTATATATGCTTAAGGACAAGTTCTCCACATTCAAGATGAAGGATGATGAATCCATCCCGGAGATGTTCTATAGGCTCCAAGTCATTGTCAATGATCTCAAGGGGCTTGGGGAGAAGGTTGAGGACAAGGACTTCTCACACAAGTTCTTGATGTGCTTACCCAAGAAGTTTGCCACCTTGAGAAGAATGATCTTTAGAGAGGGATTGGACAAGGTCAAACCAACCAATGTGCTTGGAGATATAATGACCGATGCCCAATACAATGATGATGAAGATGAGGTAGAAGAGAAGAAGGAAACCAAGGTCAAGCAAGAGAAGCCCATTGCATTCAAGGCTTCATCCTCTAAGGGCAAAAGCAAGGTTGATGATGATGATGATCCATTTGATGATGAGATCATGGCCCTTCTAGTGCAAAAGATGGGTCGGTTCATGAAGAAGAAAGGCTATGGTGCAAGAAAGAGAAGGGACTTCATGAAGGCAAAGGAGGTGCTTTGCTACAATTACAATAGCCCCGATCATGTAGTGGCAAAGTGCCCCTATGAAGACAAAAGATATCATGATGGTGAGTTGAAATTGAAGAAGAACAAGAAGGAGAAGAAAGCAAAGAAGAGCTTCACTTTCAACAAGAAGAAGAAGGGTGGTGGTTATGTAGTCACTTGGGATAGTGACAACTCCGATAGTGATGATGATGAAAGCTCTAGTGATGATGAGAGGATCACTCGGCGAGCCATTGCAAACATCGCCCTCTCCAACAAGCCATCCATCTTCGACACTTCATCAACATGCCTTATGGCCAAGCCTACAAAGGTAAAATATGATGATAGTGATGATGATTCTTGTGCTAGTGATGATTGTAGGAGTGATGATGAGGAGGATGAGGACTACTCCAAGGATGATCTATTAGGCATAATAGATCAAATGAGCAAGGGCTACAAGAGGACAACCAAGAAATATAAAATCTTGGAACAAGAGCTCATTGACAAGAGCAATGAAAATGATGCCTTGATGGAGGAGCTTGTTGCTCTCAAAAAGAGTAAGGAGTGCAAAGGAATTGAACAAGAGCTCAAAGCTCTTAGGAAATCCTTTGATGAGCTAGAGGCTTCTCGTGAGTGTCTAAAGGAAGACCACGAGGACCTTGAAGTTGCTCACACTAGGCTTAAGGAAGCCCACTCCACTCTACTTGAGCTCATCAAGGAAAAGGATCTCAAGTTGGAGAAGCTCATGAAGGAAGCTAAGGAGGAGCAAGTGATTGTCACTTGTGATATTGGACTAACATGTGATATTATTGATGATTCTTCATTTGTTAGTCCTACTAATGCTTCATGTAGCTCATCATCATCCACCACAACCAACTCTACCTCTACTATTAGTAATTCATCACTTGTGGTTGAGACTCTCAAGAGAGAGGTGGATGATCTCACCCGCGCATTAGGCAACGCCTATGGTGGGGATGCCCGCTTGCTAAAATGCTTGGGTAGCCAAAGGTTCTCTCTTAACAAAGAGGGATTGGGCTATACTCCCAAGAAGGGCAAGGCGGCCTTTGCTACTCCAAAGCCTCGCTTTGTGAAGGGCAATGGTCGTTATTACAATAGATGCAAGCAAATTAGGCATCTAGAGATTAATTGCAATAAAATGAATAAGAACAAGAAAAATGCTAATGTACCTTACATTTCTTTTGATTCTTGTTATGTACTTACCAAGGGTGAGAAAGGTGTGCATGCTAGGTTTGTTGGTACACCAATTGTGGGCCCAAAGAAGAAGGCCATTTGGGTACCAAAGAGCTTAGTGACTAACCTCAAGGACCCAAGCAAGTATGGGTACCTAAAAGACATTAAATTGTTTTGTAGGTAAATTACAAGGCCGGAGGAAGGCATTGGGTGCTTGATAGTGGGTGCTCTCAACATATGACTGGTGATTCAAGAATGTTCAACTCTCTCAAATCAAATGATAGTGGCATTGATAGTATCACATTTGGTGACAATAGCAAGGGTGATGTAAAGGCTCTTGGAAGGATTGCAATCTCTAATGATCATAGCATTTCTAATGTGCTCTTAGTTGAAAAGTTGAACTTCAATCTTCTCTCGGTTGCTCAATTGTGTGATCTCGGTTTCAAGTGCATATTTGGTGTTGATGATGTGGAGATAGTTAGTGTTGATGGCTCTAACTTGATCTTCAAAGGCTTTAGATATGAGAATCTATACTTGGTTGATTTCAATGCTAGTGACACTCAACTTTCAACATGCTTGCTCACCAAATCAAGTATGGGTTGGTTATGGCATAGAAGACTAGGTCATGTTGGCATGAAGCAATTGAACAAGTTAGTGAAGCATGACTTAGTTAGAGGCTTGAAGGATGTCACCTTTGAGAAAGATAAGCTATGTAGTGCATGTCAAGTCGGAAAGCAAGTAGGAAACACTCATCCATTGAAAAGCATTATGAGTACTTCAAAGGCATTTGAGTTGTTGCACATGGATCTATTTGGGCCAACTACATACACAAGCATTGGTGGCAACAAGTATGGCTTTGTGATTGTGGATGATTTCACTAGATATACATGGGTATTCTTTCTTGGGGACAAAAGAGATGTATTTGACATATTCAAGAAGTTCATCAAGAGAGTGCAAAATGAGTTTGAAACCACAATCAAGAAAGTGAGAAGTGACAATGGAAGTGAGTTTAGAAACACAAGAGTTGATGAGCTATGTGAGGAGCTTGGAATCAAACATCAATTCTCGGCCAAGTATACACCTCAATCAAATGGCCTAGTTGAAAGGAAGAATAGAACCTTAATTGATATGGCAAGATCAATGTTGAATGAGTATAATGTGAGTCATTCATTTTGGGCCGAAGCAATCAACACGGCTTGCTTCTATAGCAACCGCCTCTATTGCCACAAGTTTCTAGAGAAGACACCATATGAGATCTTAAATGGAAGAAAGCCCAACATTGCATACTTTCGGGTATTTGGTTGCAAATGCTACATCTTGAAGAAGGGCACTAGATTGAGCAAGTTTGAGAAGAAATGTGATGAAGGATTTCTACTTGGTTACTCAACTACTAGCAAAGCTTATAGAGTTTGGAATTTGGCAAATGGTCAACTTGAAGAAGTGTATGATGTTGAGTTTGATGAAACAAATGGCTCTCAAGATGAAGAAGATAACTTGGATGATGTGAGAGGAACTCAATTGGGTAATGCTATGAAAGAAATGGACATTGGTGATATTAGGCCAAAGCAAGTGATTGATGTGGATGACAACAAAGATCAAGTGCTCCAAAGTCCAATAACTCAAGCTAGTGGTTCTCTAATGCAAAATCAAGCTAGTACATCATCTCAAGTGCAACAAGATCAACAAGTGGCTAGTTCATCATCTCCAACTCATGATCAACATCAACATCCAAGCAATCAAGTCCAAGTGCTTCAACCAACTAACATTGCAAGAGACCATCCATTGGATTCCATCATTGGTGACATACAAAGAGGAGTTCAAACTAGATCAAGATTGGCATCATTTTGTGCTCACTCATCTTTTGTGTCAATGGAAGAACCCAAGGACATTGATAAAGCATTGAGAGATCCGGATTGGGTAAATGCAATGCATGAAGAGCTCAACAACTTCAAGAGAAATGAAGTATGGGAACTAGTTGAAAGGCCTAAGGATCACAATATCATTGGAACAAGATGGGTCTTTCGCAACAAGCAAGATCAAGATGGGATAGTAGTAAGGAACAAAGCAAGACTAGTGGCTCAAGGTTACACACAAATAGAGGGTCTTGACTTTGGTGAAACTTATGCCCCGGTTGCAAGATTGGAAGCAATTAGGATCTTACTTGCCTATGCTTGTGCTCACAATATCAAGCTATATCAAATGGATGTAAAGAGTGCATTTCTCAATGGGTACATTCAAGAGGAGGTGTATGTGGAGCAACCTCCCGGTTTTGAAGATGACAAGAAACCCAATCATGTATATAAATTGAGAAAAGCTTTGTATGGATTGAAGCAAGCACCTAGAGCATGGTATGAAAGATTGAGGGATTTCTTGCTATCTAAAGGATTTGTCATGGGCAAAGTTGATACAACACTATTCACCAAGAAGATTGAGAAAGACTTGTTCGTGTTGCAAATATATGTTGATGATATCATATTCGGTTCAACCAATCAAGATTATTGTGATGAGTTTGGAAAAATGATGGCCAAGGAATTTGAAATGTCAATGATTGGTGAACTTAGTTTCTTTCTTGGACTTCAAATCAAACAAATGAAGGAAGGAACATTTGTGAGTCAAACCAAGTACATCAAAGATATGCTCAAGAAGTTTGGCATGGAAGATGCAAAAAGTATTACAACTCCAATGGGCACTAGTGGAAGCTTGGATAGTGACAAGAGTGGCAACATGGTAGATCAAAAGCTATATAGATCAATGATTGGTAGCCTACTCTATGTGACGGCATCAAGGCCCGATGTGATGTTTAGTGTATGCATGTGTGCAAGATTTCAAGCCTCACCAAGAGAAAGTCACTTGAAGGCAACAAAGAGAATATTGAGGTACTTAAAGCATACACAAGATGTTGGATTGTGGTATCCCAAAGGTGCAAGCTTTAAGCTAGTTGGATATTCGAATTCCGACTATGCCGGTGACAAAGTGGAGAGAAAGAGCACTTCCGGGACTTGTCAATTGTTGGGAAGATCACTTGTCTCATGGTCATCCAAGAAGCAAAATAGTATTGCACTATCTACCGCCGAGGCCGAATACATCGCCGCGGGTAGTTGTTGTGCACAAATCTTGTGGATGAAGGCAACATTGAAAGACTTTGGAATCAATTTCAAGAATGTGCCATTGCTATGTGACAATGAAAGTGCCGTAAAGCTAACCAACAATCCGGTTCAACATCAAAGAACAAAGCATATTGATGTTCGTCATCATTTCATTAGAGATCATCAACAAAAGGGTGATATTGCTATTGAGAGTGTGGGCACCGAAGATCAACTAGCCGATCTATTCACCAAGCCACTTGATGAGAAGAGATTTCACAAGCTAAAGAATGAGTTGAACATACTTGACTTCTCCAACATGAGTTGATGCACCCCATATATGACATGCCTCTCCTTCGAGCCCCAAGGTACAATTGGTTGACATGTCATCCATTCTATACTAAGGACTTGTTTAGTGCATCTAGTCATGATTTCTTATGTTCTAGGATCATTCATGAAAATTAAATAAATTTGAAGTTAATATGGTGCCACTATTGTTTCCATGACTTGTATGATCTAGTGGTAGCATATAACTTGTTTAAGTAGCTTGTGATCCTAAGTATTTAATCTATAAAACTTGTCTAAATATTTGCTTCAACATGGTGCATGATAACCCTTCTAGTGAGGTGTGAAGAAGCTTGCCCTTGGATCAAACCGAAGTATTTTATTTATGCAAGCAATCTAGGTTGAATCATGAACTTGATCCTCACCCCATATTTCAACATGATAATCTATCTAAAGTTTGCTCCTTGTGGTCAATTGGTGCCAAAGGGGGAGAAAATATTGTTCACAAAGATAGAACTCAAAGGGGAAGAAAATGTTGTGGGGGAGAAAACCTAAAGGGGGGAATTGATAAAAGAAGGGGATCAACTAAAATTTTGAGCACACAAGTAGGGGGAGCAAGCTCTTTAAACATGAATGTTGCATTTCTATGTGCACTTCATATGTATGATGCATAGTTATGCATTTCGTTTTCTCCGATACATTGCTTGTGTGGTGACTTGCTAGTATAATTTGAATGATGCATTGAGATACTAGCATGAATAGGAAGAAGTTAGATTTTTCTTGCTTCATGTTTTTCAAAGTGGTACTAGAGCCTTGCTTATAATGTTGATCTCACGAGGTTTCTAGTTATGTTTATGCTTTTACAAGTGGAATCTAACTACACAAGGTGCTAAGATGGTGTTTATCGCTACTCCGATGGTATCACGCTTCAAAGGTCTATAATCTTAAACACTTAGCACCTATTGGTAGACAATGCTCCTAATCTTTCCTATCTAACATGTATGCTTCCAAAATCCAAACATATAGCATACATGTAGGGGGAGCCATTGCTATCAATTTGAATTCATGATCACATGTCCGTAATTCTTACACATGGTAATATACTTGGACAATGTGACATGGGTTCAATCAAAATTTTATCATAATATCTTTGTGAAAGGTTTGTCACCAATTACCAACAAGGGGGAGATTGAAAGTCCTATGTTTGGTGTTGGTAATTAGTGACAATGCCTAAGTACTAATCCTATGCCTAAGTTGTATGTAGCATATGAGGATTAGTACACTCCAAGGTTGGTGGCAAGATGGACATGGTGATCATGATGGCCACACTTGGATTTGGACGCAACCCTACGTGATCAAGGCAAAGGTATATGCTTAAGGGTTGTGTTTTAGTAACCAAGACACCTAGTGGGTGTGGTTACATTATAGGATAGATAGCCGTACTATAAAGAGGGGAATGACGCGGCTATTGAACTCCTAAGTGCCTCTAGATGTGCATTTCATGATCATATGCATTTGGATAGAACTAATATCGCCTCGGAAAATGATTGTGAAAATGCTAACACACTCACACATGACGAGATCACTTGGTGATGTTAGCACGTTTGCGACGGCAGTGGAGTTTGAGCGGTAGAGAGGGTTTGGGGTCTTCTCTCCCTCCCGCCGAGCGTGCGAGCGCGGGATTCAGGCGATTTCGGGGAAATGAAATGCCTATTTTCCACTACGCCGGAAGTCGGAAAAAGAAACGGAGGCAAACGGGGGTCACAGTGGTGACCGGACGCTGGACCGGACGCGGTCACTGTTTGACCGGACGCGTCCGGTCAGTGTCCAGTGTCTGCGCGTTTTTCAGTTGTTTGATCGGACGCGAGGCGCGTCCGGTCACAGGCGACCGGACGCGTCCGGTCGTCCAGGGAGCTTACTGGACTCCGACCGGACGCGGGCACTGTGGCGTCCGGTCAGTTCTTCAGCGCGTCCGGTCGCTGGTTCGTTGTGCGCGGCTCAGGGTTGACCAGCGCGTCCGGTCAGTTACGGGACCGGTGCGTCCGGTCGTGACCGGCGCGTCCGGTCGTTGCGACCGGCGCGTCCGGTCGGTGCTTCGCGAAACTAGCCGTTGCACGACCGGCGCGTCCGGTCAGTTGGACCAGCGCGTCCGGTCAACGCGACTTCGGCTGTTTCAAGTTTCTAACGGCTATATTCGAAGGGGTACGTCTATAAATACTCGTTGGCCGGCTCAAGGCTCTCTCTCTCGAACATTTGACATACTTGTGAGCACTTTGAGCTAAGCAACTCCCCTCCCACTCATCTCTCTTGCTTCTTTGCATATTCAAAGTGAGATTGAGTGATCCAAGTGCATTTGCATTGTGAGATTGCATCTAGTTGGCACTTGGTGGTTGATTTGCTGCGGGATTCTTATTTCTCTTGGTGGTTGCCGCCACCTAGACGGCTTAGAGCAGCTTGGAGGCGTTGGCAAGAGTTGGTGTTTGTTCTTGGCCACCTCCGGTGATTGTGAGGGGTTTGTGCCTACCTCGTCGAAGCGCCAAAGGCAACATTAGTATATTGCTCGTGTCATTGCAACCTTTTGCCATTTGGTAGGTTCTTGTGGTGCCTTTTGAGAGGCTCGGTGTGTGACCGATTAGCCACCGAACCACGTGGTGAAGAGGGACACAACGGGGACTAGCGTGCCGGCAAGCACGTGAACCTCGGGATAAATCTTCGTGTCATCACTTTCATATTGTGATTGATTGATCCCGGTGTTTGGTTATCTTGGTATTCATTATTGATCATATTGGTTGGCTCAATACTTCGCCCCTCGGTGATACCCTCCTATCTCTCTCTTTGTATTAATTCCTTAGTTATCTTTGCTAGCTAGTTAGCTTTGCTAGAGTAGTTCTTTTGTGTAGCTTGAAGTTGTAGTTGTAATTACCTTCTCGGTTGACTTGTGCGGTTGAGTGCAAATACTAGAATTGTGAATTGGATAGGTGGCTTGCAAACCCCCCATAGGCTAAGCAAAACTCGCATCTCGCTATTTGTTTTATTGATAAACTTGTTTAGCTTGTCTTTGTAGAAATTTTTAATAGGCTATTCACCCCCCCCTCTAGCCATCAAGACCTATCAATCATCACATAAACACAATTATGCAACTTAAAACAGAAACAAACACTAGGTAGGCCAAGTATAGCATTGTGCTAGCTCTCATGAACCTCATCTTCGTCTCCACGAGGGAAGACACTTGGTCAATAGTTGGCCTATTGCACAAAGCGACGGCCGCTGCAATAGCCGCCCTCTTCTCGCACCGGCGCCTCCACTTGCGAAGGGCTTCCCGTCGAGCCTGAGCGCTAGACGGAACATGCAAGGGGCTAAGGATCCAGAACCCGACCGAGTCGGGCTTAGGCAGGAAGTGGAACAGGCCACGCTCGATGTGGCATGCCTTGTACCTCTGGATGGCCTCGGCAATGGCGGCCATGTGCACCTTGATGATGGGCAGGTGTTGCTTGTATGCATCCCACTCGTATATTCCTGGGATTTTGGAGTAAATTTTCTCGATGATCCGCAGTTTCGTGCGGAGCATCAGCTCAGTGGCCCAACGGGGTGGCCCTCACCATCTCACTACCTCCACGATGAGACCTTATGCCCAACACATCACAACGACAAAACGTAAACCTCTTGTGGATCTTGCGTCCTCTCATCATCTTATTAGTTTTCTGATGGATGTTGCGGACCTACAACAGAAATGCAACTATTAGTTAGTAGATTACCAACATATATATGATGTTGGATGTTGTTCAAATGTTGATTAAGACATGAAATAGCTAGGTTTTGTTTTCTAATACGTTAAGAATGCTTGTGATTGAGTCGACGAAACCCTAGATTTTATTATTAGCAAGAAGATCATGGAATGTAACTACCATTTCGTGGCTTGTAGACACAGAAATATCCAAATTCGTAAGGAGCGAAACATTTCGATCACTTGCATCAATTATCCATTTTTGTGGCTAGGCATGTCGAACTGTCATGGAGTCTTAGCTCCCCTTCAATCACTTTTTTTTGTTAATATACTACTTGTTGCAATAAACTAAAATGGATCATATTTGAGTTGTTCCTCAACCACAAAAAAAAAAGTTGAATCTTTACCGAAGCATATTCATATTTCTATATTTTTATTTAGGAAAAAAATTGTGTGGACCAAAATCCAATCTACATGTCATACAGTTGTAAAAAGTGATTCAGATTCACCAAACAAAATTTTGCAAAAAGAATCTAGATTTAAAATGTTTTTATAATATTTTTTAAAACCCACTGTAAAGTCAAAAAATTCCAACTTCGACAATATTTTTTTAAAAAAAAATACATATTAGCATCTACAAGTTTAAATAGTTGTATAATCTACAGAAACATTTCATAGGAAAATAATGAAACTAATTTAATATCATACATACTGGTGTATTTTCTCCGGTAAAGTTAGTTAGCATAAGAGATGTTTGATTTGTAACTAAATTAAAGTTTGGAACCGATGGATTAGTAAAGAAAAAACAACGCTGGGAATTCTTTGCAATGCACGTGAGCATGAGCATGTATACGAGTATACGTGTCCTACACGGATATTCTTTGTAGCGGAACTTATTTATTTGGATTAAAGTGTTTTGAGTTGACGCAGGCGCTCGTATTTTTTTAAAATTTGTTTTAGTATCTAACAAAGCAATCTTTTAGTATGACGCCAGCGAGACGTAAGTATTTCAGAATTGTTTATTGGTGTATGACGTATGTGCATGCATATAATAGATGAACCTCTATATAATATCTACTGTTTTTTTTTAAAAAAAACTCAGCCCGCGGGCAGGCTGACAGCCTCGCGACTTTGCGCATAGGTAGAAGGCCTATCCCGCAGGCGAGAAAACTCGCCATCTCCTGCCCCGCCCACGGACAGAGCCGTCGAACTCCCGACCTGCTCACCACAGCTGGGAACAACCAACCGAGCTAGAAGCCCGTCCGCATCTACTGTTTTTTCGTCGGAAAGAAAAAGAAAAGAGCAAGGTACACCGACAACAAACTCGAGAGGAACACAATACAAACCTGAAGCTGGAGCAGGAGCAGCACCACTTCTCAATCGGTTTAGAATACAGTAGTTCGTGGCGTTGATGTGAAGTTCTATGACATATATCTGTTGATTGAACCGGAAGGAATAATAATGCTTTATTTGCAGGCACGCCGAGTCCGGTCCGGCCGCATGTAGAACCGGACTCGAATACAATTGGGCTAAAACGACACGCATGTGACCTGCCGTCTCCTCCTCAACGGGCCCTCTCTCGTTGGCAGCCTGGTAAACCGCGGGGGGCGGGCCGAGCCACAAGCAGGCCTCAAACTGCGCGAGCTTTTTTTCGAGACCAAAAAAACTGATTGGGGTTTGGGGCCCAAAGCCTTGCCAAATGCCAACGTGGGCCTTCACTTCTACCCCTGCCGGCGTCGGCCTGGTCGCAGGATCCGGAGATCAGCATTGGCGGTGGCGTGGAGAGGCCCGCGAGGCCGTGGACGCATCCTGGGCCGGAGACGGTGAGGAGGACGCCCGGGGAGCCCGTGAGGAAGCCGTAGGCGACGGCGGCGTACCCCGCGGACTGCTCGTTGCGGAAGGCGAGGAAGCGGGACCCCGACCGCGGCGGCGCGGGACGCGAGGGAGGTGACGGGGATGCCCACCACCCCGAACATGTGCCGCGTGCCCGCCACGGCCAGCACGCGCCCCGCGAGCGCCCTGCCGTCCACCGTCGCGGCCAGGGACGAAGCCAGAAAATAATCAAGGAAGGCTAAAAGGTCATCTTCTACCTCTAGCAGTCCCTCTTACACCTTCATCCATGACTAACAAATCAAGGGGGGCTGAGAGAGGGCTCCATGTGTTCGGCAGTAGTAGGAGGGCTTGAGCCCGGGTTGCCCCCCCCCCGCTAGCTACGTCCCTCGCGGCGGCCGTAGAGTCAGAGGCCATTCTTTGCTTGCTCTGATGCGGCTCTGGGGTGCTGTTCGGTGGTTGTGGTGTTTGTTGCTTCGGTAGTGCGGTGCCCCGAGCAAGCAGTGTGCGATGGTTATAAGGGCGTGCGGTGGCACGAGCACGGAGGAAGGAGGCGTGCGGCGGGGCAGATGACACCCGCGCGCGGGCAGAGGTGTATGTGGGGTGAAGGCGTTAAGCCCTACCTAAGTGATGGAATGGTCTTCGTTTTGGCTTTGCTCGACGCACCGGCGCACCGAACAGCAGGGATAAAAACGGACATAATTTTTCCCGTACCGTCCCGTTTCGTTTTCTATATTTTTCCGTCCGTTTCCGTATTTGCGAGATCCCGTTTTCGTATTTGCGGAAGTAGAAAATGGTGTTTTCCGTCCGTTTCCGAGTAATCCCGTTTTAATATGGAATAGACCCGTATTTATTTCGTTTTTATCCCGTTTTCAATCTATGCTCAACATGTTCAACAATTACATGTCCTTATGTTATGTTAATATAACTACGAATCACCAAATATGCATATTATGTTCACGTACATAGCATGTAAATGAATATTAAACTTTAAATATATTATTACATGACTTTATATGTGTATACTTTGAGAATATTATATTATGTGATCTTAATTTAATTTTCCGGCTCTCCATCTATATTTGTTCGTTTCCGTATGTCCGCATATTCCGATTCCGTTTTCGAACCCGCATTTTCCGAACTCGATCCCGTTTCCGCCAAAAAATATAGAAACGGAAGTAGAAATAGGGTTTTTCCGTCCGTTTCCGTCCGTTTTCATCGCTACCGAACAGGCAGAGGCGCAGGCGCAGCGGGTACGCCAGAGCAGAGACCCCCCACGCCAGGGCCGGGCGCGCTTTGTTTGGCCACATTTTTGCTTCTCCAGTCAAAACGGGTCAACGTCTCAAATATTCACGGGTACACTGTCTTTTTTTTTCTTTCACACCTATCACCGTTACTAATACCATTCAAATACGACTTGAGCAGAGTACTTAAGATTTAATTTACTCCCTCAGTTCTAAATTATAAGTCGTTTTGACTTTTTTGGTTCATCCATTTTTCTATGTATTTAGACATATTATTATATCTAGATGCATAATAAAATGGATATACCAAAAAAGTCAAAACGACTTATAATTTGGAACGGGGAAGTAATAGTTAAAATTACTTAATGAAAATGTCATCAATACATTGAACGGTTAAAATGTGCTCATACTACTATAGAACCAGTATACCTTGTTTAGAATTTGTGTGTAAATGCGGTATTTGAAATATTCCCTTTGGTCATCAACCTCAATAATCTAGGAATCCAAACTCTCTTGTTATTATAATTCATAATCCAGATTACAATAATCCAACTGCCCAAACAGTCCCTAAGTTCAATGGCATAGTACCGATAATTTTGTCTAATTAATTTTGTAGTTGATCATCACATAGACACAATTATGCAACTTAAAATAGAAACAAACACAAGGTAGGCTAAGTATAGCATTGTGCTGGCTCTCATAAACCTCATCTTCATCTCCGCGAGGAAAGACACATGGTCCATCGTTGGCCTATTGCGCAAAGCGGTGGCCGCTGCAATAGCCGCCCTCTTCTTGCACCGGCGCCTCCACTTGCGAAGGCCTTCCTGTCGAGCTTGAGCGCCACCCCGAACACGCCAGGGGCAAATTATCCAGAACCCGAGTGAGTTGGGCTTAGGCCGGAAGTGGAACAGGCCACGCTCAACGCGGCGTGCCTTGTATATCTCGAGGGTCTTGGTGATGGCGGCCATGTGCACATTGATGGCAAGCAGGTGTTGCTTGTATGCGTCCCACTCGTATATTCCTGGGATTTTGGAGTATATGTTCTTGATGAGTTGCAGTTTCATGCGGAGGATCAGCTCGCGGCCCAACGGGGTGAGCCTCACCATGTCACTACCTCCGCGGTGAGTCCTTGTGCCAAACACATCACGACGATAGAACCTAAACCTCTTGCGGATCTTGCATCCTCTCATCGTCTTTCTGATGATGGTGTGCTGCGGACCTACAACAGGAATGCAACTATGAAATAATAGATTGTCAACGTAATATGATGTTGGATGTTGGTGAATGTTGGTGAAGGCATGAAATAGCTAGGTTTTGTTTTCTAATATGTTAAGAATGCTTGTGTTTTGGTCGACAAAACCCTAGATTTTATTATTAGCAAGAAGATCATGGAAAATATAACTAACATTTCGTAATTAATAAAGTTGTCATGAAGACTCTCCTGCAAAAGAATTGGATGAAGTACCTCAATAATTTCATTGGGACTATATTCTAACATAAATGTATAGATAAAAGAACAGCAACCACACACAAATATCACTTCCTTCGTTCTATCTAAATTATAAATCACTTTAGTATTTTATCTTAAAAGCTCGCCTGGCAGCTCGAAGTGGTCCTAATTCTATGCTTCTAGCCTTGCGCAAAAAAAGGCTTGTAGACACAGAAATATCCAAATGCGTAGCGAAACGTTTCAATCACTTTCAAGGATTCTCCATTTTTGTGGCTAGCCATGTCGAACGACTCCTCCCTTCTAGGCTAGCAATCACTGTTTTTTGTTAATACTTCTTGTTGCAATAACAATTGAATTTTTAGCGAAGCATATTTATATTCTATGTTTTTATTTAGGGAATAAATTGCGTGGACCAAAATCCAACCTCATGCCAAACGGTTGTAAAAAGCGATTCAGATTCACCATACAAAATTTTACAAAAAGAATCTAGATTTGAAATATTTTTATAATAATCTAGAACCCAACCAAACCCACTGTAAAGTAAAAAATATATATTAGCATCTACAGCTACAGGATTAAATAATTGCAAAATGCAGAAACATTTCATAGGAAAACGATGAAACTAATTTAATATCATAGATATTGGTGTATTTTCTCATGTAAAGTTAGTTAGAATAAGAGGTGTTTGATTTATAACTAAGCTAAAGTTTGGAACCTATAAGTTAGTAAAAAAACCACGCTGGAAATATCATGCAATGCACGTGAGCATGAGCATGTATATATATCCTACATAGATATTTTTTTAGTTTTGTTTTTTAGTATGTTTTTGGTGTATGACGCCAGCGAGGCATAAGTATTTCAAAATTGTTTATTGGAGTATAACGTCTATATATGTACTGTTTCTTCGTCGGAAAGAAAAAGAAAAGAGCAAGGTACACCGAAAACAAACTAGAGAGGAAGACAAATAGATAATGCAAACCTGAAGCTGGAGCAGGAGCAGCAGCAGTTCTCCATCGGTACTTCGTGGCGTTGACGTGATATTCTATGATATACTCCATATCTGTTGATTGAATCCGAAGAAATAATAATGTTTTATTTGCAGGCATGTGGAGTCCGGTCTGATCGTGGGTAGAACCGGACTCGAATACAACAGGGCTAAAGCGACAAGCAGAAACTCTAGACCCCGCCGCCTCCTCAACGGGCCCTCTCTCATTGGCAGCCTGGCAAACCGTAGGGGCCAGGCTGAGACACAAGCAGGCCTCGTACTGCGCGAGTTCTTTTTCGGGACCAAAAAAACTAATTGGGAGCTGGGGGCTCAAAGCCTTGCCAGTGTCTCCTTCCTCCTCCTCTTGGCTGAGAGGTACGAATAGGAAAGGCATGTGGCCCTTCACTTTTTATCTCTACTTTTAAGCAGTTATATACTCCTGCATATTATTAAGAGATGGATCCCGTTTGGCTAAGATGTCAATTTTCTGCATGACATCACTCAACTAAGGAGAATGGATAACAAGAAGAATCTATCCCTCCATTATCCCTGGCAATTTGCCACTGTCAGACTTGTGTGTAGCACCAGTGGTAGATCAAAATTCACCTATGGCCAAATCAAAGACTATTAACCTGTCACCTGTCATGCTACAATAACAATTTCTTTTATTTACCTCCCTTTACAACAGACTCACAGTATCACTACACCCCAAGCATCGGCAACAACTCTTAGGCCTATTTGGATTGCAACTGCTAAATTTAGTCCCTCCTAAATGGTTTAGTCCTATTTAGTCATAGTGTTTGGGTAAAAAGCAACTAAATAAGACTAAATAGGACTAGATTTAGGAGCTCTTAGCTGAACCAAACACCACCTTAGGCATGGGACTGTAGTTGGCCGTCGCGTCGGCCAACACAGAACACACATAGCTGCGAGGGCATCATTTATTGTCGACTCCCCACAGCATCACGCTTTCAATCATTAATCGGTGTGATGGTGAATGCGAGCTGCCTTCGGCAATTAGCCAATTACCAAACTGTGACTAGACTCACAAAAGGACACAACTAATGCAATTACCAAACTGTGACTAGACTCACAAAAGGACACAACTAATGCAATGTCGGCCATGCGATTAGCATGTGAAATGCACACCTTCTTCCTCCTCGCACGCCCACCCCCGCCTTTCTCGCCCGCCACTCCCGCCCAGCCACTGCCTTGCCGCCGGCCGCGCCACCCACCTCTCGGCCTCGCCCGCCCTCATCATCGTCCTCGCCCCTACCGCTGCGCCCACCGCCCCTAGCGACCTCCTCCTTCCCCTTCACCTCCCCCTCCCGCCGCCGCCATGGCCATGGGCGCCCCCGCCCTGACCTGGCCCAACCGCCTCCTACGCCACCCTCCCGCCGTCCCCACCGCCTAGTCGCCCTGCCTACCTCGAGTCCCTTCTAAGCCCGCCGGAGTTAGGAAAGAAGCGAGAGAGAGAGAGATGAGAAGATGACGTACCACCAGAACGATTTAGAGACGGGGAGAGCGTGTGCGGTCCCTAAGGAGAGCACGAGCGGCCGTTGAGGAGGCTACTACAGCTGCCGGAGAGCGCCTGCGCGGCAGTCGAGAGGTGGGAGGCCTACGCAAAAGAGGGGAGAGGAGAAATGGACGGGGAATAAAAGGAGGAAGGTGATGGGGATAAAAACGGTGGACCCATCAAGTGCTACGCTGCGTGCAGTAGTGTGCGTGCCGAGTCGCACAAGCCCAGCGTGGCCATAAAGAGGCTTTTGCCCATAAATAAAAAATGTGATTATTTTCCTTTTTTGTTTTAGAAGCAATTTTTTTAGAAACGTTTTAGAAGCACTGTGATTATTTTCCTAGTCACCCGAGCTATCTTTTTTTACCAAGAAACCAACGGCTTTGCTTGGTGGGCTGGGAATGCCAACCCATTTTAGGCCCAGGAACACCACTGCCACAACAGTTAACAGCCCATGAAGCCAGGTCCAATCGTCGAGACATTATCTTGTTCATTCGTCTTCAACCTGGAGCCAATTTCGGCAGCCGGCAAGCACTAGCGTCCGGTGAAGAAAAAAAATAGTCTGTGTGTGGGGGAGGGAAGGGATCCTCGCTAGCGGCGAGGTCTGGCGGCCACCAGTCCGCCTCTGTGCAGCACCAAGTACTAGCCGCCACCTCCACCCCCACCCAGCAGCAGCAGGCCACAATGTCTGACCTCTGATAGCCTGATCCAAGCAGTGGTCTGCAGTCGTAGCTCTCCTCTCCCAGTGGGCGATTGACAGTATCCCTTTCCAAGATTTGGATCAAACCCTCGGCTCGCTACTAGCCGGAGCGAAGCCTTTTGTAGGGCACTTTACTTGACCACCCAACCCCAAAGGCCAAAGCCCCTTTGAAAGTAGCAGCTTGTGTCTGCATGGATGGACGGGCCATGGACGGACCGGACGGATTCCTTCCTCCAAGATGCCCCTTTTCTTTTCTGTGTCCCTTTCCCCTTCCCCTCGTCGTCTTTGATACCCGTAAGCACCTTCCCTTGGCCCCGCCTTAATAAACCCCACTTTAAAGCCCAAGAGCAAAGATCCCCTCTCCAAAATCGCTCACGCACGCGCCCTAACCTTATCCCCCATGTGGCCATGTGTCATGCTTATCGCCCATACACACCATTCTCTTCAGCTTCCCTCTCTTGCATCGCCCTCGCTCTCGCTCTCGCTCTCTCTGCAGCTAAGAACGTGGCAACTGCATTCAGGAGCCATTGGATTGGAGTGGAGTGGAGTGAGCTTCTGCTGCCAGAACCAGATGTTGGTTGCCTGCATAAGACAAGAGTTTGCAGCAAAGCTGGGAAGGGAAAGTGCCGAGCTGCACTAAAAGTCAAGCTTAAAAGTACTATTCGCTGATTTGTTGTGAGAGAAAAACACTGTACCATGACTGATAAGACAGGCTGATAAGTTCAAGCGAACAGGAATGTTCAGGTGGAAAGGATTTCAGTCAGAGTTCAGCAAATGGCTCTGACGACTCGCCTACAAGCATACTGCTCCTGCTCCTATCACTGTGAGGGCGTAAAGCGAGCTAACGAAAGACCTGCCAAGCAAGGGCACTACAGTACCAACCATGCTAAAATAGACATCTCGCTAATTGTTACCTTATGGAAGGAAACTGCAGGAGAATTTTGCATCAATCAAGAACGAGAGATAAAAAGTTTGAGAGAGAGATTAAAGTTTTTTTTTCTTTCTCAGGAGAATATCTGAGGTTACTAGACGCATGTCACTGTTCTTCTGCTTTACTGTACTAGCTATGGTTCTTCTGACTAGACATGTCGCTTATTATTAGCTTATTATGGTTCTTTTTTTCTGAAAAGAAAAAAACATATCACGGTTCTTCTGTGCCCGCTTTGCATAATTGCATCTTCTGACTCCTGTTACCAGCATGCACCCAGACGTGGAGTGAATGGATAGATTGTTCACGGCTCCTTGCGGTACGGAGGAATCGATCCGTTTCATTTCATGCAGTCCAGTCTGCAATGGCAACGCATCAGGCAGCACAGTAGAGAACAATGCAGTTACCAGGAGCAGCGTCTAGCTCATCATATCTATCCAGAACGAGTGAACGACGAGTGGATTTTTCAGTTCAGAAGCAAACAGGGAATCGTGTCACTCCAGTAGCCATTTCATGGTCTGACTAGTTCCGAGAGAGAAAGGAGATGGAATCACTCATCTCCGTGTCGGTGAAAAAGATGAGCTGCTAATGAAAGGATTAGACGCAAAATTTAACTGTCAGGGAAGAGAGGGAGAGTTGTTGGAGCTTTCGACACAGGTGGCCTACTTCTGGAAGACGGGCCGTGATGTACTGATGTTAGTATTAGAGAAACTTAAAGGTTTGTGTACGCAGAGGGAGAAAAGGGAAAGCCGGATCGGATCACTTTAGGAATGTTACACTGTTAATGAATCATTATTGTCTTCCTGAAAGCCGCAAAATTTCAAATGGCTGCAGGCTGCCTCGTTCTGTCGGTTGGGTTAGAAAAACAGAGATATATGGCAAAGCCGCGAAAGTATTTATTTTGTTTTAATTAAGAAATGTTCTTCAAGTACTGCAAGTGCAACATGTTAATTACTAAAAAGAACCAGGAACATTTGACGGCGCATGAACAGGACAAACTTTCAGCAACAGACAGACAGGGTTCGGTACTGGAGAAGGCGCTGGTCTTGATCTCCCTGAAACAGAACTTTATAGACAAGTGGTTGTGAACTTGTGATTTCATCTCTGATGCTCTGAACTTCAGAGAAAACATGATCCGATGTATGCATAGCAGTCAGAGTAGCAGCAGCTCAAGACCACCGGAGACCTCGATCGAATCTCTGCACTGCACCTAATTTCATGGCCATCCAGCTGATGAGGTTGAGCTCCATTTTTTTAAGCCAGCCACCATCCAATCCAGTGGGCAGTGGAATGTCAATCGAGCTGGCGGATAGGAGGAACATTCACAGCGCAAATCCGGATCGCGGCGAGGAGATATAGATATGGTTTTCTATGTGAATTCCCTTCCGTCCTCCGGATCCGTCCACTAGACGAAAGGCTGGATGCAAGGATGGTCCTTCACTCCAGGAACCTTAACGCAGGGGGAGACAATTAGCATCCCATTAGATTCCTGATGAGCTCTGGCCGTTCTTTTTTACGCCTCTCTCTCTGCGTCCTAATCCTGCTGCTTTTTTTCTTCTTCCGCTCTCGCGTTGGCGTCGGCATTGGCTTCAGAGAATCATCCCCCCACACCCCACCACTCTGAGTGCACATCATGGCGAGCTATTAGCCCATGACACCCTGATTATTCTCTATCTCTCGCCTGCCATGACATCGAATAAGTGGACAGGCCCACACAATGCACTGTTTTTCCCTCCTCATGGATTTTCTCTTGATTTTTTCCATTGCTGAAGCCAAGCCTCTGCATTGTCCTTCAGTTGTTCATGGGTTTCAGTAGAGGAATGCAGTTGAACACAGTGTGCATTCCTCTGAAGATGAAAAGGGAGGAGGAAACTATATTGTCTGAATCTGAATAGGGCTGAAAAACTCCATTCAGGATCAGAGTAGTCGCTTGTTTGTACAGTGGTATGTGTTGGCTTTGGCTCGAACATCGAAACTGAATGAATGGCAACAAAGCAGAGATAGAGGGAGGGGGGAAGGAATATTCGCGTGCCACGTGGCAGCAGACAAAAAGGATATTCACAGGACGATTTGGGCAGGCCACCACTGACTCGTGTCACGAGGAGAAAAGTACGTAAAGCCCCCCCCCTGCGCCT
Source organism: Saccharum hybrid cultivar R570 (assembly GCA_038087645.1). Taxonomy (NCBI): domain Eukaryota; kingdom Viridiplantae; phylum Streptophyta; class Magnoliopsida; order Poales; family Poaceae; genus Saccharum; species Saccharum hybrid cultivar. The sequence continues at coordinate 5,988,923 of JAQSUU010000091.1, read as the reverse complement.
CTGCCCAGTCCACCAACGGTCAGAGGCCATGTACTCTACGTCTTCTCCTTGACCACGAATATCATCAGCCAAACATACAGGGACAACTCTGATATTGTCCCTCTATGCATGTATTTTGTTGGTCAGCTACTCAACTAGGGTATAATTTAGTGCAGAATGAATGATGATTTAAATAAATAACAAACATGACTATGAGCAATAAAACACTAGAAATAGTATTAAGGCCTTGTTCGGCTGGCTGGCTCCCAGCCAGCCAGCAGTGCTTTTCTCTCACACCAGTTCAGCACCAGCCACTAGCCACCAACCAGTCAGCAGTATTTTTCTCTCACAATAAATCAGCCTCAGCCACCAGCCACTAGCCAGCCGAACAAGACCTAAATAAGTATAAAAAACTTCAAGTAGAACACCAATAGATAAATTATATTTCTAGGAATATTTTTATGTTGGTGTTTTTTTATGATTTAAATTAATTACTTATGGATTTTAAAAAAATGAACTAGAAGATATTAAACCACCTTTGAAACCCACAAGACGACCAAAATTTGTGTATTGCTGGTTTAGTAGAAAAAAATGGTTTTAGAGTTATATGGCCAAAAAAGAACTCAAACAATAGTTATATAGCCAAAAATATACTTCTTCTTTTGACTTATTACGGCAAATTTAGTTACAATGCGGAGGTAGTAGACTCTAGTCATCATCACCGATAATAATCATTTAGATCTATTTTAGATTATAAAAACTTACTCACCTTTGCTATTTAAAAGAACACATAAAATACGTAACTTGCTAATGCTGCATTTAAAATATTCAATGCTGCAATTATGAAAGATAGTGTAAAGTAAACCCCTATATTTGCATGTAAATTATCATCCTTGTCATTATTTAAAAAAATGTAAAATAAACTCTAAATATACTTTTAAATTACCCACCTTTATCATTATGAAATAATAACTTTAATGTGCATCTAAATTATCCAATCTATGGTTATAAAAATAAACTAAAATATTTCTCAAATCTATATCTAAATTATCAACATAAGCTTGATATTATGGAAAAAAATAAATAACCATAAAGTATATCATATATGTTTTGAAGTTAAATAAATAAACATATATATACAACATATATTGTATATGTGGACCAAGCTAAGTATACATGCATACTTTAGTGATATATATATACGTACATGCACATGTAGAGCATCAAAGTACGTACGTACGTAGTATCAAACTGATTGTTCGCGTAGGGAGGGCAGAGAAAGGAGAGAATCCAGAGGAAAGGTAGGGATTGGAGTCTTGTACCTGAAGACTGCCCCAAGAAAGCGACCAACCCAAATTATTGCACAGAGAATTCGATGCACCAATACACACATACGCACCTTTCTCCCTGGCCTTCTCTCTCTACCCCGGTATAGCAACACCCATACATGCATTCTCTCTCTTCTCTGTAGTTTCTCTCTATATCTGTGTGTAGTAGTGCATAGAGAGACTTAGAGAGAGAATCTTCTTAGCTTCCTTACCACTTCCTAAAAAGCCAAGAGTAGCAGCAGTAGGGAAGATTCTCACATTCTCTCTCTCGCTCGCTCGCTCTCTCTCTCTCTCTCTCTCAAGCACACCATGTTTTCCTTTGTGCGTGCTTGATATCCCCCAAAGCCTAAGATATTCCTTGCTTGAGCCATGCTAATATATTCCTTGTGAATGCAAAGTGAGCCGGTACTTCTTCTTGCACACAGGGATAGGAGCAAGGAGGCACAGGCATGCATACATGCGTGTTATTCCCACAGCCTAGCCAAGAAGAGCTTGTGTGTGAAGGGATGCACCGCCCTTTTCAAAGCAAAGATGGAGGAATCCTTTCATATCTTTGGAGGCTTGAATTATGTGTGGTATATGCTGCTTTACTGCTTTACCATCTCCTTTGATTAATCCTGCAGGAATCATCCATTAGAACCCCCCCAAAACAAAAGTTGACAAACGTTTGAGCATCTATGATATATATACTTAACTATTGCCGGTTTTATAGCATTAGTTAAATTTCTACATTTCTTTTGGTTTTTGTAATGCAAGTTGGGAGATGGAGGAGGAGGTGATGTGATTCTCTGGTAGGTATATCTGGTGATTATCCCTGTGTTTTGAGATCAAAATTAGGTAAAAGGTAAATATTCTCCAAGACACCTAGTTGGTTCTCCCTTAGACTTGCAAGGTTCTCTTTGGACTACTTTGGGCTCATCTTTAATTCCTTTGAATCAAACGCACACAGCTTGCTAAGTTTTCTCCCATTTGTGGACACAATGCAAGCACGGGTAGATTCTGGTTGTAAAAACCTTTGCAAAGTAAACTTACCACAAAATGAGCATCCATGTAAAAGATTTGGCAGCCTAGCTAGCTAGTATAAAAATGCATACTATACATGTGCAAATGCCAATTGCGACAAGAAGATCTGGCCATGTAAAAGTTCCAATTTTTCATTCATGCATGCTCAGATGAATGCACGTACGTAGAACTTTGAATGGCAGTACTCGCAAAAAAAAAGAACTTTGAATTTCAGAGTGCTGATGAGTTTGATTTTAATGGAGCACACACTGACACACATGCAGGTGATCATCAGGGGAGACTGACCAGACTAGACAGATAAGAGAGAGACCCAAATAAAACCACATGGCCCCATGCATCCCCATCTGTGTGGTCGTTGTGTTGTGCTGCAAGGACAACGGACGGGGATAAGTCGTTTTGATTCCCTTGTATGTACAGGATGCGTGAAACCTCCTGCATATGCAGAAGCTTTTGCATGCAGATGCCTTTGATCTTTGCAAGAAGTTACCATGCCTTTGCTTTTTCCCTCCTCCCCCTGTATGCTACTCCTGCTGCGGCTACTCCTAGCTTGCAAGATCACACATGCATGGCTTTTCCTTTCGTCCACCTCTAAATCCACCTTTATTCTCCCTCCCATCCCAGAACTCACCCTTAAAAACAAGCCGATTCCCCCTCTGATCCCTCATCAAACACACACTCTCACATCCACATTCCCTACACCTCTCTCTCTCTAACACATAGTGGTACACTTGATCATACTATCTGGGAAGTAGAAGTAATATACTACTAGAAGCTTGTAGCAGCTACAGCCAATAGTGTAAGCTCCAACACAGACAAATATAGTTGCACCAGTGATTCTAGTACAACCTCGGAGCTTGGCTGCACCATGGCTTCTTCGCCGTCCGACCTAACCCTAGACTACAAGCCCAACGGCAACGGCGCCGCCTACGCAGTGACGATCCCGAAGCCGCAGCAGCAGGAGCCGCTCGTGGTGGACGGCCACCACCACCACCATCATCTGACGACGGCGGAGCAGGCGACGCAGAAGCTCCGGGAGTTCCTCGCCCGCTTGGAGGAGGAGCGGCTCAAGATCGACGCCTTCAAGCGCGAGCTCCCCCTCTGCATGCAGCTCCTCAACCACGGTGCGTAACGTCGTCGTCGTGTGCGCATGCATCGATCGATGCATGGCCGTGTCGTCGTGCGTGGCAATATGTTATTAATGGGTGGGCGCATATGCATGCAGCCATGGAGTCGTACAGGCAGCAGCTGGAGGCGTACCAGATGGGGAGCCTGCAGGGCGCGCTGGCGAGGCCGCTGGTGCTCGAGGAGTTCATGCCGCTCAAGAACATCGGGATCGACGCCGCCGCCGACAAGATGGGCAACCCGCCGTCGGAGAAGGCGAGCTGGATGCAGTCGGCGCAGCTCTGGAACGGGCCCGCGGCCGCGACGGACGTGGCGGCCAAGGGGCCGCAGACGCCCAAGGAGAGCTCGGAGCACCCGCTGCCGATCGACACGCTCTGCGCGCACGACGCCGCGGCCGGGCAGCGCAACGGCGGCGGCGGCGCGTTCCTCCCGTTCGCCAAGGACAAGACCGCGTCCGCGGCGGAAGGCGCGGCGCTGCCGGAGCTCGCCCTCGCGCCTGCGGACAAAGACGCGGCCGACGGTGACAGGAAGTCGTACCTCGACGCCGGCAGCAACAACGGCGTCCTGGGTGCCCGGAGAGACGTCGTCCAGAACGGCGTCAAGCCGGCGCCGAACGCGCCTGAAGGGCAGCAGGCGGCCGCGGCGCCACCGCCGCAGACGCACCGCAAGGCGCGCCGGTGCTGGTCGCCGGAGCTGCACCGCCGCTTCGTCAATGCCCTCCAGATCCTCGGCGGCGCTCAAGGTACAAGCACTTGTACTCTTCACAAAATGCCAAACGCATGCGTGCGTGAGCTCAAAGACGAATAAAACTTGTTTCTTGTTTGCAAAAGTGGCGACCCCGAAGCAGATCCGCGAGCTGATGAAGGTGGATGGATTGACCAATGATGAGGTGAAAAGCCATCTCCAGGTAATTATAATCTCCATGCACCGATGCAGTAATAGTAGAATACCCAGCAATTCATCATTGGTCATTATGAATTTATGATTCGATGAGTATAGACAAGAGTGTAGAGTATGCATCTAAGCTAAACCGATGATGATTCATAATTCCTTTCCTCGTCTGTGGCCGTGCAGAAGTACAGGCTGCACACGCGGCGGCCGATGCCGGCGCCGCCCGCGCCGGCGACCGCCGCGCCGCAGCTGGTGGTCCTCGGCGGCATCTGGGTCCCGCCAGAGTACGCGACGCAGGCGGCGGGCCAGGCCATCTACGGCGCGCACCCGGCGACGCAGCCGCACTACACGGCGGCGGTTGCTGCGGCGCAGGACTACTACCCGTCCCCCGCCGCGGTGCACCACCTGCAGCACCACCCGGCGGCCGCCGCCGCCGCCGCCGCCATGGTGCACCGTGCGGCCGCGGCAGCACCGCCACCGCAGCAGGCCGCGTACAAGGCGGTGGCGGCAATGGCGGGCTCGCCGCCGGGATCGGAGGGGCGGGGCAGCGCCGGAGGAGGTAGTGTCGGCGGCGGCGGAGGCGGCAGGGAGAGGTCCGAGAGCATCGAGGAGGAAGGCGAGGGCGAGGAGCGGGAGGAGGACGACGACGACGATGACGACATGGCGGCCGCCAAGGCCGACGGCGAGGAGGCCGCCGCCGGTGCAGGAGTCGTCGCCAAGTACTAATTAATAATCAACAAATTAATTAGCGCGCGCGGCTACTCTATCACCATTAGCTAGCTTGTTAATCGCCATTAGCTCCGGGATTGTTAAGCAGCGCATGTGCTGTAGCATCATCGGGAAAGTTAATTTTTGTTCGCGCCCGCGCGGAGAACGGAAGCTGATCGGCCTGAGCTCGCTCCACTCAACATGTGGTGGAGTGGAGGTGATGGCCGGTGGGGAGAGTGTCCGAGATTGTCTCATTCGTGATGTGATACATGTAAGCGAGGGCCATCCTTTGCTTTTAGGCTTGGCGTATTGGTCTCTGTGTTTTTTTGCCTTTTGTTTTTGTTTTGAACTAGAACTAGTAAATATATTTGTGGTGGATCAGTATTCAGTAATGTAAACTTGGTTGGATCTTCTTGGATCTAGAGATAATTGCATTGGGGAATGTGGACTCAAGTTTAATGTGTGATTTTTTTGTGGTTATATGCTTTTGTGTCCCATCATGTTAGTAAGCACTTTGAGGACCTCTAAAATCTGAATAATGCAGAGATTGCTGTAGGAGTTCGATTTTAGTTGTCTCGCCTGATTGCATGATGTGCTTTTGTGACGACTCTGATGGTTATTACTCCTTTAGTCCTGGAAAGAGAACACAATTCTATAACAGTATAAAGTCAAACCATTTAAATTTGGTCAATTTTACAAAATGATATTTATGATACCAAATACTGTAAGTGTTATTATACTCATCATGAAATATATTTTTGTCCATACCTATTTCGTATATAAATATTGATACTTTATTATAAATAAAAATTTGGTTAAATTTCAGATAGTTTGACTAGGATCAGAAGTAAAATTGTATCTGTTTTAGGGTAGAATTCTTGATTGAAATTTGAGGAGTATTGTTTCCTGATTTATAATTTAACCTTGGAGGAGTGAAGAAGAAAAAAAATACTTTTAGAAAATGAAAACGTTCCCGGGTATACGACACGTATTTCCCGTCTTGCAAATGCAGAGAGCAAGCCTGCCCAGGTCCGCATGGAGCTGTAGATTAGTAGCACTAATAAGATAGGCCCATATGAAGATCCAGCCTATCTCTGTCGTTATAATGGGCTACCAAATCCACCAAAACTGGCAGAATATGGGCCGTTCAGTAGTAGTAATAGCAATGTCAGTTTACGAAATCTGGGTTATCTGGACATAAGCCTCAAAGGCAAAACCTGTATGCTCCTCGTTCACGTGGAGGACACATGCCGCCGTCCTCGCCGGCGTGACATGCCATGGACTGCCGCGCAACGGCCGCGATGCCCGGCGCGGCGGCCGCGGGCGCCACCTGCGCAGCCTCGTCAACTCTCTCGATCTCTTATTCTCTCGCTGTCGCTGGCCCCGGATGCTGCACTCCAATACCCAAACTGCCCCTCTCCACTCTTCTCCATTCTCCACAGGGCATCTTCTGTTAATCTGTTAAGAAGGCCGGGGCGTTCATGGGAGTGTGCACGCTTGCCCTCTGTTTCTGGGTCACTTCCCTCGGAAGTCAAACTGAATTCTATATGCGGGGGCTCCAAGAACCGCAGATTCTGAGAGGCCCAAGGGATTATCAGGTCGATAAACAATGCGGCGCAGGCATCCAAGGGGTGGTTATAAGATTGGATTCCGAGTGATCCAATCTGGTCCAGAATTGTTCTAGATCTGACACATTCTGCTCAGAAACCTAATGCACTGTAGCAGAGCAGAGGATCTTCTTGTGCCGTCCTGGTCTCTTCGGTGCCACTTCTTGGACGCGGAAGAGGATTGAAAGGAGATATTTCCATGTTGAGGTCAGCAACAAAGTTTACTCCTTGATCTTGTTTTGCTGCAGCTTTGCAATTTTTCGCATAGGTTGATGTCGAAGTAGCCAAGAAGTGTGCAAGTTTTACTGTCAGCTTTGGTACTCTGCCGTAGCAAGAATTTCGTGTAAAAACTTTGCAAATAAATGCAGTCTGTTGTTCTTGTGTTTTCCAAATGCAGGTTGCCAAATCTCTGAAGTACGGAGTAGAAGACAGCTAGAGAGTGCCCCCATCAAAATCCGAGATACGTATCAGTTTGCTCTCTCGCAGCAATGATGTCGGCAAAACTGCGGCTCGTAGTCGCGTTCTTGCTGCCGTTCCTTGCAATCGCCTCCGCGTTTGATCCCTTCCACCAGAACCTGCCGCAAATGGATCCGAAGATGGCGATGGGAGGCGGCCAGCCTCCATTCATCCCCCACGAGTACGTCCGCTCCGCCGACGTGAAGCGACAATGCCGGTCGGTGCTCTCCTCCGCCACCGAGCTCACGTTCGACGCCAACCGCGCCAATGCCCTCATGCCGGAGCTGACGTTCGTCAAGGGGGACTGGAAGCAGGACGACGGCGGCGTGCCCCTGATGCCGTTCGACGGCACCGACGTGTCGGGCGACAACGCGGCGCCGGACCCGCTGCGGCTGGCGTCGTTCATGCTCACGCACGTCGACGTGGGACGTCGGGGGAAGACGGCCCTCAACGTCAGCGGCGTGCTCGGCGTCGCCGTCTCCCGCAACGGTACCGGCCCGGTGATGGGGCCCTACGTGTCGCCCGAGCTCAAGGTGTGGCCCGGGAGCACCGAGCTTAAGATCCTCTTCGAGGGCGTGTACACCGAGAACGGCGACGGCGAGAGCGTGCTCTGCATGGTCGGCGACGCCCTGCTCCCGAGGCGCGGCAGCGACGCCGGCAACCCGTGGGACTGGGCCAAGAACACCGGCCGCGAAAGCTTCCAGCCGCCGGTCACGAAGGACGAAAACTTGCTGCTCGTGCTCCGGTACCCGACGGCTCTGACGCTGACGACGCGCGCCGTGCGCGGCGAGCTGAAGAGCACGAACGCCAAGTCGGACGTCGCGTACTTCGACGCCGTGCACCTGCTGTCGCAGCTGGGCGCCTACTCCAACTACAAGTTCGGCTCCGAGAAGCTCGTGGACAAAGCGTGCAGCGCGCACCCTTACCGCGACGACATCCTCGGCGGCGGCCGGGGCCTGTACAAGGGCAACTCCTTCTGCGGCATCCTCGACCGGTTCACGTCGGAGGACGTGCTCGCCGTCGTCCCGAACTGGCGGTGCAACTCCACGGACGCGGTCTGCCGAAGGCTCGGGCCGTTCGAGACGGACAAGGCGATCGACGCGACGGACGGTGCCTTCACGGACGTGAGCATCGTGATGCAGGACGTGCGGTGCGAACCGAGGAACGCCCCGAGCGGCGAGAGCTCGGCGAGGGTGTCGGCCGTGTTCCGCGCCGTGCCCCCGTGGGAGCACAAGTACTCGGCGGGCAAGCGGAGCGGGCTCAGCGGCATGACCCTCTCGGCCGAGGGAGTGTGGCGCGCGTCCACGGGGGAGCTCTGCATGGTGGGCTGCCTCGGCGTCGGCGCCAAGGCATGCCACTCCCGCGTGTGCCTGTACGTGCAGACCACCTTCACGGCCACGCGCCGCAGCCTCACGGTGGGGCAGATCACCCGCGTCGACGGCAGCGGCGGCGTCGCCCACTTCCCGCTCACGATCAAACGCACCGTGCACCCGACGGAGCTCTGGAACCGGTTCGGCGTCTCCGGCGGCGCGCCGCTGAGCATGGCGTACAACTACACGAAGGTGAGGCAGGCCAGCGAGTTCCTCAGGCGCAGCGAGCCGTTCCAATTAGGGGCCGCCCTCGCCAAGTCGCTCCTGAGCTACCCGAAGAAAGACGACAGCCTCACCGACGACGCGATGGGCCTGTCCAACCTCGCTGGCGACCTCACCCTCCATGTCCCGGCCGTGCCGGACCCGTTCCCTCGTGAACGGTTCGAGCGGCCGTTCTTTCAGCTGGAGGTGCTCTCGCTCGGATCACTCGTCGGCCGTACATCGCTGGCGGCGAAGGCTGTGGACTTTCCCGGAATGCCCGGCGAGCTCGGAAGGGGTAAAGCATCTTCTTGGACGTCGTCGCAGCCAGAGTCCACGTCGACGACGTCGCAGCAGCTAGTAGAGTCCTCTCTCCTCAACGTGTCCGCGGAGCTCTCGCTTTCCGGGAGCCCTTATGCGAACGTGTCGAGCATGTTCTTGGAAGGAGTGTACAATCCGGTGAATGGCCGGATGTACCTGATCGGCTGCCGAAGCATTCAGGCGACTCGGCAAGCCTTCCCGACGCTGAAAGAGATCGAGGACGGCATGGACTGCTCGATCGAGATGAGGGTGGATTACCCGCCGACGACGGCGCGGTGGCTGATCAACCCCACGGTGAAGGTGCACATCGCCAGCACGCGCGACTCCGGTGACCCGCTGCACTTCAACACGACGAAGCTCCAGACGCTGCCGATCATGTACCGGGAGCAGCGGCAGGACATCCTGTCCCGGCGCAGCGTGGAGGGGATCCTCCGCATCGCGACGCTGGCGGCGGCCATCGCCGTGGAGCTGAGCCAGCTGATGTACATCAAGGCGAACACGGACGTGATGCCGTACGTGTCGCTGGTTATGCTGGGCGTGCAGGCGGTCGGGTACAGCGTGCCGCTGATCACCGGCGCCGAGGCGCTGTTCGCCCGCATCGCCGCGGGCTCCGACGACGTCGCCGTGCCGCCATCGTACGAGGTGGACAAGAGCAGCCTGTACTGGACCATCGACTGCATCGTCAAGATCCTCATCCTCGCCGCGTTCCTGCTGACGCTCCGGCTGGCGCAGAAGGTGTGGCGGTCGCGCATCCGGCTGCTGACGCGGTCGCCGCTGGAGCCCGGCCGCGTGCCGAGCGACCGGAAGGTGCTCGTCTACAGCCTCGGTGCGCACCTGGTGGGCTTCGCGGTGGTCCTGGCGGCGCACTACGTGAACGTGTACAGCCGGCCGGTGCGGGACGACGGGTCCTACATGGACGCGCGCGGGAAGACGCACGCGCTGCGGGAGTGGGCGGTGACGCTGGAGGAGTACATCGGCATGGCGCAGGACTTCTTCCTCCTCCCGCAGGTGATCGGAAACGTGGTGTGGCGGATCAACTGCAGGCCGCTGAAGAAGAGCTACTACGTCGGCGTGACGGCGGTGCGGCTGCTGCCGCACCTGTACGACTACATCAAGGCGCCGGCCATCAACCCCTACTTCGCCGAGGAGTACGAGTTCGTGAACACGAGCCTGGACTTCTACTCCCGGTTTGGCGACGTGGCGATCCCGCTCGTGGCCGTGGCGCTGGCGGCCGCCGTGTACGTGCAGCAGCGGTGGAACTACAAGATCATCAGCAAGACCGTGAAGACACAACAGAAGAAGCTGCAGCACCTCGGGTCCAGGGTGTACGAGCGCCTGCCGTCCATGTCGTCGGGAAACTTCGAGGCCGAGCTCGTCCCCGGCGTCAACGAGGGCGTCGGCCTGCGGCGGGACACCAGCTTGAGCTGAAACCATCGTCCGTTGATCAGCTAGCTAGCTCGTTTGCTTTACCCTTTTTTTGTGTGTGTGATGTTCTTTGTTTTTTTTGTTTCCCCCTTGTCTTCACAACAGAAAATGTGTGTACTAATACTAGTAGCTCAATAAAATCTCTCTCTTTTAATACCTTATTTGTTTTTGTAGAAAGTTTTGGTCCACTGGCTATGCAGTAAACCCGTAGTCATGCTCATACGAACTGCATGCCAAATCGGCATGGCATGTCTTATAGATTGTGAAGGACGCTGATGAGGTGATTTACAACGTCCTTCCAATATTCTTTGACAGTACAGCACGCTGGCTGGCTCTCTAGTAGTTAGTTAGAGACTTAGAGCAGGGGATGACAGCTTTGGCACCGTGGTAGCTAGCTACATGTAGGCGAAGGAAAGGGTGAGCTCAAGTGACATTTTCACTTCCTCCTCCCGCTGCTGTTGCTGCTGCAGCAGCAGGAGGGTCGCCGCCTCCGTCGTTCCGCTGATGGAGGGAGACTTCTGGTGATCAGAGCTGCAGCTTGGGCCCGCCGCGCCATCGTCGACACCCTGCAAATTCAAATTCAAACATCAGATCAGTGATTCAGTAGTGGTCGCAAATGCTTCCATGAAACTGGACGCCGTCAAGACCGACGACGTCAAGGGGCAGGAGGCCGTGGAGTGCTAGGAATCCAACAACGAAAACGAGAAGCAGCAGCTGATTCCCCGTCTCCGTCCTGGAAACACCCGTTCGGGAGCTCTCCCATCCATGACAAGCTGTCCCCGTGCAAGGACGCCATGGACGTCTTCTGGGACCTCCTGGACGCAGCGTACAGCCCTGCTCGCCAAGTCCGGCCGAGAACGACTACTACGGCAGCTACCGCACGAACCCCAAGAACTGCCGAGAGGACGAGTCCGCCGCCGCCTAGTGGGACGCGCAAGGAGCTCGCCTAGGTGTCCACGTTGGTCGCGTACTCGCGTCCGACGTCCTGACCTCTAAGCTAAACGCCGCCGCCGCCATGTCCGAATCCTGCGCAGACGGACGTAGTGGTGCCGAGAACGACGCGACGCAATGCATGGAAGGGGAACGAAGGGAATGAGGACGGGCAGCGCTGACCTGGTGGCGCGTGACGTTGCCGTCGTCGTCGACGTGGTAGCCGGCCTCGGCGCACAGCGCGCGGAGCACGTCGTTCTGGTCGGCGTGCTTGGGCAGCGCGTACCCAGCGTTGGCGCGCAGGCCGGCGTAGATCCTGGCGGCCACCTGGCGCCTCCGCCGCTCGCGCTGCCGGTTGTTCTCCCGCTCCCGGGGCGTCGGGTGCCGCAGCGACGTCGTGAGGCCGCCGCCCCGGCCGCGGCGCCGCACCGTCCACGGCCCCTGCGTCGAGCGGATGCAGCCCTTCCGCTGGGCCACTGGCTCCACCGCCACCGCCATTGCCGCCGCCTCGCCCTCCTCTCTCCCAGCTCCGGTCTGCCGCTCCATGGTCTCAGTCGTCTCCGATCGATCACACACACACTGACACAAACCTACACTAGCACCAGTCGCAGCGCGCTCGCTCTCGCCCGGCTGCTCACTCAACTGACGACTGATCGGTCTCTCCCTCTCACTCACACGAGTATTTATAGGCAGAGGAGGTTGATGCATGTGTGCCTGTGGACTGAAAAGCTGCTGCTTCTTTCACATTGCGAAAAACCAAGTGCTCCTAGTTCATGAAGGAATGCTCTTGTTGGTGTTGCTCTGTGCCTATGTGCATGTAAGTTTCTTGGCATCTCTCTCTCTCTCTCTCAATGTGTGTGGCAGTGTGGGTGGGTGAGCGAGAGAATGGAACAGAGAAGGAATAATGTAGTTGGGAGCATGTAACATCTGTGTTGAGCACTCGGGCTGTTCCTGTACTCTACAAGAGGATGCCGGAGATGCTGCAGGCTATTTCCAGAAGAAGAGTAATATTTTCGCTGCAGTACATACAACCAGTGGTTTCAAGTTCCTTTCTGCATCCTGCCTGCCTTTTCAGTCTTCAGCCATGCATGCCTTTGCGTCTCTTGTACTGACCGCGTCCATGTCTATGCACGCAGATGCTGGTGGGCGCTAGTGTACTGCCTAGGCTGCTTTCAGTGTAGTGCCTAGAGATCAGAAGTCTATCCAGCAGTTGGAGAAAGTTAGTAGAATGTTTTATGCATGGTAACGCATCAAATTGTGCATGTAGGCTCTAGCTTTCGGCGATCAAAACATAATGTTTTTTTCGTTCTCTGATGAGATCAGAAAACTTGAATCAGTTCCTGATGGTTTTTCAGATTTCTGTAATTTCTTGGTCGTTCAGTGTCCGTGCATTTGTTCCGAACGCTTCTGTTTTCCTGTTAGTTTTTACTCGCTTCCACTGAGTAAAACTTGATGGTCAAAACTCAAAACGGGAGCAATGCAAGGACCAATTAAGGAGCATCATATTTTGATGAGTCATGAGATATCTGCCTTAGAATCTCAAAATTCTCGTGTAGGCGTACATGCGTTTGGGGTCAAGGTTCAGGTGTGCCACACCACGCTGCTCCTGCAGCCACTGGTCCTCTTTTGACTAGGGTGTTCATGCTCATCGGCTCATCGGTTGTGTATGTGCATGCAGGATTACTAACACCACAGTCCACATGCCATGTGTTAACCATGCCGTGCTTCAGAGTTCAGAGATGCGTGCAGCTGCATTTTTACCCAAGGTAGAGAGGCCCGTAAAGAATTTTTGACAGCTGCGTATGTACAGGTAAGTACAAACAAATAAGCAAAGCGAAAAGGGAAACGGATGTAAGTTGCCATGGCATGCTTGAGAGTTCAGAGATGCGGCTGCATTTTTATTGGGAACAAAAACTTTCTGAGCTTCCTGTATTAGGACACGATTTACTGTTTGGACAGGCAGTAGGTTTTGTGAAACCGCTGTGCATGCGAAGTTCACCGGAAATATACTTTTCTTCATGTCATGTTAGATCATAGCATATGCTGAATACCATGGGCATCTTTATCCGGCTGCCATTTGCAGAAAATATCCCCTGGATACGCCAAAGTTGATTTACCCTTAGGCTGTCTGCACCGGGAAACAGATAGCGGATGCTTTTGGTGTCAAATATCGCTGCAGCGGGGAACGGTACCAGGTACGCTATGCGCCAGCTTCCTCTATATTTAGCGAGATAGCGCGCGACGCTGCTGCCCGCCGCGAGCGTGAGAGAGAGTAGAGGAGACAGGCATGCAGTGGCGGGTCCCACTACTTCCACAAAAAAATGTTATAACTTATAAATCAAAAGTTCAAATTAAATTCCGATTGCACCATTAAATTCGTTTCAATAAATACTTTTAAAACAAGATGTCACATGGATATATTTAGATAAAATGACAAGTGGGTCCCACAGTGGAGAGAGGATGATATAGATGATGGATAGGTGCAGAAGAATTAAGTATAGAGGAGAGAATCTTGATGATTAAGATGTATAGAGGATGAATATAGAGGTCCATGAGTGCGGATAGTCTTAGTCCTTTAACTCCTCAGACTCGGAGCCTCTTATAAGTGCATAAATAATGCAGGTAATCTCGGGGCTTAAGATTACCAGCCAAATCAGCCAGCCAGCCAACATTGTTTCAGCAGCAGTACTTTCAGCCAGTTAGATCAGCCCAAGCGAAAAGACTGATATTGGTTTGAGCATGTAAACTGCAACACATTAATCTTTCGTTTAGAAGTCTCTGAGCAAGCTTAGTTAGTTAGTTGGTAGAGAGAGCCCCGAATCAGTCTGTGTTCACTCACGAAATCACATCATTTCATATCAGAGTTTAGAACCATCCTAGGTATGGGAGAAGCAAGGCACTTGTGACTGTGAGTAGCAACTAAACGAGCAGGTGGAGACAAAAAGGTCCAGCACTCAAGGAAGAAAAGATGGTGAAAAGTGAAACAAAAAAGGCACAGAAGAAGAGACTAGAAGAGCTCATGCTGCGCCATCATGTTCATCCCATAGGTTCAGCTCAGAGACACACAAGCAAACCCTGATCATTGTCAAAAAAAAAAAAGGCAACCCTGATTCCTGGGATGAGACACGGGAATATTGACGCGCTGTGCCAGGTTAATGGAATTGTTACTGTACTTCTGCACACACACGACAGACAAGGATCGGCTCCTCCCCTCCCATTCTCTGCATCTCCTCATCCGTCATATCGGTGAACGAGAATACAAGTACAGTAATCTGCAAGCAGTCTGACGCAGCCAGGCTACTGGCTGCTGTGGAGTTGTGTGGTGCCACTCTGCCAGTGCCAGTGTCGCCGGCCAATCTTTCCGGGCTGTGATGATTGCATGCGCGCGGGATATGTGCTGTGCGGCAGTGGAAAGAACTGACGCCCAAAGCAGAGGGCCTTTTCCGGCGCTCTGCTGCTCTCCCTTGGAATGGCGCGAAGGGCACCAACCTTGGTGTCGTCTTCCACCGGGAAAAGGGGCCGGCGGCGTCGTGCGTCGTCTCCACTGCGTTGCAGGTTTTGAAATGACTCCGCCGCTTCCTGCTCTGGGACTGGAAGACACTACATTGCCCCAATGGCGCTGCCGTGCACGTGGCGGTAGACAGCAAGGAGCTTCCTTGCCGATGACGCAGCTCAGTTGTCATCAAACTGTACAAACAAGAGGCGTCGATCAGCCCGGTCAGTTCAGGTAACAAAGAGTGTCGTCGAGCTCTTCGTTCCTGCTTGCCGGCGGCGAGACCACGTACCAACACCCGTGGCTGTGGTGTGTGCCTGAACGAGCAAGTGAGCGTAGAGAAGGTGGTGTGTCCGAGGCCGCCGTGATGATCGAGCGAGCCCGTGGATGCCGATGGATCACCATGACGAGGGCCGACTGAATGTCTGAATCGATCTGTTTCGCCATCCCTGAAGCCGTTGACGCCATCATGTTCCTGAGGTTTGAACCAGACGCATGAATTGTGACCCTTTCTATTTAATCTCGGAACCTTTAGCTTCCACTAACACCCAGGCCCTGGAGACTAGTTCAGATACAAAATTCGGTGCTTGGCGCATGAACACATCGATCTGCCACCGTGTTACATGTCTTAGAACATAGTACAGAGATGGTAAATAAGGGGCTGCAGTTTCACCTTCAAGAAATTCACCCTGCACTGTTTCGAACAAGAAACCCGGCCTTCTTTCTTCAGCATGGAAGGATGCGTCGACATTGACCTTGTCATCTTGTGCTTGTATTGTACTGTACACATCATATTCATATGGGGATGGTGGTCTCCATGATTCTTTCTCCTTCAGCTGGAGCGAGCGGCACCATGGCAACGTAGAATCGCAATGGCCCAGCCCGACTCCGAGAGGCCGTGTGAGCTGATGATATAGACTGGGTCGTGTGGTCCATTGAACCGAATGCAGGAAGCCAGGAACAAGTGGGCTACGTGCTGGCTTCGCGGCAGGTCTATCTACATGGGCTGTTACTGGGCCGTGCTGCCCGTGACCCGCGACACCGACACCAGGGAGAGTTGTACTCGCTCTCATCTGCCAGTCCGTTTGTTTTTTTTTTTGACAAAGCCCATCAGCAAGCTTTATTCATCAGATAAGAGTGTTGTTTTGGGCAGCAGGAATGCAGGACGGCGAAGCATGATACTCCCTCCGTCCAACAAAACAAGCAATTATGGGAAGCGTGCCAGTCAAACTGACTCAAGTTTGACCAAGTTTATAGTAAATAGTATTAACATTTATGTCTTCAAATATATTTATTAAAAAAATATATTCTATAACTAATCTAATGATACTTATTTTGTATTATAAATATTAGTATTTTTTTATATAAATTTAGTCAAAGTTCAAACTGTTTGACTTCTCGAAAAGCGAGAATTGCATGTTTTTATGGACGGAGGGAGTATATAATAGACTACTAAAATCGTAGACGATCGAACTTCCGTCCCAAGACTCAGAATCCTGTTACCAGAGCAGTAAACGTGGATCGCCTGACTTCTGGGTCCCACCACCAGCGCAGCCGCTACACCCCTCCAGAAGCACCGCATCCCCTCGCCCGTCCACACATGCCTCCGACCTGAAAAAAAGGGAAAAAAAAACGCTGACGACGCCGAGGCCCCGAGCGTTGCTGCGCCCGCCCCCGCGAGGACCGGCGGTTTACCCCTCTGGCAACGGCGTCAACCTCTGCCGCCCCCACCGCCTCCGTCGTCACTGCACCCCCGTCTACGACGACGCCCTCGCCGGAGCTCCACCCAACGCCCCCACCTGCGCCCTCTGCCGGCTGCGGCGTGCTCCACAGGACGCCCCTGCGCCGCACCAGCATCGCCGGGGCGTGCTGCCACCCGACAGCAGTGTCGGCGCCGCCCCGCAGCAGCGCTTCGCATGCCAGGCTGGCCCGGCGGCGCCTAGCCATGGCGACGCGGCACCGTTGTCGCGGCGCACCCCGCTCGCCCTATGCCCAGCGCGGCCTCCTGCAATCCGTGGTTTGCTCTCTCTCTCTCTCTTCCGGTCTCTATTCCATGAAATTGCCACCTGTGGTAACATGCTCTACGATTTGGAGGCAAATCCCACAGGCCATGCTCAGTTCAACCGTACATCTAAATGTTCCTTTGTCATGTACTCACATTTCTCCTTTTCCTTACGGGTTCTCCAATTTCTTCCCTACCAATTGCAGTTGCCATTAGATTTTAGACTTCTATATGGATTCAGATTATTGCATGTCTTTTCCATGTGCCACTAAATCATTTTATTTAGATTCCAAGTATTATATTATTGGTTCCAATGTTCCATAAACTTCAGTGCTGATATTGTGTTAAACTGTTAAAGGCAGCCTCGGATTGGAAGGGTTGCTGGAAACAAGGATCTACACCTCTGCACTTTCAGCAAGAAAGATCCGTCTATTTGACTGCAGATTTATAGGGCCACAATTCTTCCATAAAGTAATGTGCGTTAGGTAAAAGAAGCTTTTAGCACTCACATGAAGAAGAGATAGTTCCTGTCAGGTTGTACTCCCTGTAAGGTTGCAACCCTCATAGCTATTGGTCTCTATTGCCCACATTACAGTTTGTGTTGAATGCTTCATTGGTCTCATTTGATTTGGTATTCTTCTCCAAAACACAGTCTGATATGTTGTCTAAATCAGATGCAGTTGATTAAGAACACAATAGTACAGTCAATTTGCCCCTGTTTTCCATACCTTAGCTTCGAATACATGAGATGCAGACATTTCTTGGTTTGGTCACTCTAGTTTGTATTGTCCGTTCTGACTAAAGTAAATGCATGTACCTAATTTTTCAGAAGGGACATCCATAGACAGGTTGAATTTGGGTCTGGGATATATTTCTCAGCGATGAGAATAGGGTCTGAAAACAATGTATTGTGTCACTCTGCTTCTGTTTGGTCCTGCCTTGGCTTATACATTCCGGGCGTGATTTCAGAGTTAGCCAGATAAGCTGTTTTCCACATTGATGTGCGTAGCCTCTGCATCACGCTGCAGATCGGCTGGCCGGCAAATGCAGGTATGTTCTGCCTTCTCTTTCTGTTTCCTAAGTTTTTCCACGCATGTGAGTGTATAAACAATTAGATCTAAATATCAATTACACAACCTTCCAAATTTCTGCTTACCATTTTTTTATCTCATTCATGCCATGTAAGAGGGTGCATTTCAGGATATACCAATTCCAATTTCTTCGTTAGCAGCTCCTGACTCCCTAATACTGCTTACACACATGTCATCTTCTTATTTCACTAGATTACCCAATGCTTGCTTTCAAACAGAGGATGCTTTACATAGACGAATTTGGAATTTTTCAGGTACTGAGCACTTCAGAATGCCTGAAAGTTAGCAGCAGATCACCTTTGATGATTCAATTTTCCATTTTGGGTCATGCTCTTCTGTGCTCGAAAGCAGAACCAACAATTCAAGATGTTTTATTTTGGAGTAAGTACATCTTCAACTGCCCCTAATTACAAATACTAATATGTTTGATGTATTGTATTGTTCTAGAGAACAAACTTGATTACTGCTTCCTCGCCCGCGCAATTGCGCAGGTTTCCTGCTAGTTAGAAAGAAAACTCGTGGCGTCCTACTGTTTCGGGCTCGGGCCTCACCCCGGTCCACGGTCCTCGTCGTCTCTGGTCAGTGAGCAGAGCACATGGCTGCAGCCCCATCCTGCATGATACGGTGAGGTCGGACGAGCACGGAGCACCCATGACCCGTCGTGCTCATGCTCGTGCAGTCGTGTTCAACCGAACCAAACCAAACCAAACGCCCACCACCTCCTAAACGCTGACACGTCAAATCCGTGCACTAATGATCCATCGCCTTGGCAGGCCCCAGACAACATCCCAGGGCCACGTGCACATGCTTCTTCCGCTTCACTGTGGCCCGTGCTGTGCTCTAGGGCAGGCAACGCGGACCCTGGCCAGTGAACACACGTCTGACCGTCTACTACGATGCAGCTTTGCAATTAAAATATTGCTGTACTAGCGTTCCTTTCTTCCTTTGTCCCGAGCGGCTGAGCCTGTGCAGCCTGTCACGATGCAGCTTGCTGCCTCTCTGGTTCCATGCCCGTGTTTAGTTCTAAAGTTGGCGCACCCAACTTGAACAAACAGTGCGCGTCACGTCATATTATAGTAACTTTTGTTTTTATTTGGTAAAAATTATATAAACATTGATTAATTAGGCTTAAAATGTTCGTCTCGCAAAGTACAACAAAACTGTGTAATTAGTTTTTTATTTCATCTATATTTAGTACTTCATACATGTGCCGGTATTTTGATGTGATGAAGAATCTTCTTTTTACATAGAGCCTGTTTAGTTCACAAAAAGTGAACCCAAAAAGTGCTACAGTACCTGTCACATCAAATCTTGCGGCACATGCATGGAGTACTAAATGTAGATGAAAGGAAAAACTAATTACGCAGTTTAGTTGTAAATCACGAGACAAATCTTTTGAGCCTAATTAGTCCATGATTGGACACAAATTGCCAAATAAAACGAAAAGTGCTACAGTAGCCGAACCCAAACTTTTTCACCAACTAAACAACCCCATAGTGAAATTTAGGGTAGGAATTGGGAACTAAACAAGAGCCATGTGTTTTTCCCTAGAAATCTTCGAATTTATCAGTCCGACTTATCAACTATAGTACAGTGTTTTTTCTCGTAACAAATCAGTATCAGCCGCCTTATCGGGCGCAGAAAACATCAGCCTCGACAGCCTCGATAATTTGACAACCAGCGTTTTCTTGCGCGAGTGTCTCCCACTGGCCGCTGGGCAGGGCATAGTCAATCAATACTGTACTGGTACAAGCGTCCAAACCGCGACTTGCTTTTGCTTGGCTGCCTCTCTCTGCCCACCTGGGCAGCGACGAAGCCAGCGGGGGGCAACCCGGGCTCTAGCCCCCCCTATCGGCCATGGGAACACACAACCCCCTAAGCCCTGTCTACCGCCATGAGGAGGAAGAAGAAGGAAAGGAGGGACAGGAGGAAGAAGAAGAGGAAGCAGCCCTAGCTCTGGTCTGATCCTGGCTTCGTCGCTGCACCTGGGTGACCGAGCCACCGAGCCGGCCAACCGGTAGGCAGCGGCTAATCGGCAGGCTGACCGGCGAAACACATCTGTTTGCCTGCGGTGGGTTAATTGCTGGGTTATTTGGTTTCATGCCATTGCAATTTTCGCGTTTTGGAGATGTACCATTACAATTTGTCAAATTAGAAATATAAAACTGGAACTCTTCACTTCGCCCAGAAATCCCATTGTCTACGTATCCTAGCACCTTGGGCCCATTGTCAGGCGTATACGCTGCATCCTTATATTCGTATGGACGTCAATGCCCTCTGCTGAATTGGACAAGTCCCTGAGTCGCTCCCGTTCCTCTCTCGTCGCGGCCTTTCTTCCTCTTCCGTGCTGCCGTCGCGTTCCTTTCTTCCACTCCGTCGCCGGTTAGGGTTAGCGCCGCCAGGTTTGTCGCGGCTGCCCGCCACAGCCGAGCGCCGCCACCTCCTGTCGAGCGCCCCACCCAGGGTCCCCTACCGCCGCACGCCCCCAGGTTCCCCTGTCGTTGCGCGCCCCCAAGTCTGGCGTGCCGCCGCACGCCTCCTAGTTCGCCGTGCCGCCGCTCCCCAGGTCCACCGTGCCGCTGGGCACCGTCGTGCTGCTGCGCCCCTAGGCCCCCAGCGGCACGCCTCCTAGTTCGCCGTGCCGCCGCTCCCCAGGTCCACCGTGCCGCTGGGCACCGTCGTGCTGCTGCGCCCCTAGGCCCCCAGCGCGCACCAGCTTCACCGTGGTGCCGCACGGCCACGTCCGCTGCCACCAGCCATGGCCACCTCGGCCTCGAGATCGTCGCAGCTGTAACACCCTGGTGTTATCTTGCCTGTTTAGGCACTAACCTTGCATGAGCCTAGTTTGATCCACTCCTATCATGAACCTATCCTCTTGTTGGTTAAACCAAAGTGAGGAAACATTTATTTTGAACCAATGCAACATCCCTGTTTCACTAGTGCAACATCTCTGTTCAATTATTGAAACATAACTTGTACCTAAGTGCTGTCATGTATGGCATGATATGGCCATGTGTACCCTATGCATGTACTTGCCTTGCATGTTGGTAAACATCTTTGGGATGAATGATAATCATGTAACAAGACCCTGAAACATAGTGATGAAACATATGAAACAATGCTTGTATTCTATGTTCCCCTTTATGTGTTAACTAGGGATGCTATGTAAATGATACTTGGGATGGTCTAACATGTTCTATAGTACCTTAACTATGTTTAGGATACCTAATGGAGCAATGTTTAGGTTGACCAAGTTGCCTAATTAAGCTTCTAATCCTAAGTTTGACCCTAGTTGACCAAATGACTCCTTTTGCTCCCTAGTTTAAAAAGTGCATCAAGATGACCTTGCATGTTGGTGCACCCTTAAGAAAAATTGTAGCAAATTTGTTGTGGAACAAAAGTCCTTTAATGAGCATCTCATGAAAATGGCTGAAAAATGCTCTAATAGGGCCCTCAAGTCAGGATTTCATGTTGTTTCCACACTTAAGAAAATATTCTAAGTCTGAACTAACATTTCAGTTTCATGTGTACTACTTTGGAGCACTGTATCTCTCAAACTAAGCAGAACCAGCTCAAGTTTGTATTGGCAACTTTGTAGATCTCATGTAGCTCTACACTTTTGTCAATTGCTCCTCGAGCTAAATCAAAACGGTTTGAGAGCTATAGGAATGAGAAGGGGGCGGTTTCAGTTGGATGGAGAGGGACTGAATCGTTCTTCAGTTTGAATGGAGCTGAGCTCATGGCTGACCGGTTTCAGGCCGCTTGCACCGCATGGCGTCTGTACATTGACGAGAGGCCATGACGCCTGGCCAAGGGCGTGTTAAGATGACGCCGACCCGCTGCTCTGCCCCATTCCCTTCTCCTTTCCCTTCTTGCTCACGCCGAAGCAGAGAAGCTCACCACCGCGCCGTCGCGAGCTCTAGTGAACTCGTGCGCATGAACCACCGTGCCTCAGCCCACCCAACTCCACCTAAAGCTCCGCATTGCTCTGCTCTTCATCGATGTCGCCTTGGTCTAGTAGGAAAGTCATGCTTTAGGGGGCATTTTTCGATTTCCTCTTCACTGGTGCTCGGTCCGCCATGAACGGAGTTCGAACTCCGCGTGGCCAGGCTAACTTGGGCCACCACGGGGCAAGCCACCACCATCCCCTAGTACGCGCGGGCCCTTTGGGCTTCCCCGTCCCTCGGCGGCCGCTGGTGCTCGCTGGGCTGCGCCTCCGCGCTGCCATCGCGGCGAAGCCGCCGCCATGCGTCCGGGCTCACGTGGCCAGAGGGCCACGGACGGTCGTAGCACACACTGTGGGTGTCCATCGGTGCGCCTCACGGTCGTGCAGCTCCCGAGCCACTCCTTTACCGCCGGCGACCACCTTCCCGCCGTGACGGCCGGCCGGAGCCCGCCTCCCCTGTTTCCGGTACCGAAGGAAGAAGACGACCGGTGTCCTCTCTCTGTCTCTCTGTCTATGTATATGACAAGCGGGGCCGACGAAGCAGTGGGTCCCACATGTCGGGTTCAGTTGTGGCTGAGTTGGGTAAACATCCGGGTGCATCTAGCGTTAAGTAAGAGTTTGAGTTAATTCTGTTTTTGAAATTTCAGATTTCTTATTAATCTTTGAAAATCCATATCTCCTACTAGGAAAGTCCAAAAATGGTAAATGTGGACTTTTTGGAAACCTTGAGAAAATCTCTATGCAGTAGAATCATAAAATGTTACATGTTTGTAGAAGTTTTCTGGTGTTTAGATTTGAGTTGGAAAAGAGCTCTAAAAATGCCTTTAAACTTGACCAGAGCCATATCTTGAGTTTTAGTTATCCAAAACTAGTGATTCTTATTTTGTTAATTTTATGATGACATGTACTTGCTAGGAAAAATATTAAACACACTAGTTGTTCACTGTTTTCTTAAGGTTTTGATTTGACCTTGAAAAATAAGGAAATCTACATTATATTGCTTGTCATTTTTATATCTTGAGTTGTGTTGCTCAAAATGATGTGAAATTTTAATGGTAGTCTTGCCATGCTATGAATGTACTGTGGTATAAATTTCATAGTCATTGCTTACTGTATGATCAAGTTATTGATTTAACTTGTTTACAACTTGATAAATAGCTTATAAATAATATATAAATGATAAAATGGAAAATGTTGTTCCATTACCTTAGTATGATGTTGCTCTATCATGTTGATTCATACTATGACTCTGTGTTCATAGAAAATGTTGAGTTTTAGGTTTAACTTGCTCTCACATGATTTATTGTATTGGTCATTTATCTTTTTCATAGAGGTTGATATACATGTACAAATGGCATGAAATTTTGCTAGTAGACTATTGGAAGAATATTTAGGACACTGTATGTCGGTGTTCGGACCGAGGGGGGTCCTAAACCAACGAGTAAATGCTGCGTGACTCTTTCCTGGATGGTGATGCAAGGAGAACACACGGGGGTTTATCCTGGTTCGGGCAAAAGAAGGCCCTACGTCCAGCGGGGAAGAGAGATTTGTATTTCCTTGCACCGGGGTGCTCGTGTAGGGGTTACAAGCAGGCGAGAGAGGGTGTCGAGCCCCAAGTCTCAAAGGGAAAAAAGGAGAAAGGCGGTCGCTTGAGATGTTGATCTCTTGCTTTTCGTTGTTCGGTCGGGTGGTTGGTCCGTTCCTCCCCCCTCCTCTGTCGAACCCTGGCCTACCCTTTTGTAAGGCGAGGGGAGGCCAAGCCAAGGGGAGCCTTGAGGTGATGCTTTGTCGATTCCTGTTGAGTTGACTGTAGCGACGTGCCTTCGGAATGGTCGGCCATCCCTGGGTACCCTGACGTTGTGGGAGACAAGATGGCGAAATGACCCAGAGCGCCATGCCGTACCGTCCTTCGAACTAAGCCGAGCGTCGAAGCTGGGTCGAGGCCGGGTCGAGGTTGGATGGATAAGGCCGAATCCCTGATATCGCGGGGAACGGACCTTGTCTTATCCTCCTTCGAGGGTGATTGATGGTGAATAGTGCGCGGTATGGTGGATTCAGTGACGGCTCTCACCTCCCATCACGGGATGGGCGGTAAAACAGTGAGACTTGACGTGGGTATTGTTCCCGCGTTGACCCATGCCGTAGCCATGTCGGTCGGTGGTAGTAGGTAACCGCATTGAATGCTATGGCTTTTGTCCCGGGTAGGTAAAGAAAGGGCGTCGAGGGGCCGGAGCGCGGTCGAGGCGCCCCGTCGAGCGAGCCTCGTACGAGTCGGAGCCGGGACGCGGTCGAGGCGCCCCGTCGAGCGGGCCTCGTACGAGTCGGAGCCGGGGCGCGGTCGAGGCACCCCGTCGAGCGGGCCTCGTACGAGTCGGAGCCGGGACGCGGTCGAGGCGCCCCGTCGAGCGGGCCTCGTACGAGTCGGAGCCGGGACGCGGTCGAGGCGCCCCGTCGAGCGGGCTATCTTTTCTACTGGTTTCGGTTTTTGTTAGTGTTTTGGCGATAGCTGTGGTACCCCGTACTGTTGGTACCGACAGTAGCCCCCGAGCCTTTGGGTGAGTGTGTGATCACTCTCCCAGAGGTTAGTCAGAACTGGAGTCGTAGCGTCGTGATTCTTCCGGTGGGGGCGCGCGAGCGCACCCGCCGGGTGTAGCCCCCGAGGCCTCGGTGAAGTATGGAGACTCCTCCGAGGTCTTGTTTGCGTTTGATTGGGGGACATTTTGTTGCGGTCAAGCCCCCGAGCCTCGTGCGCGCGAGGTCGATTAGGGTCCCGGCCGTCTTTTGCTGTGCGACCCTCGCGCTCCTTTTTCAAAAAAAGGAGGAGGGGTGTGGAATGTCGTACTACCCTCGTTTGGGCCCGAGTTACGACGATCTCTGGTGAGTTGCTAGTGGGGGAATTCGAGTGAGAACCCATGCCCCGTTCGTTAGGGGTCGGCTAGTGGCCCGGAGGCGCCCTCAAAAACGCCAAGAAGTGGTCGTGTGGATCTCGATTCCCTTCGACAGGATTCGAGGGCTCGATGCCTCCCCCGGAGGGATTCCTACCACAACCTTCTCCTTCGGCCTCGAATACGTCCTGGGGTGCCTCGAGAGCGTGGCTCGAGCCCTTGGCCATGTATGGGCGCACCCTGGGTCGTCCCTAACTCTGTTGCTCGAGGGCAGCTGTCGAACCCCGTTCGAGGGCCAGCTTTCGCTCCCTCGAGACTTATTGCGGGCTTCGCACCCATTTTTGCGGTCGGGATCCCGAGCCTCGCACGCACGAGGTCGATCAGAGTCCCGGCCGTCTTTCGCGACCCTCGCGCTCCTTCTTCGAAAAAAGGAGGAGGGGTGGAGAATGTCGCACTACCCTCGTTTGGGCCCGAGTTACGACGATCTCCGGTGAGCTGCTAGCGGGGGAATTCGAGTGAGAACCCGTGCCCCGTTCGTTAGGGGTCGGCTAGTGGCCCGGAGGCGCCCTCAAAAATGCCAAGAAGTGGTCGTGTGGATCTCGATTCCCTTCGACAGGATTCGAGGGCTCGATGCCTCCCCCGGAGGGATTCCTACCACAACCTTCTCCTTCGGCCTCGAATACGTCCTGGGGTGCCTCGAGAGCGTGGCTCGAGCCCTTGGCCATGTACGGGCGCACCCTGGGTCGTCCCTAACTCTGTTGCTCGAGGGCAGCTGTCGAACCCCGTTCGAGGGCCAGCTTTCGCTCCCTCGAGACTTATTGCGGGCTTCGCACCCATTTTTGCGGTCGGGATCCCGAGCCTCGCACGCACGAGGTCGATCAGAGTCCCGGCCGTCTTTCGCGACCCTCGCGCTCCTTCTTCGAAAAAAGGAGGAGGGGTGGAGAATGTCGCACTACCCTCGTTTGGGCCCGAGTTACGACGATCTCCGGTGAGCTGCTAGCGGGGGAATTCGAGTGAGA
This sequence comes from Saccharum hybrid cultivar R570, assembly GCA_038087645.1. NCBI lineage: Eukaryota > Viridiplantae > Streptophyta > Magnoliopsida > Poales > Poaceae > Saccharum > Saccharum hybrid cultivar. The sequence goes on along the minus strand of JAQSUU010000091.1, from coordinate 5,963,129 downwards.
ACCCGTGCCCCGTTCGTTAGGGGTCGGCTAGTGGCCCGGAGGCGCCCTCAAAAATGCCAAGAAGTGGTCGTGTGGATCTCGATTCCCTTCGACAGGATTCGAGGGCTCGATGCCTCCCCCGGAGGGATTCCTACCACAACCTTCTCCTTCGGCCTCGAATACGTCCTGGGGTGCCTCGAGAGCGTGGCTCGAGCCCTTGGCCATGTACGGGCGCACCCTGGGTCGTCCCTAACTCTGTTGCTCGAGGGCAGCTGTCGAACCCCGTTCGAGGGCCAGCTTTCGCTCCCTCGAGACTTATTGCGGGCTTCGCACCCATTTTTGCGGTCGGGATCCCGAGCCTCGCACGCACGATGTCGATCAGAGTCCCGACCGTCTTTCGCGACCCTCGCGCTCCTTCTTCGAAAAAAGGAGGAGGGGTGGAGAATGTCGCACTACCCTCGTTTGGGCCCGAGTTACGACGATCTCCGGTGAGCTGCTAGCGGGGGAATTCGAGTGAGAACCCGTGCCCCGTTCGTTAGGGGTCGGCTAGTGGCCCGGAGGCGCCCTCAAAAATGCCAAGAAGTGGTCGTGTGGATCTCGATTCCCTTCGACAGGATTCGAGGGCTCGATGCCTCCCCCGGAGGGATTCCTACCACAACCTTCTCCTTCGGCCTCGAATACGTCCTGGGGTGCCTCGAGAGCGTGGCTCGAGCCCTTGGCCATGTACGGGCGCACCCTGGGTCGTCCCTAACTCTGTTGCTCGAGGGCAGCTGTCGAACCCCGTTCGAGGGCCAGCTTTCGCTCCCTCGAGACTTATTGCGGGCTTCGCACCCATTTAAGACATACCTGGAGATATTTCGTTGTCCGGGCGCGTTTTTTCGGGAGGCGAGATCGGCGCGTTATCGGCGTATGGTTACGACGTGGGGAGCGGCCACGTGCTCAGTTCCTGCGAGATATAAGGAAACGGTTAGGCGAGCGGTTTTATCGCGAGAAACTGCTCCTTACTTTTCGCGCGGCCGTTGGGCTTCCGTCCGAGCATATAAAGCTAAGGCCTTGGGGTCTCCGTTCCCCACCGATTTCTTGCATCCCTGCAATCCTTTGCCCTAGACATCCCCTACCACATCGCGTTCTCCGCCCGTCTTGCCGCAGCCACCGCATCCTTTTCTCCCATCCCCTTTCGACGACATCGATGGCAGGAAAGAGCCAGATCCTTCCCGCCGACGACTGGGCCGCCTCCTCGGTGACGGAGAGGAGGTTGGAGGAGTTGGTCGAGGACGGGCTGTTGCGGCCGAGGACGAACTCGGCGCGGCCGGAGTGGGTGGCACCGCCCCCCGCCCACCAGGAGCCAGTGCCCCCCGAAGGGTACGTGGTGAGCTTCGTCAGCTTTCATGAGCGGGGGTTCGGCGTGCCGGCATCGGTCTTCATGCGTGCGCTCCTCCACTATTACCGGGTGGAGCTTCACCACCTTTCCCCCAACGCCGTAGCGCAGGCCGCCATCTTTGCGGCGGTCTGCGAGGGCTACCTTGGGGTGGAGCCACAGTGGAACTTGTGGCTTCACCTTTTCAAGGCCGAGCTCTTCGCCAAGAGGGCAGGGGAGAAAGGCGTCCTGTCCGCGGCCCGAGTGGGGAGCTGCGTGCTGCAAGTGAGATCGGGTCGGACGGATCTATACATCCCGGCCCGACTCATCTCCTCGAACAGTGGGTGGCACGAGGGTTGGTTCTATCTCCGCAATGATGAAAATCAGTTGCCGAGGTACACCGGCCGCGTGCTGACTGCTCGAGAAGAGCACTGGTCGTACGGAGTGCCCGAGGCCGAGAAGACGCGCTTGGATCCGCTGCTGGCGGCGCTGCAGCAGCTTCGCCTTCGGGGCCTGACGGCTGCGGCGGTGGCGGCGGGCTTCCATCGCCGTAGAGTGATGCCGTTGTGCCAGCGTCGTCTCCGCCTGGACCAGATGACTCCGGAGGCGAACCTGGAGGGCACCCGGATGTCCCACGAATCCCTCACCCTTGAGGAGGTTCTCCGGCGGGCTCGCCGGATGGTCGGGAACTTCAAGGCGGAGGAAGCCAATCAGGTTCCCATGAGGCCTACCGAAGGGTGCGAATCCGTGGTACGTATCCCGGGGCTGAGGTATTGCTACTTTCGTTTATCTGTGGATTTCGCTGATGTGGTCGAGGCCGGCGTGTAGGATTTGTCGGCGTTGCGGGAAACGCGCCCACCAGTCCCGGAGGACCGGCCCGCCCGGGAGGCTCGACGCCTGCATGCCTCCCAGAAGAAGCAGGTCAAGGAGACGGCCAAGAAACGGGCGATCCGCAAGGCCAAAGAGGCGGAGGCGTTGAAGAGGCGCCGGCGCCAGCAGACCATCGACGGAGTGCCCCTGTCGCCGTCGCCTTCCGAGACAGTCTCGGGGGAGGACGACGGCAGCAGCGGCGAAGATGATGATACCCTGTCGCGGTATGAGATTGCAACCAGGCTTGGGGACCTTCCCGACATTCGCCCCCTGCTGGAGCCCATCGGGGGGGCGTCCTCCTCGGTCGTCGTGGTCGAGGAGGTCGAGGGGAAGAAGGTGGAGAAGGAAGCGGGCCCCTCGAGGGGAGGGGCCGTTTTACCCCGGACCCGGCGAGAGGGGTCGACGGGGACGTCCGCTCCAGCCGGGGCCTCGCAAGCTCCGGCAGGGGCGGAGACGGCGGTGCCGGCGTCGTCATCGGCGGTGGCGCCGGCGGGAGTAAGGACCCGAGGCCAGCTGGCCTCGGAAGCACAAAGGGCGCAGGGCGGTGCGTCGGCCGGGGCCCCCAGGAGCGCTCGGCCCGCTGGTGAGGCCGCCGCGAGGCCACCAGCGGCCGTCCCGGGAGGCTCGAGCCGCGCGGGGTCGAGGTACTTGGTGCCGATTTCCGGGTAAGTATCTCAGCTTGGTTGTCCTGCCTTTCCTAAAGTCCGTCGGCTGACAATTCTTCTCACTTCGCAGGCTGAAGCGGAAGGCGGAGCCAATGGGGCCTACCCCTGTGAAGTCGCTGCGAGCCAGCGCCGTTGTCCTCAACCGGACGGCGGAGCAGGACGCGGCCTGGGTCCGTCAGGTCGAGGCAGCGAAAGGGCGCCTGCGACATCAGCAAGGATCGGCCGACGCCGCGGCGGTCGCCGGCCCGGAGCCCGCCGTCGAGGGGGCCGAACCGGCAAAGGCGGCGGCTCTTGACGTGGTCGAGGCGGGGCCCCGGCCGTCGGGGACGGCCGAGGCTGCTGTTGCGGTCGCGACGAACGAGGCACCCGTCCGCGATGCGGAGCGGGCGGGTGCTGACGTGACCGAGGAGGAGGTCGCGTCGGTGTCGGGGCAAGAGACGTTCCTGGCGAAGGGGTCGCAGCCGCGACAAGGCCCGTCGGCAGAGCCAGCGGGCGTGGTGGAGATCGGGGCGGTCGAGCCCCCATCCGGAGCATCCGAAGAAGAGACGCCGGCTTCGGCGGTGCCGACGGTCGAGGCGAGGGTACCGGAGCCGTCGTCGGTCGAGGTGCCGGCTCCGGTGGCGCCGGCGGTCGTAAGTGCCCGCCCTCACGCTCCCCTCGACAACATCTCCCTGGACAAGGGAAAACAAACGATAGGGGTCGAGGGGGGTGAGGTCGCGGACCAGGCCGGTGTCTCGACGGCCGTTGGAGAGGCGGATACCGCGGGCGAGGCCGGTCCTTCCGCGGGACCGGGAGACGCCCCGGCCGGGTCGTCCTCCTCGTGGCCCGACATCGCCGCGCTGGCGATAGCGCGGGTCGAGGCGGAGCTGCCGAAGTGGGGGGGCCGTCCCTTGAGTTTAGGGACGCTACGAACCCCGACGCCGAGCCCGTCTTTGTCCTTAGCGACAAAGACGAAGTGCACCGATGGGAGTACCTCGAGGGCGTCCGCCAGCATCTCGACCGGTTGCTTCGAGTGGCGTCCGGCGCTGTGCGGAGTATGGGGGATGCCACCGAGGTATGATCGACCCGTCGGCTCGCTTGATAGGCTGTTTTTTCTTCGGATTTGTGACCTTTTCGAATTGCGTTCAGGAGCTGAAGGAGTACTCCCGCCGCAAGTCACTCTTCATCCGTGACGAGAGTGGCGTGTGGGGCGCGCTGTCCCAGCAACGGGTTCTGGTCGAGGAGGCCCAGAAACGGCTATCCGATCGGAACGCCGAGATGGCTGAACTGCGCGTCGCATACGCCACATTGAAGGAAGAGGCGGCGCAGGCATGGGCGGCCGAGGCCGTGATGCGCACAAGCCTGGACAAGGCTCGGGAGGAGGCTACCCAGGCGCGCAGGGACCTCGAGCCCTTGTCTGCGCGGGTGAAGGAGCTTGAGGAGGATGTCTCCCAGGTCAGTCTTCAGCGCGACGCCTTCCATGCCGAGGTCACGACGCTGCAGGGAGTCGTCCAAAAGAAGGACGCAGCTCTCGAGTCTGCTCGGCAGGAGGTCGAGGCGCTAAAGGCGGCCATCCGTGACAAGGACAACGCCTTCCTGGGGCTCGAGCGAACATGTGGGGGGCTCCGCGACGAGGTCGTGGGCTTGCAGACCCACGTCGAGGGTAAGTATGGTTGTTATAGTCACGACGTTGAAGGCCCCGCGTTGGGCACTAACTTGTTTATCGTGTTTCAGAGCTGGAGAGAGAGAACCGAGAGGCCCAATCGTGCGCCAACTCCTTCCAGAGCCTCTTCGAAGCCGAGGTCCGGAGGAGCCAACTTCTCCAGGGCGCAATCACCACCGTGTGTGATGGCCTAGGGGTCGAGCCCGACGCCGACACTGGGGAGGATGTTCCGGGGAACTCCTTCGTCCGACGGATGGTGGCGCTGGGCCGCCTTGCCCGGGAGAAGATACGGAACGGCCTCCATCACGGCATGAAGAGGGCGCTGGCCGTCGTTCGTTCGGGGTTTGTGTTTGATATGAGGCTCGTTGCCGAGGGCTTCATCACAGACCCCGATCGGACGGACGAGGAGAACGAGGACGCCTGCGTGGAGCTGATCGAAGCCGCCGAAGAGCCTGGGAGTCGTCTGGCCTCGCTTTTTGAAGCCGAGGTGGTTCCGCCTGCCGACGACGAAGGCCTGTGAGCCAAATCTGGGCATGAAGGCCCATGTAATAAGTTAGTATTTCGAATTTTGATCGCGGTGGCCGCGGAGGCCTAAAAGACTCGAAACATAAACCGGTTCGCGGTTGATTTAGTTTTACTCGAGCTTTTCTTCCCTTTATCGCACGGATCGTGTTCTCGCGTGATTTACCTAGCGCGCAGCTACATCCTTTGGCGTAAGGGAGCGAGTGGAGGTACCGTAGCCTCGGAGGCGTAAGTGATCTCGCGGCTCGACAGCCCTTGAGCTTTAGGGTGATGTTGCGGCCTAGTAAATCGTGTGAGAGCCTGATCTAAGCGACAGAGGGTATGTTCTTTTTTAATTTTAGGAATCGTTGTTTAGATCTTCTCAGCGTGAAGGCGTACCTCTAAAAGGCGCAAGGGTCGAGTGGAGGTACCGTAGCCCCGGAGGCGTAGGTGATGCTCCAGGCTCGAGAGCCCTTTCGAACCTTAGGGTGCTCTTTCAGCGAAGTCGATCTAAGAAACGGTTCTTAAATTTAAAAAAGAGCACAAGTTTTTTCGGTTTTTCGGGGACCGGGGGTTCCCCCCTTGCCAGCCCCCGAGGGAGGGTCGACCCTGGGAGTGCAGGGTCGATCCTTCCTCAGCACGAAACGAAAAAATTGAACATCGCTGTATTCTTTATTGACGAAAAAGGAAATACAGAGCCTCGAGGCTTTTCAGGGAAAGAAGCGACGTAGCTGTTCAATGTTCCAAGCGTTGGTGAGGATTTCGCCCTTCTCGTTGGATAGCTTGTAGGTGCCCGGCTTTAGTACTTTTGTGATGATGTACGGCCCTTCCCATGGTGGTGTGAGCTTGTGCCGTCCCTTGGTGTTCTGGTTCCGCCGTAGCACCAAGTCACCAACGTTGAGGTCACGGTTGCGGACGTATCTGTCGTGGTAGCGTCGGAGACCCTGCTGGTACCTGGCAGAATGCAACAGAGCCACATCTCGGGTTTCCTCGAGCTGGTCGAGGGCGTCCTGTCTTGTGGCGTCGTTGTGTACTTCGTTGTATGCCTTCAATCTTGGGGACCCGTATTCTATATCGGTTGGTAGCATAGCCTCAGACCCGTAGACTAAGAAGAACGGAGTGAACCCCGTGGCTCGACTCGGCGTTGTTCTTAGGCTCCACAGGACCGAGGGTAGCTCGGCAGCCCATCTTTTGCCATGTTTGTTTAGTTTGTCAAAGATTCTGGGCTTAAGGCCTTGTAGAACCATGCCGTTGGCACGTTCCACTTGCCCGTTTGTTTTTGGATGGGCCACGGCCGACCAGAGCACACGGATGTGGTGGTTGTCGCAGAAATCCAAAAACTTCTTGCCAGTGAACTGGGTGCCGTTGTCCGTGATGATACAGTTGGGGACCCCGAAGCGATGAACAATGTTAGTGAAGAAGAGTACAGCTTGTTCGGACCTGATGCTGGTGATAGGGCGGGCCTCGATCCACTTGGAGAATTTGTCGATTGCGACGAGCAAGTGGGTGAAGCCGCCGGTCGTCCTTTTCAGTGGTCCGACAAGGTCGAGCCCCCAAACGGCGAACGGCCATGTGATGGGGATAGTCTGTAGGGCATGTGCCGGAAGATGAGTCTGTCTCGCATAGTACTGACAACCCTCGCAGGAGCGTACTAGCTTGACAGCGTCGGAGACCGCGGTCGGCCAAAAGAATCCTTGTCGAAAGGCGTTTCCGACAAGGGTTCGAGGCGCAGCGTGGTGACCGCAAGCCCCCGAGTGAAGATCGCCGAGCAGATTTCTGCCTTGCTCTTTCGTGATGCAACGTTGGAGGATACCGGTAGGGCTACGACGGTAGAGCTCCCTGCTGTCGCTCATGATCACAAAAGTTTTGGCCCGACGTGCGATCCGTCGAGCCTTAGTCTTATCCGAGGGGAGGTCCCCATGGATGAGGTAGTCGAGATACGGGACGCGCCAATCAGGCTCGAGGTCAGGCGGTGACGTCGAGTCTTCCACCTGCATGGCTTCAGCCCCGGTCGAGGGGGCTTCTGCCTTAGGTGGAAGGTCGATCGACGCCTCGTCGACCTCCCCGTCTGGCCTGAGGTCGACGGATGGGCGCTGAAGGTCTTTCGCGAAGACGTCCGGTGGAACCGTGGCTCGACCGGACGCGATTTTTGCCAATTCATCAGCGGCCTCATTATACCTGCGTGCGATGTGGTTGAGCTCGAGGCCGTGAAACTTGTCCTCGAGGCGCCGTACTTCCTGGCAGTAGGCCTCCATCTTGGGGTCGCGGCAGCTCGAGTTCTTCATCACCTGATCAATCACGAGTTGAGAGTCGCCTCGGACGTCGAGGTGTCGGACCCCGAGCTCGATGGCGATTCTCAACCCCGTGACGAGTGCCTCGTATTCGGCGACGTTGTTAGACGCAGGGAAATGAAGCCGGATGACGTAGCGCATGTGAACCCCGAGGGGTGAGATGAAGAGCAAGCCCGCGCCTGCTCCCATTTTCGTCAATGACCCATCGAAGTACATGGTCCACAGCTCCGCATGGAGCTGTGCAGGAGGGAGTTGCGTGTCAGTCCACTCGGCCAGAAAATCTGCTAACGCCTGTGACTTGATAGCTTTTCGCGGCGCATAGGACAACGCCTCGCCCATGAGCTCGACCGCCCATTTGGCAATCCTACCCGAGGCTTCCCGGTTCTGGGCTATCTCTCCCAAGGGGAATGAAGAAACCACAGTAACCGGGTGACCCTCGAAGTAGTGTCGGAGCTTGCGCCGTGTCAAGATGACAGCATACAGCAGTTTCTGGATCTGTGGGTACCGACACTTTGTTTCTGAGAGCACCTCGCTAACGAAATAGACCGGCCTCTGGACGAGCAAGGTGTGTGCCTCCTCGGCCCGTTCGACAACCAGGGCAGCACTGACAACTTGTGATGTCACTGCGACATAGAGTAGGAGTGGTTCCCCCGGGGTCGGAGGGACGAGGATCGGTGAGCTAGAGAGGGTGGCTTTCAGTTTTGTGAGAGCCTCCTCAGCCTCGAGGTTCCAGGAAAAATGGTCCGATTTCCTCAAGAGACGGTACAGAGGGAGTGCTTTTTCGCCGAGGCGCGAAATGAAACGGCTGAGTGCCGCCAAGCAACCTGTGACTCTCTGTACGCCCTTGAGATCTCGGATGGAGCCCATTTTGGTGATTGCAGAGATTTTTTCAGGGTTGGCCTCGATGCCACGTTTAGATACGATAAACCCTAAAAGCATACCTCGTGGGACGCCGAAGACACATTTCTCTGGATTGAGTTTGATGTTTTTTGCTCTGAGGCACTTGAATGCAACGTCGAGGTCGCTGACCAGGTCGCCGGCACGTTGGGTTTTAACCACGATGTCGTCGACGTAAGCCTCGACGGTCGACCCAATGTGCCCCCCAAAAACATGTTGCATGCATCGCTGGTACGTTGCCCCCGCGTTCCGGAGACCGAAGGGCATCGTAACGTAGCAATACATGCCGAATGGGGTGATGAACGAAGTCGCGAGCTGGTCGGACTTCTTCATTTTGATTTGGTGGTAACCGGAATATGCATCTAAGAATGAGAGAGTTTCACATCCCGCGGTGGAATCAACGATTTGATCAATGCGTGGCAAAGGAAAGGGAACTTTCGGACATGCTTTATTTAAACCAGTATAGTCTACGCACATCCTCCATTTCCCACTCTTTTTTCTAACTAAGACAGGATTAGCTAGCCACTCGGGATGATGAACCTCCTTGATGAACCCGGCTTCCAGCAGTTTGTGTATCTCCTCGCCGATGATCCTGCGCTTCTCCTCATCGAAGCGGCGCAGGCGTTGCTTCACCGGTTTGGCTCCGGCCCGGATCTCCAAGGCGTGCTCGGCGACTTCCCTGGGTATGCCCGGCATATCCGAGGGACTCCACGCAAAGATGTCGACGTTCGCGCGGAGAAAGTCGACGAGCACTGCTTCCTATTTAGGATCGAGGGTGGCGCTGACGTTCAGCGCCCTCCCTTTGGGATCAGCGGGGTCGAGGGGTACGAGCTTGACGTCTTCGGCGGACTCGAAGCTGCCGGCATGGCGTTTTGGGTCGGGGATCGCATTGGCTAGACCGTCGAGGTCTGCGGCCAAGATCGCTGACCCAAAAACAGCCTCGCCGTGCTCGACGCACTCGACGTCGCACTCGTAGGCATGTTCAAACGAAGGCCCTACAGTGATGACACCGTTTGGGCCAGGCATTTTGAGCTTGAGGTAGGTGTAGTTCGGGATCGCCATGAACTTGGCGTAGCATGGGCGTCCCAGGATAGCGTGGTACGTTCCACGGAATCCGACCACTTCGAAAGTGAGAGTTTCCTTTCGGAAGTTCGCCGGCGTGCCAAAACAAACAGGCAGATCGACCCGCCCGAGGGGTTCTGCCCGTTTCCCTGGCACGACTCCGTGGAAGCCCCCAACGCTAGGCTGGAGACGCGCTCTGTCGACCCCCAAGAGGTCGAGGGTCTGAGAGTAGATAATGTTGAGGCTGCTTCCGCCGTCCATGAGCACTTTGGTGAGGCGTGTGTTGGCGATGACGGGGTCAACGACGAGTGGATAGACCCCCGGGTTGGGGACGTAGTCTGGGTGGTCATCACGGTCGAAAGTGATGGCCACCGCAGACCAATCAAGGAAGCGGGGTACTGCCGACTGTACGGAGAAGACCTCGCGCCGTTCTCGCTTGCGCTGACGCGCGGAGAGGCAGGTCGAGGGTCCTCCGTAAATCATATAGCAGTCGCGGATCTCGGGAAATTCCCCGTCCTTGTCGTCACCCTTAGGGTCCTCCCCCTTGTCGTCCTTCTTAGCGCCGGCACCCCCGAAGTACCTGCGCAGCATGTGACAATCCTCGAGGTTATGGTTAGTGAGTCCTTTGTGGTAGGGACACGGCTCTTTGAGCATTTTGTCGAAGATGCCCCCGCCGGTGGGGCCTCGAGGTTTCTTGTGCTCGGTAGCAGCGACGAGCTCGTCGGCCGGGGCCTCGAGCTTGCCCTGCTGGCCTTTCTTCTTCTTGCGGTTGTTTCTCTTGGGGCCTCGGGTGGAACTCGCGGGGTCGTCGACCTTCTGCTCCTCCCTTGCCGGCTCGCCGCCAAAGATCGCACCAACCGCCTCCTCGCCGGAGGCGAAGTTGGTGACGATGTCCATCAATCCGTTGGCAGTGAGCGGGGTGTTACGGCCCAACTCCCGGACCAACTCCTTACAGGTGGTACCGGAGAGGAAGGCCGTAATCACGTCGGAGTCGGTGATGTTGGGGAGCTCGGTGCGCTGCCGGGAGAAGCGCCGGATGTAGTCCCGGAGGGACTCATCTGGTTTCTGCTTGCAGCTCCGGAGGTCCCACGAGTTGCCGGGGCGCATGTAGGTTCCCTTGAAATTTCCCTCGAACACCCTCACGAGATCTTCCCAGTCGTGGATCTGCCAAGGTGGGAGATCCTCGAGCCAGGCTCGGGCGGTATCGGAGAGGAACAGGGGGAGTTGCCGAATGATGGCCCGGTCATCGGTGGCCCCGCCTAACTGACACGCCAAGCGGAAATCGGCGAGCCAAAGTTCGGGTTTGGTCTCGCCGTTATACTTGGTGAGAGTCGTGGGGGGACGGAACCGAGCCGGGGGCACCGTCTCACGGATAGCCCTACTGAACACCCGAGGGCCTGGAGGTTCGGGTGAAGGGCTACGGTCTTCCGAGCTGTCGTAGCGTCCGCCCCTGTGGACGTGGTAGCCTCGAGCTACACCGTCACCGTGTTTGCGTGTGCGACGCTCGACGATGTTGCCACGGGTGTCTCGAGGCTCGCGGTCGTTGGTGATGGGCTCAGGGGCAGGTGCTACCCGGTTTCGCCGGGCAGGCTCGGGATGAACCGAGGCTTCTCTCTCCTGTCGGGAAGGCTCGAGGGTCCGCTCCGAGGCTGCTTCGCGACGCCTCGAGGCAGAGCTCTCGGCCTGCTGCATGGCGGCAGTCTCGAGGAGCCCTCGGATTTCGTCTCGAGCCCGACGGGCGTCAGGGTTTGACGGCTCGGGCATGTTGCGCAGGAGCATGGCAGCGGCGACAACGTTTTGGCTGGCTCGAGCGAAAACCGGGGGGTCGACCGCCCGGTCCTCGTCGATGCGACGGTTGACGTCGCGAGCCCTCTCACGAGCTCTCCCGCCAAACGCGTGTTCCGCACGCTCACGCTCGAGGGTTTGCTGGAGGAGATCCAGGTTTTCGCGTTCCTCGTCAAGCTGGTCCTGCAACTCGCGAATCTGTCCGAGCTGCGCTCCTTGATCCGCAAGGAACTGGGGCTCGTTTCGCTTGGCAGGAAGCTCGACATGAGGGGGCGTGTGCCTTTCCTCGACCGGCTCTTCGTCCTCTGATTCCGAGGTGCTTTCAACGTCGATGTTGAAGCACTCACGAGTCGGATCATAGGTGTCGTCGGCCGAGTCGGAGTCAGGTGCGCCAAAGTAGTAATATGATGGGGGAATGTGTGGCCGATGCCAACCATCACCGAGGTGGTGACGTGGAGAAGCAGTCACACGGGGTTCTGTTTCCGGTGTCTCCGTAGAGTCCCGATAATCAGAGACCGGCGTGGACGCAACGAGGTCCAGAGTGGAGCGTAGATGGTGTCCGGGGAGTTCCTCATAAGCGCTCATGCGAGTGCTCACGGAGGATGCATACACCCGGGCGACCGAGTCTAGTCCAAACGGGAATGGTGATGGGGACGTCACTGTTCGTGGCGAAATAGATGCTATGGACAGTGGTGTCTCACCGGACGGGGGAGCGGCGGGATTCCTCGTTGGCACGCGACCCTCGACCAGGCTCATCCTTCCCAAATCTTCCAAAAGGAGATCTGGGCTAGCGCCTATCTGGGGGGTGCCGGACCGGGGGATCCCATCGTCCTCCGTCAGGTAGAGACGGTAGTTGTGCTGGGCTCGCCGTCGCCGGGCGGCCCGCGACCGCCTGGAGCGACGGTGCCGGTTGACTGCTCCCCCGGGCTGGGAGAGCTCGTGATCTTCGTCGGTTGGGTGCCTGGGTGGGAGTAGGACCATGTCGTAGCCAGAGCCGAGCGACATGAACTCCAAACTCCCAAACCAGATCACCGTACCCAACGGGATCGGGCGTTCGGGGTTAGCCATCCAGGAAGAACGGCGACAAAGCGAGGTTTGCACGCAGCGTACCCCTACCTGGCGCGCCAACTGTCGGTGTTCGGACCGAGGGGGGTCCTAAACCAACGAGTAAATGCTGCGTGACTCTTTCCTGGATGGTGATGCAAGGAGAACACACGGGGGTTTATCCTGGTTCGGGCAAAAGAAGGCCCTACGTCCAGCGGGGAAGAGAGATTTGTATTTCCTTGCACCGGGGTGCTCGTGTAGGGGTTACAAGCAGGCGAGAGAGGGTGTCGAGCCCCAAGTCTCAAAGGAAAAAAAGGAGAAAGGCGGTCGCTTGAGATGTTGATCTCTTGCTTTTCGTTGTTCGGTCGGGTGGTTGGTCCGTTCCTCCCCCTCCTCTGTCGAACCCTGGCCTACCCTTTTGTAAGGCGAGGGGAGGCCAAGCCAAGGGGAGCCTTGAGGTGATGCTTTGTCGATTCCTGTTGAGTTGACTGTAGCGACGTGCCTTCGGAATGGTCGGCCATCCCTGGGTACCCTGACGTTGTGGGAGACAAGATGGCGAAATGACCCAGAGCGCCATGCCGTACCGTCCTTCGAACTAAGCCGAGCGTCGAAGCTGGGTCGAGGCCGGGTCGAGGTTGGATGGATAAGGCCGAATCCCTGATATCGCGGGGAACGGACCTTGTCTTATCCTCCTTCGAGGGTGATTGATGGTGAATAGTGCGCGGTATGGTGGATTCAGTGACGGCTCTCACCTCCCATCACGGGATGGGCGGTAAAACAGTGAGACTTGACGTGGGTATTGTTCCCGCGTTGACCCATGCCGTAGCCATGTCGGTCGGTGGTAGTAGGTAACCGCATTGAATGCTATGGCTTTTGTCCCGGGTAGGTAAAGAAAGGGCGTCGAGGGGCCGGAGCGCGGTCGAGGCGCCCCGTCGAGCGAGCCTCGTACGAGTCGGAGCCGGGACGCGGTCGAGGCGCCCCGTCGAGCGGGCCTCGTACGAGACGGAGCCGGGGCGCGGTCGAGGCACCCCGTCGAGCGGGCCTCGTACGAGTCGGAGCCGGGACGCGGTCGAGGCGCCCCGTCGAGCGGGCCTCGTACGAGTCGGAGCCGGGACGCGGTCGAGGCGCCCCGTCGAGCGGGCTATCTTTTCTACTGGTTTCGGTTTTTGTTAGTGTTTTGGCGATAGCTGTGGTACCCCGTACTGTTGGTACCGACACTGTAATTTTGGTAGAATTTATTGTGCACTTTTGATAGGTGCTCATAATTCCACCTAATTATCTAAATAAATTAAGAAAATATATTAAAAGAATTTATTTAGGAATGGACACTATGTTTTATAATGTTCACTAGTCATGTGTGACATGTTGGTGAAGATGGGTTTGTCCAATTATATGTTTTCAATGTAAGTTAATAATTATTCCTTGCAAACGAAGTTTCTGGACAGTTCTGGGGGCAATTTAAGTTACCCCATGTTAATGATATTTTTCGAGCATCTTGTCTATAGCAAAGTTGTATATAATTCATGTATCTAGCTTGTGTTAAAATTTGGTGGTATTTGGCCAAGTAGTTTTTGAGTTATTGATGTTTAAAGTTAGGTCCCAGATTTGGTTGCTCTCTGTTTGGAGCAGACCAGATTCTGTAGTTTCATCTTTTTGACCCCTTAAACTTGGGAATCAGACTTAGATGATATTAAATGAATTGTATACAATTTCATAAGCTTTCTAGAATGTCTTATTGCATATCATTTGGATTTGTAAAACTCTAGGTATGATTGATTTACTCAGCTACTGCATGTATGTCTAGTGCTTTGATTAACTTTGCCATGCTAGTGTGTTGAAGTGTGACTCATATCTTTGATGGTACTTGGTTTAGTACCCTGTGATTTTATGAGACTTGTTTCTTGATTGATGTGCTTGCCCTCTTCTATGTTATGCCTTTATGAGGATTAAGTTAATTAGCTCTAGGTGCTTACGTGAAATTTGGTATGCTTGTTTGATTACTCTGTTTATTGTACTTCTATACATTCATACATATGCATAGTTACACCTCATATATGTACGTTAGCAGAAATGCGTGAAGGACCTGATATGGAGCCAAACCCGAAGATGGAGTTGGTGGATCCATCCCGAAGATAGAAGGATCAGACAAGTGCTGGATTAGAGGATGCTCGCCAAGCGGGTTTCATCTGACAAACTCTAACTTAAGTCGGATCCCAGACAAGCTCCGGAGCATTATAAGCATCCTACCTTCAAAGCAAATAATTCTATACATGTTATAAGTATTGTTGCATTAAGTGGTAGGAGTTGGTTGGAAACCATTGCTGCATTATATTATTCCTTGTCCAGATATATGAATCCTTGAATCCTACATAGACTAGGATCGAGTAGATGCTTAGCCCTGCTTTAGGCGGTAGAAGTCAGGTGATTTTCTGTCACCTGCGAGATGTAGGGATATTCATATATGGCACGGTTAGCTATATTTGCTATCGTGAAAAAGAACCATGTGTTAATAAAATGAAATGAGACCGGGCGGAATGACGATAGTGAAGCAACAAGGCATGAATGTCTTGGGTGTGAATCTATCCCCGTCTGAGTCATTTAAGGACCGATTCATTGTACGTCCTTAAGTCATGTTGAACGCAGTCTAACACTTAGTTGGTCGGATAAGTCGTTCTGACCGCGAATCCGAGTAATACAGTTCAGGCCGAGAATCGAATGGTAGGTCGCATCTTGGAGGTAGTAAGGATATGCTTGGGGACATTAGCATAAGACCAAGGGGGGGTTAGAGTCCCTGTCATCCTAGCAGAGTGTTGCCCTTGGGGATGTGGCATCAGTCGAACCCGCGCTTTCCTGAACGGTACCAAAGGTGACCTGAGCAACCCTCGCCAGGCGTGACTCGATGAGTGTTAGAAATACCCCTCCAGCTGGATAGGAATTCGATTCGAATCGTCGTCGCTCCCGGTTAGTGAGCACTTGACTTGAGCAGCGGCAACGTAAATTCCATTAAATTAACGGATGGTTAATTGGATGATGATGTAAATGTTGCATCAATTTATACCTGCTATGGTTAATATTGTTTGCTCCTAATCAAGTGAGTGCTCTAGTACAGGTACTAATATAGATGACAGGTTAATGATGATTAACTTAATGCTTAAGCATTAATGATTACTTATCTGTATTAAGCTTTTATGCAAAATGTTGTCAAGCTAGCCCACTTTATATCAGCCTTGCATGATCCTTGGTGTCACTTTATTTCTGGTTTTTGATGGGTAAGTCTAGCTGAGTACATTGTCGTACTCAGGGTTTTATCCCCACTTGTTGCAGGTTGTGATGTATCATGGCGACTGCAAGAGTTGGTTGGCTCCTGCCGTAGTGGCGGAGTGTGATCATGGGCATGATCCTTCTGAGTTATCTTATCTCTAGTGCTTTTGTTAGAAGTCGACCTTGGTACTAGCATGTATTTAAAATAAGGGTGTTGTTAGTTTTAAATTACTTTGCTTCCGCTACTTTTGAACTTAAGTTATAATAACTACGTTGAACTCCGATGTATACTGAATTACTTGTGAAATGGTTGTAACATGTGACTTATTATATTGAATCACTACGATCTTGGCTTGTATGTTGGTTGATTTGAAATCCCTCGTGATTTCATTGGACTACCGGAGTTATATGGGCTCAAGTGCGAGAATTTGATCACTTCGATGATTGTTTTTGTACTTGTGCTCTTATAATTTGGACGGTTCCGTTACAGCTGGTATCGGAGCAAGATTCAACATTAAACTTTTCATATGTGTATTTAAAACAAATGTTTTGTTTTATAAAATCAGTTTTATCAACTTATAGCTATATATAGGTTTGTGAAATCTAAATTCTAAACCTAATATGCAGTGGTCAATTTTCTTATGCCCATATAAGGATTATTAGGTGGCTTATATAAGTACTAACTTGGGGGTTTTTCATTTATGCATCTACGTCCAGGCCAAGTTATGTATGTGTGATGAATCTCCCACATTATGCTACCCAGTGTGTCAGATTGGAGGTAGCCTTCATATATGAGATAGTCATATATGTTGCTAGTTTACTTTTATGCAACATCGCACCTACGCTCAGGTAAGTGTGAGTTGTGAGAGCATGATCGAACATCCAGCGGTCTAGGGGAGAGCTAGTTTTGGTTACTGGATTATTTACATGCTACACACATGTATATATGAAGGTTCTTAATTATGGGTGATCGAAGATTCGGGTAGTTTTGGTGCTACATGTATATATACGGGGGTATATGTACATGAGAGTACTTAGAATTTTACTTTTCTGCTTTCATTGTGTGCTATATTGGAAAATTGTTGTGTTACAATGAAAATTTTCTGTAGGTACGCTAACCACGAGAGTGTGTGTGTTATGCCACCGACATAGAACGTGATTGCCACCTTAGGTTGATAATCTTGTGAGGATGAATAGGACGAAGCATGCATCTTCATGATTGTTACTTTATACATGGCTATGCTCCTCTCACCCTTGTTCAAATGATAAGTAACTTATGATCATTGTAGTACACTATCTTTCTTGTGTGAAGCTAAACAAGAATGCCTTACTCCATGTTGTTTGAGAAAAGTGTGTGCTTAGCCTTACTAGAAATAAGTGTGGTTACATGCTTGAACTTAGAGATATCCTCTAGCTTAGCCAAGTGGTGGATATGTTATTCACCCAAGCGTTTGCCAATGCTTTAGACCTCACTTAAGTAATTATGGATTCTCATGAATTTTAGAAGTTTACTGTCAGGTTTGCTTATGCTCTGAATAGATCTGAATGTTTGGTTTGTTTGATCTGTGTGCATATAGAATCATGTCTTGGAGATAATAGAAGAAGTGTAGTACTTTTTCTAAGCTTTCTAAAGTGTCCTATATCACTAATTTTGGTGGTCTAAATCTCTACTTATGAGCTTGTAAAGTGGAATGACAGAATCTGTCTAAATCTGGGCAGAGATGTCTTTTTTGTCTTGTTTGGCCTTGTTAGATATAGAATCATCTTAGTATGATAATAAGAAAGTTATAGACAACTTAATAAGATTTACATAAAGTTAAGGCTCAGCCTTGTTGTGTAACGGAACCGTCCAAATTATAAGAGCACAAGTACAAAAACAATCACCGAAATGATCAAATTCTCGCACTTGAGCCCATATAACTCCGGTAGTCCAATGAAATCACGAGGGATTTCAAACCAACCAACATACAAGCCAAGATCGTAGTGATTCAACATAACAAGTCACATGTTACATCCATTCCACAAGTAATTCAATATACATCGGAGTTCAACATAGTTATTACAACTTAAGTTCAAAAGTAGCGGAAGTAAAGTAATTTGAAACTAATATTATTCTTATTTCAAATACATGCCAGTACCGTGGTCGACTTCCAATAAAAGCATTAGAGATAAGGTAAATAAGAAGGATCATGCCCATGATCACACTCTGCCACAAGGCAGGATCCAACCAACTCTTGCAGTCGCCATGATACATCACAACCTGCAACAAGTGGGGATAAAACCCTGAGTACGAGAAAGTACTCAGCTAGACTTACCCGTCAGAAACCAGAAATAAGGTGACACCAAGGATCATACAAGGCTGATATAAAGTGGGGCTAGCTTGACAACATTTTGCATAAAAGCTTAATATATATGATTAATCATTAATGCTTAAGCATCGAGTAAATTATCATTAACATGTCATCTATATTAGCACCTGTACTATAGCACTCACTTTATTAGGAGCAAACAATATTAACCATAGCAGGTATAAATTGAGGCAACCTTTCCATCGTGATCCAATTAACCATCCGTTCAATTTAATGGAATCTACGTTGCCGCTGCTCAAGTCAAGTGCTCACTAACCGGGAGCGACGGCGATTCGAATCGAATTCCTATCCAGCTGGAGGGGTATTTCTAACACTCACCGCGCAGGCCCCTGCCAGGGTCGCACAAGCCACCTTTTCATATGATTCAGGAATCGCGGGTCCGAATGATGTCGCGACCCCAAGGGCGACACTCTGCCAGGTGATAGGGACTCTAACCCCCCCTTGGTCTCACGCCAATGTCCCCAAGCACATCCTTTCTCTCCTCCAAGAAGCAACCTACCATTCGATTCCCGCCCTGAACCACATTACTCGGCTTCGCGGTCGGAACGGCTTATCCGGCCAACTAAGTGTTAGACTGCGTTCAACATGACTCAAGGACGTACAGTGAATCGGTCCTTAAATGACTCAGACGGGGATAGATCCACACCCAAGACCTCCATGCCTTGTTGCTTCACTATCGTCATCCCGCCCGGCCTCATTTCATTTTATTAACACATGGTTCCATTCCACGATAGCAAATATAGCCAACCGTGCCATATATGAATATCCATATATCTCGCAGGTGACAGGAAATCACCTGACTTCTACCGCTTAAAGCAGGGCTAAGCATCTACTCGATCCTAGTCTATGTAGGATTCAAGGATTCATATATCTGGACAAGGAATGATATAATGCAGCAAGGTTTTCAACCAACTCCTACCACTTAATGCAACAATACTTATAACATATATAGAATTAATTGCTTTGAAGGTAGGAGGCTTATAATGCTCCGGGGCTTGCCTGGGATCCGATACAAGTCAGTTTAGTTAGCTTGCATCGTCATGGTGACATCTCTGGTCCTAGCACTTGCATTCAGGGGTTCTTCCATCTTCTGGACAGCCCACCGTTACACCATCATCTGTCTCCACATCATGCACTCCACGTCTGTACCTAGCGTACCTAGGATGAGATGCATAGATGCAGATGCATGAACATAAAGAATACACATGAAGGAATGCAACAAGCATACTAAACAAGCATATGTTACACTACACCCACATAAGCATGTCATACAACCAGCTAGCTATACATGATCAAGTACTTCATAATTTAGCAAAACATTTTAGGCATGCTACCTTAACTCTAGGTGTCCAAGATAACCATTTGCAATCATACAAACAAGAGCAAGTAGAAGCAAACAATTCTATTTACAAGTAGATTTGGACAGCAGCAAACAGTCACTTGTTTCAAACATAACTTAAGCTACAAACATCCCACAAGGATGATCTAAGACTTTATGAAAATCCATAGAAATTGTCTACAAGATTGATGATTACATAAGAAGCTAATTACAAAGTTAAACAGGTCAAACATGTAGATGTTTCAGACCTATCCAGACATGGACATAAAACTGATTGTAACTTCAGAGAAGCATAACTGTAGTTACACAAATCCAAATGACTTGCAAGAAGACATTTTGGAAAGCTTATGAAATTATCTACATTTCATCTTTAATCATCTCAACCTGATTCCCAAGTTATCATGACCAAACATGCCAATCTTTAAAGTCTGCACAGAAGGTAATTAAAATCTGACAGTAGACTTATTAAGCATGCAACTCTTAAACTATCAGACCTGGGATCATGAAAAATTAACACAAGAAAGATAAGATAATTATCTACAACTTTTGTATTTACAAAAATCACAGTAAACATCATTTACATCATGAAACTAGTTGCACGAGTAACACCACACATGCAGCCCAACAGCAGTGGTAAAATTATAGACAGAAAACTGATAGAAACTTCAGAGAAGCATAAATGGAGTTCTAGACCTCCAACAAACATGATTCTCAACTTTATGGAAAGATTATAAAGTTACCTACAACTTTCTTGTAATCATCTTAAGATGATTCTACAGTTAACATGGTCAATTAATTAAATAATTGCATCTCTGTCCAAAATATGGACAGAATCTGATATGCCACTTTAAACCGTTATAACTTGAGTTTCACAAATCCAATAATTATGGTTCTGGACTTTTTAGAAAGATTAACAAGTTGCGAACAATTTTGTTATAAACATCTAGAGCTAATTGTGCTACTAACTAGGTCACACATTATAAACAAGGCAACCCTGTCTGGGTTTGGACAGAAACAGCTACAGCACTTTAGACTACTATAGTTAAACATATACTTAACCAAAAATTGTGCTCTTTAGCTTTTTGAAAAGCTTAAGAAAATTACTACAAATCATTTATTGTCATCAAGGCATAATTCATAACTTAACTAAGTCAAACAATGCATATATGCAGAACTGTCTAGAATAGAAGCAAAGCAGCATATAGCATTTGTTATTTTTATAGCTCCTAAACTATCAAGCCTAAAATCTTGAAATTTTTACTAGACATCATACATCACAAGAGTAACACGTCACAAAAATTTCACTTCATTTGGAGTTATATATTTACAGTTATTAAAAATAACAGATCCAACTAGCATTCAAAACCTAGTTGCATAAATCTATTTTTACAGCTAAAACTTTAAACTAAAACATACCATATTATAGATCCACTGCATAGAAAATTTCACAAGGATTCCAAAAAGTCCTCATTTGCTATTTTACGATTTTTCTATCATTTACTATGTATTTTCAAAGTTCAGCCATTTAAATGCAATACTAATTCCGAAAAAGAAAAAAAGAAAACATTATGCAGAGTGAACACAAAACTTTCCACAAATCATGTAAGCCCCTATATGTAAATCCTTTGTCTCTAGCACTTTTGCAAAGTGAACACAACAAAGAGTTTCTGCCTCGCTAGATGGTCCTTCTTCCTCACAGCGATGGAAAACAGAGAAGGGGATGGAGGAGGCCGGCTTGATTCCGGTGAGATAGCGGCCTAGGACGACGAAGGAGCAGATGGCAGCCAACAGCAGTGGCAGGAGGGAGGAGGAGAGGGGTGGCTGGTGTTGGAAGAGGAGGGGCAAAGGAGGGGCGACGACAACAGCGAGCTCCAGCCCGACTCGGCCATGGCTTCGGGCACGAGAGAGCGAGAGAGAAATAGACCGAGGAAAAGAGGAGAAGGGAGCGAGTGAAGGGTCGGGCTCGATCCCCTTTTTCTCCCCCTCGACACAGAGCAGCCCGGGGAGGTGGCGCTCATGCACGGGCACGGAGGCCACACGGCGCTCGGTCCTTTCCGATGTCGGCCACCAAGTTTCAGCGCCTCCAAAACTGCCATCCAAAAGCGACGTATTTACGAGTCTGCCACTCTTCTAATCTCACCTCTATCTCTTAAACCAGATGACAATTCGACCAACAAATTATACCGCTGTGTAGGGCTATGAGAGTACTACAACATCGCTTATAGGAGCTCAGTCAAATTCCACTGGTTTGCGAGATATTAATTCCCACCATAGGGTTGCACAGGAGGAGTCAAAATTGCACTGTGATCAGCTTGACAGCACTTCGGGGTGGGATTGGGACGCGGTCCAAAAATAAAGTTTGTTGCATACAAACTAAACTCCAATTTTCATTAAAGGTCAAACTTCATATCTCGAACAAAAATAGTAGTTTCACTTCGGTCAACACCGCGTCGGAAGAAACCCTAGTTTTGAGGTTCGGGACCGATTTGCGGCATCATCTTGTCACTTGTTCCACATGAGCCTTTCATAAGTGTTGTTGTAGGGTTCAATTGGAGTTGTTTGGTCAAGGTTGCAAGACTTGGTTGATGACATATGTTCTCATTCTCTAAACAAAACAATCCAAGCAAGATATGACTCATTCCTTCAAAATTTCCAACTCTACTATGACTTATCATTTCATTTGACTTCTTGATTCCAAACTTCAAGAAACTTTTCCAGGGATCAATATAGATAGTTATTGAGGTGAGACATGTGAAGATACTTTGATAGCAACACCCAAGCATATATCTTTTAATTGAGCCTATATGTAAGCGAGGGTGCAATATCCAAGTTTAGGTTAGGGTTTATTTCCATAGGTTTGACTTTGGCATCGTCATCTCCACTAATCTATTATGTTTGAGCTCAAACCCACTACTTAATTGGTGATAAACACCTGGGGTGTTACATGTTGTGTCTCTAGAACTCCAGTTATGTATTTTTGAAGTTCTTGTCAGTTTTCTGTTCATATTGGTACAGATCTGAAACAACAGCATGTTTGATCATGCTAACCTGTGATTTAGCTTTTGGTATGAATAACAAACGTGTGGAAAACTTCCTAAGCTTTCCAGAAAGTTTAGGATCACCTTTATGGGAGGTCTACAACCTCAGTTATGGTCGAAACAAGTAACTACTGTGCTGCTGTCCAGATTCTGTGCCCCACGCTAAGTTAGTCACCTTAGCTAGCGTTTGTTTTGAGCTAAACTTGTAGTTAGTTCGTACTTGAGATGAATGCTTATTTTGGGTGAGCCTTATGCTTTTGGATTGGTTGCTTAAGCTCAATCTTTTGAAATTTCTCAAATGTCTGCTTGACTGTGATGTTGTATGTATACTTGTTATCTAGGTAGTGTCCTAGTTGTCACCTCGTTTATCCTCGGTGAGCATACAAGGGTCGCATAGCTTGATCTTAGAACAACGTTCATGTTACGTAATTGTATGGTTGTTGTCTTTAATTAGGTTTTCTCTCTTAAGAGCCTGAGCCTGTAGACGTGGTGGTTATTCCTTGAATATTTGTATCCATGCCGTTGCTTGACCGAAAGCCTAAAGTTTAGTTCTCCTATATATTTGTATAAGCTGTGGATGTTTTCCAACCCTTTTTGTGAAGACCCTTATCGACTGACCAACCCAGTTAACTTTCATCAACGCTAGCCTTTGACCATGGTTCGTACGTTGCTAGTTGTGGAGACTGTACCCAAATCCATGTTGGACCTTCCGGTTGTCTCTCCCAAAGGTTCGCTAGTGTGACGCAACGTCTCTTTGCTATGACCTCAAAATCGTTTGCTTGCAAATTCGTGCATCTACCTTATCAACTCGATCTCTGATTGACATATTGTTTTTTGTCTTGCAAGTTTAATTAATCCATCCTTAACCTTCCTAAGTCTCGAGATGTTTATCAGTCTTGATCTAATGTTGTTGCTCAACATGATCGAATCTCCTGTTAATCTTTTATCTAGTACTCCCCTCGGTGGACGCAAGTCGTGGGTAGAATTTAAGCAAGAGTCTCTTGCTTAGTTATCCTTAGCAATTGTGCGATGTTCTCTTGTGCTATATTTTGATCTTCGGATCATTTTCATGTTGCTTCTAAACCTTGCGACTACCTTTACTTGCTATCCCTCCTTAGTATGATGCTTGTTCGGACAACACAATCTGTGCCATTTGAAATTCCTCATCGGGTGTATGTTCGGTAATGGTGTTATGAGTAGCAACTAATGGTGCCGCGACGAAACCGAGAGCCTCCTGTGGGTGCACACACAAGGTTGTGCTGCTCGGCACGCGCTGGTATCATGGTTTCTAATCATAATCCATTGCAGAACAACACTGATGTGATTTTCACGTGACCTTCTTCCTTGGTTGTCTTCCCATATCTTATCAAAAGACCCTTATATTGGACCAAAAGTAGTAGAGCTTCCTCCTGAAGTTACTAAGAGGATAACCTTTGAAGAACAGGTCACCGACATAAACATTAACAGACCGCAAGAAGTGGTAGACATGTGACTCTACTTAGTTGTCCCAAGTATTGACGATCACCATCTAGGGAGCAATGTTTCCCATCTCTATTGGATAAAAAGAACACACAACACTTAATGTTGGATAAGTTATCTATGGAATGAGAATCGATTGTTGCATTGTGCATATGACCCGAGCTATCCAAGTCTCAATCTTGGGTGCATAATGACAATACAATCGAAATCAACCATCCTAGTGTGACTCCTTATCTGCTGACCTCGATGGCAACCATTCGTTCTGCGTCAACCACGATTATTGTGGTCAAGAGTGAAGATTTGGAATTTTTAGTGTTGAGAAACAACTGATTAGTTACCAATAGGAACATTAATCTCCAACTAGGTAATGACTCCTTGGTAGCTATGAAGGCTATGTCTTATAGAGCAATAACCAATAAGAAGTTGATCAACTAGCCAACAACTTGAGCGATACTCTATCTTCCAGAGCCATTGTGATCAAGTAAATTCCATCTTGGACAATCACACATATAGTGCAAGGTGTTCAATCGGTTGAGGTGAAGAATTAGAGAAAGTATGCCCTAGTTCCGATCCGCATCCTTGTGCCTTGGTGTTCTGCAAATCAATTTATACCATCGCAAATCAAAAGCAATTTGAAAAGTGTCAAACAACAGATTTCCCATCTTAGAGCTGCTATTGATCCTAAAGAGGAAGCCTCAAGGTGAAAGATTGGCCTGGCAAAGTTGCTACGCTGCAAGTCTACTCAACTTACAGTGCAACTAAGTCACGAAGGAAAATTTTACTCAATCGCTTGGTGGTAGACTACTCCCCATGATTTAGTAAATTTTTGCAACTTTTGTTGTCCTTAAGGCCTTGCTACATCTTTATTTGGTAATGATTTTCCAATGATGACATACTTTGGTACCTTATAAATGTTTTTACCCAAGAGGTTGCATCTGATTCAACGCAGATAACTGTTGCCATTGGATAAGAGAATCTTCTTAGGTAATATTTGGCAGAAATACGAAGCTGACAGAGTCAGCTATCACATTCATTAACCCCTTGACAGACTCAGATAATACCGCGTTGTCATCAGAGAAAGAGAACTACACACATGGAATAGGAAGTAGCTTTCCATTAATTGATATCTGAAGGATTGAATATTTACGACCAACATAGACCTTGTTTGTTGGTTACTCAGTATCATATAACCTCTGAGGGTTGTTTGTCGTCTATGATCTCACCCTTTGGAAGGTTGTACTCAAGCCATTTTGGTAGAGGACTGCTTGTCAAACATTGTGAACCTAGAGACATTTCAACGAGTATACTTCTAAAGATTTCGGTCTAGTGTAAAGTTCATACGGACTATGCTGTGCTTACTAAAGAATCAGATACTTGTGAGTGGTTAGCTCACGGACTAAATGATCTCCATATATTGAGAATGTCGTACTGTGCTATCTTGGATTCCTCCCAAAGTAACAATGCTTTATAGAAGTCAATGAAGGAAATTCTTCAGACAAATTTTACCATGAAGGGTAAGTATCAGAAAGTGTCTTTGACCAAATTGTTCGCCGATGTTGAAGCTTTGTAGCTGAATGCTATAGCGTATGTTAGAAACTAGATAACATGTCTCTCTTCCCTAAAGATCTTTCGTTCTGAATCTCGGGACGCGATTCCTTTAAGGGGGGAGGGCTGTAACACCCTGGTGTTATCTTGCCTGTTTAGGCACTGACCTTGCATGAGCCTAGTTTGATCCACTCCTATCATGAACCTATCCTCTTGTTGGTTAAACCAAAGTGAGGAAACATTTATTTTGAACCAATGCAACATCCCTGTTTCACTAGTGCAACATCTCTGTTCAATTATTGAAACATAACTTGTACCTAAGTGCTGTCATGTATGGCATGATATGGCCATGTGTACCCTATGCATGTACTTGCCTTGCATGTTGGTAAACATCTTTGGGATGAATGATCATCATGTAACAAGACCCTAAAACATAGTGATGAAACATATGAAACAATGCTTGTATTCTATGTTCCCCTTTATGTGTTAACTAGGGATGCTATGTAAATGATACTTGGGATTGTCTAACATGTTCTATAGTACCTTAACTATGTTTAGGATACCTAATGGAGCAATGTTTAGGTTGACCAAGTTGCCTAATTAAGCTTCTAATCCTAAGTTTGACCCTAGTTGACCAAATGACTCCTTTTGCTCCCTAGTTTAAAAAGTGCATCAAGATGACCTTGCATGTTGGTGCACCCTTAAGAAAAATTGTAGCAAATTTGTTGTGGAACAAAAGTCCTTTAATGAGCATCTCATGAAAATGGCTAGAAAATGCTCTAATAGGGCCCTCAAGTCAGGATTTCATGTTGTTTCCACACTTAAGAAAATATTCTAAGTCTGAACTAACATTTCGGTTTCATGTGTACTACTTTGGAGCATTGTATCTCTCAAACTAAGCAGAACCAGCTCAAGCTTGTATTGGCAACTTTGTAGATCTCATATAGCTATACACTTTTGTCAATTGCTCCTCGAGCTAAATCGAAACGGTTTGAGAGCTATAGGAACGAGAAGGGGGCGGTTTCAGTCAGAGGGACTGAATCGTTCTTCAGTTTGAATGGAATTGAGCTCATGGCCGGCCGGTTTCAGGCCGCTTGCGCCGCGTGGTGTATGTACATCCGATGGGAGGCCACGACGCCTGGCCAGGGGCGCGTTAAGATGACGCCGACCCGTTGCTCTGCCCCATTCCCTTCTCCTTTCCCTTCTTGCTCACGCTGAAGCGGAGAAGCTCACCACCGCACCGCCGCGAGCTCTGGTGAGCTCGTGCGCATGAACCACCGTGCCTCAGCCCACCCAACTCCACCTAAAGCTCCGTATTGCTCTGCTCTTCATCGATGTCGCCTTGCTCTGGTAGGAAAGTCATGCTTTAGGGGGCATTTCTCGATTTCCTCTTCACTGGTGCTCGGTCCGCAATGAACGGAGTTCGAACTCCACGCGTCCAGGCTAACTTGGGCCACCACGGGGCAAGCCACCACCATCCCCTAGTACACACGGGCCCTTTGGGCTTCCCCGTCCCTCGGCGGCCGCCGGTGCTCGCTGGGCCGCGCCTCCGCGCTGCCGTCGCGGCGAAGTCGCCGCCGTGCGTCCGGGCTCGCGTGGCCAGAGGGTCGCGGATGGTCGTAGCACACACTGTGGGTGTCCATGGGTGCACCTCACCGCCATGCAGCTCCCGAGCCACTCCTTCGCCGTCGGCAACCACCTTCCCGCCGTGACGGCCGGCCGGAGCCCGCCTCCCCTGTTTCTGGTACCGAAGGAAGAAGACGACCGGTGTCCTCTCTCTGTCTCTCGGTCTGTGTATATGACAAGCGGGGTTGACGAAGCAGTGGGTCCCACATGTCGGGTTCAGTTGTGGCTGAGTTGGGTAAACATCCGGGTGCATCTAGCGTTTAGTAATAGTTTGAGTTAATTCTGTTTTTGAAATTTCAGATTTCTTATTAATCTTTGAGAATCCATATCTCCTACTAGGAAAGTCCAAAAATGGTAAATGTAGACTTTTTGGAAACCTTGAGAAAATCTCTATGCAGTAGAATCATAAAATGTTACATGTTTGTAGAAGTTTTCTGGTGTTTATATTTGAGTTGGAAAAGAGCTCTAAAATGCCTTTAAACTTGACCAGAGCCATATCTTGAGTTTTAGATATCCAAAAATAGTGATTCTTGTTTTTTTAATTTTATGATGACATGTAATTGCTAGGAAAAATATTAAACACACTATTTGTTCACTGTTTTCTTAAGGTTTTGATTTGACCTTGATAAATAAGGAAATCTACATAATATTGCTTGTCATTTTTATATCTTGAGTTGTGTTGCTCAAAATGATGTAAAATTGTTATGGTAGTCTTGCCATGCTATGAATGTACTATGGTATAAATTTCATGGTCATTGCTTACTGTATGATCAAGTTATTGATTTAACTTGTTTACGGCTTGATAAATAGCTTATAAATAATATATATATGATAAAATAGAAAATATTGTTCCATTACCTTAGTATGATGTTGCTCTATCATGTTGATTCATACTATGGCCCTGTGTTCATAGAAAATGTTGAGTTTTAGGTTTAACTTGCTCTCACATGATTTATTGTATTGGTCATTTGTCTTTTTCATAGAGGTTGATATACATGTACAAATGGCTTGAAATTTTGCTAGTAGACTATGGGAAGCATATGTAGGCCACTGTAATTTTGGTAAAATTTATTGTGCTCTTTTGATAGGTGCTCATAATTCCACCTAATTATCTAAATAAATTAAGAAAATATATTAAAAGAATTTATTTAGGAATGGAAACTATGTTTTATAGTGTTCACTAGTTATGTGTGACATGTTGGTGAAGATGGTTTTATCCAATTTTATGTTTGCAATGTAAGTTAATAATTATTCCTTGCAAACGAAGTTTCTGGACAGTTTTGGGGGCAATTTAAGTTGCCCCATGTTAATGATATTTTCCGAGCATATTGTCTATAGAAAAGTTGTATATAATTCATGTATCTAGCTTGTGTTAAAATTTGGTGGTATTTGGCCAAGTAGTTTTTGAGTTATAGATGTTTAAAGTTAGGTCCCAGATTTGGTTGCTCTCTGTTTGGAGCAGACTAGAATCTGTAGTTTCATCTTTTTTGACCCCTTAAACTTGGGAATCAGGCTTAGATAATCTTAAATGAATTGTATACAATTTCATAAGATTTCTATAATGTCTTATTGCACATCATTTGGATTTGTAAAACTCTAGATATGATTGATTTACTCAGCTACTGCATGTATGTCTAGTGCTTTGATTAACTTTATCATGCTAGTGTGTTGAAGTGTGACTCATATCTTTGATGGTACTTGGTTTAGTACCCTGTGATCTTGTGAGACTTGTTTCTTGATTGATGTGCTTGCCCTCTTCTATGTTATGCCTTAATGAGGATTAAGTTAATTAGCTCTAGGTGCTTACGTGAACTTTGGTATGCTTTGTTTGATTACTCTGTTTATTGCACTTCTATGCATTCATACATATGCATGGTTACACCTGATGTAGGTACGTTAGCAGAAACACGTGAAGGACCTGATGTGGAGCCAAACCTGAAGATTGAGTTGGTGGATCCATCCCGAAGATAGAAGAATCAGACAAGTGCTGGATTGGAGGATGCTCGCCAAGCGGGTTTCATCTGACAAACTCTAACTTGGGTCGGATCCCAGGCAAGCCCCGGAGCATTGTAAGCATCCTACCTTCAAAGCAAATAATTCTATACATGTTATAAGTATTGTTGCATTAAGTGGTAGGAGTTGGTTGAAAACCATTGTTGTATTATATCATTCCTTGTCCAAATATATAAATCCTTAAATCCTACATAGACTAGGATCGAGTAGATGCTTAGCCCTGCTTTAAGCGGTGGAAGTCAAGTGATTTCCTGTCACCTGCGAGATGTAGGGATATTCATATATGGCACGGCTGACTATATTTGCTATCGTGAAAAAGAACCATGTGTTAATAAAATGAAATGAGGCCGGGGGGATGACGATAGTGAAGCAACAAGGCATGGAGGTCTTGGGTGTGGATCTATCCCCGTCTGAGTCATTTAAGGACCGATTCGTTGTACGTCCTTGAGTCATGTTGAACGCAGTCTAACACTTAGTTGGCCGAATAAGTCGTTCCGACCGCGAATCTGAGTAATACAGTTCAGGCCGGGAATCGAATGGTAGGTCGCATCTTGGAGGTAGTAAGGATATGCTTGGGGATATTAGCATAAGACCAAGGGGGGTTAGAGTCCCTATCATCCTAGCAGAGTGTTGCCCTTGGGGATGTGGCATCAGTCGAACCCGCGCTTTCCTGAACGGTACCAAAGGTGACCTGAGCAACCCTCGCCAGGCGTGACTCGATGAGTGTTAGAAATACCCCTCCAGCTGGATAGGAATTCGATTCGAATCGTCGTCGCTCCCGGTTAGTGAGCACTTGACTTGAGCAGCGGCAACGTAAATTCCATTAAATTAACGGATGGTTAATTGGATGATGATGTAAATGTTGCATCAATTTATACCTGCTATGGTTAATATTGTTTGCTCCTAATCAAGTGAGTGCTCTAGTACAGGTACTAATATAGATGACAGGTTAATGATGATTAACTTGATGCTTAAGCATTAATGATTACTTATCTGTATTAAGCTTTTATGCAAAATGTTGTCAAGCTAGCCCACTTTATATCAGCCTTGCATGATCCTTGGTGTC
This sequence comes from Saccharum hybrid cultivar R570, assembly GCA_038087645.1. Classification (NCBI taxonomy): domain Eukaryota; kingdom Viridiplantae; phylum Streptophyta; class Magnoliopsida; order Poales; family Poaceae; genus Saccharum; species Saccharum hybrid cultivar. Next base: position 5,933,300 of record JAQSUU010000091.1, on the reverse strand, counting down.
ACTTTATTTCTGGTTTTTGATGGGTAAGTCTAGCTGAGTACATTGTCGTACTCAGGGTTTTATCCCCACTTGTTGCAGGTTGTGATGTATCATGGCGACTGCAAGAGTTGGTTGGCTCCTGCCGTAGTGGCGGAGTGTGATCATGGGCATGATCCTTCTGAGTTATCTTATCTCTAGTGCTTTTGTTGGAAGTCGACCTTGGTACTGGTATGTATTTGAAATAAGGGTGTTGTTAGTTTTAAATTACTTTGCTTCCGCTACTTTTGAACTTAAGTTGTAATAACTACGTTGAACTCCGATGTATACTGAATTACTTGTGAAATGGTTGTAACATGTGACTTATTATGTTGAATCACTACGATCTTGGCTTGTATGTTGGTTGATTTGAAATCCCTCGTGATTTTATTGGACTACCGGAGTTATATGGACTCAAGTGCGAGAATTTGATCACTTCGGTGATTTTTTTGTACTTGTGCTCTTATAATTTAGATGGTTCTGTTACAGCAGCTAGGGAGGACTCTCCCTCTCATCGATTGCCCTCGGTGCCAGGCGCCGGTGGTTAAGTGCAAGAGCAAGAACAACAACATCTACTACCGGTGCTCAAGCAGATGTGGTAAATTCTGGTTCGAGGATGCATATGAGCTGTACCTACGTGATAATCATCTTCTGGAGGCTCCTGGTGCTACTGCTAGTGTACGAGTTGTCCAACAATCTATTCCTACTATTGTGCAAGGGTTCTAGCATGCTTTTGCTGACCTGAAGATTGTAGAATTTGATTTGAAGATGTAGCTTGGTGACATGAGAGTGAAGATTGACAACCTGAAGAGTGAAATGAAAGATCTGAAGGACAAATTTAGGAAGGGAAAGAATGGAATTGTGGTGGACAATGCAGTTGCTATTGGTGTGATCTTGGCAATGTTTGTAGCTCTCCTTGTGGCAATTGTGTGGAAGAAATAAAATCATGTAATTTTAGGTGTGTTTGGTTTATATCTTGTTGGATCAGTGTTGTGTTGTATGTCACCCTGAATTTGGAATGAAATTAAATGTGTTGTGCCAAATCAATTTGCACCTTGTGTTTTGTGATTCCAGTTTGCAAAAAAATTTGACATGTACATTTCACAACATGTTGGCTTATGTGATTGCAGTCCAGAAAATTTTAACATGAACATGGCATATGTTTCACATAACTGAGTTCAGTGCACACAAAAAAATTGACATATATAAGCCATGCCATCATATGTAATCCAAAAAAGCACTTGATTTAGCAACAACTTAATTTAGCAATCCAGGTTGATAAGCATACAAGTTCATACAAATATTACATAAGTTCACACGAATATAAATGTTGGACCACAATAGCAACCTTTATCACCAACTACAAGGTTCCAGCACACAAGTTGTAATTTTATTACAAAAGGTTGGACCACAACAGCATATCATAAGTCTCTATTTCTCTCCATAGACCAGGGTCCTGAGGCAACCAGCTTCACTGGGAGAAGGATTGGCAGCAGCCTTCATGAGCTTTTTCTTGATGGGTGTCCTCCTCTTCTTGGGGCTGCTCTTCTTCTTCTTCTTCTCAGTGTTCTTCTTCTCAGTCTTCTTTTTCTTGGCTTGGGAAGGTCCAGCTTCTTCTGTAGCAGTTTTTTTCCTACATTGCAATTAGGAAATATTTATATATTGTGTAATGGTCTAAGGAGACAAATATATAATTAGTACATAGGAGAGAAACATACCTTTTGGCTGCCTTGCTCCTTGGAGGAGCTCTCTCACCATTTTCTCCAACTTCTGGCTCTTTGCAAGTTTTCTGAAAGCGGCCGAATCCTCCACATCTTGGACATCTGACCTTCTTCTTGTTTGGATTTTTATCTAAATAACCTCTTTGCCTTTGAACCTTTGGTCTTTCTGCTTCTCTGCCTAGCAAGGGTGGATACACTTTAAATCCAAGGTCCACTTCTGGCCACTGAGACCTACTGGGATTGGTTCAATCTTGTCTTGATACGCTGCCTTGAACCTAGCAACGGAGTAGTACTTATGGACATAATCTTGAATTCTCAGCCCTCTGTTTGATAGAATCCATGCCAAAGCATGTATGCATGGCTTCCCTATCACCTGCCACTGTCTACAACCGTAGTTGTGGTTCAGGAGGTCAACTGTATCCCTCCTATGATTTCCCCAGTCATCCAAGATGGTTAATTCAGCAACATCAGCATCACAAGCTACTATCTTCACAACTGTAATATTATTGCTGATCAAGTTGAGGTCTGCAATCACTTTAGGGAGAATTCCATCAGCCCACTGCATAGCAACCATCTTCCTTCTACATCTTGTCTCCATTATGACTTCTCTGATCTTATCAACTAGTTCATGCAATAGCAATCATTTGAACTTCTTTATCTATGCATTGAAGCTCTCTAAAACATTATTTGTCAAGTAGTCACACTTGCTGTTCTCTGAGAAGGCGCTCCTTCGCCAGATCCTATTGTGGTGTAGCTCAATGTACTCAATGGTTTTTGGTTCAAAATAAAAAATCATCTTCATATGCCACCGCCACATACCAAATGTGTAGCTCTTAGCTACAGGGTACAAGTGGTTAGTTATCACGTCACCAGAGTATTTCTTCAAAAAGTTTTGATACAAGTGCCTCATGCACCCCTGTTCTCAGCTTTTGGGAAAACAGTCCCCACTGCAGTCTCCAATCCTTTGCATGCATCTGTACATATAACCAGATTTGGCACATCTCCAATAGCCTTATGTAGCTGCTGCAGAAACCATTTCCAATTGTCTTCAGTTTCCGACTAAAAAAAACCATAAGCTATATGGTACAACCAATTATTTCCATCCACATCAGTAGCTGAAGCTAATTGACCTTTATATTTACCATGCAAATATGAAACATCTACACCAATGAAAGGTCTGCATCCAGCCAAAAATCCATCAACACATGGTCTGAGAGCAACAAACATCCTATTGAACCTGTATTTGTCTTCAATCTTCTCCACATCGATCTCCACTATGCTACTAGGGGAAACTTGTTTAATTTGAGCAGCCCAATTAAAAAGCAACTTAAAGCTCTCCTCATATTTCCCATGTATCTTGTCCATTGCAACCTTCAAACCTGACCACGCTTTATGGTACTTCAGTTTAATGCCAAAGTCACCCTCCAACTTTTCCTTGCACTCAGATGCTTGCTTGGTTGGATTCTTCTTGAGCCACTCTGCCAACCTATCTGTACACCAACCTTGGTTGGTCGTCTTTCCTGTTTGGAACTTGGCGCTAGGACAGTTGTGGTCCAAAGGAAGTTTTTTATCTACAAAAACAAGAGCAGTAAATATGGTGTCAGTTGAATAAATAAGAGATATGGTACAAGTTTAGAATACATAACAAATATGATTCAAGTTTACACCCACACTTTTACTTGTATTGTCTTGCCGTCTCAAATCCTAGAAGCATGGATGCGCCAAGGACACCCTTCTGCTTTACACTTGGCAATAAATCTTGTTGGATCAGTTTGCAGATCAACAAGCTCAAAACCTTTCTTTACTGCATAATGCCTGATTGCCTTCCTGAATGAAATAATATCAGGAAAGCGCCCTCCCTCGACAATGTTGGGATTCTATGGATCATGTATCACATGGACCTCTAGTGGATCTGCATCATCAACCTCTGCGTCAAGAGCATGAACTCCTTGAGCAGCACCACCATCAAATGCATCAACACTAACACATGGGGCTGGAGGAGTATTATTAGCATCTGGTGCATTGCCAGTGTTCTGATGAGGAGGCACTGGCATGTACATTGACTCATCATTGACACCCACATACTCCTCATTATCAAAGATGTCTGGCTCCCTGTCAGGCTCTACTACAGGCTCATCAGTAGGATTGGTAGGGGAAGTAGGCTGTTCAGCATGGTCTGGAATAGGATTCTCAAGCATATGTGGCTGTGCATGTTGTTTAGCATCAGGAGGCAACACACAAAGAGGCTCTAGTGCATCAAATGCATCAATATCTGCGATTGTTGACGGCCAATTGTCTAAAGACTAAAACCGAACCCTAGCAGGAAACAAATTGCCAAAAAAAAGTTACATGGCAATTCCGTTACCCACTAACATCGAAATAGAGATTGAATAGATAGAAGCTTCAAGAATCGAGAGAGGACAACCATTACCTCTCCTCACGCGTCTCTGCGTCCACCGGGTCAGCCATGGCGCTCCGACGGTGCCAGATTCTTGGCCGCTGGAGAGGACTAGGTGGGCGGGGCCTGGGGTGGTCTACCACCGGGCGTGGTCGGGCGCGGCCTCTAGGTCAACGGCGGAGCCCGCTAGGGTTAGGGTTCTGGCGCCCCTGGAGCAGTCGGGCAGGGGGGAAACAGACATAAGCATCGGGCAGGGTGGAGAGTGAGACGGAGCGAGATCGAGATCGAGATGGGCCGACGCTGGTTCTATCAGCATGGCAACAGGGGCAGAAACGTCCATACGAAAATACGTACAACTGCAAATGGGCACAATCTCCTTTCATACGTAGAGAATGGGATTGTTCAAACAAACGAAGAGTTCCAATGGCATATTTCCAATATGAGGAATTGTAATGGCACATCTCCAAAACGCGAAAATTGCAATGACATGAAACCAAATAACCCTTAATTGTTTAGCACGTACTAGTACAAGTTTAAATTGGTAATAAGATACACAGCTCTAACTAGTTACTATATAACACCCAGCTAATTGAGGCCTTATTTAGATCGAAGAAGTTTGAAAATTTTGGAACTGTAGCATTTTGTTTGTATTTGACAATTAGTGTCTAATCATGGACTAACTAGGCTCAAAAGATTTGTTTCGTGGTTTATAACTAAACTGTACAATTAGTTATTTTTTTACCTACATTTAATGTTGCATCCATGCGTCCAAAGATTGATGTGATAGAAAGAGTGAAAAAATTCTAACTTTTAGAGGTGATCTAATCAAGGCCTGAGTCTAAATTCATCAGCCGGCGATGAAAAGACTGATTATGTGTGAACGTAGACATTAGTCAGCCTAATTCAAATGGGACCTACTCCATGCATTGGTTCCGTTTGGAAGGGGTGAGAGCATGTTGTGAAGTACTACCTATATCAAGAAAAAAGCATCCCATTTTTCATTGCGTCAATCAATCTTATATTTGATCAAATTATTATTAAAAAATAATAATATTTATTATACACAATAAGTAGCCTTCATATAATATATATCCTATTGTTTTAAACTTATTTAGAGTTACAATACCGATCCTATAAATCTAGTTGAATTTAAAAGTAATTGACGTCTTACAAAGTATAAATAAGTCATACGCCCTCGTCCGTGAACGAATACAATTCTAGCATTCCAAGGCAAGACTAAGGTACAAACGAAATAACACATGTGTCCCTATGAACTGGATTCTCCGCTGATGCTCGATGCAGCAGCAGACGGTGGAAATGACCTGCGAGCCAATGACGGAGCTATGTAGAGGCCAAAGTGGGTCATGGCCCCTCCTTGAGAATTGATTTTTCTTAATGATGCCTATGTTAGTGCTTAACAAGTAATAAAAATTTACACGCTAGAGATAACTTGAATACAGTTGGCCCCTCCTTGAATTCCCTTCAAGCTCCGCAAGTGCTGCGAGCTATAGAACGTGTGGTGAGAAAAGTGATGAGGGAGGAGATGGTGGAACCAACAGAGAAGGATGACAGCTACTTGCTCATGTTCATAGACCTGACACCCTATAATTACATTCTTCCGTGGACAACACTTTCACTCTATAATTACATTCAGGCAGTGTTTAGATGGTGTAAAAGTTGATGTAAAATTCCTGTAACACTTTTCGTTGTTATTTGGTAAAATTTATCCAATCATGAACTAACTAGGCTCAAAAGATTCGTCTCGACATTTACAGACAAACTATGTAATTAGTTATTTTTTTATCTACATTTAATACTCCATGCATACGTCTAAAGATTCGATGTGACGAGAAATCTTGTAAAATTTTTTGAAAGTTTGAAGGGATCTAAACACTGCCTCATTCACGGACTGAAGGAGTACTACACTTAACCCTTCTTCTGAGACGAAGTAACATATAGAAATACTACCATTACCTTTTCGAACATATCAAACTCAAGCAATAAGTTTCGTTAAGCTCCAATGCCAATATGCTCTTTTGTTCTTTTGAACTGGTCTGGTTTCGTTTCAGGGCGTAAAGTTTTGGGATATTACATCGGATGTCACATGTAGTGTCGTATGGGGTGTCCGCATACTATAAAAAAACAAATTACAGAATCCGTCAGTAAACCACGAGACAAATTTATTAAACCTAATTAATTCGTTATTAGCATATATTTTTACTATAACACTTTATTGTCAAATCATAAACTAATTAGACGTAAAGATTCGTCTCATAAATAATCACCATCTATATAATTAGTTATTTTTTAGTCTCTATTACACGTGTCACATATTCGATGGTGCGTGTGTCCAAACGTTCGCTGGAATAGGGTTGTAAAATTTTTTTTTTTGGAGGAAACACGCAAGCCGACGACGGTGTACTCTACACTCCGTACTGTAGACGGCGGCAGCTACTCCTACTCCTACTCCTAGGCTTGCCGCTGCCAGACGTGACCTGTGACTGCGACAGCATTGAAGCGCGCCGTGCAGCAGTGGCCAAGAAATTGTTCACGCATCTCCCGCGGCCCAGTCCGATCGGCGCCTGTAGGCCCGACAAACGGAGTATTTAATGTAGATTAATTATATGTATGTCGGCATAGATTAGAAGTAATTTACCAGACGAATCTATTAAGTCTAATTAGTTTAAAATTGGAAACTTTTTATCAAATAAGACGAAAATGCTACAGTGTTTATTAAACTTTAACACACAAACCAAACTGACCATTAGATGCACCAAAATTAGAATTTTTTCGCTCTCTCTTTCACTCTCTCCGTCACGTCAAACTTTAAACTCATGCATGATGCATGAGGTACTAAATATAGATAAAATAATTAATTACACAGTTTAGCTATGAATCTTTTTAATCCTAGTTGGTACATAATTACTCCCTCCGTCCATAAAAACATGCAATTCTCGCTTTTCGAGAAGTCAAACAGTTTGAACTTTGACTAAATTTATATAAAAAAATACTAATATTTATAATACAAAATAAGTAGCATTAGATTAGTTATAGAATATATTTTTTTAATAAATATATTTGGAGACATAAATGTTAATACTATTTACTATAAACTTGGTCAAACTTGAGTCAGTTTGACTGGCACGCTTCCCATAATTGCTTGTTTTGTTGGACGGAGGGAGTAGATAATATTTGTCAAATAAAACGAAAGTAGTACTATTTATTATGTTTATTTTTTAAATCCAAACGAGACCCGGGTTAATCCCCACCTGGCCGACCCGCACCTGGTCAAGGGTGTAGCTTGGACTACCGCAACATTTTCGTTTATATTTATCGATTAATGTCTAATTATGGATTAATTAGGTTTAAAAGATTCGTCTCTTGGTTTTCTATTTAACTGTGTAATTAGTTTTTTTATCTATATTTAATGCTTCATATATATGTCAAACATTCGATGTGACAAAATTTTTTTTAAAATTTTTAGTAACTAAACTTAGGCTATCCGCACTCATGGACATTTATATTCATCCTTTATACGTCTTAGTCAGCAAGATTCTCTCCTCTATACTCAATTCTCCCGCACCCATCATCCTCTATATCATCCTCTATCCACTCTATCCACTATAGAACCTACTTGTCACTTTATCTAAATATATCCATGTGTGATCTAGTTTTGAAGGATTTATTGAGACGAATTTAATGGTGCAATCGGAATTTAATTTGGATTTTTGGTTTGTGAGTTATATCATTTTTTTCTTTGTTTAGCTATTAGGGCCCGCCACTGCCCACTATAGAGTAAGCTTTGTACCACTTTAAATATAGTGTAAGAGAAAAAATAGAGTAGAGTTTTAATTATCTAGTGCAGCAGTTTTTACTTTATATTTATATTATAAAATTTTAAAATATCACTTTAAAATAACCCGTGCGGGTAGTGTTATGGCCTTGTCTCCCCAAGGCCTCCCGGGGGCTCTCGCTGCCCGTCCGCGCTCCGCACCGCATAGAAATGGCGGCCGTGGCGGGGCTGCCCCCCGGACCCCGGTGTCCGGCTGTCCGCCGTCTGGTGTGCTGCCGCAGGCAGGGTCCCGGAGGCGCAGGAGCAGGACGGTAGTTCTGGGCCGCGGCGGGCGCGCTGGACTTCGATGGGACGGGAGGCGGCCAGGCGAGGCCGCACGTCCGCACCGCCTCGCAATGCGGAGCATCGCCGCGCCTGCTTCAAATCTGACAGAATGACCGTGATGTACTGGGGCCGGTTTAGTTCATAGAAAATTTTATAAATTTTTTTAGATTTATTGTCACATTTAATCTTTAGACACATACATGAAACATTAAATATAAATAAAAAATAAAACTAATTATATAATTTATACGAAATGGACGAGACAAATTTTTTAAAACTAATTAGATCATAATTAGACACTAATTATTAAATAATAACGAAACGTGCTACGGACTTATTTTGCAAAAAAAAAATTTGCAACTGGTCCTGACCGCTGCGCCAGCGCCATCACCCGCCTGACGCCTGACGCCCAGCCCAGTAGTACTTTGGTTGACCATTCGGCCCCGTCCCTGTGGCGAGCGTGGGCCCACTCCACGGGTGCAAAAGTACTTGTGGAGGTATGGATCCAAATTGTTTAAATCCGCATTTTCTAAAATACACAATATACTCCGTACTACCAAATGTAGTATTTTTTAGTGCTTTTTATCTTAGTCTAAGGCTTATTCGTTAGATCCTATCAGTCAAATCAGCCTACTATTTAGTAATGTTTTTCTCTCACAATAAATCAGCGCACAATATTTTCAGCCATGACTTATCACCGAGCGAACCAAGCGCTACATACATATTCAAAATATCCGAAGTACTACGTGAAACTATCAAAAAAATTACTTGTGTGACTATTACGTACAATAACTAATAAACATGCATGTACGTTGTGAAGACACGTGCAACTTGTTTCGTTATGATTTGTTTCTAATCATTGGATGGATATATTAATAGACAATAAAGCTAAATAGGCCCTTGTTTAGATTGAAGAAAATTTCAACCCGATGAATAGTACCACTTTCGTCTTATTTGGTAAATATTGTCCAATCATGGACCAACTAGGCTCAAAAGATTCATCTCGTGATTTCTAACTAAACTGTGTAATTAGTTATTTTTTACCTACATTTAATACTCCATGCAAGCGGTTAAAAATTGATAGGATGGAGAGAGTGAAAAAACTTGGAACTTTGAGGCAAACTAAACAAGGCGTAGATATCAAAATGTGTATTTATATTCGGAATGTGTCTTATATTAGCGTCGGAGTATATTCGAAAATATAGTAAACAGTGACACATTCATCTAAATCATTTATTTAAAAGAAAAAGTGATATAGGAGGTGTTTAGTTCCTGGGATGAAAAATTTTAGGTGTCACATCGGATGTTTCATAAGATGTCGAAAGAGATATTCGGATACCAAGTACGTGTTTAGTTCATGTGCTGTGAAGTTTTCGGGGGTACTGTAGCACATGTGTAAATATAGCAACTAGTATCCAATCATGGACTAATTAGGCTTAAAAGATTCGTCTGGCAAAATACGTGCAAACTGTGAAATTAGTTATTTTTTATCTATATTTAATGCTTCATACATGTCTCTAAATATTCGATGAGATGAGACGTAAAGTTTTTGGGTGGAAACTAAACACCCCTAATAAAAAAGCTAATTACATAACTCGTCTAGAAACCGCGAGACGAGTTTATTAAGCCTAATTAACCCATCATTAGCACATGTGTTATTGTAGCACTTTATGGTCAAAACATGGCTTAATTAGGCTTAAAAGATTCGACTCGCAAATTTATCGCAATCTATATAATTAGTTATTTTTTTCGTTTACATTTAATACTCTGCATGTATCAAATATCTGATGTGATAGGATGAAGAAATTTCGAAAGGAACTAAGGTCTTGTTTAGATCCTAAAATTTTTTAGAAAAAATTCTTGTAGCACTTTCGTTGTTATTTGACCAAATTTATTCAACCATGGATTAACTAGGCTCAAAAGATTCGTCTCGACATTTACAGATAAACTGTGCAATTAGTTACTCCCTCATTCATTTATTTCCTTCGTCTAAGATTTTTTTTTAATCTAAACAGGTACCCTTTGATATCTTCCATGACGAAGTCGAGGGCCAGAGGGCAAGGGGAGGCGAGGCGAGGGCAGTAGCGTAGTTGCACAGGTCTAGTAGTACTCCTACCGTAGTAGCCTCGTAGGGAGTAGGGGGCGCAATTGCTGCTTTTGCTGGCACAGGTACCCACGCAGCGCAATCAGTTTCTTGTTCTCCTGCCGATCGCGATGGTTTCGCGAATAAACCCTTCGCTGTGCTCGTATAATGCTCACGTACTCAGGCCACGTTTAGATCGTAAATACTTTGAACCTGATAAATAGTACTATTTTCGTTTTATTTGGTAAATATTGTCTAATCGTAGATCAATTGGGCTCAAAAGATTCATCTCGTGATTTCCAACTAAACTGTGTAATTAGTTAATTTTTTACCTATATTTACTACTTTATACATGAATCCAAAGATTAATGTGATGAAGAAAAAGTAAAAAAATTAACTTTTGAGGTGCATCTAAACAAACAGGTTGGGTATGGTTTGGTTTAAAGATGCAGTACGTAATGCTCGTCGCTGATTTTTTTATTTTTGGTATGGGATGACCCGATTTATATATTTGGTTGAATAGTGTAAAATGTCCTGTTTTTTTAGTATAAGAGTATAAAAAATAGGATGAGACTAGGGGTGTGTTTAGTTGGTAAAAAGTAGGTGAAAAGTTACTGCAACACCTTTTGTTTTTATTTGACAAATATTATCCAACCATGAAGTAAGTAGGCTCAAAAGATTCGTCTCGATATTTACAGACAAACTATGCAATTAGTTATTTTTTTACCTATATTTAATATTCCATGCATACGTCCAAAGATTCGATGTGATGGGTGGAAGAAAAAATATTTTGGGCTTCCATAGGAAGTGAACACACCCTAAATCTAATTTGGCAGCCTCACATTTTTTTTTCTTTATCTCTCGGTGTGATCGGTAGTGTTAGGGCTGCTTGGTTTTAACTGGTTAAAGTTTAACTCTCATCATATTAATGTTCCCTCAAATACATGGATTATTAAATGTAGATTAATTGTATACATATCGGCACAGATTAGGAGTAATTTACGAGACGAATCTATTAAGCCTAATTAGTCTAAGATTAGAAACTTTTTGTCAAATAAGACGAAAACACTACCGTGGTTGTTAAACTTTAACTCCTCAAACAAATAGCCGCTCAGTTTATACCCAGTCTGCCACAACCAGGAGAAGCGAGCTGAGCGGCGGAGCCTGTGTCCCATCCACAACGTCAGCAGCTCCATCTCGCCCCTGCGTCTTGTTTAAATCAACTATTTTTTGTCCACATTTTAATTTAGAGGGTGTTTAGGCCTAGTTTAAATGCCTTTCAAATTCCAAATTTTTACACTATATCTTCGTCACATCGAATCTTTGAACACATATATGAAACATTAAATATAGATAAAAAATAACTAATTATACAGTTTGATTATAAATCACGAGACGAATCTTTTTAGCCAAATTAGTCCATGATTGGACACTAATTGTCAAATACAAACGAAAGTGCTACAGTAGCCAAATTCTTAAAAAAAACATCTAAACACCCCCTTAGTTGGGAGTTGAAAAATTTTTAAGTGTCACGTCGGATGTTTCATGGGATGTCGGAAGGGGTGTTTGGATACTAATTAAAAAACTAATTACATAACTCGCCTGAAAACCGTGAGACGAATTTATTAAGCTTAATTAAGCCGTCATTAGCACATGGGTGTTACTGTAGCACTTAAGGCTAATCATGAACTAATTAGGCTTGAAAGATTCGTCTCGTGTTTCCAATCAAACTGTGCAATTAGTTTTTTTGTCTACATTTAATACTCCATGTATGTGTCCAAACATTCGATGTGATGAGGAGAAAAATTTTTGGGTGGGAAAAGTTGGCTTGACTAGTCCTAAATAATTCAAAGCTGGCTTGACTAAGAAGCTATCTTTGAATTGAAGCATGACAACAAATGAACGCAATCAAGAAGACGAAATCAGGCAGACAATATTTTTGCACAAGTTTGGGTGTTAACATTCCCGAAACTCTCCAGTGGACTGAAGAAGTGACCTGAGTTTATCACTAGGCAAGTACACAACAACTAGTTTTTCAGACGTTAGAATTCAACCATTGGAGAACTTCAGGGCTCACCGAAGGTCCCCGATGCCTACACAAAAAGCTGATCAAGTTGGTAACGACTAGTTTTATGGGGGAGGGTTATTAGTAGGTGGTGTGCTCGGGCAAGACCTTGCTCGACACCCACACACATTAGAGCTCAAGTTAAGCTTTCACTCACATTTGCTTAGTTGAAATTACGGTTTGGTGAGTTCGGGGGTGAAATAATGCATTGACATTAAAAGTTTGCATCTAGTGGCGCTAGATGATCATTGTTGTTGTGGAATTCTTGTTCCTCGTGGTTAGATGGCTTGGATGCATCGGCACCATTGAGCACCACTTGGTGATTGTGTGGGAGCTCCGGTGGAGAAGATTTGTAAGGTGCTTTATGCTCATCAACGCGGAAATCATGAAGATCAAATCTAGTGTAACCGATGCTTGTTGGAGTGCTTTGTTTATTAACCGGCTCATAGGCGAGCACCCACGTCATGGCCAAGTTTAAGGCTTGTTAGGCTTGTGGAGGAGAGATGATCCTTGGACTCGCCTTAATGTTACTGACAAGCAACCAAAGATCGAGAGAAAAACATAGTAGTATCAACTTGTCTCCCTTGGTTTGCTTTACTACACTTATTGCTTTACAAACAGGGAGATTACAACAATTTTGGATCCATAGATCAAAACTGTGTGAAACTCTAGCCTTTGCCTTTAAGGAAATGATATCCATTTCTTTTTTGAGTATTTCTTTAGCCACAAGCACACTTGGTTGCACATTCTTGAAGATAAAATCATCTGTGACTGTCCAAATAGACCAACACATTAGGATTGCAATTGCAACCACCACGAAGAAAGAAGGATGATATTGATCTCTGATCCGAGAAATGGCTTCTGGAAAGCCTGTGACTGCCTATATTGAGATACCAATCCAGTTCCAACAATCTTTAGCAAATTGAGTCTAGGATGAGGTGAGTGAAGTTTCTTCTACTCACAATTGGCAAAGCACATAGTTGTAAGACTCTAGATGTATGCTTTTCCTTCTTTGAATATTCCTAGCGCCTAACAAAAGCTAGAAAAACATCTTGTGCTTAGGTTGTGATAAGCACTTCCACCGCTTGGGTTGTACGTGCAATTTCAACTTATATCAAATCACTATTGTCGGGTACATAAAACTAGGGGTACCCATAATCAACGATCAAGAAAAAATAAAATACTACCTGCAAACGAAACAAAGCCAAAATAGCGGACGGGACGCCTCGACTACGTTCCGACTCGTACGAGGCACCCTCGACGGGACGCCTCGACCGCGTTCCCACTCGCACGAGGCTCGTTCGACAAGGCACCTTGACTATCGGGAAATCTCCGACTCGCACGACCCCGGGTCGGACCACTCGACCCATCTTATTCACCTACTCTGAAACAAAAAGTCAGAGCATTTAATGCGACTACCTGTTACTTCATACCGTCATGGCTACAGTGTGACCGACATGGAAACAACATCGGTGTCAAATCTCACTTTTTTACCGCCCATCTTAGGATGGGAGGTGAAAACCTGTCACTGTACACACCATACCGCACACTGTTTTGCCACCGATCACCCTCGAGGGAGGATATGACAAGGTCCGTACCCCACGATCTCGGGGATTCGGCCTTATCCGCCCATCCTCGACCCGGCCTCGACCTACCATCGGTCAGTAGGGAGGAAAGGCCGACGTGGCACAGGACTCGAGGTCTTTTTACCGTCTCGTCCCCTACATCACCATGGTGTCCGGGGATGGCCAGCCATTCCTGGGGCACGTCGCTACAGCCACCTCTACAGGGATCGACAAAACTTCACCTCAAGACTCCCCCGGCGTCCCGGCCTCCTCTTACCCTATAAAAAGGCGGGTCAGGGCTCTACAAGGGGCACGGGGCGAACGGACGGATGGATGGACGGACGGACGGACGAAGCAAGACGCAAGCCAGAAACCAAGCGCAAATAAGCAAAGGCACACAATCCACAGATCAACATCTCAAGCAATCTCCCTTGTACTCTCACTTTTTCTTTGAGACCTGAGCTCAGTTCCCTCTCTCGCAGCTTGTAACCCCTACGCAAGCACTTAGGTGCAAGAAAAAACAATACCCCCTCCTCTCTATTGGACGCATGGTCTTCTTTTGTCCGAACTAGGATAAACCTTCGTGTATTCTCCTTACATCACCATCCAGATTAGGGACACATAGCACTTGATTCACTCGTTGGCTCAGGACCCCCGCAGTACCCGACGCCGACAACTATTGTTTTTAGTTTTCTCTTGGGGAGTTTTATTCCTCAACGAAGCCACTTTCCAATCATGTCTCTTACAAATCGTTAATTTCCGTGGCTCTCTTGCAGACATAAAGGGTTTATTTGGTTCGCTACCGCACCGTGACATAGCTCCTTGATTTGTGTTTTTTAAAGAGATGAAGAGAGAGAATGGGCGGAAACTTTTCATCCGTTAACATTAGTTTGAGTGGGATCCGGATGTCAGTGTCAAGTTGGTATCTATAGTTGGTATCTATCTCTCTACAGAGATATCTGTTTGTGTGAAAAACACTGTAGCCCAATTTGTAGGCCTCGTTTACTTTGCGATTTTTTTAAATGGTAATATAGTACTTTTCATTGTTATTTGTCAATTAGTGTCCATCATGGTCTAAGTAGGCTTAAAAGATTCGTCTCATGAATTTCGTCTAAACTGTGTAATTAATTTTATTTTTTATCTATATTTAATGCTTCGTAGTTTCAAAGATTTGATGTGACGGGAATCTTAAAAAATTTTGGGAACTAAGGTCCTGTTTAGTTCCCAAAAATTCTTTTTTCGCTCAATCACATCGAATCTTTAGACGCATGTATGGAGCATTAAATATAAATAAAAAAAATAATTAATTGCACAGTTAGGTAGAAAATCGCGAGACAAATCTTTTAAGCTTAATTACTCCATGTTGCTAAATAAAAAAAGTACAGCCCAACTCAAAAAAAAAATTCGCGCACTGAACCAGGCCTAAACAGGCCCGTAGACTCAGACCACTATTCATCCACAGTGGTCCTCAGATAGCCGTCCGATCCTCCGTACATCCACCGGATAGACGCCACGCACGCCCTTCCGCGATTCTTCCACTGACAGCTTGCTTCTTTCCATGGACAGCTTGCTGCCACTGCGCTGCTCCGCAGGTGCGCTGCTTCGCGCTGCCACGCAACTCGTCGGCCCTGTTTAGTTAAAAAAAACACTGTGCAGAAAAAAGATTCCCCGTCACATCAAACTTACGATATATGCATGGAGTACTAAATGTAGATGAAATAAAAAACTAATTGTACAACTTGGTTCTACTTTGCGAGACGAACGTTTTGAACCTAATTAGTCAACGTTTGGACACTATTTGCCAAATAAAGCCAAAACGTGCTACAGTACTTTTTTTTACACTTTTTACACCTTTTTACACATCTAAACACACCCGTCGTGGCTTTGCCAGCACAGGTCCACTCGTGACTCGTGCTGCTCCGTTCGGTCATACTACGTACACTTCCCGTCGTGGCTCTGCCCGCACTGCTTTCGCCAGGTTGTACAGCCCATCGTCGCACTCGCACTGCTCGGCCTAGCCACGCCACTCCGTCCACGCTGCTCCGCCACACAGTACTACGCGATCCCCGCCCTCCAGCTCCCTCGCCTATTCGGCCCGAAGCTGCTTGCTCAAATCAACCGCAGATTAGTGGCATTAATTGAGTACATATTCCTGCTAACGGCTATTGACTCTCGACCCAATCCCGATCAACGATGGGAAAGCCATGGGAAAGGGAAACGGGCAGGGGCAAAATCGAAATTAGGGCTTGTTTAGTTCACCAAATTCATCCCCAAATTCCACTATGCAAAAAGAAGATTCTCCATCACATCAAAATGTCGGCATATGCATGGTGTACTAAATGTAGATGAAATAAAAAACTAATTGTACAGTTTTGTTGTACTTTACGAGACGAACATTTTGAGTCTAATTAATCAATGTTTGGACAATTATTACTAAATAAAAACAAAATTGCTACAGTAATAAACAGTAATTTGGCAGCTCCCGATTTAGGAATCTAAACACGGCCTTATAGTTCAGGGAGCGGAACAAGAAAATCGCCGAGAACGGAAGGAGTAAACAGTAAATGAGCAGCAGAATTGGCCATTTGGCCCTTTCGGTGTTTTCTGGCATCATCTGAGCTTTAAAACCTCCTCTTCCTCCTCACCTGTTCATCCCTCTCTTTTCCCCGATCTTCTCCGTACCCCAATCACCGCCTTATTTCTTTCTTTCTACTCACCGGCCTGCTCTTCTGCAACCAAAGATTTCTTCTCCGGCGTTTTGGTTTGCAAAACGGCATCGATATTGGATTTGGAGCAGAACGTGAGCTGTCAAAAATCTTCTATTATCTTATTTCCTGAGGAACTGTTCCCTTCTTGATCTCTTGTGTTTAGTGTGGCTTCGAGGAGTTAGCAGCAGCCATGGCGCAGAATGTGTGGGAGGCAGACAAGATGTGAGTTTTCTTTTTCTTCTCAATCTGTACCCTCGCTGATCTCCTTGATCGGACTGCTTTGATCAGTGAACAAGCTGCTTTTTTCTTCCCACCTTCACTCTTTGGTATGCTTTGGGTTGTTTTTCACGGCCCTTGAAATCTCTCATCCTACTTTCAGCATTGTCTTGATGGTTTTCTTTTACAGTTAAGTTTCTTGATCGTTATTTTTTTTCTGATTCCTTAATGCTTAATGCTTGGTAGCACTTGTGATAGGCTTCAGATGCTTAATATTTACTTTATTTCTCTTGGAATTTCTGCTTTTCCACACTGCATTTTTTGCCCGTTTCGCAGAAGCTATGTTTTTGTTATCCGACTCTTTTTCGCCCTTTTCTTCACCCGGGGCTTAATGTTTTGTTTTGTGCTTGTTTGCTTTCTTTGTTTCTTTCGGTGTTTTGTTTATTTGGCTGTGTTCTTTTCGTATGAAAAGTGCACTCTGAAAAAAATTCTAGACAAAAGTTTCCGACCTAATTAACGGTTAGACACCTATTTGTCAAATAAAGCCAAAACGTGCGTGCTACGTTACATTTTTCAGCATTCGCAGGGAACTAACACACAGCCTTTATTTATTTATTTATCTATCTATCTATCTGTCTTCTCTTCGGGGTTTTCTCTGCTTCTCCAGTAGTATTTTTTAAGACGTTTTTTTTGCTGGTCCCTGTCTGGCTCTTGCATACTAGTAGCTCAGTTTTCCTGCTATCTTGACTACCACTATCGATTATTCTAACGCTTGCTATGCTCGTTGTTTGAGAAGCAGGTTGGATTCTTACATTTATGATTACCTGCTGAAGAGGAACCTGCAAAACACGGCGAAGGCGTTCCTAGCCGAAAGCAATGTGCCTTCCGCTCCTGTTTGTGAGTGCTGTGATCAGATTATAAAATTTTGTTGTGATGCCGTTTTAGTTTCGAAGTTTCTATCTTTGGGCATAAAGGGGGCCAAACTTTGATTCCTTGAAGCATTAGTTTGAAGCCAAGCACTGAAGTATTGGTCCAAGCACTGAAGTTTGGATCCATTAGCACTAAAAATTAGCAGCTAATATTAGTACCAGTGGATTCAAACAGACCTGCTAATAAACCTGCTAATTATTAGCTAGAAGGCTGCTAACTATTAGTTCCATTAGCAGGTTTGAGTTGCTAATAGGTGCTAATAGTACATATGCCCCCTTCAATTCACTATCCAACCACCTATTAGCAGTTGGATCCAAACAGCCCCCTGCTAAAAATTAGCTATCTAAAACCTAGCAACTATTAGCTATTAACTAGCTAATTTTTAGTACTAATGGATCCAAACAAGCCCTAGTCCCAAGCAAAGTTGGGGTAGGCGTTTGTATTTTGACTGACACTTCAGTGTTCGTTTTTTTGGGTAGGTTTGTGTGTGTGTTGGGGGGGTCCTTCTGCATTATGAAAAATGTAATATAATTCCTTGTAATTGATAGTATTGCCTCTATTTTACATTGCAACAGCGATCGATGCACCAGGGGGGTTTCTCTTCGAATGGTGGTCGGTTTTCTGGGACATCTTCATTGCAAGGACGAATGAGAAGCATTCTGATTCTGCTGCTTCTTACCTTGAGGTTCTTTTCTTGAGACAGTGACTAGTGGTTATTATAGGACATGCATCTTGATTATTAGTTGCCTCATCGGGGCTTGCTTGTACTTCACTGGCTACACTTGGCAGGTTAACTGATATAATCTTAGACAATACCTAGTATCGAAATGTTGAAATTGTGTTCATCACACGTGTCCCTCGTGTATGCACATTTATACGGTGAATATACATTTCTAGGGCTGATTACATCCAATATCAATTGGACAAGCAAAACCCAAGAAAGTTCCACATTGATGCTGAGAAAAAGGATAACAGATTAACTAATGTACCTAGGCAATAGTGCTTGGTTGCTTCCACATTATTCTTAAGATATTTCCATGTTGCAAAATAGAAGACAACTGTGTAACTGTCAAGTAAATGCTACGAATTTGCTTGTTTAAAAAGTTTTGGAGCCTATGTATATCATTTCTCTACTTGGTAGTGAGTTTGTACTGCCTGGGTTTTCAGCTGGTTTTGCTAAAATGTATCCTATGAGTTTAGTTTATGGTGCTTGGCAGGTGCTTCTAGCCTAGAGCACCTGCTCTGAAGGTCGATTGCCACAGATCCTTAGTTTCTGCCTGGCAATCTAGTCCCCTTGGTTGTGTTCTCCTATAGTCAGTGGCGCGTGTTTCGAGGTAATTGGGGTGTGTGTTCCGATAGGGCTCTTTCGCCTTGCTCTTGTACCATTTGTTTCTCTCTCCTGTGTCATTTGAGAAAAAAGCTGGTTTCGCTAAATTTTGAGTAAAAAATTGTGGATAATACTCAAATATTATGCACCTTTCCAATTCCCATTGTTGGCATGGATAGATGGTACTTGCGCCAACTTCCAGCTATTGGTCTTAGACAGCTGTTATTTACTTTGCAGCTGATTGGAAAACAGTAATCAAGGTCCCAAGAGCCCGATGGTCTAGTTCCCTGCATGTGGCTACTAGCTCATACTAGTTTATTTTCTATTGCCTATGATCTAGTGGGATGATTATCTGTGGCTACTTGTCATTGCTAGAGATCTACTGTGATCATTACACAGTACTTCCTCCAATCATAGATATAAATCCATCTAGGTTTGTCCTAAGTCAAGCTTTTTAACTTTGACTATAAATATCTAAAGGGCTTTGCTATGGTACACCCAAATAACTGTGAGCCGTTCATTTAGTTAGATTGAATGGTTGAAATCATCTATTACTTTCTAGGAGGTAATAAGTGAAATAAGGAAAGTTGTATATATAAAGATCTTCTTTTAGATCTAATTGATGCACACATGATCTATTAATTAAATCTAGTGAATCTTTTTATTTCTGCAACTTTGAATAATATAATTTAATTAGAGTAAACTAACTATTTCTTGATGCACTTGTAACTCGTGCCAGACATACATGCATACATGAATTTTTATGTGCATCTATGGAACTTTACAATAGCTACATGTTTTATTGGTCCTCTCAGTTATGTAATATATAGTTTTAATTGAATTAGTATAATGTACACACTTGATTATGTAACGTGTTGACGTGTAATATATTTTAAATCATTGAAGTTCATAGCTCAATTAACGTGCTAGGTGTTGATACTTTTTATATATGTGACGTATATTTTTTAGTTGAGTTTGTAAAAAAGAAGTTTACCACTTTTAAGATAAGGTGAGGAGAGGCAGAGGAAGGCCAAAGTTGACTTGGGAAGAGACAATAAAAAGAGATTTGAAAGAATGGGATATACCTAGAGACCTATGTCTGAATAGGAGTGCTTGGAAAACGGCTATTGACGTTCCTGAACCGTAACTGACGGTGTTTGTTGGGTCTCAACTCTAGCCTACCCCAACTTGCTTGGGACTGACAGGCTTGGTTGTTGTTGTTGTTGTTGTTGTACCACTTTTAAGATAAAAATATCACACAAAAGGAAGGACACGGCGACAGTCAAAAGGAAGGAAGGATGCGGCCATGCAAATGAACAAGGAAGGGGTTGCGTGCCCAACCATATCTTCCGTGATCAGAGGAATTTGAGGATATTTTTTCTTTTCCTAGATGAATTAATTAGTTTAAAAATCTAAAAAATCAATGGCTCAAATTTATTCGAGGTATTACCTCCTAGTAAGTAAAAGGAGTACCGTAGCATTGCCCATATCTAAATTATATAGATTAACAAGACAAGCTTGACATTACAACTTTACTAGACTCATTATAGAAACTACTTTTGTAATTCATAACTCTTTTCATTTGAAATAATATGTTTTCAAAGATATTGGTGGTCAATGCTAGAGAAGTTTGACTTTTTATGACTTAGGTCAAAGTTATAGATATCTGTGATCAGAGGATGTAACTATGAATTTTTGTTTGCCGGTTGCGTTGTCTTATACTCTTGTGCTCCTTTATATGATGGCATATAAATTTATGCCCACACAGTCGATTAAAGCACAGGAGCAGCAGCAACAATCGCAGCACCAGATCCAGATGCAGCAACTCTTGCTACAGAAGCATGCACAACAGCATCCGCAAGAGCAGCAGCAGCGACGGCGGCAGCAGAAGCAACAGCAGCACAGTGAAAACACTGATTTTACAACTAGTGCCCAGAATGGTACTGTTGCTGCTGATCCTCCAGTGCGACAAAATGATACAGCTGCAAGTGCTTTATCTGCAAAGATATATGAGGATAGGATGAAAATTACTGTTCAGAGGGATGTTTCAGAAGAGGCTTTTATGAAGGTATTTTTCTCAATTGTATTATCCACTGCTGCTTCAATATTTGCTAATTTGTACACTGAATATAAAATGGTCTGTTTTATTTATAATGCAGCAAAGGCTCACTGAAAGCATTGGCCCATTACTGGAATCAAACCCGACTTCAATGCTAAAGTCACCTGCAAGATCATCTCTAGCTTCAGGGTACCGTCCACTCCATTTTATTCTGTAGCATTTACATGTGAGGACATATCTAGTGCAAACCTTTGTCAAATTTGATTTGGCTTTCTTTCAACTGTTATTAGGCAAATCTTCCATAGATCAGCTGGTGGCGTGTCTGGTTCATTACTGCAAGCTCAGGTCAGGAGCCAGCCACTTCTGGGATCAACACAGGTTGATAGTAAATATTCAGATATTATATCCTTCTATTGTTAATATCCGTAATTGATGGGGAAAGTTTGTATCAGGATATGAAGGCAGAAACAAATGTAGCTTTGAACCTGAGAGCTGCAGGTGCAGATGGATCACTATTTGGAGCACCAGGTGTCTGACATCGAACTCTCTTGTTATTTGATGCTTCTGTTTAGTACAGTCACTTGTTTTTTTCACAACTAAAGCCCTTCTGAATGTAGAATTCAAAATAAAAATATAACCTTGGGATATTCTTCAGTCTGCATGTCTAATGGTTAAGGGCTGCATTTTTTTTTCTCTCGAACAACGCAAGGGCTGCACTGTTATGTTTGTAACATACTTTTCCATCTTCGTTTTCATGTTTGACAGGCTCTAATCAGGCGGGGAACAATTTGACCTTGAAAGGGTGGCCTCTCACAGTTAGTTCTTCACCTTTTCTAGGCTTCCAGTCACTAGCATTCTAAGTTATAATTGGAAGCAAGTTTGCCTGTTACACATTCTTGTTCTCTTATGACATGTGTCCTTTTGATCATAACTATTCAGGGTTTAGAACATCTTCGATCTGGGTTTCTCCAGCACAAATCTTATATGCACCCAGCCCAACCATTACAACACCAGCTCCAGTTTCTGACTCAGCAGCAGCAGCAGCAAATTCTGCTTCAAGTTCAAGCACAACAAAATGTCACTTCACCTGGAGACATGGATAACAGGCGACTTCGGATGCTTTTTGGCAGCCGAAACTTGGTTCCTGGGAGAGATGGTCAGTCAAATGCATTCGCTGAAATTGTTCCCAGTGTTGGCCAGTCATTGCAAAACATGTGCTTACCTACGCAGCGTGCTGAGACAGATATGCTGATGAAGGTAGGTTTCTCTTAGTTGTACATAACTATGTATGAATAGTCGCTCATATTTGTGTGGATGCATCATGTGTTAGCATGCTACATTTATTAACATCTTTTGGAACAAGAAAGTTTTTTAGATTGATCGCTGAATCAACATTAAGTTTCTTGTAAAGAATTGAGTCAGTAGTCTAGGTCTCTAGGACCACATTACACTAGCTCTAAATTTTTCAAGGATAAGTTCAGTATCGGCTAGGAGAAACAAAAAGTGATACACTTTGATGATAACTTCTGACCTTTCCTTGAGATGATGGTAACTTTGGACCTTTCCTTGTTAGTCCCTCCATTCCAAATTGTAAGATGTTTTGTTTTTTTCTAGATACATAGCTTTTGCTATACACTATGTCATTCTTTATCATGCTATGACACAATTCAAATCTAAGCATTAAAAATATGTATCCCTTTAAGACAAGGCTTACATTATTAAATGTTTTATTTTTTTTATGTTGATTCTGTTCTCAAACTATTAAGATTTTCAAATCTCCAGAAAGATGCACGTTTCACCTGATGACTCCTTTTTTATGTATATTAATGTCCAGATAGCATAATAACAGAATCTAAATGGGTGAGCATTACTAAACAGTAATTGAGTTCAATTGAAATTTTCTTGATCGTGGCATTGTCATGGACTTCCATGAATACAAACTATAATATCCTATTCCCAACAACATAGCCAGATTTCTCATTTTTTCCTAACAGTGTATAATGCATTGCATTGCATTGGTTATTGTCCAAACCAAAGTATTGAAAGAAAAGACAATGCTGGTCATGCCCATTTGAGAGCTTTCTGCAGTATCCAATTTCCTGTTGCGAATTAAATGCTAAATCATGAAAATAGCGGGTCGTTGATAATTTTTTATTAACTAATTGTACATGCAGTGTCAAATGAGAAGTACCGATATTTTATGATCACTTCATGATCTGGCTGCTAGTGTATATGTTTACAGTTGTATCCCAAAGTCGCCATTGGGGAAATAAATCCTTCATTTTTCAGTTAAGCCTTACTACATCTTCTGTCTTGTATAGAAGATAGCAGCTCTGCAGCAACAACAACAGAGTAACAATCCACAACAGCTCCTCCAACATCCATTACTGAGTCAGCAACAGGAAAGCTCAAATTATCTTGCAGGCGAGCAGGAAAAAATGGGTGCTGGAATTGTAACGGTGGCTTTTGCTGGAAATGAACAGGTCTCCCTCCCTCCTTCCCTCCCTCAGATCACAATCTTATTCATCTATTTTTTTCTTAATTAATTTTATAGTTTCTGTCAAAACCATAGAATCCATATTTTCCTTTGGTTTGTCTCACAGGTTTCTAAGAATCAAAATGGGCGAAAGCGTAAACATCCTATTTCCTCGTCTGGCCCAGCCAATAGCTCTGGTACTACAAATACTGCTGGTGCTTCCCCCAGTTCAACACCCTCAACTCCTTCCGCACATTCTCCAGGAGAGACCATATCAACGCCACTGCAGCACCAAAATGCGAGCTCATGTACGGCTTTAGTTGTTTACAGTTCTGAGGGCGCTGTGCCAATAGGATCGCCGACCAACCAACTTGTAAGTTGCTCTATGCTAGTCCAATCTTTGGTGAGGTAGCTGCACATACATTCATATGGAAGCCTGGGAAGTCTGTTGTTTTGTTGAATTTTATTTATTTGTTTATTTATGATATTTCTTAACTCTAGGTTGATATGGATCGCTATGTGGAGGATGGCTCCATGGAAGATAATTTAGAACCATACGTGTCACATAATGGCACAAATCCAAGAGCTGCTGGCAGCCATTGTATCAGTTCTGGAAAAGGTTTGTGGCATATCCTATCTATCTGTTTAGTTATACATCAACCTAACAATGAGTTGTGTACGTTTTTGTAACAAAAACTGTCGGCACTGAACCTACACAGAAAGAGCCCATTCTTAAAAATTGACGCAAACCCTTTGAGGACATCCTAGGGATTTGGGAGTTTTTTTTTCTGTCACAAATGGCTAGTAGTATATGCTTTTATTTTCTCTTGCATGTATTCAGGATATATCCTTCGAGAGGTTTCTTCAGCCCAAGCAAGCACAAGCGGTGTTCTGTGTTGTCATTTCTCATCAGATGGAAAATTAATTGCTACTGGAGGTCATGATAAGAAGGTAAAATGATATGTTGTTGTGCTTGCTAAGCTATTTAGTGGACTTTATAGCCGTGGAACTTGTTCAAAATCACGATTAGTGCTGTTGTAATATGTAATTGCTAATTTACCTTCTGTATCTCGCAATGCAGGTTTTCCTGTGGAATGCTGACAATCTGAAACAAAAATCAATGCTAGAGGACCATTCTCTGCTCATAACTGATGTGCGCTTCAGCCCAAGCACTCCATGCCTTGCCACCTCTTCATTTGACAAAACTGTGAGGGTTTGGGATGCCGCTAACGTAAGTGTTATTATCAGTCCAGGTTTTCCTTCTTTTTTTCCCCACGTGATCATGTCCTTATGTCAGGCGCTGCATTACACAACTGTCAATTAACACATACTAATACATGTCATTGCATTTATTTTCTTTCTTGCTCTAGGTTCTTTCACTCTGCAGTTCATGTTTCACATATGTGATAATTTTATCTTGATGATCACATTCTCTATCATGTAAATATGCAGTCATGCTATATATATATATATTTGTGAGAAATGCAGTTATGGTATATTAATACACCTGCCAGTAACATTCAATGATATGTTGCATTGCTCATCTTTATTTTGAAATCTAAGGATGCCTTACATTGCCCTTTTCCACTGAAACTGTGTATTTGATTATGGTGTGAAGCCATAAAGAAAGCAGTTAGCAACCCCTGTTCATGATTGTATTTTGTGAAGGCCCGTAGCATCTGTTTCTTAATATGAAATGGAGTCAATAGGTGATGTGCATCATGCATGCTAATTCTAAACATTTGGCTACATATGAGATGCCTGCCCTTGTTTTCTTCAAAGCTGTAATTGCAGCCAAGTATTGTGTTTTACTGCTTTTCAGTTTTCTATATCTCATAGTTAATTCCGTGGAATTGATTTTTGCAGCTTGGTTATTCAATTCGTACATTCACTGGGCACTCAGCATCTGTTATGTCACTTGATTTCCACCCAAACAAGGATGACCTCATCAGTTCTTGTGATGGGGACAATGAGATAAGATTCTGGAGCATCAAGCATGGAAATGTTGTCCGAATTTTCAAGGTTTCTCAGCTTGACTTAGTTTTTTTGCTGACCTGTAATTTTCTTCTTGTTGCCAACACACATAAGAGTTGTCCACCTGAGTAGCAACCTGTTAGATACAGTAGCCATTTAATATCACAACGACGTGTGATGGTGGCAAGCATTGATAATATATGTATACCATTGTGAGTAGCATGCTGTAAAAAAGAGTAAGTTATCGCCAGGCATAATCAGCAACTTGTAAATGTGACAATACTATTTCCTGTGTTTTTCAATTTTTTTTCCTTGAACATGTAGAGAGCTGCATGGCAATTGTAGTAAGATGATTTTTTCTGTATGCTATACCTATTGTAGGGAGGTTCGACCCAGCTGAGATTCCAACCACGTTATGGAGGATATCTTGCAACAGCTTCAGATAATGTAGTCTCTATCCTGGATGTGGAGACACAAACTTGCGTGAGGAGATTTGAGGTTCGTGACTGAGGTGCACTCTAGGACAGTTTGCTTAACCTGAATATGTTTACAAGTCACACCTTGCTAGCTGTGCGTCCCTACTTGATGCAGAGGCTGAAACCTTATTGCAATAATCCTTTATCTAAAAAATCTTGCTGACTGTAGTCAGCATTCATTTATATATTATCAATCACTATATTCCCCTGTTATTGAGAAGGGGTCACTTGAAGCAACCCTGATAATCTGGTTTCTTGGAAATTGCAGAGCCACACTAAGGGTGTTGATTCCGTGTGCTGGGATCCTACTGGCGAATATGTGGTGTCTGTCAGTGAAGACACAGTGAAGGTGTGGTCTTTGAACGATGAGAGCTTTGTGAATGAGCTTAACTGCAGCGGGAGAAAGTTCACTTCATGTACTTTCCATCCTACATATCCATCCTTGCTTATCATTGGCTGTTACCAGGCAAGTTACTTTCCCTTGCATGTCTTTACTCACAGTTTATTCCAAAACTAGATTGCATGGACCTAGGGTGCCTGTCGTCAAATGGTGGTTTTCAACTTCATACACTGACCTTCAACTATTCAATATCTAAATTTCAATTGCCACTAGTTCCACTTTTAGTAGAAGATAGAGAAATGCCGGTCTTCTAACAGAAGTGATACTAAGTGTCGCAAAAATATCAATATGTTATATGTTGCAGCTGTTGTAGGACAACTCTATGAACATTTGCTGCCATGAAGTGTCTCATACATATTGATACATATGATTGAACAATAGTTTAGCACGAATACATGACAACTGCAGCTTGCTATTTCCTCGATTCGTTTCTGAGATATCTTACTTGTGGGCCTGTGCTGAATGGTGCAGTCTCTGGAGCTGTGGGACATGTCAGAGAACCGGAGCATGACCATTGCAGCGCACGACAGCCTTGTCTCATCCTTGGCCTCGTCAAGCTCTGGCCTGGTTGCTTCCACAAGCCATGACAAGTATGTCAAGCTGTGGAGATGAGCCTGCCTTCAGTCTCCGCGCGCCCTGGCGTTAACTACGGTTGGACGCCCAACCCATTTGCTTTTGGCACCATTAGCTGCCAGCTGCTCAGCTGTGCATGCTGCTGGTGTGTTGCAGTAGCACTCGGAATGGTGACTATAGACTACTCTACCGCCTGACTGAACATGTGGCAGTGGACGTAGCATGCAGTAAACCCTGAAGAAGTGGTTTAGCGCTAGCTTTTGTATAGGAAATTAGAACGCGGGTGGTATTAAGTATGGAATGTCTGTCACTATCTGGACATCTGAAATGGCCATGGCTTGAAAGCTTTTGCTGCTGCAAGCCTGCGACTCGGCTTCGGAAAGGGATCGTCTGTGCTTGTGACGTGTGTGATGTGGTGTTGCGTCTAAAGCAGATGCTTCAAGGCTAGAAAGATGCAGATTGGTAGTCCCAACTTACAAGAAAGGAATCCTTGCCCGTGATGCCTAATGCAACGAGATTCCCATATTCAATTCGCGCGTACTTAGAAAATGTAGAGCTGCAGTTCCGACTCCTCGACGCCAATGCCAGGAAGAAGAGCTATAGCTCCGGTCATACAAGTTCTATGGACTTGTTTGCTATGCCTGCGTCGAATCATCTTCTTCGTATGCAGATTTGTTCGAGGTAAGATCACTGCGCCTGGGTCTTCTAATAAAGGGTAAGCTTTCGAGAGGAATGTTTACGAGTGGAATTTGGTCCATGGTAGAATTGTTAGTGCCAATGCCATGTGGTGAAGAAAAGGCAAACGTTTGCATCACTGAGTTCTTTGATAGTTCTCGCATATCTCTGGATGTTGATTATTACTACTACTGAAACCTGCAACTAGAATTATCTATATAATACTTTTTCTTGCGATGCGTTTCCCGTTTTCCTGTGGTTTACTTGAAATCTGCTGGTACGGTGTCATGGAGATGTATGCGTGTGTTCGTAAGGCCGTAAGGGTGTACTGTGTACAGCTGTACATGTATACTAACAATTTTTTTAAAGAAAAATCAACTCCCCGTGTGCAACCATGTTTTTTTTAAAAAAAAAATCGTAGGATTTGGCAAGCCATCCAACTCATTTCATATGTTCTTTCCTGCTGCCGAGGCACACGTATCAATTGCTGGAAAGAGCCCTCAAATTGAGTGCAAATTGCATATAATTTGAAATGAAGAAAAACTATCCTTGCACGAACACACGAGACCTGTAATGTTTCACAAACGTTTCGAATATTTCGTTCAAATTTATATTCCAAAAAAAAGAACGCAAAATCAAAACAGCTGTTCCGGTTTTGGGTTCAGGAGAAGGCCGGCCGAGCGCTTGGGTTTAGCTTAGCTTCCTCGTAATAACTCGCTTGCCCCCTCATCTAATCACCCATTCTTCCTCCCTCTTCGGCTCGCCGTCTCCACCCCCCAAAACCCTAGACGCCACCTTCTCCCGCCGCCGCTCGCCGCCATCCGCGGCCATGGATCTCCTGCGCTCTCATCTCCACAAGGTCCGGATCCCGGAGCCCACCAACCGCATCCACAAGGACGAGTGCTGCGTCTCCTTCGACACCCCGGTAACAACCATGCCCCCATCCCTTCCCGTTCCTCAACTCCAACTCGATTCGTTAGGGTTAGGGTTTGAGGCGGCTTGGATGTGTGTGCGCAGAGGTCAGAGGGAGGCCTGTATGTGGACATGAGCTCGTTCCTGGGGTTCGGGAGGGAGTACGTGGAGTGGAACTTCGAGAAGACGGGGAACCCCGTGTACCTCCACATCATGCAGCGCCGGAAGCTGGAGCCCGACGAGGCGGATCGCCCGCTTAAGAAGCCCACCCTCCTCGCTATAGGTATGTGTTCTTCTTAGCTTGATTGAAGCCAACAGTTCAGGCAGTAAATATTTAATGCTCTGCCTAACTTGAGTGAAGCCAACAGTTTATCAGATAGTAAATATTGTTATGTAAATGAGTATGCTGTACTTATGATGATCGCACGGCATAATGATGCTTTAAATCCTTTTCATTGTCTGCTATGTAACTGATTTGTGTGTTTAATTTTTACATGATTATTGGTTGAACTATGATGGACAGAAAGGGGTGCATTGTATCTGGATTCACATGAAATGTGTCAATTGTGTAGCAGTGTCGAATACTAGCTCCATTCCAAATTATAAGAGGTTTTGGCTTTTCTAGATACATTGCTTTTATTATGTATCTAGACATAGTATATATCTAATTGCATAGCAATAGCTATGTTTCTAGAAAACCCAAAACGTCTTATAATTTGGAATGGAGGGAGTAGAATATATTTGCCTTCTGTGCTTTGTTGTTGAAGCTGTTTTAGTAAGCAATGTCGGGGTATGGCACTATGCTGTTTACTATTAAAAACTGAAGACTGGTAGACTTTCGAATTTACAGTACTTTTGGCCTTATGGGGTTCGTCCCTAATTTTGTTGTACCATTTATTTATTTATTATTATTATATGTACACTATAATTTCCTCCATATCTGAATCTGAAATTTCATAATTGAACTGGATGTTCTACAGTGTGTTCCTGTGTTTCCTGGCTTAAAAATATTAGGATGTGGATCTTATAAACACTAGCGTTAAATCTACGTATTGAATGACAGTTCCAGTTTCAATTAATGAATTTTCCCACAATTGATAGGTGTGGAAGGAGGTTTTGGTGATCAAGAACCAGAATATGACGATACTTTTGAAATTGTCATATTACCTGATTTTATCTCTCTTCCATTTCCATCAGTTGATTTGCCAGAGAAGGTAGTCTTTACCCTTTATGCAAATAGCAAAAGACCAAAGCTGTTGTATGTATTTTAATTTAGGATGCGTATTTGCAGGTTAGGCTTGCGGTTGATAAAGTTTTACTTGCTGAAAGTGCTGATAGGAAAGAACAATTGGCTGCTTGGGTTGCTGACAAGAAGAACATTAGTGCATATGCTATGGACCTGCAACAGCTAGACAATAGTGTTATTGTGCCTCCTACTGGATGGAAGTGTAGCAAATGCGATAAAACTGAGAACCTTTGGTTGAATTTAACTGATGGTATGATCCTTTGTGGGAGGAAGCTTTGGGATGGGAGTGGTGGGAATAATCATGCCATTGAACACTATGAGCAGACTAAATACCCTCTTGCGGTAAAGCTTGGGACAATTACTGCTGATTTGGAAGCAGCAGGTAATTGTACGACTGAACTTTTACAATTTATTTTCTTGTTTTTTTGGTTCGGATATTCCAGGAAATGAAATTTTGTCTCCATTCTATGTATCAAACCTGTATCGTGATTTTTATTGAAAAAACACAAAAAACCACCACCCAATTCTATTTATTTACTGAAGCATTCATATAGATATAGTTATGAGTCACTGGTTGATTGTGCTGTTTATCACTTTAAGGTAGGATAATGGGATACAACTAAATGGCTGCTTAGTATTTGCAAGTTACTAGTTTCAGTTACAAAGCTTAATGTGTGGAAACGAACACTTAGCCTTTTGTTTTCTTATACCAATTACTAATTAGTACAGCTTTGAATATCTTCGTGGATCATGTAAAAATGATATTGATAGATTCAACACAATTATCTTGATTGTTATATTTAAATAGCTTAATAAATGCAGTGTCATAAACTAATGCCCAAAGCTGCCTTCAGGGGCATGGAAACTAAAAAAGAATTTATCTGAAGGAAAGTAGTTTTGCAAACACTATTGACATACAATCTCTAAAAAACAGCACATGTTTATCTTGCTCTCTTTATTGAACACCTTCATTTATTTCACTAATATATGCAATTCTCTGTGGTTGCTTTGGTTGCTTGTTAAAATACCTGTTGATGCCATATTTTCTGTGACAGCTCAGATGTTTTCTCATACCCTGAAGATGATAGCGTTGAAGATCCGCTATTAGCTCAGCACTTATCACATTTCGGTATTGATTTTTCTTCACTTCAAAAGGTGAGTTATTATATCAATTTTATGTCATTTATGATTTATCTGTGATTCTAGGTTAATCGAACTTGATATGGACTAAAAGGCTTATTATTAGCTCTGTTTTATGGAGCCTTTTGTGTGTTGAAAAAATGTAGAAGAATCAGATCTGAATAATCAGTGACAAATATGTGAAGTACTTTGTCATTGTAGGATCCAGGCTTAGATCACATTGAGTATGCATTGTAGGATGCTCGCCAACTTCTTGACTGCTTTCTTGAACCCTTGAAAATTTTCATTATCATCAGTAGATGCTATTGCTCTAGGAGTTATTGTAAACAGTGAGTAAGATATCATTCAACGTAATATTCGTCAGGCAGATACATGTTACAGCTGGCGATGCATAATACAGTATTTTTCTTGTTCAACATATACATAGAGGCAATTTTATGCTTGACCACATGGTTTATAAATTTGTTCTTGCAGACTGAGATGACTACTGCTGAGAGAGAACTTGATGCCAACACAAATTATGACTGGAATAGAATACAAGAAAGTGGAAAAGATGCTGAACTTTTGTTTGGACCTGGCTATACAGGTCTTGCGAATCTTGGGAATAGGTAGCATGATTTGACTTCATGAAATACCCTTCTTTTCTGACAATTCCTTGTAACAAATAATTTAGTGCTCCTGTTTCTTCCTTTTTTACAGTTGCTATATGGCTTCTATAATGCAAGTTATGTTTTCAACCCATCCTTTCATATCAAGGTTGCTTTTACTTTTCACATTTGTTTTTGATACATTGTTACATTTGTATTTTTTCTTTTATTTTACTTTTTTTTTCATTTTAGATACTTTGAGAAACAGAGTTTGAAAGCTGCATTTGCAACTGCACCAGCTGATCCAACAGTAGACCTAAACATGCAAATGTAAGTTTATAGCCTTGCTGAAGTACTGATCTATGCATCTGTGTTGTTGATGTGCGTGTGATAAATGTTGATGTTTATTTTGTTTAGCTTGTCTACATTTTTTTTTCTAGTTTTTATTGCTGAAGATATGCCTAACAAGAAAATACATTAATCTAGTATTTGATCATTTGTTCCTTATGCTGAAAGTGTCATAAAATGGCTATTTAATTGCATTACATGCGCAACAACATTACAAATGAAATGATCACCTCTAAAATCAAATTTCATTGAGCCAACCCTTTTTTCTCTGCCATCACAATGGACAACATAGCCTGGTTACCTGGGCAGGATGCTAGTTAAGAGCCTAGTCACAAGTGTTAAACGATGTTAAAATAAATCATATAGCACTTCACAGGAAAATGTAATTTGTTCCACCTTCCATTCAAGCTATAATTAGCAGTTATATTTTCTATGCACGAGCTGATCAAAATTTATTTGCTCTTATGCTTGTTTTTTTATAGGACAAAACTAGGACATGGTTTGCTCTCTGGTAAATATTCTGCACCAGCAAAGGAGGTATGATGGATTTCATTTCATATTGATTTGTTGTTATGGCTTCCAATTCGTACCCTTTGCTATCCTGGTGTTCTCAGCATGTCATTAATGATGGTTTGGTCGTTCAGTCTTGCGTAGACTTTGTTTGACATGTCTCTTGTTCTGCTCAATTATACAAATGCTATTGTGGGCCTAAATATTTTTTTATGATTGGCTTTTTATCTCCTCCAACTGATAGTGAAACACCATGTACTCTTGCTGCACCTCTAGTTTATTGAGATTACAAGCCCTATCTAGTCATCACATGTGTGTTCTAATAAGCAAATCTGGATCTTTGACATACTTTTGTTTCTGATTGTTTTTCCTATTTTGTGCGTGCAATTTGATAGGGGCAGGAAGGGATACGTCCTCGCATGTTTAAGTCAGTTATTGCTGCGAACCATCCAGAATTTTCTAGCATGAGACAACAGGTAATGTTCTTTTCAACAATTCAACTCATAAGCTACAACAACCGTTTTTGTGCTGATTAAGGAGCATTTTTTTTTTCTATTTTATATCAATAACTATAGTATTTTGTTTGAAATAAGTGTCTTAACCTTATTCGGTTTGAAATGTGTTCATACAGGATGCCCTCGACTTCTTCCTTCACCTTATTGACAGAGTTGACAAGGCAAACCCTGGGAACCATGAGCTAAATCCTTGTTCCGGTTTCAAGTTCGTCGTTGAAGAGAGGGTCCAATGCCCTTCTGGGAAAGTTTCTTACAACAAACGGTCCGACTATATTCTTTCTTTGAGCATACCACTGCATGAGGCAACTAATAAAGGTAGCTTTTAAAATATTGACTCACTTCTAATTAAACATAATGTATTTTAGATCCTTGACATTTGTTGGACGTGCAGAGCAGCTAGAAGCTTTTAATGAGAAGAAAGCTGCAATGGACTTGGATGGAAAAGAAGTGTAAGGCATTCAATCATTTATAGTTCATCCGGTACCTAGTGAGTGTTGGCTTATGGATTACTGTGTTTCCATAACAGGTCTAATGAGGATATTGTCAGGCCTAGAGTCCCATTGGAGGCTTGCTTAGCGAGTTTTTCGGGGCCAGAGGAAATCCCGGATTTTTATAGCACTGCATTAAATTCGAAGACTACTGCCACTAAGTATGTACAATTTGAGCTCTTCAGTTTTAAAGGATAGCATGACATAAGGTTCTTGTATCGAAGAGCAATGCTTTGTTGCTATTCGACCAATGTGCTAGTTTTGTTTCCAATGAATTAATAAATATTTGGATATTAGTGATAATCTTATATATCAATGTTCATCAGTGGCTATAGTAAAGCTCATTTATACATGAAAAATCATTGGAGACCAGTTTTACTAGGGCAAAATGCAGTGTAGTTGTGTAATACTTTAGCAACTAAGCATGCCACCTCAGACCAATGAAGGTACCATGAATTAATTTCATGATCTGCACACCTATGCTTGACTTCCCTGATCAGTCTTAGTATTTGCATTTATTTTAATGCTTGACTTCCCTGAAGGTAGCAAAAATTGTGGAAAACCTCCTGGCATTAATTGATCCCTTTGTTGATTGAGTTTTCTTGATCAAAGAGCATATTTTGGGCTTGTTTGACACAGCTCAGCTTCACTAGTGAAGTTTTTTGTTGTTGTTGTTGTTGTTGTTGTTGTTGTTGTTGAAAAACAGCTTCACAAGCAGCTTTTTAGTGAAGCTGAGCTGTTTTGGAAAAAATGTTTGGCAAAATAGCTTCACCAACAGCTCATGAGGGAGAGAGCTGGGATAAGCTACTATTTTCAGCTTCACCCCAACTCATGTCTTTGTGAGAGGAGAAAAACAGCTTCACCCATGAAGCTGTTTTGGAAATGAGTGTTTGGAAAAAAAAAGGCCCTTTATTTCTATTTCTACACTGATGGTATGCACTGATGACAACACTTTATTTATTTGTATGGACTACTAGGTGTTTGACAAGTTTGTGTTATTTATGTGAATTGATGCTGAAGAACTATGTGATAGCTACTTGTTATCGTGTTAGCATGAATCGGGTTTTAATTAAAGGAAGAAATGTTTCATGCAGGACTGCTGGTTTCAACACCTTTCCTGATTACCTTGTGTTGCACATGCGCAAGTTTGTAATGGAAGCAGGATGGGTGCCAAAGAAACTCGGTAATACCCCCATCGCCGTTTATTTGAGCATAAATGCTGCATATTGAATTAAAGGTATTCAAATGATCAAATCCATTAGAGACTGCTTTCGTAGAGAGCTTCTGGCACAGCAATGTCCAGTGACCACATGACATTTCAGGCTGGTCTTAGCAAGTAATCCATCTTAGCCTTACCTACAACTCAGTTCAACTAGACCTGGTCCTGAATTTGATTAAAAAATCAGCTTGTATCAACAATATAATCTACAAATAATGATATTAGTTGGCAATATCTTTCTAGTATTTCAGCTCTGGTTTATCATTTCCTGTTCTGTGTCTGAGAGTAAGCATTAGTACTGATTTCTAGTTGTGCTTACTTACATGACCCACAACTCCATAATAATTCTGTCTGGGTAGTTTTTTCTTTCAATTTAGGATCACTTGGTCTTGACAGTTTATTTCTTCGCAGATGTTTATATAGATGTGCCAGATACGATTGATATCACACATATGCGCAGCAAAGGTGTACAGCCTGGGGAAGAGCTGCTACCTGAAGGAGGTCAGACTGTCATTCATTAGTTTTTTTCCCTAATTTTTTCTCTTCAGCTTTTGTGACTTTCAATGTACACTTTAGGTTCTGGTGACAACAATGCCGAGCCTGCTCACCCCGTTGCCAGTGAGGATATTGTGTCCCAACTTGCAAGCATGGGCTTCAACTACCTTCATTGTCAGAAAGCTGCTATTAACACATCAAACACAGGAGTTGAGGAGGCGATGAATTGGCTCCTCTCTCACATGGATGATCCAGGTTGGTTTGCCACTGCAGTTTTGTAGTTAATCATGCTTTTCATCATGAAATAATCAACTTGCAATTTAAAAGTCGAAATTTTGAGAGAAGAAACTGTTTTCCATCAAATTATTTTGTGATGCAGATATAAATGACCCAATATCAAAAGATTCACGTGCTTCTGAGCCGTCTGTTGATGAAGCAAGCCTTCAAACTCTCGTTTCCTTTGGATTTCAGGAAGATGTTGCCATAAAGGCCCTGAAAGCTTCTGTAAGATTCTCTTTTATATTTTGTTGTTCTGAGTAAACTATTTTAAGATTCTTAACCTTCAGAAAGTTAGCGATTGCTTATCTGTTCCCATTCTTGTCTCCTGATTCCAACGTTATCAATCATCCTTGCAATGTTCTTATCTCTTTTCTGGTGTGACTCTTGTTTTGATGTATATTAGGGTGGTAATATTGAGAAAGCTACCGACTGGATTTTCAGCCACCCTGAAGCATCGAGCTCAGCATCTGCTGATTCTTCCACTAGCAATGCAAATGCTGATGACACATACATTCCAGATGGAAGTGGCAGTAAGTTTCACTAACCCCTTTGTTTTGTTAGCCCGTGTAGTGGCACAATAATCATCTTGAACCATGTTGAATTTTTAAAGGTTCACTCTAATGTTGGCATTTAATCTATGTGCCTGCCTTGCTGATAGCTAATTAGGCACCATATTATCACAAAAGTAGATGCAAAAACTCAATTAGGCCACAGTTTGTTTTGTAACATTATTTGAAAAACCATGGAAATGATATGAACTTAGATAAAATAAGGTCCTATCTGGATCAGCATAGTGGTCAGATTCCAAACTTGCCCCATAGAACCTAACTGAGAGGTTCTATCTGGATCATCATAGTCGTTTTCTTGTTTGGTTTGAGATTTTGTTTACCTTAACAATGCTTTCTGACATGTACAGGATACAAGCTGATGGCGTTCGTGAGCCATATGGGCACCTCTACCCACTGCGGCCACTACGTAGCTCATGTCTTCAAAGACGGGAGGTGGACAATCTTCAACGACAGCAAGGTCGCAGCATCTGTTGACCTGCCCAAGGAAATGGGCTACCTCTATTTCTTTCAGAGGATTAGCAACTAGGCACCATCACACAGGCAAATACCGTCTCGACTGAATTCATAGTTCATGCACACAGTGAAAAGAATGGTGGGCTGTTAGGATGCTGTCATGCTGATTTTAAAGCGACTGTTTGCTCACATCCTTCCATGCTTGTTACCCACTGATCAACTGGGATATTTGCTCTTTCCTTGAGACAGCGAGTGGCAACAACTGGTTACATCTGTGCTTCATTATTGGCCCGGTGCGCTTGAACTACTGTAGAAGTATTTTTTAGCAAATAAATAGTGTTTTTTTTTTCTCACAACAAATCAGCATCAGCATAAGGCAAATTTCAGCGACAGCTATAGATTGGAAATAGGTGCCTCCACCACTGCCTCATTTTCACGGTGACGACTTCATCGGCTATCCGCTACTTGCTACGCTGTTCTACCTAATGTTGGACCTAATGTTGGTTATACACTAATTGCAGGAATAGAACATCGTCAATCAGAAGAATTAATCACTTCGAAAAAATCGAATTCACCGCTAGTCTGCTAGCGTACTCGATGTCAATATGACCATTTTTGAAGGGGCTGTAACATCCTTCACCATAAATAAAAAGGAATTTAGACCTACTTACATCGTCACTCTACTAAACTTACCCTGTTTCTTTTTAAACTGTCGCTATTGCATGGCTGCTATGATATCTGTGTAACTTTTTTAAATTTTACTAAGTTTGTAAAAATATTAACAACATTTATATCTTTATATAAGCTTATTATTAGGAAAAATAGATTAGTACTAATTATGTATCATTAATATATTAATATTTTCTTGTATATATTTGATTAACTTAGCTTTTTGGAGTTTCTGGAAAGTGATAACGGCAGTTATAAAAAAACAGAGGGAGTACTGTATAACAACGACAATCACATGTCATTCCTTCGTACCAACAAAATGAAATTCAATTCGAAATTAGTAATTGCTACTGTGATTTCGAAGCTACTAATCACTAAAAATTGGTTTTCGAGTTGTGATCTCATTCGGATCCCTACTAGCGGTACCATGCTAGCATAGTTAACACTAGTGTCATTCGGGGTGGACAGTTCCCTCGGCGTCGGGCGGCGCCGGGCGTGCTCCGGTTGCAATCGCGACGCCACCCGTGCGGCCGATGATTTCTCAACTCGAAACAAATTCGGAAACTTTTCCCCTTTTATTTAATGTTTTTTAAAAAAAAACGGAGACTTTCTGATCTTCCCGTATGCTCGCTGCCCTAGCAGGGGCGTGAGAATTCGAAACGAACTCGGGCGATTCCCGTCGTATAAATCTACGGCCGGTGTGCGATCAACGCGTCGGCACCCGCAAGATCTAGGACGACCATGGCTGTCACGGGGGAGCCCGGCGCGATGGCGCGGTTGCGGCAGTGGGTGCTGGCCAACTTCGCCTCGTCGTGGTTCCTCCTGGCGCCGCTGCTGGCGGCGTACGCGCCGCGGCGGCTGTTCCTGACCTACTTCAACCTCTTCCTCCGGCGCCACGCGCGGCGGGTCCTCACCGTCGTCGACCCCTACGTTAGCCTCGACATCTCGGAGAAGCCAGCCGCTCCCGCGTGGTGCTTGAGGAACCGGTCCGCAGGCGCGCGCGACAGCACCTTCGAGGAGGTGAAGGCGCGTGCTCGCAGGATGCCAGCGAGCTCCGCGCCGAGGGCGCCGAGGAGGGCGGCGGCCTCGTCATCAGCATGCGCGACGGCCAGGACGTGTCCGACGAGTTCCGGGGCGCCACGTTCATGTGGTCGTCCGTGACGGACGAGGCGTCATCGCAGGGCGCGAGGTGCAGCGCCTCACGTTCCACAAACGCCACCGCCGGCTCGTGATCGACGAGTACCTGCCGCAGGTCCGCCGGAGAGGCCGTTGTTGGAATGATCTCTCCACCGAGTGGCCCAACGGCCACTTGGGCCCTGGGTCACGCGTCCTGATCGGGGGCGCCCAACCCTAAATGGTTGGTGGGCCCCCGTCACACTGCGCTATAAAAACAGGTGGGGGCCGGCGGCTCTACCTACGAGGTTCGCCTGAGCCGCACTCCCCACCAACAAACCCTAATCCCGATCTAAGAGAGGGGCGCAGCCAGTGACGGGAAACGCCACCGACCGCGCCGCCACTACATCTCCGACTCCACGGCGATCCACTGCACCGAGATGGCCGGCACCAGCTCCAGCTCCATCGCCACTGGTCTTCCTTCGGATGGTTTGCACGCACCCTAATCCTCTCTCTCTACCTCTCGGATCCGGTAGACCTCATACTAGGTTCTTGTTGTTTATACCCGAATTGCAAAAGGTTCTACCCCACTGATCTACTCCATGAGATCCTAAAGATTCAACAATGGTATCGGAGGCCTTCTTAGGTGTAGATCTAGCTCTTGGGGAAAAGAAAGAAAAGAAAACAACACCAATTTCAAATCGGAAAGAGATTCCCCATATGAAACCCTAACCCTAGAATCTCAAATCCTAGCAAAGATGAGGATGAGCACGGGGTCATACTTGGCTCTTCAACCCGCTGGTGGCATCGCCACCACGCGGGAAAAGACCGCGTCGTCGGCCCTCGCTGGCGTGCGGGTGCACGGCCGAACCACGCCACAGTGCGGGCTCGGTCCGCAAAGGGCACCACCGTGGCTCCCCTCGATAGTGCCGCGCGCGGCTTCGACCGCACGCGTGCGCTGGCGAGAGGTGCAGCGGCAGAGCCGCCACCTCCACTTCCTACTCTGGCCGCGCATGCGTGGCTGCTGACTACACGGATAAAAGAGAGTAGGGAGGGAGAAAGAAGAGGACGCTAGGTGGCCGGATCTACTCCGGAGGATCTCCTCCTCGACGGCGCGGACGGCCGCCATGGCCGCCGCCGCTGTGGGTGCTGCTCACGGCGAGAGAAGGGAGGGAGGAGGTGGATTACTCTAGGGTTTTCAGGAGGTGACCGGCGCGGGAGGGGGGTTGTTTCTCCGAGAACGACGCTCCGCTGTTGATCGCGATGGACGGCCAGAATTATCTGGACCGGCGAACGGCCCAGGCGGGCAGCGCGGAAGGGCGAGAATCCCGGCCCAGGCCCAGGTTGCGACCTGGGCGCAGGAGCCGCAGCGCGAGCGCGCGCGTGAAGCGGGCCATGGGCCGCGCTTTGCTAGGCCGCCGCGTCAAAGAATCAAAGAATTCTATTTTTTTCAATTACCAGAAGCATAAATTGATGTTTTTTATCATTTTCGATTCAAATTTGATGCAAAATTACTGTGTAAATTCTTATCCAACGATATTATTTGTTCAGACAACAGTAAAGTGATTAAAGTGCTTCTGGAAAATATTATGAGACTGTTAAAAGTGTTTCCGCTGCGTACTTAATGTTATTAATTTCATTATTAAATTCGAACCAACGGGAGGATTTAATTTTGAAAATGGATATATTTACAGATTATTATAATATTGTTATTATTCTGACCAACGTTGATTAATAGCAGTATTATGATGTTATTATGTGGTTTTGTCATGCATTAATTCTATTTCTGTCCAACGGTGATCTAGAATTAGTGTAAAAAGGATAATTTTGTATGTTTTAATTTTGACCGACATTGGAATTAAAGCATGCAATTATTTTTGGTACTTATGTTCTCACTCTATATGATTTGTGTTTACAGGAGGTTACTCTTTGATGGGGTTTATTAAAGATATTTCACCCCTCAAAGGTGACAACTATACCGAATAGAAGAAGAAAATTGATCTCGCTTTTGTATTGGCCGAGGTGGAC
Organism: Saccharum hybrid cultivar R570; assembly: GCA_038087645.1. Classification (NCBI taxonomy): domain Eukaryota; kingdom Viridiplantae; phylum Streptophyta; class Magnoliopsida; order Poales; family Poaceae; genus Saccharum; species Saccharum hybrid cultivar. Next base: position 5,892,951 of record JAQSUU010000091.1, on the reverse strand, counting down.
TGGGTGGTCACCACACCATGCCCTACTGAACCAGTGGCACCGGTGAGGGACGCCAGTGAGTCTGATGCTGAATGGCAAAAGAAAGAAAGGGACCATGCTCCCATACAGATGGCATATGACCTACAAAAGCAAAAGTGAGTCAATGTCAACAAAAAGTGTGTTGCTGTCATAAAGAACACAATTGAGCCTACCATAATGGGCTCAATCCAAGAGTGTGACACTGTCACAGAATACTTAGAAAGGATAAAGAGTCAGTTCTATGGCTCTTCAAAGACATATGCTACTCAGCTGATAAAGCAGCTGGTAACAGAAAAATACACTGGAGGTGCACATGACAATGGCATAAGAGAGCACATATAAAAAATAAACCATTTGAACAACAAGCTAAAACCAATGGATCTGGCTCTTACGGAAGAGTTTCTTGTCCATTTGATTTTTGCTTCTTTACCAAAAGAGTTTGACACATTTGTTGTCAACTACAACATTCAGCCCGAGAAATGGGATCTAGAACGTTGTATGGCGATATGTGTGCAAGAGGAAGAGAATAAAGGCCGCCAATGTTGATTCTCTCAATTTTGTTAAAGATAACAAAAGAAAGAATTTCAATGCCAATGCCAACTCTCCCTCAAAGCCAAAGGGCAAGGGTCCCATGCAGCATCAGCCTCAGCAAAATAGGTTTGCAGTGAACAAAGATCAGTGCCTCTACTGCAAGAAGGAGGGACATTACAAGAAAGATTATCCTGAATTCTTAAAGATGATCATGGCAAAGAAAGGTGAGAACATTATTACGTTCATAAATGAATCCCTGTATGTACAGTATTCGAAATCTACTTGGTGGATTGACTCAGGTGCAACTGTTCATGTTGCTAATTCATTACAGGGATTCCGTTCGACGAGGACTACGCAAAGAAGCGAAAGACACGTTAAAGTCACGAATGGTGTCCAAGCAGATGTTGAAGCTGTTGGTGATGTTCCTTTAGAGCTTGCTGATGGTTTTATTCTTTTGCTTAGAGATATTTTATTTGTTCCTTCATTATAGAGAAACTTGATTAGTGTGTCATGTTTGGACAACGATGGATTTGATTGCCATTTTGGAGATGGCAAATATGAGATATTGTGTAATAATGAATGTGTTGGCCTTGCTTTTCAAAAGCAAGATCTTTATTTGTTATTACTTCATGAAAATGTGAATTCCGTATGTGATGCGAATGAAAACGTATCCTCGTTTGTGAATGCAAATAGAAAACGAAAGAGAACTCAAAATGCGTCGTCGAAATTATGGCACTATCGTTTAGGCCATATTTCGAGGGGGAGAATAGAGAGACTAGTTAAGAATGATATTCTTCCTCTATTAGAGTTCTCAGACCTTGAACAGTGTAGAGAATGTATTAAAGGAAAATACACAAAGCAAATTAAAAAGGATGCTAAACGAAGCATAGGAATTCTACAGATAATTCACACGGACATCTGTGGTCCTTTTCTTGTGAAAAGTGTGGATGGTTTTGACTCGTTCATAACATTCACAGATGATTACTCCCGTTATGGTTACATTTATCCAATTAAAGAAAGAAATGAAGCGTTGGATAAATTTAAAATATTTAAGACTGAAGTTGAAAATCAGCATAATTTAAAGATTAAAGTCGTCCGGTCTGATCGTGGTGGGGAGTACTACGGTCGGCATACCCCATATGGCCAAGTTCCTGGACCCTTTGCAAGATTTCTACAGGAAAAATGGTATAGTAGCCCAGCATTCTACACCGGGCGAACCTCAGCAGAATGGAGTAGCTGAGAGGCGTAACCGTACCTTGATGGATATGGTGCGTAGTATGATGAGTTACTCTGACTTGCCATTGAGTCTATGGATGAAGGCATTAAAAACCGCCATTCATATTCTAAATAGAGTATCAAGTAAAGCGGTGCCCAAAACACCATATGAGTTGTGGACAAGAAGAGAACCCTCACTAAAACACTTACGTGTGTGGGGGAGTCCTGCTGAGGCAAAAGTGTTTAACCCAAATATTGGGAAGCTAGATCCCAAAACAGTTAGCTGCCATTTTATTGGCTATCCTGAAAAGTCAAAAGGTTTTCGTTTCTACTGTTCAGACAGATACACAAAATTTGTAAAAACGAGACACGCTGTTGTCTTAGAGGATGAAATGATAAGGGGGAGCATGGTGACTCGAAAAATTGTTCTTGAGGAGAAGCGGGTATGTGTGCCCACTCCGATGATTCAGGAACCATTCTTTGAACTACCTGTTCTAGTTACACCAACAGTGCCAAATACTGTAGTGCCAACACCTGTTGTCAGTTCTCCTGTGGTGACAGTAAATAATGATGAGAAACCTGTCCTTCAGGAACCTATACAAACTAATGCCACAGATGAGGGGGAGCAACAACAGCCCCAAACTGAAGATGTGCCAAATGTGGAGGCCCCGAGAAGGTCCCAAAGAGTTAGAAGATCAGCTATACCTGATGATTATAAGGTGTATAACACTGAAGAATTTTAAATAGAGGGTGATCCCACTTCATTTGAAGAAGCCATGAGAAGCGATAATTCATCCAAGTGGCTTGAGGCCATGGAAGATGAAATAAAGTCAATGAGTACCAATAAAGTTTGGGACTTAGAACCTATTCCTAAAGGAGTCAAGACAGTAGGCTGTAAATGGGTCTATAAGACAAAACGTGACTCCCAAGGGAATATTGAAAGGTTTAAAGCGCGACTTGTGGCAAAAAGGTTTCACACAAAGAGAAGGGATTGATTACAATGAGACGTTTTCTTCAGTCTCATGTAAAGATTCCATCAGAATTATAATGGCATTAGTGGCACACTACGATTTAGAGTTACATCAGATGGATGTAAAAACGGCATTCCTGAATGGGGATCTGGAGGAAAATGTTTACATGGCTGAACCAAAAGGTTTTGTCGTGGAAGGAAAAGAACGAATGGGATGCCGCTTAAAGAAATCGATTTATGGGTTAAAGCAAGCTTCAAGACAGTGGTATTTGAAGTTTGACAGAACAATAAAGAATTTTGGGTTTAAAGAAAATGTTGAGGATAATTGTGTTTATGCAAAGTTTAAGAATGAAAGGTATATCTTCCTAATCCTGTACGTAGATGATATCTTACTTGCTAGTAGTGATGTCCATCTACTACTGGAGACAAAGAAGTTTTTATCTTCAAAATTTGATATGAAAGATCTTGGTGAAGCGTCTTTTGTTTTGGGCATAGAGATTCACCGAGATAGAAGTAAAGGGGTATTAGGACTATCACAAAAGGCATACATAGAAAAAGTTTTAAAGAAATTCAGTATGCATAAATATAGTGCATCACCTGCACCCATGGTCAAGGGCGACAGATATGAGGATTTTCAATGCCCAAGGAACCAATACGAGCTCAATCAAATGAAAGTGGTTTCATATGCTTCTGCTGTCGAAAGCCTACAATATGCTCAAGTGTGCACGCGCCCTGACTTAGCTTTTGTTACCGGGTTGCTTGGCAGATTTCAAAGTAATCCAGGAATTGAACACTGAAAACTGGTAAAGAAAGTCTTACGATATTTGTAAGGTACGAAAGACCTTATGTTGACGTACAGAAAATCAGATTCTCTCCAGATAGTGGGGTATTCGGATTCTGATTATGCGGGAGATGATAGAAAATCCACGTCAGGATATGTGTTCACTCTCGCAGGAGGAGCAATTTCATGAAAAAGCTCAAAACAAACCGTCACTACATCGTCCACAATGTATGCCGAGTTTGTAGCGTGTTATGAGGCAACGGGGCAGGTGAACTGGCTAAAGAAGTTCATACCCGGTTTGAAGGTGATCGACAGCATACATAAGCCACTAAAGTTATACTGCGATAATAATCCAACAGTACAGTACGCTCACAACAATAGGTCAAGTGGTGCTGCCAAACACATTGACATAAAGTATTATGTTGTGAAGGATAAAGTCCGGGATCAAATTATAAATCTTGACCATATAAGCACTGAAAAGATGCTCGTGGATCCGCTTACAAAAGGCTTACCACCCAACGTGTTCAGAGAACATGTAGCCGACTTGGGTTTAAGGGAAAGCCTATAACTCTTGGACTATAATAAAGGGAGCAAAAGTTAAAGTAATTGTTTCGGATCAGAGACGTGCATTGTAGCTGTCAAATCTATCGGCGATTGACCGTGACGATGAAACATGCTCTATGCATTTATCTGTGATGGAACGAGTAAAATGAAAAGTGTTAAAGTTAAAGGTTAAAGTGAAAGATGAGATCAAGGAGGAGAATGTTGGAATGATCTCTCCACCGAGTGGCCCAACGGCCACTTGGGCCCTTGGTCACGCGCCCTGATCGGGGGCGCCCAACCCTAAATGGTTGATAGGCCCCCGTCACACTGCGCTATAAAAATATGTGGGGGCCGACGGCTCTACCAATGAGGATCGCCTGAGCCGCACTCCCCACCAACAAACCCTAATCCCGATCTAAGAGAGGGACGCAGCCAGTGACGGGAAACGCCACCGACCGCGCCGCCACTACATCTCCGACTCCACGGCGATCCACTGCACCGAGATGGCCGGCACCAGCTCCAGCTCCATCGCCACTGTTCTTCCTTCGGATGGTTTGCGCGCACCCTAATCCTCTCTCTCTACCTCTCAAATCCGGTAGACCTCATACTAGGTTCTCGTTGTTTATACCCGAAATGCAAAAGATTCTACCCCACTGATCTACTCCATGAGATCCTAAAGATTCAACAGCCGTGAGGTCCTCTTCGGCAACCGCCGCCGCAGGCTGTACAGCAACAACAGGATCTCACAGTTCTCGTGCTACGACGATGACAACGCGTGGAGCTTCGTCAACTTCGACCACCCGACGACGTTCGAGACGCTGGCCATGGACCCGACCAAGAAGAAGATCATGGACGACCTCGACGCGTTCCGGAACAACAGGGACCTCTACCGGCGCACCGGCAAGCCATGGAAGCGGGGGTACCTGCTCTACGGCCCGCCGGGCACATGCAAGTCCACCATGATCGCGGCCATCGTCAACCACCTCAATTACGACATCTACAACGTGGAGCTCACCATCGTGAACAACAACGACGACCTCCGCAAGCTCCTCATCCAAACAACCAGCATGTCCGTCATCGTCATCGAGGACATCGACTGCTCCCTGGACCTGACGGGCGACCGGAGGTCCAAGAAGAAGAATCGATCCCGCAAGGACAGCAATGTGACGTTGTTCGGCCTGCTCAACTTCATCGACGGGCTGTGGGCGGCTTGCGGCGGCGAGCGGATCGTCGTCTTCACGACCAACCACGTGGACTGGCTCGACCCGGCGCTCATCCGGCGGGGCCGGATGGACATGCACATCGAGATGTCCTACTGCGGCTTCGAGGCGTTCAAGACCCTGGCCAAGAACTACCTCGGCATCGACGCGCACCCGCTGTTCGGCGCCGTCGAGGAGCTGCTGACTGAGGTGGACATCACGCCGGCCGACGTCGCCGAGTGCCTCATGACAGCCAAGAACGCCGGCTCCGAGGAGGATGCCAGTCTTGAGTACCTGATCGAGGAGCTGAAGAGGAAAAGGGAAGATGCCAAGGCTTCGGCGGAGGCAAACGCGGCCAAAACGGACAGCGATCAAGCCGTAAAAGAAGATGATGAGCGAAAGTTAGAAGATTCAGGAGAAGAGGATGAAGATTCGGAGTCCTCGGAAGAATCTGATGATGAGTAGTCATACATACATATACACCAACAAACAATTGACTAAAGTTTTTTTCATGAGTAGTATACCTAGATAGAGTTGCAGTTATCTGAAGATGGTTCAGTTCTGACTGATAGTGTGTTTATACGGAGCTGGACTTAGATTTTTTTTTTCCAAACGAGTAACCTCATTTCCATTATGATATAACTGAAATACAGATTCAGCAAAGAGCTGGACTTATATAGTGTCTTCGAACAATTGGTTATTATTTTTCGAGCAACGCACTTTTGTTTCATTTATTCATCACCAGTCCAGGTAGCTTGATCGCGATCAACCAAGCTGGTTACAGACCCCGGGAGGGGATCAAGCATTCAAGCCACACACAACCATGCCTTTGGCACCATGAAACATTTCCGATTTCTCTGCAAAATGATCAGAATCACTGCTAGACAACATGAAATGTTTTGGATTCTTCACTGCTAGACAACATGAAGTGTTTTTGGATTCTCAAGGAGAAACGATCAGAACAGATTCTTATTTTTGTACTGCAAAGAGAAACAGTCTGACCTTAGTTTCACCCGATTCAAATAATCCAGCCAGCTAAGCAAAAGATTCCGTAAATTGATTCTGATTTATTGGAGAAACATTTCCATAAAGAATATGAATCTAGAACGTTCCTGTGAGAATATAGAACCCTATCAAACACGCAGTTCAGCATCTTCCTTGAGAACATGTTCTAGCTCTGTTGCTTGACAGAACTTCTTGACAGATTTGCATTTGATGAAACAGTTTCCGCAATCCTCATTTAGCTTTGGGCACACTGATCATCAGTCGTGCTCAATATGTACATAGCAAAAGTTATGTATCTAGAAAACTAAAATGAATTACAAAGAGAGTAAAGAAGCAACGTATAAAAAGCAACAACAAACAACAGTGCTCTCTGTTTCAAATAATAAGTTGTTTTGTCCTAGATCAAAACTTTCTAACTTCAACCAAGTTTATAGAAAAATATTTAACATCTACTATGTCAACTAAATATAGTATCAAAATATATTATGTGGGGTGTACAATGAATCTTGTTTGATGTTGTAGATCTTTCTGGATTTTTCTATGATTTTGTTTAAAGAAATAAGAGTCTAGAACAAAGCTAAAATGACCTACAGTTTTGAACGGAGAGGGCAATGACTACTTCATATCTTCCTCCAACCAAACTAATCGCGTTTAAAATTTTATGATCTTGGGTGGAAGCTTTTAAAATTTTATGATCATGTGAGTTAGTCGCCTCACAAATTTTATGATCTTGGGTGGAAGCTTTTAAAACTACTTCATATCTTCCTCCAACCAAACTAATCGCGTTTAAAATTTGCCTAAGTAACTGTATTTAAAGTTCGAACAACGACATTTATTTTTTTTCAATATATATTATACTTGACTAAAATTCAGAAGACTTGGTTGCGTGAGGCCGCGCGGCACAATTCAGTGGAGTTGTGTGGGCCAGCAAATGGCAGCTCTGCGGTTATTGGACCCGGTGGGCCAGAAAGCAAAACAAGACGTGAGGCCCACCAAATGCCGCGCAGTCGAGGCCCACAATGCCCGCGCACAACAACACAACCCCCATCGCTGGCCGATCGATTTGATCTGACGCTGACGCGGACGGCGTCGCCGCCGCGCTGCTGTGCAGCGGCTGGACCTGGACCCTGGTCCTCCCTGGCCCGGCCATCCGTTGTCGTCTCCTGCGCGACACTTGGACAACCTGCCGGATCCTACGTCCGCCTGTGAAGCGCTGAGTCTCCGATGTCCACAGGACCACGAGCAGAGCAACACGTCATGACCCAACGGACGGAGTCTCCCAAAAGCACATACAGCTGTCACAAATCCAGAGCCATCGAGTTTGCATGGATACCGTATCCATTGAACTTTTTTTTGCAGCGCACATGCCCTCCGCTCCGGCCGCAAGCGTCGTCCCGTCGCGTCGTGGTCGTGAGAGCCTGCTCTGCTGGCTGCTTGGTCGACTGCTCGTCTCGTCGTTCTGCCGCGGAGACGCCCACACGGCGTGGTTCGGTCGGGCTCGGGCTGTGGGCTGTCCCGTCGTCCGCGCGGGGCAGGGCAGGGCAAGCCGCCTGTCCGCCTCGCTCCCGTGCCGATCAATACAGTACGTGTCGATCGCACGCCGCCGCTGTCTCTGTCCGGACATGCGCTCGGGCCCATCCCGCTTGCCTTTGTCTCTCGCCAGCCTGCGGCCGGGGAAGGACCGGCACGCGCTTTCCGGCAGCATTAACGAGCACCGGTCCGGCGCTGGAGAGTCGGCGCAGCCACGCACGTGGTGGTGGTCGCCGCCCTCCCTCCCCGCGCCCGCCGGCGTGCCTGCCGTTCATCAAGGCGGCTCTGCTCTGCTGCCTGCTTTACCCAGTAGAGCAGCGCTCGGTCCAGCAGGCCGGCACCGTTTGTAGTAATTCGAAGTAGCAGTGCCAGTGTAGGCAGCACGTGCTGGAATTCGGAGTCGTCACGCCGGCTATACGTGGATCAATGCCGATCGCCAACTTTTGTCAAAAAAAAAAATGCCGATCGCCAACCAGCGGCGCGTTAGGTCGGAGCCGGCCGGTGCATTGCTCTCGGCGCCGGTCCCTTCAATGCCGCCTACATGATCCATCCGTCCCGCCCGGAAAAATAGTCAGCGTGCCGGTCCCTTCAATGCGGCTGGTTCACGTCGTAGTCGGCCAGGCGTGGTGTTGTGTTCGTGGCAGGACCAGGCCACCAGGGGAGGGAGAGGAGATGACCCCGGTGCGGGTTGGGGCTCGGGACCCTTTTCAGGCAAGCGAGTCCCCGCCGCTGCATGCACCGAGGCAGTTTCAGGCGCTCATCAGCTTTTGACATGGGGCAAGCAAGAGGCAGCAGCCGCAGAAGCCAATCAGCTAGCTAGACAACTCGATCTCCACACCTTTGCATTGCGATCGATCCGCGGGCTGCTGCTGTCACTCACCCACCGCGCGTGTCCATTGGCACGAGAGACAGACAGAGGACCCCCTTTGGGACGCCGCAGGAACTTGGGATCACGACAATTTCTCATGTATGTACATATATGGTCCGTGGACGCGGGATCCGTTGTTGTACTCCTATGTGCGAGCGACATGGAGTATACTCCTACAGGTTGTTGGGATCAGCCACCATGCACTATTATTACTCTATTATACACGTACCAGCTAACCGCCAGCAGCTACCACTACAGCAGTGTTGAGGTCGCTGGTTAACTGAATCCCTGGGCATCATCACTCATCACTTCATCAGCACGCATGTGCTCAGTCCATGGGAGCAGCGCGGGGCGACGTGTACCGTGCTGGGGTCATGGCTTTTGTGCAGCGGACTAGCGGAGCGTAGGTCTCCGGCCGGTTGCATCAGCGCGCGGTTGAGCGTTGAGGACGTAGTTATAGGTTCCTGAAACTAAGGCGCGCCTAGATTGTGGTTGTGGACCTGCCTACGCTTGCCGAGATGTGAAAGCAACAGACTCATCAACACAGCTAAATCTGTTCACACTAACAAACAGAAATTAAAGGGTGATGCCCAGCAGGTTTAATACATGGATGGTGACGCCTCCCATCCACTTTTTTCTTTCTATTTTCCTGCTTGTTTATGAACAATCGTCTTGCATTTTATTTAGGGCTCGTCCGTTTAGCCGGATTCCTGTCCAGGATTCATTCCACCTCATCAAAGGCTACATAAATATTCCTGGTGGAATCCTTCCAGAGCATCATTCCCTAACAAACAAACAATGCCTTATTGGAAATAGTCCCAGGTGTTGCATGCATGGCATTTTTGTTTTTCTAGTGACAGTGAGTAGTTATTATCCATTAGATCCATCGTACATATTCCGCGCCTCAACTTTCTTGCCATTTCTGTCAGTCAGGCGCATGCGCATAACACCCTCCGATCCAAGCTGGCCTGGTAGGAAATCTGCACTTTGTTCCTCTTTGAACCTTTATTTTGAAGAAGCGCTTAAGTTCACTTCAGCACTCTTTTTTGAACTTTGAGGACGGTGTCCGTTTCTATCGTGTAGCAAAAAAAAAAACTAAGAGTATAGCCCTGTAAGGTCATAATCGCGCGAGGGGGGTGGTAACTTAGGTTAGTCTCAGTGCTAGTTTCATGTCCCAGTTTCCAAAATTACCATATGTTGGAAACAGTGCTGAAGAGTTTCATCTCCATAAAACTATCTCTACTCCCATAAAACTTTTATCAGCTCTCTCTTTATAAATATAGTGCTATGCCAACATATTTAATGCCTATGAAACTCTACGAAACTCCCATTGAATTGGCCTAACAAGTACTCCAATTGATGTCATAAAAAATGGTTCACATAATTAAATGTTATCCTCATAAATGGTTCAATTGATGCCATCCTACAAAATACGGCCCTCCAAGAGGCAGTTGCACGTCGATTATTGTTGTTACGCTGAAAGAGGATTAATCTATTTTAATTAAAAATATTTTTTTAGGAGTAGAGAGATCACTTGGTTTCATTAAGTATGACTCGTTGGTGTTAGGCAAGCAATAAGTGGTCAAGTGGAGGCACAATGCTAAGTAAGGATAGTAGGGGCAAGTTCAATCAAGAGGGAGGGGATCCAGGGTAAAGTAAAATACACCTTTTATGAGCATGTACATTCATGTGATACACAATTAGATCTATGTCGGAGAATGTCTATCTATGTCATACTCTTCATGAATCTCAAATCATATCCAACGATGGATCACATGAGAGCACATATTCTTGAGGGCAAAATTTCCTTTAAAGGGAAACAAAGTTGGTACACAGAGTGTTGGATCTTGATCCAACAACCATGGACAAGTGGCCACTAGACCTAAAATGCTTGAGTGATGTCTAAATAGTGTCTTATTTTTGTTTAGAGCTTTACTCGTCGTGCTCCTTTTCAAACAACACCACATGGTAAAAACAATAAAGTGGAAGAAAACGAATAGAGAGATTGGAAAAGAGACGAGCAGGAGTAGGGGGAAGGGCAATGGTGGCGATATACAATCGGAGGAAACGGAGGCACACACAATGGGGGTGATAATAGGATTGCATTATACGTGGATAGGTGGGGTGTAGTATTTTCCCTTTTGAAAAACAACCAAGAAAATATTTACTGGACATATCACAGAGGAGAAAACAGTTAGGGGAAAAATGGCACATGTGCCCCTACAAAAGGTGTCATGACGTATAATAACTGTACTTTGAAATCTGGAAACAACTAAACCTATAGGTGGGCCAAGAGCCAGAATTGCACTAACCGTGAAATAAATCTTGAACCTTAGAACTACACTTAGAGTAGAATATTAGATCTGAAATACCTGATTGTTATCTAGACCGTTCCTTTTTACCTTTTTATATGTAGAGCATATTCTTTATGCTGATTTTCAGATCATGCCATATGAAACCACTGATAGGCTGAGACTCTAAATTTTATTGCTTTTTAGAAAGAAACAAAAGGGTCTACTATCACCAAGTCCTTCGTTCGTAGTGCCTGGTCACTAACTAGTTTGAGCAGGTGAAAAATAAACTGTAGAAGAAAAAAAAATAGTCTGTCTACTGAACAAACGGTTGTTTTGAGGCTTCCTGACAACCGGTTGTTTCAAATGGACAAAACAACCAAAAACAAAGAAAAAAAAACGGTTGGTTTCTGGCTGCCTGACAACTGGTTGTTTCAAAGGCAAAAAACAACCGATGTTGAGGCTTCTTGGCAACCGGATGTTTCAAAGGCAAAAAAACAACCAAACAGACCAGACAAACAAACAGATGAAATTGACAATTTGAAGAATACATAATCAAAACAGAGAGTTCAAAAAGAACAACCGTGAAGGTAACCAGATGGTCTACTATTCAATGTTAAAAACAATACTCCCTCCGTACCTAGATTTGTTGACGTTTTAGGCAAAGAGCTTGTTTTCGCAAAGGTTGATGCCGTGGCTTCGCGGGGTGAAATTTTGACGTGGTTGCCCCTGGCCATGCGCCTCTCCCTCGCTCCGTCTCCAGTCGCAGCCACGCCTCCCTCGCTCCCTCGCTCCGTCTCGCAGAAAGAATCCTCCACACAACAGCTAGCTTCTCAAGCAACACCTGCAATAAGGGTAAATAAACCCTGAGTACATAATGTACTCGCAAGACTTACCCGACTGGGAATATATTTCCCGACTCTCAAGAATTATGAAAGGCTTTATGGCTTGTGGTTTCTTGTTGCGGAAAGCAATATTAAGAGTGCGTCCTTATTTCATTAGGTTCTTAGCAGCCATGTTAAATTTATTTTTTCCACCTGCTATGTAAGCACCTGTTCTATCATCAAACAAGGGTGGAGCAATCAGAAGCCTTTTTCCATCTTTCATATGTCAGTTCTTACTACGGTGCCAGATCGTAGTCAAGCCGTACCGTCACGTAGAAACGGCGATTCGTGAATCAACGTGCCTAGCTGGGTACCCCGAAAAACACACGCCTCGCTTGTACCCCAGGCACAAGCAAGACCAACTCGTTCCCCTCCTGTCACGGGTTTCCAGGTCCCCGTCCAAACTTGGACTCCTAGCTCTCGTACTTGAGGCCCGGCCTCAATACGGTGCTAAGACCTCCACCTATCCCCGCCTCCAATCAGTCGGTCCGAAAAGAGCCGGAGCCCATGACAAGAGAGTAACAAGTCTTCCTAGCCCCCATCCGCTAGTACATGCTCGGGATAATAAATCTGTGACTTGACCAGGGTCCATGCAACGGACGATCCTTAATTGACACGAACAGGGAAATAGTGCAACCAAGCTATGCCCCGTGGCCGCGGGACACAACCTGTTACACCCACCAAAACTCATACCACATCCCTGCCCGGTTACCATTTCCTTTTCCATTATTTTATCATGAATGTAATAATAATAATAACCATCTATTGTGAGTAAGGACAGGTTACTCACGCTACCGATGAACCTAAGCAAAGCAGCTACACGATCCTGTACTAGTAAGACTCATGGGTAGATATAGATATATGCATGTGGGTATCATAAAATTCCTGCAACTTAAATGCACAACATTTATATATATAACGATTTGCAAAATAAGGGTTATGCACCGGGGCTTGCCTTGGGCAGGCGGGGTGTCATTGAAATCAGTCAGTGATGGCTCCGGGATCTCTTCTGGTACGAGAATCTCCTCCTCGTACTCCTCGACGATCTCCTCGTACTCCTGATCTCCCGCGGTGACGAACTCCACCAACTCGTTCTCTATATGCATGCGATGATGATGATGCAACAATTTAGTAATTAGGCAACAACAACTCTTACAATTAGAACACATAAACTATACTAACAAGATAGCTCTAATGACCAAGCTAATAACTTACTATCACCCTTGTCAAACTAAGATTAAGCTTACCACCAAGTGTTTTATTTATAATTCACTACTATGTTCTCATTCCTTTTAATTGTTAAAATATATATAGCTACATACCTAACAGTCTTGTTTAGGTCTATAAACTTTACAGCAAGTACATAATAGCTCCAAGAACCTACTATAACATTCTCAAGGTCACCGCTATCATGGTTTTACCACAAAAATTCTTACAAAAACTACCTTCATAAAATTAAGCATTCTCAATTAATTTGATGGTTCCTAAAGTCAACGTATATATACGCACAACCTAATTATACCGACAAATAGAGCTTAATTCCAGGAGTCTAACAAAATTTATTTCATGAATTTAGGACACCTACATGATTTATCATAACACACCAAATATAATGTCAAAACCAATTTAGAAAACATTTCTTAATTTGCTAGAAAAGGAAAAAGACTTTCCCCAACGCGGCCCATGTAACACCCTCGGTGTTACATTGTAATGTTTTGCTAAAACATCGCAGGAGCATCTTGTAATTGTGCATATGTGTGTAAATTGGAGTATAAATCAATATACGATATTCGAAACGTTTATCCGAAACAAGAAATAAATACTGAGTTTCATGTCGCTTTATACTATTTAGTATTCTAAACGAATTGTTATCAAATAAAAATGATGTAGAGCGTGTATGTGAACTTTATTAAAATTTGTAGTACGTACTCAGTAGGCGACAGTGGAACAGGTAAGTCAGAATTGGAATTCGACGCGAAACCGTTCGAAGTTTAAGTCTTTTTGCGTAAGTTATAAAGGGGTCGACGAAGCCACTTTTGGTAATTTGTAGAAGAACCGTGCACGTCATCTGCTTCGGACAAGCCATCACTGACCATGGTCACCACTGTGCCTTGGTTGCCTGCCACCGCACGCAAGCCCACTGGGCACGGGTCATGTCAGCTCTGCCTCGCCGTCGCGTCGCACCGTGCCTTGGTCGCGCTATACGCCGCCGTCGCCGCGCTGGTGCTGCTCTCATTTACTCGCTCTAGCGGCACGCACGCGGAACGATCGCCTCACTGTCTCCGTCGTTTTGTGCACGGGTACGTTGCGTTGACGACCATGTCTGTGCCAGGCCATGCCACACCAGAGCCCATGTCTTCGTTGAAGCCATGGCCAACGGTACCTCTTGCTTTCAATTCGACGTGACCGTAGAGCGTTAATAAAATTCGTCGCATCCTTGGCTCCGCAAGACAGCCAGCAGCTTGATTGACACTACCTTGCCCATTGTAGCACTCACTGTGCTTCAATTTTGGAAGCACCGCTCCGCCCGCTTCATAAGGACGAGGTGAACTGCGCCGTCGTCCCTCCACTGAACCAGAGCATACCAGTTCAATTCACTGCACTGCTAGCTTCTCCTCCAGCTGCTCATCGCACTGCCCACTTCTTTCAAAGCTCCACCGCCGTTTTGCGTCTTCTTCGTGGTCGGCGGAACCTCGCCCGAGCAGAGTAGCAGGCGACCAGCGGTGCGTTACTGTTTATCTTAGTTTGCTGATATCATCATAACGTCACCCCTACGTCACACGTGTTTGTGGCCGCTTTTCATGTAGGAAAATAAAGTCATAATACGTTGAAATACGCCACTGTGGGCCGCTGCCGCTGCTGCCGCTGCTGCCGCCGCTGCCGCGCCCGCGTGCCCGCCCGCTCGCGCCTGCCCGCGTCGCGCGCGCGTCTGCCGCGCTGGGCCGCGCCCACGTGTCGCGCGCTGCTGGGCCACGCGCTCGCCGCCGCGCTGGGCCGCGCGCTTGCTCGCTCGCCCGCTGCTGGGCTGCCCTGCCGCGCCGGGCCGCGCCCGCGCTGCCACTCGCCGCTGGCCCTGCGCTGGGCCGCGCCCGCTGCTGCGCCGCTGCTGGTCCGAGTCAAGCCGTGGGCCGCGAAACATGTTTCGGTTTCTTTATTTCCTGAGAATAGAAATGCTTAGTTATTTTAGTTATGAATCCAACTTCGATAAATCGTAGTAAATGGTGTAGATGTCCAAAAATAGTGAAACCAAGTTGTTAGGCTCACAAAAATACCATTTACTTATTAGTACAATTAGATTGCAGTTAGCTGTTATGATGATAGGCTCATAAATTTTAATTAGAAAGTTTAGCTTTATATAGATTAATATTGGTAGGAATTATTGTAGCAAATCGGTAATAGTTTTAGCTTTGAAAATTTTACAGTAGGCCCGCCAGGAGTTTATGTGCTTGCTGTAAATTTTGTAGCATTAGAAGGTATTGCTAAATAAAATAGCTATTGCCCTTGTTTTTTTTGTATATAGCATAAATTAGCGTTAGGAGTAAAAATACCGGTAGTTGCTATCTTGATGAATGCCATACTTCATACTTGTTGGCGATAACAATAGACAACTTAGTATGGTGGTCGGTAGCACTAGCTTAGTAGTTAAATTGATGTATTTTTAGTTTAAGAGTTGCTGTTATCTTAGTGTTAAACATTGCATCATTGTTTCATGTAGATCACGAACTGGTAGACTTCGTGCCCGTTGTCGAGCCGGAGTACGACGAGGTGATCGAGGAGTACGAGGAGGAGATCTTCGCACAGGAGGAAGCCCATGAGCCTGTTAGTGCTGACTTTGCTGACCCGGCACCTGCCCAAGGCAAGCCCCGGTGCATAACCCCTATTTTAAATGATCACTGAATATATTTATATGATATGCATTTACGTTACAGGCATTGTTTTTTAGAAACTATATGCATAAATATATCCACCATGAGTCCTACTAGTGCAGGTCGGGTAGCTGCTATGCTCAGGATGTCGGTAGCGTGAGTAACCTGCTGTTACTCGCAAATAGGTGATTACACTATGATATCATGATGAAATAATGGAAAGGAAAACTGGTGACCGGACAGGGATGTGGATTTGGTACTGGTGGGTGTGAGGGGTTGTGTCCTGCGGCCAACAGGGCATAGCTCAGTTACATTTTTTTCCCTGTCTGTGTCGATTAAGGACCGGTCGTTGCATATGACTCTAGGCAAGTCACAGATTATTGTCCCGAGCACATACTTGGGTATGGGCGTAGGGAAGGCTTGCTGCTCTCTTGTCGCGGATCCGGCTCTTTCCGGACCAACTGATGGGAAGAGGAGGTGGTGGAGGTCCTTGCACCGCACTGAGTCCGGGACTCAGGATGTGGGGGCTTGGAGTCCAAGTTTGGACGGGGACCTAGACACCCGGGACAGGAGAGTGGTGGGTTAGTCCTGTTTGTGCCTAGGGTACAAGCGGGGCGTGTGTCTTCGGGGCACCCAGCTGGGCACATTGATTCGCGAATCGCCGGGTTATCCGGTACAGCTTGTCTGCGGTTTAGCACCGTAGTAAGAACTGGAAGTGAAAAAGGAGAAGGAACAATATCGATTGCTCAACCCTTGCTTGAAAGTAGAACAGGTGCTTATATACATTGACTAGATGAAAACTTAATCCGGCTGATGATAATAATAATGTATCAATAAGGACTCACTATTAGTATTGCTTTTTGCTAAAAGAAAACCAACAACCATAAAGCCTAGCATATTCCTTGGAGTCAGGAAAGTATTCCCACTGATCGGTTAAGTCTTGCGAGTACATTGTGTACTCAGGGTTTATTTACCCCTGTTGCAGGTGACGCTTGAGGAGTTCCTTGTGTGGAGGATCCATCTGGTGGGCTCAGACGAAATCCTCGTTATCTTATCACTAGATGTTATCTTTTATTTTTTTTCCGCTGTTTATCTTTCCGCACTCTGTATTTGGTATTGTAATAATGTACTTTTTAGAAACTCTAATGTTTGAGATGGACTTGTGTTGTAACTCGTTTTCATTATTGGATCCTTGGAAAAAGAAAATGTGGATCTTTCGGGCTCTCCTTCTAGGTGTGCCCGACGGATACCGCTCGTGGTAGTGGCTTTCGGGGTGCTTAGTGTCTGGTGGAAGACGAGCGTCTCCGTAAGTACGCTATTCCGGTTGGTTCTGCCACAGTTGGTACCAGAGCCAATAATGGTCATGAGTTCCTCACTCTTTGACAAAACTAAAAGTTTGATCAACAAAAGTTTTGCGAAAAGTAGGATGCGATTAAGTTAAGTTATATAAGTATAAGCCCTAGCTATATGGTGTATCTTGGATAGCGGCACTGGTTTTATCTAATCAGTTTTCTGCAGGTACACTGACTTACGTTGCGTAAGAAATCGCTTAGTATACGGAAAGTGAGTGTACGATGTGCCGAAAAGGTTACGAACGCCGCTATATTCCGGCTTGAGTGAACGTATAGGTCGAAGCATGCATCATTTAATAGCATCTTACTTGAACTAGGAATTTCCCCTTCACGTATAATGAAAGTAGTAAATTGGTAGAACTAACTTAATGAATGCTTTAATAAATGTGCTGCCGTTTCTTTAACCTCTGGATCCTGATCGGGAGGGTGTCCTAATGGATGGTTCATCTCTCTTACAGATGAATCTGAGGTCCGGACGTGGGAGCACCAGTTCGGGAGCGGCCAACGAGGGCCATGGTGACAGTGCTCGGGCTTTTGAGCATGGCGACGAGGGAGCTCGGGAGGTTCCACCTTTGGTTCCTCATCCTTTCCCTCCGCCGCCACCGCCTCCGCCGTTGTCCGCCGCGGAGGTCATGGTGGAGTTGTTGGCTGCTCGTCAGGAGACAGCTCGTGCCATGGAGATTATGGCACAGGCTGTCGCGGGTCTCGCCCGTGGAGGTCCCGGGGGCAATGGTGGGAATGGGGGTGGTGCTCGCCGTCCTAAGGGGCAGTCCTCTTATCAGGACTTCCTCAAGACCCACCCGCTCACGTTCACACCGTCGGACGATCCGTTGGAGGCGGAGCACTGGCTTCGCACGCTTGAGCAGAAGTTTTGGCTGCTCGGAGTGGCCAACGAGCAGAAGGTGCACTTTGCGTTCCAGCAGCTTTTGGGGTCCGCAGGTGCCTGGTGGGAGACTTTCTAGGCCGCGGAGCTACCAGATCACCCGGCAATGTGGCAGGAGTTCTCCACCGCCTTCCGCAAGTTCTTCATACCTGCTGGTGTTATCCACCAGAAGGTGACTGAGTTCATGGAGCTGCGTCAGGGGAGCAGGACGGTAATGGAGTATGTGACCTAGTTTAACCACTTAGCTCAGTATGCTGGTAGTCAGGTGGACACGGATGACAAAAAGAGGGATCGCTTCTTTCGCGGTCTCACTCCTGCTCTTCAGGAGAAACTGTACCTGGGGAACTATCAGACCTTTAGGGCTCTGATGAACGCCGCCATTGCTCTTGAGGGTTTTCAGCGGGCATCTCAGGCGGATTGGAAGCGGAGGAGGGTGGCAGCTAGATCCTCCAGCCATCCCCATACTCAGAAGGTGCAAATTGTTAGGCGGGGGCCCTATCAACCATCCGGTAGGCCTCCGTTCTGGTCACCCCAGCAGACATCACATACTTCTGCTACTCAGTACAAGGCACCTCAGCAGCAGGTGCAACCCCAACAGACTCAGGGACAGCAGGTCCCAACTCGTCAGGGATTCGGGAACAAGCCTGGTGCTTGTTTTAAGTGTGGCAAGGAGGGCCACTATGCCAGGGAGTGTCCTCAGCAGCAGACAGCTCAGCCGTCTCAGCCGTCTACAAATTCCAGGCTGGTTAAAAGGACTTTCATCAAGAGGAAGGTGACCAGCAGATCTGGTCAAGTGCACTTCACGGATGCTCAGCAGGTTGTGCATCAGGAAACAGTTATGGCTGGTATGTTTACCATCGAATCCCATCCAGCTTTGGTGTTGTTTGATTCTGGTGCATCACATTCCTTTATGAGCATGGGGTTTGTAGAGCGGCACAACTTATCACTTGTGGCTATACCATATGCCTATAAGATCCGTACTGCGGGTTCTCAGATGTTCATCAATACCCGCACGAATACAGTAAGTTTGGTATTCGCTACCCACACTTACTGTCTACAGTTCATGGTAATGCCTGGACAAGGCATTGATGTTATTCTTGGAATGAACTGGTTGCGGGCATATGGGGTAGTATTGGATATGAAGAGAAGAAGTGTAGAGTTACGGCTTTTGTCTTCTGAGGATAGGATGTCTCTCATCATACCCTCAGAACCGGTCTTACCTGTTGTTGCCCATGCTAAAGCCGTTCCTGATCTTACCTCTATTCCAGTAGTATGTGAGTTCCCAGATGTTTTCCCTAAAGATCTTCCTGGGTTGCCACCGGACCGTGAGGTAGAATTCTCCATTGAGCTTGAGCCTAGTACTGCTCCTATCTCTAGGCGTCCGTACCGTATGGCTCCGAGAGAACTGGCAGAAATGAAGAAA
Source organism: Saccharum hybrid cultivar R570 (assembly GCA_038087645.1). Lineage (NCBI taxonomy): Eukaryota > Viridiplantae > Streptophyta > Magnoliopsida > Poales > Poaceae > Saccharum > Saccharum hybrid cultivar. Next base: position 5,873,592 of record JAQSUU010000091.1, on the reverse strand, counting down.
CAACTGGAGGAGTTGATGGACAAGGGTTTCATCCGTCCAAGTTCTTCACCTTGGGGTTGCCCTGCAATTTTCGTGAAGAAGAAGGATGGTACTCTGCGGATGTGTGTGGATTACCGCCCTCTCAATGCGGTAACAGTTAAGAACAAGTATCCCTTGCCCCGCATAGATACTTTGTTTGATCAGTTAGCTGGTGCCATGGTGTTCTCCAAGATAGATCTCCGATCGGGCTACCATCAGATCAAGACCAGGCCACAGGATATACCAAGGACAGCTTTCTCTACTAGGTATGGGTTGTATGAGTACCTAGTGATGTCTTTCGGTCTCACCAATGCCCCGGCTTTCTTCATGTACCTGATGAACTCAGTTTTCATGCTGGAGCTAGATAAGTTTGTGGTAGTTTTCATTGATGACATCTTAATCTATTCCAAGAATGAGGAAGAGCATGCCCGTCACCTTCGGATAATACTGACTCAGCTAAGGGAGCACCAGTTGTATGCTAAGTTCAGCAAGTGTGAGTTTTGGTTAGATCGAGTGCAATTTTTGGGACATGTGTTGACACCGGAAGGCGTTTCTGTAGATCCCAGCAAGGGGCAAGATGTATTAGATTGGAAGTCTCCTAGGTCTGTACACCAAATCCATCAGTTCCTTGGGCTAGCTGGATACTATCGACGTTTCATCCCTGGTTTGTCCAAGATAGCCCAGCCCATGACTAAGCTGCTCTAGAAAGAAGCTAAGTTTGTTTGGAGTCCAGCTTGTGAAGAAGCTTTTCAGTCCCTGAAGACTTTTCTAACCACTGCTCCTGTATTAGCTCAACCTGATATTGAGAGGCCCTTTGATGTTTACTGTGATGCCTCGAAGACGGGTTTGGGGTGTGTGCTTATGCAAGAGGGGCGTGTGATAGCTTATGCTTCGCGCCAACTGAAGAAGCACAAGGTGAACTACCCTACCCATGATTTAGAGCTAGCTGCCGTAGTTCACTCTCTGAAGATTTGGAGGCATTATTTGTTGGGCAACAAAGTGCACATCTTCACTGACCACAAGAGTCTTAAGTATATTTTCACTCAGTCTGAGTTGAACATGAGACAAAGGAGATGGTTAGAGTTGATCAAGGATTATAGTTTGGAAGTCCACTATCATCCAGGAAAAGCCAACGTGGTAGCTGATGCCTTAAGTCATAAGTCGCATCAGGTTGAGGAAATACCCTTGTCACTTCACCACACAGAGGTGCTAGCTCAGATTGCATTGACCTTAGAGTTGCTGGAGCAAATTATTCGGGAACAAAAGGAGGATCCCGAAGAGATTCCTCACATCAAGAAGTTGCTAGCTGAAGGGCGTGGACCTCATTTTAGCATTGATGAGCTGGGAGTCGTGAGATACAAGGATAGACTGGTGGTTCCATCCAATGAAGAGCTAAAAAGAAAGATTTTAAAAGAAGCCCATCATTCCAAGCTGTCTATCCACCCTGGTAGCAACAAGATGTACCATGATCTACGCCAACTGTACTGGTGGTCTTATATGAAGCAAGATATCACCCAGTTCGTTGCGGAGTGTGACACTTGTGGTAGAGTCAAGGCAGATCATATGCGTACTCCTGGATATCTACAGCCCTTGCCCATTCCTGTTTGGAAATGGGAGGATATTTCCCTGGACTTCATTGTGGGTTTACCCCGCACCTCCTCGGGCTTTGATTCTATTTGGGTCATTGTGGACCGTCTCACCAAGTCTGCCCACTTCCTTCCAGTGGACACTAGATACAATGCAAAGAAGTATGCGGAGTTATACTTTGATCGGATTGTGACCCTACATGGAGTTCCTCTCACCATCATCTCTGATAGAGGGTCAGTTTTTGTCTCTCGTTTCTGGGAGAAACTCCAGGAGTGTTTAGGTACTCGGCTTCTCAGAAGCTCGGCATACCACCCACAGACTGATGGTCAAACTGAAAGGGTGAACCAGGTGCTTGAGGATATGCTGCGGGCCTGTGCCATCTCTTTTCCTGAGAAGTGGGATCAGTGTTTGAAGCTGGCCGAATTTTCTTATAATAACAGCTATCAGGAGAGTATCCGTATGGCACCGTTTGAAGCTTTATATGGACAGAAGTGTAGGACGCCTCTAAACTGGGTTGAGGTAGGAGACCGTGGGTACTTCAGACCGGATTTCATAAAGGAGGCTCGAGAGAAAGTAAATATAATTCATGAACACTTGAAGTCAGCCCAGAGTCGACAGAAGGCTTACGTAGACAAACGAAGAAGACCTTTGGAATTTGCAGCTGGAGATTATGTGTATCTCAAGGTATCTCCTTTAAGAGGGGTACATCGGTTTGGTGTCCATGGCAAGTTAGCCCCTCGATATGTGGGTCCATACAAGGTGTTGCAGCAGTGTGGTCCCGTTGCTTATCGTCTCCAACTCCCTGAAATTCTCTCGGCAGTTCACAGTGTATTTCACGTCTCGCAACTGAAGAAATGCCTACGAGTTCCTGAAGAATCTGTGGAAATAGAAAGACTTCCGCTCCAACCTGATCTGTCTTATGAGGAGCATCCTATAAAAATTTTGGATGAGAAGGAGAGAGTGACCAGGAACAGGGTGATAAAGTTTTACAAGGTACAATGGCAAAACCATTCAGAGGACGAAGCCACCTGGGAGCAAGAGAGCTACTTAACAAAGCATTATCCCCATCTCCTCCCTGGGTCGGATAGTTAGTGTTGCGCCAAATGTACTCCCTATCTCTTTCTCACACTAGGCACATGAAATCTCGGGTCGAGATTTTATTTTAGGGGGGTAGTTTTGTAACACCCTCGGTGTTACATTGTAATGTTTTGCTAAAACATCGCAGGAGCATCTTGTAATTGTGCATATGTGTGTAAATTGGAGTATAAATCAATATACGATATTCGAAACGTTTATCCGAAACAAGAAATAAATACTGAGTTTCATGTCGCTTTATACTATTTAGTATTCTAAACGAATTGTTATCAAATAAAAATGATGTAGAGCGTGTATGTGAACTTTATTAAAATTTGTAGTACGTACTCAGTAGGCGACAGTGGAACAGGTAAGTCAGAATTGGAATTCGACGCGAAACCGTTCGAAGTTTAAGTCTTTTTGCGTAAGTTATAAAGGGGTCGACGAAGCCACTTTTGGTAATTTGTAGAAGAACCGTGCACGTCATCTGCTTCGGACAAGCCATCACTGACCATGGTCACCACTGTGCCTTGGTTGCCTGCCACCGCACGCAAGCCCACTGGGCACGGGTCATGTCAGCTCTGCCTCGCCGTCGCGTCGCACCGTGCCTTGGTCGCGCTATACGCCGCCGTCGCCGCGCTGGTGCTGCTCTCATTTACTCGCTCTAGCGGCACGCACGCGGAACGATCGCCTCGCTGTCTCCGTCGTTTTGTGCACGGGTACGTTGTGTTGACGACCACGTCTGTGCCAGGTCATGCCACACCAGAGCCCATGTCTTCGTTGAAGCCATGGCCAACGGTACCTCTTGCTTTCAATTCGACGTGACCGTAGAGCGTTAATAAAATTCGTCGCATCCTTGGCTCCGCAAGACAGCCAGCAGCTTGATTGACACTACCTTGCCCATTGTAGCACTCACTGTGCTTCAATTTTGGAAGCACCGCTCCGCCCGCTTCATAAGGACGAGGTGAACTGCGTCGTCGTCCCTCCACTGAACCAGAGCATACCAGTTCAATTCACTGCACTGCTAGCTTCTCCTCCAGCTGCTCATCGCACTGCCCACTTCTTTCAAAGCTCCACCGCCGTTTTGCGTCTTCTTCGTGGTCGGCGGAACCTCGCCCGAGCAGAGTAGCAGGCGACCAGCGGTGCGTTACTGTTTATCTTAGCTTGCTGATATCATCATAACGTCACCCCTACGTCACACGTGTTTGTGGCCGCTTTTCATGTAGGAAAATAAAGTCGTAATACGTTGAAATACGCCACTGTGGGCCGCTGCCGCTGCTGCCGCCGCCGCCGCGCCCGCGTGCCCGCCCGCTCGCGCCTGCCCGCGTCGCGCCCGCGTCTGCCGCGCTGGGCCGCGCCCACGCGCCGCGCGCTGCTGGGCCACGCGCTCGCCGCCGCGCTGGGCCGCGCGCTTGCTCGCTCGCCCGCTGCTGGGCTGCCCTGCCGCGCCGGGCCGCGCCCGCGCTGCCACTCGCCGCTGGCCCTGCGCTGGGCCGCGCCCGCTGCTGCGCCGCTGCTGGTCCGAGTCAAGCCGTGGGCCGCGAAACATGTTTCAGTTTCTTTATTTCCTGAGAATAGAAATGCTTAGTTATTTTAGTTATGAATCCAACTTCGATAAATCGTAGTAAATGGTGTAGATGTCCAAAAATAGTGAAACCAAGTTGTTAGGCTCACAAAAATACCATTTACTTATTAGTACAATTAGATTGCAGTTAGCTGTTATGATGATAGGCTCATAAATTTTAATTAGAAAGTTTAGCTTTATATAGATTAATATTGGTAGGAATTATTGTAGCAAATCGGTAATAGTTTTAGCTTTGAAAATTTACAGTAGGCCCGCCAGGAGTTCATGTGCTTGCTGTAAATTTTGTAGCATTAGAAGGTATTGCTAAATAAAATAGCTATTGCCCTTGTTTTTTTTTGTATATAGCATAAATTAGCGTTAGGAGTAAAAATACCGGTAGTTGCTATCTTGATGAATGCCATACTTCATACTTGTTGGCGATAACAATAGACAGCTTAGTACGGTGGTCGGTCGCACTAGCTTAGTAGTTAAATTGATGTATTTTTAGTTTAAGAGTTGCTGTTATCTTAGTGTTAAACATTGCATCATTGTTTCATGTAGATCATGAACTGGTAGACTTCGTGCCCGTCGTCGAGCCGGAGTACGACGAGGTGATCGAGGAGTACGAGGAGGAGATCTTCGCACAGGAGGAAGCCCAGTAGCCTGTTAGTGCTGACTTTGCTGACCCGGCACCTGCCCAAGGCAAGCCCCGGTGCATAACCCCTATTTTAAATGATCACTGAATATATTTATATGATATGCATTTACGTTACAAGCATTGTTTTTTGGAAACTATATGCATAAATATATCCACCATGAGTCCTACTAGTGCAGGTCGGGTAGCTGCTATGCTCAGGATGTCGGTAGCGTGAGTAACCTGCCGTTACTCGCAAATAGGTGATTACACTATGATATCATGATGAAATAATGGAAAGGAAAACTGGTGACCGAACAGGGATGTGGATTTGGTACTGGTGGGTGTGAGGGGTTGTGTCCTGCGGCCAACAGGGCATAGCTCGATTACATTTTTTTTCCTGTCTGTGTCGATTAAGGACCGGTCGTTGCATATGACTCTAGGCAAGTCACAGATTATTGTCCCGAGCACATACTTGGGTATGGGCGTAGGGAAGGCTTGCTGCTCTCTTGTCGCGGATCCGGCTCTTTCCGGACTGACTGATGGGAAGAGGAGGTGGTGGAGGTCCTTGCACCGCACTGAGTCCGGGACTCAGGATGTGGGGGCTTGGAGTCCAAGTTTGGACGGGGACCTGGACACCCGGGACAGGAGAGTGGTGGGTTAGTCCTGTTTGTGCCTAGGGTACAAGCGGGGCGTGTGTCTTCGGGGCACCCAGCTGGGCACATTGATTCGCGAATCGCCGGGTTATCCGGTACGGCTTGTCTGCGGTTTAGCACCGTAGTAAGAACTGGAAGTGAAAAAGGAGAAGGAACAATATCGATTGCTCAACCCTTGCTTGAAAGTAGAACATGTGCTTATATACATTGACTAGATGAAAACTTAATCCGGCTGATGATAATAATAATGTATCAATAAGGACTCACTATTAGTATTGCTTTTTGCTAAAAGAAAACCAGCAACCATAAAGCCTAGCATATTCCTTGGAGTCGGGAAAGTATTCCCACTGATCGGTTAAGTCTTGCGAGTACATTGTGTACTTAGGGTTTATTTACCCCTATTGCAGGTGACGCTTGAGGAGTTCTTTGTGTGGAGGATCCATCTGGTGGGCTCAGACGGAATCCTCGTTATCTTATCGCTAGATGTTATCTTTTATTTTTTTTCCGCTGTTTATCTTCCCGCACTCTGTATTTGGTATTGTAATAATGTACTTTTTAGAAACTCTAATGTTTGAGATGGACTTGTGTTGTAACTCGTTTTCATTATTGGATCCTTGGAAAAAGAAAATGTGGATCTTTCGGGCTCTCCTTCTAGGTGTGCCCGACGGATACCGCCCGTGGTAGTGGCTTTCGGGGTGCTTAGTGTCTGGTGGAAGACGAGCGTCTCCGTAAGTACGCTATTCCGGGTGGTTCTGCCACAGCCCATCAGCGCGGCCCAGCGCGAGCTCGGCCTCCACGCGCACGCGCGGGGAAAACGGCCCACGATCGGACAGCCAGCCCAGCACACCGCCCATGCGGAAAGGCCCGCAGGTGCGCTGGTAAACTTGCAAAAGAGTCCTCATAGTTTAGCAACATCACATGTCTCCTATACTCCCTATTCCCGCAGTCATCCACTATGCACAAAAGCCCTCGCACAGACTCGCCTTCCCAACCGGTCGGTCCCCAACGCCCCGAGCTCGCCGGAGCAGCACTGGCTGGCATTGCCCGGTCACGCCGACCACCTCAAGATCCCACCGGCCCAGATAACGGGCCGACCAGCATCTACGGCCTAAGCGCCTACCCTAGGCGGAGGCACAGGAGCAGCGGAGCTGGCAGGACCGATGGCCACGACGAGCGGCCACGCGCGGCGGTGGCGCGATCGTTCCAGCCACCCAAGCCCACCGCGAAGCCAACTGGCAAGTGATAAAGCATCTAAGGCATACCTAGGACCTGGCCGCAATGCTCTTTGAAGCTGGAGAGCGACGGAGGAGGCTGGCCATGCGCGACCCGAGGGGTGAGGCCACGCACCGCGATGGCACAACCACGTCAGCAGCGCCGGCGAGGCGATAGGGCACGGTAAGGGTGCGCGGGGTGGAGTGAAGGTGGAGGCGATGCTTGGGGTGCAGCCAATTGCACGCGAGCGGAATGGGGATGGTTGGTTGCTTTCGATCCTTGCCACTGTGGATTTATCGGGCCGGCGGCGAGCAACGCCAAAATTGGCACTCGGCCGGACACCAGTCAAGGCAATGCGGGTTCGGAGGGCTAAGCGACCTGCAGGCGGAGCCCTAGACAGGTCTACGCGAGCGATGGAGCCTCTTCCACGCCAAATTGATGGTGCGGCTCCGATGGTCAAGGTGGCAGAGGAAAAAGGGAGCGCAGCTCTACCAGTCCTTGCCCGGGGCAAGACGCGGTTGACAGTCTTGGCCGCGTGCTTGACGAGCGCAAAGGTACACGGAACAGTGGCAGCGACGCAGGGCGCGGACGCGGTGGCAACGGCAGTGGTTGCGTCATGGCGTGCGGCAGGGTAGCGCTCGCGGTAGGCAGCGCGACAGCGTGTGCGCAGGGGGCCACGGCGCTCAGCTACGCGAGCAGTAGCAGTGGCCCCACGTGACCTGTCCAGAGGTGGTCAGGCAACTCGGCGCGGTCGGCCCGATGCGGCAGCGCGCGCGTAGAACGACCGACATGGTGACCGCGAACACCGGCCGGACAGTCCAAGACGACTTCTATGCACGAAATTTAAAGCACGCCCAAAAACTAACCTAACTCGACCTGAGACTAACCGTCTTGACCAAGCCCAAGAGGGTACCTTAGATTACCTAAAGGAGCCAAAACACGACACCACTACTAAACTAGATTTCTCAAAATCAAATCGTGAACTTGATGTTGTCAAACTGTTTTTGAACTGAAAAAAAATCCTCTTAATTCTTTGACTGCTTTTGTTTTCAAGTTTGATTTCTAAGCCAATAACAAAATAAGCTAGCATCCTTACTTTGCTAAGACCAACGGTGCACCATCTTCTACAAAATTCGTACTTCAAACTTTATTAAGGCGCCAACATTATGTTCTATAGCATTTTCGTTTTTTAAAAATTGGTTTACACCCGTACTTGATATAAAACGCAATATCATAAGCTTTCATTTTAACATTTTATTGAGTGCTTTAAGTTGCGAGACCTTACTTACACTAATGATTTCATGCAAAATACTTTAAACATAACGCTCAAGAAATGTTTAGTGACTTGCTAACGCGGTAACACCGAGGGTGTTACACTCTACCCCCCTAAAAGAAAATCTCAACCCGAGATTTCATGTGCCTAGTGTGAGAAAAGAGGTAGAATAAAATTTACATCTAACTAATTACATTGATGAGCTAGCAAGGAGATGAGGATAATGCTTCAAAATATAGCTTTCAAGTTCCCAAGTTCCTTCATCCTCCGAGTGATTCTACCATTGGACTTTGTAAAATTTCACCACATTATTTCTTGTCACCCTTTCTTTTTCATCCAAAATTTTGACTGGATGCTCAACATAAGAAAGATCAGGTCGGAGAGGGAGTCCTTCAATCTCCACTGCCTCATCAGGAACTCGCAAACACTTTTTCAACTGAGACACATGAAAAACATCGTGGACGGCTGACAATATATCAGGGAGCTGGATGCGATAAGCCACAGGACCATACCGGGTCAAAATCTTGTAAGGTCCAACATAGCGAGGAGCTAATTTTCCACGAACACCAAACCGATGCACACCTTTCATGGGAGACACTTTAAGATACACATAATCACCAACTTCAAATTGCAAAGGCCTTCTTCTCTTATCCGCATAGGTTTTCTGACGGTTCTGAGCCGCCTTCAAATGACTCCAAATAATTCTGACTTTCTCTCTTGCTTCAAGGATAAAGTCAGGCCCGAAGTGACCACGGTCTCCTACTTCAACCCAGTTGAGCGGTGTCCTACACTTTTTGCCATACAAGGCCTCAAAAGGTGCCATTCGAATACTTTCTTGATAGCTATTGTTGTAAGAAAACTCAGCCAATCTCAAGCACTCATCCCACTTCTCTGGGAAAGAAATGACACAAGCTCTCAACATATCTTCCAGGACTTGATTGACTCTTTCTGTCTGGCCGTCGGTCTGTGGATGATAAGCTGAACTTTTGAGAAGACTTGTTCCAAGGCATTTCTGGAGTTGAGTCCAAAAGCAGGACATAAAGACTGATCCACGATCAGAAACAATAGTGAGAGGGACTCCATGGAGAGTTACAATGCAGTCAAAGTACAACTTAGCATATTGCATGGATGTATATCTTTCATCCACGGAAAGAAAATGGGTGGACTTTGTAAGACGATCCACAATGACCCAAATAGAATCATGCCCTTTTACTATGCGGGGCAATCCTGTAATAAAATCTATGGAAATGTCCTCCCATTTCCACACCGGGATGGGCAAGGGCTGCAGAAAACCAGGCATACGCATATGGTCTGCCTTCACCCTTCCACAAATGTCACATTCTGCGATATACTTAGTGATATGCTACTTCATATTTGACCACCAATACAAGTGGTGCAAATCATGGTACATCTTGTTACTTCCCGGGTGAATGGACAACCTGGAACTATGAGCTTCCTCCAAAATCTTTCTTCTAAGCTCATCACTTCCGGGAATCACCAAACGGTTCTTGTACCTCACCACACCTTGTTCATCAATGCTGAAATGAGGACCACGTCCTTCAGCAATCAACTTTTTTATATGAGGAATCTCCAAAGCATCCTGCCTTTGCTCAATAACAATTTGCTCCAACAAATCTGAGACTAGAGCAATGTGAGCTAAAACTGCAGAGTGAGAGAGAGGCAAGGACTCTTCATCATCCTGGTGTGACTTTCGACTCAACGCATTAGCCACCACATTGTCTTTTTTAGGATGATAATGGACTTCCAGATTGTAATCTTTGATTAACTCAAGCCATCTCCTTTGCCTCATATTTAACTCGGGTTGAGTGAAAATATACTTGAGGCTCTTGTGATCCGTAAAAATATGCACCTTGTTCCCCAACAGATAATGTCTCCATATCTTTAGAGCATGCACAACTGCAGCAAGCTCTAAATCATGGGTGGGATAATTCACTTCATGCTTTTTCAGTTGACGGGAAGCATAAGCTATCACTCGTCCCTCTTGCATAAGTACACAACCAAGTCCTATCTTGGAGGCATCACAATACACATCAAACGACCTGTCAATATCCGGTTGGGCAAGAATAGGAGCAGAGGTAAGAAATCTCTTCAAAGCTTGGAAAGCTTCCTCACAGGCTGGACTCCACACAAACTTGGAGTCTTTCTGAAGCAACTTGGTCATAGGCTGAGCTATCTTGGAAAAATCAGGAATGAAGCGCCGATAGTACCCAGCAAGACCAAGAAACTGACGGATCTGATGCACTGATTCAGGAGATTTCCAACTTAGCACATCCTGCACCTTACTAGGATCAACAGATACACCTTCGGGAGTTAGAACATGTCCCAAAAACTGCACTCTATCCAACCAAAACTCACATTTGCTGAACTTGGCATACAGCTTGTGCTCACGCAGTCGGTTCAGGACGGTGCAAAGGTGTTGTGCATGTTCTTCTTCATTCTTGGAATATATCAAAATATCATCAATGAACACCACTACAAACTTGTCTAACTTCGGCATAAAAACTGAGTTCATAAGATACATGAAAAATACAGGAGCATTGGTGAGACCAAAAGACATAACTAGGTACTCATAAAGCCCATACCTAGTAGAGAAAGCTGTCTTTGGTATATCTTGTGGCCGGATTTTTATTTGGTGATACCCAGAACGAAGATCAATTTTGGAAAACACTCTTGCACCAGCCAATTGATCAAACAAAGCATCAATGCGAGGCAAAGGGTACTTATTCTTGATGGTTACCGCATGGAGAGGGCGATAATCCACACACATCCGCAGAGTGTCATCCTTCTTCTTCACAAAAATGGCTGGACAACCCCAGGGAGAAGAACTAGGACGAATAAACCCCTTTTGCAGCAATTCCTCTAATTGCTTCTTCATTTCTGCTAATTCTGGTGGAGCCATGCGGTAAGACGCCGTGAAATAGGAGCAGTGCCAGGCTCTAACTCTATGGTAAACTCCACATCTCTATCTGGTGGTAGCCCAGGCAAATCTTTAGGGAAGACATCAGGAAACTCACAGACCAAAGGAATAGAGGCAAGATCAGGAGAAGCTTCAACATTAGCAGCGACTGGCGAAGCAGAATTTGGAGGGATACGGAGAGACATCCTATCCTTAGAAGAAGGAAGTCGTAACTCAATAACTCTCCTCTTAAGGTCCAAGACTATCCCATAAACCTTCAACCAATTCATGCCCAGGATTGCATCAATGCCCTGTCCAGGTAGCAACATGAACTAGAGACGGTAAGTGTGAGTGGCTAGCACTAAGCTGACTGTGTCCGTCTGGGTATTAATGCACATCTGCGCACCCGGAGTGCTAATTTTATAGGTAAAAGGAATAGCCATAAGATATATATTGTGCTTTTCTGCAAACCCCATGCTCATGAATGAATGCGATGCTCCAGAATCAAATAACACAAATACTGGGTGGGAGTCAATGGTAAACATACCAGCCATCACAGGCTCATTCTGCAAGATCTCATCAGCCTTGGTGTAGTTAACCTGTCCCGAGCGACTCACTGGCACCTTCTTCTTAATAACCGTTCTCTTGATCAAGCGAGAGTTGGCAGACGGCTGGGAAGGCTGAGCCGCCCGATTCTCGGGACACTCCCGAGCAAAATGGCCCTCCTTGCCACACTTGAAACAAGCAGTAGACCTGACCATCTGCCCCTGATGAGGCAGAAACTATGGTCCCTGGGGCTGCTGCACCTGCTGAGTAGGTGCACGGTACTGAGTCGGCGGTGTCTGCCGAGTCTGCTGAGGCTGCCGAGACGGCTGTCCACCTAGGGAATGGTAGGACATCCTCTTGACAACTTGCATCTTCTGTGACTGTGGCTGATTTAAAGACCCAGAAATCCCCCGCTTGCGCTTCCACTCGGCCTGAGTGTCACGTTGCAGTCCCTCCATAGCAATGGCAGCATTCATCAGAGTACCAAAGGTCTGATAATTCCTAGTATAAAGCTCTTTCTGCAAAATACAAGAGAGGCCGCGGTAGAAACGGTCCCTCTTCTTCTCATCCGTGTCAACATGAGTCCCCGCATACTGTGCCAGATGATTGAATTTATTGGCATACTCCATCACGGACATACTCCCCTGTTTCAGGTCCAAGAACTCCGAGAGCTTCCTGTTCAGAACACCCGCAAGAATGTAGTATTCTCGAAAGGCAGTGGTGAACTCCTGCCAAGTCATAGGATGACCCGCCGGCTGCATGGCATTGAAAGTGTCCCACCATGCGCTAGCAGATCCCAAGAGCTGTTGTGCGGCAAAGCGCACCTTCTGTTCATCAGTCACCGTGAGCAGCAGAAACTTTTGCTCCAGCACACGAAGCCAATGCTCCGTGTCCAGAGGCTCTGCAGTCGGCGTGAACGTGGGCGGGTTGGTCTTCAAGAAGTCCTGATAAGAACAGGGCCTCTCAAGACCGCGGGCACCACCCCCGTTCCCGTCGTTGCCACCGTGGCCTCCACGGACGAAGCCACCAAGAGCCTGTGCCATCATCTCCAAGGCACGGGCTGTCTCCTGATGTGAAGCCAACATATCCTTCATCATCTCCGCAGGAGTCATCGGAGGCGGCGGTGGTGGTGGTGGGGAAGAAGGACCCAAAAGCGGGGCCTCACAACTCTCCCTGTTGGCGTTGTTGTTGCCATTGTCGCGACCACTTTCACCATGACCTTCACCAAGGCCACGACCCACTCCGGCACTGGTGCTCCCACGACCGGACCTAGTGCCCACACGACGAGACCTCAAATCCATCTGCGACCAGATAGGAGCCAACCATTAGGGAACCTCCAGACTAGGAAAAAGAGACTTGGATAAACGATAAGACTTTTATTAAAGATTGAAGCATTTCTTTTTATTTATTACCCTATCATCTTAACTATCTAGAAATTATACGTGAAGGGTTTTAGCTTAACAGATTTTTTTAATACATGCACCGGCCTATTCGTTCATTCAAGCCGGAATATAGCGGCACTCGTTTGAATTTTTGGCACATCGTACACTCCTTTCCGAACACTAGCGCTTTCTTACGTAGCGTAAGTTAGTGTACCTGCATAAAATGGTTAGAGAAAACCAGTGCCACTATCCTAGATAGACCATATTGCTAGGGCTTACTTATTTACGTAGATTTTACCGCATCCTATTTTTCGCAAACTTTTGTTGGTCAAAGTTTTAAGTTTTTGAAAAAGGTGATTAAGCTTGTAAACTCATTACTAGCTCTGGTACCAACTGTAGCAGAACCGCCTGAATTAACACACTTTTAGAGGTGTCATCTTCCACTAGACACTAAGCACCCCAAAGTGAGCCAAGTCAAGCCGTTCCGTCGAGCACACCCAAAGGGAGAACTCGAAACATTCCACAATTTTTCACCCGGGATCCAATAATGAGTACAAGCTTACAATACTTAATCCATTTCATACAACAAGGGTCTCAGAAATTCTTTATTATAGTACCAAGGTTCAGAGTGCAGTACATTAAACAGCGGAAAATAAACAACATCTAGCGGAGCGGTATAAGGATCCGTCTATGCCCACCAGAAGAATCCTCCACACAACAGCTAGCTTCTCAAGCAGCACCTGCAACAAGGGTAAATAAACCCTGAGTACATAATGTACTCGCAAGACTTACCCGACTGGGAATATATTTCCCGACTCTCAAGAATTATGAAAGGCTTTATGGCTTGTGGTTTCTTGTTGCGGAAAGCAATAATAAGAGTGAGTCCTTATTTCATTAGGTTCTTAGCAGCCATGTTAAATTTATTTTTCCACCTGCTATGTAAGCACCTGTTCTATCATCAAACAAGGGTGGAGCAATCAGAAGCCTTTTTCCATCTTTCATATGTCAGTTCTTACTACGGTGCCAGATCGTAGTCAAGTCGTACCGTCACGTAGAAACGGCGATTTGCGAATCAATGTGCCCAACTGGGTACCCCGAAAAACACACGCTTCGCTTGTACCCCAGACACAAGCAAGACCAACCCGTTCCCCTCCTGTCATGGGTTTCCAGGTCCCCGTCCAAACTTGGACTCCTAGCTCCCGTACTTGAGGCCCGGCCTTAATACGGTGCTAAGACCTCCACCTATGCTAAAGTCAATTAATTTGATGGTTCCTAAAGTCAACGTATATATACGCACAAACTAATTATACCAACAAATAGAGCAGGCCCGTATTTGGCCCAGTGCAAGTGGGGCGACAGCACTAGTCCCCTAAATTTTAGGGCCCCTCCAACTGGGCTTCAAGAGGCTAGTATAGGCCTTTTGGTTTTGTTTTTTTCCTGGTGGCTCTACGTGAGTTTTTTTTCTCACGTTTTGACCGAGAGTCGAAGCCACGAAGCCGAAGTGAAGACACCGCCGGTTCTTCTCGCGAATGCGGACTACGATTTTGGAATCCAGCGGGCGATCAGCGCTCGGCGATCCAGCAATAGCCAATAGGCATCGAAACTTCAGCAATCACCAATCAGCTGATCGCAGCTGAGCCGCAACTCAGAGTATTTTCTTAGCTAATTAGTAACACCCGTCTTATACCTGTATTGATATTGTGAAAAACATGCTTTTTATATAATAGAATTAAATGTAGTATAGTTATTTGTATTGCTCTATAAGGCCCCATTTGTGTGAATCGCACCAGGGCCTAAAATTCTCGGGTACGGTCCTGAAATAGAGCCTAATTCCAGGAGTCTAACAAAATTTATTTCATGATTTTAGGACACCTACAAGATTTATCATAACACACCAAATATAATGTCAAAACCAATTTAGAAAACATTTCTTAATTTGCTAGAAAAGGAAAAAGACTTTCCCCGACGCGGCCCATCAGCGCGGCCCAGCGCGAGCTCAGCCTCCACGCGCACGCGCGGGAAAAACAGCCCACGACCGGACAGCCGGCCCAGCACACCGCCCATGCGGAAAGGCCCGCAGGCGCGCTGGTAAACTTGCAAAAGAGTCCTCATAGTTTAGCAACATCACACGTCTCCTATACTCCATATTCCCGCAGTCAGTCACTATGCACAAAAGCCCTCGCACAGACTCGCCTTCCCAACCGGTCGGTCCTCGACGCCCCGAGCTCGCCGGAGCAGCACCGGCTGGCATTGCCCGGTCACGCCGGCCACCTCAAGATCCCACCGGCCCAGATAACGGGCCGACCAACATCTACGGCCTAAGCGCCTACCCTAGGCGGAGGCACAGGAGCAGCGGAGCTGGCGGGACCGGTGGCCACGACAAGCGGCCACGCGCGACGGTGGCGCGACCGTTCCGGCCACCCAAGCCCACCGCGAAGCCAACTGGCAAGTGATAGAGCATCTAAGGCATACCTAGGACCTGGCCGCAACGCTCTTTGAAGCTGGAGAGCGGCGGAGGAGGCTGGCCATGCGCGACCCGAGGGGTGAGGCCGCGCACCGCGATGGCACAACCGCGTCAGCAGCGCCGGCGAGGCGATAGGGCACGGTAAGGGTGCGCGGGGTGGAGTGAAGGTGGATGCGATGCTTGGGGTGCAGCCAATTGCACGCGAGCGGAATGGGGATGGTTGGTTGCTTTCGATCCTTGCCACTGCGGATTTATCGGGCCGGCGGCGAGCAACGCCAAAATTGGCACTCGGCCGGACACCAGTCAAGGCAGTGCGGGTTCGGAGGGCTAAGCGACCTGCAGGCGGAGCCCTAGACGGGTCTACGCGGTGGCAACGACAGTGGCTGCGTCATGGCGTGCGGCAGGGTAGCGCTCGCAGTAGGCAGCGCGACAGCGTGTGCGCAGGTGGCCGCGACGCTCAGCTGCGCGAGCAGTAGCAGTGGCCCCACGTGACCTGTCCAGAGGTGGTCAGGCAACGCGGCGCGGTCGGCCCGATGCGGCAGCGCGCGCGTAGAACGACCGACGTGGTGACCGCGAACACCAGCCGGACAGTCCAAGACGACTTCTATGCACGAAATTTAAAGCACGCCCAAAAACTAACCTAACTCGATCTGAGACTAACCGTCTTGACCAAGCCCAAGAGGGTACCTTAGATTACCTAAAGGAGCCAAAACACGACACCACTACTGAACTAGATTTCTCAAAATCAAATCGTGAACTTGATGTTGTCAAACTGTTTTTGAACTGAAAAAATCCTCTTAATTCTTTGACTGCTTTTGTTTTCAAGTTTGATTTCTAAGTCAATAACAAAATAAGCTAGCATCCTTACTTTGCTAAGACCAACGGTGCACCATCTTCTACAAAATTCGTACTTCAAACTTTATTAAGGCGCCAACAGTATGTTCTATAGAATTTTCGTTTAGTAAAAATTGGTTTACACCCGTACTTGATATAAAACACAATATCATAAGCTTTCATTTTAACATTTTATTGAGTGTTTTAAGTTGCGAGACCTTACTTACACCAATGATTTCATGCAAAATACTTTAAACATAACGCTCAAGAAATGTTTAGTGACTTGCTAACGCGGTAACACCGAGGGTGTTACACCGCGCGCACCATCTCAACCTCGCTGGTGGTGTCCGACTCCGACGAGGTGCTGCCGGACTCCAAAGAGGTGGACGAGGTGGTGCAGTGTCCTCGCTGCGGCACGTTCCATGCCGGCGGCATCTTCGACGAAGCATGCTACCAAGCTCGCCGTGAAGCTCACAGGTGTGCCCGTTGTGGCCTTTTACATGAAGACTATGATATGATAGCAAGGTGGTTGGACTACCTGGACAAGTTCGATTGTGAGATCTACATCCTAGATGTTGATAAACTTCAAATGAATGGTAACACCATCATTCTGCCAGAGCATGTCATCAGCAAGTTGGACGAGATCAGAGATGCAAAGAAGTTGGAACTTGCAAAGCTGAAGCAAGATGCAAAGAAGTAACAGTGAGGTACATGTCTTTTTCTAATTTGCTACTAACATGCATTCATACAATTTGGTGCAAAAGCTTACTTGCTTGTTCTAATGGTTCCATGCAGGGAGAGCAGCAAGTGCTTCGGCTAGCAAGGAAGCTTCACAAGGGACTTGCAATGGCAGCCTATCTTCCCTCTCTAGTCTTTGTTTATTCATATGAGGAATCTTGAGGCTCGTTCAGATCAAAGCCGGCATCGCCGTCGTCATTTTCAGCCTCGTTGAGATCCAAGGGAAGGTTGCCGTCATCATCGTCCGCTAAACGTTCAGATCAAAGGGAAAGAAAGCATCAGCCATTGCACCGTACGAAGAAAAATGAAAGAACAAAGTGAGAAAAAAAAATTATCAGCGAGGTTTTGTAGGTAATCAATATAGAAAGCACCAAATTCATCTAATGGCAAGTTCAAATGAAATCCTGTTGAAAACGAAAGAACAAACTTAGAAGGAAAACTAATTTGCATGCGGCTGCTATTAATATCAATGAGAAAGAACAAACTGAGAAAGGCACATTACCGTTGTTGTGATCTTCCAATATTGGTTCGTTGAGGTCAGTGGGTAGGTTGCCATCGTCATCTTCTTCTAAACGCACGTTTAGATCAAAGCTAGGGAACGAATCAGCCATTGCACGGTATAGAAAGAAATGAAGCGTTTATGCAAGCAAGCAAGGCAAGGAAGTGAGGAGATGAAGCGTTTAAGCAAGCAAGCAAGGCCAAGGTGGAGCACCGGTTAAATAGAAAGGGCAAATGGACAGACGCCCAGAGAGAACGAGAGCGCGCACGGCCGAAAAACAAAAAAAAACGTGCCATGCAACGAAATGAAAGCGCTAACATTGCTTGAAAGCGCCGCACGGCCAAAACGCGCACGCGCATGACCAGCAACGTGGGCGCGCAAGGCCAAAAAACCATCCAGCGAGCGCCATGCAAGCAGGGCTGGCCTCACCCAAGCCGAGTGGAGCAAAAGAAAAAAGCATCGCCCCGCATGTGCTAGCCAGCCAAGCAGCGAAACTTTCTTGTCTAGGAGAGACCCGCAGCCCTATTTAATAAGGACAAATATGGAAGAATACCACCTAATTAATGACTCCTTGGTAAGCACAATCATGTCCTAAACGTCAACTAATTTAGGTATGGAGGGAGTACTAACCTTGTGCAAATCAACCTTTGTGTCTTCTAAGTACCACTTCCAGTCCTCAGGCAGCTCTGCAGAAAAGGGAAAGAAGTTGCTGCTTTCTTTAATTCTTGCCTACTTTTTTTTTGAGGGAAAAATTCCTGCCTACTTTTACTATCCACTGAAAGATCCTGATGATGTTACAAAACAAAAACTGACAAAAACAGAACACAAAGCAAGTTAAAAATGACCTAAGCAAATCTAAGCACAGACCAATCTTATGAAGCAACACTGATATGTACAACTAAATAAACAGCTAACTTGTCAATGAAATTAGAAAAGGTGAACCGACTCCAACACGGTCAGGAAAACACAAAGACATAAAAAAACATATACAACTTTTTATTACAAACAACCAACTAGTTCCAGATATATAACTTGTTCAATTATTACAAACAAAACTAGACAATTCAACAAAAGATTTATCTCCCAGCCATTAGATTTGCATCGTCTTCTCCAGTCACCTAAGACATACACAGTGCCATTGTTCAAATCCAAGAGATAGCTGCCTAATTCAAACTATTATGATCAGGAAACTGGAGCCTGTTCGCTGAAAGGCCAAATCTTATCGACACGAAAAATTTGATACAAATCTTTAGCTTTAGCTCTGACACCAATACTCAGAACACGATAAAATGACATTCTTCCACCACCGACTAGGAATGAACGGCCATACATCATATTTGCATCTTCTTCGTCTTTGACCAAAACATAAACGATGCCATTCTGTGAATCTAAGACAAACTTATAGATAGCCAGAAATTCTTTACCTCGGTTCTGTCTAATAGCCTGAGCAACAAGTTTAACACTGCTCAAACCTTTGGCAGCAATAAGCCAGGTTTGTTGACCAGGAACTAAACCCAAATCAACAACAAATAACGATACAACTTCATTGTGCAAGGTGAATGGGACTGCAGCATCAGGATTAAGGAACAACAGAATTTTTTGGGAAAACAACCTAATAAAATATATAAAGATCAAATTAACAAACACATATATAGTTTTTTAAAATTAAAAAATAGAATGGTAGAAACAAAAATATTCTACTTTAATATTACAAAATATATGAAATAGGTAGACACCATGGAACCAACTAGTCATATAAAAAATTAACAAAGAAATCAATTATAGGATTTAGATGCTGGTTGAAAATGAAAGTGGCGAGAGCACATTAGTGGGGCTTGTCATAAAATGAAAGGGTGCCAGGAAATGCTCAGCTTGCCGTAAGCTGGGAATAGCTCCACACAACAGAAAATTCAGGCATATATATAGCAAGCTAAAATATAGAATTGAAGTTCCACTCATGGTTCATTGGGAAAACAGAAACCAGATATAGAAGACAATAGATATATCCTTACAGTACATTGGAACAAAATAAACCAAAAAAAGGAGAACAGGAAAGAACTAGAAATAAAAAGAACAGAAATAAAATCACATACCTTGATCCTTACTGAAATACCAAAGAAATCAGTGTGAGAGTCCTTCCTTGTAACAATACTTTTCACTACACTAAAACCAACAAGATCTGGACCAACAGAAATCTTCCAAGCACGATATAGAGAGGCAATGTGATCCTCATCAGCTAAAATATAAACAACGCCATCAGCCTCGTCGAGACACATTTTGAATTTCTTCACAAAATGCTCCCCATGAATGTGCTTGAAAGCACGACCAACAACCATAACTTTGTCTTCATCTGTATTTACAAGAAACCTAACAACCATCAAACGAGTTTGATCGCCATCATTTAAACCAAGCGTTTCCATCACAAAACTAGAAACATTCCTCTCCTCCATGGTGAACATTCCAACCATACGATCCATCTAAAAAAATGACTATGGCTTAAAATGAAAAAATAACTGAAACAATCATCAAACACTTATAATGAAGCTTAGGATGAAAAAAAACTGAAACTGAACAACTAAACTTATAATGAAGGTTAGGATGAAAAAAAGATAACTGAAAAATAAAATTAAAAACTGAAAATTCCAACCTGCAATTGAAGACTGAAAATAAAAGAAACTGAAAACTGAACTTACTAATGAGAAATACAAGAGCCTGCACTGACCAGAAACTAAATTTAAACTGAACTACAATATTCTAACTACAAAGCAAATGTTAATTCCATGAAATACATTTTACTTAAAAAAGAACAGAAACAATCATCAAAAACTTATAATGAAGGTTAGGGTGAAAAAAATGAAAATGAACAACTAAACTTACTAAAACTAAAACACACTGAAAAAGGAAACTGAAAAATGAAATTAAAAACTAAAAATTCCAACCTGCAATTGAAGACTGAAAATAAAAGAAAATGACAACTGAACTTACTAATGAAAAATACAAGAGCATGCACTGAACAGAAACTAAACTTAAACAGAGCTACAATATTCTAACCACAAAGCAAATGTTAATTCCATGAAATACATTTTACTTAAATTATAAACTGAAAACTGTACGTGCGAGTACTACTACCAGACTGGCTACCAGCAGTCAGTCAGAAAAGCTCCTCTCCCTTTCCAACCCGCAAGCATCATGAGGTTGAGGCCGCCTGCTGCTGCTGCTTGTGAATCAGCACGGCATGTGCAGTGAATTCGATGCTGATGGTGCACAGTGCAGGCCACTGCTGGCCAAGAGCCAGCCAAGAGGTTGTTAACAAAAGATTTTGTTCCTCTGTCAGTAGCATACTACTACAACACACCAGGAGTCAGAAAAAGGGATCGATCGATGCATGCCAACATCTGTGGGCTACTGTATCATTACAAAATGCGCATAATGACTTGGCATTTAGCAAATTAAGACTAACCAGAACCAATCAGTCATTGTCTGATAGGCTGACTTCTCAGTTCTCACAACGACGTCGCCAGATTGGCTAACACGCAAGACACGAGAGAACACGCGAGCTGGGAACCCGCATCCCCTAAGACGAACTGCACTGGGACTTTATCCCATCCGCTACGACGATTTAGAGGCCGAAATTTGCTGCAGCGGGGACCTGTATGTCATCCGCGATGCGCTCTCGTCCGCCAAATGTGGGGGAATAGCGGACGTCCGCTACTGCTTGCGTCGGCCCCACCTCGCAACCGCCGAGGAGAGAGAGAAGCCGCCCCGGTGTCGCGTCCCCGCCCCCACACCGCTCCACCATGCTCGCGAGGAAGGCGCCGTGGTCGAGCAGCTCCATGTCGGTGGAGGTGGACCTCGAATCTCACGGCGACGGAGCTCCAGTCAGTGGCGGATCGAGGACGGCTGCTCTGCTCCTCCTCTGACGCCAGCGGACTGCTCTGCTCCTCCTCCGACGCAGATCCATCCACCACCCCGACCATCTCATGGTGACGGCCACCGCGGCAGGCGGGCGCGGACGGACGGGGGGCGAGAAAGCAGGGGAGGGGCGGGCGCGGACGGAGGGAGCAGGGCGAGCTCGCCTCTCCACCATGGCCGACCGCTAGGACGGGCGCGAGCAAGAACGGTGACGAGCAGGGGCGCAGGGGGCTCGCCGACCAGCCCACGGCGACCTCGACGCGCTGCGCCGCCAGGAGAGGGAGGAGCACCGCCGGCCGTCCGGGAAAGGAACGCCACCGGCCGAGAGGAGTGCCGCTGCTCCCGTGCACGCACGCGGCCTCCTCCTCAGCTGCTGTTCCTCCGGCACTGGGGAGGAGGGGAGCCGGGGAGGCGGGGCGCGTGGGGAGGGAGGGGCGCCGCCGCGGGACTGGGTGGCGACGGCCGCCGCCGCGGATCGAGGTGGAGGGAGCGGGAAGCGGGTGGCACGGCCGGCCGCCGGTGGAGCTCGCCGTCCTGCGGGCCTCCGCGCCGAGCGGGCGAGATGGCCGAGCAGGAGAGATGATAGAGGGCAGGGGAGTGTGCGGCGCGAGTGGGAGATGGGAGAGAGAAGAAAAGGGAAGGGAGGGAAAATATAGTATGATATGTGGACCTCACCAGCTGGTAGTTGGTATAGAGGATGAATATAGAGTATGAATGTGTGTTGGAGTAATGAGTTTAGAGAAGAGAATCTTGATGACTGGACCTTTTAGAGGATGAATTTAGAGTACCACGAGTACGGATAGTCTAAGGGGAAAACCCTAAAATTGAAATGGAACCTAGACCATGAACACCAGTTAAAAAGGTCCAAACCAGATCTGCGCTACCACGGCGACGAAACGCCCGATCTAAACATAACAATCCCAACGCAACACAGTGTAATTGTTACGGAACCCTGCGGGTCCCGACAGTCACTGCTACCAGCACCGGAGAGAGCAGCGCAGTGTAAGTGTGACCGCCGACTTTTCTCCCCTGCTTTCCCGCCATGCGGCATGTTCGATGTTCCAACGTACCACCAGCAGCAGCAGCCGTAGGCCAGTCGCCAGCAGATCGATGATGCTGCTCGCTCGCTAACCACTCCCACTGATGGCGCTGTTCACATCTGAATCCGGACACGGGCAAGGCAAAGCACGATCCGATCTGCATGCATGCCTAGACGACGAGACGGCGAGACGACAGCCGTTCCCAGCCAGCCAGACAGGCACTCAGCCAGCCGCCGTGCCTGTCAGTTGCGCCGCGGCGCCGGTCGGCACAAGACGACGGCTACAGTGGCGCGCGACCGATCCATGGCTGCGGCTGCGGGCTGTGGGCTGCGGCGGTGGAAAAAGTGGCAAAGCTCCCACGTACGTTGTTTGGCTCTCGTTTCTTGCGGGCAGGGCTTGCGGCGGCTGCCCCTACCTGGTTGGTTAGCCGCCGCGGATCATTGCAGGGATGGGATGGGGACGGACGGGGACAGCGAGCACTTGATCCCGTGGCCGGTGGCCCCTCTGATCCGTTCGAGCTCGAGCTGGTCCTGAGCACCATGAAATGGAGCGCGTACAGCTGCTGCAGTGCGGCGAGCGAGCCAGCACTGCTGTTCCCTAGGCGAACGTGATCAAATCTTTTGATCACATCTCTCTCTGTTATCTTGGAGAATCTCACAAGGCTGGACCAGGCTGGATCTACCAATAATACTCCATGTAGGAGTACGTATAATTCAGCATTCAGCCATTCATGTGTAGAGCATTCAGTCATCATGTGTAGCAGTAGTAAGTAAAGTATACTAGTAGCCTCTTCTGATTGTCATCTGGAAAACGATGAAATGATTGGTGGCCGGCGCCAACTTGGTCGTGGTCGTGGTCCTCGTGCGACGCGACGCGCGCGGCCGGGGGCACCTCTTTCTTTCTTGTTGCCGCCGAACGGCAGCCAAGGCCAAAGCGGCCAAACTGGAGTTATGATCGTGGCTGGCCACTCCAGTAATTCGCTGCGCGGCCATCAATAACTGAAGCGCGGCCCTGACTTTTCAAAAGAAGCAACGGGGCATCTATGGAGGGAGCCCTTCCTCCTCCTCGGCAGTCGGCATATGGCATCAATGTGCGTCGTCGTCGTCGTCGCGCCCTCGCCTTGATTACCCAGTTCAGAGCTTCAGAAATCAGAATCCCGTAGCTGGACCCCTGAAAGGCTGAAATCTTGTTGATATA
Source organism: Saccharum hybrid cultivar R570 (assembly GCA_038087645.1). NCBI lineage: Eukaryota > Viridiplantae > Streptophyta > Magnoliopsida > Poales > Poaceae > Saccharum > Saccharum hybrid cultivar. Next base: position 5,850,045 of record JAQSUU010000091.1, on the reverse strand, counting down.
TACCAATTGCTCCCTCCCTCCCGGAATCCATCCATGGACCGCCATTCATCGGTCAGCTGGCATGGCATGGTTGCGCGAGCTCCCCGCCATTGCTGCCTGCTCTGCTCTGCTCGCCCGCCAGGTGCACGCCTGGCAGCAGTAGTAACTTGTGTCTGGACGAACACAGCACCCAGCAGCGGGGATGGGGATGTGTATTTGCGGGCCGAAGGGTTAAATGAAACGAAATGAATCCACCACCAGGGCCCAGGCTGCCCAGTCTCCGCCTGCCGTGGCGCAGCGGCGCGCCCGCCCGCGCGGCACTGGGAAGGGAACCCAACATCCCGTACCGTACAAGTGGCGCCGCGATAGCCACGGCCTACGAAGGCGACGGCACGGCACGGTGCCGGGTGCCCCTTGCCAGGCATCCCGTTATTAGGCAGCAGCAGCGGCTGCGCACGCGACGCGCAGGCCGAACGGACGGCGTCGCTTTCCTTCATGTTGCGCGGTGTCGGAGGTGAAAGCCACCCACCCGGGCACCCGGCCCCGGCCACGCGCGCGCACGCTCGCTCGCTTGATTCGGTTCCTAGGTCGTCGCTCGTCGGTCACCGGCCAGGCTCAGGCAGGCAGGCATCCGGATAACTACCAGACGGAGATCAGATCGGTCGAGATCGAGACCTTTCCCGGGCCTTTTCGCGGCGTAATTGCGGTGGTTTTGACGGGCACAACCAGAACCGATCCGATCGATCGGCAGCTGGGTGGCTCGTCCCGTTCCACACGTCCTGCCGCCGAGTGTCGAACCGGGCGGGTCCTCCGGTGTCCGATCCTCCTCCCGGCTCCGGGCTCCCGTAACGAACGAACCCACCCGTCCTTTTCGCTTGGGGTGTCCTCGGCTCGTGCGCGCGGCGCCACCACCACCCATCACGATGGCGCGGGGCGGGCAGGCACGACGGATCCGGTGCATTATTGTGCCGCGCCTGTCCCCCCGCCTGGGCGGCCGGGCCTCATGCCCTCATCGCGTCGCAGCGGGCAGCGGGGGGAGTGGCGCCTGCGGCCCCACCGTGCCGGCGAGCGACAACAGCCGGCGCGCTGCTGCGTCCGGTGGGTCTGGGCTGGCCCGGCAGGCGCCAGACAGGGGAGGGGCCGTCGCCAACACCCATCCTTGTCAGCTCCTACACCGTCCCACGATCAATCGCCCTATAGCTAGTCCATGCCAGGGCCTCAAGTTCCGGCGCCTCGCAGTCGCAGGTCGTTGGTGAATCCAATCCAAACGATTTTTATTTTTCCCGCACAATCCTTCCACTCCACTGGATGAAGAGGATTGGGTTCATCAGTGATCAGTCAGTCAGAGTGGCAACAATGCAAGCTGCTACGCATAGAACAAACTTGATCGTCGGTGACGACGAATTTAATCGCCGGCCGGTCCCGGCCGGAGAGCACGATGGAACTGTTCACTGATCCGTGCAAACAATACTCTGTCGTCTGACCCTGCAAAGGCTTTACACCACCACCTGTGCTGTGTTGAATGGCTACTCGTCTGCTGCTGCTGAGTGCTGACAGCGAGGAGGATTTTTTTTTGAATGACAGGGGAATTCTGTACCGCGTCCGTCCAGCCCTCCAGGTGATGATGAAGAATTAATTGCTCTCCAATTACTCGCCCGGTCGCCCCGTACTGTACTCCTACACTGACGACTCGCCTGTTCTATTCACTGACGACTCGCTCGCCCCCCTCTTGTTTCGACGGATTCCATCCTTGGATTGGATTTATCGCTCGTCGTATACTGTAAGAGCAAGTTCGTAAGCGTTTGGCTATCAGTCGAGTTAGAGAGCCTAGCTGTATAACAGTGGTCTCTTATTTATCTATATAAAAAAAATTTATTATTAATTTTATCTATGCCTCACCTTTTCTTTCATAATCCTCCTCATATTTATTTATGCATTTGTGCCCAGCTTGTTGCTCGCATGAAAGTCAAGCTCTCCTCCCTATCCTTCCTTCTCTCCTCCATATCAGCATTTGCTCGGCTATAAGCCAATTTTTGTAACTGCTCTAATATACAGTAATGACGGTACCTGCATCCAAAGAGCTAGCACAACTTCCACAGAGCATGTATTGTTCTAACTTCATGCGAAGGTTACTCGAGCTTTTCGCCAATTTTAATATTTGTTAACTTAATCTTTTGTATAGGTGGTCATAGATAGAGATGGCCTAATGGTGATTGGGCACGTGGGTCTCACACCTGCGGGTACGAAGGTTGAGGCCTAAGAGCAACTACAGCCTATATGACCAAGTAGTCTATATATATACACGAGGGACTCGTAAGATCAGTCCATAACTATTGTTTTGTCTCCACAACGTTTCAGCCAACAATTAGTTTTTAAGGTGGGTCCTATATGAGATAAAAAAATCTTCATCTTTACAATCATGTACAAGGCCAAGAAAGAGAGAGGGAGGAGTAAGAAAAAGTAACATTTTTATTCTCTATGGGTAGTCCACAAGCTTATGGATACCTTTTGTGATGTACTACCCTATGGACTGGTATCACAGTGTTTTAGGTAACTGGTAGGCAATATTTTAATCACTATGTACTGCTTTGGAGCAACATTGTGGTTGCTCTAAGAGCAAGGCTAAGGCCCTCTTTGGTAGGGCTCTCTCTAGCTCCGGCTCCATGTTACAGTGCCAGAGGAGCCGGAGCCGGAGGAGCTAGAAAATGTGGCTTCTTCGGGCTCCTAGATCATTTCGTGAGGAGAGAGAAAAATAGCTCTCTACTACAGTACCTGGTTCAGGAGGAGCCAGAGCCCCTGGAAGCCTTGCCAAATAGGCTCTAATAATATAACCTTGCATGTAAATTAACAACTAATCTATCAGCCCACTCATATACGTAATAGTTAGCTCACATATGGCTCACTTGTTTGTTTCACAAAATTTCTTATTTCTTGTCCATAAATTGTTTGTAAACAAGCTCCCCACGTCTAGCTCCCTACACTATTCTCGGTAAAAAAAATAGATCCAACCTAGGAGGAATTATGTGGTTTTTCATTAAGAATTAAGAAGAAAAATAGGCACCCAAATTCAGTCTAAGACGGGATTTGAACCTAGGTGGTTGGGTGCATTGCCACACCTCTCACCTAACTAGTTGAGCTAGGCTCACTTCCTCGGTACACTATTCTCGTTACACGGTACACACTGTTCTTGGTACATGGTACATAGGTGTTCGATGTGTAGTCCATTTAAAAAAAAACTCGTATATAATCGTTTGATACCAAGGTGTTAAATGACTAGATATTTAATATAAATATACCAAATAATTGTTTGTTTAAACATTTTATCCTTGTTAATATGGTCATAATAATGTATTACTTGTGCCATTAATACACCCGGTGGTTATGGTAAAAATATTGCGGGTCATGTTGCGGGTGGATACATCACTGATCTGTTACCATTCCCTTCTCATACATGTAAAAGGGTGGGTGGGTGTATGTGAAAAATGTATGCCTTTTGTACTTTGTTAAGTTTTTTCTTCTTCTCTAAAGCACAATTTAGATTGACAAAACCCCTGCCCTAAAAGAAGAATATTTTTTTCCATGCATGGTAAGTTTGATCCCAAGATCTTTCCGTGGCGCGGATCTAAGCCCAATCCTAAGCCAAGCGATTATCACGGTCACAAATCTATACTCTTTTATTAAAGTCATGTTTTGGTAGATGTTGTCAATCAAAGTAATATGTTGAAGATTTTTTTTCTAATTCAAATCTATTATATATACACAATAGTGTTAAAAAGCCTCATGTTCGCCAAGAAAAATCTAGAAATTATGAGATTAATCAAAAAAGAAAAGAATATGTATAATTGGATTTTTATGATCACCTAATGGTGCAGATTCACTAGAAAATACGAGATTAAAAAAAGTAAAAAAAATATATACCATTGAATTTTATGATGATCTAATGGTCCAGATTTACTAGAAAATAAAAGATTATTAAAATATATGTGATGTTAGATTTTATGATGATCTAATGGTCTACATTCTAAAAAAATCAATGCCGCATACAATTCATGTTTAAATATTTTTTCTTTGCATGTGGTATTTTAAATTAAATAGTGTTCTATATATACATGTATTCAAATCGTAATTAAATAATATCGGCGTAGGCATATCATATACTTGAAACATTCTCATGTTTCAACGAACCCTTCTTCAAGAAAGATGCAAAAGGCATAGAGATCAATAAAGTTCGTAGAAAAATTACAATCAAAAGCCATACCATGCCTAGAAACATAATTTTACGGTAATTATATCATTTTCTGTAATATTCATTTTTAAAATTAATTATTATCTTAAAATTAATTCTGAACTTAAATCAAAGCTAAAAAATATATCAGTTTGATTCTCATGTATATATTATAAATGAAGTTAGAAAATCATCTCTTTTCCGCTCAAGGTCTAAAAACTGCCACATTGATCCTAGAAATCAAGATGTAACCGTCTTTATGAAAAGATATAGTAAAAATAAATAAAGAACCAAAGACAAAAAAAAACAGATATATTTGCGAGTTAAGGATTAAAAAAACAAGACACCTAACTATACTATTTGCGCGGACAACCTCGCTAATTCTTTTATATTTGCGAGAAGAATAAGTTGCTCCAACTCTGAGAGAACCGGTTGGAGATAGATGGTATCCGATTTGGCATGGCCTATGAAGGAGGATACGAATATGATGCTGCTGCGTTGGTACTGACCACCAGGTACTGTCTGGGTCTGACGCTGTTCCGCAAGTTGCATTGCAGCAGCCTCTGAATGTTAGTTGGGGCTAAGGCCCCGTTTGGTTTGAAGGAGTTAAAGTTTAACTCCCATCATATCAATGTTCCCTCAAATGCATGGAGTACTAAATGTAGACTAATTGCATGCATATCGGCACAGATTAGGAGTAATTTACGAGACGAATCTATTAAGCCTAATTAGTTCAAGATTGAAAACTTTTTATCAAATAAGACGAAAATGCTACCGTGTTTGTTAAACTTTAACACCCAAACCAAACGGGGCCTAAGGGGTGCGTGGGTCTCTCATGCCATGGCGTCTTCTCCTTGCTTTGCATCGCGCAGCAGCAGAATGGGATGTGGCCAGGCCAGTCAGGATTCAAAAGGAAAAAGCGGATCCCCCCATCTCTCACTGCAGATCTCCTCAGGATCCCCAGTTCTTCGTTCCTTCAGGGAAGCAGGGCCGCCACAGCGGCACCACACAAAAGGGGCTCACTTGGGCGCTTGCAAATGTTCGCTGGAGCCGTACTTTTTCAGCTAACGAACAGTGTTTTTTCTCTCACAGCAAATCAGCAAACAGTACTTTTAGGCATAACTTTTCAGCGAAGCGAACAGGGCAACAGGTACTGGTGGTGTCCCCTTGTGACTGCTCGACCCTTCACGCATTACACGTTATTACTGCCAGTCATCAACAGTCCCGTTTGAAATCGCTGACTTAATTATCAGAAACACCTTCTTTTCATTTCAGACAAATACCACTGTTACAATTAGTATGTTACTACGTACGATAAAAAATTTACTGGAGCAGGTAAAGATTCTCGCAGTAACTTATTGGAAGCAGCATGGTTTGTTCCATTCCATGCATGAGCATGATGCAACTTTTTTTTTTGACAACAGAGCATGATGCAACTTTGTTGGAAGCAAGCGGGCAAGGCAACAAAGCCCGCATGCAGTACGTAATAGCGCAGACGACTGCAGACATATGAGCCCGTGTCTCTTCCTCTTTGGCTAGCGCTCTGAGGGCCGTGTACGACGGTACGAGCCAGGTGTGTCCTCTACAGACTACAGTCGTAGTATACGCCAGGCCGGGCAGCGGATCAATTATTTTCGTTTTTTTTTCTCAAGAAAGGCCGAAAGAAACAACAGTACAAGATCAGGTTATTATAGACCTATCATTGACCAGCCTGGCTACCGGCTACTGGCTTAGGTACCCTACCTGCTTTACGGCAGATGCCAAACCACATGCATTATATTAATCCAGAATTCCAGATTAGTTAATGGATCCACTAACAATCGTCAGTAACGACAAACTCGATTGGAAGCAGCAGCCGGCCGCCCGGCCTGCTGTAATTCTAGACTAGAAGAAACAGCTACGTACAAAGTGTCCTTTTCCTCGTCGGCGTCTTCGTCTTCTTCCTCCGTCGTCGATCTCTTAATTCTTCTACATCGATCCAGCAGAGCAGAGCACCTGCGGAACGGAAGCTGCATGCGCAAGCAAGCACGAAGCGCATGCATGCATACATGTCCGGGTTTCAGGGTTGCTTCATTAGTCTGTCTACTCTACGAGTATATGCATCATCATCATCAGTCTCGATCCGGCGATCGATCGTCGGCTACGACGAGACGAGTAGCTGCTGATGGACTACCGCAGGGTCGGCGCCAGCATCGGCGTCATCGTCGACCTCGGCGGCGGCGAGGGCGACCATCTTGAGCGCGGATGCGCCGGTGGTGAAGGCCTTCTTGCGGACGCCCATGTACTCGGGCCACGTGACGGCGCGGTACGCGGGGGTGCGGCCGGGCGGCACGGCCTCCCTTAGCGGCGCCACCTTGGCGTGCGGCGGCGGGCCGAGGAAGTAGCCGAGCGATATCCTGTCGAGGTCCCGGTTGACGACGGCGCGGTGGTACACGCTGTGGAACCGGCCGTTGGTGAGGATGTGGAAGAGGTCGCCCACGTTGACGACGAAGGCGCCCGGCACGGCCGGCACGCCCACCCACCGGTCCGGGGCGTGGCGGAAGAGCTGCAGCCCCGGGACGAGGCTCTGCAGCACGAAGGTGAAGAAGCCCGAGTCGGTGTGCGCGATCAGCCCCAGCGCGCGGCGCGGGTCCGGGCACCTCGGGTACCAGTTGAGATGCATGGTGGCGGTCATCGTCTCGGCGATCCTCCGCTCCGCCTCCACGGCGCCGACCTGCTCGTCGGTGAGCCCCAGCGCCATGAGGAACAGCTCCAGCAGCTTGTCCGCGAGGGCACGCATGTGTTTGTGGAACTCCTCCATCACATCACTGTAGCAAATATGCAGAGTGTAATTAAGCAAGACGCACTCCGGCCTCCTCGTCAGCTAGCTAGCATGCTAAAAGGGTTAGGCGTGCTTGCACGCATGCATGGCCTTAGACGGGGACGACACGTCGACGATGTATCGTATCGGACTATCGGTGCGTGCGTGTGACCTGCTATACCACTACCTGTACGTGCATCATGCATATGCATGGCGAGGCGAGAATCAAAGCAAAGCAAAACATAGCAAGGCGCGCGCACGTGTGTGTACGGTACGGTGTGGCCGCGCGCGGGTGCACGCACGCACGTACCAGAAGCTGGTGTAGTCGTCGCCGGCCTTGGGCCAGAGCTTGCGGAGGTCGGCGCGGAGGTTGGCCGGCGAGAAGGTGTAGCCCTCGGACCACATGCACTTGGAGAAGAAGGAGGAGATGGGCGGGGAGCCGTAGCCGCAGGCGTCCCCGGGCCCGCGCACGGCGCGCATCTTGTCGTCGGCCGGCAGCGCGAACATGGTGGCGATCCGGTCCTCCACGCGCGCCAGCAGCTCCGCGGGGACGCCGTGCCCCATGAGCAGGAACGCGCCCCATTGCTCGGCGGCGCGCGCCACCGCCGCGGCCGGGTCCGCCGCCCCCAGGTCCACCACGGGGACGGCGTCCGGCCCCGGCGCGCCGCCGTCCACGACGGGGTGGTCGTGCAGCTCCGGCCAGGCGTGCGACTCCGGCACCCGCCGCGCCGCCCGGAAGTCGAAGTAGCGCGGGTTCTTGAGGTGCGACGGCGTCGGCATGATGCTGGCCGATAGCTAGATTAACAGTAATTATGGATCCCAGGCAAGGCGGCCGGCCAATAGACGCGCACTGCTGCTAGCTGCCTAGAGAGGAAGGAAGAAGCAGCAAAGCAAGCTGTAGCAGCAAGTGTAAATCTAGGACCTTGCACTAGTGGTGTGGCATGAGAGAAGAAGTGTAAGAAGCAGAGAAGTACATGGCGTGGTATATATAGGGGAGAAGTTTTGGAGCGTAGTGGATCCGTCCGGTCCGACCCATCACAACACAAAGAGCTGGATGACTAGCTAGAGAGAGAGAGAGACGGGATCGATGATGCGCAATTGAAATGAAATTAAAATTCAGTATTGATGAGGCGATGATAGCCTTTTTTGGAAATTCAGTGGACTGAGGAAATGTGGTAAGAGAGAGACGGAGGGATTTGGAGCGATGTGGAGCACGAAAGGCCACCCAGCTGCAGCTGCTGCGACACAAGTGACAAATCTACTAGCTCGTACGTACGTACTGTACTGCTCCTCCGGCCTCTCCTTGGGCTTGGGGGAGGGGATCCGGCCAGGCTAGTGGTGGCACTGGCACCCCAATTAATATGCACACATGGAAAGCCACCACGATTATTGCCATCCATCATCAGCTTAATTAAGGACCAGTTTCGTGGGTGTTGTCGTGTCTCGCACCACGGAATCTTTCACGTAGTACGTACCATGCTCCCGCCCCTCGCTCGCCACAAATCCATCTTTACCACACCATTTGGCTTTACCGCAATATAGCAAATAATAGGAGACCGTACCCTCGTTTTTTTCTAGGTTCTCTCAAAATAGGAAAAAAGCGCACACTGGTTTAGTCTACTATTACAAGCACTTAAAAGTTGTTATGACGCATGGCGTGCATGTCTTTATAGAGAGGTATGGTCTGCGGATCAGTTCAACCTAAAATCTTAAGCTAATAGAAAAAAGGTGAACAATTCATTTACTATTTATAAATGTCAAAATGTTTTATAATTTAAAGTAAAAGGAGTATTTTGAAAAAGAAAACGTAAACAAGCTGCCATTAGCAGTGAAATAAACTAGCTAGTACTGCAACTGACAGCGAGCTGGAGACGAGAACAAAAGGCGGCACCGCTGCAACTGCAAGGAAGGAAAACAAGGGACGGTCAGAACACGTGTAAGGATCTGGTTGGCTGGAGATGGGTCGCACTCGCACGACCCAAACACCACCGACCCAATAGGCCAAGGGCTGCTGCTTCCGGCGAGTGGCGATCACTGATGGCTGAGGCTGATTTATTGTGAGAGAAAAATACTGCTGGTTGTCTGGTGGCTGGTGGCTGGTGCTGAACTGGTGTGAGAGAAAAGCACTGCTGGCTGGCTGGGAGCCAGCCAGCCGAACAAGGCCTAGGTAAGGATCCCGAGGCCGCCGGCGGCGAGCCGCGGACAAACGGGCCTGTCTGCAGCAATTGGCGGGGCGCAGCGCCAGCGCGGCTGCGGTTCGAGAGCTACAGATACCTGCTGGCCGACGCCGAGTGTGCCCGCACGACGGACGGCACTGACCGCTGGATGGTTTCAAGTAGAAACATGACACGTTCCTGTGATTTCTTTTTTGTTCTCACTCCAATATTCTATGGAAGGTAGAAAAAAACTCAGGGTAAAAACATGCAGCAATAGGTTGGCAAAGGAACACAACTAAAATGTTCTTGTAGCTATATGATTTACAAAGCTATCAAGGTGATCTATGGAAATAACGTGAGTATCTTAATTTTTTCTCTAGCCCTTGCTGATGGATTTAGTATCTGTGGGTTTCTTGTTTGTGAAAAGGAGCACTAAAAGTGTGTCCTTAATTCTGTAACTTTTAGAAGCCGTATTTTACTTATTAACCAATATTCTATGTAAGCACCTAGGCTATAATCAAGCCAGGGTTGAGCAAACAGGACCATTTCTCCCTCTTTCATCTGTCAGTTCTTACTACGGTGCCAGAGCGTAGTCAAGCCGTACTGTCACGCAGAAACGGCGATTCGCGAATCAATGCGCTCAGCTGGGTACCCCGAAAAACACACGCCTCGCTTGTACCCCAGGCACAAGCAAAACCAACCTGTTCGCCTCCTGTTACGGGTTTCCAGGTCCCCGTCTAAACTTAGACTCCTAGCTCCCGCAATTGAGGCCTGACCTCAATGCGGTGCTAAGACCTCCACCTATCCCCGCCTCTAATCAGTCGGTCTAGAAAGAGTCGGAGCCCATGACAAGAGAGTAACAAGCCTTCCCGCTCCTATAAGCAAGTATGTGCTCGGGATAATAAATCTGTGATTTGATCAGGGTCCATGCAACGAACGGTCCTTAATTGACACGGACAGGGAAACAGTGCAACCCAAGTTACGCCCCATGGCCGCGGGACACAACTTGCTACACCCACCAATACCCATACCACATCCCTGCCCGGTCGTCATTTCCTTTCCATCATTTTATCGAGAATATAATAATAATATGAGTAACCTTCTATTGTGAGTAACGATAGGTTACTCGTTCTACCGATGAACCTAAGCAAAGCAACTACGCGATCATATATATATATATATATATATATATATATATATATATATATATATATATATATATATATATATATATATATATATATATATATATATATGTGTGTGTGTGTGTGTGTGTGTGTGTGTGTGTGTGTGGGTATCATAAAATTCCTGCAACGTAAAAGCACAACATGTAAATATGTAAAGATTTGCAAAATAAGGGTTATGCACCGGGGCTTGCCTTGGACAGTGCAAAGTCAGAGGTGTCAGTCACGGGTGACTCCTGGAACTCCTCTGGTACGAAGACCGACCTCGTTGATGTGAACTAGGGTTCCCGATCTTCCAAAAGGTTCTGATAACTCTCGATTTGGTGGAGTCACGACACAATTCGATCCGGCTTCCGAACAACTTGGCTCTAAACCCCGCAATCGCAGCACCACGACCCCTCTAGTTATCGACCGGCGTTGCACGGTCGACCTCGCCAAGAAGGCTAAGTCCTTGCCTGCGAATCGAGAACACGCGCAAGAACACAAAGGAATGCAACCAAATTGCAGATGAATGATTAATCTCACAAAGTTGGGGTCTCACAAACCGACGGTGGCAGTGAAGCTGTTGTCAACAGAATAATCTAAGCAAAACCCAACCCTAATGTAAGCGGCAACTACTGATTATATAGCCTAAGGGGTGTCCAAGGACCCCTATTCGCGTCCCTAGGGAGCACCGACACGTTACAAGGCCTAAACGGCCCAAAAGACGGCGACACAGCGCCCTGACAGATTCTGGACGCTGACTTGTTTTGACGATTACCGTTGATTCCGAACAGATTTTGATGTGGGACCACTTGGGTTGGCTTCCTTATCAAATAAGTTTTCCATCTATATGTGGATCATAGAAAACGGAGTTCATATGTGGCCTGGGCATCCATTTTACTATACACTACTCTTGGAGCCCGAGATGGACTCGAACTTGATTTGGGCCTCCACCTTGGCGACTTGAACCGAATAAGTTTTGGGCCTCCTCGATTTGGATGCCCTTGCTGATCTCGTTGGCCTTCATGTGATTCTCCAAGCATGGTCATGTGCATGGAGGCCATGTCCTCATCACTCGTACTCCTCGATGACCTCCTCATAGTCCTGCTCCTTCGCGGCCATGTACTCAACTTTCTCGTGATCTACATGCATGCAATGATAATACGACTCTTAACAAGATGACAACAAAAAATCTTATCACAACAACTCCCGAACTAGTTAGCTAACTCTAAAGGCTAAGGCTAAGTTACCCACTGCTACTACCAACCAAAGCTATTGAACTAGCCAAACTCCAGTAACTAGAATGCATACCATCTATCGATTGCCGATTTACTACCCGCACTACTAGGGAAACTTAGCTACCCTATCAAACAAGTTATTTGATGGCTATACAAATTACAGCAAGCACCTAATCACATCACAAAGGTACTGTAAAGTTTCTAGGGCTAACTCTATCCTAATTTTGCCACAAAAATTCCTACAAGATCGAGTGCATTAAAACTCGTCATCTCAAGCATTGATTTAATGGGCCTAACCGCATCACAACAACGCGCAACGGAAAATTCACCAATTGATAGAACATGAATTTAGGAACTCAACTGAAGTGGTTTCATGATTTTTGGACATCTACACAAGTCGGCATAAATCATCAAAGTTTGGTCCGAAACTAAATTATCAAAGCATTTCTAAAATCACTAGAACCTGAAACCAGTTCCTCCGGTGCAGCCCAACAACGTAGGCCACCGCGCGCAGCGTGCGCGCGCACGCGGCCCACGCGACAGGCCCACGACCGTGCGACGCGGCCCGCGGCCGGGGAAGGCTTGCGCTCGCTGGCGGTTTTGCAAAAGAGACCCCAGACTAGCTACTAATGGCGCGACCAAGCTAAGCACTATTCCCACACTCAGAGGCCTTGCAAGAACACCCCTCTAAAAACCCGTCTTTACAACCAGGCGGTCCTCGACACGCCTCCGCATGCCGGCGCGGCGTTGACCGGCACTGGCCGGTTACGTCGGCCAGAGGAAGACTTCTACCGCGTACCTAAGAGGGAGACACTCATCTACAGAGCGACGCGCGACGATGGGCGATGGTTCGAAGAGCAGAGACGAAGTAGGGCAACTCCTCCACAGCAGCGACAACCTGCAAGGGGTGGCGCCGCCATTCCGGTGAGCTACGGTCAAGGCAAACCGAACAAGGTGGCCTACGAGCATCGGTGACTTACCACGAACACGACCAGAGTGGTGGCTTTGTCCGAGCCTGCCCGAAACAATCTAGCCACGCGTGCCCGAGGGGGCAAGGCGGCGCTCTGCGGTGACGCGAGCGCGTTAACGAGCGTTAAGGGGTAGCAGAGGTTCGGGACCGAGCGTAGGGTGGAGCCGAGGGCACAACAAGGCTGTTGGTACACTCAATTAGGCTTGGGGACAAACGGCTCAGACTACCGCGGCGGTCACGGCCGAGCTCGGCCTTAATGGCCCAACACCGAACAACTCCAAAATTGGAGCTCGGTGGGACCATGCTGGAGGTGAGGTGAGGTCGGTCGGTAGGGCCATTAGGCGGTGAACCCTAGGGCACGATTGATTGGGTGGTGGCGGCCTCTTCCGACCGGCTTGCTTGCAGCGACCCCCCCACCAGGCGGACATGGGAAGAGAGGTGGGGGAGGGGGGAAGAACGCGTTAGCGCTCGGTCAAAGTGGGGTCGCTGAGACGTGCGGGAGCAAGCGGAGGAGCCGCGTGGAGTGCGCACGCGGTCACCGACCCGGCTAGTGGCGGTGCAGGGTCGGCACTGACATGACACCCGCTGACTTCGAGCGGCAACACACCACCGTGTGCCACGCAAGGGGGGGACAGCGGGGCGAGAAGAGCAACTCTCACGCGAGCGGCCAGAGGAGTCAACCACAACAGTGTGTCTACGGGGGAGGGAGGAGGGGATAGCATCCACGCGCCGTGCACGGACAGAGCCGACCAGACGCGATGTGTGGCAACCACGAGCGGTGACCGCGCTCAGGGAGGCAGCAGGCGATGTCTGCACGCGTGCATGAATTTTAAAGCTCCGAAAACTCCCAATCGGTGACATCCAACTTCAAACCAACCTCACCCAACTCGAGACGACCTCTGAGGCTACCAACCCGAGCTAACACACAACAACACTTCTTAACCCGAATTCACAAATGAAGGTGCTCAACACGGCAACGTCAAGCTATCCCAGACTTGAAGTTTTTCTAAGTACTTTATGCTAGAACGAAAGCCGAGTTGCAATTCCAAGCTACTAGAAACGTTAGCTATCGATTGCCGAACTCGACCACGAACGTTGCACTACCATCTACACACTTTGCACTTCACATTTCGTTTAGGTGCCATAATAGGTTCTGTAGAATTTTTGCCCACGAAATTGATTGTTCAACCTTAAATGATAATCGAGGGCTAAAGCGGCAACTTCCAGTTAACAATTTTATTACCTATTAAAGGTTACTAAAGTGATTCTACGAACTGCGACACATGCTAAACACATAAGTACGGTGCTCAAAGACATGTTTTGGTGTGTTGTTACACGCGGTAACACCGAGGGTGTTACATGTGCCATTGCTGCGAACCTCCCTGATGCCATCTTCACCCGCTTCAAGTGAGGTGACGCCAAGTGTCGCTGGTTAGCCCACCTTCATTCGTTGTCGTCCAATCAGAACTAGTCGATCAGACGAGTCGATAGGATCTACTTTCGCTTCGCCGATTCCATATGGTCGTCGCCTCTGCTCATGGGATCCTGCGTCTACTTGATCCGCCTCCTCCTCACTGAGATCTTCACCGGCGCTCAGGCCGCTGGTGCCCCTAGGGTTGCCACCACCGTCGAGGAGGTCTTCGGATTCCGAGGCCCCTGCCTCTCCTAGGACACAGCTGTCTATAGAACCATTCTAGTACGTCATACGTCTCAATAAGACAATATCAATGAGAAAACTATGGCACTGCTTGGATCAGTTTCAGATTCTTAAAAACCAGTTTTTGTCTTTAGTTTTTAAATCTGGATTCTAAGAAAAAACTGGTGGGGTGTTTGGATCCTCCAGTTTTTTAAGAATCTGGTTTCATTTATTACTCTATGGGTCAAAAAAAAAGGTAAAAGCTGGATATCAACAACTTTCTGTTTTTTTTTAAAATCTGGCAAAAACTAGCAGCAAAAACTGCTTATTTAAATCCCATCTAGTTTCTAAAAGTCAGATTCTTGAAAACTAACAAAAACTGAAGGGATTCAAACAGGGCCTTAGACGAACCTGTGACGAGGAACTCCAATAACATGCTCGGAGGAATACTAGCTAAGATATTTACACGCCTGTCTGGAGAAAATAGCTTGAAAAGTTGCACTTCCTAAAATGTGCCAATTGTTAGGTAGATTTCCACCTCCTTTTCTCGGTCGTCTCAAAAGGATTACTGTTTAGTACCCACTCATTGCTGGTTGCCTGTTGATATGTACATATGCATGGGAAAGATTGTGCACCGTCCCCCTCTATTACTTGAAAAATACTGTATAGCTTTTTCTAAGGAAAAAATATATGTCAATTGTCAAGTGTGAGCCGCTCTCTCATAGACAAATTCCCGTTTTCTCAGAATATATATCTAAACAGTTCTATATATACAGTTGCTCCTGCTTTTTGTCTTATAGCACGGTATACTACTCCTTTTACCCCAAAATAAGTGCCATTCTAGAATTTGGTGAAGAGATCAATGTTAGTGAGAAATTACATAAATACCCCTAAAAGGTGTAATTATTACACTTCGGAAAGAGAGAAAGTAGAAAAGGATAATTAAAGTTATTAGGTAGTCTTATACCTAGAGGTGCACTTATTTAGGAACAAATTTTAAACCCTAGAATTACACTTATTATGGGACAGAGGGGGTTATGTTATTAGCTTCTGCCTTTTTCACCGAAGATAAATACTCCTCGCCTGGACACCTACTAGTCAACCTGCCGTTGGGGAGGGTATGGGCACACCCGTGCATGCCCATATCCATACCCATACGTTGCTTACCCGCACGTTCCCCTCCCCACTTTTGCTCATACCCAGTTCCCCATATCCATTGGATAATTGGGTATTCAATTTACTTAATTAAGGTATTGCTACAGTTAGGTTCCCAGCTAATAGACGGGGTTGCTGCATAGCAGCTGAATGCTGAAGATAGTAAATAAAAGACCAATTATGAACTTGCAATTTAGACAAGCTTAGACTTCTACTTTCAGATTTTCCTGAGCTCTTCACCACCTGTTAACAGATATGATACACGGTTAATTGAGGAAGCTATTCAAGACGAAAATTATTACATTTGACATATAGGGAGGCAAACATATGAAATGAGCACTATCACTATGAGCATATGAACAAAAGTTGATTGACACATTTTTAACAATAGGTTGCAGCATAGTTCGTCAAACATAGTAGGGTGTTTTTCACTACATATGACTAAGTACAGAAGTATTTTGCCAGACTACCCATTATCATATTTTGCATATCTTAGAAGGCACCCTCGATTTGCTTATATAATGAACAGGCCAGTATCATATACAGGTCAGAAAAATAGATCCAAACTACAGCTTCAGAGTTATATTTTGAATTGACATGTGAATTGATACAACAAAAAAGTTTTCAGAGATCAACTCAGAGCTAAGTCAAACAGCAGTTTGATAGGAATAATTCAGTTGTTGTACCTTATAAAAAACACATGTACCATAATTTATATATAAGAACACCCAAAATTTTCTTACCTCTTATAATCTTTCATGAAAAGCGTCAACTGATTGACCTTGTCGGTTTGTAGTTGGTGACAAAGTTGCAGTAGGAAATATGACCTCTGCTGCCATACTTGACTCATCTGTTTCAATCAAAAAATATTAGCAAGTTCCCAAATCAGTACAATATTGATTACTTAGGAAGCACAAAGCAGCATAGTATAATTTCAGAGGAATTGTATACCTGGAATGTCACTTCTCAACCAATCCTGTGTACACATTAAGGCCTCAACAGTTTCCGGGAGCAAGCTACAATGGTTGTCATCAATGATCAGCCCTGCTAAGCTAAACGCCGTTTCAGATGCAACAGTAGATGCTGGAACACTTAGGATGTCTCGTGCCATTAGAGAAATGATTGGATATTTTGGACCATGCAACTTCCACCATGCGATGATGTCAAATACATCATTATCCATTTCAGGATGAGCAGGATCATCAAGGTACACTTCCAATTCTGACCTCTTGTGTTGACTTGAGTAACTCTCATGGATAAACCTTGATAAACCAAGCCTAGTAGCAGATAAGCCCATTGATGACTCCAATAAATTAGTTTCAGCCTCAAAATTTCTACATGTATTAGCAGCAGGTGAAGATTGTGTCACTTCACTTGCATACTCGTCAAATAACTCGCTAAAACTTTTCTTTATGGCTTCAACCTTTATTTCAGCCTCAAACTCACCATAAAGTAATCCAAAGTAGTATTCTATAGACTTTAGCTTGTAACGGGGATCCAAAATGGTAGCAATTGTTAATAACTTATTTGTAATTCCCCAATATTTCTCAAACTTCTCTATCATTGGCTTTGCCATAGTAGCAATAAAGTCATTGCCACTAAGTTGCCATTTCCTCAGAAGGAGATAGATATCACAGAAATCATTGAAATAAAGGCTTGCAGTTGGATATTTCGTGCCCGATACCCTCTTTGTGACATCATAGAAGACCTTCAAGCAGTCTATCACAGCACTCACATTCTTCCAATCATCATCAGAAGGTGCAAAAGCTTCACGAAACTTCTAGGCTGTTTCAAGCATGTTATAAGTTGAGTTCCATCTTGTTGGAACATCAGATACAAGTGAAACTTTCGGTGCATGGACTTGGTCTGCAATAAATCTGAACTTTTCCTTCCTTAATGTGGAACCCTTCACATACTTCACACTGTTATGCACATTCTTTATGATAGATTGAATTGTCTTCAAACCATCTTGAACAATCAAATTCAAGATATGTGCAGCACAATGAACATGAAAAAGATCTCCATTCAAGTGCAGAACTTTCTTTGGCAAAAGAATTTCCTGAATATCCTTAATAACTACATTATTAACACTGCTATTATCAAGAACAAAGGAAAAAGTTTCCTGTCCAGATTCCAGTCATATAACCTCTTGACAAGCTCCCTGCCAACATTCTCACCATTGTGCTCTCCTTTGATATTTACAAATGCAATTATCTTTTTGTGGAGTTTCCAATCAGCATCAATATAATGAGCAGTCATGCTCATGTAGCATGACATTTCAGTAGCTGTCCACAAATCTGAAGTAATGCTGACCCGACTTGTATTTTGGTTTAATATTTCATAAAGTTTATCCTTCTCAACCTCATAAAGCTTACGACAGTCCTCTGTGATACTAGTTCTATGACCTAGCTTGAAGAATGGTTGTAGGCGAGTAATGAAACGTCTTGTGTAATAATATTCAGTCATGGAAAATGGATAGTTATGACAAACAATCATACGGGCTAAGTCGTGACGACTTTGTTCCTGGTCAAACTTTGGAATATCTGCCTTAGGTGTACCGCCAAGCCTTATTCTCTTTGAAGAACGAAGCACTGGGCATGCTTTTATGTGATATTTCAAATGACTAGTACCCATTTTGTTCCCAGCTACTAACTGTGTTTTGCAGTGCTTGCATATTGCTTTCACAGAATTCTCTACAATCTTAAGTGTGAAATCTTTCCATACCTTTGACCGAAACTTCTTATTAAGAAGCCAATCTTCTGAGCTACCCTCTTCTTCCAGATCAATTATGTCACTATTAAAATGAAACAAGAAATGGGATATTAGCATTTTTCAATAAAAGACATATTAAATACAAAGACCAAGCATTAGCTTATAACTAGTATCATGCCTTAGTTTGATTTAAATATTAGCAAAGAAATCATATTTAATAGAAATGTGTGAAAAAGAAGTCTCACTTAGTATCATGGCTTCCTTCAGATTGCCCATCTGGGTGACTCTCAATATCTTGAATCCTGACAGAGCTATCACTGGCACCAAGTGTTTCACCGGAACTCCTCGAACTATTTGGACCAATACTCCCTTGATGTCCTTGCATCACACCAGAAACATTTCCATGGCTGTTGTTTCTGGTTGATTCTAATCCTATATGTCTGCCACCGTAAAAAGAATTATATATTAGGAAAGACTAATAAATAATCAATGTAAATGCTCTCAGATTCAGAGAACTAATACGCTTAGTTTCTGGTATTCCAACAAGCCACAAAGCTAGGTGTAAAAAGAAGGATTATATATAAACAAGTGTGGCCAGATCTAAAACAATGAACCGTACTCCAACATTGTTTCTAGTTAATTAGCAGCCCCGGCGTGCGGCTGTAAAAAGAATTATATATTACTTTAATCTGAAGAAAGTGGCTTCAACAAGTAGGCTGCACTAGAATCCAAAGCTGCATTGAGCAGCACCTACTGCTACTGGTAACGCAGACGATTAGGACCAAATACTAAGTGCGGTTATTGCTGGCCTCCATCCGGCACAAGAACATCATGCGGTTCCTCGGGTGGTACCGCATCAAGGGATGGTACGCCGGCGCCGGCTTAGCTTGAAATCAAATCGAGCACTAGAAAGAAAAGCTTATGTGTGTCCACATGACTGAAGTAGATCAGATCTTGTCTACTTTGTGCAAGGAATCGTAGTGGATTCAACAAATTGTCTCTAGGGTTTGGGAGGAAGAAATCGTAGTTGATTCAACACAAATCGAGGATATGCATACCTAAATGTATGTACCTTTCACAAGGCAATTGATTCCTCATCACTAACGGCCGGAGATGGGCACCGCTGCGACGGGACTGGGAGCCGTCAGGCCGCCACCGACGAGCGAGAAGATGGGGGACTCGAGAGACGAATGGGACAAACGAGTAATACCCTCCCCGTACCCGCAACTCACCGGGTATTACCCATACCCGAGCAGGTACACGATTTTCTACCCATACCCGACCCGTTTCAGGTGGGTATGGATTTGGACAGTGGGTATGAATACCCAACGACAGGATTACCTACTAGCAGCAGCTAGCAACTTCAATTTCTCAATGGGAGAAAGACAAATTGTCAGCTAAGCTACGTGCGACGCTTGCCGTTTTGTATTGTTTTCTTCTACTTGGTGAATTGAAACCGTCATACAAGCATAGGGAAATTCTAAAATTCTTGAAAGGACAAGTTAGTCACCGTGAATGTCCAATGAGCAAACCGAAATTGCCCTGGACGGTTGTCCCTGCTCTTGTCTTAACATGAAACGGGATCAGCTGTGGCATGTAACTGGGGCCCACTACGAGATCTCACCTCCAAACTAATATATGCCTCTTGAATGATTGGATTGTCATTTTCTTCCTTCCTCTATTTCTATTTCATCTCATGACATGCATGGGTGATCTTTTTCGGTTATTGAAATGATATATATGTATGGTTTGGACCTTGTGGAGTGGTAGAGCAGTTGGGTTTTTAGTAGGGCCGAGTACGAGACAATCTTGTGCTTGCGCGGAGCGTGTTGATCAGGTCCTAGTCCAACCGACCTTTGTCCATAGTTTAGTCAGTTGTCTCGATTGTTTCCTAAGCACTAGCTAGCCAAGGATCTTCTTTTGAAGACAATCGACAACTCTCCTGATTTGTTTTAAAGGTTAATCCCCACAACAACTCTCCTGATTGTTTCCTTAGCACTACTCAGATGGAGGAGTATGAAGCTAATCCCCACTATAAGTTTTATCTCCAAAAAAATCATGCAAGCCTTCCGTACTATCTTTCACTAACTATATATATCACCTCCTACTAATAGCTATGTTATTCCATTAATTTCTAACATCTTAATACAAGCTATCCACATTATTTACGCTTATCTTCATTCTAAATTTTTCATAGCCTTTGCTGCAACATGTGGGATATATATATATATATATATATATATATATATATATATATATATATATATATATATATATATATATATATATATATATATATATATATATATATATATATATATATATATATATATATATATATATATATATATATATATATATATAGTGCTATTCTACACCTTAGGTGTAGAATACTATTCTACACCAAACTGTTATACTGAATAGAACTCAGTATCGTTCAATATTCGCGTTTTAGTATTGTTCAGTATTTCGTGGTCCTGGGTGTAGTACTGAATGATACTGAACACTGTTCAGTACTACTCAGTATTTTTTCAGCTAAGTTTTGGCTTGCGGTGTAGAATAATATTCTACTGAACAAAATTCAGTAATGTTCAGTAGTCGCGTTTCAGTATTTCGTGGTACTGTGCGCAGTACTGACTAATACTGAATATGGTTCAGTAGTACTCAGTATTTTTTTAGTTCAGTTTTGGCTTGTGGTGTAGAATAATATTCTACACCTAAGGTGTAGAATAGCGCTGCCGTGTGTGTGTGTGTATATATATATATATATATATATATATATATGGAGATTATACTCTATAGTTAGCTACAAAATAAGTTATTTTGTAGCCACCTCTATTTACGATAATTTTATATACTAATTTACGACAATGTCAGTATATATTTACGATAGTTGAATTACTATAGCACATGAGGATATTTACTATAATGTTATAGTAAATCACGTAATAAAGAGTTACTATAATCTCGTAAATTAGCATAGCAATTATCGTAACTCAAAGTGGCTACATAATAAATTATTTTACAGCCATCTGTAGGGTAATAGTTCTATCTATCTATATAAAATATCGCTATTTGGTTGGCACAGATTTTAGTGACATGGCAGGACATCGAGTCGGTCATACCAAGGTATGTATCCACAGTTCCACACCGTCCAATTTCTTTTTTTTTCTTTTGATTTTGAGAAGGAACACCGTACAAAATCGTTGAAGGTACTGCATGCTACGCTGACAAGTCAATTGCGGACTTGTTTAGATCCCAAATTGGGAATACCTAAATTACTGTTTGACACTGTAGTATTTTGTTTTTATTTGGTAATAATTGTCTAAACATTGATTAATTAGGCTCAAAATGTTCGTCTCGTAAAGTACAACAAAACTGTGCAATTAGTTTTTGATTTCATCTACATTTAGTACTCCATGCATGTGCCGACATTTTGATGTGATGAGAAATCTTCTTTTTGCATAGTACATTTTGGACCCAAATTTGGAAAACTAAACCTGGCCTGCGTTTCACATGCGGACACATACATGCTATACATACCGTTGTACTGACACAACAATTCTAACCAACTGCATGGCGACAGCGAATGTATCACCAGACAATAGTACAGCAGCTAATAATAGAAAATGCACAGTGTAGTGTGGTTCTTTTGGGGCATCCCTTGTCCATGGCCTGAGTGGGCTAGCAGAGGCATCCTATGGACTCCCTAGCCTTGGGCCGGCCTCTACGTTTTGGAGCCATTCAGCTGAAAAGAGAAGGAATCTTTACATGTTGGAATCTGAAAAAAGAAAGACAAGAACAAGATAGACCAATTGGCTCACTATTCCTCTTGCTCCTTCCAACAAAGAAAAGGCCACATTTTCATTTTCACCTTTCATAGTGAAAAAAGATGCCTCTTTGACCCCCCAATAAAACACCTAGTAACATTATTCAGTAATAGCAGAAAAGAACAATAACAGTGGAAAGGTTTTCTAGAAAAGAAAAGTTTGTGAATCTTGCTATAGTGTAAATGAAAGGCGAAGGCCTTGTTCGGCTGGCTGGCTCCCAGCCAGCCAGCAGTGCTTTTCTCTCACACCAGTTCAGCACCAGCCACCAGCCACCAGCCAGCCAGCAGTATTTTTCTCTCACAATAAATCAGCCTCAGCCACCAGCCACCAGCCAGCCGAACGAGGCCGAAATCTCTACCGAATCAAATATCGGAATAAACCTTTGATTTTATCTGTCTCCTGGTGGGTACCCACATCTATCTCATTTTGTTTCTGAGGTTTATCATCCTATTTGTAATATTATGAAAATTAAGCATTTTTTAGGAAAACAGTCATATAGGTTTTCATATCACCAAATTGTGGTTTGACTGCAACAGTACGCTAGTTAAGAAAGGTCCATTTATGTATAATAGAGTGACGTTGATCTTCACGAATATTCCCATACAGCTAGCAGAAACAAATATACAGAGGAAAAAAATGGTGGCATTACTTTGGCACGGAATGAAAACCAAGGTTGTAAAGTGACCATTGAGACACGCATTAGGGGGTGTTTGGTTTGAGGAGTTAAAGTTTAACAAACACTGTAGCACTTTCGTCTTATTTGACAAAAAGTTTCGGACTAATTAGGCTTAATAGATTCGTCTCGTAAATTACTCCTAATCTGTACCGACATGCATGCAATTAATCTACATTTAGTACTCCATGCATTTGAGGGAACATTGATGTGATGGGAGTTAAACTTTAACGAAACCAAACCAAACGGGGCCTTAATGTTTGTCGCGTACGAACGCACACGGCAACAAGAAAAGATTTGCGCTTTGTCTCATTACACGTCCTTACATTAGCGCAGCTAATGGCTTTTGTTTTGTGTTCGTAGTTTAAGCACGTAGTCTAACCTAACAGCTAGCATATGAATATATTAGTGACATCTCATCAGACTGCTTAATTAGGGGTAGAAAAGCTTGCTCTTGATGCTGCGCAGATATATCCTAACTAATCAGGGAATAACCATGCTGCCACCAACTAATTAAGGATACTTTTCTCAACAAAATTTAGGGCATAATTCGTTTTACCTTTTTGAAAAAGGGTTTAGTTATATTCAATAATAATGATCGGAATATGAAAGCTGGCCCTTGATATATACTCCCAATATCTCGTCTCATCAATAATTGTAGTGCTCTTGACCATTGAGGTTCCGTAAGTAACATAACGAACTAAGATAGCTTAGTTAAAAGTTAAAACACTACAATTATTGATGAGATAGCAAACTAAGATAGCTTAGTTAAAAGTTAAAACACTACATTCACACTATATAGCTCTTCTTTGTCAATGAATGGACATAATCTCATGCCAATTCATTGGAACAAAAGATAATAGCAATATAACAAAAAATAATTCTTCATCTATTCCAAATTATAAGTCGCTTTAATTTTTTGGTACATCTATTTTACTATGCATCATAGACATAGCAAAATAGATGTACCGAAAAAAAGTCAAAACGACTTATAATTTAGGACAGAAGGAGTAACTCTAACTAATCCAAACAGGCTTATTTCAGGACTGTTGCCTGTTGGTTTTATTAGGCTATTACTTGGAAGAAAAATCTACTTGTTGGTAGTGCGAGATGTCGATGGTTTTGCGCATAATAGGCATAGGCGTAGGAACATATAACGCATGGATGGTCCGTCTGCCTGGCGTATCTAATCTCTCCGCCGGCCGGTGCCCATGTCCATATGTTTCTTCCAGCCAGCAGATCAGATGGTCGATGTGACCTGACCCTGTCGGGCGGTCTGTTAGGATTTTCCCGTGCTGGGTATTGCGGTCAACGACCATGCGCTTAGCTTTTCCTTCTTTTGGTTAAACATATACTTGTAAACCTAGCTACTCCTAGGGATATATATAGGGTGAGATGGTGATGAGGACATCACAAGACGACACACCACAGTAAATAAGCTAGCTAAGTTGAGTAATACACGTCGGCCACTCATCTCGATCGTGTCGTCCTCGTTCATGCATCTATATCGACAGATAACCGATCAAAGCACCTCCTTTTATTTGCCATCGGTCGAATCACGTCACACGATTCTATCTAGCTATTCTAGTATGCACATGCAGTTGTTCTCTCAGTGCAATCTGCTATATATACATCATGCATGTTGTTGTGAACTGTGATATGCATGCTGCTGCATGGCTGGCTTGTTTACCATAACGTCGACCACAGCCACTACACAGACTTATCGTTAGCTGTTGGCGCGCGTGACCGGCCGGCCGCTGGGACGGCATGCATGAGCATGATGCATGCACACGCGGGCACACGATCGATCGACACACCAACTAGGCAGCATGTGCGTACGGCGCAGGCCTTTAGGGTACTCAGTGAGCTAGCTATAGCGTCAGCTCGGTCGTAGACGATGTGTGTGTAACTAGCTAGGCGATCGACACGCCGACACTGCAAACGTACAGGATTAAGCACCATGCACGTAGGATATATAGGGTCGGTCGCTGCCTACCTTTTATGTGTCTTGGAATCGATCTCATCATATCCCCTCGTCCGTGGACCGTCGGATCTGATCGGCCTCCTGTCACCGTGCGCTCGATCGCGCGCGCTAGGCTCCAATGCGAATAGATAGGGCGGGTGACTAGATGAATCACTGAAAGGTCACTAGCTAGCTATATACACGGCCGGGCCACTGCGTGAACACACATACCACGCAATGACAAAGCTCTCCGATCCCTACAAAATGCACGCATATATAGCTAGCGCAGCGGGTCTTTTTTGCACACGGCACTACTTCCGTGTCCTATATGCATCCATGGCTAGATTGATACTCAATCGCTCCTGAAATACATTGTAATAAATTATAGGGCATTCTAGGTAAATTAACTCCCCAAAACACCAACCACATGTGTGACTATCATAAGTGTCGACCACCGGACTTAAAATACGGTAAGCAAAAGATTTCTCTATAGTTAAGTGAAAGCTTCATGTGTCATTGGTTTATCCAATCATTTACGATAATGCTTGGCCATGGTTTTTCCTCAATAAAAAAAGCTTGGCCACGGCCGTCCGCACCATCCAGACAGGCTCTCAAAAAAAACCCCACATGTGTCTGTACGCTCGTCCCATTCCCCACGGCACCTCCATCCCACGCCATCCCCGTGGCACCTCCATCTCGCGCCATTCCCCGCAGCACCTCTACCGTCCAGCGCTCGCCGTCGACACCTTCTCCCCCGTCCCCCGCCCGGCCAGAGCTCCCCGCCAGCCCCTTCTTCCCACCCCCGTCCGGAACACAGAGCTTGCTGGCAGCCGCCTGAACCTGCGGCCGGCCCCTTCATCCCAGCGCTTGACCGGCCAAAGCCCGCCGGTGGCTTGCACACATTGCTGGCATCTCCTCTCCCTCTCCGCCCGCCTACGACGGCAGCAGCCCACGGCATGGCCAAAGCTCGCTGGCGGGCTGTCCTTGCCGCCCCTCCACTCGCTCCAGAAGGGGCCACGATGGCGCTGCCCTCCGCTTGCCCATTCCTTGCTCTCTGCGCTGCGTCTTATGGAAGACGAAGAAGGGTGAAAAACGTATGTTGCAAGCGTATGTTTCAAGTGTTTCAGAGGTATGTTGCAAGTGTTTTGTAACAGAACCGACCAATTATACGAGATTAAGTAAGAAAATCATTCACCGAGCAGACGATTTAGCAAACTTAAGCCCGTATAACCCGGTAGTCCGTGAAATCACGACGAATTTCAAACCAACTTACATACTAGCCAAGATCGTAATAAGTTCAGCGGTCACCATCACAAGTTACATAAAAGTTCGCGTCACAAATACATCGGAGTTTAAACATAGTTATTACAAACCAGTTTCGAAAGAAAGTAGTGGAAGCATTTAGTTCAAATCACACACGCACATAGAGTTCAAAATACAGTGTCAGTTCAGGATCATCTTCCATCAAAAGCATCAGACGAGATGTAGTGAATGACCATTGCCCATGGTCCTAAGCTTCTCCCATTGCAGGATAAAGGCAGTTGATACAGTAGCCGTAATACATCTGCCCATCTGCAACAAGTGGGAACAAAGCCCTGAATACGAGAAGGTACTCAACTAGACTTATCCGACAGAACCAAAAATAAAAGACACCAAGGAATCATGACAGGCTTTCTGGTGGGGTAGCTGACTCATTTGCAAAAAGACATTTTTAGGATTTAGAGAATCTTTACAAAAGCTTTGCATCAAGTTAAATCTTTATTAACCTGTCAACTACATTTGCACCTGTACTAAAGTAACATGTAATTAAACAGATAATGATAACCAATGATCATTAACAACTTTCCTCATGTCATATTTCGTATAATTGTTCAAGTGTTCCATCAATATTACTACGATGAAGTAGCTCAAGTCAAGTGCTCACTATCCAGTAAACGATGGCGATTCGAATCGATTATTAACCAGCTGGTAATTTATTCCTCACACAAACCTCACTCACCCGCTAAAGTGAGGTGTTGGTCACCGAGTCAACCATTCAGATAAAGTCGCGAGCTTGCCAGGAACCACATGTACCCGGGGGCTGCTCGACTGCTCTTTGGTCTTATCATCGCGCCCCCGTATCCTGCCACTACTGCTCCGGTACAGTGCGTTGCGGGCAATCCACTCGGCCCGAATAATCTCCCAGCTTCACGGGCGAAAGGTACATTATTCGGCCAGCTAAATGTAAGGCATGCGTTCAACATGACTCGAGGCCCAACAACGGTCGGTTCTTAATCGACATAGACGGAAAACACTACAGTTCGAAACCCTGCAAGTTTCCATCCGGTCTCAATTTCACATTAACACTTAGTTATTTCCTGACGACATCTTTTCTCGAGCAGATCCAGGTAAACACCTATACCTCGCAGGTGACAGGAAATCACCCGACTTCTACCGGTCTAAGCAAGCTAAGCAATTACTTGAATGCGAATGACAAGGTGACAAGGATAGGGTAGAACAGAGTAAACAAGGTATAATACAGCAACGGTTGCAAACAACTTCTAAACATAATGCAGCAGTTAAAGTAAAGCATTAATAAAATATTTGCAAACCGGGGGAGAGAAATGCTCCGGGGCTTGCCTCTCTCGAAAGAGCTCGGACGGTGGTCTGGGCACTCTGGAAGATCCTCACCGACCTCCTCGTCGGCTTTGGGCACTTCCTGCTCCTCGGGTTGCTCTTCCGGCTCCTCGGAAACTGCTACCGACGTTATTTCCTGCGATCCTGTATGATGCAACCGTATAAGTGCTTATGCCTAGGTGCATTACGGAAATGACATGTAATGGTCATGATGAATGAAATGCAGATAATTAGGTTCACTTTATTTCATAAAGTAGGAATACATTTCTTCTACAAGGTAGTCAACATCATCCAAGAATACATACTACAAGCATATGTCATCTACTGCATTCTCTTCTACTACTACCATGCTAAGCCAGCATATTTTATTAAATGCTTCAAAGATACACCAAAGCAAATCTTATTCACTAGTCATGCATTAACAAGGTTAAATAAAACCCCAATTGCAACTAGGTTTGAACAGCAACACCTATTTTAGTAGCATATAAAAATCTAAGAAAATTACAGTAGCTTTCTATCATCTAATCTAGCATACCACAAAAATTTCATTGCATTTGAATTACTAGAACTGTCTACAAAAAAATAACAAGCTAGGGCCTAAAAATGAGCATAAAAATACTTTATACTATGAAAAGTATCAAACAACAGATTTAACATTTTTCCTACATTCTTCACAATAAATAATCACCATATAAAAATTATTACACGCATGTTTTATTCATAATTTTCTCTCTAGCAAAAATAACAATTATTAGCAATATTCAACACTTGTACTACACCTCAAAATTTTTCTACAGAGCATGCATGTCATATATTTTTCCTAGACAGTACATCACCAAAGAAAATTATTGCAAGTGGAACCATATTTTTCTGAGCTTTCTGTGATTTATTACATATTTAACAAGAAAACAGCAATTTTATTGATTAAATAAAAACTCTACAGAAAAGTATTTCAAACTTGACATGCAATATTTTTAAACTGTAGATCTAGTCAAGAGAAACACTACAAAATTTGTTTCATAATTTTTGGAGCTAAAATGAGCAAGTTATGGATTTTAGAAACTCTTTTAACAATTTCTAAAAAATCATTTTCAAAAATCCATTTATCATCAGTCGCTGAAAATGTTGGGTGCACCCGGTGCAGTGCACACGCGAGCGCGAAAGGAGGCAGACAGGTGGGCCCGTGACCCCACATGTCAGCCGTACAGAGGAGAGGGAGACGTTGGCTGCGCGATTCTCGCCGCCGGTGAGCTCGCCGGTGGTGAGGTCTCCACCAGCAGCTTCCCTGCAGAGAGGCGAAACCAATGGTGCCTAGCATGTGGCCAGATGAGCTCGGCATTGAGCTCGCCGGCGCGCATGGCGGGGCGGCGGTGCGGTCGCACGGTGGCCGGTCGGTGCAGGCCACGGTGGTGGCCGATGAGGCGCGCACGAGATCCGCGAGGTGGAGGCGGTCGTGACAAGGGAAAAATGGAGGGAGAAGAACGACGGAGGAGCTCCGGCCACGAGCGCCGGCCAATGGAGGCCATGGCGGCAGCGGAGGAGGAGCGCGGCCAAATTGGCCCTCACCTAAGCACGAGCCGCGGAGACGGTTCACGTCTGGGAAAGCCAAAGGCGAGGCGGAGCCGGGGGTGTGGCGAATCAAAGAGAGGTGGAGCAGCGAGGGCGGAACGGCGGAGGCGATGGCACGGCGGCTGCCATGACGAGCTGAGCTGCGGGAGGCGAACGCGAGCAGTAGGGAGCGGAAATGGCGAGGATGGCGAGAGCAGCGCTCGGGCCGGCCGTTTTGGAGGCGTGGCGCAGCCGTGGGGGCCACTACGGCCACGCGTCGGGCGGAGCCGTACGCCGGCGGACACGGGGCGGGCGGCTCCTGACCGCGTCCGGTGCGCTGGCGCGGCGAGCGCGCGGACGCGGGCGCGGGCCGGCTTTGGCCGCTGGGCCGGAAGTGGGGCGGCGGCCCGTTAAGGTAAGAAATCGTTTTTCTTTTTCTAAATAAAATTCCAGATTTTATTATTTGATTCAAATTCAAATTTTGAAGATGAAAAAGACATTTTCACAAATTGCCCCCAAAACAAAAGTTGTTCAAAATTTTATTCTCTACAACTTTCATTTAGGACACTTTTCAAAATTCTAAACAGATTTTGAATTAGGGATTTAAAGTCAAATTTTTAAATGAAAACTAGATTTTCTGAAATATTTTTAGAAGCACAATTTAGGAAGATTTTGAATACAAAACTTGCTCCAAAAATCATGCTAATTATTTCTAAGTTATTTAAAGTTATAGCTCCACAAATTTTTTTACCACTTTACCTAGGATTTTTACCAAACTTGGAGCCCAAACATGATTATCACAGTTTTAAATAAATTCTAACTTAACTTACATGTGATGATGATCATGTATGCAATGCAAATGCTCATGATTTAGGATGTGGATGCATGCTTAACACCCAGAGGTGTTACATGTTTCATGCGGATGTTGTAAAAATAGATGATGTTGCATATGTTGCAAGCTTCTATTTCTAATGTTTCATTTGTTTTTCCAGACGTACGTTGCAACTGTGTTTTTTTTGGATGTTGCATATATTCCATACATATGTTGCCAGTGTTTTATTTAGATGTCACATATATTTTACAATGGTTTTTAAGTGTTTCTCAGGTGTTTTTGCAAGTGTTTCATATGTATGTTTTAAGTGGTTCATCTGCCTTCAGACGTATATTGCAAGTGTTGTACCTGGTTGTTTCAATGTAGACCGGGTGTTGGATCTCTCTCGTTTTTTGCTGCCTCGACTCAATGTCTCCTCCTCCTCCTCCCGGCGCTGGCTGGGCATCCGCCACCCCCCTTTTCTCAATGCTGGTGATATTTAGGGCGGCACGGGACCCATGTGGGCGTGTGAAACGTCACGGGAAATGGTCTATAGGCGCGGGCGTCCGAACGTCCGAGCACTAGCAAGCACGAATAGTTTATCGTAGAATTTCTAGGATACTTTATATTCTAGGATGGAGGGAGTAGATTGATTGGTACAGTGGTTCCACATAAGAGTAGTTGTAAGTATAGAAGGCTCTGATTTCTATCTCTATTGCCAGAGAGTTATGTATATAGTAAATACAACTGCCTTTTTGCTAGAAAACACTCGAAATGCTAGAAATTTTCCTGTGCTCCTGGACGGGCTAATCAATGTTACTTATACTAGCCCCTCAATATGTGTTTTAGTACGGTTCGTAAATCTTATGTTAATCACATAAGTATTTGTTTGCCCTTGGTCGGTTGGCGCCTTCCAATGTCGAGAACCAAGCGGGCCAAGCCTAGCTCCATGGCGCGGGGGACTTGGACTTGGATTTGCCCTCCGGGCCCATCTTCTAGGCCATTCTCCGGAGGGGTAGGCCGTTAAGGCCCATCAAGCTTCCCATATTGGATTGGAGTGTACGCGCAAGCGTACATGACGGGGTCACCCCCAATCCCATGGCTAATTAGGAGAATCAGTCAGGGGGTTAATCGTACTATCATGGCATTAACCCTAGGGTTTACGTAACTCCTCGTTAGATATTCAATTGTTAGGTTATACTATTTTTCATTTTGATAAATGTGAGTAACTTTTTAGAATGGCTATTATTATCAACGTTTTTGAGAATATACTGACCTTTCTGATTTTTTTGAATTTATACAATTTTATATATTTTTTAGCACATCTTGCAAGAATTAATATAGAGTTTTGGTTGGAGGCCTTCAATTAGCAACAGT
The DNA here is from genome assembly GCA_038087645.1 of Saccharum hybrid cultivar R570. Taxonomy (NCBI): domain Eukaryota; kingdom Viridiplantae; phylum Streptophyta; class Magnoliopsida; order Poales; family Poaceae; genus Saccharum; species Saccharum hybrid cultivar. Next base: position 5,819,190 of record JAQSUU010000091.1, on the reverse strand, counting down.
AAGATAAGATAGAGCTATGTTAAATATAACAGGTGCATGAATAATATTGATATCGGCCGATAAGCCTGGTTACAATTGTCGGCCAATGAATTTTAATATTTCCGGATTAAGTTCCACTAGAATTCGGAAAATGAAGATTACAAATTTGACCAAATTTGCTGGAATCATATTATATAAGTATGTAACACCCTCCGCCTTCATTCAATTTGCCAGGAACTGGTCTACAAGTTGCTGGTAAATTATCTGACCCTATTCAGCGTTGACCAAAAGACCTTGGCTCAGCAGATTTACTGAAAGCTTAAGAAAACGGTTTCCCTATTCTTACCACTGGTGGTGTTCATTGAGGTGTACCGTGTACACCTATCTATATCTAAATCTAATGAGGGCATTATATCATGTAGTAAGTTGCAGGACGTGTTCAGATAGCATCCTTTCGTCGAGTGCCTTGCTTGTTGGATTAGTTTCTCACACATGCATGCATGCTTCAATCGTGTCAACGAGAGACATTTATGTTATGACAGCGAACCATATATGTGTCAGCGTAACTAGTGAACCGATAGATAGATAGATCGAGTATCTAGCTAGCAGTCCTGGCAAAAAGATGGGTAGAACATACATTGGCTCCCCATGTGGGCGTTCCATATCTCTAACACATTTTGTCTGTACTAGAGACATTGTCAGGCCAGGGCCGGCCAAATATGACCGGCTAAATTGGATTTAGGAGCCCTGCCGCCTTCCATGTGGATGCCACATGATGTGGGGGAAACCTACCTAAAAATTACAGAACATGCATATATAGACCAGAGGGCAAGCTTGAATGCAATTGTTCGTCTTTTCTCCCAACAGCTCGCCTTTCAGCCTAGGTATATTGGTTATCGATCAGAAATACTCCCAGTAGAGCATTGTCAATAAAAATGAGTGATGTATGTATATATATAAAAATGCATGTGGCCTGTGATATATAGCCAAGAAGAAAACTCTAAGAAATGGAAGTATTTGTACATGTTGCTGTCGTGTACACACACACACACACACACACACACACACACACACACAGATATGGTGTAAACACTGGGGACACATTAGGACAAAGTTTGTGAGGGCGTTGGGTGGTGAGAGGTAATGCGATGTCCCTTGCTGACGTTGCCACGGTGCTGGTTGGTGGATGCAAAAGAGAATAGGGAAGGGATGGAGTGTAATGTCTCCTAGCTGACAGGACAAGGAGCACTGAGAGCTCAGTGGAAAAGCACGCATATGAACAATTGTATGCAAAAATTAGGTATCACAAAATTAGTTATTTCAGCATTATAATATTTTTTTCCAGCAAGGAAGCAACGTAATCTTTCGCATAGGAAAAAAGATATATGCGTAGGTATATACCCCTTTTCTTTGCAAAAATGAGGGACTGGCTTTATTGTTTCTCAAGCACAATCAATCTTGACTGCACAATATGTTGAAAAAATGTCGAGCGATCTTTGTGAAATCAGACAGTTAGGATAACATTATTAAAAACGGTGCTAGTTACTGTTGGAATACTTATGACCTTCTAGGTGTAGATCCGAGGGTGTTTTCACTTCTATGTGCATTGTGTTCATCTTAAATGGAATCTAGGGAGACAGAGGAAGGAGAGTAGGGGTTCATACCGTCGTTGGAGTTGGCCTTCGCTGGTTCGTCGATGGAAGCTCAGCACTGCCAGCGACGATCGGGGAAGAGGATGCAGAGCAGTGAGGTCGCCGGTCAGTGATGGCGATGGCGCAGTGGAGCTTCCCATCGCTGCAGCGCCCCCTCTCAATCGGACTAGGCATTGAGGTGTGGTTATTACTGTGGCTGCGAACCTCATGATCTATGCTCTAACCCCACCTTCTATTTATGACGCTGTGCGACAGGGGCCCACCAGCCGTGTTATTGGGCTGGACGTCCCCGATCAGGACGCGGTCAAGGGGTCCGTCTCGACCGTTGGGTCAAGACGGATGAGATCAATTCTAACATTCTCTCCGTTGATCTCATCTTATACTTTAAACTTTAGACTTTACTTCACAATTATTTGTTTCACCGTTCCATCACAGATCAGTGCATAGAGCATGCCTTATCGTCACGGTCAGTCGCCGATAGATTTAACATCTACATTAAACATATCTGATCTGAAACAGATTCTTTAACTTTGTACCATTTATTATCCGAAAATCATAGGCTATACCATAAACCCATGTCGATTGTGTGTTCTCTGAACACACTGGGTGGTAAGCCTTTGATAAGCGGATCCACAAGCACATGCTTGTTACTTATATGTTCAATACTTTTAATATGATTCCGGATTTTCTCCTTTACAACGTATAACTTTAACGTCAATGTGTTTGGCAGCACACTTGACCCATTGTCATAGGAAATACTTAAATGGTTATTGTTGTTGACAACCATTATTAGTTCTAGGTACAAGTTCCTTAACCATTTTGCCTGTCCCGTAGCCTCATAACATGCTATACTGTAATTTTACATCACTGATGACACTAAAAATATTTCTTTGGAGCTTTTCCACAATAAAACTCCAACTGCGAATGTTAGCTACTATGTGGGTTTCACTAAACATCTCGCCAAAATTTAACATTTGTACCCACAACTATTTGAGAGTACTTGTTCTTTCTTTCTTAGCATGAGGCCGATATTCTTAACTCTATTCCAGTAATCTATATCTGGACTGGACTTTTACCAAAACAACCTGGATACGTGAACTACGTCAGGGTAATATCATATTTGTGCATTCATTAAGCTTCCAACAGTCGAAACATATGGTACCATATTCATATGATCTATTTCATATTGATTCTTGGAACACTAAATTTTCCAAAACTATTACCCTTTACTATAGGAACATGTGCATGTTTTCTCGTATGTATACTTTATTTCTTTAGAATCTTTTATAATTATGCCCATGTGATAGTCCTAATACCCCTTTCTTCTATTTTGGTGAGTTTCAATTCTTATAACGAGAAATATTTCACCGAGAACATTCTTATTGAACCTTGAGGACAAGAACTTCTTCTCATACAGTAGATTGACATCATTACTAGCAAGTAAAATATCATCCACATATACAGGATTAGGAAATGAATTTCCTATTCTATAACTTTGTACAAACGCAATTGTCCTCTCATTCTCTTTAACCTAAATATCTAATTGACTCTTCAACTTTAATTGCCACTGTCTAGAGACTTACTCTAGTCCATAAGAGATTTCAACAGGTGGCATCCCTTACGTTCTTTTCTTTCCATGACAAAATCTTTGAGTTGTGCCATGTAATCATTTTCATACAAATCCCATTGAAAAATGCCATCTTTACTTTCATCTAATGTAACTCAGATCATGATGTGCCATTAGCACTCATTGTAATCTATTCATTCTCTTTGCGCAAAATCTTTCATTTCAAGTCGCGCTTTACATCTTTACATATTCCCTTTGGAGTCACATTTGTTTTGTAGACCCATTACAGCCTACTGTTTTGGCTTCTTAGGAATTTATTCTTGGTCCCAAAGTATTATTGGTGCTCATTGATATCTTTCTATTCTCTTTGGAGTCATATTTGTCTTGTACACCCATTACAACCTACTGTTTTGGCTCCATTAGGAATTTCTTCTAAGTCCCAAACATCGTAGGTCATTTTTAATTTTATTTCATCTTCCTTTGCTTCTTGCCATTTGGATGAGTGAACGCCTCTCATGACTTCTTCAAATGAGATGGAATCACCTTCTATTTGAATTTCACTAATATAGACTTTATAGTCATCAGATATATCTAATTTTCTTATTCTTTGAGACTTCTAGGGCCTCAGCTACTAGCATTTGTTGACCTTTATTGCCAAAAGACAATTAATTTTATAAGATCCTGTGTAACAAGACCCTTGTTTACATTATTCATCCTCCTTACGGAGTTAGGTCTCTTTGTACCATGCTCCCCCAAATTGTCCCATCTTCAAACTTTCTCATTTTGGGTTTAATCTGAATACTAGTCAACTATGCTATCTTCCTATCGGAGCTATAAAAGATCCAGGAATTTAGTTATTTATTTACTTTAGGGGTATTGTTATTATGACCATCTTACTCCCCTGACAATCACATTCAACTTTTATAGATCACTCTTGCCTTCAATGCATAGTATGCATTGCATTATCTGAAGTATGGAGAATCATCTTTCTTAATTGTCTTTCTTAATTTATCTCACATTTCTCCCCCTCAAAATGTGATATGAACTTTTCTACCATAATTTCAAAAATCATTCGGAACTCTTGTGAATGAGAAAACTTTGATTACTTACTTCATCCACATGATTACATCATGCAAAATGAAATTATTTCTTAATTCGTATGGGAGTACTTTTTTCTCATTTCACTTCAAGAACTCAACAGAGTCCTCTTATTATCAGTACTTCTGCAAGTCATGCTTACATGTCATTCTTGTCATGAGGTTCGTTTGCAACTTCCTTTTGTCCTTAAACTCATACTAGGATAGCATGAGAGCTACCCTAAACTTCTCTCCCTGTGCGGGATACACTAAAAGCACATGAGTCATCACATCTTTCTCCCGTCGTACAGGATAAGTGCTATGCCAAAAATTTCTTCCGCCATGTGGGATAATTCCCTATAAGGGACATGAATGTCAGAATTGGCTCTTAGTATATTCAATCATCAAATTTAGAAATAAATCTGAATACTCTTAACACACATGCTTAATCCGACGTTGGTCAAACTAAACATGCATATACCTCTTTACAATTTCATCAGTGAAACTAAAAATAATTCTTCTTCGTAGAGAGTACATAGAAGACATTTGTTAAACAAGACTCTCAATGATCTATTTCTTTTCTTGGATCAATATCCTAGAATTCTTTTCTTTTGAAGCCATTCTTTAAGAGAACACAGTCCCTCATGCAATGGTCTTCTTTCTTTATCATCTTCTGAGTCACAAGTACCCAACACTTTTTCTTACTGCCTTCAAGAATGAAAGCATGAAGATCTCTATTTGAAAAATATTCAACAATAATCATCGATAATGCTCATTAAACTTTGAAATCTTTATGTTCTATTCTATATCACCGTTGGGCAGAAATAGAATAAAACATCATTCTTCTACATTAATTCCACATCACCGTTGGGCAGAAATGGAATTAACATATGGAAACTCAATAATCTTGAAAACATAGAACTGCTCCTCACAATTACATTCTCCTATTAGTTCAAATTTAATTAGAAGACAATCAACTTCATTGCAGTAAAATACATTTCTCTAGTTTAAGAGCATTTTTTGATCTTTATCTATTCTCTGAAAAATTGGTCACTTTGATGCAAAATTTATCAGAGATTTACACTTTAAACATAAAACTCATAAAATTATAATATTGCTATCATCAACGTTGGTCTAAAAATAACAATACCATAATTTAACTTTAAACTTAAACTCATAAATAAACTTATAATATTGCTATCATCAACTTGGTCTAAAAATGACAATACCATAATTTAACTTTAAACTTAAACTCATAAATAAACTTATAATATTGTTATCATCAACGTTGGTCAGAAAATAATAATATTATAATTTATCTTAACTATAAACCGACTATTCCACCAATTAAAATTTTTTCATTGGTTTCAACTTTAACTAGAGGATAAACTTTTCATTATTCATTGAATAACTATAACTGCTCTTCAAATTAAATCCTCCCGTTGGTTCAAATTTAATGAGAAGACAATAAACTTTAACTTTGCAGTAGAAAACAACACTTATTTAGGAGCTTCACTGTGTACTTATCCATTCTATAAACAAATTATCCAATTAAATTTGAGTAGAGATGAAAACTTGACAATACTCATGAAGGAAATGCTCCTGAAAACAATAAAAGTAATTCGTAAACGTTACTTTGCATTTCGGCCCGAAAGCCTAGCTCGCGCAACGGCCCATGGCCACTCCAGCGTAGCCCAGCTGCTCACTCGCACGCTCACACCGTGCTACCCATGGCACGCGCGCACGCGTTCTGTTCTCGCGTGGCCCAATACTGCAGCAGCACTCGACCTAGCAGCGCGTTGCTCAGTCCCCGTGCCCAGGCCACAACCTGGGCCTAGGCTGAGAAACTTCGCCCCCGCCTGGGCCGAATTTAGCCCATATGATCGTGGCCGTTCATTCTCATCTGACGGCCATCCGTGCTCCTCGGCTGAAGAAAACGGCGCGACGGCCGCTCCCCTAGAAACCCTAAACCGCATTTCCTCCTCTCCCTTCCGTCTTTCTCTTGCTGCACCGTGCAGCTTGAGGTGTGTGGCTCGCGGTGGAGCCACCGCCATCAGCAGCGAGGCGATGTTGCCACCGGAGCAAGTTCCGGCCAGCTCGCCTCCTCTATCCTCTCTTTTCCTCTTCCTTTCTCACTCCGCTTCTTAGCTTCACTCTCGCCGCAGCTGAGTGAGTGAGCAGTGGCAGCGGCCACCTGTGGCGGCCGGAGGAAGTGATGGTGGCACCACTGCAGGGTCCCTTGTCAGTGCGCACATTCACCTGAGGTTGAGCGTGCTACCGTCGAGTGGCCCTTGCCATGGTGCCCTGAGCCCGAGCCCCTACGGCGGCACTTTGTGCCCAACGACGCCTGGCTCGGCCCGATCTCTCTCGCACGACGGCGGGGCTCTCCCGCACAACGGCGATGGTGACGGGGTGGAAGAGACCTGGATAGGTCCCCTCCCCTCCATCCTTTCTTCTTTCTTTTCTTTTAGGGTTAGGGTTAGGATTTCTGATCTGTACTTCCGAATCAAAGATTTGTCTTTCTCTATCTTAATTTTCTGTTGCTTTTCATACCCCAAGGCCAGATCTACACCTTAGTAAACAACAGGCTCCGATACCATTGTTGGAATACTTAGGACCTTCTAGGTGTAGATCAGAGGGTGTTTCCATTTCTGTGTGCATTGTGTTTGTTGGTATAAATTAAATGCATACTAGAAAAGATAATTATCCGCAAGCGCACAGATATAATACCGTTGTAGCACTTCACCAAGATAATCTCGATTTTAATATCGAACCCAAAGGAATGGTTGGCGACGATGACTGAGTCTATAAACTTAACCCAATTCACAATCAAGCTCAGATAATAGTGAAAATAGGGAGACTACTAAGGACAATCTAATTCCAATCTCGATAAACTATGTTCTTAATCATTCATTCAGTGGGCGATAACTTTTAATAAGGGATGAAATCAGAGTTCTCCCCTACCAACATGCATAAGCCTACCTTTATCTATTAACTGGAAGTGGACTACAGAGGATTCAACGAAGCTATAAAATCACCTTCGCGAGCTACCACTATCCAGCAAATCAGGGGGCATTCACAAGTAATCCTAGCCTAAGCACCACGCTTACACTATGAAAACAACTTCAACCTAGGTGCTACCAAGATCAAAGTACTCAAAAGAGTTGCAAACTTGAAGAACAATACGAACAAATTGCTTACTTGAATCAGAAGTTGATTACCAAAGAGTCTCAGAAGCAAGCCCCCTGTGAAGGAACTTGATCCCGATGAACACAGCAGCGGAGAAGCACCGACAGGCCAAAACTCCTCCAGAACTCTACTCTTCTACTCTATCTCTCTATCTCTAATTGAGACTAATCCTAAGATGAACTAGTCTACTCTTCATTGCTAGCCTAGATCTCTAGATATGGAATTGGAACTCTGGCTCTTCTGCTCTTGATCTGGCTTCCCTTCTCTAGGGGGGTCTGGCTCTTTATTTATACCCCGGTGGGATGCACATGAGCCCTTCGATCAAACCGACTTAAGGGACGGCCTAGATGACTCCTCAAAGGTGGTACAGGAATACTCCAGAAGCTCGTGGAAGGATGTAGAGGGGGGTGGTTGCCCGGCCACCCCTATGGCCGACCGACCCCACCTGGCAGGGGCTGGGGCTCTAGCTCGCTCTGGTGTCTTCTATAGTCTTCTAGTATATGTCTTGCGGCGAAATTCCATGAATTATTTTAATTCCTGTCTCTTTTGTTGACTTTTTGGATAACACCCTGAAAAATTATAAATCACCAAAACTTGTGGAATTTATCAGTAATAACCTCCTATTCTATGATATTTGTGCATACATGCAAGGAAATTTATTGGTTTGTAATGTACGTTAACGACCGTCAATAGTGTTCATCCTAAATGGAATATAGGGAGACAGAGGAAGGAGGAGATGAGTAGGGGTTCATACCATTGTTGGAGTTGGCCTTCGCTAGTTTGTCAATTGAGGCTAGGCATTGCCAGCGACGGTCAGGGAAGAAGATGTAGAGCAGTGAGGTCACCGGTCCAGTGGTGGCGATGGCGCAGTGGAGCTTCCCATCGCTACGATGCCCCCTCTCAATCGGACTAGGGATTAAGGTAGGGTTGTTACTATGGCTGTGAACCTCATGATCTGTGCCCTGACCCCCACCTCCTATTTATGGTGCTGCACGATAGGGGCCCACCAGCTGTGTCATTGGGCTAGACGTCCCCGATCAGGACGTGGTCAAGGGGTCTGTCTCGATTGTTGGGTCAAGACGGATGAGATCAATTCTAGCAGTTACCACACAATGGAACCATGAGGATATCCAAAATATTTTATTCCCTAACCTACTCTCTCCACCGTCCACATTTACAAGTCATTTCAAGTTTTTGCATGTATATGTCCACAAATACTAAAAAGATCTCTTCTAGATCCCAAACAACCGACATTTAATTCATCCATCAATTAAGCACCACATTCAATTCATATTTGCCACTGTTTTGTTGCTGGCAATATGATTATGGGGCTATATATGTTTTTTTGGTGAATGTGCTTATTGCACGTGTTTCATTTATAGGAGAAGAAGGTTAAAATGTTGCCAAGTACAAGCGAACCGAAGACAGCTAATTAAGCACTAACCACAACAACCAGAGCTATGTGCTACAAATATATGGGGCTATATGTAGAACCTAAAGTTCGATAGTAACATAAGACATAGATTATATTTATATAGGCTCGGACCCATCATGGTGAAGTAATACCCTACGTCCTGTTCTTATTAGGATCTATTCTCAAACATATTAGGATTCGTTATAGGGGTTTCCAAACCTATTAGAATTTGTTTCATGACCCTTTAATGATAAGGTTTGTACAAACTCAGAGGCGCATATAGGGAATCACTTGCTAGCCCACCAGTCCTCCGAGGAGGATATCTCCTCCGATGACTGGAGGCCTTTTGACTATAGTCCTCCGTGGAGCTCTGAGGAGGAGGACCCAGAGGAGGAGGATGAGGAGAAGGAGGACATGGATGACGTCGACAACTCCGACTTCGATGACTCTGACTCTGACTTTGCCTCGCCTCCTCCCAAGCGAGTGAGGCGTTATAGTTAGTATAAGTAGTTTTAATAGTTTAGGTTAGTTATTATGCTTCTAGACGAGTACAATCATGTACTCATCCAAATTGTATCTATATGTTACATATACATAATGAATCAATGAAAAAAATTCTATTCGCGCAGATTTGATCTCTTCAATGCCATCTTTTTTATATGAAATGCAAAACAAGTTCAACTTATATGTTTTTTGTTTTATGTATTTTTTGTGAATGAAATGGGAAAAAACTATCATGTACGGTTGTGTTTGTTTCTAGGAGAATCTAAAAGTAGTTTAACCACTGACAATCGACGTATTATAGTGTTGGATTAGCATGGCAATGGTCGGCTTAATACAGACACTGTTTAACTTATCCTGTGCCGCCCATTCTCGTTGTCGATCAATCTAGACCGTCTGTTTGGTAAGAAAACTAGAAGCTTCTAGCCTATTCCCAACTCCCATCGGGTCCTATCGGCGCCTTGGTGGCGGTTCAACCAACTAAAAACCCCAATACAAAACCATTAGTTCTCCCCACTCGTTGATGCTTCATCTTCATTCTTCTCACCCGTTGGTTCATCTTCATTCTCCTCACCCATTGCTTCATGTTCATTTTGACTCGTCGCCTGTACTTGCCCTGCCATGAGCACCTTGCATTGTCATCATGGACAATGCCCCATGAAGGTTAGATGGATTCGGTCACCCTCCTATTTGCATTTGGTTCCAACTTGTTTTGGGTTCGGTATCAGTTTTGTTCATATTAGAAATTTGTTTATTGCAACAGATGTCTTAGTTCGGAAGAAGCCATTTCAATGCGAGCAACCCTGTGTTCTGGCGGCTAGGGGTGGCACCTGGACCCTAGATGATGTTGTTTGCTACTTGGGGACGGAGCATTCATCGGACCGACTGTTGATTATTGAAGCCGCTGTTGGTCACCTTCTCGGACCATAAAATTTGACAAGAATCGTTCAAGACCCTGTTTGTGAAGAGATTTTTGTGCTTTGCAGGACTGGATAGGAAGTAGACATACTTTATAGATATAATATGTCTATGGACGGAGATGCTGTCATCTTTGCTACGGTTCACTACCTCTGGCTTTCGGGATCACATCAACCAATTAAGTACCTTAGCAACTGCCTACCCATCTGACATTAAGTCTTAGAATTTGTGAAGATTTTATGTTAATGAAGTTTATATGTACTAATGAAACCTATGGATTAGTATGTATGAGTACTGCACAATCATTGAACTATTACTTCGGTTGAACTGTTAATTGAATCAGTTGGTCTTGATTGTGGTCCACGTGTACACCTCTATGTAAGCATAGAGGATCCAAAATAGGCCTTCTTCTACAGGTGGATAGTACCCTGAATCGGCGGTGACACAACATTTCATCTTGGTGGGAGTGCGAGGGTTTTGAAGGACGTTTTGACGCCTTGATGGGAGGCAAAAACGTAGACAAAAGACCTGGACCGACCTCTTTACTCAGAGTGTGCTGCACTTTGAACCCTAACTGCTCCATGGCTGCATCTAGCTCCAACTCCTCCTAGTGGTTGGAACCATCCTAGGGTGCCGTCACGAGAAGAACATCGGCTTCCAGCGAAGGAGGCTAAAACAGGAGGGGCCGCTATTGATGGTCATTAACACCAATTACAAAGCGTCAACATAACCTGCATTCTAGGGCATAGCTAGCTAGGTTAGATCTAGAGAGAGGCAAGCAGACTTCGCTTGGATTCATGATCGATCAAGAGCATGGCTCGGTATAACCTTTGTGCCGCCCTCTCTTTTGTATCTTCTTTACTTTTATACGCTTGCTACAATTGTTATGACATTCTTCCTTATAATATTCATGTCCCTAGTTGTTATGTTCATCGTCTACTTTGATTATATGCTTAGTATAGCTAGATTATCTTTATATTTAAGCATAAGTTCATATAGCATTCACCCTAATGATCACGGGGTGAGTGGTCGACATTGTGTAAGCGTGGTGCTTATACGTTATTTACCTGCGGATACACTATATTACAGGCCATGTGGTAGATCATGAATGTGACACTTCCATTGAGTCCTTTGTAGTCCACTCCTAAATATAGGTTTGCAAGTAGGATGCGGTTGCGAAGGAAGACAAGCTCTGTTCTTAATCTTCCTTAGTAATATCCCTTATGCGTAGATATGAAGTTGATCTTAACCATGAGTACTTGAAAGCTCTAGTTTGGTTTTGGTGAATTGATGAAACCCTATGTGCTAACCTAGTTTATCTTAGTGAATATGAGATAGGTGGCACATTCCAAGTGGTGGAGCAATTGAAGTCCAAAGGTGATGGTGTTGGACATGTGATGATGATCAAGCTCTTCATTTGGAAAAGAAGAAAGAGAAAAACAAAAGCTCAAGGTAAAGGTGATATCTATAGGAGCTTTTGTGTTTTAGTGATCGAGACACCTAGTGGGTGTGATCACATTTAGGATCGATAGTTGTACTATTAAGAGGGTGAAACTCCAATCGAAATGCGATTATCAAAGTGCCGCTAGATGCACTAACTTATTGCATATGCATTTAGGATCTAGTGGAGTGCTAACACCCTTGAAAATGTTTGTGAAAATATGCTAACACACGTGCATAAGGTGATACACTTGGTGGTTGGCACATTTGAGCAAGGGTGGAGAAGTTTGGTGAAGTTTGGAGTTGAGGGGGCGCTGTTTATTATGACTGGACGCAGGACCGGATGCTTGACCTGCGCGTCCGGTCACCATGAAACACGGACCAGTGGAGGCGAGTGACCGAACTCTGGCTGAACATTGTTTAGTGTTCGGTCATTGACACATGGTGATGCTGGAGTTAGCGCGCAAGCGACTGTGAGGATCAGACGTACCTCTGCATCCGGTCATGACCCACTTGATGTGTCTGGTCATGTCTAGATAGCTTTGGATCATCTCTAGACTCGATATGACGCTGAGGAGCCGAGAGGAGCCACGTGTCTACTCTGGCCTTCGTGGCTCAGGCGCGCGCGCAAACTGAGTGAGTACCGGCGCATCCGATCGCTTGGAAGGGCGTGTCTAGTCTCACTTTAACACGCGTGGGAAGGTGATTGTTGGAAGTCGGCAGTGGACATTGAACGCAGAGGCCATGTGGCCTCCATCTAGCGACCGGACGCTGGCCAGGCTGCGTCCAGTCATGTTGACATGCACGTCCGGTGAGCGTGAGGAAGGTTGCCCCGAGAGCCCAACGACTCTATTTGTTTGGGGTTCTATAAAAGGTGTTTGGCTGGCTCTAGCTCACTCTCTTAGCCATTTGCATTGACATAGGAACCTTATGAGCTTAGTCAAAGCCCTCCCACTCATTGATTCATCATCTTTGTGAGATTGGAAAAGAATCCAAGTGCATTGCTTGAGTGTTTGCATCTAGAGGCACTTGGTGTTCGTGTTTCGCTGCAGAATTCGCTTGTTACTCTTAGTGGTTGCCGCCACCTAGATAGCTTGGAGCAGTGAGGATCTTCGAGGGGAGGTTGGTGATTGTCTCTGGCTTCGATTGTGGTGATTATGAGGGGTTCTTGAGCCTTCCCTATGGGAGATCACGAAAGGCGTCTCTAGTGGATTGCGCGTGGCTTGTGGATCCCCATCTTGTGTTGGTTGTGCGGCACACGGTTGCGGGTTTGGCATGTGATGCCAATTAGCGCGTGAACCTCTAAGTGGGTGAATCACCACAATGAGGACTTGCTTGCTGGCAAGCAAGTGAACCTCAGTAAAAAATTATTGTGTCACTCGTTTGATTCTAAGGTGATTGGTCTTCATTGGTATTCATTCTTATGATTGATTGGTTCATTCCTCGACTCGGCAGTATAACCATCTTGCTCTCTCTCTTTACATTACCGCAAACTAGTTGTCAGGCTCTTTAGTGTATCTAATTGTGAGAGCTTGTTAGTTTGGTTAGTGTGGCTCTTTAGTTAGCCTTTGAGAGCACACTAACTTAGTGTAGTGATATAGTCATTGTGTGGATAGAGACTATAGAGACTAAAATTATAGTATGTGGCTTGCATTTTTAGTAGGCTAGCGCAACATTCGCTTCGCCTCATATTTCTCTAACTACTTTGTTTAGTGTTGTTGTAGAAATTTTTTATAGGCTATTCACCCCCTCTAGCCATTAGGACCTTTGAAGTGGTATCGGAGCCATGGTCACCATGATTTGAGGCTTAACAACCTTTGGTGTCAAAATGGCTCAAATCAACAACACCAAGAAGCCACCCTAATTTGATGGCTCAAATTATCCATATCGAAAGTCAAAGATGACCACTCATATCAAGTCAATCAATAGGATGGTGTGAAAGGTGGTGGAGACCAAAATCGAGATAGAGGATCTGGAGAATCCCACCGTGGCCGAAGAAGTGCTTCTCCAAAACAATGATATTGCTCTTAGTGCCATTCATGATGCTATTGATGAGAGAACATTTGAGCAAATCAAGAACATTGAGATGGCTAGCGCAACATTCGCTTAATCTCATATTTGTCTAACTACTTTGTTTAGTGTTGTTGTAGAAACTTTTATAGGCTATTCACCCCCTCTAGCCATTAGGACCTTTCACTACTAAGTATAATTGCACTAATCATCGTATGCTTTGACTTGTAATTAAGAATGACTTAGGAATTATCTCTCTAAGTTCTACTTGGTCATGCTAATGTCTTAGAAAGGAGTACTCTGTGTGATTAACTATTCATTATCAATGCTCATGTACTTATCATATATAACTTATCCTGACTTATCCTTAGTTAAGTTGGATTGTATTTAGTCTCACATGTTTTCCTATGGATACGATACTTGGAATACTTTCAGGTGAAAGCTATAGCAGTATCCGTGTGCTTATGGATTTATATGTGTGCGTTAATTTATACCAACAAGCTTTTTAGCGTCGTTGCTGGAAAAACAGTTGCTGAATTAACTTCGAGCCTAGCTTAACATTTTATGTTTTATTTGTTTTACTTTTTATTTTAGCATGGATAACACTCCTATATATCAATATGCTAAACCCACGAGCGTAGGCCTAGAGCCACCGAAATCTTCAGAGCCTATCATAACACCTAGTTATGAGCTGGACCCGTGCTTAAAACTAATTCAGGATCAATCCTTCTCGGGAGAAGGCAATGGAAACCCATACTCTCACCTATGGGAGTTTGTGTAGACCTATGCATGCTTGCATATCGCTAGCATATCTAACAAGACCTTAAGTTGTTTTCATTCTCTTTGACGAGAAGAGCTAAATAATGGTATAGTCGAACCGTAGAAAGTATGCAAGGAGATTGGAAAACATTATGCTCTAAATTTTGTCTATGTTTCTTTTTCATCTCTAGAGTAGCCAGCCTTCGAATAAAAGTTATAACCTTTAGAGGAGCTTTTCTTCATTTGTCTGCTAGTGAAGCAAGGTCTACGCTTGATGGACATAGTGGAAAGACTCCTTGCACTAGCATTCATAATAAACTTTCCTAGAAAGAGAAGAAATCATCCCCCGATCAAGAAAAGAAGGTTTTGATAGCCAAATCACAACCACTCAAATCCCAAGATTTAGCTATCAATCCTGAACTAAAATATGTCACTTTTGTACAACTATTATTAAACTAAATGCAAGGTGATTATCCAGGTGTTCAATTTATTGAAATATAAATGCTAGTACATCCAAGTATCAATTGATGTGTTGGACTAAAATCTATCACTATTGTACAACTATTGTTGAACTAAATGTAAGGTGATTAACCAGGTGTTTAATTTATTGAACTGCAAATGATAGTAGATCTAAGTATCAATTGATGTGTTGGAGGCATCCTACATCCCTAGACACTGGGCCCTGGTACAGGGGCAACCAATTTATTGGACTGTGTATATAAACTCCTACGGTCCTACCACACCCTCCCATCCATTCCCCGCTCTGCTCCTTTACTTTGCTTCACCCTGCTAGCATCGGATGAAAGACAACGTCTCATGTGCTCACTACTCCTTCACCTCCAACCTCGCCAGTGCACAAATCTTCACAGCGTCGTCCCTGCTTCTCTGCTCCATCCGGATCTAAGGTAACCGCACTGGATCTGCTCCTTCACCGAATTCTATATTCCTTTGTATTGATCTCTTGTGCTCTCTACTCCTTCACCTCGAACCTAGCTACAATAATTTTGTTAGATCTACAGATGAAAATGCATCTTCTCGTTCTGGAGTTTGTGGCCCTATATATCCGTCGAGTGTAGCTTGAGAGCCTTATTGTCCTCAGTATTGGTTCACCGAATTAGTGCTTTGTGAACAAAGTCGATGAGCTAAATGAAAGTGTACCAATGGATATGGACAGTTTGGGGGTATAAACCCTCGGTACCACAAGATGGTACATGGGCCGCACCATCTGAGGTGGCATGGCCTATAAGATCAAGGCGTATATCAAAAGATTATAGGCTGTACTAGATATTGTAATAGTACCAAATAGGCTATTCTGCTTGTAACCCTCCTCCTTTAGAGTATATAAGGAGAGGCAGGGGTCCCCTAGAGGACAGGTCATACACTATATAACTCAATACAATATAACAGAGCACAGGATGTAGGGTTTTACGTCATGCTGACGGCCTAAACCTGTATAAATCTTCTGTCTTGTGTCCTGTTACCATCCGGTTCGTGTCTTGCGCACCTATCTACCAACAAATCACCATCATGGGCATACCCCTCGATGGACTGCCGACCACATTTTGTCGACAGTGGCATGCTAGGTAGGGGGTGTGCATACAGACTCCCAGGCGAGCCAGATGGGAATTTTTTCGTTAATTCTCTACTAAAAACCGGGTGAGTCGTTCTACGTTGTTGATTGAATCAGTCTTTTCTTTGAATATCTAATATAGATTGATTTTTCTGCATGTAACGACATCTCCCTCATTCATGATCTACTTCACTAACATCGCCCTGGAGCTCGCTGGGATTAATATCGAGAATTAACTCGACAACGACGGACTCGGCGACTTTAGCGGCAGGAGAGCAGTACCAACATGCTCCAACTATGACCATGGCCTCTTGCCTTGACCACCTGCCACATCGCAATAATAATCGCCGCAAGGAAAGACGCTACGACAACTGTGATGCCGTCGTCATGATCGGAAAGCTCGAGGGCCAGACAATTTCATCACCACCGACCAGATAATATCTCGACTAAAGCTAAGTACACTTCCAATATTTATATTTAATACAATTTTTGCTATGACGTTTCTCCACAACGTCCTCATCATGTTTTCACTACGATGCTTCTCCACAACATCCTCGTCATGATTATTCTTCAAATAACGTTTGTCCATGTATACCAAGATGACATACATATATGCTTAACGCAAATCCCTGACCAGTCGCGTTGACGCTCGATGTCTCTAGAGACGGCCCTGTCTCCGGCTTCTCTCCACACGTGCATGAGTATCTGCCCTCTGCATTACGGGTGGTCGGCAGTGGCTCCTTAGCGATGCCATCCACATGCACACGGGCTCCGCGCTCAGCGTAACACGGGCAAGCTAGGGCTAGAAACTCAGCTACATATTAACTAATCGAGCGGTTTATGCTAAGTGTAAACACAAACCTCACATCAACACTAATGTTTACAAAGCACCGGTTGCTTTATCACATCATGCTCATTTACAACTAACCGCTGAGCATCATATACTATTTCATCATTACTGATTCTCTTTGGAGTTCATATATTCCTACATCACGTACTACCGCTCTACATATTTATATTGCTGGATCTTCGCTGAGCTTTCATCGCTCCTCGTCAGGCTCGTCGCCAAGCTCTCGCTGCACGACCATGTCTCCGGCCACACTGGGGACTCCTCGCCAAGCTCTCGTCACTCCTCGTCAGGCTCGTCACCGAGGTCTCAGAGCTCGACCATGTCTCTGGCCACACCAGGGACTCATCGCTGAGCTCTCGCCGCTCGTCGTCGAGCCCTTGCTGCTCAACCACGTCTCCGGCTATGCTGGGGACTCCTCGCAGAGCTCTCATCGCTCCTCGTCAGGCTCATCGCTGAGCTCTCGCTGCTCGACCATGTCTCCTGCCATGCTGGGGACTCCTCACCGAGCTCTCATCCCTCCTCGTCAGGCTCATCGCCGAGCTCTCGTAGCTCGACCATGTCTCCGGCCACACCGGGGACTCATCACCGAGCTCTCGCTGCTCATCGCTGAGCTCTCGCTGCTCGTTGCCGAGCTCTCATCACTGAGCTCTTGCTGCTTGTCACCGAGCTCTCGCCGCTCGTCGCCGAGCTCTCATCGCTCGTCGCCGAGCTCTCGCTGCTCGTCGTCAAGCTCTCGCTGATCCTCGTTGAGCTCTCACTGAGCTCTCGCTGAGCTCTCGCCGCTCCTCGTCGACTTGTCGCTCCTCATCAGCCTCTCGCTGCTCGTCGCCGAGCTCTCGCCGAGCTCTTGCTGCTCATCATCGAGCTCTCACTGCTTGTCACCGAGCTCTCGCTAAGCTCTCACCGCTCGTCACCGAGCTCTCGCCACTCAAACCGCGCCTCCAGCCAAGCTTGGGGACTGGTCTAGCAAACACATCTTGTCTCAGACCACCGAACACGTTATACTCCTCAACCACCCCACCAGTGCGCCTCCTCGACCACCCGACCAGCGCTCGGGGACTTCTTCCTCGACCACCCGACCAGCGCTCGGGGACTGCACCTTCGACCACCTGACCAGTGCTTGGGGATTCGTCGACCGCGTCTCACACTATGCTCGGGGACTGCTTTGACCACTCTCTGACCACAGCTTGAGGCCCACAGCTCGAGGCCTGATTTCCTCAACTATATGTGAAATTTGACTCACATATAGTTGAGAGATCATTATTTTCTTAGACCTTGCTACAAGGATTATACTTCACCTTCCAGCAAGCTCGGGGACTACATCGGTACGATGCACCTGCCAGTGCATCTCAGTATCGAGTTTTTAAAGACTTTGGGCTCTATTCTTTTAGACCCTGACACCACGTGCCTACGTCACCTACTACCAGGCTCGGGGACTAAGTGGGCACACTTCACCTTGTGGTGAATGTGCTTGTTTTTTGACCCCTACGTCTCTGATGATCACTGATGCTACGCTTCAAGACACGCTTACATTTATTCACAGAAACCCAAGTGGGCACACTCCCCAGGAAGGAGAAATCTTTTTCTTTTCTCAAGAGCACCATACATTCTTCGGACAACCTACTTCTCTAACAACAATGCTTGCAACAACTGCTCGGATGCCGCTTTGACTGGTCGAAGACGTCAAGGACTCAAGCCTCACTGTTCGGAGAAGGTCAAGACGACATGTCGTATCAGAATATATGGCGCTCAGGGACTAGTTGTGGGGGTATAAACCCCCGGTACCACAAGATGGTACATGGGCCGCACCATCTGAGGTGGCCTGGCCTGTAAGATCAAGGCGTATATCAAAAGATTATAGGTTGTACTAGATATTGTAATAGTATCAAATAGGCTTTTCTGCTTGTAACCCTCCTCCTCCAGAGTATATAAGGAGAGACAGGGGTCCCCTAGAGGATAGGTCATACACTACATAACTCAATACAATATAACATAGCACATGATGTAGGGTTTTACGTCATGCTGACGGCCTGAACCTGTATAAATCTTGTGCCTTATGTCTTGTGTTCTGTTACCATCCGGTCCATATCTTGCGCACCTATCTACCGACAAATCACCATCATGGGCATACCCCTCGATGGACTGCCGACCACATTTCATCGACAGACAGGGTTGCAGTGGTCAAGGCTCGGGATGACATGGAGATTGACAATGATCCCGTGGAGGTCGACAACGATCTGTAGGATATTATGGAGATTCACAACAATCCCATGGAGGTCGACTAGGATTTACATGGAGAATGATTAATTATGCAACCAATGATGTACATATGAAGGCTTTTAAACTTTTACATAGTGTTAGCCTAATTAGTATCTGCATTTTAGCTTTCGGCATGTGTACCACCGCTGGTGTTACGAGCTTACTTTGCACCAAGACTAAGGCCTAAGAGAAATTAGCAAAATGAGTTCTAGGGTTCTAAAATTTTACAACACACATGAAATGATAAACAGATTTAATGTGACTAGTTTTGGTGATTAAAGGAATTAAGTGAGTATTGTCAATCAATCTATTTTGGAGCTTATAATTTTTTATAATCTTGGGAATAAAAGTTGTTAGGGTGTGTTGTGGAAATATGTGAAGAAAGTACTTAAAACGTCTTATGGAAATTCTAGCAGATCAATATGGAATGAGTTGATTTATTTTAACTAGGTATGAAAAATAATTTTTGTAAACAAAAATAAAGTATAACTTGTATTTACCACTTAAATAGAGTTTGGAGTACAAGTTCAGTAGATAGTAACACGACGTTTGGTTTGAGGAGCTGATGTTGTTCAAGAGTATTTTGGAAGCTCAAGAATTGAACTTGAAATTCAATTCCAACTCCTAGAGCTCAACTATCTAAGTATGAAAACTTAATGGCAGTGCTAAGTTGGTATTTAAATTCTTATTAAGATTCTTAAACATTAGCTTCATGTTTTGGCACTATTGATTGCACCATTGTGATACTTTAGCATGGTGTAGTTCAGAGGTTGGTTTGACATGGCGTTGTTACTCCAAAAATTGCCCAAAATTCATAAGAATGCGTTGTGAACCCATGTGTTGATGCTCTGTTCGTGAACCGATAATTCTGTGACAAGGCTAGGTTGCCATTCGTGTATTTTCGTCTCTAGTTGCCCTTTGGTCATGAGGAGTGCTTTGTTAGTTAGTTGATAGTACCGAGTCAGGGTTCATGGTAACGACTGAGCTTGTGCTAGTTTAGCAAAAAGTTTTTGGTTCGCTTTAAAACCGTGTGTGGCACTATTTGTAACACCCAAAATTTTGCATATTTTAAAATAGATGAAATTTGATTTTTATATGCTTATTTGTGGGCATTTAACATAGGGGAAATAATATTTTTTTTGAAATTAAAATCAAATATAAGGCTAGCTACATGTTGTTGCACTCATGCTGCTGCATATTTAATTATGTGATGTTTGGTTTTTGCTCAACTCAAAAAGGAGTTCAAAATCTCTTGGAAATGAATTTACAAATTTATTTCATAAAAGAAAAAGGAAATCCTTTATTTTTTTCTCTCTCTTCCTTGGTTTTGGCCCGCTGGCCCAACCAGCCCGCCTTCCCCTTGCTCCCGCAGGCCCAAGTGGGCACTGCCCCTCCTTTTCCTTCGGCCCGGCCAAGTTGGCCCGCTCGCCCTCTTCTTGGGCCGGCCCACAGGCCAGCGCGCGCTCCCGCCCTCCTTGGCCGCTGATGTGCGGAGCCCACCATCCTCAACCGCTGACACGTGGGCCCGCCACCCCGCCGTCTCCTACCTCCCGCCGCAACTAGAGGAGCCTTCCTCTTTTGCCACCACGGCTGGGGATCGAGCAATCCGCTCGTTTCGTTCCTTTTGGACGTGAATTCCGTCACCTATAAAGCTAGCCACGCTCACCTCCATTCTCTTTTCTCACCCCAACTCGCCGTAACGAGCTCGCCATTCCCTCCGAAACCCTAGCTCGAGCACCAAGCTCGGGATCCTCCGTTTCGTCGACCACTGCCGGTTGCGGCTTGCTACCGAGCTCCGCAGCATGGTAGGAAGCGCCTCATGCCCTTTTTCTCCTTCTTTTGGCCTTTGGTTAACTCGCAGTACCTCGCCGAATTTGTAGGGGTTAAGCCGGCCGCCATTTTCACTCACTCGCCGTCGTCGATCCCTTCCCGCCTCCTTCGTCTACGCGGTGAGACTCCCTGTTGTCCCCTCTTTCGTTTGGTACCGGTCCCGAGCCAAACCATGGCCCCTAGGGCCCTATTCACTTATGCCAATGAGCTTGCTCTACGTCGGCTTTCTTCTCCGGCTGGTGCGCCACCCCCTTTCTCCCTCTTTTAATCGGGGCCGTTCGGACCCGATCCGACGGTCCAGATCGCCGGATACCCCTTCGGGGGTAATTTTGTTAAAAGGCCCCTGGGATTTCTAGAATCAAACCCGCAGTCCAAAACATAAATCCCGAATACGTTTTCTTCTTTTGAAAGCATAGTTGGTCTCGGTAAATTCAAGAATATGTTTTCCTTTATTTACAAGTTTGCCACTGATTTTGTTTTAGCCATAAAATGCTCATTTTAACTCCGTTTTGACCCGTTCAAATTCCGTTAGGTTCGTATTCGCGAGCTCTACATGTTAGTGCTGTTGTATAGTAGGTTTGTAATATTTAAATTTTGGATTTGTATTATAGTAATTATTTATCTATAGGAAATCTTAGTAAATTCGTAACTTCCGCGTTTCAACTCCGTTTTTCGTGATCTTTATATCTGTGTGATCGTAGCAACGTGTAGAATAGTGTTATAAACCTTTTAGATTGATTTCTCTCTGTTAATGTACTGTTCTAATCTAGTCTTGATTTCCTTGCATGGATGATCTTGGAATGTGTGTTGTTGATTGTGGTTTGAGTAGACCGTAATTGCTACACGGGTGACGAGATCTTCTACTATGATAATCCAGACCAGCAGGAGTTCTATGAGCAAGGCAAGTATAATATGGGATATTCCTTGTTGTCCTATTCATTATTTAATTAGTCATTTGCATGTGTCAATTTGCTCAACATAAGGATATCCTAGTCTTTGATTATCTTGTACCTTGTTACCGATGGGTTACACTTGCATATGGGTAGTTGCTAGCGCTCCACTTAAATACTATGAATATGGACAATTTCTACTGATTATATGCAACCCTTGTTAAAACTTAATTTTGAGAAACATGAACATAGGGTGAGAGAGCTTGTGTATCACGATGCTCTTGGCCCTCCATAAGGACTTATTCATTGGCAAAAGCTAGGACCTACAGTATAACTGTGAGGGCCATATGGCTCTGGCTTTAGTCAAGTATGAAGACCTTTTCTAGCATATTAGAGGTTACCCGAAAGGGCGCAAAAGGGGTCTGCTGACTCGGGTATAGTTTGGCTCCTGTCCCTATGTGTATAGGCTGCGTGTCATTGTGCCATCTGGGAAGGGGGACCTATATCTATTTGCCACCGAAACCTAGCGGCCCTAACATGTTAGACGAACTTTTGAAAGGCTTCATAGTGTACCTTCCCACTCACCTTGGAAGTATTAGGGGGTCGACGGGCCTCGGGCATATGGGAATCATGACTCACAGTGAAAGTGTACACCTCTGCGCAGAGTTTAACAAACTGTTATAACAGTCGTGCCCACGGTTACGGGTGGCCCAAAAAACTGATGGAATAACTGAATCTTTGATAATGATGATAATAATAATGATTAATGATGATGTGTTACTTATTCATGATACTACTGTGGTTACCTGGGGCTTAAGCATAACTATAACTTAATTAATATTAGGATGTTACTTATTAAAAGCTAACTGCAGTATAACCAGTGTCAACCTTCTGAGCCTCATGAACCTCATATTATCTTGTTAAGTACGAGATGTACTTATGCTTGTTTATTTTTTATTATTGGATAAAAATCCCAGATGGGTACAGATGGCAATGACTACGACGATTACTTTGAGGACAACTAGGTTATTGTCAACCAGTCGACCAGATCCTGTGGTGATGGAGACACCCTTGGAGTGTTTAGTTTATGTTATCAGATCTCCATACTTTGAGATGATTTTATTTATGTAATGAACTATGGTTCGCTATTGTAATAAGGCACTGAGTATGATACTTCTCCTTTACAATTTGTTCTATATGTTCTACACATATGGTTTGCATCCAAATTTTGTGGTTACAAAATATGGGCATGACACTATTTCGGTCATTTGGTCCCGTGGGAGTGGTCACCATGCGCTGGTGCGTCGTTGGCGTTGGGCAAGGCCCATGGCCAGCCGTGGCCTCTCCCTACGGGCTAGCGTGCGTGCTGCTACCATGTGCCAGCTGACGTTGCGGCGTGTCTCTCATCTCACCCTGCCTTCTTGCTGGCCAAACCACGTCGAGCCATTGTGCTGCGCATAGGGCCGGGCCGATGCTACGGCTGCCATCGCTCGGGTATTGTGGCATCTCCCTCGCCCTTTGATCCATCAACCACATCAAGCCCTTGGGCATGTGTTGCTGCCGCGCGGCTAGTCGAGGGGCCGGTAACAATGGTGATGGGATGCCCCTGCCTCGCTTGTCCCCGCTAGCCGATGCTAGTGAGCTCTGCTCAGGTCGAGCCACGCCACTTCATGAGCGTCGCACCAAGCCCTTCTTGTCCCGTAGCCTATGCGCTCGTGCTGGTGTTGCTGCCATCTATTGAAGCTGCCATGCTTTATCTTGCTCGGGTGCCCTCTCCATAGCCCCTCCATGCGTTAGACCACCGCCCCTCCGCGTTTCAATTCATCCAGCTTAAGGCTTCATGATTCGATTCCTCACACTGGTAGGTAGCTTAGGAAGTCAGCTAGCCAAGCAAGCCCTCTTGGGGGCCTTGCCATGCCTCAGGATGGATGGGATTGGCGTTTCCATGGCCATCGGTCATCTCATCGCCGTGGACGGCACACTTGGGGGTAAGGCCCGTAGGGCTAGTAGAAGTTCAATTGCTTGTGGCTGTGAACTCATCTTGACCTTCTCTAGCTGGTGCTCACGTGTTTCTAGCCAGGGACCCCGCCAGAGATGCGGTGACACGTCAGTGTCTCCCTAGAGCGCCGCCGAGCGGTGCGGGAGTACGTGGTCAGGGTACCTTAGCTTTTCATCGCCTCATCCGATTGCCTGTCTGGCTTCGTGGTAAGTCTCTCCTGCTTCCCTACCTCCACATTACCTCCATTAGGACCCTAGGCTGCCGCTATGACCTCGCCGCTATCGCAATTGCACTGCTCTAGTAGCCACCGTGGTCGGCTATGATGCAGTAGCCCTCCGAGTCCCTAACTGCCTCCTAGTGTCGCCATGAGAGCTTAGGAGGATGGTCAACTTCTTCGTGCAGTCGTCGGGGATTACTGGTGCCTGACATGACCGTCATGAACCAGCGGGCGCCGCATCGACGAGCGCAATGTCATGGGGACCGCCCCATTGCGAAGACAACGTATTCCCGAGGTCCTCGGTGCAAAGTCCGTCTCTGGTGGAATAGCGAGCATAGGCGCCGTGAAATAACCACGTAGTCTGGGGATTCTTTGGCAAAAGCACATGCACGCGCGCGGGCTCCCCGCCGCGAGCCGCTTGATGGGCCGGCCTGCTGCGTGCGTGGCCGTAGGGAGCGTTGGGCCGAATGGATGCCGACTGCCCTTTACCTTTGTCTAAAAACATTTTTTAATTTATTTCTAAAGCAAACTTGCAAATTCAATATAAATTTGTGTAGCTAACCAAAAATAGTGAAATCAATTTTGTTAGGTTCCTAAAATCACGCTTTATCTGTTAGTGTATTTTGTTCACATAGCTCTAAAGTTTTCGAAGTTGCTTGAAATAGTTAACATGCTTAAATGTTGTTAAAATATAAACTACTAGGAATTTTTATGATAAATCCATGGTAGTAGTAATTCTAGAAATTTTATAGTAAATCTTAAGTATTATTATAGGCTCACTGTAATTTTGTAGCTCCAAAATAATTAGGGGATAAGGAAGCTAATGAGCCCTAGTTAGAATATAAATATTAAATCAAAAAACGAATAAAGCAACACCATGAGTTTGTATAACTAAAATATTTATTGAGAATGAGCACATTATTTGTCAACATAAATACGTGGCCTAGTACGTTAGACTTGAGCTAGTTCATTAGCTTGAGAGACATAATCGTATTTTATGTATTACGGTTGTTGTTGATTATTTAAGTCTCAACGTTGCAATCCCCATATATCATGTTAGGAACATTGATGGATTATGGTGCCATTGGAGTAGCGGAAAAGATGGTGTTTCGACTATCCTGTCACCGTGGTGGAATGCTAACTTTTGGTTATAACCTACCCAGGCAAGCCCAGGTGTATAACCCCAATTATTTTGCACTTTATTTTATGCTTGTGCATTAAGTTTAAAGGAGTTGAATTAAAACCACTTGCATATATATATTCCTTATCCTATGAGTCTTACTAGTATGATAGGATCATGTAGCTTGTTATGCTATAGGATCCCGGTAGAAGCCGAGTGATTACCTATCACTCGCGAGAGATAGAAAATATATTATTATTACTATTATCATGTTACTATCATATGAAATATAAATAAATATATAGATAATAATTAGAGATCAGGCGAGACTGTATCTAGATGGAATTTGGACCTGGTTGGCAACTGAGCGAGGCTCTGGTTGCACTTGCCCCGCCAGTGTCGATTGAGAACCGTTCGTTGCTGTGGATGGTAGTCAGGTCACATACTTATTATCCTGAGCACATACTTGCTTATGAGAGCGGGAAGACTCGTTACTCTGTTATCATGGGTTTCGGCTCTTTTCAGACCGACTGTTATGGGTGGATTATTGGGTGGAGGTCTAAGCTCTACACTAAGGCTAGGCCTTAGGTGTTGGGGCTTGGAGTCCTAGTTTGGACGGGAACCTGGATCCCTTGACAGGAGTAGAATGGGTTGGTCTTGTTTGTGCCTGAGGTATAGATGAAGCGTGTGTTTCGGGGTACCCAGCTAGACTACATTGATTCATGACTCGTCGTTTCTACCTGACGGTATGACTTGGCTATGGTCTAGCACCGTAGTAACAACTGGACATGGATGATGATAAAATGGTTCTTGATTGCTCAACCCTTACTGAAAAAGTAGCATAGGTGCTTACATAGAATGGTTGGTTAATGAACAAATGATGACTGCTAATAAAAGTTGTATACAAGGATGTACATTTATTAGTGCTTCCTACAGATGCAATGAACCCACAAGCCAAATAGCCTTGCATATCCTTGAAGTTTTTTATTTCCTTCTATCGGGTAAGTCTTGCTGAGTATAATTGAGTACTCAGGGTTTTATTCCTCCTGTTGCAGGTGCCAGGTGGATGCTAGAGGTGACTCTTGTGTGTGGAAACCTCCTAGTGGGCTCAGAGATGATTCCTTTCACGCTACGACTGTAGTGTTTATTTAAACCCACAATAAATGTTTTATGAAGAAAAGTTGTATAATCTACTATTATATCTTGTATATAAATGTTAACCATGCTAATGCTCACCATGTCATTAAATAAATCCTTATTTCCACTATAACTCTGATAACATTTTATATTCCACTGTTATAGTCAAATAAAGAATTACTCTGATATAGTATTAAAAGGGATGTAAGAAATGGCTAAGAATATTGTAAGGTTTATCTCAAATTATGATCCTGATGTAAAAATATGGATTTTTAAGTTCTCTCTTGTGGTGTGCTCGACAGAGTCGCATAGTTGGTGCTCTCTCTTGGGCACTTAGTGTTTAATGGAAGACAAGGGCTTTTGGGAAGGCATTAGATTAGAGTGTTCTGCCACAGGTAGTATCAGAGCATAAATGAGAAAATAAAGCTTCAAAACCCTTTTCTAAATTAAAATTTGACAACACATTTTTGCAAACAGTTAGGACGATTGCATACGAGTATGTAAGTAGCCCTATTACTATATTTAAGTAGTCGGAATAGGCTTAACTAGACCTTCGACCAGGGGATTAACCCTTGTGCAGTATACTATCCTTGGGATAGACGCGCTGGCCCGCTGGCCCTACCTTAGCCGTCGCATTAGTATCGCTCACATGTGCGCACATTTATAGGTATCATGCATGTTGCAAAGTGTGTAGACGGGCCAGACCATGTTCTTGAGTTATTGTTGTACTGAGGCTTCATGCATCGTGTTCATTGTGATTCGTGCTTGTTAGGGGATAGCCTCTCAGATGATGTGCTTGCCGACATCTTCAGCTACCTCCCTGCCTGGTCCTTGTGCTGCTGCAAGTGTCTGTCGCTCCTAGAGGCGCGTCATCTCTAACTCCTGTCAACGTAAGAATTTTTCACAGACTGTCATTGGCATCTTCTATGGCAGCTAGTGGAAGGGTAATCGCCACTTCACCAGCATCACCAGTGAACGACCCTCCTTGTCCTTCTTGCCCTTCCCCCTTAAAAAGTCCTAGTCTCAGATTATTGCAGCGGCCTCGTCCTTTGCTAGTGTGCTAGGCCTAATGGATTATGTTGCTATGTTGTCTGCAATTTGGCGACTGACAAATGGCATGTACTGCTACGTAGCATCCGTTCTGTTGGTCAGGCTCACTTAGGTTTTGAATCAATGTCCTTGCACTTCCATGTGATTGAATTTGTTGAGGTGGAGGGTGCCTGCATAGGTGTGGAGATCTACTCATCTAAAACTGCAGCATGGATCTTTAAGGAATTTGAATGGGGCGAGAGTAGTATTGTTCTATGTTCCAAATCAAGAAGTGTTTTTCTTAATAGTTTTATGCACATGGTTGTACTCTGTGATAGTTGTTGTGGATATGGAGGAAAAGAGATGGACGACAATTCGTAAACCTAGTGGTGCTAAAATATCCATCCATCAAGTTTAGGGTCACCTGTGTGTGTGTTGTGCTGATTTTCGCAATAGGTCTTGGCTTTTAGTGTAGATACTTGAAGACTATGGTACTAATAACTAAAATTTGAAGCATGTTGTGGACACGGAGGTACTATTTGGATGCACAAATATTAAACTTGGTTCTAAGCTTTGTGATGAGGAGTACAGAGTGATTACAGTTCACCTAGAATAGAATTTCATTTTCCTTGTTGGGAAGGATAGAACATTGATTGCATATGACATGGACCGCAGAAAGGTTCATGTCATCCATGCCTGTGTCATCCGCTTTTGTAGATCAAGAGGGTGTTTCCATATGAACAGCCTTACTATCTTTCTTATGTTCCCTTGTTCATGGACTCATTAGCAGAGCGGTAAAGATGCATTTCCTGTATTTTGTTGTCATGACAGTCTTTGTTTAGGTAGGCAGTTATTTTTATTCTATATATGTATATGTCAATTTTGGCTTGTTAACTAAAGGAATGGTATATTCAATCTTATTAATTTTGCTACTTTGTTCAGGTTGTGGATCAAAGATGAATAAAAGGGGTTCCATGGTGTACTCGCAACCAATCCGAAGGATGCACTAATTATATTCATTTTGCCTTGCAAGTAGGAGTGCCACATAGAAGGAGCACAACTACATCGTTTTGTTATGTAAGTATGTATAGATCAGTACTTTTAGTATGCTCTATGTACTGCTTGTGTTAGGACATCAGTTAAGAAAGATGTTATGGTAGCGTCCATTGTTATTGTAAAAAGTACTCTTGTTTGTGAACATGATTTATGGATGTAATAATTATATATTTGTATGCTCTGTGTTCATCAAGCTATTAAGAGCCTAGCTGAATTAGTAACTATTATGAAACGGGATGAAATTCTATCACCGTCGCTATAGGTATGATGCGGCAGGGATCAAAAGCATATCACCGCTGAATCCTCTAGTAACCCGACACTGACTAAACGATCATCAAAGGTGGAACATGGTGTAAGGCAACAGTGACCATGAACTTTGTACTGGCAGATCATACGCTGAAGCGACGGTGGTGTTAACTTCTATATAGGCGCCTCGGCCATCAAACTAACAGTGAACCCGCACCGCTGATAGTCGGGTCAACGTACAAGGCGATGGTGCTGGTGACCACTACACAGGCGGTTGATGCGCCCACATGACGATTTTGATAGCCACGACACAGTCAGATCATTTGCCAATATGGCGATGTTAGTGTACATCCACAGTCGAGTCGTGCTCTAGTGCGACTGAAGTAAGGACCTAATCACGAACAGATCATAAGCCAATCAGCGGTGTTAGTGTACACCACAGTCGATCCCAGATGGCGACAGTGAAGGCTATGACCTTCATTATCGATAGCTCACTGTCGAGGCCAAAATTGGACTGCGATGTGGGTTACAACGCAGCTGCGAAAGCTTTGAGTGTAGTAGTGAAATTCAATCTCCAAGTTTGAGGTTGAATTTGAGTTCCAAAACTTGCCCTAAGTTTTTCAATTCAAATTCGAATTCAAATTGGGAGGTTTATTAAAATGAATTTATAATTCAAATTTGGTTCAAACAAATGGAGCATTGGGAAGGTCAAGTGTGATTTTACCCAATGGTACATTTGGATGACAGTTGTGATCACTAATTAATCATCAACTAATGTAGAAACCAAATCAAGTTTGAATTTGATTCAAAACCCTGATTTCCGGAAAACCCTGTTTTACCCCTTTTTTGTAATTCAAAATCTAAGCAAAATTTAGGGGTGAGCCAATAATAAAAGTTGTAGATCTTGTCAATTTGTACAACTTTGGTTTTTGGAGTTTTCAAAGTTTCAGTATAAAATTTGAAGTAATTTTGAAAAGATTCAAATCTCAAATTTGACCCCTTTTCATTTCCCTATTCAAATTTCAAAATAGAGGTAGAATTTGAAAATGGTTTAAAAAGCAAAGTTGTAGGTCTTGTCAAGATGTACAACTTTGGTATTTCGAATTTTTAAAGTTTCCATGAAAAATTTAAAGTAATTTTGAATTTACCAAAATCCAGAAAATGCCTATTTTGATTTTAAATTCAAATTTCAAAATCTAAGAAGAATTTGAAAAAGGTAAAAATATGAAAGTTTTATATCTTCTCCTTTTGAGAAACTTTTGTATTTGGAGTTTTTCAAGTTCTTTAGAATTTTTGGGAGAAAAGGAAGCAGGAAAAGGCTGAAACATGGTAATGCAACATTGCAACATTTCCTTTCCTTCTTCACCTTCTTCTCTGCATGCTTCACCGGGGCACCACCGCCGCCTCCTGCTTGTCGCCCGCTACTCTTGCTTCCACTACTCATCTGTGCTCGGCCATGCAGCAGCTCGTCTGCCCGTGTCACAAGCACAAGCTAGCACTCCTGAAGCCGCTCGACATCTCCTTCATAAGCTGAAGTCGGTCATCTCCTCCTTTTCCCCGCTCTGCTCCATCACCGTCGCCGTGATCTTGATCGGTGAGATCATCACCACTGCACTACCATTCACCAATTCGTCTCACCACCATGTTCGCCTCACCACCGCGCATTGTTCAAGCCCACTAGCACCGCCAATTGTTGCCTTTAGCAACCGCGCGAGCTCTTCTTCCCGGGCGTCCAAAGCGCCATCGCTGACGCCACCCTCACCGTGGCCAGCCACCTCCTTGCTCCTCCGCATTAGCCAATCATGTCATCGTGATCGGGGTGAGCTGCTGGTGCTAACCGCACCCTCAATTTGGCCTCCTCCGGTCTGCAATCGTCGTGCCGCCGCTCACCGCGCTGCCACATCATCCTCACCGTTGGTGAGCTTGTTGCCACCGCCCTGTTGCCATGTTAGCTAGTCCAGAGGGTTCATGGGGTTGCGTAGATCATGTTGATGTCGTGACCACAGCCTAGGACCTCGCTGTCGGCGAAGCGTGGTCGGCCGCCACCGCGGCACCATGGCCGACAGGCAGGGTGGTCCTGCTCGGCTTGCTAGGCCGACCCAGCTCCATTGGGCTAGTCGAGTGAGGAGTGGGCCAGGGGGAAAGGAGGAGAGAGGGGAGTGGGCTGGACCAATGAAATGGATTTTTCATTTTCTTCTTTTCTAAAATATTAAATAGTACCAAAGTTTGTTTATTTCATTGTGAAATAACTAGAGCTCCAAAAATTATAAATTTTTTTGTGTAGCCTCTGTGGTATGTACTACCTAGGAAAAATATAAAACTTGAAATTTAAGTACTTGTTGTATGTGATTTAATTATGCCGTTTAATTCACAAATGCAACTTCTATTATTTTTATAGGCTTAAATATTGGTCCAAAAATTATGAAATTTGTTTTGCCACTATTTCATGATGTAACCAACCTTCATAAAAATTTTGGGCTCATTTGGATAAAGTTGATTTTATACTTAATTTTATGCTTAAATTAAATAATCAATTAACCCTGAATCTTGTTTAATCATTTTAGGGTTGTTTGATTTTATGATTGTGTGTTGACCCTAGGTCATTAACTCTTAATGACCTTTAGCACCTTTAATTAATTGTTTGAGCTCTCTTAATCATATTATTAAGGCTTAATTAATATTATTTCATGTGCTTAATGAAAGTCACTAATAAAGTAGTTAACCTAATGAAACCCTAGGCTAGGATTAGGTTAGGCTTTGTTGGCTAGCAACTTTACCGTGAAGCATCCATCAAGCATTATGTTTCGTACTTCATCATGTTGAGCATACATTGTCATCTCGTGTAGTCCCCATGAACGAGGAGGTAAACGTTATCGAACCAGTCCCCGAGAAAGGACAATCACTAGTGGAGGTTGGGTTCGATATCTGTGGGACTGACCCGAACCTAAAATCCCCGTTGACCAAGGCAAGCCCCGGATGCATTTAACCCTACCTTGAGTTTTACAAAGTTTACATCACTTATGTTTATGATTTGTTGCATTAGGTGTTAGGAGTTGCGTGATATCCTAATTGATGCATTACCAACCTTGATTACTTAATATCATGCTTGATACCTGTTTTTATTTGAAAAGGCTTAGTTATGCTTAATCTTGCTTAATGAGATAGGCTTTAAAAGGGAAATATTTTCAAATGGTTAAAGTTGGCATCACTTGTGGGATAATGCGACATGATAATGAATTGGGGTCGAACGGGTAACTTGCATTGGAAAAGAGTCTCAATGTAGTGTTTCCACCTGTGTCGATTAAGGACCGTACCATTGATTGAATTGTGTGCGTCGAGACTTTGTAACTGGCCACATGCTCTGGTAAGCCTAAGACCTCAGTAATTCCATCATGTGAACGGCTAACCGCGCACTAGGAGTAGAGAGGTGGCGAGAGTAGTGTGTACCCTCGTGGCCAAGGCCTGGATTGGAGGTGTACTATACTCTCAGGTGGCGTTGGACCCGGTCACGTCTTGGAGGATCTGGGTGAAGGCTGGTATATGTAGGTTAGAGTCCTACATATGTCGTGTGGTTAGAGATCCCTAGCTGGGTATAATCGATTCGAATCGTCATTGCTCCTCGGATATGGAGACTCGATTCTCTACTCATCATCGTAGATAATAAGTGGAACTTTGGTCGAAGATTAAGAAAGAAGTTGTATGAGTTACTTGATCTAAACTAGGATCACTTACATTCTGTTAATGACTAACGATGAGTTAAAATGTTGATCTTAAGAACTCACTAATAGTAGCTTTTATACAAAAGAACTTTGATTCTTGCTACAACCTCACCTTGATTCCCCTAAGCCTACATTCCTAAGTCTCTCACTCTTTTTGTTGGTTAAATCTTGTTGAGTACTTTTGTACTCAGGGTTTGTTAAACCCTTGTTGCAGGTATGTCTCATGAGCAGGTGTGTTTCGAACCCTGCTGCATGACCGTCTTTGCGGTAAGCGACGACGAGTAGTATGTTTGGCTCTTGGGCAAAGCACTCCGTTTTCGTGATATGTAATAAAGTTATTAATGTTACTCCACTACTATGGTTGTAATAACTAAACTTAAGGTTTGTAAGGTTTGGAACAAATGGTTTGTAAATTATGATATGTAAAACTTCTGCACTTTTACTCTGATGTAATTTATCATATAGACTGTTGTAATACTGCAATGCCTCTAGAATGCGATCTTGCTCGAAAGATCATGGATAATTCAGGTCTCCCGAGGACACCCGACAAACTTCTTAGGTTCTATGGTACACATGCATAGTCGTCAGAGGTCTTTGAGACAATGACATGTGCATGTGGGCCATATTATTTAGGAGGCTCTGCCACAATAGGTTTGCATTCTGACATTCCTACATTTTTAAGATGATCAAAGGCATATTTATCTTGTGATAGCACAATCCCATCAAGTACCTTGGACACCTCAATGCTAAGGAAGTAGTGAAGCTGTCCAAGATCCTTCAATGCGAACTCCTTTTGAAGGTCCAGAAGAAGAGCATCAGTAGCTATTCCTGTGGAGCTAGCTACTATGATGTCATCAACATAAACAAGAACAAACATGGTTACTCTCCCTTTATTATAAAAAGAATAGTGAAGTATCAACTTTTGACACCTGAAAACCAAGTGTGATAAGCTTCCTACTTAGCTGTGAGTACAACGCTCTAGGTGCTTGATTTAGCCCATATAATGCTTTATCAAGTTTGCAGACATAGCCTAGTTTGGAAGTGTCTTCAAAACCAGGTGGCTGTTGCATATACACTTCTTCTTCAAGATGGCCATGAAGAAATGCATTTTGTACATCAAGTTGCCAAAGGTTCCATCCTCGAGAAACAACAATAGAATAAATAATATGAATAGTAGCAATTTTAATAATAGGGCTGAAAATATCCTCAGAGCCAATTCCATACCTCTGTTTGAACCCTTTCGCCACTAGCCGAGCTTTGTATCTGTCTAGGCTTCCATCTGTCTTATGCTCGATTTTGTAGACCCGTTTGCACCCTATAACATTACTCCCTTTCTGTGGTGGAACAAGGTGCCATGTTTTGTTATTCATCAAGGCACTATATTCTATTTCCATGGCTTGTTTCTAGTTTGCATTTGCTAGCGCATCATCAACACTGCATGGTTCACTAGTTGATGTTAGAAAGCCATACTTAACAGTGCCATCAGTGTATACCTTTTCTTTTTGGATGCCATTCTGCAACCGGGTTCTTGGACGTGTCTAAACATGTTGTCCATGCGTCTGTACATTAATCGGAGCTCCTTCTGTGGCCAGCGCGGAGAGTCTTGGCACATGAAAGCCAAGAGGTGGCGCACCAGGTAGAATTGACGTTGGCATAGTGGATCCAAGGAATAGGTCCTCGACTTCTGCCTGAGGTGTCGAGCGTGGAGTGGCTGCTGACGCGAACGCCCATGGAGAGGGCTATTCTTGGATACCTCTACCATGCACATGCTCAGATGAGGCGCATGGAGGGGGCAATTCTTGGATGCTCGTATTGTGCGCATGTGCAGATATGCCTCCAACGCTAATATTAGTAAATTGGTCAGCACGGTTAACATTGTATGTATTTTCTCCTCCATTTGTTCCTAAATGTTCTTCACCAATTAAATCAACAGGGTTAATATTAGTAAATTGGTCAGCTACATGTGTGCGCCCAGGATTTAGCAAAGTTGGATGAAGGAGATTGATTTCTAAATGAAGGCGCGCTCCTACATTGTGATGGAGTTCGGAAAAGGGAAATACTTCTTCATCAAACACAACATCTCGAGATATATAGACACGTCCAGATGCTACATCGAGACACTTGAACCCCTTATGAAGATGGCTATAGCCTAAGAAGACACAACGTTTGGAATGGAATTCAAGTTTGTTAGAGTTATATGGACACAAACTGGGCCAACAGGCACACCCAAGACCCAAAGAGTATCATAATCTAGCTTATGCTAGAATAGACGTTCTAAAGGAGTATAACTTTTTATGATGGGACTCGGAACATGATTGATCAAATAGGAGGCTATGAGGAAGGCTTCATCCCAAAATTTCAAAGGCATAGATGCATGCGATAAAAGAGACAAACCCACTTCTACAATATGGCGATGTTTGCGCTCTGCTGCTCCATTCCGCTGATGTGCATGAGGGCATGAAACTAGATGGGTGATCCCTATCTTATCAAAGAAGGAGTTGAGTTTTTGGTACTCTCCTCCCCAATTAGTTTGCATAGCAACAATTTTGTGATCAAAGAGTCTCTATGAGAGTCTAAAATTCTTGAAGTTTGTGAAAAACTTTAGACTTGTACTTCAAAAGATAGATCCAAGTGAATTTACTATAATCATCAATAAAACTCATATAGTATTTTTTCTCCCAACTGATTCTGGTGCAGGCCCCCACACATCAGAGAACACAAGTTCTAAAGGAAAAGAAGATACACTTGAAGACTTTGCATAAGGTAATTGATGACTCTTAGCTTGCTGACAAGCATCACAAATCAACCTACTTGAAGACTCATGTAGATAAGACAAATTATAATTGTTGACAACTTGCTTAACAATAGCTAATGAGGGATGACCTAGACAATTATGCCACCGGGACAGAGGAATCATAGTAGCACCACAAGCCTGTTTTATTGGATATGATGGAAGAGGATAGAGCCCTTTGTGACATCTCCCTCTAAGAATTGTACTCATTGTTGCCTAATCCTTGATCAAAAAGAAATTGGGATGAAATTCCAAGAATGCAGAATTATCAAAAGCTGATTTATGAATAGAAACAAGATTCTTTGTGGATTGTGGAACATATAGGACATTTTTAAGATGAATGTTATGATTTGGGGTACGAACAATAGTATGATCAATATGACTAATATTCATACCTGCACCATTCACTGTATGAATCTGATCACCTCCATTATATTTGTTTTGAAGGGTGAAAATCCCTAGTTTGGTTTTGGATAATTGTTGAAACCCATGCACTAACCTTTGTCATGAGATATAATATGAGCTAGGTTGGTGCAATCCAAGTGAGGAGCATGGTAGCACTCAAATGGTGATATTGATCACATAAAATGATGAGATGGCCACATGTGACGATGATCAAGTGCTCAACTTGGAAAAGAAGAAAGAGAAAAACAAAACCCTATGGAAATCAAGGCAAAGGTATAAATAGGGGTTTTTGTTTCGGTGATCAAGACACTATAGACAGTGTGATCACATTTAGGGTAGATGGTCGTAATATTAAGAGTTCTTAACTAGACAATTCGGTCATCTAGTGCCACTAGGTGTTGGACTTCATGCATTGCATTTAGGTCTAGTGCACATCAGAGAGCAAGCGAAAATATTTATGAAAAATGTTTTGAGAAATGCTAACTTGGCTCTAACATATTTTGAGAAAACACTTTGAGAGTTAGCATTGCTTGCGGAAAGTTGCTCTAAGTAGCCGTGGAACGAAATGCGAAAAAGTTTGTAACATGGGGAAGGGCTTGGTGCCTGGGTGGCACCGCCACCCCATGTCTGGTGCACCATCGCCCCTGTGACGGTGCCCGGCTAACTTGGTTTTGAGCGCGGGCGTCAGGTGGTCAACGGACACGACGGTGTGCACTGCCATGTGTGTGACGGTGCACCGTCGGTGGCTGTCCGGTGCCACCGCCACTTTTTAACCGAGGCTAGGGCTTGCTGGAGTTAGGGCCGAGGGGGCACTGCCCTGGTCACCGCGTGGGGTGGCAATGCACTGCCCTAATTATCCAGAGGGGAGGGAAAACGGGGGCTCGGCCTGGGTGGCACCGCCACCCCCTGTCCGGTGCCACCGTCACCCTGTCCAGTGACCAACTAGGCGTTGGTCGACAATTGGAATTTGATCATTGGGGGCACCGTCACCCCCGGTCTGGTGACTGCATTGCCCCGTTCGGTGCCCTCGCAGAAACAACTCCAAAGGGGTAACGGCTCTATTTGCTTGTGCGGCTATAAATAGAGGGTGTGACCGGCCTTAGCCTCTCTCTTAGCACCTCTTACACTTGTGCACACCCTTTGGAACTTGAGCAACACACTCCACTCACTTGCTCACTTGATTTCATCTTCTTGAGTGAGATTGGAGAGCCTCTAGTGCATTGCATTGAGTTGCATCATCTTGCGGCACTAGTTGAAAGCTTTGGACTGCTTGTGAGCTTGTTACTCTTGGTGTTTGCCGACACCTAGATGGCCCGATGATGGGAGGATCATTGAGCGGAGTTGGTGATTGTCTTTGGCCTCGATCGGTTGCTTGTGAGGGGTCTTGCGCCTTTCCCGGCGGAGCGCCAAAGGCAACTTATTGCAGAATCGCCTAATCTAATGCTCTCCCAAGGGTACTTGTCTTTCACTAGACACTAAGTACCCAAGAGAGAGCACTACACTATGCGATTTCATCGAGCACACTACAAGGGAGAACTAAAAAATCCATATTTTTACATCAGGATCATAAATGAGAGAGTAAAGCTTACGACATCCTTCTTATCATTTCTTACATCACTTTTAGTACAACATCAGAGTAATTTATTATTTGATTACAACAGTGGAATATGAAACGTTATTAGAGTTTTAGCGGAATGAAAATCATTTAATGCCAAGTTAAACATTACCCTAAAGAACATGTATGTGCATGAAATGATAACAGGTTATAAGTCTTTCTTTTCAAAAACATTCTTGGTGGAAGTTTTAAACAACTCTATGTCCGCACGTAAAGGAAATCCTTGCTGAGCCCACCAGGAGGTTTCCACACACAAGTGTCAGCTCCAAAAACGCCGGTCACCTGCAACAGGGGAAATAAAACCCTGAGTACTCAATTGTACTTAGCAAGACTTACCTGACAGGAGAAAATAAAAGACTCCAAAGTTATGCAAGGCTGTTTGGCTTGTTGGTTCATTACAACTGCAGGAAGCATTATTAATTGTGCATCCTTATAATCAACTTTTATTAGCAGTCATAATTAGTTCCTCAACTAACCATTCTATGTAAGCACCTATGCTACTTTCAAGCAGGTGGTAAGCAATCAGAACTATTTTACCATTCTTCCATGTTCTAGTTATTACTACGGTGCTAGACAGTAGCCAAGTCGTACCGTCACGTAAATAAGGTGATTCACTATCGATGTGCCCAGCTAGGTATCCTCATCTGTACCCCGGGCACAGACAAGACCAAATCGTTTCACTCCTGTCATGGGGTCTAGGTCCCCATCCAAACTAGAACTCCAAGCCCCAACACTACAGGTCCAGCCTCAGTGTGGTGCTTAGACATCCTACCCAATAAAACACCATAACAGTCGGTCCGGAAAGAGCCGGAACCCATGACAAGAGAGTAACAAGTCTTCCTGCTCCCATAAGCAAGTATGTGCTCGGGATAATAAGTCTGTGACCTGACTAGTGTCCAATGCAACGGACGGTCCTCAACCGACACAGGCGGGACAAATGCAACCAGAGCCCTGCTCTGTTGCCCAACCAAGTCCAAGTTCATCCAAGCCCAATCCCGCCCGGTCTCCAATTATTATACATATTATTTCATGTGATAGTAACATGTTAATAGTAACAATAATATATTTTCTATCTCTTGCGAGTGACAGGTAATCACTCGACTTCTACCGGGATCCTATAGCATAGCAAGCTACACAATCCTAACATACTAGTAAGACTCATGGGACAAATGCAAGTGGGTTTCATTCAACTCCTTTAAACTTAATGCACAAGCATAAAATAAAGTGCAGAACAATAGGGTTATGCACCGGGGCTTGCCTGGGTAAAATATAATCAAAGATAGCATTTCACCATGGCGCCACGATCATCGAAGCACCATCTATTCTGCCGCACCAGATGACTCCATAGTCCATCAGCATTCCCTATATGAATTACGTGGATGCAACATGGAAACGTGCGAGCGCAACTTTAAATACGATCATGCCTAACGAGCCGGTTGTAACAGCTACCCCACTAGGTCACATACCCACGTCATCGAACAAGACATTATTTCCCAACAAGTGTTTTAGTTATACAGAGCCCAAGGCGTTCCTTTATTCATTTTATCAATCTAATATTTATATTCTAACTAGGGCTCATTAGCTTTCTTATCAAACTAATTATTTGGAGCTACAAAAATTACAGTGAGCATGTAATATTACTAGGAATTTGCTGAAAAATTTTCAGAGTCAACACTATCACCATCTTGCCATACATTCCTACAAGTTTATTCTTTAATAATATTGAGCACCTCAATTTAATTAGAGGACCCCTGAGAACATCATAGAACCATGTGAACCAATTCCACCAACAGATAGCTTGTGATTTTAGGAACCTAGCAAACTTGGTTTCATAATTTTTGAACTTCTACACATTTAGATATCGAATTCACAATTTAAACTAAAAACTATATTGGGAATTGCTTTTTTAGAAAAGGGAAAGACCAGCGGCAGCAAAGTGGTCCAGTGGCCCAGTGCGGCCCACGCGAGGAATAGAGATGGAGTGGAAGCATCCGGAGCTCAGCTCGATCCGCACTATGGTGACAGTTGGAGTGGAGGGATGGCGAGGTGCGCTGGCCACGTGCGAGGGGGCAGTGCGGCAGCGCTCCACGGCGATATATGATGTCCCTAAGGGACGTTGGTGGATGTTGCCTGATGAGGCTCGATGCGGGGATGCTACCTTATATAGTCTGAGTGACAAGGTTGCATGTTGGTTTTCGTTACTGCTAAGATCTGTTTCCTGTTACAATAACATCTTCCATGTCTAGAACTCTAGATACATATCTAACTAGGATCTTTTCTTGTAGTATAAACGGCAAATCACGCCAAGTCTTATCCTATATCTCTATCTGTTGGATTATGTCTTTTCGGTGATATACTCGAGGTCCATATCCCGATAAAAAAAATTAACAAATTAAAGAACTTATTTCTGAGCAATACTTTTAACCAAATTAAGTTGCTAGTTGCTACATTAGGAGGGAACTACTCCTTATTGGGGTAGGGTGCAACTCCACCCACCAGGATGCAAGCACAAGTAATTTCAATAATTATGCTAAAAAAGTAATTTCAGTAATTAATTTAATTTAATTTGTAGGTGTCTGATAACAGGTGCACTCAGTGTGTGTTGATGTGCGTCATCCTTGTAAAGGCAAAAAAGAGTCTCTACCTAGGAATGATTTGATGATTGCATAACATAACTTGACTTTGTTTTGTTTTGTTTTGACAAAAGGCTGTATAGTGGTCATGATGGCCTTGCGTGCGTCTACAGAAATTTTATTAGGGGAATAGGTCAAGGGAAAGGGGAAAAAATAAAGCCTCTCCTGGCCGGCCGTCACAATCAAGTCCATTGAACCAAGGAGGCAAAATGACATGCTCAGTTTGCCGAGTGCCCCAGGTGTCATATCTGATATTAGCCAGTGTCCACTGATTCAGTCATATAAGCCAAACCGTGCTCAATGTTGCATACACTGCCCCCATCACTCTTATCCCCTTGTAGCTTCATCGTCAATCAGGAGGGCCCACAGGCACAAATTTGGGCACCCTTTTCACGCCCTTTTGTGCTAACCCATGAAGTGGACAAGGGAGCATGATTCAATGGCCAAATCTTAGCTAAAATACGGTGTGAATTAGTCACTAAGCAGACAAGGATAAAAGTGGATTCCATAATATCTTGTTGGAGCTATGTACATACAATCACCAAGTGATAAGCTGTAAATATGTAGTGTCGGGCAATAACTTACTGTCACGAGTCATGAACTAAAATTGACAGTTTTATTATTGACTCCTGATGAACAATGTAACTATTCTTATGAATTAATAAAGCTCGTCGAATGTCATTCCCTAAAAAAAAAAGAAATAGTAATAAGGAGCTGCAACTAAAGCCCGTCAC
Organism: Saccharum hybrid cultivar R570; assembly: GCA_038087645.1. Taxonomy (NCBI): domain Eukaryota; kingdom Viridiplantae; phylum Streptophyta; class Magnoliopsida; order Poales; family Poaceae; genus Saccharum; species Saccharum hybrid cultivar. The sequence continues at coordinate 5,778,585 of JAQSUU010000091.1, read as the reverse complement.
TAAGCAACATCACCTGTGACCTGACAATGCTATAGCCATTGCTGATAACATATATGGCCTCGTTTAGTTGTTCTCAAACTCCTAAATTTGGCACTATACAAAAAGAAGATTCTCCGTCACATCAAACTTGCGGTACATACATAAAGTACTAAATGTAGACGAAATCAAAAACTAATTGCACAGTTTGGTTGTACTTTGCGAGACGAATATTTTGAATCTAATTAGTCAATGGTTGGACAATTATTACCAAATACAAACGAAATGCTACGTTGCGCTACAGTGCTGCACAGCAAATTCGGCGGCACCAAAATCGGGCCAACTAAACAAGGCCAAAGTGACACATGACACACCACCCATTTGTCAACACCCATTTTTGAGTCAAAAGTAATGGATTTTGTTAAGGCCCGGCCCGACACTTTTTAATTATCATCAACAGAGACTCATTTGACTCGTTGCTCAAGACAACAACTAACAGTCTCGCTACTTTTTTTATAACGGTCTCTTTTATATATAAAGATCTAAAAAAATCCAAGTTAATGACTCGTAGGCACTAGGACTTGGTATGTAAAACGAATTCACACTGACTCTACGACATAAGATAAAGTTGCCGTCTGTACAAACTTTAACTTGTGTAAAGGCTGGCATATGCAAAAAGTGCGTGAGGGCGGGAATGTTCATGCACTTGTCCACAAGATGAAACGAGTCACTGAGTCAGGTACCAGGGTCCTGTTCATCTGGCTTATAATCCGTACTTTTCAGCTTGTTTTTTCAACCGGAATAGTGTTTTTCTCTCACAACAAATCAGCCAACAGTGTTTTTCAGCCGGCTTATCAGCCCAGCCGAACGGGGCCATGACAAAGGCCATGCACAGTCGACGAAAGTGACTCCCCATCAGTTCATATATGGTCGTCCCTGAGGCTGGTTTTCAACGCCGGTTCATGTATTGAATCAACGATGAAAATCAGGCTGGTTTTTAACGCCGAAATTCGAACCATAAACTAGCGGTGAAAATCATTATCATCACCATCGGTTCCATTACGAACAGGCTGTAAAAATAGCACTGGTGAAAACCATTTCTGTAGTGGTGTTTGTCCAAATGTTTTAAATAAACTAACCATTTTCTGGCAAGTACCTCTCTATTGCTCTTTTTTTCTACAGTAACGAGTATATGAAAAATATAATGTCTTGAATTGTCATTCAAAGAAAAAGGACAATATTCTAGTCTCTTATTAGCCCATTCTCAACTACTTCATCCGTCCCAAAATAAGTGCACATCTCAATTATCAAAAAGTCAAACTCTTTAAGTTCAACTAAGTATATAGAAAATAATATCAATATTTGTATATTCAAATAAGTTTACTATGAAAGTATATTCCACAATTAATCTAATGATACTTATTACAGATTATAAAGTTTAATACTTTTTGTATATATTTTGACTTTTTCAGTAAGTGGGATGTACATTTATTTTGGGACGGGAGAGTAATGTATATACGCTTACTTTATTACCAATTTTGTCCTAATTTCTTAGATCATAAATAAATATATCCACGGTATAAGCTGGATCCTCATCAAGACTAAAGACCATTTCCGTAGACAGTAGTTGTGGAATAGAGTGATCCATCAAGAAGGAAAGCGTCCTATGTTGTACCGTGGAATCTTTCGTTTGGAAATAGCAGTGCGTGCGTACGTTGTACTACGTTCTCCTGCTCATGGTTCTAAAATCAACGAATCTTTCGCAAGGGATGAAATCCAAACACTCGTACTACTTCCATGGCAGGCCGGCGCAGAGATTGTGCTGCTGTGTCATTCACCTTGGCAGCACGTACTACCTAGTATATGGCCGGACGGCCGGGGTACATGCATACGTCCTTGCTTTACGTGCCTTTATGTCTCGTTTTTGTTCAGTCAACTATCACTCAACTGTGGTAACAAGAGTAGTAGCTGGTGGTGGTGGCCCTTCAATCATCGCTCGTCGCAAAGATTTGGCTGCTGCTGGAGGAGCAGAAACAACTTGAGATCAAAACCGTCTGCGTTTTCCCCGCAGCTCATGCGCAAATATCTATTCATACAAAATCCATGTGATCTTTTTATTTCTCTGTTTTGCATGTGCACACCAATCATACTGTCTCTGCAACTTTTTTATTTATGTACTTTTTACGAAAATGCTTGGATTAGGACGTCCGGACGGTCTCTTTCCGTCTGACGTAGCATCTCCACTGTTAACGCCGCGGACCGAACGACTTGGCACACCGTTTCGCGCTTCTTCGCACAGGCCCACATGACTCGCTCCTTCTCCACTGCAAGGCTCGCTCGCTGTGCCGCTACATCCCTACGTCGCCGTGCACACCCACCTTCCTCCTTTCCTTGCTCGCTCCCAGCACCGCTACATCCACCCACATGCCTTCCTCGCCACCGTGCTTTGCTCCAAGGTGATCCCCACCAACCTCCATTTCCTCCCATGGAAGGCATTTGTACGTATGGACGAGTCTTCACCCCGCGAGTCCCCACTCCACCTCGTCCATTGCAGCTTCAACGCGTCGCCCCCACCTGCCCTCCGCGCCACCAATGAGCATACCGGTGACCTTCACACGCCACCCACCTGCCCTCTACACCACCACTGCCCCGTGCTACCCCCACGTCGCCCTTTGTAAGTCGCCGCCCAGGTCCGCGTTGCTAGCGAGCATACCAGTGACCTCCATGCGCCAACGAGCCTTCATTCGCCGAAGCAACAAGGATATGTTTGCGCTGAAAGCGCATGTTGCAATTATATGTTTCACTTGTTTTAGAGATATGTTGCAACTGTTTCGTATCGGTATTGCAAAAGTAGATCGGGATGTTACAAAAGTAGATCGGGACGTGGTACATGTTGCAATGGCTATGCACATATGTTTGAAGTGTATGTTCCAAATATTTCATCTGTATCAAGCGTATGTTGCAAGTGTTTTCATCTGGATGTTGCAAAAGTAAATCTGGATGGTGCATATGCATGCATGTTTCAAGTACGTGTTTCAGGTGTTTCATACGTCTGTTACAAGTGTTTCATCTGGATATTGCATAAGTTTGTAATGGTTTTCAAGTGTTTTTCGGGTGTTTTTGCAAGTGTTTTAGACGTATGTTTCAAGTGTTTTATCTATCTTCTTTTGTATGTTGTAACAATTGCATATGAATATTTCAAAAGTAGATCGGGTGTTGCACATGGGATACGCGTGGGAGCGGTGGGAGGAGCGGGCAACGTTCGAGGAGACGCGAGTGATGTCTGGGGGCGACATAGGCCCGCTGTCAGAGCAACGTGCTGGGAGTGCTCGCTCGCTCGCTACGCAGGTACAACAAGTCCAATTTTTTATACCCTGCGTTTCAATTAGGCCTAAGAGCAAGTACAATAATGGGCTTATAGCCAAGCTAATGCTGATGTGGAGGAGAGAAGAGATGAGAGAGATGAAAGCTTGGCTCCCATGCAAGCACCAAGCTAGGCACGAAAGCATAGATATTAGTGGGCCAAAATAGCAAGTGTTGTGAGGAGAAATAAGAGAGAGACTTTTTGAAGACAAATAGGAGACATTTATTGTATAACTTGGCTCTTATAGCTTGTTATAAGCAAGTAACTTGTCTCTGTTATTGACCTTGCTCCGACTGGCTGTTTAGTTTACGATGTTATTAAATCGACAGGATCACTCTTTGGCGTTAGCATCGTCGTCGACGTCGTTATTCAAATTTGGTCGTTTCTCTTGGAGCATACAGCGTCACCTAGTACTGGTATATGTTAGTGTTACTCCTCTATCCTACTTGCTCTGTTTATTCCCGGTGGTGGCCGTTTTGGCCGCATCTCCGGTCCGATCCTTTCCAGTTGGTGAGATCAGCATATCAATCTTTGTCGGCGTCTGCAAGTCCCAGCTGCCTGCATCCCATCCGCATGGCGTCAAAATCTAGCTAGCTACTTTCCAAAAAAAAAACTAGCTAGCGACCTAACCCAGTTGGCTCATGATTAGCCCTACCATTAGTTATCACCAGTTTCCAGCTATGCTCGCAAAGGTGGTGGTAGGAAAGAGCAGCATGTTCTCTTGCAGCAGATAGTAGTAGCCCAGCGCGGCGGTGTCAGCTACATACCTGCTGCGGGCCGCCTGCAACCGTCACTTGCGCTTGGCGCTGCAGTAGTACTGGAGATGGATCTGATCGTCGATGGATTTATCAGGCTGTATAGGAGTACGTAATCCGGTCCATGCCGCGGGTGATCCCCAATAACCACCCCAAACGGCGAAATCGTGCCGGCACCGGCAGGCATGGTCGCGCCTGCCTGATCAGAGAGGGAGACGGCGAGCTCGATTAAGTACTACTGCTAGCCGCGTACGTACGTACACGTACGCACGTTGGACCCGACCTCGATCCATGGACCGACCAATCGAGCTAGCTGTCCATGCTTGACCACTGACTGGCTCACTAGCAGCGGAGATCGATCGATCAGTGGGCGACTGGGCGTTGCGTGGTCGACACGGACGTACGCGCAGGCTGGCGGCGATCACATCAACGGCCCATCGGCAGTGATCTTATCTTGCTGCTGGAGGTGTGGGCAGTGGATCGAACGCTCAATCACTCACCACATGCAACTCGGCAAATCCAGCGAGGAAGGGGCAGACGACGGCAGCCGGGCCGGCCACCCACGCGAGCCATGGGTCAAGCCAATGGGCACGCCGCCACCCGCCGTCCGTCCGTCCGTCGAGACTCGAGACATGACATGCATGATGATGCCGTAGCTAGGAACGCACGGCAAAGGGACAAACGCCTGGCCTTTGGTTTATTGTTCGTTGGCTCTGCAGCTACAACCTGCCTGCCTGACACCCCGTAGCCCCGTAGGTAACACATTAACGTGCGGCGGATGCAGACAAACTACAGACGCCGCCAGGCCGGACGGACGGACGACGGCCTCACGCACCATTTCACTTTTCACTAGCTTGCTTACGCTGTAGTAATGCTACGCTAGCACGTACTACTAACTGCCATCTTCTCGGTCGAGCTGCGAATGCAGGCAGGCAGGCAGGCAGGAACAACAGGTACACGCACCGGCAGAGAGAGATGCTCGTCCTTTTGCATAAGCGGGTCGATCACTCGCACTCACCTCGAGTCCTAGACCTCGACTGGTAGATGGCAGAGGCCGGAGAGGACACTGGACACTACGGCTGTGTTTAGGTCCCGTTTGCTTTGGAGAGTTAAAGTTTAACTCCCATCATATCAATGTTCCCTCAAATAAATGGAGTACTAAATATAGGCTAATTGTATGCATGTCGGCACAGATTAGAAGTAATTTACTAGACGAATCTATTAAGCCTAATTAGTCCAAAATTGAAAACTTTGTCAAATAATACGAAACTGCTACAGTGTTTTTAAACTTTAACATCCAAACCGAACGGGACCTTAGTTACCTGAAAAAAAGCACTATATAAAAAAAGATTCTCCGTCACATCAAACTTGCGATACATATATGAAGTACTAAATATAGATGAAATCAAAAACCAATTGCACAGCTTGGTTATACTTTGTGAGACGAACGTTTTGAACCTAATTAGTCAACAATTAGACACTATTTACCAAATAAAACCAAAACGTGCTGCAGTACACTCTTCACCCTTTTCGAGCAACTAAACACAGCCTACCAAGACGCTGCTGGCTTTTGCAGCCCTTGGAAGCACTGCGGCTGCCGGCTGGCTACGCTACGCATCCAAAAGAGAGAGTATCACGCAGGACGAAGGCTGCATGCCAAAGCCGCAAAGCGGTCAAAATGCCCCGCAGGTGTCGACCGCCCATAGGCGCAGCGGCGGCCGCTCGTGGGCGCCGGAGAAAAAGGCACGGTCAAAAAAGACCTGCATGAAGCGACGCCACCTTATAACGATGGAGGGGAGGCCAAGGGCCAAGGCAGCAAGTACATGAAAAGCTGGCTATACAGTTTTTACTTTTTTCTCACTCTCGCTCCCGTGACCGACCGGAAGATTATTTACCGGCGAAATGTTGTTCTGGGCAGGCAAATTAGCTGTGACGATACGACGCGGTGGTACATTCATTCATCGTGCTGCACCTGCGCGGATCGGAGTATGCATGTAGGCTGGGCTGCAATGCATTGCTTTGCTTCGTTGGGTGGTCTGTCGGTGGCGGGTGAACCTCTTCCTCGACCTCTTATCGCCGCTGGAAGTTGAGGTACTTGATGGCCAGGGCGAAGACGACGGCGAAGAGGACGCAGAAGCTGGCCACCATGGCCGCGACGGCACCGAGGAAGTCGTGGCGGTACCCGAAGTGCTCCTCCAGGAACGCCACCACGGTGGTGGAGGTGACGCCGTCGGCCAGCAGCAGGGGCTGATCCAGGTCGCCGAACTGAGAGGTCAGGAGCCCGTAGAGCGTCCAAGACACCGGGTTGGCCCAGTAGTACCACCTCCACCACACTGGGATGCGCTGCGTAGAGAAAACAGACGGTAAATCGGTCAGTGCTGCCGCAACGAAGAGCACCCTCCAGCTGAAGCTGAAGTGCAAATAACATCGGTATAACATGTAGCGTGTCAACACACGGGAGCAAAGGGGTTGTCAGACAATTAGTTCCCAGAGAGTAAACCAACGAGACTGTGGATTGGTACCCGGTCATCTTGATCTTGTAACGGTGTCTTGATCGAACATTTTTTTACAAACTTTTTTTCTTTATTAATATATGCCGGAAAAAAACTCTATCATGCTAGCTTTTCCAAAAAAAAACATGTACTGTCCACATGAGCTACCCATTCAAGGTTTTTTAGAAGTAGAAATTTTAGGATAAATAGTTCAAACTCTCTAAGTAAAAGAAAAAAAACTTGGACCAAAAATATTACTTCTTTTTAACTTTTTTTTTCTTGAGACAGAGGGAGAGAGAGAGAGAGAGAGAGAGAGAGAGGACCTTTTCTTCAAAATCATTGGCAAGTGCGGTGTCGAGTTGTTGTGGACAATAGCCTTTACCGGACTACTATTGGGCCCATAACAGATAGGACTCATGCATTCTGCAGCTAGAGCCCACCCGACAAAAAATATGGGCCCACCTAGGACTCCAGTCCCCCAAATGAAAATAAATGCATTTCAACTCTGGAATGCAAGCAACAAAAGATATTTGTGTCATAAATCTAGGACGCCTTTTTTCATAACTTTTAACTTTTTGGACGAGACGTCACATGAAAAATTCACAATTATTGGTAGGCTATATGGTTTAGAAATCAGCTAAAGGACGTTAGGTGCAAATTATCCCATACCTTTCTTGGGATCATGAATCCACAGAAGAGATTCCACAGCGTGTAGAATGGAGCAGCAATAATAGGCGCGACCGTATGATTTGGAGTGATCGCCGTCGTCATCATGCCATAGAAAGTGAAGTACAGCAAAGTGAAGTACATGAAGAACAGGTACCACAGGAACTTGGCTGCTGTCCACTCAAATGATCCCAAACTGTAGAAGATTGTACCGTATATGAGTGACTGCACAAGGATGTAAGGGAACTCCACAGTGACCTGCCAAAGAGTAATTGTTAGCGGGATCCCATTGTTAGCACAATGTTATGAGCAATAATGATTTCTAAAGAGGGATAACACTCTGAAAGGAATTACCAGAGAAAATGCAAAAGGCAACGCCGAATACATCCCAGCAGCTCGCTCTCTGTATGATACAAATCTTTCGATGGAGATCACAGGCTGAACAGAAGTAGCGTTGGTGATTCCTATGAACAGCACCGCTGCATACATGGCGCCCATGGCATTGAATATATCATGTTGGGTCTCCCTGACAATTACACATCAACAAAAAATGTGCTCGGTTCAGCTCACCAGAAAGAGAACCATGTGTAGTATTCAGATAAATTGCTATCAGGAAAATCAACAAGGAAGCATACCTTCTAGAACCGAATTTCCAGCACATGGTCCCAAACATCAAGGAAATAATAACTGTGTAGAAGAATCTAACTGCGGTGTACTGAGGGTTCCTCCAGTACGATAAGTTTTGCTTCCATAAGCAAGCAATATACTGAGCACAAAATGGTTGAGCATACTTTGTGGCGAAAGTAAGTTCTTTCGATTCGCTGCTTGGTCTGCTCAGGGCCTCAACAATTTCTCTGGTCTGCCTGAAATACAATAGCATAAACAAATGGTGAGGAAAAGGTGAAAATAAAAACCTAAGAGAATTTTAAAAGGGTATATTTATTTACTGAAATAATTTTGATTGCCGATAGTATTCAGCGAAATCCACTCCAAGAATCTGCTCCATCTGAGTGCTTGTAACTTCCAACATCCATGCAGCTGGATTATAGCCATCCCTTATTTTAGGCACTCCCGGAATTGCCTATTCCCAAATATGAGAGTGTAAGGACGGAGGCTTTGTGTAAGTTTGCGTCAGTGAGAAAACACATACTGCAAAACATACCTCAAAAAAGTCAACCAGATTACGCGATTTGGCACCTAAGGGGCCTGCATATATAAGTTGCCCTCCACGCTTCATGAATAAAAGCTGAGCAGCATATGCAAGTAAGTTAGCAGAGGAAAACTTTGTAATCATTATACATAGTAACATCAGGGGGGAAATAGTAGGTTCAGTAAATGAGACCAATGGAACTTCCACCAATCAGGATTCAGACTAAAAAAATTCTCATCACGATGGTTGTTAAAAGTAGATATTACGTTCAAAAAAATATCGTACTGTTTTCCTTCGTAGTGAAACTGGAAGTCTATAAACATATCTGTGTTGAAATATCCACTAATTAGTTTTTTATAACTAACTAGTAGAAATTTCATCACAGATATGTAAGGCTTTTGGAATGTTTGTCAGTATTAAACAACTCTCGTGTTTATGGAATTGATAGCTATATAATGACTTCTCAGTTACTCCTTTTACCTCATCAAAGGATTCAAATATGTCAATACTTGGCTGATGGATTGTGCAAACAATAGTCCGTCCTGTATTAACAATATTCCGCACTGTCCTCATTACAATGGCTGCAGATCTAGCATCCAATCCTGATGTAGGCTCATCCATGAACACAATAGAAGGATTTGCAACAAGCTCCACAGCGATTGTCAACCTTTTACGTTGTTCTGTTGACAAACCATTCACCCCAGGCAGACCAACAAGAGCACCACTTAAGGGATTCAACTCAACAAGTTCCATCACCTCTTCAACAAAAGCCTATGAAAGGGAACACAAAGGATAAGGAGGACAAAAGGCGCATGTGATGTATAACCACCAATCAAGTCTTACCCTTTGAGTGTCTGCATCAACATGAGAAGGCAACCGGAGGCATGCTGAGTATAACAAAGACTCGATCACAGTCAAGCAAGGTGAATGGACATCATTCTGTTCACAATATCCGGATATCCTAGTGAAAGTCTCTTGGTTCTTAGGATACCCGGATATAGTGATGCTTCCTTCAATGAGACCTCCAGTCTTCCGGCCAGCTAAAACATCCATGAGGGTGGTTTTGCCAGCTCCACTGACTCCAACAAGAGCTGTTAGTATCCCTGGCCTAAATGCTCCAGTGACATCAACAAGCAGCTGCAGGCGGTCTTCTGCTATACCTTGCGTTTTTAATTCCTGCTAGCAGAACTGGATTATGAATGAATAGATACATATCTTTTTTTTCTGAGAAACCTCATTGCAAATGATCCAGCTCTGACGTACCACTGGTACATCAACATAGTAGTTGATATTCCTGAAGCACATAGAAAGGGGTTGAAAAGGTAACACCATCCCCTTCTGTTCCTTGAGATTACCTGAAAGTGGAACGCAGTCAATATTCATGGCAAAAGCACTTTCATGAATGGGGAATTGTTTTTGTCATGTTGGTGTTATGAAAAAATAATTCATTCTTCTAGAATTACCGCTTAGTGAATTTGAATGCAGATATGATCTTAGCTCTAGGGATACCCTGTCATTCTTCCTCCTAGAATCCCTGTGCCGGACTTCATCTTTGGACACAACAGCTTGCAGATTACCGATAGCTGTGAAGGAGAAAAAACTGAGTGAGACTGAGAGGATTATATTTTAAGGGTCAATTTGTTTTGGCCTTAAAAGGTAAGCATACTTACGGTTGAGAAGTGTCAAGAACATTGTGAACAAGATGTTCAAAATAATAGCATAACCAAACAATGCTCCAACACCAATCCAAAACCAGTATTTTTCCTTGAATAATCCATATCCAGTAAGTATCGCTTCGCCCATTGTGATGGTCTGGTTTCCAAATTGCTGAAAAACAGCAAGCATGTATAAATAGAAAAATAAAATAGGTTTACAAGAAGAAAAATAAATTAATACTTATATCTTAAGTCATTTTGGTATTATAGCCTTAGAACATATGTATCGATGTTTTTGGTTGTGTACAACCAAACTACAAAACAAAACACATGTGCATTTGTTGAAACGAGAGAGGACTTAAAGTCAAGTATTACCTTGTTCCAAGAGTGCCCATGGAATTCGTTGACAGAAATAGCATTTTGTGCATACATCATAGGAGATACCCAATAACCCCAAATCCACCATACTGGTATGCTTTCTGTTAGTTATCGAGGGAACATTAGGTACATATAATCTTGAATTGTTATCAATAAGAAAACAGAGAGGCTCAACCTTTGGTTATGATGAATCCTCCAAGGATCATAACAACCAACAAAGCAAATGATCCAAAGGTGTTAGTGACTATCATGTTGCGGCCCAAAGAGGCCATGACCCGGAAAAGAGCCAAAGATGTTTGGTGCAGAAAGAAAAGCAACAAAAATTGTCCCAAAAATCTGCAGATGAAAAAGGATCAACTTTCTAATGTCAAATGACTTCGACGCTCTGGTCAGAAGAAAAATGGAAAAAAGATAGTGTCAACTACCTTGTAAATTGGGGATCATAACCAACCACATAATATGTTACAAGCACCCACATTCCTGACTCGTAAAGTGAGGTTGGAATGCTCAAGAGCCAAGAAGGAAGTGTATATGCCCATGGTGGGTAGAAGTGCAGGTCCCTGTGCTTGTAAAGAACAGGAAGCTTTGTGACCAACATCGAGACTTCAGTGAAGCCATTGAACAGAATCATAACTATTGCAAAGTAAAGGGCACCAAGATAAATGATTCCATCATCAACTGAATCATGGTGCATTGTTGATCTGAAAAACACCGTCATTGTGATAAGGGCAACAAGAAGAAGCTGCCAAAAAGAGAGCATGTTAAAACGTCTTTGATTGGAATTGACAACAAAAATTAAAATACGCCATTAATCTCAAACTCACAACATCTGATGGAAGCACAAAGATGTAAGAATATGTGTTTATCAATCTAATCATAAGCTATTGTTCAATATTTAAGCATGATAGGATAACTTTTTTCGCATTAATTTGTTAGATGAGTGACTTCACAATTTCACATTATTATTGAGAATTCTGAGGTAAAAAATCAGGATAGGTTAGTGAGGGAAATGTGGTTTTTGATTTTTACTCTGAGCAAGTTTTAGCTCTTATGTTAATGCATAAGCTTTTTGTATCAACCGTTCAACAGCATTGTTACCTAGTGCATGTATTACATATTAGTTTGACACATGCAAATCATAATTGATAATACCTGAATGAATTTGAAGACATATATGAATGAGTTCCTTTTCATGAGCAGACGCTGCCACTGGTAGTTGGACTTGAGAAGCTCAAGCCTCTTGACACCGTAATTTGATGTACAAAGGGCTGCAGGATGATTGCGATGTCTGTTGTATGGCACAGTTAATTCCTGATGCAATCTCTTACCAATAATAAATGTTTTAAAGGCTTCAGCAAATTTCGATACAGAAACAAACTGGTATGGATAATCATAGTGGCACCAATACTGCTGCTGGTCTTTCTTGGACAAAACCTGCAATGGAAGCAACGTGAATCCACAAGAAATTCCAGTTGATATAGAATTAAAAAGTGCAGAGGTGCGTACTTCTTGCAAAAAATCAGCCACATTTTTTCTTTCTGGACACCTGAATCCCATAGCAGCAAAAAAATCAACAGCATATTCACGTGGACCTTGGTATACGATTTGACCTTCAGCTATAAGAATGACATCATCAAATAGCTCATATGTTTCCGGAGCTGGCTGCAGCAAGGATATGATTGTAGTGCCGTCAAGGGCATGTGTGGAATGCCTTAGGTATTTGATAATCTGATACGTAGTTGCACTGTCAAGGCCTGTCGATATCTCATCCATAAACAGCACACGGGCAGAACCAACTAGCAATTCACCTGCAAGTACCACGATATTAGCACAACTTGCACACTGAAAAGAGCATGCAACATTGCAATAGCCCATCTTCAGATGACAGCACTAGCATACATAAATGGCAGTAATATGCAGTAACCTGTTGTCAGGCGTTTCTTTTGCCCTCCGGAGATCCCTTTGATCATTTCATCTCCAACAATAGTATCAGCACAGATGTCCAGCCCTAAAATCTTGGCTAGATCAAAATTAGCAATTCAGAAGTCTTGGCACAGTAAAGTAATCAAGAGGTTACCAAAAAAATATGCTAACAGCTTTTGAAAATAATGAGAAAAATAAGATTTAGAAAAGAGTGTGTCCACTAACAGTTGTAGAATAAAATCATAAAGAATTTGTAAATTAATGAGGTCAGCATAATAAATAATATAGCAAACACAAAAGAAACATTGTTTTGAGAATGTCCAAAGCACATAGACAAATAGCTGAAAGAGATGCATCCCATACCATACCTTCATTATATACTCTACCACGAGGCTTGTCTGCTTACCCTCAAGAGCCAACGCCTGAAAGTTGAGAACAATATTTATGACACAATAATTAAATAATTATATAATCATTCTGCCTAGATGTAGTCTACCTTCATGAACACATCTAGGTCCTCATCAGGTTTTATCCCGGCATTCTTTTCTCTCCTCAGCAGTTCAACAAGCATGTCTGCAGGTTGGTTGATGTCAAAAACCAAACAATCAAGGAACAGCAAAACTTACTAATTCGTGGTGCAGTGACCTACCATACTTTATTCCAACACCCTGACAGCGCCCGGCAAACTCCAGAGTTTCCCTGACCGTCATCTCTGAAGCATGCCAGTCTTGCTGACTGACATAAGCAGATGTTCGCTGAGGCACGAATTCGTTCAAATAGTGGCCGTTGTAAGTAATGTTCCCGGACATCTACAACAAATTTGGGTGCTTCCTGTCAGTAACAAGTTGTGGGGCCTGAAAGGCTAATTTTGCTGATGAGAATCCATTGTCAATAGAAGATGCCAGTCCGGCAGTCCAGCCTCGTGATGGACAAAGAATGAATTGAATTAACCCAGATACAATGAGTCACCCATCATTTTTGAGGAACAAGCATTCAAAGACAGAGAAGTGATTGATGTGATGTTACAAACCTTTAGTCCAGAACCGAGCCGTCCAGCAAGAGCAAGGAGCAAGGTGGTCTTCCCGGAACTTGGAGGGCCCAAAAGCAGTGTCATTCTGCAGCACGAACCAATGCATGTGCACATTGAAGCAGAGCTTAATTTGGTGTTCCATAAATAAAAAACAATGATATGCAGGGGGCAGACAGATTCTCCACACGCACCTTGATGGGCGAATTACCCCACTGATGTTGTCTAAAATTGGCAGTTTAACTCTTCCCCCTCGATAGATCCTCAGACGCCTCAGAAACGCCTATTAAAGAGAACAAGATAAGCATGTCAATATTTAAATTCTACAAGAGTAAAACTGATGCGGTAATTCTTCCACTGCCATAGAAAACTTGTTTAATCGTCACTTTCACGTGGAGAACTAGTTTCGAACAACCGATATAATGAAGAACGTAAAATTGACGAAAATTCTGCAGTTAGGAGCTATGGGCCAACCTCAGTCATGTTGCATATGAAGTTCGGGATGGTCGGTAGCGCCCTGCTCCCGACATGCACGTAGGCGTCCACTGTCAGATCCTCATACCTCACTTCGATCTTGGGGAACTCTATATGCACTCTGCAGGAGCGAGGAGACCGGTAAAACAACAGAGTTTCAGAGCCCAAAAGCAAGATCAGCACAACATGTGATGCCGCGATACAAATTTTCGCATGTGCTTCTTTTTTTTTCGAGAACGTGCTATAGCACGTATTTCATTAAGCAGAATAAAAGAGTTTTGTTAAATACAAACTGAACTTACGGTAATCCGAAGATTACCGAATATCGTACTCCACACCCTTACGAGAAGGGCGGCAAGCTCATCCAGCATCGGATCGATCGAGGCGAGCAGAGTAGGGGGATCTGCGCGCTCGAAGAGCACCTCCGCCAAAGGGTCCGGCTCAAGGAAGCGGAGCGAGGCACCCGAGGCAATGGCATCAACGGTGGAGTTGGCAGGCTCAGCCACCACCGCCGACCTACCACCACGGCGCCAGCGTCGTCGCCGGCGATGGCGGGTGCCGCGGGCGCCTCCCACGACCCCCGTCGCGGTCCCATCTACGGTCGGTGGACCGCCGAGGGGAGCGCCCAGGGAGGACGGTCGATGGCCACCACTAGTGTGGCGTGGACGGCCCCCACCGCTCGGCATCGCCTTGGACTGAGTACAGTCCTTGGCGAGGTGGCCAAGACCGCGGCAGCGCAGACGCTGAGGTAGACGGCAACTCGCCACGTGGTGCGAGAGGGAGAGGCAGCGGAAGCATCTGTCGTGGAAATGTTCGGGGATCCAGCAACGCCTTTCGCATGTGATTCCGAAGGAGGCAAATTATTTGACAGAAGCGACCAGCGGGCACGTACGCAGCTCGTCATACGAGTAGCACGAGCAAAATCTACTAGCGCTGCTGCCAACAGGCGATCTGGCGACCACTTCGCGCCTGCTACCGCTGGTGCTCTGCCTCCTGCTTCCGCATCCGCACACGGAGGCCCAATCATGGCCTGCGCGTTAGTGGGCCATGCCCTGGAAGCTTCTGATTCTGAAGTCTGTGAACAGCCCATTCAGAGAAGAAAAATCTTCGAGGCCAACTCAGCATCACTAACCGCGAAGGCGAAGCCTATCCGCGGTAGCACCTGCCAGGCTCCCTCCCCAATTCCCAATTCCCAAACCCCGCGGATGGGCCGCTTGGGCCCACATGCCAGGCAACGTGGGTCATTTTGGCCGCACCACACTGAGGCAGTGTTTAGTTTCTTCAAAATTCCAAAAATTTTATAAGATTCTCCGTCACATCAAATCTTTGGACGTATGCATGGAGCATTAAATGTAGGTAAAAAAATAACTAATTTTACAGTTTGTCTGTAAATGTCGAGACGAATCTTTTGAGCCTAGTTAGTCCATGATTGGATAAATTTTACCAAATAACAACGAAAAATGCTACAGGAACTTTACACACTTTACAACCATCTAAACGCACACTGAACGTAGTGAGCCGCCCGCGCGTTCGGAGGCGGCGAAGTGGGGGCGTTCGTACACCGCCGGACGCAGAGAGAGACGACGAGGACGAGCCATAGGCCCTGTTTATCTGGCTTATAATCCGTCTTATTCAGCTTATTTTTTCAACCGAAACAGTATTTTTCTAAAAAAAAAAAATCAGTTAACAGTATTTTTAGGTCGGCTTATAATTCCAAGCGAACGCGCCCATAATTTTTTAACTGGGACTGGGAGACAGCGACACAGGGCAAAGCATGATGACGGGCGAGCAAATTAAATGCAGGAGTGTGTGTACTACTCACGCGTCGAAGCGGCTGCGTATGCGACGGAAGAAGTGCTCGGCGTCGCCAGAGTCGGCGAGGAGGCGGTCGACGAGCGCGGTGCGGTCGCCGGAGGAGAGCCCGGCGACGTCGACCTCACAGAGCACGTCGTCTCCCTCGACGGCCGCGGCCCCGTCGGGAGCCGGGGACCTGAGCAGGCCCCGTCGCGCGCGGGTGACGGTGGGGAGCCGCTGCAACGCCGCCCACCGCAGCGCCTCCCGCTCGTCCTCCGCCTCCCGCCACGACCCCGAGCGCGAGAACGCCGCCTCCGCTGCCCACATCTCGCCGCCGATCGGTCTCCCCCGCCCCACCAAACCCTAGCTGCCGCTGCCGCTGCCCGCTCCCTTCCTTCCGCCGGGTGGGTGGCGCGGCAAGTGCGGGGATTTAAGGAGGGCGTACTGGCAGTGGCAGGCGGTGGTAATGGCGGACTGGGGAGGGATGGGTTGGGTGGATCCACCGACTCGCTCGCATTTATGGCGCGCGCGGCCATGGCCGCCTTCTCTCTCTCTTCGATCAGTCTGCCCCGGGCTTTCTCTCTCTGCTTTGTCCCTCTAATCCTCGGGGGTTTTAGCGGAGACCTGGAAGATGAGGGCGACAGGATCACAGGAAAGGGAGGGAATTTTTTTTTTTTGAGGGGAAGAAAGGGAGGGAAATGGGGAGGCCGTGCACTGGTTTCCAGTTAGAGTTCAGACTCAAGTGAGACTCCCCGGGTTTGGTTCTTCTGGGCCTGTTCGTGGGCCCATTTATTAAATAGCCTTTCATTTACTTCCTTTTTACTGTTTATTACCGGCCCACGGTAATTCTACGTGTCTAAGGCTATCCGCACTCATGGATCTCTATATTCATCATCTATACGTCCTAGTCAGCAAGATTTTCTCCTCTATACTCAATTCTCCCGCACTCATCCATCATCTATATCATCCTCTATCCACTCTATCCACTGTGGAACTCACTTGTCACTTTTATCTAAATATATCCATGTGTGATCTAGTTTTGAAGGATTTATTGAGACGAATTTAATGGTGCAATCGAAATTTAATTTGGATTTTTTGTTTGTGAGTTATAGCATTTTTTCCTTTGTTTAGCTAGTGGGGTCTACCACTATAGAGTATAGAGTAAGCACTGTACAACTCTAAATATAGAGTGAGAGAAATGATAGAGTATCGTTTTAGAGTACACAGTGCAGCAGTTTTTACTCTATATTCATACTCTAAAGCTTTAGAGTATCGTTTTAGAGTACCCACTGCGGGGTAGTCTAAGGTTGTTCGAAAGATCCAAAACACTATCCATTTTAAATTATATATGCAGTTTATTTTTATCAATTCAAACTTCTCTAAGTTTGGCTAAATTAGCATCTACAATATCAAATTAGTCTTGTTTTCTTTACCGCTTGTGTGCCTTGATAAAACATATCTTATTTGAACTTGTGGATGTTAATATATCTTTTCGAAAACTTTAAAGCTAGAGAGTAGAGAAGTTTGACTTAGGACTAGTTTGTTTTATTTTTTTTTTTTGTTGGCTTTGGTGAACCAAAAGCCGAAAGATGAAACAAATTAATAGTCCTACCGTTGAGCTGGGTTTTGCAAAGCTGACTTTTGAGGAAATAAACTAAAAGCTAAAAAAACATGATGAGGGGAGCTTCTCTGGCTTTTAGTATATTGAGAAACTAAAAATTTATTACAAAAATCAATAAAAAAGTCAAAAATTAGAAACCAAAAGCCAGAAAGCAGGGGCAAATTCAAGATACCATGTCACTGGGTCAAACACTTAGCAACGGGGGTCAAAGATGTGTCGATTCTCTATTTGAAAGAGTAGTTCGCAGGTGGATGTAAAAACTTTCAGTGTGTTTTTTGGAAAGTTACTAGGGTTAAGTGACTCTGACGAATAATACACGTAGTTCGCCCCTTCCAAAAAGCTAGCCTTTGAGCCAAAAACCCAAAAGCTATAGCTCAAATAAACATGCACTCAGGAGAGAAGCTAGATTAACCTATAATTTGGAACAAACTGAAAAGGCGCATTGACATTGAAATGCTTTTACCATTTCACATTGAGATCTTGACAATTTTTTCTTTATGAAATTATAGCGTTCCAATGATGACGCGTGAGCTGTTTTCGCCGTGGCTGCAAGCGTTTGCATGGCATGGCACCACAGCGAGCGAGCAACTGCACGGCAAGCACGAGCTGGTTGCCAGCGCCAACAGGTTGGCACCATGGATGGATGCACGGCCCGTCGCACGTGAACAAGCACCCCCGCCCGTGCGATGTGATTAAAAAAAACAGTGCTGCCCTGTTTCTACTGCATGCCTAATACCTATAGTGCAGGTTAGCTCTGCACTCCACTGTCCTAGTGGTTTTTTGTTGCAGCTGTCCAGAAAAGAATATAACTACGGTTACGTGCCAGTAAAAGTAGTTGACGTTTGGCCAAGTTTCTAGTAAATAGTATTCATGCTTATAGCTCCAAATCAATTTATGATGAAAATGCATTTCGTAATTAATCTAATGGTATTTATTTGATATCATAAATATTGATATTTTTTAAATTTAGAATTAGTCAAATTTAAGATACTAAAACGTAATACTATGCTAGAATTGCATTTTTCCTTGCACGGAGCGATTATTTGGCTCGAGTCAGCACGTTGTACGTACTCCTTCAATCTTCAAGTTGAGTACCGTGGTGAGCAAACCAAGCCGGACACTTGGTGATGACCAAATTAAGGGTTTATGGTTTATTGGTTCACGACGACAGTGGCAGGTAGAAGGATGGCATGGTACTGCTCCGACGATCGAGTATAGCCTAGGGGCAGGCATGCATTTAGCAGCACAAGCAGGGGAAAGATGAACCTCTCTAAAAAAATTCAATCCATCACATCGGATGTTTAGACACATACATGAAGTATTAAATATAGACGAAAAAACAACTAATTACACAGATTGTGATAAATTTGTGAGACGAATTTTTTAAGCCTAATTAATCCACGATTTGACAATGTCGTGGTAAGCAAGCATATGCTAATGATGAATTAATTAGGCTTAATAAATTCGTCTCGCGATTTTCAGACGAGTTATGTAATTAATTTTTTTATTAGTATTCGAACACCTCTTCTAACATTCATCAAAACATCCTATGTGACAACCTCAATTTTTCATCCCACCCACTAAACACCGCCAGGAAAAAAGAAATTGGAGAGAGGCCAGCCGGGCATGGCCAGAGGGGCCACCGATACAGATACACAGCTGCTTCTCTTGTCCTGGTCCATAGCCGGTGGCCCGGCGCCACAGCTCGCCGCAATAACTGCGGGTGCGAGCCTTCTCTTCGTTGAATTGCTGGGCGCGGCATTCATGGGCCAATAATATGGCCTCCTCCCGCCAACCGCAATTGCGAGCTGCAGTAATTACCATTACCCCCACGTCGTCATCGACTCGTCATCGTCGTCTATAAGCTCCGTTTGGAACGCAGGAGTCTCGCAAGGATCCTCGCGCGAAACAGCCCCGAACCCAACAAGGGCATTGTTTATGTTTAGATTCCAGAATTCACCCTTACATTCCACTATGCAAAAAGAAGATTTTCCATCACATCAAAATACCGGCACATATATGGAGTACTAAATGTAGATAAAATAAAAAATTAATTGTATAGTTTTGTTATACTTTACGAGATGAACATTTAGAACCTAATTAATCAAGATTTGAACAATTATTTAAAAAAAGTGCTACAATACTCAGGAGTGACATCGTACCGAATCGGCCACCCGAGTCGATGATCTAAACAAGGCCAAGAATCCAATCGTCTGCCTGTAACTCGGATCTCGCCGCGCCGCCCCAGCAGCAGGGGGTGTCTTCTGGCCTGTAACTCGGATCTCGCCGCGCCGCCCCAGCAGCAGGGGGTGTCTTCTGGCGTGTGTTTAGTTCCGCGAAAAGGTGTAAAAAAAGTACCGTAGCACGTTTTGACTTTATATGGTAAATAGTGTCCAATCGTTGACTAATTAGGTTCAAAACGTTCGTCTCGCAAAGTACAACCAAGCTGTACAATTAGTTTTTGATTTCATCTACATTTAGTACTCCATGCATGTATCACAAGTTTGATGTGACGGGAAATCTTTTGTTTGCACAGTGCTTTTTTTTTTACGAACTGAACACAGCGTCTCTGCCATGTATGTACTGATGTACGTACTGTACTAGGAACTAGGCCCTTGTTCAGTTCTCCGATTCTCTCTCAAATTTCACTATGTAAAAAGAAGATTCACTGTCACATTAAAATGTCGGCAAATGCATAGAGTACTAAATATTGATGAAATCAAAAACTAATTGCACAGTTTTGTTGTACTTTGCGAGATAAACATTTTAAGGCTAGTTAATCAAAATTTAGATAATTTTTACCAAATACAAACGAAATGCTACAGGAATTTTGATAGAGTGTTTTTCTCCCCAGTTCACCGAACTAAACGAGACCTAGAAAGGCACACGTTACACTCTCTCAGATCTACTACAGTGGATCTGGTCTACTACAGTGGATCTGGCTGTCGGCCTGTGCGGCGTGCAAGTGCAAGCACTCGGGGCTGGTTTAGATGTAAAATTTTTTGCAAAATGGACACTGTAGTTTTTTCGTTGTTATTTGGCAAATATTGTCCAATCATGCTCTAATTAGGCTTAAAAGATTCGTCTCGTCCATTTCGTCTAAACTGTGTAATTAGTTTTATTTTTTATCTATATTTAATGCTTTATGTATGCATTCAAATATTCGATGTGACGAAGAATCTACTATTCTTTTGCAAATTTTTCTGGATGTAAACTGAGCCTAGACATCACAGCACATGCAGGCACGCGAGCCGCGCCGCCACGAGCATGTACAGTCTTCGGTGCTGTTACGCTTGAATGTCACTCCTCGCTTCATGTGCTGTTTACGCCTTGTTTGGTTGCTCTCTAAAATTTTACACTATTACATTAGATATTTAACACATGCATGACGTATTAAATATAGATTAAAAAATAACTAATTATACAAATTGTATATATTTTGCGAGACGAATTTTTTTGAGCCTAATTAATCCGTGATTAGACAGGGTCGTGCTACAGTAAACACATGCTAATAACGGATTAATTAGTCTTAATAAATTCATATTACAGTTTACAGACGAGTTCTGTAATTAATTTTTGTACTAATATCCGAACCCTCTTCTAATATCCTAATACCCGAGACTTTACGCCCCTTAAGTCTGACATGCATGCCCATGGGGTTCTCTGACAGCGAAGTCTGTCGAGTCGAGGCCACACAGCTCATGCATCGATCGTTGCCTGTGCACAAGTGCAGAATCCCAATCCATTCATCCCCGGCTGAAAGCCCACACACTTGACAAGTTTTCTGATCGGGCTGGTTCGGCTGGTGGAAAAGCCGGCTAATTTCGGCTGATTCAATAGTGTTATGTGAGAGAGAATAAGCTGAAATAAGCTGAAACAAGCCGAAACATGACCTGCAGAACAGGGCCATCATCTGATATGAGCAGACCACCGGATCTGAAGCCTGAAGGCCTCGATCGGGTCGATCGCGCCCTCCTCCTCAACCGTCTGGTTGCCTTTTGTCGCCGTCCGGCTTCTAACAACAAGCAAGTTTTCCTCGGCAGCTCACTCTCTCACACCAGCGCCTTGTTTAGTTTGCCTCAAAGTTCTAAGTTTTTTCACTCTCTCTCCATCACATCAATTTTTAACCACTTGCATGGAGTATTAAATGTAGGTAAAAAAATAACTAATTACACAGTTGAGTTGGAAATCACGAGATGAATCTTTTGAGCCTAGTTGGTCCATGATTGGACAATATTTACCAAATAAGACGAAAGTGGTACTATTCATCGGGTTGAATTTTTCTTCAATTTAAACAAGGGCCAGCACGCCCAACAACTTCTGAAGAGAAACCGCGGCATTGATCTCGTATCCTCTTTACCACGGGCGGGGCGGGCGTTAGCTGCTGCTGCATGTCTGCGAGCTAGATTGGCAATTATGGATGGCGCCCAAACACCAAAGGTAGCAACAACAGCGTGCGTCATGAGCAGGGATCAAAATTTCGGCGAAATTTCGGCCGAATTTCGCGAAATTCGGTTATTTCGGTGGTGGCCGAAAGAAAACTCCGAAATTTTGTAATACTCTAATACATGTGATGTATAACTCTAGACTTGTATTTTTCTATTGATTATATTGTATATTCTTCTATTCAATAGATGTGTAGTCATAAATCATACTAATATTTATTTAGATCTAAACTTTTTTAGAAACAACATACTTCATGTCTTAATCTCTAAAAAAATTTCGGTGAAATTCCGGCCGAATTTCGTGAAATTCGATAATTTTGGTGGTGACCGAAATTTTTGCGATAACGAAATTAAAATCCTTGGTCATGAGAGATGGCAAGTGAGGTCGATCTCGGGACCATATCAGACAGATCGATCAACGACGACCACGACCGGTGGCCGCTGCATCCACATGGTCTTTGGCGAGCCACCGTCAGTGCAACGCCGTGCTGGCTCCATTTCTGAAGGCCAGTGGCCGGACCTCCATTTCTTTTTCTTTCCTCAGATTGTCGCTGCTGGTGCGGGTGAGCCACTGTTCGATCGGTTTTGATCCGTTTACCTGAGATGGGTGGCAACATTTAACGTGGAAGTACAGCTCCAGGCCGAGCGGTCGGCACTCAGCAGCAATTCACAATGGGATGGGGTGGGGGTGGGTGGCAACATTTAACAGGACAATAATGAAATTATGACGCTGTCACACTGTCACTAGTACTACTCCTGTTTCTACCCATTAATGCCAGATTAACGACAAATGATCCTGCTCAATAGTCGACCAGGAGCTTGCGAGTTTAGTTGGGGTTTGGTAGCGGGGCGCTTTGACCTTGCTGCATCCGCATGGCAGTATATACCGCAGTAGTATGCCACATTGGCGCTGCAAGTACTGCTCTGCAGTGTGCACTGGCCACTCAGGCCGGTTTCAGTGGGGGTTTTATGAGAGTTTCATGGATATTAAATAGGCTGATGATGCACCGTATTGATGAAGAGAGATGATAAGAGTTTCATGAAAGTAGAGAGAGTTTTATAGAGATGAAACTCTTCTGCATTGTTTCTAAAATATAGATATATTAGTAGGAGCAACTCCAACAGTTTGCTATCTCAACTCCCCATCCATAAAATTTTGGTAAAACAACAACAAAAAAAAAAAAAGCCTCCAACAATTTGACATCCCAGCTTGCCATCCATACAGGCTCAGCGTGCATACGCGCTGAGAGGAACTGCGCATCGGTCACACATCTTCTCTTCGCGCCGTCCTCCTCTTCTTGCCTCGTCGTCCCTCTCGCATCTTGGTTCGCCCAGCGGCCTGGAGGAGGCTCGTAGCCATGCTCAGGTCACCGTCGCAGCTGCACCCGTGATTTGCCACGGCTGTAGCAGGGCGGCACGTCGGCAGCGGCAGGGTAGGCAGGTGGTGCGGCCACGGTCGTAGCAGGGCGGCGCGTCAGGCGCAGTGTGGGGCGGCCGCTCGGCTGCGGCAGTTGCGAAGCGGCGTTGACCGCGATGAGCGGTGCCTCGAGTCCTCGACGGCAGGCCTGCGGCGCCAGGAGGAAATCATTCTTCCTTTCTTCTCAATCTGTTGCTTGTGTTCTGATTTGGTTTGTTTGCTAAGCCTATGGCCGTCCTCCGCCAGTGATCTGGCGATGTGCGCCACTTGCCTTTTGCCAGCGGTCGTCAAGTACAGCAGTTGGGCAGCTACGTCACGGAGGATCCTGGCAATGGCGGAGCGCACGCACGGCCGCGGACGAGTACGAGGCGGAGGCGACCGAGAGAGATGGGCCCAAGGGGGCTTGGCGCAGGCCCCACATGTATTTTCCTCTTCTTTTTTTATTTTACCAAGTCAAGAATGCCAAACTCTTGGAGAGAGACTGTTTTTTTACTTGGCATATAGTTTTGAAAGTTACCAAATCACAAGATTTGCAAGTAAAATTTGGCAAACTCTTAGAGATGCTCTAACAGTACCCGGTAAACTTTGCCCAGATTAGAGCAAACACACGTTACGTCCGGAGCGCCATGACGTGACGCCCGACCAAGAAAGCCCCAGCTTGATTGCAATATCAGTAGTAGCTCATGTTTAGTTTCCAAATTCACCCCTAATTCTACTGTGCAAAAAGAAGATTCTCTATCACATTAAAATGCCGGCACAGGAAAAAGTCTAATTGACCCCCAACTATTGGGGGTGGTCTATTTTACCCCCTCAACTATAAAACGGTCTAATTTACCCCCCTGAACTTTGCAAAACCGGCCAAATCACCCCTCGAGCTGTTTTGGACGGTGGTTTGCTACAGTAACAACGGTTTTGCTACAGTAACAGTGGTTTTGTCCTTTTCTTTTTTATTTATTTCGTCTGAATCTTTGAAAAATCATAGTAAATTAAAAAAAATCATAAAATAGAAAATCCAATTTTGTTGGACTCCACATGAGTATATCTACACAGTAAATATATAATATAGTATGCTTTAGTACAAAGTTTTTGTTGTATGAATTATTCAAATTAATTACAGAAAAAATAGATCAAAATTTACAGCAAAAACTTTGTACTAAAGCATACTATATTATATGTTCACTGTGTATATCTACTCATGTGGAGTCCAACAAAATTGAATTTTTTCATTTTGTGATTTTTTTTAATTTACTATGATTTTTTAAAGATTCAAACGAAATAAATAAAAAAGAAAAGGACAAAACCAAGCAAAACCGTTGTTGCTGTAGCAAAACCACCGTCCAAAACCGCTCGAGGGGTGATTTTGCCGGTTTTGCAAAGTTCAAGGGGGTAAATTAAACCGTTTCATAGTTGAGGGGGTAAACTAGACCACCCCCAATAGTTGGGGGTCAAGTAGACTTTTTCCTGCCGGCACATGTATGGAGTACTAAATGTAGATGAAATCAAAAAAATAATTACACAGTTTTGTTGTACTTTGCGAGACGAACATTTTAAGCCTAATTAATCAATGTTTGGACAATTATTACTAAATAAAAACAAAATTACTACAGTGTCAAACAATAATTCGGGATACCCCAATTTGGAAATCTAAAGCAGGCCTAGAGTAGTAGTAGCATCCTGCTCTATGATTCAAGAACTTGAATACAATGCTCAGTGTTGAATTGAAGGCAGCGCTGGTGCTTCACCAGCTTTCTCCTGCAGCCATTTAAGGGGTGTCTCCCCTCAGCCTCAACACAACGGACCGGCACCGGCCGGCCTCACACTGACCACATGAAAAGAACGGAATTGACCGGCCGGCCTCACACTGACCACATGAAAAGAACGGAGCGTCCCGTCCCAGCCTCCAAAATGAACACCGTTTTCTTGATGGCCTGTTCGTCTGCTTTCCCAACTCGTAGCAGCTGCAATCCGTGTCTTTTTCAGTCGCGTAACGGCCTGCAGATACCGGTACCATGGCCCTGTTTAGTTTCCCAAAAAAATTGTAAAATTTTTCAGATTTCCCGTCACATCAAATCTTTAGACACATACATAAAGCATTAAATATAGATAAAAAAATAAAACTAATTATATAGTTTAGACAAAATGGACGAGACGAATCTTTTAAGCCTAATTAGACCATGATTGGACACTAATTACTAAAAAAAACAACGAAACTTGCTACAATGCCATTTAAAAAAATTGATCTAAACCGGCCCCGTGTTGCCTTTTCCTTCATGAGCATTTCCTGTGGGTTTTTTCTTTCTTCCTTGTCATTTGTTCTCGCGCTGCGTCTCTTTCAGCGCGCGGATGCAGGGGCAGCAGCAAGAGTCGTTATCCTGCGCACGCTGCCACGTTTGGACGTCTACTGAGCATTGATGCGCCGCTTCTGCACTGCTGGTGCTGGCGAAGCCAAGGATCTTGGGATAGGGGGGCAAATGTAAGCCCCGTAAGAAAGAATTGCATGTGGGTCAACATGGTTTGATGGTTTTTCATTGTCTGCCATGCGTGTAAATCCAATAGCTCCCACAGCTACAAGGTTGATTGAATTCTACAATTCATTTTTTCTATACTTCTTCCACTTTTTTATTTCTTATTTATCTATTACTATATCTTTTCGTAGAGGCTGTCACATCTTGATTTCTAGGATCAACATAGCAGATTTTAGCCACGAGAGGAAAAGAAATGATTTTGTAACTTCATTTATAGTAATACATATGGAATTCAAACTAATATTTTCTGTGAGTTCAATTTTAGGTTCAGAATTAATTTTAAGAGAAGAAACAAATTTAAAAATAAGGATTACATAAATTGACATAATTTCCTAAATTATTCCTCCAATCGTAATTCGATGTCTGTAACTTTTCTATAAACTTTATTGGTCTTGATAATTTTTGTATCTTTTCTTGAAGACATGTTTATATTAAAAAAATAGGAGAAGAGTTTGTGGCTTACAACACCGTAGGTACGGAAAAAACATTTAAATGTAGATTATATGTGGTATAAATTTTCCTTTGGATTTAGACTATTAGGTCATTAAAAAACCAATGGTTCTATTTTTATTTTTTGTTGATTAATCTGGTAATTTCTAGTACATTTATACCATTAGATTATCATAAAATCCAACTGCATTTTTTTTATTAATCTCATAATTTCTATGCCTTGTCTGCAAGCTCTTTTTTTTTTGCGACGCCTTGTCTGGAAACTTGAGGAGTCCTTTTTTAACACTGCTGTATACATATAGTTCTGTCTTACTTGGAGACACTTGAATTATCCATGCCATTACAGAATGCGATGCTGATTCTGCAGGCAGATGCTGACTTTTTTTTTACTGAAGTATTGGTTCTCAAGCTAGACCAAGCAAATTACTAACATGTAACAGGAAGCCCTGTACGTCAAGAACAGTTCACGATTCTTGCTGATACGCTTTTGACTGTGTACAATTGCTGCCATCAGTAATATAGATAACTGAAAGTCATAAAGAAACAAGTACTCACTGATGATATATGTACTATTTATTTATATTTTATAACATAGGTGACTCTGCAGACCGGATGCCTTTTATTCTGTCCCGGCCCTCGTCCGAACAATGTATTCTTGAAAAGAAGTTCCTTTCCTTCTCTCGAAATAATCCCGGCAGAATTATACCATTGGAAAATTGGAGTTCTGTAAAACTTCAATGCTACGCTTTTACTTACACCAATGGACCCGTTACTGTACCATTCCATCAGTCACCAGCTCCTGCAAGCCGTGCCTTAGCCTCTCGGCAGCGAGCCTGGTGTCTTCTTCTTTGAGCCCTCCGAAGGAGACGCGGATGTATCCGGGGCCTCCACTGGCGCTGCCAGGGATCACGGCGACACCGTGCTTGTTTGCAAGCCACCTGACAACCTCAAAATCATCCGAGCAGTTGTCCGGCAGTTTGGCCCAGAGGTAGATGGCGCCCTCCCCGCCCTTCACATTGTCCTCACCGAGCGGGGACAGCGCCTCCACGAGCAGTGCTCGGTTTTTCACCAAGTCTTTCACCCGTTCTTTGATCCACTCGGGGCCAGCCTCCAGTGAGTAGAGCGCCAGGCGCTGCCCAATGATGGAAGCGCAGATAGGTATGTTGTCTTGCACTTTGAGGAGCTGATCATGGAAGCCATCAGCTTCATTTGGAAATGCAATCTGCAGCAGACAGTTCATGTATGACTAACTGGTACAGTGGCAATTAACAGCAGCAGAGAAAAAAGGTAGTAAAGCATAAGAAAATGATAAACGAGTATGATGCACTCACATATCCTACACGCCACCCCATCATTCCATAAGCCTTTGAGAATGAGAAGAGGTTGACAATATGAGTATCTTCTAAGCAATAGTGCTCCATTCCATCATACATAAAGTATCTGCAAAAAGACACAGGAAAACTGATCTAAGCATCAAGTCTTACAAAGCTCACATACTAAAGATCACAACTAAATTACAGTAAGGAGCAGAATTCGTTTGCAGGGAATAAAAGATAAGCCACTTTCTGTGTTCCACTAAGTTAGACATGTTTGGACTCCATTCTTTATGCTACCACTCCAAATGCGGATGGCTAATCGCAGCTCCACGACAAAAATTTATATGTTTCTTTAAGCTTAGAGGGAAAAGGTCCTTTATTAATTACTATTAGTTCCTCAACATGGACCTGAACGCCTGACTCTTTCAGGCAAACATAAACCCTGCATAAAGAAGTATGTGTGATCGGAGGGCTTATTTTTTACATCACCAAGTTTAGAGCCTTAAACGTATTTTTAAAGGCTTAGAAGCTGGAATGAGTTTAAATAAGAGTACTTATCGCAAACCAGAAAACCAAACACAGGATAACTGTATTCGACATATTCGTCATATCTGTGCAGGACAACTATTTTCTGCATCTCTTATAGGCACAATATTCTGATTTCCATTTCCTTGTGGAAACAGCTAAGATGTATTCTAGAAATCCTATCTGTGTACGCCGTCAGAGTGGCTTACATCTGGACACAGATTCAAGAGGAGGGAGTAGAGTTCTAATGCCTTATATGATCTGTCCCTTTGACTACAACTAATTCACGGCTGTTCTCAGTTCTCTCTAACAGATACCACAAAAGATTATATACTTGCTTGTGAAAAATTATCACTATACAGTATTGACTTACTCATAGGTATTGTCAACCACAAGCCATGCACCAGCATTTTTGCACAGATCTGAAATTCTCTGGAATGACAATGCAATATTAGAAAATATTGGATAGTGATTCCAAACACAAGTATTTGTGGAGAGAGATTACCTCAAGCATAGGCCTGGGAATAAAAGCTCCAGAGGGGTTCCCCGGATTCACAACAGTAACAAGTTTAGGGATAGGGTTATTTTCTTTCAGAACCTTCTCCAACCAATCTGCATTTTTAGACATAATTGTAACGTATGCTTCCAAAACAAAATATTATCAAATACAGCTAATCCATAATTTCTTCTACTAGATGCATTGCATTTTACAAAGGCATATTCTTCTCATCAGCTAAAAGATATGTAGACTTTAAAGGAAATTTAACATGTGCCAATGAAGCAGATGCTCCTGAACCAGCACTAAGTACAACATATTTCTTACAACAGACTGTTGATATAAGACATCTCGCCAATTTTTCCAATGAAACAGGAAGAAGAGAAGAGTCATCTTACCAACATCAGGATGAAGTGTCTTGGGATCGCAGTCACCAACTAATATGTCAGTAACACCTGTCATCTGGAATGACATGTAGGCATTGAAATAATATGGTGCAAACATGACAACAGAATCACCAGCATCACAAAGAGTGAGGACCAAGTTCACGAAAGCCTGAAAAAATCAATGTAACAAAAGACCAGATTGTAAGACAAGTTCAAGGTCTAGCAGTGAAACAGGAAAGGAAGAGTGTGCCCCCAAAAGAAGTAATAAACAGAAGTAAATTGGGAAACATAAGGCCCAGTTTGAAAACTTTACAAGGCAAAATAGGACAGTAAGTTTTTACCTGATTTGCACCAGCAGTGACCATGACTGATGACTTGGTAAGCTTATTCTCTCTGCGTAGCTGCCAAAAATACAGTAGACATCACTCATCAGGAAAGATATACAAGATGCTTGCAATGCAGTACTAATTTTAACACATTGGTGGTCCAAACAGCAATAAAAATCTTAGCCCAATAGGTGACAAAACGAAGATAACTGTGCGATGTGGAGCATTTAGGCTAATGGTTAGAGCACCTAAATCATCTCAGGATTTCATCTCAACTGTTAGACAAACAACATGGCAGAGAGACTTTGCAACTCTTAGCGCCACCATGATTTTCTCATCTGAATTTCCAGAGGAGTCACAATAATGAATATTGTTCCCATTTCTCAGTTGATGAATAGAGAGTTTTATGACACATTCTGCCTATATTCAGAAAATTAGATGCTTCCCAGGAATGTAACTCTGAGAACAAAAAGATTTTTTGGAACCTTTCTTTTGACAACATTAATTTCTGAAACATGCATCGATCACTTGAGATTGCTGATGCGACTGTGAGTTAAGATCAAATATCTCTATTAAAATTTGGTTACGGTGTAGTGGGTTAGAAGCAGGATCCCTAGTCCCCAATGGCAAAGGCATGGCAATGTGGTAATACTCAAAAGCATGGCCTGCTTAGTCAGTGTATGGGCATATACTCAATGATAAAAAGAAGTTACCTTTTCGAGAAGTGCTTCTCGAAGCTCAGGAAGTCCATCATCAGAACCATACTTACTGACTGCTGGTTCCCTGACGATTTTTTCGATCTTATCTAAAGCTGACTCAGGAGGTTGCCAGTAAACAACACCCTGCATTCAGGATTTACAAAAAGTCAAGAACAGAAACTAATTTCTCAGAAATAAATATTATATGGTCGGGTCATGCAAATAGGACACTAACAGACACGCATGCCACCAGTTAGATTACACACGAATGTTCCACTTCGGCAACATAAGAACTTAACCTTAAATCACCGTCACAAAGCATGAAATCATTGCACAGCCAAATCGAACAAATTATGGTCAGATACCTGCGCAAGCGACATGACGTCCGTGGCCCCTCGAAGCAGTTCTTGTATCTAAAATAGAGAAACATCATCAGGAAGAACTCGCCAAGGAAGCCCAAGAAACTCAGAGTCAAGATGCGATTTCGACGAGGTAGGAGAAATTCGTCACCTTCACCATGACCGGCGCGTCCGTCTCCACCGCCCTCTTCGCCAGCTTAACAAAGCTACCCATGTCTCCGTCTCCTCCTGCTCTCTCTCCCCTGCAGGGTGCAGGCTAGCCCTCCTCCTCCTCCAAGAGGAAGCAAGAACTGGAAATTTCGGGGAACAGGCGGAGTCAGAGATCCAAGGATATACCAACCAAAAGAACAGCAGCGAGTCCAAAGGTATGTGGAAGAAGATGGGGGTTAAAGAATTCCCCCGCGGCAACAACCTCTGGGGTCACCCGCTGATCCAGAGTTCGCTCACCAACTCCTCCCCCCTCTCTCTCTCTCTCGTCCCAAGTCTGCTGCCCCGACAAGGCAGCGTCTCTATAACAAAGACACATGAAGACAGGGAAAAACTGAAAGATTCGAGGGGGTCTCTCTTTCTTTTCTGTTTCTTTCCCTCGTCACTCTTTTAATCTTGTCTGTCTGTCTCTTTCTCTGATCTTTTGGCTTACGTTCCGGGAGTGGGGAGTGGGGGGTGGCGCCGTGGCGTGGATAAGAATTCAGGCTCACCCGCGTCTGCGTGCGTTTCAGGGGAAGGAAGAGGGGTCAAGAAAGGAGGGAGCTTTTTTCGGGTAAAAAAGAGACAAAAAGATTGCATTTTTTAAATGCAAAAGTAATGTGTCATCAGTGAGTCTGCCGAGAAATCGCCAAAATGTCGCGGCCAATTGATGGCGAAAAGATTCTTGAGATTCAGCGTCTATAGACAGTAGTAAACACATGCGTGCGGTGTGATGGGCAAATATCCATTTATTTTTTGTTGACAAATCCAGTGCATGAGCTGCCACAGAATCCAATGGGTGAGTGAAAACAAGTTTGGCCAGTATTCTTCTGCTTGTTAAGACAAAAGTTGTTTAGCACTACTATGACAGAGAGAAGCACAAATGTGATCAGAACAGTCCCCCTGCTCAAAAAAGAAGTCTCTCAGCGTTTGAAATTTCAGAAGGAAAAAATTAAGAAGTGTTTCTCCATCAGATTATCTCCACCTGCTATGGCTGCGGCAATCTTACTTTTCAAGTCCAAAAAATGCTAAGACGTTTCTCCTCAACTCAGCATGGCTGTAACAGCCTAATTTCAATCAAGCTCAGAAAATTATGAGACATTTCTAGAGCGAATATATACCATCAGTCTAAAAGCAATGCAAACAAGAGGAGGGCTCGGAGACAGTGACAAGACGGAAAGAGAGAATAATGCTCGGACGGACCTGTTTGGATAGGCAGAGGAGACAGGAGGCCTCCCTGGATTTGGATCGCGGCCGGGCCCAATGCAGAAGCAGGAGGCCGGAGCGCTCGGGCAGCTCGCGTCGGGTCGCGCCGCGTGCCGCTCGGCACTCGTGCACGCTGCGGCTCAGGGGCGAGGAGGTTTTTGTCGACCGGCGTCCGCGGGCACGCGGCCCTTTCCTTGCTGCTGCTGCGTCGGGTCCGCCGTCCCCGTCGCGGCGCGCATGAATTGCGTTGTCGCGGAGGCGCCGTGAACCATGACGGGACGGACTTAGGGCCTGGTCGCGTTTGAACAAGCGCCATGGGCATCAGGGCATGGATGGAATCGGCATCGGCTCTCCGTTGGACAAGCCGGTCGTGCTGCCGATTGTCGTTCACGGGCCGGCCGGGTCGGTCACACCTAAAATCTTGTAAAATGTTTTTTTAATATGTAGGAAGAGGAACCCGCGAGTTCTGTGACCCAACCCAAGTGACAGAGTCAAATCGCTGGTCAGTCGGTCAGTCACCATAGTACCAAATTTTTTTTTAATATGTAGGAGATGCAGGAAAAGGAGCATAGTGAGGGCCGTCCCTCACATTCAATTGCTCAGAATGATCCACATTGGCAGAGATTGTGGAAGTGCAAGGTGCCCCCCAAAATTATAGTTTTTTGGTGGAAATTTTCTCAGGACTTTATGCCATGCCGAGCCAATCTCCACCGCAAACACATAGAACCAGTGGGGGTCTGCGGATTCTGCGGCATGGACGAAGAAACTACCTATCATGCTCTCACACAGTGTGATTTTGCGATCAAGTTCTGGGATAACTTCAGAGCACTGACGGGAATCAAGCTTCCCAAGCTCTGTCCTAGAACATGGACTCGTGACCTTCTTGAGAATGAATTCTGCAGAGATGAAGACAGGGGTGTCATCATGTGCGGCTTGTGGTCCTTATGGAGAAGCCGGAATGATCGTCGGCATGGGAAGCGGCCTATAGACCCAGGAGCAGCAATAGATTAGGCGCGGGAGGTTTGCTGTCACTTGGCGAACTTCAAACCGAGTAAACCGGAGCCAGGAGTTCTGAAAATAAATGTGGACGGGGCTTTTGATCGGAACTCACACACGGGTGCAGCAGGAGCAGTTTTGCGTGATAATAATGGAGCATTCCGGGCAGCTTTGGCTCGGTTCTTGGACTCGGTGGGTTCTGCGCTCCTAGCTGAAGCTGAAAGCTTACGGGATGGTGTGCGCCTGATCCCGGAGGGTTCCATTGAGCACATCATTTTGGAAACTAATTCTCAGGAATTGGTGTTGTTATGGAAGAACAGGGTTAATCACCGTTCGGAGGTTACCGCAGTTCTCAGGGATGTCGAAGAGATGCTTGCTTCTAAACCCCCAGCCGAGATCATACATGTTCGAAGATCAGCGAACTTCGCAGCACACCTCTGTGCGCAACATGCATTCTTTTGTTTACGATCCTTTGTTTGGTCTCTTCCCCCTAGCTTCTTGCTGCAATGTTTGCAGTCTGATTGTAACAACTCTATTTGAGTAATGAAGCTTTGATTAAAAAAATGTTACAAAATCAAAACTAGTAGTTTGGCAAGTACGCCCAAGCACAGCCATTTCATATGCTACATAATTACATGACACTCTCTTGAACAACACAATGATATGTTTGGTAAGTTAGGGCTAGTTACTGGTTGGACTACAAATTAATTTAAATTAGCTGAGATTGGCTAAAAAGTTAGCCTCATCTATTTAGATACACTAGAACTAATTGTTAGCTAGCTAGTAATTAATACTCGTATCCAAACAGGTCCTAGGAGACAGAGATGAAGGTAACCAAGATAAGAAGTGTCATTTGGGGTTTCACCTAATAAGGTATAATAAAATTTCAAACCAAAGTGTCATTTAGGGTTGTTTTTTTTTTCTTTTTTCTCTCTATATCTTTTAGAGCCTCAAAGGATGGCTAGTGGTATTGAAGTAGCAAAGCTACCGCTAACCAAGGCCAAGCAACGGTTATGGGAGACTAGAAAGTGAAGCCAGTATCCCACCGGTACTGTTAGTAGAAAGGAGCCAAGGACAATAGTGTGTAAGAAGAAAGGACACAAATAAAGTTAAGTGCATACGCAGCGGCGAATATATGGCCCCGATTTGGCTACATTCGCCATTGTGCATACCTGATTCTTAATCTCTTTCTCTATTCTAATATAGATCCATGAACTCTCTAAGTTAGTCCTTCAACATTCCGTAGGTTTCTCATGGACCGTATTCTCAAATATAGTAAACCACTTAAATGACCTACGAGTAAACAGAACTATGAAGAAACAAAGATTTGTTATACGCCTTGTGCAAAAACAAAAAGTATGCAGGTTTAGAAATACTCCCTCTATCCATGAATATTTGCATTCCTAACATTC
The DNA here is from genome assembly GCA_038087645.1 of Saccharum hybrid cultivar R570. NCBI lineage: Eukaryota > Viridiplantae > Streptophyta > Magnoliopsida > Poales > Poaceae > Saccharum > Saccharum hybrid cultivar. The sequence continues at coordinate 5,744,567 of JAQSUU010000091.1, read as the reverse complement.
AAATTTTGTCAAAAAAACTGCACACAAAGACCAAAGGCTGCCATATCAGGCCGTAGGTCCCACTCGGTTTTGTCACCCTTACTGCATGCTTGCAGAAAAAAATAAATCCTCGTGCATAGAAGTGGTGACGTGGTGTCCTCTCCTCCACGAGTTCTCGCTGACTACTGGCGCGAACGATCGAAGGATCGGTTCAGACTTTTACAGAAGTAAGGACATTTTTGTAATTTTATATATTGTATTGGTTTACGTGCCCAAACCTAGAAGTGAAGTTATTCCTGGACGGAGGGAGTAAAATGGAGTAGACTTGGGAAAAGAGCATAGATGGTAATAAGATTCCATGAAAGGATATGATTCATTTTGACATACAATGGTGCAAAGCACGTGTGAATTCATTAGAAGTATAAGAGAGCAGGGCCTCGTTTAGATCGCGAAAAGTTAGAATTTTTCTAACTGTAGCACTTTCGTCTGGATTTGACAATTAGTATTCAATCATGAACTAACTAGGCTTAAAAGATTCGTCTCGTGATTTATAACTAAACTGTATAATTAGTTTTTTTATCTATATTTAATACTTCATGTATGCGTGCAAAGATTATGTGATGAAGAAAGTGAAATTTTTTTTAACTGTAGCCTTGTATCTAAACAACGCGCAGGTGACATATTCTCCCTACGTGTAGGGCCGTTGACAAGGAGGTGCGAAGTGGGTGGCCCTCCCCTACATGTAGGGCAAGAGCAGCGGACTGGCTGTGGCGGTGGCGGCGGCGGCGCTTCAGTTTTTTTTTTAATTATTTTTTTATGAGTGGGCTTCAATGGCTTTTTTCCGGTTCTGAGTGGTGTGATGCTGTGATTGCGATGAGGTGTTCAACGGTCACGATGCACCAGAAGATGGATCGGACGACTGAAACGTGTTTCACGGCTTTATTATTCTCGTGTCGCGGGGAAGAGAAGTAGAGAAGCATCAGCAGTTCAGCACTAAGCCCATTCAGAATCAGAACAGACTTTGGTCGCCTCACAACTCGACTCGACGCCGGCCGCCGCCGAGGGGAGCGGAGCAAGATGTTCTTCCACATCGTGCTGGAGCGGAACATGCAGCTGCACCCGCGGCACTTCGGGCCGCACCTCCGCGACAAGCTCGTCTCCAAGCTCATCAAGGACGTCGAGGGCACCTGCAGGTAGGGTTTCCCATCCCCCTCCTTAACCTGGCTAGGGCTACGAGGAGGATGGCTTGGGCGGCGCTGAGATGGCACGCGGGTTGCCGGGTTTCTCTCGCTCTTGCCTTGCAGCGGGCGGCACGGGTTCGTGGTGGCGATCACGGGTGTGGAGGACATCGGCAAAGGGCTCATCCGAGAAGGCACGGGATACGTCACCTTCCCCGTCAAGTACCAGTGCGTCGTCTTCAGACCCTTCAAGGGCGAGATCCTCGAGGCTGTCGTCACCATGGTGAACAAGGTGGGTGCCTACTTGCCTCCCCGCTCCAGCTTGTGCTTGCTTCGTTCGAATTGGACGTGAATTAGTGTGCTGGTTAGCTGGGTGGTGATGATCTTGGTGTTGGAGGATGTGACTGCAAGGATTGGTTTGGTGTTTAAACTCTGTGTGTTATCAACTCTGCAGATGGGCTTCTTTGCGGAGGCTGGGCCGGTGCAGATCTTTGTGTCCAACCATGTGAGTGATTTTGCCATGCTTGGAGCTGCTTCATAGTCAAAAGTGTCAAATGCTTAAAGAAGTGTGGGAATTCTTTCTGAATATTCTAGGAATTATGCTCTGCTTATTCACTCCTTTAGTCCTTTATCGCTTTGGTAAATATACATTGCTACTTTTTGTCACAGGATACCAGCATAGACATCTTCTTTAAACTTTAATTAACGAATGTCAGTCAATACTGTTTTGTTGAGTAATGCTTTTTTTCATCTGTGCTATTCAATTGCAACAGTTGATTCCAGACGATATGGAGTTCCAATCGGGAGATGTGCCAAACTACACAACTTCTGATGGCTCGGTATGCCTCTTTTCTATATATAAGTAGCAGTGATGACTCTTCTCATCATCGTAACTAATGCAGAAGTTTCTTCCTTCTTAAGAAGTTTCTTCCTTCTTAAAATGCAATGACATTTAGGACAAGTTAATTAGTTAAAAAATTGAATTAAAAACATCATATACTTAAAAACGGAGGGAGTAAACTTTTAAGCTCATCAAGTTTGCACTAAGCATAGAGTATATTTCTGATGGATATTCATTGGATTATTGCTTTCTCATATGCTTTGCTAATTGTTTACTCTTGAGGATTTTGGTGATATCTTGAAATCAGTTTTTTTTACCATTTGCTAAATCTGCATGTTACATCAATGTGTGGTTGCATTAATAATTACAGAGATATTTTGAAAAAGAAAGAGAGAGTAGGTGTGGGTATTGAGTATCATGGTGATTCACAAACTCACAACTGTTCCTTTCAAAGCTCCTTGATGTTGGTCATTTTGCTGTGCTCATTGGTAGTTGCTTGTTTGTTTACTCAGGTGAAAATTCAAAAAGAGAGTGAGGTGCGGCTGAAGATTATTGGTACTCGTGTCGATGCTACAGAAATTGTAAGCTTATTACTGTCTAACATTGTTTACAGTAAAATCCAACTTTGAATGCTCTTCTTTTTTTTTCAAACTTTTGAGTATAGACCTGCAGATGGCAACCACATCACCAGTTTTTTTTTTGACAACAGTGTGTGAACACACAAAATTTTGCAGTCGCTTTTCTAATATTCTTTTCTAAGAGTGTATGATCAACAAAGAACTTATGTCTGGTAAATAATAACTTTGATTAATGCAAGATTAGTCAGCCATGAATGTCGGCATGCTTATTGTGCTGTTCTTTTGCCTCATATAGAAACGTGATGTAGAACTGACCAGGCCTTAGATATTCTAGTCTCATACTCTCGTTTAGCACTAGCCTAGAAGATTTTTGTATGCACTACAACTTCTTGTGCCAAGAACTTATTATTCATCCCTTGCTAAAAGCATATTAGATAGCTGAAGAAAAGGGATATTTTCATTACAAAACTTCTTGTGCATTTGAATTCATACTTAGTGCCTTGTTATAAGTTCAGTGTTATACTTGTGCAATGTTCTAATGGTCCAATCCCTGCTGTTGCAGTTTTGCATTGGCACAATAAAGGATGACTTCCTGGGTGTTATCAGCGATCCTGGTGCAGCAGTGTAAATGGTCTAAGAAACGAGATTGTACTCCAATGTTCGCAGACGTGTGTAATCCGTGGTCTGTTAAAACCGCAATGGTTGTACGGACTGCAGAACCTGTTGATAATGATGTGCCTAGGACCTTGTTTAGCTTAGTATATAAGCAACTCCAGCAATAGCCCCCAAATCAGGGCCATACTTTTGATTTGGGGCTTTCCTTTTGCTTTTGATTGCTTGGTTTTCTAGACTCGGCTCCAGCCTGTCTTTTTCCATTTTTCTCACAATCTCCTATTTCCAGTTTCCCTGCACTCGTCCCCTACCTCGCGCCCTCGGCCTCACTGTCCTCTCCCCACTGCCTGCCCTCAACGAGCCCTCAACCCGCATACATACCCTCAACCACAGTAAGATGGATCCTGCTAAAATTGCTCTAAACTACCCTCAATATTGAAACATATATGATTGTTCTAATGATTCGAATTCACAGTTATCATGAACATCACTTTCCTGAGCCATTTGTACCTCTGAATATTTTTTTCCGTAGCATTGGTCAAATACAAATAATTGATAGAATAACTAATGCACTCGAAATTGGAGTAAATAATTGATAGAATAACTCATGCACTCGAAATTGGAGTAAAATTGACTATGTTACGTAAGTGGATTTTATTTCTACCTCTCTTTTTTTTGCACATTCCTAGTTTATCTTTCTATTCCAAATTGTAAGTTGTAGCTATCCTAACTCAAAATTTTCTAGCTTTCATCAAGTTTATAGAAAAATATATATACATATACACCATTAAAATATATTTCATGGTGCATACAATGAATCTTATTTGATGCTGTATATGTTGTACAATTTCCTATTAATTTGGTCAAAGCTAAAGAAGTTTGACTTATGATAAACCTACAACAAAACTTGGGGACACACTGCCGAAGCAATTCCCTTTCAACAAGGATACATATTGCCGAGGCAATTTCCTTTCAACAATATTAGCTCACATTTTCCCTAACTAGGATCAACTCAACAAACATCATCAAACAGTTCCACGTGTGCACTTAGCTTTCTGTGATTATCTGCCTTGCAAAGAATTCAAGTCATGCTGTGCCTACAAATGATGGAAAATAGAAAAACTCGTTCAGAAACAATAGACGTGGACATCTCATCTTTAGACAGAAGCACATTAACTAAACTCACCTGCTCGGAACGCCATGTTAGTGTGATCCTTTGCACCAGTTTCCAATGGAGGATCATATAACATATACATTTTGAACTCTAGCTCATTTCCATAACATTCTTGTTACCACCAAAACAAAAATCAAACAGGTGGATATCCATGAATACCTTCTTGTTACCATCAAACCAACTGGTCAGAAAAGGAAGCCAAGCTCACTACAGCAAATAGGCAAAGCAATGAAAAGAGATCTGCAATTCCAAATGATGATTCTCAAAGAAAGTAGATCTTGTAATTGTTTGGATTGCCACGAAATCCTAAAGCTACCATTGCCTGGACAAATAAGAGGATAATAAGACATAATTTGAAAGTAAATATCTGAAGCGATCAAATGCGCATAAATTTTGGCACAGCTGTAGTTTTAATATATGCTCTGAACAAAGTCAAGTGCCTCAAAAAGCAAAAATGCTAAGCATCAGAGCAATATAATCAAGTTTCACACTTTCTGTGAGCTCCCGATATCATTGAAGGAGCACTTTTCTTTTCACTAAGACTTCATATCCTTTTTGTGTTGTCTCCTCTACCATAATGTGCTGACTTCAGGTCAATAAGGTGAGATGGTATGTGATCTAGACACAGGTCTTGACATGTCCCAACAGCATAATACAGTCGTGTGATCCCTGACTAGTTTGGCCAGTGTCCAGTTAAACTTTGAGAAAATAGCTAGCGCGTGCTTCATGTAAATAGTTGGTTCTACTTTGAGATGGACCAAACAGTCACGTAGCTGAATGCTAGGAAATGCAGGCATGATTTATGGATGCATCAGGAACCAATATCAGCAAGGGTAAACAAACCTGTAAAGGCAATTCCTTGCTGTTCCATGGTTCTAGTGCAATTTTTTAAAACAGTATCATCCTACTATCACTTATGAAGTATATTTGACCCAGGACAAGGAGTTCTGGTTTCAAAGTCATTTCTATGGCACAGCAGCTCAAAATACATACCTAACTCAAAACTATGGGCCATGTTCAGCAAATTGCCTTTTTTAGGAATTGCACAATGCATTTATTGTAACTCAAGTATACATTTTGAACTCTAGCTCATTTCCATAACATTCTTGTTACCATCAAAACAAAAATCAAACAGGTGGATATCCATGAATACCTTTTTGTTACCATCAAACCAACTGGTCAGAAAAGGAAGCCAAGCTCACTACAGCAAATAGGCAAAGCAATGAAAAGAGATCCGCAATTCCAAATGATGATTCTGAAAGAAAGTAGATCTTGTGATTGCTTGGATTGCCACGAAATCCTCGAGCTACCATTGCCTGGACAAATAAAAACATAATAAGACATAATTCAAAAGTAAATATCTGGAGCAATCAAATGCGCATAAATTTTGGCACAGCTGTAGTTTTAATATATGCTCTGAACAAAGTCAAGTGCCTCAAAAAGCAAAAATGCTAAGCATCAGAGCAATATAATCAAGTTTCACACTTTCTGTGAACTCCCGATACCATTGGAAGAGCACTTTTCTTTTCACTAAGACTTCATATCCTTTTTGTGTTGTCTCCTCTACCACAATGTGCTGACTTCAGGTCAATAAGGTGAGATGGTATGTGGTCTAGACACAAGTCTTGACATGTCCCAACAGCATAATGCAGTTGTGTGATCCCTGACTAGCTTGGCCAGTGTCCAGTTAAACTTTGAGAAAATAGCTAGCGCGTGCTTCATGTAAATAGTTGGTTCTACTTTGAGATGGACCAAACAGTCGCGTAGCTGAATGCTAGGAAATGCAGGCATGATTTATGGATGCATCAGGAACCAATATCAGCAAGGGTAAACAAACCTGTAAAGGCAATTCCTTGCTGTTCCATGGTTCTAGTGCAATTTTTTAAAACAGTATCATCCTACTATCACTTATGAAGTATATTTGACCCAGGACAAGGAGTTTTGGTTTCAAAGTCATTTCTATTGCACAGCAGCTCAAAATACATACCTAACTCAAAACCATGGGCCATGTTCAGCAAATTACCTTTTTTAGGAATTGCACAATGCATTTATTGTAACTCAAGTCAGTGACAACAAAAAGAGAAAAGGAAAGAAAAAACTAACCTTGGATATTTGCTCTGCGTGATCAAATATATTTTTGAATATCCGCCGGACATAGTTGAAGAAAACTACAGTTGCACATAAGATATTTCAGTTAATATTTCCATACAGATATCATGTAAAAGCAAGTAATGGTAATCCTAGGCTCCTAGTCATATAAGATCTCGCGCATGGGATGAGTGCAACATAACTAGAAGAATTGCAACATAAAAGGTACTCCTGAAATTAGGCATGCTCAACTAAGCTTTTCAGGAGTCACTTTTAAAGTTATAAAAATACAGTTTTGGCCACTATTAACTTAGTTTTCAAAAACTATGTATGTATTTTGAGATGGCCTATTGCCTTTAATTTTAGCAATGCATGACATCTCATTCTTCCCCCAATCTTATCACCAGAATAGATTACTTGGAGAAAACTATCAATGCTGAAAGACTGGAACACAAATGCCTCACTCATTGCTTAAGAAATCATATACTGCAAGTCTACCCCTGCTAAATTACATTGCCCAAGGGTGACTTTGGACAGTTTAGGTTAATTTCAGGTGCATTGATAAGAATGAACAGCATGTTTAACCAATGAGAAATTAGTTTTTGATTCCTGCTCCTCACAAGCAGCTAGCAGGTCTGGACTGTTTGGGTTCTGGCAGTGTTTATTAACCAGTTCTGTTAAAGCTATTGGTTACAAACGCAGGAAGTATTTTTCCATTATGTAGAAGGTACTTACTATCTATAGTTTCCATAGCTGTCAGCTTTTTCCAATTTATCCGGCGCGCTACAATCGCTAGAGCTGAGTTGCGAACCTAGTTGGATATGTGAACAATATCATACTCCAAAGTTAGATCTCAAATAGCAGAGCATATTTCTAGACAGAAAGAAAAGGTACTTTGGTGGTTACCATAAATACTTGCCTCATCAAATACTAAATTGATGAACCTCAATGAGAGTAGTAGTGTAAGTATTATCTCAGGTACTGGCACACCAATATGCTTCAGTGGAATCATAAACCACCACAAAGCAGAGGCAAGCTGCTCGGGAGTGGTTGTTGTCAAGCAGAGACTTGCACTTTGGAATATCTGCATACAAACAACAAATCTGGGAGTGCATATCATATAGTTTCATATGCAAACCAAGTCACTCTTAATATCCAAAAGGAATGACAAACAGCGTGCTCTCCATCAGGTGTGGTTTGTTGGATGTAAACAGAAGGCACAAAAAAGTGTAAGATAATGAAGGATTAAGCCAAAGAATGTGTGCCTAAAATACTTGTAAGTTAAGTGAAGGACGTACCGCAAAGGAGAGGCTTGCTGAAGTACTTGCTACAGATAAGCCTTTCCTTGTAAATTGCAGTGGTCCCAGTTTCAAGATTGTGTAAGAATACCCACTTGTGGAGCAAGGAATGTTCGGTATGCCTACAACAGAAGGTGGAGGCGTTCTCGTCTGGACTAATGAAGGCGCACCATCAGCACCAAATCCCAGCATGATGAATAAGAATCCTGAAAGGAGAGCAACCCTTCCAAGTTGATCCTACAGAGTAAACGTGATCTTGTTTACAGGTACAAACACGCACATCCAACAAGAACAGTTTGAATATACGAGGGAACAGAAACCGTGGAGCAAGTGGTAAATAACATTAGATGAATCCTAGAAGGAAAATTAACAGGTACATTAGAACGAATGGGCAGCATCAGACTCAAGGTAGCACATCATATGAAAGTACCAAACACCATAAGCTGCAACTACATATGTAAAATTGTGATCGATCCACCATGTATCAGCATCATAAAGAAACTCAAAACAAATAGAAGACAATTGAAACCACAATTCGCTAGCTAAGGACAAATTAAATTCTCTGTAAATTATTTTTGATAGAACATAAAATCATACCTTCCAAACATGTTTTGGTAAAATCCACATTGAAAGAAGGGCCAGGAATACTACCAAACCAAACCGCATATAAATATTTGATCTGGCTGGTAGGACAACAAGGGCCAAGAGCCACACCTACAGAAAGAAGTATATGAATTGTTTAATTGTAACAGGTCAACAACCACAAGGTTATTCAGTTCATCTTTAAACTTTGGTCAAATTTATGTTAATACAGAAAAGGGGCTGAAAAACTGAAAACTGGTACGGTAAGTTGGTAGCATGATGTGGCCATATCAGAGATAGCCAAGCAAAAAAAAAAAAAGAACATTGATTCAACCCATCAGGATACAAGGAACAACCTAATAGATTCATGGAAAAAGTAAATTACTCCCCCCACACAGAAAAGTTGTCCAGATAACCCATAAACTGAATTTTTGTTCAATTTACCCCTCCGGATCTTTTATTTGATCCAATCTACCCCTTAATAAGATTTTTCTTTTTTGTTTCTCCACATAGAAGTTGAGTTATAAGTTCAAATTTTGTAAGGTCGTAGCGAATATCATAACTTATGTTAGAAAGATAAATTATGAATTTTTCATCATTATTTTTCGTATAATTCTGAATCTGTATGGTTAATTTACTATAAAATGCTTCAGCTATCAAAAATAAATATGAAAAAATCATAATGTATTTTTCTAACAAAAGTTGTGATGTTCTCTACCAACCTATAAATTTGAACTTAAAAATCAACTTACGTATATGCGGAGAAACAAAAAAGACAAATCTTATTAGGGGTAGATTGGATCATCTAAAACATTTGGAGAGGTAAACTGAACACAAAATTAGTTTACGGGGGTATCCGGACAACTTCTCCGTGTGGGAAGTAAATTTGACTTTTTCCAAGATTTTTCAGGTTTGGACATGTCCAACGGAGGCCTCCTGAGGCGCCGGTGCGTAGTGGGGTTCTAAAGCGGGCCGATAATGTAAAGAGCGATAGAGGTCGACCTAAACTAACTTGGGACGAGTCCGTTAAGAGAGACCTGAAGGAGTGGAATATCTCCAAGAATTTAGCAATGGACAGGAGCGCTTGGAGACTGGCAATCAACATGCCTGAACCGTGACCTCTTTATGTCTTGTGCCTTTTATGTCCCTTTATGTGTCTCTCTATTTCTCGTCTCTTTTGGGTTTCATCTCTAGTCTACCCCAACTTGCTTGGGACAAAAGGCTATGTTGTTGTTGTTGTCAAGATTTTTCAGGTTATTTGAGGCATAGATTACGAGGTACTTTATCTAGTGGCCTAATAAACCGATTTTACAAGGGATATGAGATATGAAGGGACACATGTCCTTGAAGCATTCACAAGTGTACTCATATAAAGTGATGAACTTAAAAGTCTTGACTTAAAGTTGAAATAAAACTGTTGTGTTCGAGATTCAAGCATTTTATTCTATATCGGTAGCAATAGCTAAAACACCCTAATTTTAAAAATTTGTGATTCTGTCATATGAATATATGATATTATTGACTTCACAATCTTGATTAAGTGGTCTGATTCTATAATTCTAGTCAAACGAATCTATGATTTATGTTTGCTATCCTATTATTGTGATCTTAGGCCTTTGATCTGATTTAGAGTGTCGATTTTGACAACTGGGCAAAACACAGTTCGATCAAGTATATACAAGGACTCGTAACTTCACAAGCATAATGGATGGTTCTATCGATTAGGGAAGAGCTAGGGCAAACCCTGCTACATGGTAAAGAATAGCAAGGCGAAAGAAAAACAGAAAGTAAAGAAAGAAGAATACTTGCAGCAGTGGCGGACTTATAATCTTGCCAATGAGGATGCCGCACCAAAATTTTTACATGCAATTTGGAAAAATCCATTTAGCAATATAGTAAATAATTGTTGAATTTGCGCCGCAATTCGGTATACAAGCACTAAATAACATCATACGTCCTAAATTCAACAATTTAGTACGAAATGTGCATATAGATTACAATACAAATAATTCAAACGATATTATAATAGTTCAAAATATTACAATACAAATAATTCAAACACTATTCTAATAGGGTTATTTCCCCTTTTTTTCTTCTTATTATAATGATACGTAGCTCTCCTGCGTGTTTGAGAAAAAAAAATATGGGATTTGCTAAATTTCAGGTGCCTCAGGCGACGATTATTGCATATATTTTATACTAAAATTGCAGTTTTAGTTTGTTGCAATTTATGTAGACACAATCTGCAATTTTTGGTTGCCAGAATAAAAAACCCGTTAGACAAAACTGTCAAGATATAGGCCTACGCCCATACTGGCCCATATGGCCCCTAGTATATACACACTCACACAACAGGCTCTTCTCACCTCTCTATAGACTTCTCTTCAGTCTTCCACTAAAGGTAACATGGTACTAGAGCAGGACTGGGGTTAGGGTTCGCCGCCCGCCCGTTCGTCTGCCGCCTCGCGCGTCGCCCGTCGCACGCGCGCCGGCGTCTTCAGCACGCGCGCCGCCCGTCGCGGCCCCGGTTCTTCCGCACGCGCGCCGCCCGTCGCGGCCCCGTCCTCGCCCGTCGCGCGCCGCCTGTCGCGGCCCTGTTCTCGCCCGTCCCGTCCTCGACCGTCCCGTCCTCGTCGCGGTCGTCACCACTGGCGTGCCTCCGTCGTCTACGCCTGGGTCTTCGTCCGAGACTGCTCTCCTTCTACTCCGTCTGATCAGAGGAGCAGAGCAGAGGAAACAGAGGACCCAGAGGACCCTGTCATCCAACAACGGTGATAACCGATCTCTGCCTTCCTCTTCCTGTTGGTCAGTAGCCATGTCGACCACTAAGTCCATGTCACAGATCAATGCAATTGTTATCAACATCACTTTAGATGGTAAGAACTATCCTGAGTGGGCTTTTTCTGTTGAGACTGCTTTAAGGGGCTGTGGTCTTTATTTTCATCTGACTGATGATCCGCCTGCTCGTAAGTCTGATGGTAGTAATGCTGATGCTATTAAAACCTGGGAAATTGATGATGGAAAGGTGATGGCAGCCATGGTCAATAGTGTTAAGCCAACTATGATCATGAGTCTTCGTAAGTTTAAGCAAGCCAAACCCATGTGGGGTTATTTGAAGAAACGCTATGTTCAGGATAGTAGTGCTCTTCTCCATAATCTCATGCAGCAAATTCATGACATTGAGCAAGCTGATATGTCTATTGATGATTATTATTCTGCTTATGATCGTTTGATGGGTTCATTGACCTCCATGGTGCCTGAGTGCACAGCTGATGACTGTCCAGCACACAAATTCATTGAAAAATTTCTGACATATCGCTTTGTCATGGGAGTGAAGCCAGAATTTGATTCCATTCGTACACGGTTACTTCACAATGCTTCTAATCTAACTATGGACCAAGCCTTGGCTGAATTGCTTGCTGAAGAGACACGTCTCAAGTCTCTGTCTTCCTTTTATTCTATGACAGTGTCTCACAGTGTGTTGGCAGCCTCTCAGCGGAACACTGTACCCAAAGGTACTTCTTCAGAGCCATGTAAACATTGTGGCAAGACTACACATATATCAGAAAATTGTTTTTCTGCTCATCCGGAGAAGTTAGCTGAGTATCGTGCACGCCGAGCAGCTCGTGCTACACGTGGCCGTGGTACTTCTTCCATTGCTAGAGGTGCTGCTGCTGCTTCACCCATTGGTGCCTCTCAGCCAGTTGTCTCTATTGCTGCTGCTTCACCCATTGGTGCCTCTCAGCCAGCTTGGGTTCTGGATTCAGGAGCTTCCTTTCATGTGACATCTGATCAGTCTCAATTGGTCTCCTCCAAGCCAATCACTGGTGGTGCTTCTATTCAGACAGCCGATGGTACATCTTGCTATATCACTCATCAGGGTACTCTTTGTAGTACCAATTTTTCTGTACCTGATGTTTCTTTTGTACCTCATCTGTCCATGAATCTTCTTTCAGTGGGCCAAATTGTTGATCATAATTGCTTTATTGGATTTGATGACTCATCCTGTTTTATTCAGGATCGTCAAAGCGGGGCTGTGATTGGGACTGGCCGTCGCCGTAGAGGTTCTCCGAGCCTCTACATTTTGGACACCTTGCGTCTTCCTTCTTCCGTTGCTTTTGTGTCAACTGTTGCATCATCTACGTCATCCTTCGCTAAGTGGCATCATCGACTTGGTCACCTCTGTGGGTCTCGTTTGTCCACATCAATACATCAGGGCTATTTAGGTCATACATCTGTCGAGTCTAACTTTAATTGTAAGGGTTGTAAGCTTGGCAAACAGATTCAGCTTCCCTATCCTTCTAGTATATCTCACGCAACTAGATCTTTTGATCTTATTCACTCTGATGTCTGGGGCCCTGCTCCTTTTGCTACGAAAGGTGGCCATAAATATTATGTTATCTTTGTTGATGATCATTCTCGATACACTTGGCTTTATTTTATGAAACACCGGTCTCAGTTGTGTTCCATTTATCAGTCTTTTACTCGCATGGTTCATACTCAATTTTCCACCTCTATTAAAATTTTTCGTTCTGACTCTGGTGGAGAATATTTGTCTGATCGTTTTCGTCAGTTTTTGACCTCTGAGGGCACTCTTCCTCAGCTCTCATGTCCTGGTGCCCATTCACAAAATGGCGTAGCCGAACGCAAACAACGCCATATCATTGAAACTGCTCGGACCCTATTAATTGCCTCCTTTGTTCCCTCTCACTTTTAGGGGGAAGCAGTCTCAACATCTGTTTATCTTATCAATCAACAACCGTCATCCAAACTATCTGGTAAGTGTCCTGGTGAAGTCCTTTTTAGTACACCTCCTCACTATGATCATCTTCGGGTTTTTGGATGTACTTGCTATGTTCTGCTTCCACCTCGTGAGCGAACTAAGTTGACGGCTCAGTCGGTTGAATGTGTTTTTCTGGGATATAGTCCTGAACATAAGGGTTATCGTTGTTATGATCCTTCCACTCGTCGCATGCGTATCTCTCGTGATGTCACCTTTGTTGAGGACCGTCCTTTCTTTTATAACCACCCATCACACATGTTTACACTCGTCGTTCCACCAATTCCATAGAGCCTCCATCTAATCCTTCTTCCTCAGCCAGTCCTGATGCTCCTGTTTTGGTTGATTCTAATGCTTCTGATGAGTCACAGGTTCGACCGAGATACAATTTGCGTGATCGCACCACTATTGCGCCCCCGGATAAATTGGGATTTCCACGTGCAAGTGCTATTCTTGATGAGCCATCCACTTATCATGAGGCTTCTCTCATTCCGGAATGGCAGGCTGCTATGTCTGAGGAGCTCGCTGCACTTGAGCGCACAGGTACTTGGGATATTGTTTCATTACCACCTCATACAGTTCCTATCACATGTAAATGGGTGTTCAAAGTTAAAACCAAATCCGATGGTTCTATTGAGAGATATAAAGCTCGTCTAGTTGCTAGAGGTTTTCAGCAGACTCAGGGTCGTGATTATGATGAAACATTTGCTCCTGTTGCTCATATGACCACGGTTCGTACTTTGATTGTTGTGGCTGCTTCAAAATCCTGGAATATCTCTCAGATGGATGTTAAGAATGCTTTTCTTCATGGTGATTTACATGAGGAAGTTTATATGCAGCCACCACCAGGTGTTGATGCCCCTTCAGGACATGTTTGCCGTCTTCGTCGTGCCTTATATGGTCTTAAACAGGCTCCCCGTGCTTGGTTTGAGCGTTTTGTATCGGTGATACAGGATGCTGGTTTTTCACCGAGTGATCATGATCCTGCCTTATTTATTCATCTCTCTCCGCGAGGGCGTACCTTGCTCCTTCTATATGTTGATGATATGCTAATCACGGGCGATGATATGGACCACATTTCTCATGTGAAGGAACTTAGCAAGCAATTCCAGACGTCTGATCTCGGTCCTCTCAGTTATTTTCTAGGGATTGAGGTGTTTCATTCTTCAAAGGGTTATTATCTCTCTCAATCCAAGTATATACATGATCTTATTGCTCGCTCTGACATTTCTGATAATCGGACGGCTGCAACACCCATGGATCTTCACTTGCAGCTTCGTCCTACTGATGGCACTCCTCTAGAGGATCCCTCTCGATATAGACATATTGTGGGTAGCCTTGTTTATCTCACCGTTACCAGACCCGACATTGCTCATGCAGTTCATATCTTAAGCCAGTTTGTCAGTGCTCCTACTTCAGTTCACTTTGGGCATTTGCTCCGTGTGCTAAGATACTTGGGGGACATCATCTCAGTGTTTGTTCTATGCTCGTGATAGTCCACTTCATTTTTATGCCTACTCGGACTCCACTTGGGCGAGTGATCCTACAGATCGCTGTTCTGTCACTGGTTATTGCATTTTTCTTGGTTCTTCTCCCCTTGTATGGAAGTCCAAGAAGCAATCCGCCGTATCCCGATCCAGTACAGAGGCAGAACTTCGAGCACTTGCTACTACCACCGCAGAGATTATATGGCTTCGATGGCTGCTAGCTGATTTTGGTGTTTCGTGTGATGCTCCAACACCTCTTCTTTGTGATAATACGGGAGCTATACAGATTGCCAATGATCCTGTGAAACATGAGCTTACAAAACATATTGGTGTTGATGCCTTCTTCACCCGGTCTTATTGTCATCAAAAGACGATTGCTCTTCAGTATGTTCCATCAGAACTGCAAGTGGCTGATTTGTTTACCAAAGCACAAACTCGCGAGCAACATCGGCTTCATATGCTCAAACTCAATGCTTCACATCCTCCACCTCCGCCTTGAGTTTGAAGGGGGGTGTCAAAATATAGGCCTAGGCCCATATTGGCCCATATGGCCCCTAGTATATACACACTCACACAGCATGCTCTTCTCACCTCTCCATAGACTTCTCTTCAGTCTTCCACTAAAGGTAACAAAAACCACAAACCTGACAAAATCTGATATGTGTTGGCACAAAGACAATTTAATAATTTACAATTATTCCTACAGTCAGACAAGAACAAAAATTTGATATGTTATGACACAATGACAAATAACAAATCAGAAAAGTGACAATTTACTTGTACTACTAATTGATAGTACAAAAGTGTTGCCTGAAATCATCTTAAAATTCAGGCTTGTGAAATATAGGAGAAGTGAAAAAATATTGCATAAAAAACTTACAATACTACTAGTCTAGCCTACGCTCACAACATAATTCAGCACACAAGTCACGCCCCATTGAGCTAGTACCATGTTGTTGTTAAATGTTAATTGGGGCGAAGTATATTATCTATAGTTAATTTCTAGAGGGGATAAAAAAAAGGAAAATAAAAACTAAAGGGATAAACAAAATAGGAAAAATAAAAACTGATCTAGTATTTCTCTCTTAATACAAAGATACACAGCTCTCCTGCGTGTACGAGAGAGATAAAACTGATCTAGTACCATGTTGTTGTTAGTTGGGATGAAGTATACTATCTACAATTAATTTCCGGATGGGATAATAAAATAGGAAAATAAAAACTAAGGGTATAACAATAGAAAAATTAAAATTAAAATGCAACTCGCAAGGAATTGAACTAGCACCCCCTCCTAGCTAAGGGACCAAGGTGCATCATACCACTGGGTTACCAACTGTGCAACTGTGCAAACGTGCATATTCTCTAGCTGACCATGAGTCCTATAACCATCTATGCCGCTTTGCTATTTTCATGAAAACAGCTTGTGTTTAATTAATGTGTGATTATTAATTGATTTCCTACCTTTGAGTAGCAATGCTTGCAGGATGATATATCTGTTGTGATTAACTGAAAGGAATTCAAACGACACTCCAAAAATAACATAAGCAAACGTTATTTCTCCAGCTGTTGTGATTTCAGAAACTTTTAAGTTTTAAGATAATAAAAACATTCCACAGAAGTAATATTGGGAGATGTACAAGACTCTGAAGAGGTTGTGCTTTTGATTATGCTTTAGTATTTCGAGAGTAGCAAAATAATATTATGTAACATCTTAGCCAGCAATAGTTCCTTACTGAAAAATATAAATGTTTTGAGAAAAATTCACATTGTTATGTTAATGAATTTTCTAGCGAAAAGCCACTGCAAGCAGGGTTGGACCCACGGGATATGCCAGAACATTCTCCGTGGCAGCTCAGCACTCACTCATCATATCATAGTATAATAAATGAACAAATTTGCATCTATACACAAAAGTTCACTGATTTGCATCCCAGTCGCCCAATCACGGTAGCTTTAGTACAACACCGCGGGGCTGACACATAGATTGACACATTTGCATTCTATTTATCGTTTCACACTCGCGGCGACATTCCCACAAACACCACCCATGCAACCCTCCCTGCCCACACCCCTACAGGATAGTAAGTCTATCCACTACGCGTGCTGGAGGGAAAACGGGGACGTTACGTACCAGCTTGACGCGCGGGTCGACGGAATGGAGGAAGGTGCGCGGTCTGTCGACGAACTGGCAGATGGGCGTGGCCGCGGCGCCGGAGATGAGCCTGAGCACCTGCTCGGGGCCCGCCGCCGACCCGGCGCCTGCCGCGGCGCGCGGGATCCACTCCACCCACTTTGACGCGGCCGACGCCGCGGCGCCGTCCCCGCCCGAGGGCGAGGGAGACGCTGGCGCGGGGGCAGACGCGGAGCAGAGGAGCAGGGCTACGCCCCTCCTCCGCGCACCGGGTTTCGCCGGTAGGGGGAACCAGCTGGGCGCGGCCTTCGCTGCGGAGAGAGGAAGGGCGAACGAGTGAAGAGGGCGGAGGTGGACGGCGGCAGCCATTGGATGGGACGTGCGTGGCGCCGGCAGCCTGAACCTCGCCACGAGGCAATTTGACTCGGCCCCTTTCACTTGCCAAAATATTTACTCTTCTAAACATCACATCAAATTTAGAACGCATGTAATAAATATTAAATATAGGTAAAAAAATAACTAATTATATAGTTTATCTGTAAATATCGAGGCGAATCTTTTAAGCCTAGTTAGTCCATAGTTAAATAAATTTTGCAAAATAATAACGAAAGTGCTATAAAATTTTTTCATCCAAAAGTTTCGGATCTGAACATTTTGGAAGTACCTCAGCAGTACTAGTCCCTGGGCACTGGAGAGGGGGGCTGACAGCTGAGCGCGTCGAAAGAAGGAACCCGTACGCTGTGACATGGACCCTCTAGTTGCCCTCAGAAGTGTTGCCCCTCAGGGCTTCTTCAACGCGCCAGGGTGGGGTACTGTGCTAGCCTCTACGTCGGCATCAACGCTCCTCGTCACTCCCTCTGGTGGTCTCGCAGACACTTGTATTATCTTGCAGAAGAGCTAGTAGTCCTGTACAAAAAGCGGAGGACAATACTAGAGAGCGCGTTGTGGGCGGATGGTGATGGTCTCAGGGAGGAAAAAAGAGAAAAGGCCTGCTGCATGCCTGCTCTTTTTGTTGTCCAGTAGCAGGGTGAAATGACAGAGTGACAATGGTTCTAGAGAGAGAATAGTAGTTTTATTTTTTCTTTGTTAACGTGGAGTCCGATGTGTACCTGAGGCTGTACGCATGTGTATGCCTGCAGTGTAGGTGCCCTCAGGGCACCAGCAAGGCAACAACGCAGGCGCACAGCCTTGTTAGCCTCAGCCAAAAAATACAGTATACGTAGATGCGGCAAATACCAGCAATGCAGGCGTACAGCCTCGTTAGCTTGGTTCAATTCACAGTTTTTCCCATCACATCCTTCTTTATCTGCTGTCCCAAGCAAATACCAGTGTCTTTCTGCCTCTCAACGCAGATTTCAAGTGCTACTTCAACTTTTGTCAGGTCGGGGCATACGCCTCTTCTGCAGGCGCCATTGACGGTCTGTGAGACCACTAGCTGCTGTGATCTGGGCATGGGTTGATGATATGGCAACTGAGGCAATACGCGAATTCACCGTGTTGGGGAAGCCCTCAGAAGTGTTGCAGCTTAAAGAGAAGTATTGCCCAACACGGTGAATTTGCGTATTGCCTCAGTTGCAATATCATCAACCCATGCCCAGATCACAACAGCTAGTGGTCTCGCAGACCGTCAATGGCGCTTGCAGAAGAGGCGTATGCCCCGACCTGACAAAAGTTGAAGCAACACTTGAAATCTGCGTTGAGAGGCAGAAAGACACTGGTATTTGCTTGGGACAGCAGATAAAGAAGGATGTGATGGGAAAAAACTGTGAATTGAACCAAGCTAACGAGGCTGTACGCCTGCATTGCTGGTATTTGCCGCATCTACGTGTACTGTATTTTTTGGCTGAGCCTAACAAGGCTGTGCGCCTGCATTGTTGCCTTGCTGGTGCCCCGAGGGCACCTACACTGCAGGCATACACATGCGTACAGCCTCAGGTACACATCGGACTCCACGTTAACAAAGAAAAAATAAAACTACTATTCTCTCTCTAGGACCACCGTTACTCTGTCATTTCACCCTGCTACTGGACAGCAATAAGAGCAGGCATGCAGCAGGCCTTTTCTCTTTTTTCCTCCCTGAGACCATCACCATCCGCCCACAACGCGCTCTCTAGTGTTTTCCTCCGCTTTTTGTCTGACGGGGCTACTAGCTCTTCTGCAAGATAATACAAGCGTCTGCGAGACCACCAAAGGGAGTGACGAGGAGCGTCGATGCCGACGTAGAGGCTAGCGCAGTACCCCACCCTAGCGCGTTGAAGAAGCCCTAAGGGGCAACACTTCTGAGGGCAACTAGAGGATCCATGTCACAACGTACGGGTTCCTTCTTTCGACGCGCTCAGTTGTCAGCCCCCCTCTCCAGTGCCCAGGGGACTAGTACTGCTGAGGTACTTCCAAAACAAGGCTGTGTTCAGATCCAAAACTTTTGGAGGAAAAAAATTTTTATAGCACTTTCGTTGTTATTTGGCAAAATTTATCTAACTATGGACTAACTAGGCTCAAAAGATTCGTCTCGACATTTACAGATAAACTATATAATTAGTTATTTTTTTACCTATATTTAATGTTCATTACATGCGTTCAAAGATTTGATGTGACAGTCGCAGCCAGAGTCAGGCACCCTGCTCGTCGCCACCCCACCCGCCCCCTGATTGCGGCTCGCCCACGCCCGTGCGGCCGCGCCGGTCCGCCGCTGCCTCGGCGCCTCCATAGGGTTAGGAGCTGGTGCGATGCGGCTGGGTGCCTGGGTGTATGCGTGAGGCCGTGAGGGGCTGAGGAGGGGCTGAGTGTATGTTGGATTGGTGGGCCTGAACTGGTGGGCCGGATGGGGCGCTCGTTTGCTCGGGTCGACAGCCTCGAGCCGTTGGATGAAGGGAGAACTGGTTGTGGGACACTGCCAAAGCCGAAAATTGGGTGCCACACACCTCCATTCTCGTTATTTGCTGAGGGACACCGCATTTTCGTTCACTTTGGCCAGTGGACACCGCCGACCGGCTCCATCCAGTACCGGAGAGAGAAACTTTGCGAAATGACGACCGGTGCCCCTGACCCATGTCTGGTTGGACCCAACCGACTGTTACGAACGGGTCTGGTTGGACCAGCTTAAGTCCCAGCCGGTCGAGTCTAGATTAGGGTTCAACTCCAGTCCGTCCCCGTCCCCAATCCCTTCGTCGCCGCTCCACTTCGCCGCTCCCGTCGCCGTCGCGCACCATTGACCGTCGCCGCTGAGCTTCTGGAGCACACCCGCCGTCCGTCATGTGGGGCTGAGCTTCGGGAGCACCACCGCGCACAAGGAGATGGCGTCCCCCAGGAAGGACGCCCCATGCCCTAGGTCTCCGCCTAGGGTTCTACCTCAATTCAATTGGATTCGATCAGGGTGAGATTTCTATGCCCCCCTTACTGCTTTCCCTTAGATGTATGTGTTAGAAAGGTTGCGTTGAGTTTTTTTTGGATAATTTAGGATGGATCCGGCTAGTGCTTGTAGACTGGCGATTAAGGTTCCCGCATATGTAGAGCAAAAACCAGATGGGTTCGGTGATTATCACGTGACTGAGAATTGGATGCGTGCGGTTGACAAGGATACTTTCAATTGGATGGGTTTTCATGCATTGCTTGATGAGGAGATTGTCCACGGTCAGGATCAGGAACTGCAGGTTACATATTTGGACAAGAACACGAATGAGACAACTCGTATAAATTCTGATAGTTCTTTGCTATATGCATTTGATATGTACTGGGACAAGAGGAAGCTGCCAGTGACTGTGGAGGTTGTGGACACTCGAGCTTGGGACACTATGGGGAAACAGCTCCCTGATTCTGTTGTTGATGATCCTCCACAGCCATTAGATGTGATTATGCCTGCTGACAATGCTCATAATCCTGATACTGATGCCACTCCAGAAGATGCTAATCCAGAAGATGCTACTCCAGAAGTTGATACTCCAGAAGATGAGGCTGAGGGTGAGGTTCAGGATGATGACAGTGATGAGTCTGATTTGTCTGATAAGCCTGATGAGGCTAAGGCTGATTCTGATGAAGACTGGGGAGAGAATGATGAAGTGGAGTATGTTGGAGTAGATGATGAGAAAGAGAAGTACAGGGATGAGCTAGCTGATAATGAAGCTGAAGGTGGCTATGCTTATTATCCTGACACTGATGAGGAAGATGGTGACCCACTAACTGTCAATGATGCAGAGGAGTGTGATGGTGTGGTGCATGTGACTGACTTAGAAAATCCTAAAATTGATGTTGGTGTCACTTTTGAGGATGGTTTCCTTTTTAAGAGGTGTATTAGGCAATATGTTGTTCTAAAAGAAGTTGAACTTGCAGTTCCTTATAGTGAGTCACGGCGGTACATAGCATATTGTAAGGCCAAGAGGTGTAAGTGGAGGATTCATGCATCTCAGTGTGCAGATGGCAAGACATGGAAGGTACTTGAGTCAATTGTTTCATTTACTCTATATTGCTTCATTTACTCTATATTGCTTCATTTAATTGCTTCATTGATTTGTTTTCATTGATGGTTGCAGATTAGAAAGATACCTTTCAAGCATAATTGTGCTGGCACAGGGAATTTTGAGGAAAAGAATTGTATGGCAAACAATCATTGGGTGAAGGATAGAGCTCTCAAGTGGCTGAGGGAAGACCCAACTATACAGGCCAAGGCTTTGAAGAAGAAGTTGGAGGACCATTACCCAGTCAAGTTGAGTTACTGGAAAGTTTGGGACGGCCGGCAAGTGGCACTAGATGTGCTTCAGGGTGTATGGGAGGACAGCTTTGTACATGTGTTTTCTTGGAAGAGAGATTGAGAAGAAGTGTCCTGGTAGTGTTGTAGAGCTTGAGTGGGATGTTATGAATAATAACAGAAGATTTAGTAGGATGTTTGTAGCACTGAAGCCTTGTATAGATGGCTTCCTTGAAGGTTGCAGGCCTTATCTAGGCATAGATTCCACTGTTTTGACAGGAAGGTGGAAGGGGCAGTTAGCTGCTGCAGTAGGCATAGATGGCAACAATTGGATGTTCCCAGTTTCCTATGGAGTTTTTGGCAGTGAGACCAAGGAAAACTGGGAATGGTACATGAAGATGCTTCACAAGGCTATTGGTTCTCCACCTGAACTTGTTCTATCAACAGATGCAGGTATTTATTCATGCATTTTAGTTTGACCTTTTTCTCTTGCTGTTTAGAACATGCTGACCTTGTTTACAACATGCTGACCTTGAGTGATTTCAACTGGTTTGCAGGCAAAGAAATTGATCAGGCAGTGACCAAAGTCTTCACAAATGGTGTAGAACATAGAGAATGCATGAGGCACCTTGTCAAGAACTTTCAGAAGAGGTTTAGGGGAGAAGTGTTTGAAAGGAACTTGTGGCCTGCTTCAAGATGCTACCGGATGACAACACATGCTAGACATTGGGATGAGATGCACAAGGCATGCCTAAAGGCCACAAAATGGTTGGAGGACAATCATAAACAGCTATGGGCAAGGGCCAAGTTTAGCACAGCATCAAAATGTGACTATGTGACCAACAACATTGCCGAGACTTTCAACAATTGGATCAGGGAGGACAAGTCATTACCTGTTGTTGAGCTCATGGATAAGATATGGCAGATGATCATGGAGAGGTTTTACACAAGGATGCAGTTGGTCTCAAAGCTGTCAGGTTTTAAGATTCTGCCAGGTGTTATGAAGGACCTGCATGCCAAAAGTAGAAACCTGAACTACTCCATTCACAGGAGTGGCCCAAATGTTGGTGAAGTAGGAGGAGTGAATAAGGATCTAGTCCCTTGGAGATTCATTGTAGACCTGGACAAAAAGGAGTGTACTTGTAGAGGCTGGCAGCTTACTGGACTGCCTTGTGTGATGCCATAGCTTTGATTGGCACAAGAAGGATGGAATTGGAGGATTATGTGGATCCTTACTACTCTGTCCAGAAGTTCAAAGCAGCTTATGCATCTCCTGTGCCTCCAATGCCAAGCAAGGAGGAATGGGAAAAGGTGGACCTTGACTTCAAACTTCTTCCTCCTCTGTGCAAAAGAGCAGCAGGAAGGCCAAGGAATAGAAGGTTGGTTGGAGTTGAAGAAGGTGGATCTGGCATCAGAGGGAAGAGAAGGTGTAAAAGGTGTGGTGGATATGGTCACCTACAGAAAACATGCAATGAAATTGTGGATGACCCAGATGCACCACCACCTGCTCCACCAAAGAAGAAGAGGACTTACAAGCCAAAAGTAGTGGAGATTATAGAAACCACAGAAGATGCTCCCAAAAAGAAGAGAAGGACTTCCAAGCCAAAAGTAGTGGCAGAGATCCCAGAAGAAGATGCACCCAAGAAGAAAAAGGAACCTCCATCCAAGAAAAGGAAGGCATCCACCAATGAGAACCAAACAAACAAGAAGAAGGGAACTACTGTTAGCCCACCAATGCAGTAAGTCCACCAACAGTTAGCCCTTCATTTTGTCACTGTTAGTTTAGGAACATGTTAACATGTGTCACCATTTATGCAGGGTTAGCCCACGGCCTATGACTAGGAGCCTGGCTACCTCCACAACTAGTCCGAGCGCTGGCACCAGGAGCAAGAGGAAGCTGCTTGATGCATAAGTGCGCTGCAAGGAAGGCATTTTGAGGCTCCTTACCATTTGGTTAACTTTTGTGTACTTTTGGGCCTGCTGAGCCTGGTTATGTAATGTAGTGAACCTGGTTATGTAATGTCGTACACTGGTACTGATACTGAAATGTTCTGCACTGCTAATGTATTCTGGGTATTTGGTGAAACTTGTAGCTCTTGGTATTGTAATGTAATGAACTGGTACTGAAATTAGAAGGCTAATGCATGTAACTTCTTGTCTCTTGGTACTAAAAGTTGGCATAAATGCCTTTCATTCATTTTACAATGGCATTACAAAGCATAGTTCATGCTAGTTTGTACATTAACATGCACAGCATGACAAAGCACACAACTCCACACACACTAGCAACTTTCATCCACTTTTCCACACTATGCTGCATATCCATGCTTCTAACAACTACGCCCAAAGCTTGAACACTAGTGTTCATCACCGAGATAGAGTCCTCCAAAGCATGCAATTGGGCCACCATTGTTGCAATCTGGGCACCAATGTCAACGGCAGAGCTTTTAGGCTTTCACATGAAGAAGTTGCACCTGCTGTTGCCCTGTGACAAGCATATGAACACATGAACCCAAGATCTAGATGTTGACACCCAAACGAAATTGAAAAACACGAACTACTCACCTAGTCCCGTCTCTTGCAAGTGTAGAACGGCTTGTCGGGGTGCTTCAAAGTCCTCGAGACACGCTCCACGACGGTGGGCGTCTTGCAGAACGGGCATAGCGGCTGGCCACCCTCCGGCAGCTGCCCCTGCCCACGCGAACCGGTCGAGCAGGAAGCGCTAGAACCGGTCGCCATCTTCAGGCCTCCTTTTCGCCCACCACGCCAGTCGAGGAGAAAGCGCCGGAACCCTAGCCCGACCGCCCGCTGCCTGCCAAATCACCGCCGCCGCCGCCGCGCTTTTCGTTGTGAACAGAGGCAGGGAAGGGGAATGAAATGAACAAAGGCAGGGGGAACCAGAGGCTGGGACTTAAGGTGGTCCAACCAGACATGGGTTAGGGGCACCGGTCATCATTTTGCAAAGTTTCTCTCTCCGGTACTGGGTGGAATCGGTCGGCGGTGTCCACTGGCCAAAGTGAACGAAAAAACGGTGTCCCTCAGCAAATAACGAGAATGAAGGTGTGTGGCACCCAATTTTTAGCTTTGGCAGTGTCCTACAGCCAATTCTCCCTTGGATGAATGGCAGCTGGGAGACAGAATAACTGGTAGACACTATCCGACAAATCCACAGTAAGTTACTCCCTCCATCCCAAGTTATAAGACATTCCAAGAATCTTAGAGAGTCAAAGGATATCAAGTTTGACCAAATTTATATGATAAGATAATAATATTTATGACACTGATTAAGTATCATTAGATTCTTCATTAATTATATTTTCATAGTATACCTATTTGATGTTATAAACTTTTATAATTTTTTCTATAATTTTAACTAAACTTAAGATGCTTTGACTCTTAAGATTCTTGGGATGCCTTATAATTTAGAATAGAGGGAGTACTCTAGTGGAGCGAGAGATGAGTCACGTGTGAAGGGACCCGGGGAGCGGGGACTGGGGCAATAAGACGGGAGGCGATGGTAAGCTAATGAGGGCCTATTTAGATGGTGAAAAAATTTAGGTAAATTCTTGTAGCACTTTTCGTTGTTATTTGACAAAATTTATTTAATTATGGACTAATTAGGTTCAAAAGATTCGTTTCGACATTTACAGACAAACTGTGCAATTAGTTATTTTTTTACCTACATTTAATACTCCATGTATACGTCTAAAGATTCGATGTGACTGGTACTACGCAAACTTTTTTTTGGCCTCTTTGGCCAACTAAACAGGCTCTGAGCTAGTGGAGCGATAGAGGAGAGGAGTCACACGTGAAGGGACCCGGGGAGCGGGGACTGGGGCAATGAGACTAGAGGCGATGGCGATAGCACCCGGTTCGATGGAGCCGCTGGAGGACCAGATAGTGGCGAGATGCCGAGGACTGCGGTCTTCCCGTGGGTGGCGATCGCCGACGAGGTCGCTGCCATGGGAGAGGCGGCGGCCGCGCCCGTGACGTGCTCGCCGTCTCTGGCACAGACTTCATCCTCGCCACCCCCACCCCACACGGGCCTCGTCGCACGTCATCCCGCCCTCGTCGTCGCCTCCGCCTTCACCAGGGGCGACGTCCGCTGCTCGCTGCGCATCCCATGGGCGAGGCCTGCAAGGACGCGGCCAGTGGGCCCCGCGCTTCGCACACCACAGCGCAGCGCCGTCGAGGCATTCGACAACAGGCTGCCCGCCGTGTCGACCGCATTGCCCTCGCCGATGAGGTTTGGTTGCTGCACTCTTCGTCTCTTTCCTTTCCCCCTCGTACGGTACCATGCTCCCAACATCGCTTGGCTTGGAGGCTGCCACAGATGCTGCGGCATGCGGCCATTGAGTGACCAGGGTGAGTCTGCAACGCCCATGTATTGATATGAACATGTGGCAGCCTCCGGGCCAAGCAACGTTGGGAGCATGGTACCGTACGAGGGGGAAAGGAAAGAGACGAAGAGTGCAGCAACCAAACCTCATCGGCGAGGGCAATGCAGTCGACACTGCGTCTTCACCACTAACTACAAGGACCGCCTCGACCCGGCGCTGCTGCGGCCGGGCCGGATGGACATGCACTTCTACATAGGCTACTGTGGCTGGGAGGCATTCAGGACGCTGGCCGGAACTACTTCCTCGTCGACGACCACGCGCGGTTCCCAGAGATGCAGGAGCTGCTTT
Organism: Saccharum hybrid cultivar R570; assembly: GCA_038087645.1. NCBI lineage: Eukaryota > Viridiplantae > Streptophyta > Magnoliopsida > Poales > Poaceae > Saccharum > Saccharum hybrid cultivar. The sequence goes on along the minus strand of JAQSUU010000091.1, from coordinate 5,718,470 downwards.
CAGGTGTGGAGGTGACACCGGCTGAGGAAGTAGCTCCTGTATCTCCGGGTTTGCAGAGTTCCTCGGAGAGAAGAAGCAGGCAATGTGTGAGGGGGGATCGGTGCAGTCGCATCAAGAAGCAGCGGCAGGTAGTTTGTGACAGAACGGTGAGGCCGTGTGTGTATATATATATATATATATATATATATATATATATATATATATATATATATATATATATATATATATATTGTTCGGATAGTTCTCTGGTACTTAGAGCAACCACAATGGTCCATATAAATAGGTCCCACAGCAGAGGTCCTTTGTTAAGTTTGAACCTACAATGTATATGGACTGTCTGTCCATAATGATAGGTCCCACAACCAAATAAAATATCTCACGCCCTCAACTTCCCCTTTCTGTTTCGCGCGAGAGAAGTCTGTCGCCTCTCCGCATCCCCAGCTCCAGCACCGTCTTCTCCGCTGATCTCCTTCATCGTCGTGAATCCGGCCATGGCCTCTCCCTTCCACCTCGGATCTCTAGCTTTCGTTCTCATATCAGGCGACAGCTTACTCAGATCAGACATTTCTTGCAGGGGCACGGACACCTAGGGCGGCGACCTACGGAGCCGCGTGGAGGGCCGATGCGGGGACATGGCAGGCCACCGACTGCCGAAACCCGCGCGAAAGCCGAGCACGGCGACCTCGCGTGCCAGCACGCTGCACGCGCACCAGCAAGGGGAAGGAACGGGATGGGATGCTCCTCATCCTCCGCGTCATCTACAACTAGCCACCCGCTCCCTTTCCAAGCAACAGGGCAATTTTGCCACTCCCAATGCATACAATCAAGACTACCCAACATCCTCGTTGAAAACCCTAGTTTGGTTTTGGATAATTGATGAAACATATGTGTACTAACCATTAGCTCTAAGTGAACTTGAAATAGGTTAGTACACACCAAGGGTGGAGCAAGATGGTGTCCATGGTGATGAAGGTGGACAAAAGATGGAGATCAAGTGCTCCAACTTGAAAAAGAAGAAAGAAAAAAATAAAATGGGCTCAAGGCAAAGGTATAATACCTAATGCCATTTTGCTTTGCCGAATAAGACGCAATAGAGTGTGTGATCGGATTTAGGATAGATAATCATACTATAAAGAGGGAAAATCTTTAATTACAATGGTTATCTAGTGCCACTAAGTGTGAGTCTCGTTGCATATGCATTGCGCTTAGTGACATGGTGAGATGCATGAGAAAGCTCTGAAAAATCCTTTGTGAAAAGGCTAACTTAAGTGCTTAATTTATTTTTTTGGAATATCTTGGTGAAGTTAGCATTTATCAAGGATAGAAAATAAAAGAAGAAGGGGGTTACTAACTAAATTTTCAGTTCAACCCATAAAATATTCCAAGCAAGGTATCTCTATTGGAGCAGCTGCTTCTTTAGCCGAACTGAAATCGATTGGCTGTTGCCTGGAGTAATTTCCATCCCGAGCTAGATATTTCAATTGGAGTGCTGGGTGCATGACTGCATGCATGGCATGTTGTCGTTCATCGCTGGTGCACAGCGCGTGGAGGCCGCTAAGGCCTCCGTCTCTCCTTGTGCTATTTCAAGTGTGAAATGGTGCGCAATTTCCCTAACATTATGGTTTATAATTTGCCCATGATGAAGAGCGACCATGCCCCCATTATGGCACTTCTTGATGCTAGGCGTCGCAATCGTCACAAACCATTCAAGTTTGAGAACTGATGGCTCCTGGAGGATGACTATGAAAATGCAATGAAGCAAAGTTGGAACAGATCCACTCACCGTCCCTTCCACTTAAAAACTTACTATCTTGCCAGAGATCTCCAAAAATGGCGCAAAAGCAAACCTAAGATCTCTAACCACCTCCAAGTCATTGGGCATCAAATCCTTCAATTGCAAATGTGACCTCCCCACCAGCAAAATCCTAGCCTCCAAAAAGATCTAGTGTTTCTACATCATGCCATGCTTGCTAAAGATGAAGCCTATCACAGACAGCGCTACAAAAAGAACTAGTCTGTCTTTGGGGATAGAAATACCAGTTTCTTCCATCAATCCATCATCAAACAAGCCAGGAGAAATACTATCACAGAATCCTAATGGTTCTTTCTCTACTACTCAGGAACAGCTCGCTGAAAGGTCTTTGTTTGGTTTTGGTAATTGAGTGACAACCTTAGGTGGACTAATTGTGTTTATATGAGATACACAGGAAACTAGTCCACAGGTGATGGTGTCATGAAGGAGCTTATTGCATATGAGACATAACATGGAGTCATATGACCAAGGTGGAGAAGATTAAGATGAGACTTGGCTCAATGGACCGGTTGCAAGTGTGAAGGGCAAGTCGGAGGCTTTGAAGCGAGGGACCGCGTGTGACGGTGAAGCTTGAGCAAGACTTAACGCCGATGGACCAACACAACGGTGAAGAGCAAGTGAGTTCAAGATCGATAAACCAATACGGTCACGTGATGATATGAAGTGGATCATATCATTTGGTGATTGGTTGGTGCATATGTTGTATCAACATCGAACGAGATGGAATGGAATGCGCAAGGCAAAGGTATAACCTAGGGTATTTCATTTCATCGGTCAAAGGTTGTGTAGAGAAGCGCATGACTAGGTTTAGGATAGATGGCCGTACTATTAAGAGAGGCAAACTTGTTTGCATATCGGTCATCTAGTGCCACTCGAGTGATCTAACTTTACATCGTTGCTAGAATCGAGTGGCATGGCAAGTTGAGTGCCTAACTCCTTTAAAGAAAATGATTGTGAAAATGCTAACACCCGTGCATAAGGTGGTGATCACTTGTTGATGTTGGCACATTTGTAAAGGAGGTGAAGTTTGAGTGGTAGAGATGGGTTTGGGGCTCTCTCTCGGCAGGATTCAGCGCTTTTGTAGAGGTGAAATGCATATTTTCCACTATGTTAGAGGCGGTGATTTTCTCTAAGTCATTGTGAATAGAAACGGAGGCAAACGGAGGTCACTGGGGTGATCGGACGCTGACCAGACGCGGTCTCATCTTAACCAGACACGTTCGGTCAGTAGCTGCTGCTGCAGAGGCATGTGGGCTAGGGTTTTGCACCGGCACGTCCGGTTACTCGTGGAACCGGCACGTCCGGTCAAGCGCTTAGAGGGTCTACAGATCGCGTGGTCGATCAGATGCGGTGTCACGTCCGGTCACGATCGATCGAACATGTCCGGTCACGAGTGGACCCTTACTGGACTCAAACCGGACGCCAGGTGTAACGCGTCCGGTCAGTTTTGTAGCGCATCCGGTCGGTGCTTTGCAAGCGTAGGTGTTATGCGTGACCTGCGCGTCCGGTCTGTGCAGGTGGCGCGTCCGGTCGATCTCTTGACCGTTGGCGTGCAAGTGACCGTTGGGATCATGCAGACAACGTTGAATGCAAGGCGACACATGGACGGCTGTGAGTAACCGGACGTGGTGCAGCACGTTGGGTCAATTCAACCAGCGCGTCCGGTCGTCCCAAAAGACGCCCAGTGAAGGGGCCAACGGCTTATTCGTTTGTAGTGCTATAAATACTTGTGTTGGTCGGCCTTAGCAGGGGCTTGGCACCCTTGGGACTTAGTGTCCATGCTTTGGGAGTGTTAGGAGAACCTCTAACTCACTTGTGCTTACAAGAGAGCGGATCGATTGTGAGTGAGTGTGATTCTAGTGCATTGCATCGTGAGGATTGCATCGAGTGGCATTAGGTGTTCGAGTTGTAAGCCGGTGATACTTGTTACTCTTGGAGGTTACTGAAACGATCTTGATTTTCCTCGAAGGGAAAATCCATAGATACGATTTATAATGCAGTAGATCACGAGAGCAATCCATCACATTATCAATTATCAGCTGATATCATAGTCATACATCGTAGATTTATAAGTTACAAGACTTTACAACACTGGTTAACACATCTATTACACTATATTCTAGCGGAAACACACGCGTCTTCTTCAGAGTCGTTGTAGCGCATCAGTAGGTGAAGGCTCCTCCTTCACGGGCAATCATCAGAGTTGGCGTAGAATATCAGCGGCGTGGACTTCATCTTCCGAACCAAACTCGAGCGTAGGAACGAGACCACCTAATCCAAGTCCTCATGGTTGTCATAGATTTCGTCCAAACCTGTCCAAAATCTATCAGTACGATTTGTACTGGCCACTGTCTCTCACCCTATGCTTTTGCGTATGCTTTGTGGTAAGTGGAATGCAATGGTAGATCAAAAGGCCTATATATGGCTATAGGTTTCCTATGCAAGTTCATCAATATTTATAATAATAGTTCATCCAGTTTTAATCCATCTCATCCACACGTTCTCCCATCCCATCACACACATCTCACCACACTCTCACACTCTCTAGGCGGCAAGGACGACTCCCGATCGTACCTTGCCTCAATAGCCAAAGCCGGATCCAACACCAAAACCCAGGGGAAAGGTAGAAAGGACTCCTCTCACTAATCAAGTGAAGCGTAGGTCATAGGAATGTCCATATCCGCGGACGCGGCTATACGTATAGATCGATCAACTTTACAGAGCGTGTACACCTGGAAATCCACAAGATCGCCATCCTCGGTGGTGCCCCGCCTAGGTTGATGTCGACTGCCTCCCAACTGGTACGGTACCACCCTACCACTTAGCCCTGGGCCACCTCGGCGTCCACCGAAACGCTGAGACTGTGAGACGTAGTACTGGGCCCCTAAGGTCACTACGCTGTCTTAGGAGGGTGGGGCCCCCATGCCCGTACCTCCCTACACTATCACCTTTCAACCTAGTAGTAGTGGCACCACCCTAGTTAGTCGGGTAATCGTCTCCCGCCCATCGGGAGCGAGTGGTGTGCACGAAGGGTCCTATGATTCCGGTTCTCAAGACATACCAGTCCTTAAGGGGACCGAACAGGATATCTTCTCAAGGGGATAACCAACACCCCGTGCCTCGACGGCACCTCCACCAGGGATAACCAACACCCCGTCTACTCTCACATGCACCCGTCACAGGTACCTCTCACGAGGGATGCCCAGGTCGCACCCCTCTGGCATGACTTGCCCCAAAGACTCATCGCAGGATCCTGTCCGATCGACTCAACCCTCACCACACACCCAAGACGCACGCCAAGATCTCCCAAGTTCATTATCTAGTTTTACCAAGTTATCGGCACCACGTGCCTTATCCACTCACGTTATCCCTTCACCAAGCATCACATCATAGAAATAATGCGTAGTGAAAGTAAAGCAGTAAGTAGAATGCAAGCGTCTAGCCTAACAGCGGGTGTGCAAGGGAATAGGTTGCGACAAGATAATGGCTTACAAGCAGTCTACCATGCAACCTATCACAGTTCAATTGCAAGGAAGTAAAGCACTAGCATCTATATGTAGCATGTCTAATAGGTTCTACGAGGTTGGGTGGGACGTGGAACACCTGTTAAATGTCGTATCCGAGATCCTCGGTGCACTTGTAGTCGTACTCCTCCATGGTCCTTCATCCGCATGTCCTTTCTCCAACGGGTTCTGATCTGTTCAATGCTATCCTCGACGCAATTACCTCGATACAGCGACAAGCAAAAGAGCAATCAGACCACTAAACCTAGAAAGACTGCGAAAAGTGAGGCAACAAGGCACAAAAAGAACAACTACACCGAAAGAATGCAAAAGGAAGAACGACTTTAGCCTTCTCGGCGGATGTCCGATCCCTGGGCCAAAGAACAAGAGTGGTGATTTGCTAAGTACAAGCTTAAGCCTTAGCCTAGCCAGTACTTCCCGGGTCGATCGTGTCGACCTGTATGGCTTAAATAGAAATGGCATAGGCCTTAGCTCATCCTAAGCAAACACCACGGCTCGTGACTTCCGATCCGAGCGTCATGGAGGCTGACAAGAATCGAAAGGCTACAAGCAAGAGAAGTCTCATTCTCTCTTAATCCGAACGCCATTATAACTTGACGAGAACCAAGAGAGGATGGAACAGGGGAGAAGAGAAGAGAGGTGGTCTACCTCTTCCAATACACACGCCATGGCAAGAGATGGGGCATCGGAGGAAGCGACACACACAACAGAACACAAGTGCCCAAACAACTTGTAGGGTACCATGACCTAGGTGCACTAAATGCACTGAGACATCTCTAGGGTTCGAAACGGTGCGGTTGTCACCGTGAGAACCAAAGAATTGCTATGGTATAGAAGGTACAAGCATACAAGGGCTCGAGCACAGAAAAGCCAAAAGGAGGAAGGAGACACGGGATTCACCTTCCTTTGATCCACTCGCCATAGAAACGACGGGAATCAACGAATGGAATCAAGAAAGCGACAAACGCCGAACAAGCGAAGAGCTCATCCCACATTTCACTGGATCGATGGGGTTGAGAACAAAAGAGGAGAGAAGAAACAATGGAATCTGCACCCTTTCATCCAACTCGTCATGGGACGGCGAAGGTTGGAAAAAGAGAGGCACGATTCCCCAATCCAAACCCACTAGTAGGGCACCATGACCATGCAACTAAATGGCACAAGGCTATTCTTACAGCTCATAGCAATGCGGTTGTCACCGCTAGATCCGGAGAAATGCTATGGTCCAAGTGGCACAAGCATACAAGATGGTTTGGACAAGAACGAGAAAAAGAGAGGTAAAAGCCCGATGGTCATGGCGAGGCGACTCGCGACCATGAGCTTTACCCAAACGAGTCGGCCTCCAACAGTCTTACAATGGTCACCTCCTAATCCTTATCCTACTAGGGTAGGTCATAGAGGACTCAGTGGTGTGGATGATAACCGCATCAGTATCGATATCGAGTCCCAAATGACCACATCCTAGGGACCAAGATAGGATCTAACGATCGTATTCTGACAGGGTCAACCAAAGCATGAGAGATAAGACATGCTCGGCGTTACGGCCATGGCGAGGTGAGCCCATGATCGTAACGTTCGAACACTCGTTCTCTCGACCGGCTCGAAGGCACGGTCCACAAGCAACAACAACACAAACACTCACAAGGAACCACCACATACACACGACAACCGACTCACGAACGACTTGGAGTAGCACATATCCATAGCAAGATAGATAAGGATAAGTAGACCGGCGACAAAGGCACGACACAGGCATAGAATAAACAGAGATATCATGTAGATGGACAAGAATACATGATCAATAAAGATAGGTCATGTAGTAAGTATGAATGATGATTTATAGATATATATGATCAAGTATGGAATGTCAATTATGAAATGAAAAGCAATGGCTTGCCTACGTCGAGATTGGCGTCGACTAGGTTCAAAGGGTTGACCTTGACAGTGAAGGGCCACTGCGGGCTGGACACGGCCGAGAAAATCGATGAGGGCTGGCAGCGTTGCAACTGCCCTGCAAGGCGAAAATCATGGCACGAAGGTCGGACACTAATAGTGCACATAGGCGGAGTCCGCAGCGGCATCATGCCCTCCAGCATCGATGGTCATGGGGGGTCTTGTGCTGCAATAGTGAGACAGACACAGCACGAAGGCTGATTTCAGCGAGCAGTGATAGCAGGAAGGAGAAAAGAAGGGGACTTAGGCGCTGGTGGCTCACCGATGGCAAGAAGATGCTTCGGCGAGGAGCTGGGTGCTGCTGCCCCGTACCGAGGCGGTGGAGGCATCAAGGAGGCGGTTGGGCGCTGCGGTGGCAGTGCTGCTCGTCGATGCCCAAGGCTCCACGAGGAGGAGGCAGTGAAGGCGCTGGGCTCGATGGCGAGGAGGGCTCAGCGTCTGTGGTGGCCGGGGACGGTAGGCACGTCCGCGAGGTAGGGCAGGGAGGCGATGGTGGAGCTCGCGATGTCATGGGCTCGGCTCCCGGGTGTGCTCACGTGGCGAGGAAGACACAGAGGCTCACCTACAGAAGGGGCTTGACGAGGATGGAGGCGAGCAGAGTGATTGCGGTGGAGTGAAGGAGAGCCGGGAGGTCATGGCGCAGCGGTGCTCGGTGGCGAGGCCGACGGCCGCGAGCTGCTTAACACAGGGCCGAGGTGCAAGGCGTCGGCATCGCGAGCAAGGGAGGGAAAAGGAGCAGAGGAGCGACGGGTTTGGTGGGCTGTGGAGGCACGGCTTCACTGGTGGTGCGACTGCACCGGTGGCATGGCACGGTGAGATCGTCGATGACGGGGCCATGGTGGAGTGGCGAGGAGTAGCAAGGAGGCGCGGATGGAGAAAGGAGGAAAAAGTGGCGGCGGCTTCGGGAAGGTTCCGAGGAAAGCAGCGACTGCGGCACCCTTTTATACCACGAAGGCTGGGGTTGGGGCTCCCTGCGTCCTATAGTGAACGGTGATGATCCTTGGGATGCGAGCCGAGGGCACGTGGCGGCCATCTCATGGATGAGCGGCGGGGAGCGGGGCTGGCGCATCGCGGTGGCAGCGCGAGGCGGAAGGGCGCGGGAGATGGGGCGCATGAGGCGCGGTAGTGCGTGTCGCCCAGGACGCTGGGGCGCGGCCTAGGGTTGGGCGCGCGGCTGGCCTCGCTGGCGGGCCTGCGGGGGCCGTCCACTCGGGCCTGCAGGGGCCACGCGGTGGGCTAGGCTGGGCGAAGCAGTGCGGGGCAGGCCGAGGGAGACGTGAGCTGGGCTACGCGCGCACAGGCCAGAGGAAGGGAGGCGCGAGGCAGGCCGGCCTGTTGGTCGAGCTAGGCCTGCTCGGGGAATGGGAGGGGGAAAAGGGAGGTGCTGGGTTGGGCCGGCGGGTGAGGAAAAAGGGAGAGAGGGGGAGGAGAGTTAGGCTGGATGTTGGAAAAAGGAAAAAAAGAATTTTTCCTTTTATGAGTTATAAACTTATGAATTTGAAAAGAGATTCTAAAGGGATTATTAAAAGGAGTTTTTGGAGACGAATCCGAAGGAGGATATTTTGAGCAGAGAATTTCACAAGAGTTCAGAGATGTTTTGGATGGAATTGAGAGGTAGATTTTCAAATGGAATTTAGAGAGATTTAAATGGGACTTGAGATGGTCTAGAAGGAAGATTGGAGAGGTGGAACTTTACAGGAACTTTGAAACGGGTCCAACCCGTATTTGAGATGCATTCAACGGAAGAACTCAACGGAAATTGAGAACTCAAAAGGGGTGTCTTGAAGGAATTTAAAAAGGGAAATGGGGATAAATCCAGAGAGGGGTTTCGAGGAGGGTTGTATACGAAGATAAAAGGAGGGAACTTGCTATGGATTTGTTTACTCCAACACAAAACCCTAAACCAACCAAAGAACTCCGACACGCTCCTGCAAACAATTCTATATGTATGCAATGCTTTGTAGCGGGTTAGTCTCGGGTTAAACCTAGAAGCTACATGCTTCACACAATTACAGGAAAAATTTTAAAAAGTTCACCTTTTTGGTTGTCCGAAAACCCGGGATGTTACAGTTACCACCTCCTAGACGACTTGGTGGCTTGTGGCTCCGTCGAAGCTCGCAAGAAGATTGTGTGAGGCTTCGGAGAAGCTTTGTGAGGGGGATTATGCTCACCCTGCGGGGATCGCGAAGAGCAACTCTAGTAGAGCGTGTTATTGAGCTACCACACTTGATGGTGGGTTCTTGCGGCACTCTTTGGGAGAGCTTAGTTGTGGATATAGATTAGTCACCGAACCACGAAGTATTGGTCGACACAACGGGACGTAGCTTGGTGGCAACCAAGTGAACCTCGAGAGAAAATCACTGTGTCAACATTGTCTACTCTTCTCGGTGGTTTGCCTTCATGAAACACAAGCTTGTATTTACTTTCATATATATCTTGCTTGTGTTGTTGCACTTGTATCTAGTTGTGCTTGTGTAGCTAGCTAGATATCTTCTTGCTTGTGTAGCTAGAAGTATTCCCTTTACGTGGTTAATTTGGTTTGTGTAACCTTGTTAGTCACATTGCTTAGTTTGTGTAGCTAAGTAATTTGTGCTCTCTAATTTGGCATTGATTGCCTTGTTAGTGAGCATTGCTAGTGAGCCTAGGAGCTTTGTGCTTTTGCTTACTAGAATTGTGTAGGAGCTCCCCAGTGCTTGAAGTACTAGTTGCATAGGTTTGTGTGACCTTGCAAACTAGAGTTGTTTAGGTGGGCTCTTGCTAGGAAGGCACCTTATTTGCTTGATTAGGATCTTTTGTAAGGTGCTAGAGTCATAGATAGAGGGGTGTAGTCTTGGCTAGACCGATAGATTTAATTCCGCACTTGTTTCGGTTAGCCAATGTAATTAAGTTTTAGAAAGGACTATTCACCCCCCATCTAGTCTGCCATCTCGACCCTTCACTCACCCACATGACCAACAATTACTTTATTAATATCTTTACATCTCAGAATCCTAGTGATGCAGGTACTAAAATTCAGGAATGGATGCATGAATCTGAACCCAACCATGCTGAAATGGAAGACTTTTTCACAAACTCTATCCCTGATATGCAAGAGATTTTCAACATAGCGAAGAATATGAAGCAATGCTGCCCCAACACCAGATGGACTAAATGCTTATTTCTGCAAATCTTTGTGGGATTGGATAGGTATGGATGTTCTAAATCTAGTTACCTCTTTTTACCACTCTGGTTCTCTTCTTCCTGAGATAAACAACACTCACATTACTCTTATCCCTAAGGTAAATGCTCCAATCACTCCCAAGGATTATAGGCCTATTAGTCTTTGCAATGTTGCCTACAAGATCATTGCTAAATCTTTAGTTGATAGAATAAAAAAACATCTCCCCTCATATTATTCACCCTTCCCAAACTGCTTTTATTCAAGGGAGACACGTTGCTTCTAACATCATAATTGCTCAGGAGATCATACATAGTTTCAATCTTAAAACCTGGAATCAAAAAGCCTTTTTCCTTAAACTTGATCTGGCTAAAGCCTTTGGTAGGATAGAATGGCATTTTATTGTTAGGGCTCTCAAAAGGCAAGGGTTTCATGATCATTTCATTGATTTAATTTACAAATACATTTCTACCACTAATCTCTCTGTTATCATTAATGGTGAACCCACTCCTTCCTTTTATCCTCAGCGTGGTGTTAGACAGGGTTGCCTCTTTCTCCTTACCTTTTTATTATTGCTGTAAATGAACTCTCAATTTGTTTGTAGCACCACTCCAGCAACCATAGTATTCAAGGTATTACTCTTGGCCCTGACTGTCCTCGCATTCACTCGCTTTTATTTGTTGATGATTTGATTATCTGTGGTCAAGCTACTTATGATGAAGCTATAAATAAATTCCATTCTCCAATCCTTTTGCAGAGCCTCCGGTCAAACTCCCAATCTATCTAAATCTTCCATCATGTTTAGCAAATGCGTTGATAATCATATCAAGCTGGTAGTCAAAAATACTTTCCCTATTGTTGATCATGCCCCTAATACTATCTACCTTGGTCACCCCCTCATTTTCAACCACGGTGGCAGAGCCAAAGCTTATGAGTTCATTTTAACAAATTCAGGGCCAAGCTGACCACCATCAAGGCCAATAAGCTTAACCATGTGGGCAGTCCTACTTACATCAACTTTGTGCTTGCTTTTATCCCTGTCTACTATATGTCCACTATTTTATTCTCCAAAACCTTCATCTCTAAGATTACTACTATTATCAGGAATTTTTGGTGGGCTGGGGTTCAAGAGGACAACTCCACCTCCTCCTTCCACTTCAGATCTTGGACTGACATTTGTAGGCCCAAAAAAAATGGGAGGATTAGACGTGAGATTTATTTACTGTCGACCATAGTCTCATTTTACACGCTGCCTGGAATATTGCCACTGGTAAGAATCCTTTTCTCACTGCAATTCTCAAAGCTAAATATTTTCATAACACCGGTTTTTGGCTTGCTTGGAATAACTCCACAAAATCTGCATTTTGGTCATCTATGATCAAATCAAGGATATATTGATTGATAATTGTATAGTTCAAATTCACAAAGGTGATTCCAGTATTTGGTCAACTCCTTGGTGCTCAATTTAGAAAGAAGTACACAGCCATATAAATCTACCAATTTCAGTTCCCAGCTTACCACAAAAAAATTCTGACCTGTGGTCCCCCGATACTCATGGTTGGAACACTGATTTTATAGCACAAATCTTTTATCAGCAAGCTACCACAGCTATTTGCCGCACCCTTGCTGTCCCCTCCGATAGCATGGATGTCATCAAATGGTGACCCTCTATGAAAGGAGTTTGCTCATCCAAAGAAGCTTTCAGGCTTCTCAACTCTCAAATGTAGGTACATCGGCCTAATCAAGGCTCAAGAAGCGTTGACAGCCGAGCGATGGACATTTTGAGGAAAATGTGGACCCACAAGTCCTTCCTTCGAATATAAAAGCTTTTGTTTGGAGACTTATCAGAAGAGCAACTGCCACTAGAGCTCAAGCTGAGAATCTTTCTACCAAGATAAGCAAATATTGCGCCTCATGCAACTTGTGAAAATGATTCACATTTGTTTTTTCATTGCAGTTTTGCAAAGGCAGTGTGGTTCTCATTAGAAAACCCCCTACGCACTTCTTTGCTCCCTTTTGAACAGGATGGAGTTCAGGAGATTCTTTCCACTATTATAAGAGATAACATCTCGGATGCAGATTTCCAAAGAATTATGTTCACTCTCTGGTACATGTGGAAAGGGAGAAATGACACTATCTTCTAAAGGGAAAAAATGGTCTGTTTTGCAGGTTCATCATGCGGTGGAGGCCAACATAAACACCACAACTGTATGTTTACAAACAGACGGTTCATAAGGAGATAAGTAGAGATCTCACAACATCCACAGCTCCCAGCCCCGACGACAAACTACGATTTCTCTTGCAGGTCCACAAACAAATGGAGATGATCAACATCAACTCCAACCCCATCTCCAAAACATGCAGGTTTGCCCAGCATTCAAAAATTTTGTAGCTTCCCTAGCCTGCTACCTGGAGCAAGATGCTACTCTGATGCTTCTTTAACCCCTGATAGCACAAGTTTTAGTGCAAGGAAAGCAGGACTAGGAATCTTTATCTGAGATCCTAACCAACAGATTAAACTATATATCAAAGCCCAAATCGATCAAGTTACCTCAGTCCTCATGGTAGAAGTTGCTGCATTCGCGCTAGCTGCTTGGATCACCTCCGTGCTCCACATCAGAAACTCCTCTTTCCTCACCGACAACCAGCTCCTAGTGAACTATTTTAATGGATCTTATTTGAGCTTGCCTCCTTGCTAGGACATCAAACCATTTACCCAAAGATTCCTCAATGCAGTTGCAAGCTCAAACAACAAAGTACTCAAGATTAACAGAAGTTTCAACACTATAGCTCACCTATTAGCTACTCGAGATTTTAGACATTCAGAGCTTCAATGTAATCAGGGGAATTTCTCTTGTAACAATGCAAATCATGTAAACAGCTGCCCTCTGCGTATGGCACTGCAGTATGTACTATGGGATCCTTACTCCCTTATTGCAGCTAGTTGTTGCTAATAATAAAGTTGCTTGTTGTAAAAAAAAGTCGGTGCTTGCATGCGAGTGGGTAAGGGGAGTGTGACCCGGTGGTGTGCTAGTGTTGTGCCTCTGCCCGTGCAGCTGCATGCAGGAAAAGAAAGCGCGTGGGGCCCCATCGCTTTGTGCATTGTCGACCACTCAGAGGAGATAGGCAAGGAGCGCATGCAGCGGCTGTAGCTTGTGTGTCTCCTTCTCGTGTATCTGTTTGTGTCTCCACACACTAAGAGACCATTTGCTCCCTTAATTTTTTTTCACAAACACTCCCACATGGTGATTATAAAAAAGTGCAAGATAATTAGATGGACATAAACCAACAGGATGACAGATACAACTGATGGATAGATGACTGTGTGGTTGTAAAAAAATGAGGACCCACGACCCAGTCAGGTGCTAGAGTATGGAGACACAGACGAAGACACGAGAAGAAGACACAGAAGTTGCAGCCTTAGGAGAGAGGCAGCGCTGGGGACCGTAGGAAGAGCTGGTGTTGCTGCATGCGTTGACCGACAGAGAGGGAGCGCTAGGAGGATAAGGCGCTATCGACCTCGGATTGGCCGAGAGATTTCTTGCACATGGACGTCGTTCGCCTACCGTTGTTACGCGTCCTTTTTCCATTCGCTCACTCAACCTTGTCCCCTTGTTGGTTGCTTGAGTTTGGAGCCGTTGGGGAACGGTGCTATTGCCGTGATGGGCCATGGTGGCCAGGCCTGGTGCAGTGGGAGGCTGGCTGGCTGCTAGGGTATTTCCCCACTCCCCCTCCTTCCCTCTCACTCACTCCTATTCTGGCTCTTCTTCATTATCTTAGAAGAAGAAAGCTCTCCTCTCCCCTCTCCCCTCCCAAAGCTTTGAGCTGACCCTTGATGAGAGATTGAGGTTCCAAAGTGTTGATCTTGTGAGTTTGAAGAGCATCTCCTCCCTCTCCTCTCCTTCTCCAAGCCTGGCGCTCATTCTTGAGAGGATTTGGGGGAAACCCTAGTGTGTGCATTTGAGGTTGCATATTTGGCGGCACTAGGTGATAATTGTGATTGTTGATTTCTTGTTACTTTCGGTGATTGCCGTCACCTAGATAGTTGGTTATTTGTTGATTGGTGAGGAGATTTGGTGATTGTGTCTACCTCCAATCAAAGTGCTTGTGAAGGGTTCTTGGACTTATTCCCCAGCGGAGCGCTAAAAGCCACTCTAGTAAATTACTCATGTCATTTAGTACCCTCACTTGTTTATGAGTTCTTGTGGCGCCCATTTGTTGGGCTAGGTTTGTGAAACACATATTAGCCACTGAACTACCAAGTGAACCGACCGATGCAACGAGGACTAGTGTGCTGGCAATCACGTGAATCTTAGGAGAAAATCATTGTGTCATCTTGTCTCCCTTGGATATTCATTTGGTATTCATATGTGAATTATATCTCTTGCCCGACATTGGTATATCACTCCTATCACTCTTTGTATTTACATTCATTCTTATACGTGTGTAGTGGTAGCTCTAGTTGTAGCTAGTTGTAATTAGTTGTTTGTCTTGTTCTAGCTAGCTCACTAGAGTATAGAAGTAGTGACATAGCCATTGTGTGTCGTAGAGACTATAATTGACTAAAATTGTTGGATAGGTAGCTTGCAACACAATCACTAGAGCTAGGCAAAACTTGCTATCACCATTTGTTATACTAACCAAGTTGCTCTAATGCTTTGTAGAATTTTTAATTAGGCTATTCACCCCCTTTATCCATTTAAGACCTTTCACTCCTCCGTCTCTTCTCTCGAAGGAACTCGGCAAGAATCCGAAGAGCCAAGTCAACGCCCTCATTCCACAACAGCATCTCGGAGACCTCGACCGGTGTCACCTCCAAGGCCGAGAGCAGCTCATGTATATCCTGGAACATCTTGTGGTCATCAACGAGGAAGTAGTTTCTGGCCAGAGTTTTGAATGCCTCCCAGCCACAGTAGCCCATGTAGACGTGCATGTCCATGTGGCCCCATCGCAGCAGTGCCGAGTGAAGATGATGATGGTTCATCGCGGCATGTGGACCATAGCCTGTCGATGAAGTTGAGTGATGCCCATCGGCTTCATGGGAGCGACTCCCGGCTAGGCCCAGTTTTGTCTGAGGAATCCGATGTGTAGTCGGGGTCCATGTCCCGGTACTCAGCTTGCCCCGGTGCCTTCACGGCTTTCGTTGACGCGGCAGCGTCATCGAAGCAGTAGTCGATGTCCTCGATGACGAGCATCGACTTGTTGGGCATGTGGATGAGCAGCTTCTGCAGTGTCGAGTTGAGGCGCACCTTAGAGAGGTCAAGGTCGCAGAGGTTGAAGCAGAGGTAGTTGGCTATGGTGGCGACGAGGCTAGACTTACCGATGCTGGGCGAGCCGTAGATCAGGTACTTGCTCTTCCACGCCTTGCCGATGCGGCGGTAGTAGTCCCTACATTGAGGAACCTGTCGAGGTCATTGACGATGGACTACTTGAGCGCCGGGTCCATGGCGAGCGTGTTGAATGTGGCCGAATGGTGGTTGTTGATGCCGTGCCACGAGCAGCCCTCATTCATGAAGAGCGCATGGTCCCGTAGTTACAGTACAGCTGCTCTGTCGTGGACATGACGAAGGGAACGTACTGCTCTAGCGCCATCTCGGTGTGCTCGGCGTCGAAGCTAAGCTCTAGGGACTCACGCGGGTTGTCGCCGTTGCCCTTGCCCTTCTTCTTGTCATCGCCGCCGGTCTCGACACACGTCTAGGTGAACTCGATGCTACCGAAGACGTTGACGGCGGAGCCCCCGGGCTCCATGCACAGCAGCGTGTTCCACCTGCCACTGTCGTCGGGATCCTTGGTGCAGGAGCGCGTGAGGCAGAGATGGCGCATGGCGCGCAGGTCGATCCGGGTGGCCAGATACGTGCGCGCTGCGTCGAAGAGGTGGTTCTCGCTATAGCCCGCGTCGAACTGGTGGCGGATAACGATAGTGTGGCGCTCCTTCTCGTCGCGGCCGAATCGGGAGCGGTGCGGCTGCCGCGCACCATCGAGTCACGGCGCGTCGCTCATCCGGTAGCAGCTCCCATGCCATGCTCCACGCCATCACGATGTATGCCGCGGCCAAGGCCGCCGTGGCCAGCGTCGTCTTATACGCGTCGAGCACCCTCCTCCCACCGCTCTACGAGGGGAACAATGACACAGCGTGCGACAACCGAAGAGGTCAGAGGCAGGTGATCCATGGCTATCTCTAAAGTCGGTGTGCTTCTCCTCTATAGTGGAGGCCGGGCACAAGCAGTGCGCTAGTGATGAGATCATAGAGGGTGCCGTGTGTACCTCTCACTCTTTGACAGGTGGCTGTTCTTGTTGACGCCATATTGGTCAGAGAGGACGGTGCCCTGCTCGGGCTGGACCAGCCCGGGCTCCACCTGCTGTCTGCGGGAGGGGCCAACCGGAGCCGTGAATGCCTCACTGCGGGATGGGCCAACCGTGTCGGGAGGTGCTGGTCGCGTCAGGATGCCTGTAGGAGATGCCGCCTACTACCAAGCCACGCTGGCCACTCTCACTGGAGGTGGCGGCTGCGCTGGCCTGGCCGCAGCCGCGACCGCCTGGTGTCATGAGGCGGTGAGGGGCTCGCCGCGCTGGACCATGCCTGGCCACGCGCACTCCACGAGTCGAGCGGCTGGATCAGGTGGATCCGGCGGTCAGCGGAGGCCTGTGGCTGGCGGCAGCGGCGGTGCCCTCCCCTATTCGCTCGAGCGTTCGGTCGGTCTGGGTCAGGAGTCGCTCGGTCTCGTTCAGTCAGATGCAAAACAGGCACAAAGTGATGAGTACAGGCCCGATCTTCCGAGAGGTAGCCGGTAAGTTCGATTTGTGGAGATCTCGACGTTGGCGATCCGGCTTCAAATCAGACACAATTCGAACCCTGCAACCGTTACACCACTACTCCGTTGGTTATTAACCAAGCACAACTTGATTGATCTCGCCAAGAAGGCTTTTCCTGTAAGCGAATCGAAGAACACAAGCAAGAAGGTAAAACACGCAATCTGAAATTGCAAATATAAATGACGCGAATATCAATAGAGGGTTTGAGAACTCAGTTTCAAAGGACTAATCGACACAGTGGAGGAGATCAAGAACAGGGGTCTTGTATCACTGTAAAAGAATTTATCACCACAGTTACAATGAACGATTCAGTTTCTCGATGGAAAACTAAACTCTAAACAAAACCCAATTGTCTAGCAGTGGCGGCGGCTGTGTTTAAGTCTAAGACTCGACCTAGGGTTGGGGACGACCAGGGGTTGGGCGCCCACAACTTGGGCTTAAGGCCCGACACGACACATGGCCAAGTTGGCCTAAATAGGTGACGCAGTACCTTGCCGTGGGCACACAGAATGATCCACGGACCTTCTGGAGCTGGGACCAGATCCAAAACGACGGCGTCGTCGTCCCCTTTCCAACGCATCTAAGAACGCCCTGTTTTGATGTCGTATGAGAAAGTTATGACCAAAACAGTGACGACATGTCTGCTGAATCCGAAAGCGACGTTGCAGCTGAGTTGGGGACGAATTACAACTTGGGAAAGACCATGACGTCGGTGTGTTCAGCGTGGCGATGTACTCATCATCCTCCCCTTCTTGAATTAGAGTCGTCCTCGACTCCATCTTGGCGATGTTCTCATCACAAAGGCAAAAGGGTAATTTAGACATTTCGCGTATCTATAAGTGGGGAACCTAACAGGATTGACGAAAGGCCATAAAAGCAATGAAATTTCTTTTCAGGGCCTATAGGCAAGTTTTTTAAAAAAAGTACTCCCTCCGTCCATAAAAACATGCAATTCTCGCTTTTCGAGAAGTCAAACAGTTTGAACTTTGACTAAATTTATATAAAAAAATACTAATATTTATAATACAAAATAAGTATCATTAGATTAGTTATAGAATATATTTTTTTAATAAATATATTTGGAGACATAAATGTTAATACTATTTACTATAAACTTGGTCAAACTTGAGTCAGTTTGACTGGCACGCTTCCCATAATTGCTTGTTTTGTTGGACGGAGGGAGTAGCACACAAGAAAGAGCCATTTTTTTAGGGCCACGCTGCTGAAAAGCTCTTGATTTCTATCAGCCTCTCCCAAACTTCCGAAAAGCCGTAACGTAAAACCCGCCCTCTCTGAAGTCTGACCTGACCTTACTGCCGGAGAACACCCTGACTGCGATGGCGGCGGCGGCGGCGGCGGAAGCTCCGAGCGCATCGGCCTCTTCCGCGGAGAACAGGCTCCTGCAGTCCCTCGCAGACCGCGGGTGGCGCTTCCGTGACCCCACCGACGAGGCCATCCAGGCCCTGCTCCTCGCTTCCCCCACTCCGTCGCCGGAGGCCGTGGAGTCCGAGCTCGTCGACATGGACTTGAGGTTGTTCGGCGTCAAGTACCTTCCCGACCGGGCCACCACCGCCGCCACGTCGAAGCGGCTTTCATACCTCCACGGCCCCGTCGTCTTGCAGGTACGGTAAATAAAAATTCTAAAATCACAATGTCCCAAGGTTCTGCACCAGCTAATATTTGTGTCCGAAACCGAGGAAATGCTTTACTTATTATATAGGGTATTATTCAACTTGTGGATCGATTTGGGTGGACATTGCATTTGTGATCTACAGGTACTACGGGCAGTGATGGTACTAATACTAGCCGATAAGAGGGGAAAAGAGCATTGTCAATGCAGTTCTCTGAACCGAACTTATATGAAACCTAACTGTATGTTTTAGACGATGGAACAGATGATGATCGTGTCTGTTCTGCACTCGGTGGATCGAACGTGCATTCTAATGCTACTATTGAAGACAATCCCTCTTTTTTTGTCTGGGATGTGTTTGGTTGTTTTAATCCTGTACTTATCTTTACTGTTTCTATAAACTGTTGTTTTGATACAGGTAGTCTCTGTAAGGGATATATATCGCAGCATCATTGATGCCTCCTTTAAGAACCCCCAGCAGTGTCGTCTTCTGCGCTTTGGTCTGACTGACGGGATATGTGAAGTGGTAGCCATAGAGTTTTCTCCTATCCCATTCATCACTGAAGAGATAGCTCCAGGTACCAAGGTCAGTTAATCTGCTTCTGCTTCTAATTCTTGTTGTAGAGAGTCGCATTTTCTGCACATTCAGTGTAGGTATTGTCCATGACTTCTGGTTCAGTTCTGAGTATCAATGACATTGGAGCTAGAAACCACCGAGCATGTTGGAAATAAGTGAATATTACTGTTCAGGTAGCTCTTTGTGTGACACTATTCCAACCATCAGCATGAAACCAAACTTTGAAAAAGATAAGTAGGCAAACTAATATTTCTATATAAGGATAGTGTAAAGAAACCTATATGTGACGATGTATATGGTGATGTGGCATTAAGTTGGGGTTGGGAGATAGCATTTTCTGTTCCCATTGGTTGTCTGCCACTCTTCCCATTGTCTATCTGAATTTCCTTACACTTCTTTTTTAATAAATATGAAGGTCTAATTTTGATTAAAATGATACATTATGGTTCTCTGTGATTTACACTTGCTCAAATATACAGTAGTTGAACTTTCTATAGTTTATTAAATATTAGCATTGACATGCATGTTTCCTATTTCCTTGTCCCTGTATAGATTCGCCTTGAGAATAAGATTCCAATCAATAATGGCATATTGTGCTTAAGCGCGAAAAATGTGAGTGTCATCGGGGGGACTGTCCAATCATTGTATGAAGAATGGCAGATGAACCAGAGGTACTCCGGCTTATCTCGTCCATCCTTGAGGTTGTCTCAAAGTGATGATGGAGTTGGGCCTCCACCATTTGAGAAGTTAGACATTGAGGCACGTCCCTGCAGGGCAACCAAAGTTCAAGCATATCCTGGTAACCATCCTCTCTTGTTTGTTGTTTCCACTCATGCTGTTGACTAAAGAGCTGTGGAAGTATGAGTTTCTTACCTTAAGTAAAATACTGCAAGAACAAAGCCTTTTAGTCTCAACTCCCAAGCAATTTGGGGTACGCCATAGGCTACAGATGAAAGCCAACATGAGGCACCAGCAAAAACGAAAAACTTCTGTAAAAACATCATTCAGTAAAATACAGTATCAGAAGTCAACAGAAATTTGCATTTGGTTCAGGCGGTGAAATCCGCATGGATGGCACTTCAGGATTATTTCCTCATGAAAAGGTGTTATAATGTATAGTGTTATACTCCTCGCTAGAAATATATTAATTTTGTTAAGATTTAATAGGAAATCACTGTTAAGTCCTGTAAATCTGAACAAGCACCATTAAGCAGATAACGGACCGGTTCCTTGTCATTTTTGACAAACATGGAGCTCTGCATCTCTTTAGTTGGAAATCTGGTCCTTAGGTTTCTCACATGCTTGCAACATATGCACTTGTTCTGCATACCTACATTATTCTCATCTGTTACGCGCTATTATTGCGTGCTTGCAAAACTTTTAGACTTTGGTGATTTCTTCATAACTTGCGGTCTGTCTTCCTTTCATAAAGCTAGGAAGTTGGCAGTTACTAGTGACCATGCCCCAATTAATTCTGGTGGCAAACCAATGAATGAGGATTCGAACGATGTGAACAAAGACACTATTGAAAGCAAGGCTGAATCTAAGGAAATTACTCAAGATAGCAGACCAAAAGAAGGTCAGACTCCAGAACCTTATCTTTGATATCAATTCAATCATCATTGTCAGGGGGCAGTTGGAACTAAGACTTATTTCCTTGCAATGTGCAGTCAGTGAAGCTGTTCCTGTCCAAAACCAAGCTGCTGCACAGAAGCTACTGCAGAAAATGTCACAGGCTATGCCTGAAGACAGGCGTGGTCGGGGTCATAGATTCAAGGGCAAAGGTAAGGAAGAAGATGCTCAGGTTTTTACCCTTGATGAATGGGAGAAGAGGAAAGCCATTGGTTCGAAGCCTGCTGCAGAAAGCTATGTGCATGACACTAGCCGAGATGAGGAGTTGGCAAGGCAACTGCAGGAACAACTAGATCTAGAAGACATGCATGTTAGTCCGATTCTCTGTTGCAATGATGCATCCCTTTCCAGATTTTTTGCAACACCAGTGTGGAATGTTGATTTCAGTATCAATATGATGTTTTTCAGGGTGGGGCAGATGTTTTCAGTGGCGGGGCGGAGAGTTCAGATGCTGAACGTTTACGGATGAGCATGTTCAGCTTCAGTGGCCCTGATGAAGCAGGTGGTGGTAGAAGAGATTTTCGAGGCCGGGGCCGGGGCAGGGGAAGGGGCCGAGGACGAGGAAGGGGCAGAGGAAGGTTTTAGTCCAGCGATGCAGTTGTAGTTTTATAGGTTTGTTGTGTGTTCAGTGTAGTCCACTGGTTGTAGGGGTAAAAGTGGTACGATGATGACCTTCTCAAATCATGCGCTCATTTTCACTAGCCTAAGCCTAATGGATAAGGCTGATGCTAGTTAGATTAAGGAACAATTTGTAGACTTCCTGGTTTTTTCTGTTCTATTCTTAGATGCAGGAGTACATCGTACATGGTTTGGACAAACGAATTGAAGTCTGAAATTTACATGACTTCTATCTTCTGTTTACTTGTGCTGTTCATCCATTTGAAAATGTTGCTGTATATTGTATACAATATTTTGTTGCCTCTTATTAATTCTGAGATTTTGTTGGTAAAAATGCAAGTCAATGCATTGTGGGCCCAGCTGTTACAGGAAGATGGATAGGAATGACAATGTGTGCTGAATAAAAAGCAAGGTGTGCCTTGCGGAAGTTGCCAGGCATAACGAGTTAACGACTTTTTAGGGGGGCGTTCGGTAGCGTCACGGCCCACGCGAGAAACCGAGTAGCGCTACCAAACGGAGATTTCGCAGCCGCCATCTCCCGGTTCCGCGCCCCGCCGTTCTCGGTCGCTCGCCGCTCCCCGCTGCTCTTCCCAGCCCGCAGCCGTCGGTCCCCGCGACGCCCCTCTCCACTGCCTGTCCTGCTGCTCCACGCCGCGGACAGACCACCTCGTGTCTTCCGCTTGCGGCCGTGCCGGCACCACCGCACTAGGGACAGGAACGGGACATCCGCGGGGAACTCCAAAAGATCTCGATATCAGGTCGCCGCAATGGATCACGTCGGCGGCGGCAGCATCTGGATCCGTGCGGCAGTGGCGGTGGCGGCGGGAGCCGCCATCGCGGTGCGCGCCGTACGGCGCAAGTCTGTCGACTCCAGTGCCGTGTTCGTCGGAGTCCCCGCCATGGTGGCTCATACCATCGCCGGGTACAGGTTAGAGAGCCGCCTCTTTTCAAATATTCCTTTCCGGCGGAAGGGCTCGCCCGTGAATTCGTGACGAGATCTCGAGTTTGGCACGTGCAGGTTCGCTGGGCTGCTACTGGTGTTCTTCTTCACGTCGTCGCGGGTGACGAGGGTCGGCGAGGCGAGGAAGCGTGCTCTCGATCCCGAATTTAAGGAGGGCGGGCAGCGTAACTGGTGAGCGAGATCGCTGCCTCTGTTGCTCTTATCTCTATTGCTTATACCCAGTTTATAACCAAGAGTAATATGGAATGCTTGTTCTCAGTTTTGGGATATGATGGTGTTGTAATTCTATGTAAGCCATGAAACTGTGTCTAAAGCCTCTTTGTATGTTTGGTGAATGATGTTAGAGATTGAGGAATGAGGAACTTCTGCAAATTGGAGAATTATTGATTTTGTTTTTGTCTACATCGTTAGCTCTATAGAGACTTCAGATGATTTCAGTTTCGGTTATCTAGTAGAATAATAATGAGTTGATTCAGTGGAATAGAGTTTGTCTCTAAGTAGAAATTTTCTGCGAGCTCAGAGAATCTAGTGGGAGTTTTGTTTTGAGTACGTCGTGTAGTGATCCTATTGTTTTGTGTCTGCGGAGAAACCCAGGGATTCATATGCATTGATAAAATGACTAGATGCGCAAACCTTTTATAAGTGAAAGATGATGTCCCTCAGTTTGAATTCAATTGCCTTTTTTTCTGTTAAGGACGAATCATGTCCACTCTCCAATAAGAGGTGTTTTGCATACCTTTATGTACGCTGGTGTGAATTAATATTTTTCCCTTTGCATGCCTACTTTCTTCAGCTCAGGAGCTATGTCATTGATTATTACATTATATGTTCACTCTTACTCATAGGGTTGCTAGAATACAAAAAATAATAAAGAATGACCAGTTTCTATTTTGATGTAACATTATCCTTCACCTGTATTTATCTTTTTTCAGATTTAATGAGTCACTTTTCCCAAAACAAAAGTTCTTGATCTGGATGTCACTGTCGATTGTGGGGCTATGTCTCCCAGTGTGACACTGACATCGCAATACACGCCATGAGTCCCAGGACGTGGGCACATCCAACTATATATTAGAGTTTGTTTCTTAGAGATAGAGAGAGGGAAATTATATATATGGAACTTGTAATCGATTATCAATCAAGACCCAAATTCAGTTTTCCTATCCTGAGCCTTGTTCGCTGGTAGACTTAGCCCCACATGACATTGGATGTAAATGAGGTTCCTTGTATCTGAGAAGAACTTCTGGGTTAATAGGGAGGATGTTTGATCGGAATAAATATAATTTTTTTTCTTATTTCTATTTTATGATTGACCAATATAAACATAAACAACTTCAAATTGGATTCGTTTCCCCTCAACAAATAAAGGCTTGGGCTAAAAAAATCCTACCTAATGGGGAAGTCGTTGGCGAAGTCACAAGGCCCTCCACTTTTCATTATAAAACCGATAAACCAGAAAAAGATGGATTGTTTTGCGAAAGAATCTTTGGACCCATAAAAAGCGGAATTTGTGCTTGTGGAAACTCTCGAGCGAACCATTGTCCTGTATCGGTATGCTTTTTAATTTTGAAAATATTGACAATTGACATCATTACTTAGCTGGATATGTTTGGATTTCAGAAAGTTCCCTTCTGAATCTCTCTAATGCAGGTGCAACCCGCTCTTATTGGCAGGAAGCAAGTTTTGTCAAATAGCGGCATTGCAAGTATCTTGGTTGTTTTGATAGCATCAGTTACCGGAGGGACAGATAGGTGCTTGGATTCAAAAGAGTCAACTCTTGTAACTGCTCTTATTGGTGGTGTTATCGGACATTATGCTTGCTGCAATGGTGATACATGGTCTTCTGAGCTCGGCATTCTTAGTAAAGCTGAGCCACGAATTATCACAACATTCAAGGTAATGTTAAGGCTTTTTTTTTCTGATTTCACAAATCATTAGCAAACATATAATTTTAATCTTTCACTGTTTCCTTTCAATTTTATCAGAGAGTGCGGAAGGGTACGAATGGTGGTGTAACCATAGATGGGCTTCTCGCAGCAGCAGCAGCTGGATTCTCGATTGGGCTTGCGTTTGTGCTGATAGGATTATTCACCACTCAGTGTGCTTCTGATGTATTCTGGAGCCAGCTGCTAGTTATACCCTTGGCTACAGCTGCTGGCCTATGTGGAAGCCTGATTGATTCGTTCTTGGGCGCAACAGTCCAGTATAGTGGGTTCTGCAGTGTTCGCAACAAGGTATCACAACCTAAACTATTTGAAATCTGCCCAATGTCTACATATCCTTATCTCCTCTGTCTCTGATTTTAAAAGCTGATTCTCTGTTGTGTTATGTTTGTTTTGCTTAGGTGGTGGGAGTAGATGGTCCAACCGTAACGAGGATTTCAGGGATGAACATACTGGATAACAACGGGTCAATGTAGTCTCTGTGTCCTTGACAACTGTTCTTACTGCGGTGGCTTGCACATACATTTTCTGAGGTTAGCTATGGCAAGTATTGGTGCTATGGTAGGTCCACATTAGATGACAGAAAAATCTGATTGATGAATTAGAACAGCAAATTGTGTAGCAGTGCCATTAATCATTTTCATACACGTAGCAGTAGATGTAAAATTGTTTTTATTTATCGAGTATCTTCTCTAGCCTACCCCAACTTGCTTGGGACAAAAGGCTATGTTGTTGTTGTTGTTGTTGTATTTATCGAGTATCTTCAACACTGAGATCTTGTGAAATAGAGAAATTTCACGTTTCTCTTAAAGATGTCTCAAAATCGTTGCTCTACATATGTTCTCCCTAATTGCAGGAGACGTGATTCATGTGATGCTTTCTCTGTGAGCATATTTATTTTGTGCCTACCATAGCATATTTATTCTCATCATCTTCGTGCTCACCAATTTATGAATATATTTTATTTATGTACTTTTTTGTTAGATAAAAGAAAAAAAATGATTGAAAACTCTATAAGGTAAAGATGGCTGGACCTTATGGCCCCTCTAATTAAGAACGGAAAAACCCTATTTGTACAAACAAACATATGAATAATAACAAAGGGTGCATTATGGCTATAATGATACATGTGAGCAAGATCAGAAAAATAACACAGTATATCTCTACACATCCACCATCACTTTGAACCTTAAAGCACAGCTGGCACATAACATTTGTGCATCAAGTCAACAACAATCAACAAACACAGATCTTAATTCCATTCCAAGTTCCAGCAGGGTTCCTGAACTAGCTGTTCTCATCGCTGTGAGGATCAGCTTGTCAGGAACAACTGATTAGCCGCAGCAGCAGAGGCAGTCGAGGCAGCACTCGTAGGTCTCGTGGCAGCAAAAGCAGCAGCACGCTGTGAAGAGGCTGCCAAATATGAGGGATGGATGATGAGCAAGCAAGAGGTCGGAGGAACCGAGGAGAGTGACAGGAGAAGGATTCAGTCACCATGCGTAGAGGCAGAGGCAGCCCTCTGTCGTGGTGGCGCTTCTGGACGTGCCCGTAGTAGGACATCTCCTGCGTCGCCGGAGGGTTATTCTGCCTGTGTTCTACACTTCTACTTCTACTACCGGAGGAGACGAAGAGTTTACGAGATAATAGGAAGCTTTTGTTGAAGCTGTATATGTTCCTGCAGCTCTGCTGTGTCTCTTGGAGCTCAGCTCAGCTCAAGGCGGCCACGTGTCACTCTCAGACAGCTACTTCCTGTCTTCCTCGGGTATGCAAGTATCAGTGCTACTATCTGATTGGCCCACGTGGATCAATAATCTCGTATCCGAAAGGATCATGCTGTACTAGTAGTTAATCTTGTTTGACAGCGTATGGTAGACACGTTAACGGATGTCTGGAGTAGCGCAATAAACAAGTGTTCATTAAGAGATGCGGTGGCATTCAACATCAGGGGAGAATTCACTCAGGATTCAGACAATATCATATATATATAGCATATAAAGAGGCATATACAGGGCACGAATTCATTCCTTACTTCTCCAGTTGTATGTACGTATGAACTTATCCATATTAACGATGTACATTTTGAAGGCTCTCCAGTCTCCACAGCTGGATCCAAATAATTCTCAGAATATTAGGTAAGATCATGCAAACATGGATCCTACTTATAATACAAAATAGCAACCAGCAAGTAGATAACCTAAGCACAACATTCTGAAATAGATGGATTGTGTGTCAGACAGCCTCAACTGTTCTTGTTTCCTTCCCACCATACTCCATATTTGTCCACATGATACAATAAAAAATAAGCATAAGCTATTTGCCACGAAAACAACAAAAAGAAAAGCTGCAAACTTGTTACTTGTCATCCTCCCATAATGCACACGTCCAGACTCCAGATATACAGAGCAGAGAGCAATCTGGTAGAATCAGACAAGATTCAGGCAAGAAGAAAACACATGCCCATTTCAAGAATACGCCATGCAAAATTCAAAATGTCCCTTTGTCCTCAAACCATCAACTATTAATTACAGACTTTGACAGGGGGTTATGCATACAGAAGGTAACAAAATGCCTTTGTGCATCCCCAGTGAAGCAAGCAACTTCATCTAGCTTAGCTACCAAGTGGTGAAAACGGAGCACATTTTGTTGCAATCTCATATTCTCAAGTCACGGTAGGGGCTACAAGACGAGACGACGAAGGGGGCGCAGGAAAGCTCGCGTCTGCGGCGATCACCGGTTGGTGATACCCACAAGCAGCGCTCCGCTCCAGCTGCTCCCACATGAGCCTCCGCCGCTCCTCAGTCGCAGCTCGCTTCTCCTCTTCCTCTTGGAAGTTGTTCTGGCAGGCGAGAAGCAGCCTCTCATCCATTTCACAGAACATTTTCCGCACGTTCATTGTTACATTGAGGACTGATTGGTTCCAGTGCCAGCGGGTGTTCCTCTCCAGAGCTGGGTATATAATTGGTAGGATCACTTGACGGTTTTGGGAGATCATATCGAATAGGTGCTCGTTGTTCCATAGGAACAAGGCTCTCTCTGCAACCTGCAAAAAGCATGCCAAAGAAAAGCAGTGCTTGAGTTTCAAATGCTAACTCCTTTACGCTTGCATGTATTGTCAAACATGCAAGTGACATGAACAAAGACAGTACAATTGCAAATGTCAGCCTGTTCAGAACCCTACATTTATATCTTATTTAATTGACGAAGACAGATGAATACAATATGCTGTACATACAAGGAAATAGGAGTACACAAAATTAGTGCACAAAATCCATAGACGGTACAGATTGAAAATCACAATTCTACCTAGCTGATTGTCAAGCCCCACAAAGTGCAAATGTCTACATCTTTGATTTATTGAGGAAATTCGAGTATTTACAAGAGCAGCAGATTTTTTGACAATTGCCACACATTAACACCCCAAAGATTCCTATAATCTGCCTTTGGACCGAGGATTTATTCGTGACCTAAGATTTCTAGAGTACACTGAGACCAATATGAGGCAGAATTAGAGAACTGTCGGGCATTTTCTATTCTATGGTAAAAACAAATGGCCTGAAGCCTCATAAAGGAAAGTGGCCACCAACTAAACTTAAACCAATAACATAAGTGTGTGGTCTCACTTTAGCCAACAAGAAAAGATTTTAACCACTGATGAAATTCTTATCATTAATTAGTAAGCACTATGTCATAAAGGCACAGGGGACCATGTAAAGGGACACTAATAAATCAGAAAGGCAAGGCGAAAAGGAAAGGGGTCAAACAGACTCTTCAATTAAAATAAGCGAAAGATTCATCTGGCAAACAACAGTGCAACTATTACTTGATTAAAAAAATCTTAAAGCTGTGTATGTAACCATTATTAGAGAAACTAATGATTTAGCGAGCATATATTCCTGTTAGTACTTTTTTACCAAGGCAACTGTTATGAGCACAAGACCAGAACAGAATATAAAGAGTGAATCTCACCTGAAAATGAGAGCTATTCAGGCAACTAGCAATCTTCCGAAATAAGGGAACCATGCACTTCTGAAATTCAGCCATGTCAGTCAACTCCAGCACCTCCTCCAACTCCCCCAAAAACATTATTTCCTTCTGACTATTTGTAACTGGCCAGTACTTTAACAGGCCTCTGATCACAGTCCCAGAAAGCTTTGGTTCCTTCTCAATAAATTGTGTGATGCAATATGTCAGCTGTGGCAGATACACTCCCACTGATTTCGGCTTATGAAGTGGTATCAATGCTTTCCATAAGAACAACTTATGTTCCTCCTTCAATGGCTTGGCAAACCCACTTATTACACTGCCAAAGACCTCCAACAGCTCGGCAATCCCATTGTGATGATCTGTCTCGAACACAAACCTATAGAAGATATTGCTCACAGCCTTACGGATGAATGGTCGGTTTCCCATGAACTTGCCATATATCCTATGCAATATTGTCTTCAAGCAGTCCCTTTCTCTCGGGTCATCCGAATCAAACAGATCGAGCAGCTTGGAGACGAAAGGGCTATCCACATACTTCCTAGCCACCTTAGCATCGACGAGTGGCGAAGTCACAAACCTAAGGAGAAACTCATAAACGACTTGCAGGTGGTACCAGGACGGATCGAAGAAGGGCTCGTCCTCCTCGGTCTCCGAAGCCGAGGTGCCAGACCGGACTTTGGGCGGGAAGACCCTGAACAGGTTAGCGGCGACCATGCGCACGCACGCTGCTATCATTGTCTCCGTGAGGGGCTCCTCAGCGGCGCCAACGCAGTCGACCAGGGACATGAGCATCTGCCGCTTCCGCTCCTTCTCCGGCGAGTCCTTGCCCCGGTCGGAGAAATCGTACACCGCGCAGCAAATGTTAACCTTCTGGACAAAGGCGTCCTCCCTGGACCTCACCTCGGCTCCGGCTCCGGCCGCGGCCGCGGGAGATGGAGGCGAGACGTTGGGCTTCGCCGTGGCCCCATTCTCCCGCGGCGACGATAGGGGCGGCGGCGGCTTCGCAGACGGCGAGCCCGCGCCCCCGCCGGCAGAGCTGGATTTCATCGCCTTCCACGACAGCTTTCCAATAAATTGCTTCCACATGTCGGCGAGATCCGGCGGCACCAACAACACATCAAATCTCCCCAATTAAACGACCATTCCGGCATTCCGACAGGCCCGGCCTCCTTTCGGCAGCACGGACACGGGGGCGCGCGAATCCCCGGGCCTTAAAAGAGCGCGCTTGGCAACGGTGACGAGCGGCCGATCCTCCCGAAGCGACAGCAAGAGATCGCGAGGCGCGCTGCACCCGCCGGTACAGATCAACCACCGCCCTCCGGTGAACGCACCGAGATGAGAGGGAATGCCACGCCGCGCCCAATAAAACCGGGCCGGGAGCGCGACGGCGGGGAGGAGGCCTGGCAGGGATCCGGCAATGGCGGGCTCAGCGCCAGATCCGGGGGCGGGAGGCGGCCATGGATGGGATCTCGGGAGGAGGGGAAAGGGCGTGGAGAGGTGGGGAAATTTTGGCGTTTTGAGGAGGGGTGGTGGTGGGCTGGTGGTGGCAGGGGAGGGTAGCCGCTGGCGGAGAGGCGAGGAGGCGAGAGGACACTCTCCGAGTAGAGCGAGCGAGCGAGCTGCAGTGGTGCGCTGCAAGGACGATGGATCGCCCGCTCGGCGCGGTTGGAACGTCGGATAGGGCGTTTCGAGCTTCCTCAGCCGTCGAATCTCGGCCTTTTTTTTATGGCTGCTTCCCTTCTTTCGCTCTGGAAAGGCATACGGGTATGAACTGCATGATGGTGATTGGATAATGGGAAATCAGTTGTAACGGCTGGGGAAATATCATTCGGTTGTTTCTTTTTTTTTAGCGACGACACATGTTCCATTGCTAATTTCATAATGACCCGCCACCATTTTTATCGTTTTATTTTATTTTTCTTCTTTTTCTATTAACACTTAGGGTAGCTTCAATAATAAAAACACTTCAGCTAACTCATACAAACCCAAGTCAGCATTTTACCTACGTAAAATGAGAGAGAAGAAAACAGAGAAGAGGTCTCACGCTGGGCTCTGACTGGTTACGAGGTCTGCCGTAGCAACTAGCGGAAAGATGCGAGCCGGTCCTGATGACGATTGGTAGTGGAGGGGCCATTAGTGCTAATCGCTTGATCCACGTAGATTTTCAACATTTACTGCTCAATAAACACTATTACTCTTAAGAAACAATCAAAATCAGGGGTGGCCATGGCCCTTTTTGTTCTCAATGATCCTATGCATGGTGGTTGGAGCACAAGCGGGGCCTGGTGGCTAGAGCACGAGCGAGTCCCGAAGCAAGCCACGATAGGGGTGGTGACACACGAAGCGAGTCGTGGCGACAGATGGAGTGAGCTCCACTGGCGACACCGCGACAATGTCTAGAGTGGCGATGGGCTGGGGAGGGCGAGAGGGGCTAGGTCAATGGCAATTTGCTACGACCTAGGGGTGCGAGCGAGATGGTTGTTGTTCTTAGACCAGGTGCGATCGAGAGGAAGAAAGTGGGTGAGAAAAAGAAATGCGAGGGACCTATTATAGGGTGTATAAGTTTGTGGTATCGTTGGAGCATGAGTTAGTAAGTTGGCTCAATCATTGGAAGTCCCCTTGTGACTATAAAGATATGCACATTGCATAAATACCAATGAAACATCTGAGTTTCTAGGCCTGCTTACACCTCCTAGACAACAGCCATGTTAGTTAGCTAAAATATGGGCGCTTATCTAAGTCAAAGTTTTAGGGTTTGTTTAAGATTGCTCAACCAACTCTAATCCACATACTCCACCATGGAGCGGTTTCACCAAAAACCTGGAGTTTTTATAGCATCTCTTTAGGTGCTCTCTCAACTCTATCTTTTTTTCCTAGAGCAGAGTTTATGGAACTCTATTTTGGCTGAAAAACATGGTGCAGACTAGTCCCAAATAGACCCTTAAACTCAAATGAACATTCCAAAGAAACCTGCTCACCTTTTTGATCGACTATGCTTCACTCATTTTATATCGGATTTGTCATCAATTTTGCATGAGATGATGTTTGAGTTTGACTGTGAAGATACGAGCTCCGTGCTAGCAAAAGGTTGAGTAGCAAATCTTAAAACGTCAAGATAGTAATGGGAAATTTCAAATTCTATCATTGATGGAGTGATATTAGTTGGGTTATAATTGTGGTTCAAGCATTGCTAATTGTCATACTTTTGTTTTATTTCAAGCATCTAGGTGTGTTCATGAAAACAAATTTGGTGCTTCGTTTGAGTAATACCTCATCTTAGATGGACTGGCCCATTATGAGTTCATCCATCAATGTTAGTACAATGACTATATCCCCATGTTTGTGTTACTTAGTGTGGATACATAGCATGAGCTGGTGATTGATCAACGCATTACATCCTCTAAACAAAACAATAATGCAACGTGTAAGAAGACCATAGACAACAAGCGAACCCCTCGCCTCCAATTCCTTGAACTAAAATATCAAAAGTAGTTCATCACTTCTGTTTCCTCACAAGATATACTTTGTCAAAATACGTGCCATATTCTAATATATACGACTTTTTTGATATATATATATATAAATATCTTTGACTACTAATATCTTCTAGAACATATTCTTGACTCCAAATTTATAGATCTTTTAAGTATTTTTCAACGCTATCTATATATAAATCTTGCATATTTTTGAATACATAATTTAGAAGATTATATTTGTAGTTTTAAAAGTTTGACCAACTCTTAAATGATACTTCCTTTGTCCTAAATTATAAGATGTTTTGTCATTTCTAGATTCATAGCTTTTACTATGTATCTAGACATAATATATATCTAGGTGCATAATAAAAGTTATGAATCTAGAAAAGTCAAAACGTCTTGTAATTTGGAACGGAGGGAGTACTCAGTTTTTTTTATCATGCTTATAGAAATAGAAGGCTTCATTTTTCAATAAATAAATAGAAGGCTTCTCTAAAAGTAAGTGTTCGATAGTTGAGAAACTGATGATGCACTCTTCGTTCTTCTAAGGCCAATGATGACTTCGTTTGACATCCCAACATCTAATCATTTCATTTCATTTCATTTCATTGTGAGACTGTAGTTTGAGTAGGCATTAAGTCGTCCTCTGAACTTTTGTTCGCCCCAAGGCCTTAAGATACTGTATCGTGCATTCGTGCTCATGAAACCCATGCTACAATAGTAGTCTACTCACCACGTACAATCCAAGTCTACAGCCTGCTCGATCTGCTCATGATTTCATCTCAACTGAAGCGCCTAGCTAGGTTATTACTAGGAGTAATACACTCATTTAGCTTCCCAAGCTCCCGGTGTGTCACTTTCTCGAAATAAATCTTTCAAAAGGGAAGAAGACAAAGACATTGACATGGATAAGGCGGTCGTTTTCGCTCTAAAAAGGGGAGAGCCAGTGAGCCAACACTCCACAAGCCCTGAGCCGATGCGATGCTGCCACAGTGCCACACCACCTCCACCTCATTCAGCGAGCGGCGACGAGACCACGTCAATCACAAAGCCTGGCCGAGACTCGCCAGCCGCCGTCGCCGTCCCCCACCCATGTTCCGCGCACGGCGCAGGGGAGACCAATCTGGAGCCAGAACACTGGTGGCTCTCGTCCGATTTCGATCCACCGCATCAGCATAAAAAAGGAAGAGAAGGACCTTTCATTTGATCATGTTATCAGGTTTCGGTTAAGAACATTGCTGGCTGCAAGAACATGGCCGGAGAGACGACCATGGTTCTTCAATGCGACAATTTTTTCTGCCCTGGAGTTTCAGACGGTCAATGGCGCACGTGTTCAGATACTTAGCAACTAGGGATCTTCATCTCCTACATCTAGGTTCTAGCCAGATGCTGGGCTCAGGTTTCGGTGGAGCCGTCGAGGTCCTCGGGTTTTCATGGGATGCAGTGAAGGTTCCTTGATTCCTTCCACCTGCTGCATGTGAAAATCTCTACTTTTCCTTTTATCTCGGAAACAAGAGCTTCCACTAAACCGTTGGCTCTAGGCATGTCGCCGGAGACCAGATGAGTTACAATGTGTGGATGTATATTGATCGGTTTGCATACTTGCTGGGATCCAAATGTTATCTACATCCCTTTTGAAAAGGTCAAAGATTTGATATGGAAAAAGAATCGATTCGTACAGATCAATTGACATTTTCTAATACAAGTTATCTGAATCTCCATTTGTGTTCTTGATTTTTATACCCAGCTCATGAGCCTAATGAGCTAGCTCGAGCTAGTAAACAAGCCCATCTGAGTTGGCCCTCTAGCTTGCTAAGCTAACGAGCCAAGCCGAACCGAGTTGAGCTGGCTCGATATCCACCCCTATCCATCTTGAAGATAATATGATTCATGTCAAGTTGAAGAGGCCTTTCAGTGTGTAGGGAACTGAAACAGTTTCTTTTTTTTCTTTTTTTGTGCTCAAGGGAACTGAAACAACTTCAGTGTGTAGGGAACTGAAACAACTTCAGTCATGAACTGTCCTGCAACACAACTTACAAATAACAAATCCCCAGCTGCCTTGACCAGCATTAGCATGGAAAGAGGCATCAGCATTTATCTATTGAGATTCTTCCATTTGTATGTTCCGCCACCGGTTTTTCTTTTTTCTTATCTGTTGAGAGTTGAGATGTGTACTTTTTTGAAGAAAAAAAAGAGTCATTCAAGTACTGTTTGCTTGTTGAAAATAAACGGCTGAAAGTATTGTTGGCTGATTTGTTATGAGAGAAAAATACTATTGGCTAGCTGAAAATAAGCGGTTGAAAGGTCAAGCGAACAGACTGGAATACGACCATGATTCTTCTCCAAGCGAGAATAGTTTTATCTTGCACAGCAGTGATCTCAGGCGATCACTCTCGCTGTCTCGCACATGGTCAGGTGCTAACGTACCCGTATCGGTTCTTCCCTGACTCCCTGTGCTTGTTTAGTTTTCAGGCATGACTTCATTTTCAATGACCGTTCCATCTGGCATTACCATGGCTTTGTCCAACGAAGTAACACCAAAGTTGACACTAGTACGCCACGTACGCTCTAGGTGTTCAGAACTTGGTATGAAAATTGAAAACATTAATATGACTGTTTCTCACCATTGCCGTATATAAAACCTTTTATTTTTTCTTAATTCATTTTCAAAACACTACTTTAAAAAGTTAAATTGAGAAAATATGAGAAGATTCCAGAGTCGTTTCGGCATTGAAGATGTCGTCACCAACCATTTTCAGCCCTATAACCATTGAAACATCCTACTGCATATGAACGTGAACGGGAGTGAAACATCAAACATTAGCCCTCTGAATTTCAACTCAATTGGTACCCCAAGCATGTCAGCTAGTAATACCTAATACGACTAAACAGAGCAAACAGGCACCACCAGGCGATGGAGCAAATCAGAATTTACTGGCGAGGGAAAAGCTGACCAGCATCCCATAGGATGGAGAACCATGAACTATTTGTGAGACCCAGCCCGATGGGCCAGACTTGGGCCGGGCCAAATCCGAGTTACTGTAGCTCGAGGACACTGTAACTTCGCGAATCACTGTAGCAACCGGATTTAGTAGTTCAGTGAGAGACGAACCAGCTTAAAAGCCCGGGCTCCGGGAGGCTAGTAACTCCGGATCGATCCTTTTGCGTGAAGCGAGGACGAAAGCGCAAGAGAGTTAATTAGCAGGTGTGGCTCATTCAACGTCCGTCATCCCGGGTCGGGGCGTTACAAATGGTATTCAGAGCCAACTCTCGCGGTTTCACGGACGTATGGCTCGGGAGCTCGGACAGGTTGCGCATGGCTCTGCAAGAGCATGGCACTTGGGCGGGGGAGCTGGGAATACGAACGTGGCCAAGAGAGTCGATCCTGGACATTTGTCCCGTAAGGGTAAGTTGGTTCGACGAGGACGTCGATTTATTAAGGGTGGGTGGATGTGAGACCCAGCCCGATGGGACAGACTTGGGCCGGGCCAAATTCGAGTACTGTAGCTCGATGACACTGTACCTTCGCGAATCACTGTAGCAGCCAGAGGACACTGTAGCTTCGCGAATCACTGTAGCAGCCGGATTTAGTACCGCCTCAGTTCAGTGAGAGACGAACCAGCTTTTCCGAGAGGCTAATAACTCCGGATCGATCCTTTTGCGCGAAGCGAGGACGAAAGCACAAGAGAGTTAATTAGCAGGTATGACTCATTCATCGTGTAGAGTGGGTCTTAACCGTCATCCCGGGTCGGGGCGTTACACTATTGAACAAAATCATAGCTCAACACAATACGATTAAGACGTATAAATGGCAGCTATGCCATCAGCCCCACACCTATAACAAGCACCACCACATAACCACAAAATGGCAACCGTGTGGAAATGTGGAAGAACGAGTTCGGTTCGGTGTGTCTGGTCTTATTCATCAAAAGACACTGTAGCCATGTGTATTTCAAGCTTCGGATCTATAAGTAGAAACTACAGATAAGTAATGGAACTACAAACTTTCCTCAACTCAATAGCATAAGGGGACCAAAAGCAGTAGGCGACAACTGTACACATTTCTATCTCACGTGAAGTTCCTCAAAACAGCAAAGTTTCCTCTTTCCTTCAAGAAGCCAGTGCGTACCAAGGGTGGAATGTGCCTCATCGGGCAGCTCTTGGTGCTGTAAAAGAAAAATGAACCAGATGAATAACTATGGCTGTGAAAAAGCAGACAATTGTAACACATGAAGGTAAGCTTTTGAGGAAAACATATACCTAAGTTAACGGCCTCTGAACCTTTCATCAGACGAAGGCGCTGGCAGGTTTCCACAAACATCCTGCAAAACCACTAGTTAGAAACTTGCCAGATTAAAGTCTAGCTGGAACATTATACTACATCCTTGCAGTTCGGTATCAAGAGCTACTCCAGTCATTGCAATATGACTAAGGAAGGAAATACAAATGAAATTAACTCAGACAGACCGATCCCAATGCTCAATATAACATATTTTCTAGGACCAAGGAGCAATTTGCTCCATAGGTAGCCGATATGTCAGGGGAACAGTTTACTCTAGCTATCTAGGCCCAGTTTGATTCCAAAAAAATTTTGCAAAAGAACAGTAGATTTCCCGTCACATCGAATCTTTAGACGCATGTATGAAGCATTAAATATAGATAAAAATAAAACTAATTACACAGTTCAGACGAAATGGACGAGATGAATCTTTTAAGCCTAATTAGACTATGATTGGACACTAATTACCAAATACAGTTGTATTTTGCCAAAAATTTTGCCAACTAAACAAGGCCTAGTAGTGGAGAACAAAACTAGAAAGACAACCTTATCCAAAGTAGCCTAACTTAATAAACTCAATTCTTTTCAAACATAGGGATTCCGTACATAAAAGTTGCTTAATAATATGTTAAAAGCTAGAAACAGCTACAGGCCATGTTTAGTTTCCCAAATTGGGGTCCAAAATTCACTATGCAAAAAGAAGATTCCCCGTCACATCAAAATGCCGGCATATGTATGGAGTACTAAATATAGATAAAATAAAAAACTAATTGTACAGTTTTGTTGTACTTTGCGAGACGAACATTTTAAGCCTAATTAATCAATGTTTGGATAATTATTACCAAATAAAAACAAAATAGCTACAGTGCCAAACAGTAATTTGGCACTCCCCAAATTAGGGATCTAAACAAGGCCACAGCAACTCATACCATGCAAGATGCATCAAACAGGAAATTGCTGTGATTGGTCCACGTGAATGATGTTTCTGGATGGAATCTAAGGTTAAAAAAAACCCCAAAAAGCAATGAGCTGTGGATAATAAAATTCATTTTTTCCCTGCTACCTGTTTCAGTTTAATTTGATCAGCGGATTGCATGATCGCTGTGAGTTACAGGTTGTCATTGTCATTGTTGGCGAGCGCGAGCGTGGGGGGGGGGGGGGGCTAATTATTCTCCTATCCTGATAGTACACTTCAGATCAGTTGATGCAGCATATGAGGAGTAATTCCTCCTCAGATACACTTACACTACATGCGTGAATTACTGCCAACGGCCAGCGGCGCCTCTCAAGAATCTCACTTAAAAGATGCATCATTGTAAATAAAAAATAAAAACTAAGTCAAACCTCTGTGCCTATCTGAATTAGATCTAGTCACTTCATATCGATGGTTTAGATGAAGTAACTTCCAAGACAATCTAATCCATCCCTATTTATCCAAACAACTCTTTCTAGGATCTGTTTCCTTCTTACCCAAAATATAAAATACAGCCATGTTGTTGCAAATCTACCCACCACAATCTAATTCCACCCCATCCCCCCTAAAAAATCCTACTCCATCAAGAACTTGGAAGAACTTCTCAAATCAAAGCTACAACGTCCAATTTGATGAGTACAAGATCCTAAGTAATGCTCGCACCTAGGAACAAACCTTTGGAGTACTAAAAGCTACTAAATAGTAACGACTTAATCAAAGGACTGTAAAGAAACAGTTAAATCAAAGGTACCTCATCCAATCTGGTGCAAGATCCTAAGCAATAGTCATACGCTAAGAACCATTCCAGTAAACAAATATATAAAATCACGTAGTAATCGTGCAGAAACTGCACAGATAATCAACTAACTAAGAATAAAGCAGCACAGGAGCTCACTTCCAGGGGACGTCGCCGACGAGCATCCAGTCACCATCCTTGTCCTCGTACGTAGGCACGTACTCCGTCCCGTTCACCGCGTCCACCAGCTTCCTCTCGTCGTCGGCGAACTTCCCTGCGCGCGCATCCAGCCAAAACAATCTTCGTCAGCTGGAACGCTCCATCAAACAGAGCAAAGCGCTGCGGAAACGCCAGGAGCAAGCACGAAGCGAGGGGTGGCACTGACTGATGGTGAAGTGGGAGAAGAACTTGTCCTGGAGCGCGCGGAGGAGCTGGTCGTAGCCGGCGTACGCCTGGAGGTCAACCTTCCGCAGGTAGGGCGCGCCGTCGACGGCCACCTTGACGAACTTGGCAGCCTGGTTGGCCTTGCTGGAGCCCGCGACGTCGGCGAGCGCGTTCTTGCGGTACGACCTCACCGGCGGCCACCCCACCACCC
Organism: Saccharum hybrid cultivar R570; assembly: GCA_038087645.1. Taxonomy (NCBI): domain Eukaryota; kingdom Viridiplantae; phylum Streptophyta; class Magnoliopsida; order Poales; family Poaceae; genus Saccharum; species Saccharum hybrid cultivar. The sequence goes on along the minus strand of JAQSUU010000091.1, from coordinate 5,679,806 downwards.
GCGCCCTGCCCACCAAAACACAGGAGGAGGAAGCAAGGAACCGACGTCAAACTACACTCCACCTCAGAGGCCAAAGCAACCGCCTCGCAGTTACTGGGATAATAAAAAAAGGAAAGGCCTGTGTTCATCGGCCGGGGAAGGCGGGCGTACTTGGGTGCCGGTGCAGCGTCGGAGGACGCGGCGAGCGGGGAGGAGCGGTCGGGGTCGGCGTCGGAGGAGGCGCGCTTGCGGTCGGCGTCGGGGAAGGCGGAGGAGGACGAGGACAAGGAGGCGGGGGCGGAGCCCGGGAGGCGGAGGGTGAGGGTGAGCGCGGTGTCCTCGAAGTCGAGCCCGGAGGCCGCGGAGGACTCGGTGGAGCTCCGCTCCGTCTCCACCGACATGGCCGGCGGCGGCGTGCTGGGCTCCGCGCTCGGCGGCTTCCTCTTCTTCGTGTGGGCGAGGCGAGGGAGGGGAAGGGGAAGGAAAAGGAAAAGGCAGCGAGGCTAACGGGGGCCGGGGGGAGGTGGTTTGGTTATAGTGGGCTGCGGTCACTCGCTCGTCAGGTCGCGATAGTTTTTGCGTATGAGCCCCTCAACTTAATGCTAAATAATCTGTATAAAAATTTCCCCCGTGCCGTAATGTGCTAATTAGTGTTAGTGAAAATTTAACTAACACTAATTATGCGAATACGGAATAAGTTGAGGCGCAAATCGTATAAGAGAGAGATCGGGCAATTGAGGCTCCAGACTTCCCAAAAGGGGAATATATATTTAATTTAAATAATAAACAAGGAAAATCGCGGTATAGCAATCGCGCGGGTGGCCCCAGCAGTGGGCCCCGCCTGCCGGTTGGGCGCCCTGCAGCGGCCCCCGGAAGCGGCAAGCGGGTCCACGCTGGAACCAGCCGTTCGATGCCCGGCCGACGGCTGTCCGCCCGTCGCCGTTGAAATTCTTAGCGGATGCTAAAGGACCTATTTATATTATTTAAAAAAATTTAAAATTCTAGCGGAGGAGAGGAAGGCACGCACGGGCACGGAGGGAGTTTGGATCTTTGAAACTCGTGGAACGCATTCCAGCGCGATTTGGACCAAAGTACAGTAACTGTACCCGCCTCCTACCAGGAGTGGTAGTTTGAAACAGACGGGTGGGTGCGGGTGGGTAACTGCGGGTGGCCGGACGGGACGGACACGGGACGCGTAGCTGTCCAGGTCCAGCCGTGCCATAAAGCGGCGACATGTGAATGTGCCGGGCTGTCGGCCGCTTGTCCCCCATCCCCTCCAGGCTCCAGCCCGCGCGGCCCACATCGCGTCTCCAGTCTCCATTCCGTGGGCTCGTTCCGTTTGCGTCTCCGCTTCGCTCTGCCCGTTCGTTCGGCCGTGCCGTCGCTCGCGGTCGCAGGTCTTCTCTCCACCTTTTTCTGCCTGATGACTGGCTCTCTCCCTCCCTCCCTGACCGCCCCGTTTAAACGCTTTCCACGCGGCGCCCGTGCGGTCGTCGCGTCGGTGAGCATGCAGCTTCGCATGACGGCCCCGCGCCTCGTCCGAGCACGGAGCACCGGTCCGGTGGGTGCGTTCTGCAGGCGTTCCAGCGGCGCGGCAGTGTGATGCACAGGCACCACCAGCCAGGAGGGAGCTGCTTGTGAAGTTTGAACCAGGGTTAAAAAAAACCGCTCGGTAAACCGTGGTTTACCGCGGTTACCGGCCTAACCGGACCGGTTCCGGTCCGGTCCGGTTAAGTATTCCCCAAATTCAAATTTAAAATTTGAAAAAAAAATGCTGAAAAAATTCTTAAAAATAGTTCATGATTTATAGAAGCCAATGGTGTAAAAATTTTTCAAATTCGAGTTCGATTAATATTTATTTATACGTATAGAAGTTTGAAAAAAAGAAAAAAAATCCCGGTCCCGGCCCGTTAAGGCCCCCAAATTCAAATTTAAAATTTGAAAAAAAAAAACAAAAAATGCTGAAAAAATTCCTAAAAATAGTTCATGATTTATAGAAGCCAATGGTGTAAAAAAATTTCAAATTCGAGTTCGTTTAGTATTTATTTATGAGACCTTTTACAATGGTTGGAAATGCTTCCTAACACTTCTCAACGCCTCCCGATGCCTCTGCAAATTATCCATTTTTATTGATTTTATTGGCGCAAGGGCATTTTTGTCATTTCGCAAAAGGCAACTCAAACCCCCGCCGACCCATCTCCCAGCCCACCCACGTACCTGGCCCAACACCGGCGCCCATCCCTCGCACTTCGCTCTCTCCCTCGCCCTAGCAGCCGCCGCCGTCCTTCTGTCTCCCTCGCTCTAGCCGCCGCCGCTGCCCTCGCAAAGCGTCGCGCCGGCGGCCCTGCCTTCTCCCTCACTCATCGAGGCGACCGCTGTGCCCTCAGCCCCAAGTCGACGGCGGCACCCCAAACGACGGCGGCCCCAAGTCAGCGGTGCCGAACAAAGGCAGCGGCGCCGGACCAAAGCAGCGGCGCGGCACGCAGCCAACGGTGCGCCCCCAGGTAGCGGCGCGGCACCTAGCCAACAGCGTGCCCCCAGGCAGCGGCGCGGTTCAGGCCGGCGCGTCCCCCAGGCAGCGGCGGATCCGGCTGCTCTCCTCGTCTCAACCTCGTTGAACGTGGCGCTAGGGAATCCAAGGCGGCGAGCTCCCCATCTCCGGCACGGCAGTTGTGGTCGTGTCACCAAGCTTTAGACCAGCAATCAAGGTGTGTGCCCTGTAACCCTATCAACTCTCTTTGAATGATACTAATTACATTGATTCTGAATGATACTAAGTACAGCGACCATTATAGAAAAAAAATGTAGCTTGATGAGAAAGAGTACAAAAGTTTCATTCTACGATCTGGAGCTACACAGATTTGCTCAAAATCAGTTCCTTTTATTAGGTGTCATTCAAATACGAATACTAGAAATGATTGTGGTACTGTTCCTTGCTCCTTAATTCTTGTAGTCTATGCTTAAGGTAGAAGAGGTCTACTAGTTCCTCTGACATAACTGCACTTTCCACCGTTATGTGATGCTGTTTTACTGCAAGTTACATCCCAAAATTTTGAAAGGAAATAATGAAAGCATTGTTAGTGTCAGTCCTTGTAGAAAGAATTTGGAAATAGAATGAACTGCCTAAAGCTGAAATGTTTATAATATCTCTAACTATCCTATTCAGCATGTTTCTGCATGGTGTAATTTGCCAGCATGGAACATAGCTTCATTTTTACTAGTATACTTTGACAGGTAATTTGCTAAATGGTGAGAAACATGTTTTGCAAACAGGATGTCCTAATCTAAACAACGGAATCACATTTTCAGAAATGCTACCAAAGAAATGTTGCTTGAGAAATATGTGAATGACATGAAAAGTTGCTAGTAATACTCACCAGCCAATTGTCCAGGAGAGCTGATTACTGCCATTGTTTCACTGCCGTCATTTTTCAAGCACCAGAGATCTATTGGATAATAAATAGGAATATTCCTATCTCTAGCAACTTGAATAATCTGTAGTACTCCTTAAGTACATTTGTTCCTATGAATTGAGAGGGCACTGTCAAATGTTTCTCTGACACATTGGCTGGTACTATAGAATTATGTGCTTGGTACTACAGAATAGAGTTATCTTAGGCATTTTGGACGGTTGAGTTAAGAACTAACCGTAGCGGGATGTGGATGGACTGCTAGTGGCTAGTGAAGTAGTGAGGGAATATATATTTCCTGCATATGAACTAGTTTATCTTTACATCTTTGCAGTCAATGGTATAAACAACTTAAGTTATCTGATGGATTTTCCTATAACAATACACATGATAGTGATATGTTCTACAACTTTTAATGACTTGGTCATAATCACAAAACTATAGTTACTACCAATTTGTGATGCAGTGGAAGTAGCGTTTAGCTAACCATTTGATCTTGAACTTAGAAGAATGTGTTTAAGCCATCGGGTTTTAATCAACTAATTGGGAAAGAAGAGAGAGAGTTTGGTGATACTGGTCTGAAACCTTATTTAATCACCTTTCTATTTCCTACCAGCCATCCAAAGATCATTGTCTGTTCTAGATTAAGATTGCTTTACCAGTTTCTAATTGGTGTCTACCATTTGTTTTTTTGGATTGATTCAGGAGGAAATGTCGGGTCTTGAGTACAATGAAATTGTTAGGAAGACATTCGGTAGTGAAACAGAAGGATATCAGTTTTATAACAAATACGCTAAGGGGAAAGGATTTAGTGTGAGGAAAAGCTATTGTGAGTGGGGCAACGGCCACGATGAGAGGACCCTTCGGAAGTTTGTTTGCAGTTGTGAAGGTTTCCGTGAAGAGAAGGAGCTGAAGAGGGAGATTAAGAAGCGGAAGCCGTGGAATATAACTCGTGTTGGATGCCCTGCCAAATTTGTGATTGCACAGGATCAGAATGCAGGGCATTGGTATGTGAAGGATTTTGTCTATGAGCACAACCATCCGATGGCGGAACGAGACCTTGCTTGTTTTCTACGTTCACATAGAAGAATCAGCGATGAGCAGAAAGCTGATATTGTGACGATGCAGATTTCTGGGATCCGCAAACACCAGATAATGGATATTATGGAAAAGCAGTACGGTGGGTATGATAAGGTTGGATTTACAACGAGGGACTTGTATAATTTCTGCCATCGCAATAAGGTGGAGACAATTGCTGCTGGTGATGCTAAAACAGTCATCAGTTTCCTGACAGATCAAAGACGTAAGGATCCTGATTTCTTCTTCGACTACAAGACCGATGGGGAAGGGCACCTTAAGGGTCTGCTCTGGTGTGATAGTCAATGTCGGCTTGATTATGCAGCATTTGGTGATGTCGTTGTATTTGATGGCACATACAAAACGAATCGGTACAACCTGCCCCTTGTTCCTTTTGTTGGGGTGAATCACCATGGCAGCACAATTCTTTTTGCATGTGGAATTGTTTCCCAGGAGACAATTGAGTCATATGTGTGGCTTCTTAGGACATTCTCTGACGCCATGGCTCAGAAGCATCCGGTTTCCGTGATCACTGATGGAGACCTTGCTATGCAGAGAGCAATCGGGCTGGTCTGGCCGAATTCTTCGCATAGGCTGTGCACATGGCATATTAGCTAAAAATTGTGCGTAATGTTCACAATGATGGTGTGAGGGCTGATTTCAGGTATTTCCTTTATGATTATTGCTCCATAGAAGAGATTGAGAGGAAATGGCTGAAATTCTTGGATAAGCATAATGTTACAGATAAGGATTCGTGGCTGTATCAGATGTATGAGAGAAGGGAAATCTGGTGTGCTGCGTACCATGCTGATAAGTGCTATTTAGGCCTGAGGAGCAACCAGCGGAGTGAGAGCCTAAACTCTAGGCTTCAAGTAAATCTAGATCATAAAATGACACTGTTAGATCTGGTACAGCACTTTGACCACTGCCTTTCGCGGCTGCGCAGTAATGAAGCGTATTTGGACTTTCAAGCATTGCATTCGAAGCCATGCTTACAACCAGATGCTTCAAATTTTGAGGAAGAGGTTGCGAAATCGTTCACACCAAGTGTTTTTGAAAGCATCTAGGCCCCGAGTTTTGGTTTCGGCAATTGATGACAACGCTTTATTACCATGACTAACGTGTGTTTTGCAGAAACTTTGGTAAGTTAGGTCATGGAGGTTTTAACTGCTTTGGGCACCATGGTATTCATGTCCCTTAATGGAAATCGTTTCGGTTTTCAAAAGAGTGACGTCAAGATTAAGGACGGTTAGTTCCGGATGTTGAGGTGTTGAGATACATTTGGAATAGTCGTTAGGATCTTCGTTTTTCTCTTTTGGCCGTACTATAAAGGGGGGCATGAGCGGGTAGCTTGACCTAGGCGAGTCCTATGTTTAGGTGTGGTGCACACTTGTTAAACTTGGCGCTAGGCAGCTCTAGAATAGCTCAAAGTTCAGTTGGAAGCAACTTGGTTCAAGTTGCAACGCGTTTCAGAAAGTTTCGGGTCGTTTTCCCATGACCGGACGCGTCCGGTCAGTACAGCTCCGCGGCTAAGGTTTCGGCTCTGACGACCGGACGCGGTGGTCAGTAGTCAACACGTGTCACTTGAGGGAAACACCCGATCGGACGCGACCTGGGTATGATCGGCGCGTCCGGTCATAGTCCAGTAAGGTCCAGAGACGACCGGACGCGTCCGGTCATCAACGATCGGACGCGGTCGGCGCGTCCGGTGCGAGTACAGTATGCTCCCTGCATGATCAGACGCGTCCGGTCACCCCTGACCGGCGCGTCCGGTCATTCAGTTGAATCTCGGTTTTCGACCGTTACGAGCGACCGGCGCGTCCGGTCAGTTCGACCGGCGCGTCCGGTCAGCTCGCGTTTTGCTGAGTCAGCGGGTAACGGTTCGATTTGTCTGTGGGGTGTATAAATACTACCCCACCACCTCTTTTAGAGGTCTCTTGCTCATTTGATCAGCTGAAAAACACCTTTGGAGTGCAAGGGAGTGCAAGAGCACTAGTGAGGATATAGATTTGAGAATCAAAGCTTGAGAGTTCCTCACTAGCGATTAGAGAGTAGCAAGTGTGCATCCACCTTCTCATTTGGGCTCGTAGTGGTCAAGTGAGAGTTCTAGCTTATTACTCTTGGTGATCGCCATCACCTAGACGGCTTGGTGGTGATTGGGAGTTCGGTGATCATCCGGCGGAGCTTGTGGATGACCCAACTCATCTTGTGAGCGGTTTTGGGTGATTCACCACGACGGAGTGTCGAAGAATCAACCCATAGAGAGCATTTGATCCTTGCGCGGATCAAGGGGGGAGCTACACCCTTGCGCGGGTGCTCCAACGAGGACTAGTGGGGAGTGGCGACTCTCCGATACCTCGGAAAAACATCGCCGTGTTCCTTGCCCTTTTTACATTCAAGCATTTACATTCTCGTATTTACATTCATTGCTTGATTTACTTTCCTAGTATTGCCATGCTAGACTAGGATTGGAAACTAGGGTGCAAAACTCTTTGTCGGTAGACTCTCTAGGAACACAAGTAGACACTAGGGGTGAATTCTGGCTTGTAGGATTTAATTCTTGCAATTAATTTTTAGAAAAGCCCAATTCACCCCCCCTCTTGGGCATCTTGATCCTTTCAATTGGTATCGGAGCCGTGTTGCTCCTAATTTAGGCTTTACCGCCTAGAGCAAGATGTCTAACGGGGAAGGACCACCTCCCACCTTTGAGGGGGATGATTTTCCATATTGGAAAATCCGCATGGAGGCGTATCTCGAAGCCATAGATGTTGGATGCCTTAGAGCCGCAACCCAAGGGCTTCCCGCTATCAAGGATCCCGCAAACCCCATTGGTGACGAGGAGAAGTACGACCGGTGGAATGCAAAGGCCAAAAATGCACTCTACCGGGGCTTAGGCAAAGATATCTTCAATCGTGTGCGTAATGCAAAGAACGCTCATGAATTGTGAGAAAATCTTTGTGCTCTCCATGAGGGAACTAAGAGTGAGCGTGAGGAACGCTATCACATAGCTTTAAGGAAAGTTAATTCTTTTGAGATGCTTCCCAAAGAAAGTGCTAATGACATGTACACTTGCTTGAATGTTCTTGTAGAGGACCTCAATGCTCTTGGGCTCACTCAAATGAGCCAATCGGATGTTGCAAGGAAGATCTTGAGTGTGCTTCCCGTTGAGAAGTATGGTCACATTATAACCGTGCTTCACCAAAGTGATCTTTCCACCGCAACACCGACTCAAGTATTGGGGAAGATCAATGCTCATGAGATGTACATGCATATCGCTCCGGAAGAGGGCTCATCATCTTCCAAGAAGAAAGACTTGGCCTTCAAAGCTAGTCATGACAAGAAGAAGAAGAAGGGTCAAGCCATGATGGTGCAAGAAAGCTCAAGTGGAAGTGATGTTGATGATGAATCACTTGCACTCATGGTGAGAAAGACCACCAAGATGCTAAAGAAACTCAATAAGAGTGGCATCAAGTTCGATGGCAAGAAGAAGAAATTCTTCACAAGTAGCAAGAGAAAGCCAATCTCGGAGATGGATTGCTACAATTGTGGTGAACTTGGCCATCTAGCTCATCAATGCCCTAGACCACTAAAAGACAAGTACAAGAACAAGAACAAGGGCAAGAAAAATGATTCAAGTGATGAAGAAGAAGAGAAGAAGAAGAACAAGCCATACAAGAAGAAGGATGGCAAGAAGAAGGAGTTCTACAAGAAGAAGAAGGGAGGAAAGGCATACATTGTTGGTGATTGGCTCACCAACATTGAATCATCTTATGAGTCCTCCGAAGATGAGAGCGATGATGAGAAAGAGAAGGTTGCCGCATTTGTGATGGGGCCATCATCTTCACCGACATCTTCATCACCACCTTCACCGCCCCCTTCAGCATCATCGTCCACTACTCACCTATGCCTTATGGCCAAGGGTGAACGAAAGGTACAAAACCATGATAGTGATGATGATGATGATAGTGATAGTGATAGTGATGATGAATATGACGCACCTTCTTATGATGAACTTGTAAAATTGCTAAACAAATACTCTAAAATCATAAGAAGGACTAGAAATGAAAATGATGAACTTCAAAATGAAAATGAATCACTCTCATCTAAGCTTGAAAATATTCAAAAGACTAGTGATGAGTTTAGAGATCAAAATGAAGTTATGTCTTCCACTCTCAAGGAGCTCAAAACCTCAAATAAAGAGCTTAAAGATCAACATGATAAACTTGAGAAGAAGCATGATGAGCTCATCACTAGACATAATTCTCTAAAGGACAAATACACCACATTAAAAATTGACTATGATAGTCTTGTGGTTGCTAATGAACTTGCTCTTGAGACACATGATGCTACTAACAATCTTGTTAAGTGTGATATAGCTACATCATGTGATGATTTGATCATTGAAAGCATTGAGCAAGGTTCTAGTAGCAAAGGCAAGAGTGTGGTTGAGTCAAGCAACTATGATGATTATGCCAAGATCAAGTGTGAAAATGAGAAGCTTGCAAATGAGAACAAGAAGCTAAAAGGTTTGATGGCTCTTGAGAAGCAACCAACAAATGAATCACTCATTGAAGAAAACAAAAAGCTCAAGCAAGAAAAAGAGCATCTCAAGACCGGCCTAAGCAAGTTCACTAGAGGCCAATATTTGCAAAGTGAGCTCCTCATGAACACCGTAATGAAGATGGATAGAAGTGGCATTGGGTACTTGGCAAATCAAGAGAAGAAAGCAAAAGCTCAACAACAACAAAGCAAGTCAAAGCCCAAACCAAAGAGATGTGTTGAGTGTGGTCAAGAAGGTCACTTTGCTCATGAATGCAAAACTCCACCACCACAACCCTTGCCCAAGCATGCTAGACCTTTTGCCTTCAATGCTCATTATATGCTAAGAAAAGATTCAAATGGAAAAATAAAAGTCATGTTTTTGGGTCCCCCAAACAAGAATAGGCCAAAGAAAATATGGGTTGCCAAGTCACTAGTTGAGAAAGTCAAGGGCCCCTCTCAAGTTTGGGTCCCTAAACAAAAAGCTTGATCTCTTGTGTGTAGGTGAACTACAAGACCGGTGGATCTCATTGGGTTATTGATAGTGGTTGCACTCAACATATGACCGGTGATCCTCGTATGTTCACCTCCATTGAAGAGAATGGAATATGTCAAGAGAAGATCACATTTGGGGATAATTCAAAGAGCAAAGTCAAGGGTATAGGCAAGATTGCAATATCAAATGATCACTCACTCTCAAATGTGCTCTATGTTGCTTCATTAAGTTTCAACTTGTTATCCGTTGGGCAACTTTGTGACCTTGGCTTCCAATGCTTGTTCACACCAAATGAAGTGGAAGTTTCAAAGATAGATGACAAGCAAGTAATATTCAAAGGCTTTAGATACAACAATCTTTATCTTGTTGACTTCACCTCCGAAGATGCAAATTTGATGACATGTTTGTTCACCAAGACCTCACTTGGTTGGCTTTGACATAGGAGGCTTGCTCATGTTGGAATGAACACTCTCAACAAGCTATTGAAGAAAGAACTAGTGAGAGGATTGAAGGATGTGAAGTTTGAAAAGGACAAACCTTGTAGTGCATGTCAAGCGGGCAAACAAGTTACAAACACTCATCCAACCAAAGCCTTCATGTCAACTTCAAGAGTGCTAGAACTTCTACAAATGGATTTGTTTGGGCCTACAACATACAAGAGCTTGGGTGGAAATCTCTATTGTCTTGTAATAGTGGATGACTACTCAAGGTATACATGGACTTTCTTCCTTCATGACAAATCCGAAGTGGCAAATTGCTTCAAGAAGTTTGCAAAGAGAGCTCAAAATAAATTTGAAGTCAAGATAAAGAAGATTAGAAGTGACAATGGCAAAGAGTTTGACAACACCAACATTGAAGCTTATTGTGATGAAATTGGAATCAAGCATGAGGTCTCTTCAACCTACACTCCTCAACAAAATGGTGTAGTTGAGAGAAAGAACCGGACTTTGATCACCCTTGCAAGAACAATGCTATATGAGTACAATACTCCGGAGAAGTTGTGGGCCGAGGCAATCAACACCGCATGCTATGCTTCAAATCGTCTCTTCCTACAAAAGTTTCTTGGCAAGACCCCCTATGAGTTGCTTAATGGGAAGAAGCCGGACGTCTCTTTGTTCCGGGTGTTTGGTTGCAAATGCTACATCTACAAGAAGCGTCAACACCTAGGGAAGTTTCAAAGACGTTGTGATATTGGTTTTCTTGTTGGTTACTCATCAAAGTCCAAAGCATATAGAGTATTTAACCATGCCACCGGTTTGGTTGAAGAAACATATGATGTGGAATTTGATGAATCTAACGGCTCCCAAGGAGCAATTGAGAATTGTGATGATGTAGGTGATGAACCTTTGAGGGAGGCCATGAAGAACATGCCGGTGGGAGACATCAAGACAAAAGATGATGATGACGATGTACAAATTGTTGATCCACCATCTTCATCACGTGTGCCTCAAGATGATGACAAGAATGAGAGAATTGAAAATGAAGACATTTATGTCTCTCATGAACAAGTCGAGGCACAAGCTCAAGATGTCGATGCTCCCCATTCACCTCCTCAAGTGGTTGATAGAAGAAACTCACCACTACTTCAAGCACATCCACAAGATCTCATCATAGGGAGTCCTACAAAGGGAGTAATGACTCGATCTCAAAAGCTAGCTTCTTTTGTTGAACATCATTCTTTTGTCTCTTGCGTTGAACCTAAGAATGTAGAAGAAGCTCTTCAAGATCCGGATTGGGTGAATGTCATGCATGAAGAATTGAACAATTTCACCCGCAATCAAGTATGGACACTTGAAGAGCATCCTAAAGGTGCAAGAGTCATTGGAACCAAGTGGGTGTTCCGAAACAAGCAAGATGACCAAGGCATAGTGGTGAGGAACAAAGCAAGACTAGTTGCAAAGGGGTTCTCTCAAGTTGAAGGTCTTGATTTTGGAGAGACCTTTGCACCCGTTGCAAGACTTGAAGCCATTCGTATCCTCCTTGCATATGCATCACATCATGATATGAAACTATATCAAATGGATGTGAAAAGTGCATTCTTAAATGGCTTTATAAATAAACTAGTCTATGTTAATCAACCTCCCGGGTTTGAAGACCCTAGATATCCTAATCATGTTTATAGGTTGTCCAAGGCGTTATATAGGCTCAAGCAAGCCCCTAGAGCGTGGTATGAGCGCCTCCGGGACTTCCTCATTGAGAAGGGCTTCACCATTGGGAAGGTCGACACCACACTATTCACCAAGAAGCTTAATGGGGAGATCTTTATTTGTCAAGTATATGTTGATGATATCATCTTCGGATCAACAAATGAAGATTATTGCAAGGAATTTGGTGAATTGATGTCGAAGGAGTTCGAGATGTCAATGATTGGTGAGCTCACATTCTTCCTCGGGTTTCAAGTCAAGCAAATGAGAGAAGGGATTTTCATCTCTCAAGAAAAGTATACCAAGGATCTTCTCAAAAGATTCAAGATGGAAGAATGCAAACCAATCAAGACCCCAATGCCATCAAATGGACATCTCGACCTAGATGAGGGAGGTAAACCGGTTGATCAAACTCTCTACCGTTCTATGATTGGTAGCTTGTTGTACCTTACCGCATCTAGGCCCGACATCATGTTTAGTGTGTGCATGTGTGCTCGCTTTCAAGCGTGCCCTAAAGAACCTCACTTAAGTGCCGTAAAAAGAATCCTAAGATATCTTAAGCACACCCCAAGCATTGGTCTTTGGTATCCCAAAGGAGCTAGATTCCAACTAGTTGGCTATTCCGATTCGGATTATGCCGGTTGCAAAATTGATAGAAAAAGCACATCCGGAGGGTGCCATTTGCTTGGGAGATCTTTAGTATCTTGGTCATCTAAAAAGCAAAATAGTGTGGCTTTGTCCACCGCCGAGGCGGAATACATTGTCACGGGGGCTTGTTGTGCACAAATCTTATATATGAAACAAACCCTCCTAGACTATGGAATTGTTCTTGAAAAGGTGCCACTTTTATGTGATAATGAAAGTGCCGTTAAAATTGCCAACAATCCGGTACAACACTCTCGCACCAAGCACATTGATATCCGCCATCACTTTCTAAGAGATCACGTTGCTAAAAATGACATATCACTAGAAGGTGTAAGAAGTGAAAATCAATTAGCGGATATCTTCACTAAATCTTTGGATGAGGCAACCTTTTGTAGGTTAAGAAGTGAACTCAATGTGCTTGATTCTAGCAACTTTAAAAAATGAGCGTGTGTTGTCCCTTGCATTGCATTGTATTATATGCCATGTTTACTTTTATCGCAATGCATTTAGGGCTTGGCTAACACGGTTACGATAACCCTTCTTTGGAGGAGTGAAGAAGCCTAACCGTGGATCAAACTTGACAAGCACCCTAGCTTTACTTTCTTGTATTGCATTGCATATGCATGGTTGTTTGTTTGGCGTTTCTTTTCGGTTTCGCTTTGAGCAACCTCTGTGTTCGTCCATGGATAGAGAGAGCATTTTGACGCTCCTAAAGGTTCAAAAACTCTATTGCATGGCCATACGTTGCTCCTCGGGTGTTTATTGACTATTTTCTTAAAAATAATACTAGCCTAAGACAATCTATTTTGAAAAATTTGAGGGTTTAAGTGAGGTCACTCATATCATGTTCCAATTGGTGTTTATTTGTGTCTCTTTGAATTGGAACTTGATTGGGAGAAGTCGCGTCGAAGTTCGGAACGAAGAAGGGCGAAAAACAGTGACCGGACGCTGGACCGGACGCTGCACCGGACGCAGAGGTGCTTCACCACCGCGTCCAGTCCCGGCGTCCACCAGCGTGTCCGGTCATCCAGAAGACCAATTCCAGATCTAGTGACCGGACGCTGCACCGGACGCGCCGCTGTTGACCACCGCGTCCGGTCCCGGTTACCACCACCGCGTCCGGTCATTCGCGATGATTTCCCGAGTTACCCTCGACCGGACTCTGACCGCGTCCGGTCAGTCCTCACCGGACACGTCCGGTCACTCCAGGAGCTTACTGGAGTGTGACCGGACGCTGCACCACCGCGTCCGGTCATAACGACCACCGCGTTCGGTCATCACGCGTCGAGCGGATCTAGCCCCTTCATAAAACGGTTCGTCCTCGACCGTGTCTTCTCATCCGCCCGATTCTCACCGCCGCCTGCCCTAATCCGCCGTTTCACCGGAGCCGCCGCGCCCCTCTCCTCTTCCTCGCCTCCGGCAAGTCCAGCCACGACCCCGCCGCGCCTCCTCGCCTTCCTGCCCTCGCTCACGTCCACGCCAGCCCGCGCCTGCCCGCGTTCGCCGCGCCACCGCCGCCCGCTCGCGCCTCTGCCGCCGGTGAGCCGCGCCCTTGCCGCCGGTGAGCCACGCCCCTGCTTGCCAGCTTCACCTCTGGCAGTGGACTGCCTCACGCTTGCCTTCGATCGATTTTCGTCGAGTTGCCCTAACCCTAACCCTAGGGTTCGCGTAACGTCGTTCGATCGTTCGTCGTCGAGGTTTCGTCGCGCGTCGTCTTCTTCGCGAGAGCTCGTCCGGCGAATTCGGGGAATCTCGCGATCTAGGTCACCTCATCTTGTCACCGTCGTCTCGTCGATCCGAGCGAGTTTGTCGGTGTGTCAGGGTGATATCAGTGTGCTGAATCCGAGGCCAAGCCTGCGGATACGGATTGAGGCCAAGCCTCTCGAGTGTCAGTTCACCATCTTTCAGAGGCTTTCTGTCAGCTTGTCAGCATGGTGCGTTGCAAGAACGCCGGTGGTGCTCCTGGTGACGGGAACAAAAGTCCTCCTCGTCGGTCTGAGATTGCGCGTGGGAAGCGTATCAAAATCATGGCCAGAAAGAAGAAGAAGACACTTACAGAGGCAGAGATTGCTCAGGCCGTGGCAGATGCAGCAGAGCAGGCAGAGAGAGGTGGCAGGAGTAGTGGCATACGCATAGGCGAGCGTCGCCTTCATCTTGAAGGTCGACATCTCGGCACAGAGGCCACTGAGGGTACTGAGGATACTGGAGCTGCAGAGGGTATGTCAGTTGATCCACCCACAGAGGCTCCAGAGGCTCCAGAGGCTACAGAGGACACAGAGGAGCAGCCAGCTCAGTCTCCACCACGTCGCCGCTCCACACGCGCACGTACTCAGGTGACTCCCAGGCCAGAGGGCCAGCGTCGTGGAGCACGTCCTCCTCCCAGAGCTAGAGGTTCACCCCCGGTTGAGCACTTTGACTTGAGGGGTGCCACAACACGTCAGGTGCAGGGGTTGAGGTTCGTGGAGGTCAGTCGGTGGTTTCCACCTGTGAGGGATCACAGAGCTTCAGAGGGTTTCTATACCCCACTTCAGGAGGATTTCTACAGGGCTCTAGTTGATAGCGGTATTGCTTTCCGACCACAGAGGGTCTGTCGCCTTGAGTCACTGATTGAGGTTGTGGGAGAGCAGCTACGTCCGCACCTGTCCTTTCTGCCAGGCTTGTCAGATCTTATTGGACGGACAGGTGCATACTGCGGCACATGGGTCAGAGAGTTTTATGCTTCACTGTGGATTGATCCTGCCCATGATTTCATTCACTTTGCATTCCGTGGCCGCGATCACCGTCTCTACAGCACCAGAGTGCGGCAGATTCTCAGACTCCCAGCTTTCGACACAAAGATACATCAGCTGTGCTTTGGTCAGACTCCTCCACCGAGACGCCCTCACGGCGGGGCAGTGCCACCTACAGACTTGGTTCGACCCTGTTTCCGTGAGCCTTTTGGTGAAGGGTCTCGTCGTACGCCTGCCAGTTTGACACCTCTTGCTAGAGTTCTGGATGCTATAGTCAGACGCACTCTTCTTCCTAGACTTGGCTACAGAGAGGGACTGACTCGGATGTAGCTATGGGTTGTTCACCACCTCCTCTCACAGACACAGTTTGACATTTGGGATCTCATACTTAGTGAGATGGAGGACACCATAGCTGAGGGCTTCAAGGGTAATCGTCAGCTGCCCTATGCACACTGGATCTGCTTCATTATTAGATCATCCATTCAGCTACCAGCAGAGATCCGAGCTAAGATATCAGATACTACTACTGCTTTTCCTGAGTATGATATCCGTCAGCTTTGGGCTTCAGTGACTAGAGATCAGGCCCCAGTGCTAGGACAGCGTGAGCGACCTGAGGTTCCTGAGACAGCAGCTGAGCAGGACGCCACAGTTGATGAGCTTGCAGAGGCAGAGCTTGCCGATCTTGACGCTCAGCCTGCTGATCTTCCTGAGGATGTGACATCTGACAGCACGGATGAGGACTACCAGCCCATCCCCAGGTACCGTTCTCCTCGGTCTCACGACCACGAGGCCGGTGGCTCTGGTTCAGCCTCCTGCACAGACCCAGCCATGGTGGCTATACTTGAGAGGTTGACCTAGGCACAGGAGCAGCAGCAGCAGCAGATACAGCGACAGGCTCAGGACACAGCTGCAGCACTTGCACAGATACAGGCTCGTCAGAACGAGTTTCAGCGTCAGCAGCTTGAGATCCAGAGGCAGCAGGTTGAGATGCAGCGACAGCAGTACGAGATTCAGCGACAGAATGCAGCTAGTCAGCAGTAGTACTTGGATCTCCTGCGCCACCTAGTCACTGTTGGGGTTCCTCCGCCTGCTTCTGTCCTGACTTCTGCTTTACAGTCCAGTGGTCCATCAAGTCAGGGACAGCCGAGCTTCCAGTTCACATCACCACAGCAGCAGGTTCCCCAGTCGTTCCAGTCCCCGAGCTTCACGCCTATTCACACGGGGTTTACACCTTCAGACCAGCCTCGCCCTCACCTCCTGATAGGCACACCTTTCGGTGATTACAGTGCTACCTACAGCGAGTTGACTGGTCAGCCGACGCCCTCGCACACTACTTTTGCTACTACTTCAGGGTTGTCAGCTTCAGAGGCAGCTTTTCCTCTAGTGACAGGGACCGGTGCTACAGAGACTATCCCTTCGTCAGTCGCCTCGACAGATCCCCCTGCTATTGGCTCGCTACAGGCTCAGGTCACTCAGACGGATCCTCTTGTTGCTACTACGTCAGTACCTGTTCCTGCCGCTCAGACCCCGACCGCTTCACAGCCACGTGTTTCTTCAGAGGGTCAGCCAGATAGCTCAGATTCCGAGTGAGATTCTCTACACTTCGTGATTACTCCGCGCACCTCGGCACCCGACTCGACTCCGTCTGCCCCCCCGTCAGATCCTTAGATTAGTTTTTTTGGCGCTTGATGCCAAAGGGGGAGAGAGAGTAGTTTCAGGGGGAGTTTTGAGAGAAGGTTTTTCGTTTTTCTTTGTGTGCTACTTTCATACATCATGTTTACTTTTCAGTCATCGCATTCATGTGGCATGTCGTCGTGTGATAAACTTTGAGTCTTATTGTTTTATCCAGTCACAGTGTTAATGCTTGTCACCGTTTTTGATAATAGCTCTAAGGTTGTGCTTCCGTGCCTTACTCCGATTTCTTATGAGCTATATCTTTATGTGTACTAATGTTTTTTGTCTTATCTTATGAGTACACTCTTTTGGCTTGGGGCATATAAGCAATTCCTAACCCTTTGTGCTTATTGCTTTCTGCTTATGTGAACCAAGCATGCTCGAAAACCTCAACTCAAATCTTTTATATCTTAGTGTTGTCATCAATCACCAAAAAGGGGGAGATTGAAAGCATCTAGGCCCCGAGTTTTGGTTTCGGCAATTGATGACAACGCTTTATTACCATGACTAACGTGTGTTTTGCAGAAACTTTGGTAAGTTAGGTCATGGAGGTTTTAACTGCTTTGGGCACCATGGTATTCATGTCCCTTAATGGAAATCGTTTCGGTTTTCAAAAGAGTGACGTCAAGATTAAGGACGGTTAGTTCCGGATGTTGAGGTGTTGAGATACATTTGGAATAGTCGTTAGGATCTTCGTTTTTCTCTTTTGGCCGTACTATAAAGGGGGGCATGAGCGGGTAGCTTGACCTAGGCGAGTCCTATGTTTAGGTGTGGTGCACACTTGTTAAACTTGGCGCTAGGCAGCTCTAGAATAGCTCAAAGTTCAGTTGGAAGCAACTTGGTTCAAGTTGCAACGCGTTTCGGAAAGTTTCGGGTCGTTTTCCCATGACCGGACGCGGTCCTCGGCATGACCGGACGCGTCCGATCAGTACAGCTCCGCGGCTAAGGTTTCGGCTCTGACGACCGGACGCGGTCCTCGCGAGGACCGGACGCGGTGGTCAGTAGTCGACACGTGTCACTTGAGGGAAACACCCGATCGGACACGACCTGGGTATGATCGGCGCGTCCGGTCATAGTCTAGTAAGGTCCAGAGACGACCAGACGCGTCCGGTCATCAACGATCGGACGCGGTCGGCGCGTCCGGTGCGAGTACAGTATGCTCCTTGCACGATCGGACGCGTCCGGTCACCCCTGACCGGCGCGTCCGGTCATTCAGTTGAATCTCGGTTTTCGACCGTTACGAGCGACCGGCGCGTCCGGTCAGTTCGACCGGCGCGTCCGGTCAGCTCGCGTTTTGCTGAGTCAGCGGGTAACGGTTCGATTTGTCTGTGGGGTGTATAAATACTACCCCACCACCTCTTTTAGAGGTCTCTTGCTCATTTGATCAGCTGAAAAACACCTTTGGAGTGTAAGGGAGTGCAAGAGCACTAGTGAGGATATAGATTTGAGAATCAAAGCTTGAGAGTTCCTCACTAGCGATTAGAGAGTAGCAAGTGTGCATCCACCTTCTCATTTGGGCTCGTAGTGGTCAAGTGAGAGTTCTAGCTTGTTACTCTTGGTGATCACCATCACCTAGACGGCTTGGTGGTGATTGGGAGTTCGGTGATCATCCGGCGGAGCTTGTGGATGACCCAACTCATCTTGTGAGCGGTTTTGGGTGATTCACCGTGACGGAGTGTCGAAGAATCAACCCGTAGAGAGCATTTGATCCTTGCGCGGATCAAGGGGGAGCTACACCCTTGCGCGGGTGCTCCAACGAGGACTAGTGGGGAGTGGCGACTCTCCGATACCTCGGAAAAACATCGTCGTGTTCCTTGCCCTTTTTACATTCAAGCATTTACATTCTCGTATTTACATTCATTGCTTGATTTACTTTCCTAGTATTGCCATGCTAGACTAGGATTGGAAACTAGGGTGCAAAACTCTTTGTCGGTAGACTCTCTAGGAACACAAGTAGACACTAGGGGTGAATTCCGGCTTGTAGGATTTAATTCTTGCAATTAATTTTTAGAAAAGCCCAATTCACTCCCCCTCTTGGGCATCTTGATCCTTTCAGTTTTTGCCAAGGTGCAGTTCAGCATAAAAGCAGCCAAAAAGTGTTTCGTGATGGAGGTTCTAGATGACTATTATACGATTGAGTATATTATTGGCAGGGAGGATAAAGGAGACAAACAATACCATGTGGAATGTGAGATAAATGTTGATGAAGGCAATCTGAAGAGAATTTCTTGTTCTTGTCTTAAGTTACAGTCCCTTGGAACCCCCTGCTCACACATCTTCTTTGTATTGGGCTATCGTAAAGAACGCAAGCTTCCAGGCTGCTGTGTTTTGAAAAGGTGGACAAGGGGGGCCAAGAGTGCATTTGCTCCTATAAGGAAGAGCACCATGTATGACTACTCCGATAGCCTACAAAGGTACCATGAGCTACGCAATATCAGTCACACTGCATCCTTCGTAGCATCTCATTCACCTGAAGCATATGAGCGGCTCAAACGCGTTCTGCATGAGGAAGCTGCTGTGATCTTGCCAAACGGAGGAGAAAACGGAGACAACAAGTATGGCCCGGTGCTGCCACAAGACCTGGATGTTGATTCTGCAGAGTACAGAAATGTCTTGGACCCCATGCATGTTCTTGGCAGAGGAGCCCCGAAGAAAAAGTTGAAGTCAATTTCAAATAAGAATAGATCTAAGGTGAAATGTACCCTGTGTAAGGGTGAGGGTCACAATCGGCGAACATGCTCCATGAGAGAAGAGGTAGTTAAGAGTAATGTTCATCGAACCTAGCAACTGCATGTCTGTGAGGATTGTCTAGTTATGGCTAATGTTACTCTTCATTTGTAGGAAACAAAGCTCCCTGAGGATGTGCTGGATACATGATTTGGCAAGGATCCGCTTGCTGCTGCATAATAGGTACGCTGGTGCATACCAAATTTGAAGTGATGTGAGCCTGTGACCAGTCGAGCCCTCTTAGTACTTTGAATCCTCTCACTGGGCTACTGTATTTGTATTTCTGCTTGCATCCATAAATATAGGATCGATTAGCTTCGTCCTCCCCTGCCTTCCGCATCTCGTCGCCCTCCATCGCCGCCGCCGCAGCCGCCGAGATGAGGAAGCCAGCCAAAGCCATCGCTAAGTCGTCCTCGGCCGCGAACAAAGGAAAAGCCGCCGTGAACAGCGCCGTCGCGAATTCGTCCTCAGCTGCAAACAGCGCCGCCGCAAAGCCGTCATCGGCGGCAAAAAGCGTCAAGCCGTGCCGCAACTGCAGGTACGAACGGGCTCCGTGTCTGTCCTCGGGGATCGCCAACTTGTGCTGCAACTGCTTGAGCCCAGAGTGGCGGGAGTGCGTGAACGGATGTGTGATCACGGATGGCGAGTCAAGTGAGTCAAGCTACGAGGTAATCTTCTTGCACGGTTGTTCCTTAGGGCCTGTTTGTTTTACTTCAAATCCATGTGGATTGGGAGTTGAGGGGGATTATTAATGAACTTTGATCTTTCACTATTGCCACAGTTATCGCCGGACCTATACATTCACGAAGTGCAGATCAAGAAGCTCGAACAGAGGAATAAAGCCATGGCTAGCCGGATGGACTTCCTCCAAGAGAATCAGGAAGCCATGTCTAAGCAGATCAAGGTCCTCAAAAAGGAGGTCGCTGCCAACAATGCCAAGGCTAAGAAGCCTTAGATATGGATGCAGTTTCAGTTTCAGTAGCCTTTGAAGTGCCTAGTTTAAGTTAAATAAATTTCCTTGTGGCTTGCACTTTCAGGGAACACAATTATCTTGCACTATTCTTGGTGTATTTTTTATCCGTAATATCTTATTTTGTGACTGAGTCTGTTGGTTTTGCACTTAAGTTTTGTTTCGAGCAGATGCAACCTGCAGCCCGCTGAACATAGAAACACAACATACTATTACTAGTTTGGCCTGTAGAATCAGAAAGGCATAAGCCAAATTTCGATGGTAGAAACCGAAACCTCTTCTGAGTTATCAGTGGATGACCCAGACACCAAGTGAAATCTATGTTTATACCAAGATAAATAAATTTGCATGACATGCAAGAATAATAAATAGTGGGCAAAGAGTTACAAGCACAATAACACAAAACACATAGATCCATTTTAATGTCAGTTTATGTGCTATTGAGTGAGCAATATTCAAAAGCATGAACAAGTAGCAGCTGGTTGGTTCTTAAGAAAGCTTGATTTCGTGCAAATGCAACAGGGCCAGCAAAATTGTCTCACCTGTAATGGAAGAATAATACAGTGCCCAGGGACAACAGGTTCAAATTGCGGCAGCATCAAGTAACTGAAGTTTCCAATAGCCTCGGTGCAGTCAATGAACTCGCATCTGAGTAATAATGAAATAGTTCAGAGCTGCACAATAAAGAAATAGTGCAGACAGTATTGGTTGTTCATATTCACTTTAACAGAAAGACAATAACAGTGTATCCTAAGTGCTGTTCAGGGACAACAACCATTCTGAAGCTGCTCCTCGGAATCTGTAATCTTAACCATCAGCTAGCACGGAGGCAATAAACATCATAGTAAGATTTAGGTTTTCCTTTGAAGATTAAACGTGGCAAGGTAATAAGAGGATTAAACTAGAGCAATACCCTCGTGGCTAGGCAATCACCCTGCTTTGCACCTTATCTAGCTCATCCTAGACTTGCTTTTATTTCTGTGTCACCAAATGTGGAAGCAAAATGATAAGAAATTATCTAAAAGGATTCCAATTGCATGAACAATGCAGGTTTGCACAATACCTCCCGAAATGATAAGCAATTATCTAAATAGATTCCAATTGCATGAACAATGCAGGTTCGCACAATACCTCCCTCTAATCGGGAATCCCTCCTAATTTGCTTGCATCATGAATCTAGCTAGGCAATTCATCAAACAACTTGTAGGCAACTGGAGACATGTACTTGTTATCAGCATTGGACACCGGTGGTTGAAACTTATGTGTAGAACTTTGATCTATAAATATGGATAGCCGGATCTCATAACGAAAAAGCAACTGAAAACATATTTTTGGAGTATCATAAGAATGCATTCCTTGTGTCAGTACGCTGCTACTGCCTACCCAAAATCTAAGTCAGTAAAAAACAGCAGTAAAAGCTATGGGCGCTAATGAGCTACTTAGATCAGTTAGAGCGGCAAGAAGCAAACAAAATTGAGGAGATTAATATCAAACTTGAAAGCTTTCACTGAACTCTATAAACTTGAGAAATGCAATGCTGAGCAAAACTGGAAATCTTTCATTGAATGAATCATCTCAGGTTCAGCAGTTTAAGATCATGAGATGCTTATTACTCTCTGTAAATAAGCTGAAAAACAAAACAAAAAAAGACTAGTAAAAAGAAGAACTTAGAAAATGTAGGTGAAATCTTGATGAACCCATGAAGACTAGCAATCATGGTTCATTTCACCCAAGCAAGATCACTTGTAACTTGAAGCTCCAAAGAGTTAATTGAATCTGAATCTGTAGCTCCAAAGAGGATCGGGTTACCTGTGGAGCAGGATGACTGAGCTCGCAAAAGGCGTAGCAATCAGCGGCGGCGGCGTGGACCAGGATTGGAATTCGAAGCCGGCGGTCGAGGGCAGGACCCGCCAGGAGGCCGACACCGATGGGCGCTGCGGGGAGGGTGCGAGGACATGGACGGCGTCTGCCACTGGGAGACCGAGATGGATTGGCGCGGCAAGAGGGCGCGGGGGTGTTGACGGCCGCCCTCCAGCTGCCGGGGGCGCGGCCGCCATCACTGAGCCGGAGCGGACGCGTGCACCTCGCCGCCCACACCCTCCCGGCAGTGGGGCCCTCATAGCGCACCATGGACCATGCCCCACCATGGCCGCCGTCGCTGAGCTGGAGCGGATGCACGCACCTCGCCGCCCCACACCCTCCCGGCAGCGGGGACGGCTGCCGCCTCGGCGAACGGGAGCGCGAACGCCGTCTGAGACGATGGCGGCGGTCAGAAGGACGGCAGCGAGTGGACGGCAGCGAGAACAATAAACCGTCGGCAGAAAATATTCATCTAACTATATTACTTGAATCATACATCCCAACTATACTACCAAAACAATATTTTTTACAATTGTGGATTTACCGTTTTACCCATGATTAAAAAAATAAACCACGAAAGAGCAATTGCCACTCTTTTATTTGAAGTCCTAATTATCTCAAATTGGGAGGCGTTGTCAAGCATTACGGCGCATATGGGCCCACCGACCATAGACACAGCCAACGCCTCCCGACGCCTCCCTCATTGATGCCTCTCAACGCCTCCTCTCATTTGGGCCCACCAATTATAGACACAGCCGATGCTTCCTAATGCCTCCCCAACCATTGTAAAAAATCTCTTTATTTATACATATACTCCGTAGAAGTTTGAAAAAAAATTCCAAACTCAAACCGAGCGGTAAACCGCTTAAACCGAGCGGTTACCGCTCCAAACCGCCCGGTAAACCGGTAACAAACCGAACCGAAGGCGCGTTTGAATTTAAATTCAAATTCGACCGATTACCAACCGGTTACCAGTAAACCGGACCGGTAAACCAGAATCAGGTGGCGGTTTGAGGTGACCGGTCGGTAAAAAAAATGCTGGTTTGAACAATCTCTGCATCGGGCATTCGTGCTGTCCGGCAGCCGTGGAAGACAACAAAAGGAGCCTTCGGTCTGCGGACTGGACAGGCTGTCAGTGCATTGTGTTGTGCATCGGGGACTGCGTGGAGAAGCGCGCTGGAGTACTCCCAGTCTAGTGGCCTCGATGGAGTAGCTGGAGCCTGGAGATCTCGACGCCTTTTTCCTGTCCAGTTCAGGCGCGACAGGGCAGGACCCGAGGCCGGCCGGTCCACCAGCGCACGTACACCACGCCTTGTCCTGTTCAACGAATCCGATGGGGACTGGCGGACTGCCAGTGCCAGATATCCCCTGTTCGGCTGAGCGCACGGCTTATCAACCGTATTTTTCTCTCACAGCAAATCAGCCACGACAACTTATAAAAAAAAAGAGCGCATCGCAGCTGCAGCGTGATCTTGACGGATCGAGAGGGTTGCGGTTGCCACGCCTTGTCCTGTTTAACGAATCCGATCAATTAGAGACAAGAGCGTTGGGCGGACTAGGACCATACAATGCTGATATGCATGCGGATTAGTATAGTAGTGGTCGGGGTAACAATCGAATCCTCGTTCCTGTTCTCTTACGATTCTGAATCTTCGACGTGCTACGAGCCTAGCCTGCCAGGCCATGTTGGATCATGTTGCAAGTAGCAGCCATTCTGAAATTAAACTACTCCCTTCGTTCTAAATTATAAAACATTTTACATTTTCTAATTCATAGCTTTTGCAACCCACCTAGAAATACGTTATGTCCAGATACAAAATAAAAACTCTGAATTTAGAAATGCCAGTACGTCTTAGAATTTGGGATGGAGGAAGTAATATTTAAAGAGTATTTTTGTCCTTACTCAAACTATTTAAATTTTCACCATCTTTGTAGGAAAAATGTATTGCTATTTATGATATGAAATAGGCATGTTGCTAAAATAACGAATTTGCCGATATTTATTTGACATCACCAATAAATAATAGTATGTGTTTATTTAGATTTGATTATTAAATTTAAAAGTGCTTGATTCCTACTATTCTTTTTGTAGTTGAGGGAGTAGCACTTAAAATATATACTCCCTCCATCCCAAATTCTAAGACGTTTTGGCTTTTCTAGATACATTACTCTTACCGTGTGTCTACTAAGTGTGTAGTAAAACAATATATCTAGAAAAGCCAATTGTCTTATAATTTGGAGCGGTGTGAGCTACCATCTAAATAGCCCCTTTACAAATAGATGTGCAAGTTACTAGCAAAATTTACTTATGAGATTAGAGTTGCTAGCATGTGCTAACTCTTCTTTTAAACAAAGTGCAAGTGCTAACTCGTAGGACAACTCCAATGTTAATGCAAAAGAGGTCCGAAGAAGAGAGAGAAAATAGCACGAGACGTGCACTACATTGGAGCAGTAGTGCTAGCTTAGCATCTCTAGGAACCAGTTGCTATTTGAGCAACAGGTGTAATAAAGAATAAAAAGCACAATTAAAGGACACAAAATATTGTACCATTTGGTTAGGAAAACTAGGAAAATGGCATTTTTGTTATGTGTGGAGCCCCTTTAGTATTACCTTTGTCCTGAAATAAAATATTTTTTAAAAGAAAATGTTTTCCCCGCTTTATTTCCAAGAAACAAAGTGTGCAGTTCAACAAGTGTTTGTCTATGTGCAAGTGTTTATCTATGTACATAGCTAGAAAATACATTTAATTTGAGACGTAGGAAGTATATGCTATTGAGTTTATACAATGGACTATTGGAGCTTTTATTTGCTAGCAGAGCACCATGTGATGTTTGCATGTTGCATCTTGCTGAGAAGGCTGATTTTAGCATGGTAATTTCAGTAGCATGCAATCAGAGCATGGTATTTGTTGAGAAAATTATCTGAATGGCCCTGTGAAACTCAGTTATTTCTTCCTTGGCCCTGCAAACTTCGAAATTCCTCGTATGGCCCTGTCTTCGAATTTTAATGACCTATATGACATACCATCCATTCTGTTAGATTTCTTAGTTAAAAAGTGGGTTCTCTTTGTCAGATTGTGTTGGACGAGATAGAAATACCCCTGCCCTCCTCTCCCTTCTATCTGATGAACTAGAGCGCCCGACTCCGTTTCGAGAAAAAAAGACTAACTCCTTTCATCTCCCTCCCCCAGCGAACCCTAGATCGAGGAAGTCGGTGGCGCGGCAAGGCGGCAAGGGGCCTGACCGGCGGCAAGGGGACCTGCGGTGGACGCTGCTAGGGACGATGGCAAGGGCACGGACGCGGCAAGGGTCCCCGTGGGTAGCGCTGCCAGGGGCGTGGCTAGCAGCGCCGCCTCCAGCAGGGGGCACGATCGGGCCAACGAGCGCTGCCAGGCGCACAGCCAGGACCGCGACCACCAGCCAGGGTGGGGCATGGCGCACTGCTCCTGATGACCGGGGATGCCGTGGAAGGTGAGGCCGAGGCGCGGCCTGTCTAGGCCGACGGCATAGCTGGGGAAGGGCCAATGGAGCCGGATTCACAGCTTGGAGCACGTAGTGACTGAGTTGAACGGTGAGTTCCTCATGCTAGTCTAGTTCAATAAGATTAGTAGCAGGAAAATGGTATGACAACAGTGCTTGTGCTAAACTAGTTCCTTGTTCATGTATAGGTTGGATCAAAATTCAACTTTCTGTCTTAAAATTAAGTTGCTTGGTAACCCAAAAAATAAGAAAAGATGTTAGATGTTTTAACTTTGAGAAGGTTCTTGATTCAGACTTGACAAATTATATGGATTTAGTTGAATCAATTGTTCAGCAATACCCTCTTGGCTATTTAGAAGTTGCACATGACCAGTGTTATGATGATGCTTTGAAAACCTTCCCAGAAGTGAAATGTGACCAAGATTTAATGTCTATGTTTGAGAAACAACATAAGACAAAGGTTGTGCATATGTTCGTTGCATATTGTGACCCCTCTGAGATGTATGAACCTATCACTGAGTGGAATTTTGATGAGGAAGAGCAACTTAATATGAACACAGAAGGAATGGAAGATGATTCTTACCTTCATAACCCATTACCAGAGAATGAATTTGTAGGTATTGATGAAGAGGGTATGTATCTACAGATTGTTTCTATGGACAATGTGGGAAAGCATGTGGATGGTGATGGTGATGGGGGAGGTGATGAAGATGGTGATGGTGATGGTCATGGGGATGGGGATGGGGATGGTGAGGATGGTGATGGGAGTGAGGATATAGAAGTTGATGAGGAGTTGGTTGGTTATGGGAAACATCATACACCTAATGTCAATTATGATAAAAACGACACTCCAATGGCAGTAGGTGTAACATCCAGTCCTGGCATACACGACCCAGTCCTATTCTACCAAAGAGTGGTCCCACCTGCGTAGCAACCCGCTTGAGCTTTCGTCCTCGCTTTGCTCAAAACGGTTAACCGAGGTTACTAAGCGTCCCTGGCCCTGGTATTTAAGTTGTGCTATCTCTCTTAGGATTCACGGTTTGGTACTAAATTTCTTGTTGCACAGTATTTCCACGATGCTACAGTAACTGATGAACAATATACCAAAACTGGTCTGTCCTTTTCTATGAATAGTAACAGAGATGCTACAGTGCCTGTGCTACAGTATCGGGTCGGTACAGTACCCTCGGAGTCTGGATGTGCAGTAGCTCCCGTTTACAGTGCCGGCCCACTGCCCCCAGCTATAGTCACGTCCCATTTCGTGAATTTGGCCCACTTGACCTATTTTTGGACTGTTACAGTAGGCATCATGTATCGCAATATGAAAGAGTTCAAGGTGTCCCTTTCTCAACATGCAATCAAACATATGAATTCGAATTCAATATTAAGAAGAGTGCACCATCTAGATACCGGGTCTATTGCACAAGGAGAGACAAACACAATCGTCCATGGAGGTTACATGCATCTACAATGCAGGATATGCGCACTGTTATTGTAATTATCTAACCTTGATCATTTATTTGACCTTGTGTATTTTTTCATTGCCTCTTTTTAAGCTTGTTTTGTCTTGTGTAGGTTAAGAACCCTGCTGCTCATCGATGCTCTAGTACTAGATAGTCAAAAATGGTAAAGAATGCAACCAAGTTTTGGATATGTGAAAAGATGAAAGATTGGCTGATTGAATATGCCACCCTTGGAGCAAAAGAATCGATGAAGAAGATTAAAGAACATCACAAGGTGAGCATCCCGTACAAGAGAGTATATGATGGTGGCAAATTAGCATTGAAGGAACTATATGGTGATTGGGATAGTAGCTTTGAAAATTTGTTTAGATTTAAGTCACAAGTTGAGATATCTTGCCCTGGTAGCATAGTAGAGATTAATCATTATGAAATAGATGGCAAAATCAGGTTCAGAAGATCTTTCTTTGCTATGAAACAATGCATAGATAGCTTCCTTAGTGGTTGCAGGCCTTACTTAGCAATTGACAACACATTCTTGACTGGAAAACTCAAAGGGCAATTGGCTAACGCTACCGCTGTTGACGGGCATAAATAGATGTATCCAGTTTGTATTGGGGTGTTAGATTCTGAAACAAGTGACAATTGGGTTTAATTTATGCAAATGTTTAAGAAGGCCATTGGATCACCATGGGCGGTTAGCAATATGCACAGGTGCTGGGCAGCCAGTGATGTCAGGGGTAGCTGAGATGTTCCCAGAGGCAGAACATAGGGAATGCATGTTTCACTTGGTGATGAATTTCAAGAAAATGCATCATGGTAAGGTTTTTTATGCCCACCTCTGGCCAGCAGCGTACTCATGGAACCAA
This sequence comes from Saccharum hybrid cultivar R570, assembly GCA_038087645.1. Lineage (NCBI taxonomy): Eukaryota > Viridiplantae > Streptophyta > Magnoliopsida > Poales > Poaceae > Saccharum > Saccharum hybrid cultivar. Next base: position 5,651,747 of record JAQSUU010000091.1, on the reverse strand, counting down.
TATTTATTTGATAAACATTGGGTTGCAATGGAGACAGCTAAGCCAGCAGCAACTGCATATCTTAGGAAGTCTCACAAGAAATTACGGAGCATGAGTCAATTTTCAACCATTTGCAAAGTGGACTACGTAGCAAACAATTTGGCAAAATCCTTTAACAATTAGGTTAAGGAACACAAGTCAATAAATTTGGATAACTTCATGGACAAGACTAGACAAATGATTATGATCAAGTGGAACCAAAGCAGGAAGATATCAAGACAACATGGTGGGTTCATTCTACCCCACATAATCAAGATGTTGAATGAGAAAAGTAGAAAGCTAAACTTGGAGGTTGTTCAATGCTCAGAAGATGTTGAAGCTAAACTTGGAGGTTGTTCAATGCTCAGAAGATGTTGGTGAAATTACTGCATTAGGAGTAAGTGGATTCAGGTTTGTGGTCAACTTGAATGACATGACATGTTCTTGTAGACAATGGTAGGTATCTGGCATTCCTTGCAAACATGCTATAGCATTCATCACAGCCCAAACCAATTCATCTCTAGAGAGTTATGTGGACTTGTATTACTCCGTTTGGAAGTTCAGAATAGCTTATGAGCACCTAATCCCTACAATGCCTAACAAGTCCCAATGGCCTAAACCAACATATGGATTTTTATGCACCCACCATTATTAACAACTGTTGCTGGTAGGCCCCAAGTCGAGAGGTTGAAGGGCAATGCTGAAAAGAAAGGTATTAAATGTCAACATAAATGTCCAATTTGCCAGGACTATGGCCATCATTGGCACAATTGCAAGAAGAGTAAACCAGAGGATATAGAAGCTATGAAACTAAAAATGTAATAAAAAGAGGGTTAAGCAATGTTCTCTTTTCTTGTCTTATGCAAGCTAATGCAGTTGATAATTTTTTTTTCTTACTGCTTATGTAGAGGGGAAACAAAAAAAGAACAAGTAAAGCCAAATCAGCTCAGTCATCCATTATCCCTATTGAGCATGAAGCACCACAAGCATCTATGTCTTTTCCACCAAGGTTAGCAAGCTATAAACTTATGATCATGGTTAAATATCTGTTTCAGTCATAATAGATTGCTATTTTGTTGTCGCAGCCAAAATTTGGAACCTGCAAATAAGAAAAAGGGGGAAAACCTAATGCTACTTCTCAAGCATCAAAAAGGTTACTACCTGTAGTTTTCAAATTTATATAGTGACACATGATAACTTGTTTGAATTCTAAGTTTCTTATTTTTTTCTCATAGTCAAAGTCAGGGAACTACAAGTAAGAAGAAGGAAAACCCTGATAGGTCTGGTTCTAGACATTCAAAAAGGTAATACTTTAATTCTGAAATATATATTATGATACATGAAATATATCGGAAATTCTAAGTTGCTTGCTTTTTCCTACAGTCCAACCTTAGAATCCACAAGTACTAATAAGAGAAAACAAGCTAACTCAGATTCTGGACCATCGGAAAGGTAATTCTCTCCGTTCCTATATGTATAGCTGTTGTCCATTCCCTACAGTCCAGCATTGCTGTTGTTTTAGTCCCATGAGTTTCATCCAAAAATTATTGTTCTTTGAGATGTACAAGTGCAGATCAAGAAGTGGCTCCAATCAGCCGGAGGCGGTCTCCACTAAAATCCCTTTGGCCAGTGAGCAAATAGTTGCACCTATGAAGAAAAATGGTAAAGGGAAAAAGAAACAAATTGCTATGACACCATTAGATAGCCCTGCCATGAGCACCAAAAGTAAGAAAACCGATCCAACAAGCCCTACCATGGGCTAGAAGCAAAAAGGAGACTCAACTTGTGATTCTTGCCAAAAACTTATGATATGTATGCATGTCGACTTGATGTAATGTTTGAACACACACACACACACATATATATGCGAACATTAAGAGTGTATGTAGCTATGGACCATTTGTATTTGCTATATGCAGTAAACTGTTTGAACCAATTTATATTGAGATCCCATTAGTGTTTATCTATATAATGTGGATGAATTTTATTGCACAAATAATGGAGACCGTCAATACATCTCTTTTTTTTTGATAAATTTTAACCACAGTAGATAAGAGATAATATGGATGAATTACAAAGCTTAGATAATGCATATTATCATAACAAAAATATTTCCAAATTATAATATAATGTGGATGAATTTTAACGTCAAAACAAACCATACAAATAGTTAGTGTCGTAGAGGTAATATTATAAACATCAGATGAAGCAGGGCCATACAAGGAATCAATGCATTTTTCCTGCAAGAGGGGTATTATGGACAATTCGCATAGCACTTAACGGTGTTAGGGTCTAAAACTGACGGTAGTGTCATATGGGTCATTAAAATTCGAAGATAGGGCCATATAAAGAATTTCGAAGTTTACAGGGCCATACAAGGAATAACTTAGTTTCATTTGGCCGTACAGATAATTTTCTCGTATTTGTTCCATGAAGGCTGCGGTGTGCCGGTGTCAGTGTAGGCGTAGCGCCTTGTGGCCTTTGCATGAGCTGTGAGGCTGTGTGGCGTGAGTCACGGGCCAAAAAAGCAGGAGGGATCTCGGTAGAAAACCTACCGTAGAACCGAACCGAACCGATGCCACGGTAAAGTAGTCTGACCAGTGACCACCGCGGCGCAGCTTCTCTTTTGGCGCTTCCTGCTCAACAGCTCTCAAGTCATTATTCTGATGGTCATTGCACAAGAATCCAATGCCTGTGAACTCCACAGAATAATGCCGAATCGATTGCATGCATGCTTGCCTGACCACTGCGGCTTCTCTTTTGGCGCTTCCTGCCCAAGCCATTGTTCTGACTAGTGATTTGCGCGCGCCCATGCGCGCGAGTAATGGCCACAGCAGTTTTCGTAAAAAAAATCGTTAGGGTAGCTAAGACAAAACATGCAGAAACATTTAGAAGCCTAACATAGCCGCTGAAGCATAAGGTCCAGAGCTTCCACAGAGTGCTTAACTACAGAGGTTCATAAGTTTGGCGGGTTGGTTTGCTCGCGCGAGGTCTTGCCGTGAGTTGCCGTCGCTGCTGGGCAACGTCGATGCTGCAAGACACATAAAACATACACAGGCCCAATCACAGGGCTGACTAAACTAAAAAGTTCTTCATGCCTGGACGCCGATGCACGGCTTGAGAGTACAACTACACTGTAAGATCACTGGGACGCAGAGGATACTTCGCCACCAAAAGCAGGCAGAAGTCTTCTTTGGATGGCAGGAGGCAGCGAGCCCATCCAGTCAAAAGATCTGGAGCAACACCGAGCGTCTGTAAAGGAGCGAGATCAATTTTCCAGGTTCACGGGATGTTGAGCGCAAGCAGAAGCGAAAGGAGTGACAGGATGAACCTTATCTAGCCGCTCTCCTGGGCCAAGGAACGACTTCCGCGAGGTCGCTTCTTCTCAGGAGCAAGGTTCTTGTCAGCCACAATGCTGTAGGAACAGAAACAACAAATGGGTGTCAACACATTGGGTTGGAGGAGTTGGATAAGCAAGGAGGAACATAGGATACTAAGCATGATTTTAAAGGGAAGAGACACATCTGTGCAGCATAGTTTGAGAAGTAGCAAGACTCACACATACCCTTTGTCTGTAACGTCTAGAGCGGCATCATCTATTGTTTCACCAGCAGGTTGATTCTTCTGGAGACTGTCTTCTGGCAGCTGTGCCTAGCAGGAAAGGAAGACACAGGTAATAAACAGGTGCTACCAAGAATCGGACGGAAAGGCTATATCATGTCTTGTGCTAGTTCTGTGTATACCTGATCAGAACTGCCAGGCTTCTCAAACATTAGCCTCTTCCGAGCAGTAGGATGTGTATTCTCTGCAGACTTGTCACTGCACATGGACAACAAATAACTATCACAGGTGAAAGTTATCATAGGCGGCTGCGAAGGCATAAGATAGATACATTACCTTGTTGAGCTCTTTGCCACGGGTGTCTCAGTGATGTCAACAGGTGGGGGTGGAGTCTGTAAGGAAAACAACGCTCAGGTGTAACGTGAGATTAATGTTGCAAGACCACGGCAATGGCAAGTGTATGGAAACAACTTACAGCTGCCGCAACCGGTGAAGACAGGCCAACACCTGGGAGAGAATCAGGTGACCTTTGGTCTGTGTTGTCATCAGCATCTCCAGAGAGGACATCATCAGATCCAGGAGTAGGTGCACGGTCATCATCTCCATTTCCAGCGGCATGTGGAACAACAACCTGATGACCGTGTGATGTCACAATAGAGGCTACCTGGTAGCTTTTTTGGGCTCTATAGTAGCTTTGCTGGGTTAGTTTCACTGCAAAGGTGAATCTCAGAGAAACCATTCTCGGTATATCTGCTGGATATGCATTGGAACTTATAGCCGTTCTCAGAACTTGCTGGACTGGTTTGCCAATCATGCGACGTGCGACGATCTGGGATCACGCTTTAGCATCTTCCTTACCAAATCCTTTGCACTCTCTGAAATACTGGGCTAGAGATCAGATGAAAAATCAAGATTGCCTTTCAGAACATGTTCAAATATCCCTTGTTCAGATTCTGCAAAAGGCAGACCAAAGTTCAAAAGAAAATAGAACAGTGCAGCACTATCAGAAGCAAGACGGCAAGGCAAAAAGTACATAGGGGGTAGACGTATCCTCACCATCCAAAAATGGTGGAACCCCACCCAATAAAATATAAATCATTACACCAGCACTTCACACATCAAGCTTACAGCCAAAGTGTTTCTTTAGAACCTCAGCCAAAGTACAGCATAAATCTGAAGATTTTAAAAGACTACTTACAGGTTGACTGGCTTCTTCTATGTTGATATTCCAAGCACACTGGACAGCTTATGCAGGCCTGCAAAAGCATAATTAACTGATTAACTTTACTTGTTATTCCCTGAGATTTATGAAAAATATGGAAGAAAGTTTATATTACAAAACCACTGGAATTGTTCATAATAGGCGCAGTATCAATGTAGTGCTAACTACCGAATGCAATAGCTAGTAAGCACACATGCAAAGTAACTGGGTTCCTCACTTTTCTTGTTTGCGGAACAGTTATGGCATTGTTGCCGAAAACACAAAATGTCCAAGCTCTAGAAGTAAAAGGCATCAAAGCCCCTACATCATTTTAACTAATCCATCTTGGCACTTAAGTTCACGCTACTCCCAAACCAATATGTAAAACAAAAGGAAAGATAACAAGCAAAGGATAGAACGGAACAATATGATTCCTTGACAAAAATATCATTACTTCATAAGGTTGCATTAAAAAAAACATTTTGCCACAACTGCTTGTTGCACCTACTGATCGGCATGCACTAATTTCCAAGTATAATCTCTCATCACAGTTTTATTGTCAATATAGTTGGCCTCTGAGACCTTCACACTTTCTAGATACAAAGGGGTATGGCGCTGATGACTGCCTTACCAGCTTAGCCAGCAATACGGAAGATGGCTTGCACTGGCTAAGCACCAGAACGGAGGCCTCCAGCTTATTGAGACCATCCCTTTTTGTTTCCAGCAACCAAGAGCAAATTAACCAGCTCAAGGTACTTCATAATCAAGAGTTTTCTTGTGTTATAAAACTGAAGTCTGAAACAAAACTATCAATAGATAGCAATTAATAACGCAAAGCAAAGTACCCAGGAACAGAGGAAACGGAAATGTCATTAGGTATAGAAGAAAATTCTGGAAATGAAGGATAATATTACATGGAGCAGTGGTGAAGCTGAGAACAAAGAACAGAAGATACATCTGCCACACAAGAGATGGTCTCACCGGGGGTCCAGCACAGATCGGGGAAATGAGGATCACCGGGGGTCCAGCACAGATCGGGTGGAGAGCGGACGGATCCGGCCACACAAGCGACGGATTTGGCCGAAGAGTCGTTGGAACAAGCGAGAGCCGCCGGAGCAGCCATCCCACGGCCGCTCGCTCCACCGGAGGACACCCTCGCCAGGGCCGCCACGCTGAGGCCCTCTCGCCGCCGCGCCTGACGCCCTACATCTCTGATACAAAAGAAAGGGAAGACCTGGTGGGCAGCCCTATGCACGTTGCAGTAGAGGTGACACCGGTGAAGCAGGCAGCGATTCGCGGCGGTGGCGCAGCTGGGGGTTGTCAGCGCTAGGGCTCGGCGGCGGCGGCGACGTAGATGCCGCGCACGCTGAGGACGCCCCCATGCCACATCCTCGACGCCGGACGCCTGAGAGAGGACGCCACCGTACCAAATCCGGTGGGGGAATGAACGGATCCGGCCATGGAGGCCCTAGATCCGGTTGTGGAGAGCGCCCGCGCACCGCTCCTGCGCTTGGAGCAGCCAGAGAAGAGGAGGGAGCTGGGAGAGGCGGCCGCGCCTGCCCCGCGCTAGCGGCCGCTGCCGGACCGGAGCAGCGAGAAAGGAGGAGGGAGCTAGGAGAGGTGGGCGTGCTCGCCCTGTGCCTATGTCCGCCGCTGGACGGTGCCCGCGCCGGGGCGTCGCTATGCCAGTGGTGCGCCGGGGGCAGGGCGCCGCGCCGAGCCGCTGCCGAATCGGAGCCCGCCCGTGTCAGGGCTACCGGGAAACCGTGCCGGGGGCCTGCCATGCCGCCGCCACCGGGACGCGCGCGGTGGCGGCCCGCCCTAGCAATCGAGAGAGAGAGGGGGAGGGACGACGGGAGGAGAGGTGGGCACACGACGAGAGAGAGAGAGGGAGTGTGTGTTGTGTGAATCAGAAGCTGGCTAATATATTTGGCGGTGAGTAGAAGCGGAAGCAGCAGAAGCCATGCGAATATGCTCCGGATGGAAGCGGCTTCCAGCAACACCAGCCGTAGGATCGAAGATCGGACGGCTAAAATTAATCGGAGTGACGTGGACGCTCTCATTGAGGTTGAGCTCCAAACGCTCTCTTGTCTTTAAATGACCACTTGCTTCTCCTTTTGTCGCTTTCAAGAAAAAAAAGGAGACAGAGGCAGTGTTTAGATCCCTTCGAACTTCCAAAAAATTTACAAGATTCTCCGTCACATCGAATCTTTAGACGCATGTATGGAGTATTAAATGTAGGTAAAACAATAACTAATTGCACAGTTTGTCTGTAAATGTCAAAACGAATCTTTTGAGCCTAGTTAGTCTATGATTGGATAAATTTTACCAAATAACAACGAAAAGTGCTACAGGAACTTTACACCAACTTTTACACCATCTAAACACTACCAGAAGAAATCTCGCACCCTGTCATTCACTTGCTGGTTCGTTCATAACCTTAGTACAGGAAATTGAGTACTTTTACTCCTCCCTCTATAAAAAAAAATGCAATTCTCGCTTCTCGAGCAGTCAATCGGTCTGAACTTTGACCAAAACTATATGAAAAAATACGAACATTCATAATGCAAAATTAGCATAATTAGATTAGCCATAGAATATATTTTTATAATAAATTCATTTGAAGACATAAATATTGATACTATTTGCTATAAACTTAGTTAAATTTGAACTACTTTAACCGGTACGGATCCTATAATTATATTCTTTCTTAGACGGAGGGAGCACTAGACTTTTTTTTCGGACTGTCAACTTGTACTAGGCTACTGGAAGTTTTGATTGCCCGGGCACGCAAATGGCCCATTCTATTGCGCATCAATCGTGAGGCTAAGCTCTAAAAAATACCGTTCGCTGATTTATCGTAGAAGAAAAATACTGTTTATTCGCTGAAAAAAATAATAAAGCTCAAAGCAGGATCCTGTGCTGCTTTTGGCCTGCCTGCCTGCCGACTGGGGCGAAACAAACACGCTCACCCGGTCAAAGCTAGCGTTTTCTCGGTTTCTCCGTGGAACGAGGGGCGCACCGCGAGCGCGAATGGCTTGCCCACGAAGGTGCAGAGCCGCTGGAGTCAGTCAACGTACATCCTGTCGGCTCAGTGAGGAGCACACGAATCCGATGCCCAATTTGCAAGCGACTTGCCACCACTTTGAAAAGTCCGTGGTACGTGCTCCATTAAATTACTATAGTAGTAGTACCTCAGCTCTGTAAATTCTCTTCGTTTCAACTTATCAACCTCGTTTATCGTGGTACGATATTTTTCTCTTACAATAAACCAGCATCAGCCAGCTTATCAATCACCTGAATCATCAGCCGAACGTTTGAAACGCTGAAGCTGTGCTCCTCCAATATACGGAGTATAATACTCCACTTCAGTACAACAGGTACCAATCTCCTCCTTTCACGGCACCACTTGAGGTTTGGATAGCGGTAGTGGGAAACGGGAGTAGTACTGTTCGTAAGCTACAAGTCAGCATGAGTGGGAGTGGCCGGGGAACAAAGACTAGTGGGCTGCAGGGGTTGGGAGAGAACTGAGGCCTTGTTTAGTTACTTGGATTCTCCTCCAAATTCTACTATATAAAAAAAATTCTCCATCACATCAAAATATCGGTAAATATATGGAGTACTAAATGTTGATGAAATCAAAAACTAATTGCACAGTTTTGTTGTACTTTGCGAGACGAACATTTTAAGCCTAGTTAGTCAAAATTTAGATAATTTTTATCAAATACAAACGAAATGCTACAGGAATTCTAATACAGTGTTTTTCTCTCCTATTCTGTGAACTAAACGAGGCCTGAACAAGCGATGTTGCTGCATTCCCGCTCTCGCTGTCAGTTACTCCTGTTACTACTAGTACTACTGGTAACACTTGTTTCACAATATGCGATCCACCTGTCCTGAGCATGGATGTAACAGTGCAAACGGATATGGCATCCTCCGGTCCTCCCCAATACAGCACAGCGGCCTGTCACTGTCCAGCCACAGTAGTAGCGGCCGCACACCGTGCACATCGTGTCATCATCGAACAGGAATTCTTGCGATTGCAAAAGGATGCGAATGCAAGCCGCTTCAGTTAGGGCCGAAGGCTGTAGTTGTACACAAGGCGACAGGCCCACAACCAGTCCCGTTGCCGCTCCTAAATGCCACATGGGCCGTTTCCGCTGGGCACGACAAACAGCCGGCCCGACTCCGGCAGACGCTCGTGAGCCTCCAAGTCAACAAGAGACGCACGGGCTTGTGGGATGATCAGTTTGTTGGGCGGCCCGCGGGCCGCGGCCACACTCCTGCGGTTTGGATGGCACATGGAAATGAAGGGGCGATTCTCAAAAAAAAAAAACCACATGGAAATGAAGAGGCTAGAAGAGGAAGATGAAAATAGGAAACCATGAATTATTTCCACTAACACCACTACTCCTTTCCAATTTAATGGATTCATTTACAAAGAGTGAAGAGGCCTTTGGAGGAAGCTAATTACTGTTCCCTCACTGGGCTTGCGAATGGCCGATCCTTCAGATCCAGGTTTTATTGCTTGGTATTAACAAAACAAGCAATGGTTAAATCATGCACTGATACGCGATCTTTCTTATTAATTCTGCCTCCAAAATCTTCAGTTTTCACCAAAATAAATGACAATGCACACATCGCCTCGTCTCCAAAAAATTGACCGAATCTGGCCATGTTGCCGGCTCTATCACCTTATGTCATTTTTTATCAATAATAATAGTAGCAAGTAATCAAGGTTGCAGATATACAGGTACTACAGCCCATGATGAACAACATCATCAAGGTCCCAACTCATCCTCTGGCCTTCCCATGTACTAGTTACCATCTACGTTACGGTAATTCACCTATTATTATCGGCAAGTGCCATTAGCCCAGCCCAAATCACTGCAGGGTTACCGCGTTCCAGTTTAGTAGTAAGCTAGCAGGACGCCATGGAAGCGACGACGATGCTTCTCCTGTTCACCCTCCTCCTCGCCGGGCAACGAGGCTGCACCTGCACGGCATCTGTTGCTGCCGGCGAAGGCGGGTTCAGCGTGGACTTCATCCACCGCGACTCCGCCAGGTCGCCGTTCCGCCACCCCGCGCTCTCCCCGCACGCCCGGGCGCTCGCGGCCACGCGCCGCTCGCTCCAAGGCGAGCTGCTCGGGCGCTCTTACAGCGCCGCGTCTCCCGCGGCCGCGCCGGTGTCCCCAGCCAACGGCGGCGTCGAGTCCAAGATCATCACCAGGTCGTTCGAGTACCTGATGTACGTGAACGTCGGTACGCCGCCGACGCAGTTGCTCGCCATCGCCGACACAGGCAGCGACCTCGTGTGGGTCAACTGCAGCAGCAACGGCGGCGGCCGCGACGGCAGCGTGGACGCGGACACCGGCGGCAACGTCGTGTTCCAGCCTTCCCGCTCGTCGACGTACAGCCAGGTGAACTGCCAGTCCAACGCGTGCCAGGCGCTCAGCCAAGCGTCCTGCGACGCGGACTCCGAGTGCCAGTACCAGTACTCGTACGGCGACGGCTCCCGCACGATCGGCGTCCTGTCCACCGAGACTTTCAGCTTCGTCGACGGCGGCGGCAAGGGCCAGGTCCGCGTGCCCCGCGTCAACTTCGGCTGCTCCACGGAGAGCGCCGGCACGTTCCGCTCCGACGGGCTGGTCGGGCTCGGCGCCGGGCCCGTCTCCCTCGTGTCGCAGCTAGGCGCCGCGACGCACATCGGCCGCAGGTTCTCCTACTGCCTCATCCCGTCCTACGACGCCAACTCGTCGTCCACCCTCAACTTCGGCTCCAGGGCCGTCGTGTCGGAGCCCGGCGCGGCGTCGACGCCGCTGGTGCCGTCGGATGTGGACTCGTACTACACCGTCGCCCTGGAGTCGGTCGCGGTCGGCGGGCAGGAGGTCGCGACCCACGACTCCCGCATCATCGTTGACTCCGGCACGACGCTGACGTTCCTCGACACTGGGCTGCTGGAGCCGCTGGTGACAGAGCTGGAGCGGCGGATCAAGCTGCAGCGGGTTCAGCCGCCGGAGCAGCTGCTGCAGCTGTGCTACGACGTCCAGGGGAAGTCCCAGACGGAGGACTTCGGCATCCCGGACGTGACACTGCGGTTCGGCGGTGGCGCTGCCGTGACGCTGCGGCCGGAGAACACGTTCTCGTTGCTGCAGGAGGGGACGCTGTGCCTGGTGCTGGTGCCCGTGTCGGAGTCACAGCCGGTGTCCATCCTCGGCAACATTGCGCAGCAGAACTTCCACGTCGGGTACGACCTCGACGCGCGAACGGTCACATTCGCCGCCGCCGACTGCGCCCGCTCGTCGGCTTCCAGCTGATGCAACCGCCATGTGGACCCCTGTAACACATTAGAATAAATCGTCCCTTGATATAAGAAGGAAAAATCTGTGATCGTGTGCTTATATAGTTTAAAAATACATGTTAAAGCCGAGAGAGAGGGCGATGCTAAAGCCCATATGCTGCCGTAATTTTTTTTGGCACAATTGCCTAAAGTCAAGTGCTCAAATTATCTGCGACACCTTAGTCCAGGGGACTTTTGGTACACTCTTGCCATAGTATTTAAGTTATTGACATGTGGTACCTAATTTAGGCTGTGTTTAGTTCCTCATGGAATACAAAATGCAAAATGCCAACTACTTTGGAATGATGAAATGCAAAATGCTAAAATTTTCATGGGTGCATTTAGTTCTATCCAAAATGCAAATTTTTCATGGGGTGGGTGAGATCTTTTTGACTTTTTGGCTTTTTTTGGCCTCTTGAGGCCCAAATCTAAAATGGAGAATTGATACATTTTTGCCAAAAATTTTATATGATGTTTAGTTCCATTCTGCAAAATGATGGGACAAAACCCAAAATTTTTTAGGTGAAATGGGAAACTAAACACACCCTTAATGGAAGGAAACAACTGGAAAGCAGAAAAAAACAGGAAAAAAATCCAAAACTCTTCTCAAATTTAGCATATGTTCAGATTAACCCCTAACAAACATTTAGTTCAATTTACTCTCTCCAACCATTTCACTTGGTCTAGTTTACCCCTTAACATGATTTCTTATTTTTATTTCACCACAAGTTGTGTTTTAATATAATGATGTGATAGAGGATACCATAAGTTATGTTAGAAAAATATATCTTAGTTTTTTACCACTATTTTGATAGCTTAGAAAATTTATTAATAAATTAACACTAGAGATATAATATTGTACAAAACGTAAGGATGAAAGGCACAAAATATGATGTCCTCTATCACCTCACAAAATTTGAAACTAAAATACAATTTGTACATAGAGAAACAAAAAAGAATTTATTGTAAGGTGTAAATTGGACCAACTAGAGTAAATTGAACCAAATGTTTGTTTATGAGATTATTATCTGAACATAGGCCGAACTTGGAGGTAAGCAATATGTACTTTTTCCAAAAATAAAAGGTTCAAACAACAACAAATGGCTTAGCTACAGGGAAAAAAGGGCGATGTTAAAGCCCGTGTGACTATGTTTTTAACCCGTTTGATAACCCTGAGACACTCGTTACTTCGTTAGTGGTCGCCTGTCCTCTTCCCACCACTAGAACTAGCCCCTACCATTAAATATTTTTTTTGGCATCTTGTTGCTACTAATTAGAGATCACGGTAATCCTCACAAGACATGTTAAGAAAAAAGAAGGATAAATTTTAGAAGTCAGGATCAGGAAGATGTCTCAATTAAATGCATAATTGAAGATGCATGGATGTATGACAAAGGAAGAAAAAATGTAGATAACATATTGAATATCTGACAACTTTATCACCACCTTATAAAAGAATATAAAGTATCTGTATGCATGCTGCGTTCGAATATAAACAAAAAGAAAAGTCATGTAAATATAAGCAATTTTTATTAACCATAGAGTTTGAACATGAACTTATATATTATTATGCCTCGCCTCTGTCACTCTATGAGAGCATGCATTGTGTGTTTTTTTTTTGAGAAATATGAGAGCATGCATTAGTGGTCTAGTTAGAACTTAAAAAAGACATGAGAAGAAAATGAAGAACCAACATGATGTGTGCACTACATACATCAAGAAACCATACATGGCGCATGCCTGTGTATCTGTGCACTCCATACAGCCCAAAAAAAACCTACATGGCACATGCTTGTGTACCACGGGCCTCCACAAATAAAGTTGTGGAGAATAACCACGAAGTTTGATGGAAAAATTGGAGAGTGATGCAAACCTCCGATTGCTGATGAAGAAGATTTTTTTTAGATATAACGGAACGAAGTTCTAGCCTGTTGATGAAGAAGATGAGTAGAGAACCTCACAAGGACTTTGGATGCCCCGTTCTATTTTACACCTTTACTCAGGCAGGTCGTTGGAGAAGAATGCACTGTACTCCTGCTCCCTTGTTTCTAAAAGAAAGTGCTGATGCTGGCATGCTGCTGGCTATAGCTCTGCCAATTAGAAAATGTCAATTTTAGTCATGCACCCCCACGTTTTCTCCGAAAGTTTGCACAACGTACTCCCCACTGAAAGAACGCGGAACATGTGATTCGGCGCTGCCCAGCATTAGGCCAAAGACGTTAAACGACACGAGTAAGCCATCTCGCAATTCCTTAACCTGCCCCGCCACCGAATCGCACACGGTTTCCATTTCCAAATGGAGGATAATAACCAAGCAAGGGAGGCTCTAACCCCGCATCGCATTCGCTGGCTGCCAACGACGGCGCGCCCCGGCCGTCCGATCCTGCCACCCCGAGAGGTCTGCCTATATTTACCGTGCTACCCCTTGCCTTCTCCTCTCTCCGGGTGTTCGTCCTCTCACCTCCCCGCCGAGGACGACGACCCCCGACCGCTGACCTGGGGGCGGCTACATTACAGAACAGAAGCGACGGACGGCAAGAGAACAAACGAGTTGAGGGGTAAGGAACAGGAAGGGAAGGGGAAATTCGCTCGGATCGACGAGAGCTGCCGGTCACCGGCCCGAATCGGAGACCCGGTTCCTGCTAGGTATATTGCCGCCCACCCTCCTTCGTCCTGCTCATCGGAATGGGGCCTTGTTTCATTCCAGTCCTCTCCGGTCAGTCTAGCGTAGGCCTCGCCTCGCCGATTTGCTCGCCCCAGTTGGTTGCGTAATGTGCTGTTGTCTTTTTTTCGAAAGATCCGTTACCGGCTTTGGTTGCATTAAGAAAAGAGCACAATTACAAAGTTCGTAGCGGCACAAGATACGCCACACCTTTTTTTATTTTTTTTTTGCTCAGGTCCCAGCATCAGAGACCCTCGCCACCCCTGGTTTTAATTGAACCCGATTTACATAAGACTAATAACACAACCAATTGAACTACCTAGTAGCCAGGCCCCAAGGCGGGCAGCAGCATATCCAAACCCCGGTTGCCAGCAAATGCCCAGGTCCTTGCCTCATCTTGGATGTTGTAGATGATCTGGCCGACGGTTCTAGCCACCTTCCTGAAAACACGATGGTTTCTTTCGCGCCAGACCTCCCAGACCACTAGCATAGCGATCGACTGTAGTAATGTGCTGCTGTTGTCGTCGATTAGCCACCTGTGCTGCCGCTGCGATGCTGTTTTTCCTTTGATTAAAAACGCGCCTAGGGTTTGGTCTCCCGTAGCTGCTACCGCTGTTCCTCTTCCTCACGTGCTTCCGGTTGTTAGTTCTTCAGGTGATTTGGGAGAACGAACGAGCTGTGGTGATCACTAGGGGATTCAGCTGCGGCGTTCTATGGAGGTACGATGTTTTCCTGCTTGTTGCTGCTTTTCTGAACAATCTTCTCTTGAACCAACGTTTGAGTACCACGGGTGGTATGTACTTCATTCATAGGATTGTTGTGTTAGCCTGTTAAGGGTATGTTTGGTTCACTATTAGAGTATGTTTGATTCGCTCACAGACATTGCAACACCTCCTTGCGAAACTATGCCCAAGGTATTCTGTTTTTTCTAACCCCATTCCTTACTAGGCTGTAGTATTATTAGGATAATTGGCTCCATATCAGTATAGCACTGGAAAAATAAGGAGGTATATTGACATGCCGTTTGCCTCTGTATCAGTCTTTTCTTTAACAGAAAAAAAGAAGAGTATTTTTCCTGGAATGACTAATTTGCAATCGAGCTCTAATTTGGCAGGGAAATAGGATGCAATAGTTGGATGTAATGTCAAAATCAGAAGATTGCTAGTTGGGATTATGGAACGTGGGGTTTACCTTAGACAAAGGCTGAAACCTTTCCTTCTGGTCTTCAGAAACACTCCATATAACCTGGCTGCAATCTTTCCTTCTAGTCTAATCCTGTCTAGTCAATTATTCTGTCTTAGCTTAGACAAAGTCTTTCATAATTTAATCAGGAAGATTTGCATTCAATTGACACTTGGTTTACTTTAATTTTCTTCAGGTAGACTAAAAGTTACCTCAGGTGCTGCACTAGGAAGAAAAATAAAGTACCTTAGTTCAGAGTCTGTGACAAGGATATTTAATTGAGTATCAGATAACTGCATGACTAAGGAGGGTATCAAACCAATGTGCCATATAACTGTCTAGTTTATGAATGTTGCTCCTGTTTTATCACACTTGAAGGCCAAGCACGCAATCATCCTTTATTGATGGCTCAGACTGGAAACTTGAGCCAGCGTGATCACACAATTGACATACCAATGAGTGATGGTACGTCCCCATCAACATCTCACCAGGATGACCCCAATGGCTTGGATGAGTTGCATCACAGCAGAGGTCCTTTGAATGAAGTTCCACCAGGACCAGAAAGATCTTCTGGCACAAATGATGTATCTAACTCTCATAATGCATCCTCTGCAAGAATAGATCGAGGCCATCGTCAACAGAATCCTTTGAATTCTGGCTTCTGGATCTCAATCGAGCTTATTGTAAATCTTAGCCAGATTGTAGCAGCTATTGCTGTTCTGTCTGTATCAAGGAATGAGCACCCACACGCTCCATTATTTACGTGGCTTCTTGGCTATACAATTGGTTGTATCGCTATTCTTCCACATCTTTATTGGCGCTATCTTCACCGCAACCGACCAAACATGGAGCAGGAGATGCCACCCCAAAGTTCGTCAGAACGGAACATATCCGAGACTAATTCTTATGCAGCAGTCTCATCTCCTCGCACATCAGAAGCTGTGGACGGTGCCAACAGTACCGGAGTCTCAAGAATTAACTTACCACTGGCAAGTCCAAGGTAACATTCTTCCATTGGATAAATCTGTGTGTACATAACTGAATGTTCACCTATCTTCAATAATATTTTGCAGCCTTTTTCCTATTAATAACCACATAAAACATTAGTCTTTCAGTACTTCCTGTGACTTTTTTGTACTTTGGATTTGATATTTGAAAGGTGTCCTGTCAAAATGCTGCGACTGTTTGAAGTTTTTTCCTCTGATATTTCAGTTCATAATGAAGTAACGATGCATTAATCTTTGTAGGTTTTACGCGATGGTCGCTTGCTTTAAATTGATGCTGGATTGTTTTTTTGCTGTCTGGTTCGTTGTGGGAAATGTGTGGATATTTGGTAGTCGTTCTTCTGCCCATGATGCCCCTAACTTGTACAGGTATGTGGTGCTCAGGTTGCTTTTCTTAATAGTCCACAACCTAGATGTTTTATCTTTTGTTTGCTACCATTTTCAGGATCTGTATAGTATTTCTTGCGTTCGGCTTCATTGGCTACGCCCTGCCTTTCATTTTATGTACAATGATATGCTGCTGCCTGCCCTGTATAATATCCATTCTGGGCGTCCATGAGGATTTGGATCTGAACAGAGGCGCTACCACGGAGGCAATCAATACTTTGGTGGCGTACAAGTTCCAATCGAAAAGGGTTCATGATGGGGATGTGGGAGAAGATGGTGGTGGAGTCTTGGCGGCTGGAACTGACAAGGAGCGAATTATTTCTGCAGAAGATGCTGTGAGCTCTCTCCCATATTCCTTTTCATATATCATGCTGCCTATTACACATTTGCAGCAAATTTGATTACTGGGGATCTGCAGATTTGCTGCATCTGCTTGTCGAAGTTCTCAAACAATGAAGATCTGCGTGAACTTCCCTGTGCACATGTCTTCCACATGGAATGCATAGATAAATGGCTCCAGATAAACGCGTTGTGCCCTCTTTGCAAGGCTGAGATAGGGGGCTCAACAAGAAGTAATCCAGAGAATGGCTCTGTGGGTCCTGACAACACCAACAGAGTAGGCAATGACGTCGAGTCACAACGGTAGCTGCTCTCTGCTCTCTTGGCCTCTCCCATGAGCATGAAGAGGTTGATGCGGACTAATTAAACTGATGAACATATAACAAACTACAAGTAGGAAGGTTACACACTGTATGGTCCAACAAGTCCTTTTTCCTGATGGACTTGTTTCATATTGCCAATATAGTATTTCCTGCCTGCAGTGCAGAGCAGTGTGTTCAGTATTGTTCTTGGCTGAAACATTTTGGCGTAGAAACCATGTCTGCTGGGTGCTGGTGGTGGCCACCTAAGATGACCGCACTGCGTTGGTGGTTGATGCTATGTTGCTAACCTCCTTGCTGTTAGAAGTTGCCTGGTGACTGCCTCCTTGGATATAAAATGTTACCTGATCAGCTGGCACCCGTGCAGCTCCTGTAATGGTTAATCTTGTACATTGCATAGATTCATGTATATATGCTAGATAATTGGTACTACATGTCTGCAAGGTACAGTTTCCTTCTATTCCAAAGATGTATGCATGCAGGTCTCTGTAACAGCGAGGCAATAGTGACTGGGTTACTGTAAGTGCACGGACAGATCTATCCATGATGAAAAAGAGAGCACATCAATCCGTGAAATATGAATCCACATTTCCTAATTCCTCACGTTTATTTAGAGTGAATCATACTAGCATAAACGCAGATCCAACAACCTGATGCTCCCACACATGATTAAGCTGCAGAAAGCTTATCCATTCTTTTCATTGCACCATGAATGCTGCAGTGTCAACTGTTGCTTGTCCTTGCATCCCCAATTCCCCGTAGAGAGAAGAAGAACGTCTCCAATTATTGTTCCTTTTCTTGGTTTGCTCTGATGATGATACTGTGCAGGAGACAGACAGTACAGGTACAGCTATGCTAAACTGAACACTTTACTGTTGATCCCTCGACTCTTTCCTGTTTCGGCAGCCTGGAATCGATCTCTAAGATATTTTTAAAGACAAAAAAAAATCTCTAACATACCTATTTAATCCCAAAAAGCATGCAATTTTAGAATAGCGTTGAGTCAAATGATTTAAAGTTTGATCAGATTTATATAAAAAATTAATATTTATTATACTAAATAAGTATCATTAAATTGATCATAATATATATTTTTTATAATATATCTTTTTGAAGTCATATCTACTGAGGGGCCATTTGGATCCCTTCATTTTGAAGGAATTGAAATCTACTTCATAGATTAGGCTATTTGGCATGGAATTTGACATTCCATAACTTTCCTAAGGTCACAAATAAGTCTATCTCAAATTCATAGGGTGGGAGATGAAAATTGATTATATAGATCACTATGCTATAATTATACTCTCCAACTTATAGTACACTCTTCAACTCACTTTCCTACAATAGAAATGCAACATACAAGTATATTCCTTGTACGTCTAACAATAAATATATAAATATATTTCATAAACAACTATATTAGCTTAATTAATCTATGTCTAAATTGTAATGGTTAGAATGAATTCAATTCCAAGAATCAAAAAAAGGCCGTGATAGTTTTTTTACCCAACTTTAGTTTGACTTTGACAAGACCTAGAATTGTTTTTTTTTGGGTGAAAGGAGGCAGTAACAGAATAGAGTGACGTACACAGCCCACGCTAGCCTGAAATTACTGGATCTGCACTAGTATTAACGACTGAGCCCAGGATTGTGTGACTGACTGACTGCATAACAGATTAACAGTGCGTTGGCTACTTTGCTTAAACGCGCAGGGACAAGAACAAGCAAATCAGACACTAGATTTTCTTTTCAGTTTTCACAAATCAGCTGGTGGATCTTTGAAAAGAAAACCACAGTTCAGCTGGGGCTGCTGGTGCCTGGTGGTGGACACCGAGGCATCGAGGATAGCTGAATCTGGTCAAGAATTGGAGAGACCTATCTCCATCTGTCCGTGCGCGTGCGACGGGCCCGATTTCACGTGCCGCTGGGCCTATCTAGCTCATGACCGACGGGCCAATAATCATGCCAAATCATGCGACTTTTGTAGGTAGATGGACAAGGACAAGGACACAGAAACCATCCCTCTCATTCTGCTGGCCCTCCAATCCGGTTCCTGTAGCCTGGCTCTGTCGAGCGAAGGCGGCACGGGGCAGGCAGGCAGATTGGCAGGACGCGCGGGCACGCGGCGGCCCCCCTAGGCCCTAGCTAGCTAGCGCACGCGCGTGTGGGCGCGGCCAGGCATTAAGGAGAAGGGAACGTGGTGTGCCGGAGGAAGACGACGACGAGGCGGCGGATGGAGCCCCGCCCCTCGCGCGTCAGCGCGTGGCATGCGTGCCCGTGCGCGTGCGTTTGGCTAGGCGAGGCTAGCTGTGCGTGGCGCGGCGGCGGGGCCGGCCGAGCTGGTGCGTCGTCAGTCACTGTGCGCAACGCATGCATCATGCTGGTGCGTGCGGCGGCGGTGGCGGTGGCCTGGACCTGGAGAGAGCGCCGCGCTCGAGTGCGTGCTCGCGTGGGCGAGATTGATGAGATCAGTTTTTTTTATTATCTACGTGTTGGGCATGGTTTATCCACACCGTTCAATATACATCGAGATGTGTGAAAACAATAGAGAGGGAGTGTGAAATAGTGAGGAGAAGTGTGAATCATTGAGAAAAAAATACAGCAGCGCGAATTCCAAAGCATATTTGAACGGTCTAGATAAACAATGCCGAGCATGTACATGCTGCATTGTATATTCGGAGACTGAGATGGAGCGAGCGAGCGCCGATGGGGCCGAGCGGGCGCCATGCATTGCACGCGTCGTGTTGTGCGGTGGCTGGCTGAGTGGGCGTGTGGGCTCGGCCATGCATGTTTGACCGATCTGGCTCGGTCTGCACTTCTGGATTGGCATCCCTGCCCTTGTTCCCAACCTCCTACTATGGAGGGTGGTTGCCGAGGGGCGAGGGCAGAACTGCCAATGCACGCCACCGGGCACCAGGCGTGAACGGGCCCCGTACGGCCCGGCCCTATCTATTTAACCACCGGCATTCCAGCCACTCTCCGTCCGGCGCTCAACCAATCTCAACATCATTCCACATTCTCCTCTGCACCTGCAAATTGCGGCAAACCATTCTGCCGCGCATCTCTTGCTTGGCCACCATCAACTAGTTGGCTAGCTTGGCCATCGTCATCAACCAGATGGCTAGGGTGTCGTCCATGGAGTCGATCTCGGCCTCTGTCCCTCGCTCCGCCGTGTGCTCGGCGTACGGCCGGCGGCGTCGGCGTCGGCGTCGGCAGAAGCCCGTGGGCGGCCTCGCTGGCCGCTGCAACGCCGTGCTGAAGCAGCACAAGACGAGGTTGTACATCCTCGTCAGGTGCGCCTCCATGCTCCTGTGCTGGCACGACCACGACGCCGACTGAGGCCGACGGACTACCGGGCGGGTACATATATATACTGAACATAGGCTGGGGATCGATCGGACTAGGCTGCTGATGGGTTGGGTTTTTAAATGGGTGCGCTCTGAATGGGTGGAAATGAGTTGATTTATTTAGTGGGTTGGGTCGGGTTGGGTTTAATAGAAAACTGGGTTGGATGGGTGGGGATTGGGTTCTTTTTTGTGTGGGTTTGAATGGGTTGAGTCCATTGGTTGATGTTGAATTTTTAATATATCATAGTATACATATATATTGATTTGTAATTTGTTTAGCTTTTTGATGTAGGGCCCACATGTATATTTTGCTATGCTAATTGGCACAAATTAGCCTCATGACATTTTGAATCCAACTTAATTTATTTTGGCCAATTTTGACAAAATTTTATAATGTGAACACGAGCTTTTATTTCTAGGGTCCGGCTTTGATGTGAGGCCCACATATTCATTTGGCAGTGCCAATTGGCATGAAATAACTGCTTGTTACATTAAATCATCTGCAACAAATTTTAGTCAATTTCGACAAAATTTTATAATGTGAACGCAAGCTTTTATTTCTAGGGTCCGGCTTTGAAGTGGGGCCCACATATTGATCTGGCAATGCCAACTGGCATGAAGTAGCTGCTTGTTACATTAAATTATCAGCAACAAATTCTAGTCAATTTCGATAAAATTTTATAATGTGAACGCGAGCTTTTATTTCTAGGGTCCGGCTTTGATGTGGGGCCCATATATTGATCTGGCAGTGCTAATTGGCATAAAGTAGTCGCTTCTTACATTAAATCATCTGCAACAAATTCTAGATAATTTCGATAAAATTTTATAATGTGAATGCAAGCTTTTATTTCTAGGGTCCGGCTTCTGGAAAACTGAAACTCAAATTTAAAACTCACGAGTTACTATTCATGTCACTATTTAAATTCAGCTGCTACTATTTAAATTCAGGAATATGAACAGTGCACCCAAGAGTGACTCCCGCAGACACCCAACTACTTTACTATTCAATCACTATTCACCTTTATAATATTTTATGCTTCGAGCACTATTCAAGCACTATGCGCCTTAATATTTTATTATTCTCCGTAGCCGGCGGATGCAGAACGTATTAAAATATATTAAACTGACTATTCGACGAGAGCGACGTGCGTGATTATTATCTACGTGATTAGTGAGTATTCTTAGCTTATTATCAGTTCCAAAACTAAAATATTCACCTCCGATAGGACTTGCTCCTTTCTTCGTTCCTGCAAAATAGAGGATCGTGAAAATATATCAGGTAAAGTATTATCTTTATCATTTATATGCTCAAATATTACTTTATAACCATTTCCAGTAATAATATCTTCAAATAGAACCCATCTCCTAGTTGAACTTTTCTTACTATTAACTTTATTATAATACTTGCATATGGCTTCACAATCTGTTCTTACTGTGAACTCTTTGAATCCTAGATATAGTCTAAAAGCATTTATTGCATTGATAACAGCCAAAATTTCTCTATCTGTATTATTTATTGCTTTTAACTTATATTTACCTGAAGCATATCTACATATTTTTTCTTCTAACTTTGATGAGTATTTGTGCGGCTTTTGTTTAAGTATTGCACCTCATCCTAATTCTGATGCATCTGTCTCTATAATAAAATAATTATTATCTGAGTGACTCAGGCAGACACCCAACTACTTTACTATTCAATCACTATTCACCTTTATAATATTTTATGCTTTGAGCACTATTCGAGCACTATGCGCCTTAATATTTTATTATTCTCCGCAGCCGGCGGATGCAGAACGTATTAAAATATATTAAACTGACTATTCGACGAGAGCGACGTGCGTGATTATTATCTACGTGATTAGTGAGTATGCGGATTATGAGTGCGCGTGATTCACAGGATCTTTGCAGGCTGGCGAGACCAAGGATTCAGCCGGTCGTGAGACTTTTGCTTGTGTCAGTCCTATTCGGTACTCACCGTATGCATCACTAGCTCGCTTCAGAACCGGGCTAACCAGCTCTTCTCCCTCGCTATCCCCAGCCACGAACACACAGGTCTCAGGCCCTATCGTCTCCCCAGGCAGTTCCACCCGAAGGGAACACTTCTCTATGCCAACAAGGTTCTCTACAAACGCCACTACCAGGGCTAACACGAGAACGACACACGCAGAGGTTTCTCCTCTAGGGTCCCTAGCATAGAGACATCGCCCCATATGAACGAGCTTAAAGAAAAACAGGGATTAAAACAGGAAAGCTTAATTCATTTCCACAGAGCAAGCTTACATACAGCTTTTCCTTTCGGGAAACCCCAAGCACTTACCACAAACCTTAGAGATTACCTTACAAGCGCAGGAAGATCACGGGGACTTCCTTTATTCTCTAATTTACAACACTGGTGGAGTAGTACTAATTAGGTGGCTAATTTACAGGAGTGGTGGTTGAGCTCAGAGGGTCTCTGAGATCATGTCTTCATGGTGTATAGTGGAGTGGGTGTTGTCGATGCTGCGATCTTCCATCCGATCTTCGATGATTCTTCCGATGATGAATGCAGGCGTCGGGCTTCTGCTTTTAAAGAGCGAGAGGAGCCTTCTGGGGAGTCCTCGCGCTTATCTTCTGGCGTCCTTCACGCTTATCTATTGGATTGCCTTCGAGGCGAAGGCTTCAATTATCGTCTTCAACTGTTGCCTGGACAGCTGGATGGTGAGCTGTCTCCAATAATTGTCCTGGCTACAGTAATGTAACTGTATATTATCTTTGCGCTGTCCTCTGACAGGCGTTATCTTCAGGTGATATTTTTTATTAGTCTTCCATGCCCGAATGATTGATGTGCAAACATCAAATCACAAATCAAGGCATGTGTATATTATCTTCCCACGGCCAAATTGTTGATAATACCTTATCAACATAAGGAATGACTATTCTTTTATATATATTGAATTGAAGCTATATTGACTTCATCTAATATTCTGGCTGTTGTCCATGACCTCGGATGTCCAACATGTCATCATTATTATTATTATTATCATCCTCAGATATTTGTATTTTTGACTCATAGTCTTTCTTTATATATTCTTCATAATCTCTCTTTATATTTTCTTCGTAATCTTGATTTATATCTTTAAACTTCCTATTTATTTCATGTCTTACATCCTGCAAGACTTCTTCCATTATATTTTTCTTTAACTGAGGAATTATTGATTCCAGCTTTTCTTTTACCTTTTTCTCAATAATTTCATTATTCAGCAATTTTGTCTCTTTTTTTACAGCATCTTTATATGTGGGTATTCTTGAAGATCCTTCTTCTCTAATATTTACTCCTGGCAAATTTATTTTCACATCTTTTGCCCTTTTATATTTTTGAATATAATCTTTTGCTTCCGGTTCTATGAAATAATTTACTCCCAAAATACTTCTTGCATATGAAAGAGCTTGATCAATATCTGTATATTTTTTCCATGATACTCCTCCATCATTTTCTCTTTCTACTTGTTGGGCTATACTGATTCAAATGTTATATATATTCCTGGTGTTTTTCCTCTATATATAACATATATGGGCTTTTTCTCCATATTTCCAGATAGCTCTTTTGGCTGCAACTTCCCATTAATCATATAAAAATATTCAGCTAAGCTATTTAGTATTGCTAGCATATAACCTATGTCTTCTCTCTTATTATTGTATTGGAACCAGAAATTATCTAAGACACATTCTTGTAATTCATCTAGAGCAATATGATCTCGAGGCTTAAATTTAAATGTATTTGGTGGGAATATTCTTAGCTTATTATCAGTTCCAAAACTAAAATATTCACCTCCGATAGGACTTGCTCCTTTCTTCATTCCTGCAAAATAGAGGATCGTGAAAATATATCAGGTAAAGTATTATCTTTACCCTTTATATGCTCAAATATTACTTTATAACCATTTCCAGTAATAATATCTTCAAATAGAACCTATCTCCTGGTTGAACTTTTCTTACTATTAACTTTATTATAATACTTGCATATGGCTTCACAGTCTGTTCTTACTGTGAACTCTTTGAATCCTAGATATAGTCTAAAAGCATTTATTGCATTGATAACAGCCAAGATTTCTCTATCTGTATTATTTATTGCTTTTAACTTATATTTACCCGAAGCATATCTATATATTTTTTCTTCTAACTTTGATGAGTATTTGTGCGGCTTTTGTTTAAGTATTGCACCCCATCCTAATTCTGATGCATATGTCTCTATAATAAAATAATTATTATCTGAGTGACTCAGGCAGACACCAAACTACTTTACTATTCAATCACTATTCACCTTTATAATATTTTATGCTTCGAGCACTATTCGAGCACTATGCGCCTTAATATTTTATTATTCTCCACAGCCGGCGGATGCAGAACGTATTAAAATATATTAAACTGACTATTCGACGAGAGCGACGTGCGTGATTATTATCTACGTGATTAGTGAGTATGCGGATTATGAGTGCGCGTGATTCACAGGATCTTTGCAGGCTGGCGAGACCAAGGATTCAGCCGGTCGTGAGACTTTTGCTTGTGTCAGTCATACTCGGTACTCACCGTATGCATCACTAGCTCGCTTCAGAACCAGGCTAACCAGCTCTTCTCCCTCGCTATCCTCAGCCACGAACACACAGGACTCAGGCCCTATCGTCTCCCCAGACAGTTCCACCCGAAGGGAACACTTCTCTGCACCAACAAGGTTCTCTACAAATGCCACTACCAGGACTAACACGAGAACGACACACGCAGAGGTTTCTCCTCTAGGGTCCCTAGCATAGAGACATCGCCCCATATGAACGAGCTTAAAGGAAAACAGGGATTAAAATAGAAAAGCTTAATTCATTTCCACAGAGCAAGCTTACATACGGCTTTCCCTTTCGGGAAACCCCAAGCACTTACCACAAACCTTAGAGATTACCTTACAAGCGCAGGAAGATCACGGGGACTTCCTTTATTCTCTAATTTACAACACTGGTGGAGTAGTACTAATTAGATGGCTAATTTACAGGAGTGGTGGTTGAGCTCAGAGGGTCTCTGAGATCATGTCTTCATGGTGTATAGTGGAGTGGGTGTTGTCGATGCTGCGATCTTTGATGCGATCTTCGATCCGATCTTCGATGATTCTTCCGATCATGAATGCAGGCGTCGGGCTTCTGCTTTTAAAGAGCGAGAGGAGCCTTCTGGGGAGTCCTCGCGCTTATCTTCTGGCGTCCTTCACGCTTATCTGCTGGATTGCCTTCGAGGCGAAGGCTTCAATTATCGTCTTCAACTGTTGCCTGAACAGTTGGATGGTGAGCTGTCTTCAATAATTGTACTGGCTACAGTAGTGTAACTGTATATTACTTTTGCGCTGTCCTCTGACAGGCGTTATCTTCAGGCGATATTTTTTATTAGTCTTCCACGCCTGAATGATTGATGTGCAAACATCAAATCACAAATCAAGGCATGCGTATATTATCTTCCCACGGCCAAATTGTTGATAATACCTTATCAACATAAGGAATGACTATTCTTTTATATATATTGAATTGAAGCTATATTGACTTCATCTAATATTCTGGCTATTGTCCATGACCTCGGATGTCTAACATGTGATCATCCAACATGTCATCATTATTATTATTATCATCCTCAGATATTTGTATTTTTGACTCATAGTCTTTCTTTATATATTCTTCATAATCTCTCTTTATATTTTCTTCGTAATCTTGATTTATATCTTCAAACTTCCTATTTATTTCATGTCTTACTTCCTGCAAGACTTCTTCCATTATATTTTTCTTTAACTGAGGAATTATTGATTCCAGCTTTTCTTTTACCTTTTTCTCAGTAATTTCATTATTCAGTAATTCTGTCTCTTTTTTTACAACATCTTTATATGTGGGTATTCTTGAAGATCCTTCTTCTCTAATATTTACTCCTAGCAAATTTATTTTCACATCTTTTGTCCTTTTATATTTTTGAATATAATCTTTTGCTTCCGGTTCTATGAAATAATTTACTCCCAAAATACTTCTTGCATATGAAAGAGCTTGATCAATATCTGTATATTTTTTCCATGATACTCCTCCATCATTTTCTCTTTCTACTTGTTGGGCTATAACTGATTCAAATGTTATATATATTCCTGGTGTTTTTCCTCTATATATAACATATATGGGCTTTTTCTCCATATTTCCAGATAGCTCTTTTGGCTGCAACTTCCTATTAATCGTATGAAAATATTCAGCTAAGCTATTTAGTATTGCTAGCATATAACCTCTGTCTTCTATCTTATTATTGTATTTACTACTTCATTTTTCCTATCTTCCTGTGGATTTAAGCATAGCAGACATGCTTGTCTTAAACATAGACTACATGTTGCTCTGTCTTCTGGATCTTGATAATATATGCAAAACACACACCTTATGTTAAGATCACTCTTTTTAGGTTCCTCTACTTGATCCATCATTTCTATCTTTAATCCAGCTAACTCATCAATTAAATCTAATTCTTCATCACTTGATTCATTTTCTACATCATATTCTATTTCATCTGTCTCTATAATTGAATATATTGACTCATCATCCATTATATCATCATCACATACTAAAATATTTTCATTTACACTATCTATAATTAGAACCTTTTCTTGTTCTTCTTGCTTATTGGAATATCTCTTCTTGTCTTTATTAGGACAAGTTTTACTTAAATGATCTGGTGAATTACAGATAAAACATCTGCAAGTATTATCATAATTCTTTCTAGGATTATATCTTCTTACATCCTCAGAATCGCTCGAGGACAAATATATACTGGGCTTCTGCTTCTCCTCCCCGAAGCTTCCCTTCTCTTCCCGACGCGAACGGCAGCCTAGGCTTTCGCCTCTCCTTCGTTGGTCGTCCCCACGGGCGCCTCCACCCTTGGCGGCAGCGCTGGCCGTCACCATGGGCTCCCCACCAGCGGCGGCGCCCCCGGCACGGCCGATCCTAGCGTAGGGGCCCTCGCCGACGGCTGGAGCGGTGGCCCTCGGTGGCTTCCTCTTCCTGCGCGGACTGCGTGTGCTCGAGCAAACCCTAGCGTCCCTCACGGTGCTCGGCGTGCATGGTGGTGGCGGCCTTAGTTCGTCAGGCGGCGGTACCCGCCCTAGGCACTTGCGGCTGCGGAGGTTGCCGCGCGGCTGCAGGGGCGTGAGGGCCAGGCCTCCTACGAGATCCGGTGGTGCCACCCCAACGACACGTCCTGCTCAGCGTACGACAGCCCGACACCACCGTTTCCTCCGAGGATGGCGCAATCAGGTACGCCCTTCATCTTCGCTCGTCAGTGCTCCGTAGGCCCTCGGATCCCCTCGCCTTGTCATCTGTCACGCAGGATGCGTCCTCTTGGTTCTGGAGAGATCAAGATATGCGTAAGGTATTTTCTTTGTGCTCTCTACTTCAACTTCCTTTCACTTGACTGCCATGATTTTAACTGTGCTACAGCCTACGCGCGTCTAGCAGTGCATATGTTCCTTCTCATGAAAACTACATGTCCTAGGTTTCTTTGCAAGGATCCATTTGAAGGTCATCATTTTGACCTGCGCTACATCCTACATACATCCAGCAATTTCTCTTCCTACACCTGTTCAGGCTACATGTCCGAGGGTTTCCTTGCAAGGATCCTTTTTGAGGGTTCAAGGTATGTCAATACAATTTCTGTTTCTTTTGCGCTGCTCCATGTTACAGAGATTGCCTAATTTCTAGAAACGTTAGGGTCGTCGGACTATTTAGCTTAAAAAAATGCCTCAGTGCTTCCTTAATAAATACAATGTCACCTTTATGTTCATTTTTTAGATTGAGAGATACTATGCACTTCCATCTCATTGATATCGTTACTGACCTATATCCATGCCAATATAGTTTTGAATGCATTTCAGCCCACAAAAAAATCCTATCAGCATGTCATCTGAAAAAAAATGAATCAGTTCCCGCAAACACAGATCAGTTCCAGCAGAAGGTTCTACCATTTGTTCTGTTTCTTCTTCCAATCAGTGTACTTCTGTGAAATCTGTATTAAAATGCCATGACACCATGTTTTGATTTTGAACCATGATACTCCTCCTTTAACAGAGAGGGACTACAAAGATGAACATAATAAATCTGCTTTACAGAGTCAGAGCGTACTGCCTTATGCAAAATGGATGATACAGGCTTCAGGTTTGGCCTTAGCTATTATTTGGAAGCAACTTCTACATTTTTTCATAAAATATTTATTATTTTGGTAGATCCTATCCCTGAAATATCTGAAATATGGACAATATAAAAATCTTCGACCTCATATTTAATATTTAGTATTAGGGCCTCCTTTCTTTATGCATGAATTGTAGTGCCAGGTTGCATTATTAACAAGTCATTTACTTAATTGTATACGTAATCCACTAATTTATTTCACTTCAAGTTCAGCTATGGTTGTATTATATATCAGTCCCTGTTCATTATGTTCATAGCAAAGTTAATCATACCAGATCTCAGTTATGATGTAAATATAAGATATCATCTACCCTGTGAGTTTGTCAACTATCTGAGTCCCTTATTTTTCTCAATTATCTTTTTGTTTGATTTTCAGCCAACAAGAGGCAAAACAACGCCTTCTGTTTCCTATCCCTGGCTACATATATCAACAGTTCTTCACAGGGATCGGTCTGAAGCCATTAACAACACACTGATTATGTTGCCGAAGTTAAGATCAGATTTCAAGCTTTCTTCTACCTGCAAATTATTTTTGTTAACACATCTGATGCTCTCTTTCTACCAAGGCATCCATTGTCTAAACTGAAAGAAAAATGCACTGGTATTTAACACTGATGATTTTGTGGTCAATTGTAAATCTGATACCCCTGTTTAAATAATAAATAGGACATTAAATATTTGCGGGATGTTTTAGTCTTCATATATGGTAAATATGCAGACTGTAGTATGCATGCGTTACATATCTGAGTTATGTTATCTAATATATAGGTGGTTTCTCAAACATATTTAATTTCCATCTGAACGGTGAAGGTGAGTCCTCCTTCTCCACCTCCCAATCTCGGCCAGCCGGTGGTCATCTGCCTAACTTTGTGTATACATATACCTCAGATAATCTACTTCATTTCTATGCAACTTTGGAACTTGCTACTGTGCATGCTCTGCTCTTTTCAGTTTGCCTTGCCATTTTAATAATCTGTATCTAAACTTCCTCAGGACATATTTACTTGAGGATAGCAGTTCCATTAATTACTTTATCTTAAGGTGTCCATATAGAATTGCATGTCGTAGTTTGTGTACATTGAAGTCAGCAAGATATTTATGTGTGTGCTTTTCCCCTTTTTCTTTGAATTACCTACCAATAAATTTTATTGTCACCACAATTCCTATGCATGGCTCACAGCTTGGTAAACTGATATGTGATGATGGCTGCTGTTAATATTCAAAGGAAAGGGTTGGAACATGCAGGGGGTGAGGGAAATTCCATTTTTCCATGCTCTTGACCCTTGCTCAGTTTTAGTCCATATATACCCATGCCGAGGGTTACACAAATGTGCACTGCCCCTTTTCTGCTATATTTTCCTTTATTTTTGCTTAAATTTGGTTGATCCGTTTTTTTTCTGTTTCTGCTTGCTAAATGCAGGATACAGTACTTCCATGGTAGCCTCGAACCTTTTGTTCTGTTTTTTACCTCTACGAAACAATTCCTAAGGTACAAGCAAGCTACGATATGATACTCTCCACCTAGCAGCAACTAATTTGATGATCGACATTGTTTTTTTAGATTCTTGATTGAGGTAATGTGTTGCCTGATCAATCTACAATTTTTTCATGCCAAAGATAGCCACCAGCACCAGACCTTCCAATATGCATGACAAGCACCAGATGTATAACAAGGCAAGCATGGAAGCAAATGTAGTTTGCTCACAGTTACTATGAATTAATCTTGCCAGTTCCCAATTTGCATTCTAGCTATCTTAGCTGCCTTCTGAATTTTACCTCTGGGAACTGTATTTTAAGATTTTATCATATTCTTTAGAGGTAATAACGCTGGATCTTTACTATTGTATGCTATTCTTTAGAGGTAATAATGCAGGATCTTTACTATTGTATGCAATTTTCAAGCAGATTGTAGCTAAGAATCCCTCTTTGCACAATTTTCCCTTTACTCTGCGGTGCATTTCAGTTTGCTCCTAATTAATCTAAGATTGCATTTAAAGGCTTTTGTTTCATTTTTGCCACAAAAAACGTTATAAAATAGATCCCTAACTCAATAGTCTCAGTTTGAAATTTGCTGGCTGTAAGGACTATTATGTTGTAAATAACATACCGTTCACCCTATTTCAACATGCTTGTCATGTAAATTTGTTAACATAGTGTTTTGGAAATGAGTACCACACTGCTATGTACAAGAAGAAAACTGGAATGGTGGTCCAGTGTCAGCTACATCATGTTGGTCTCTCAGACTATTTTTATTTATTTGTCTCTAGGCACGACCTCCATCTCTGAATGTGCTGTAGGCGTGTGGTGCTGGAGCTTGTCATGAAACTTCTTGGCATCATTTACATGTGCGTGTGATAATTTTTTTGCGGAAATGCCTGATAGTGTAACACCCAAATTTTAGAGTTAATAAATTTTAAATAATTTAGATAACAATTAATGGGAAATTAAAATTTTAAAAATTATTTGGTGTTGCATTCATGCTGTTGCATTTATTTTCTTTTGTGTAGTGGATTTATTTTATTTTGTTTTGGTTTGAAAAATCGTATTTGGAATAGTTTATTAAATAAGCAAATAAAGTAGAAAAGAAAAAAAAAGAAAAGAAACACTTACCTGATTGGCCCGAAGGCCCGTCGGACGGCCTGTTTTTCCCCGCTGGCGCCTGCGGCCGCGTGGGCCGGCCCAGGAAACCGTGGTCACGCGCCCTCCCTTCCTTGCTTCGCTGACGAACGGACCCCGCTGTCAGCCGTTCCTCCTTCCTTCCATCGTGACCGAACCGGAGTCGAACGCCACCGCCAACAAATCCACCAAGGAAACCGGGATTTCCTATCCTTTAACGTCAGGTTGGAGGCTATAAAGGTGTAGCCGTGTTCCCCCTCATCTCTTTTTCCATCTTAACTCTGAGCCGAACCACGTGAACTCGAGCTTAGGGGGTTCAAAACCCTAGGTTTCACTGCCGCCGCCGTCGAAGCTTGTCGGTGAGCCTGCGCCTTTCTTCTTTGCATTGGTGAGCTCGCCATCTTCTTCTCTCCCTCCCCATGCTTTTATTTTGGACTGTGGTGCCCTAAATTGCGAGAACGTAGAGCTCCGGTGAGTTTTGCTGAAGCCAGCAATGGCGCCGCCGCCTTCCCGAGCCGCATCTTGTCCTTGGTTCGTTCTTGCCTCCCTAACCTATGTAGAAGAGTTCGCGTTGAGCTCCGCACTTGATTGGTACCGACCGCGAGTCGAATGGTGATAAAAAAACGTTAGAGCCAAAGTTCTCCGGCGAGCCGCTTGCGTCGGCCATGGCGGCCACCGGCCGGCGTTGAGGAGGATAGCCGGCGCCGTCTCTCTCCTTTGCCTGGAAACGATTCCAGCCGCCCGTTCGCTGATCAACGGTTAGGATTAGAAGATACCCCTTCGTGGGGTAAAATTTATAAAGAGCCCCTATGTTTTTATGAAATAGAACCCGTG
Source organism: Saccharum hybrid cultivar R570 (assembly GCA_038087645.1). Lineage (NCBI taxonomy): Eukaryota > Viridiplantae > Streptophyta > Magnoliopsida > Poales > Poaceae > Saccharum > Saccharum hybrid cultivar. The sequence goes on along the minus strand of JAQSUU010000091.1, from coordinate 5,619,720 downwards.
GTCCTTGGCGTAATTCAGGAATTACGTTTCTTTGTTTTAAAAACGTATTTCTTCTCGGTAATTCAAAAATACGTTTTCTGATATTTACAGTTTTGCCACTAGAATTGTTTTGGTCATAAAATCTTCATTTTAACTCCGATTTGATCCGTTCAAGTTGCGTTAGGTTCGTATTTGCGAGCTCTACATGTTAGTGTAGTTGTACAGTTAGTTTTGATAATTTATTTTGCGAGTTTATAATTAAGTATTTATTTATCTATAGGAAATCTTAGAAAATTCATAACTTTCACGTTTTAACTCCGAATTTGGTGATCTTTGCGTCTGTGTGATCGTAGAAACGTGTAGAAGAGTTTTATAAACTTTTATTACTGTTTTGCTACTGTTGGTGTACTGTTCTAATTGTATCTCTTTGTTTGCTTCGTGTATGTTTGATTGGATGCATGTGTGTTGTTGATTGATGATCGAGTATAGAAGGTGAGCACTATCTGGACGATCAGGAGTATTACTTTGAGCCAAGTCAGCAGTATCACTTGGAAAGCTTTGATCAAGGCAAGTATAACATAGGACTATCCTTGTTACCTATACATTGAATTGTCATACATATGCATGTGCTTACCTTGACAACCTTAGAGATTATAACTTAGTGATTGTTATCTTGATTCCTTGTCAACCTTGGGAATGCATATGGGTAGCTACTGCTAGTGCTTAAACTAAGAACAATGATCTTGTAATTTGATTAATGGATTAAGCAATCAACTATTAAGATGATTTTATTACTGTTAAAAGGGGGCTAGAGCATGTGTATTATCTTGATGCTCTGGTTTCTCTCCATAAGGACTTATCTGTAAGTGATAACCGGGATATACAGTACAGCTGTGAGGGCTATATGGCTCTGGCTTTAATTGTTCAAGAGACCTTTTCTAGCTTGTTAGAGGTTACCTTAAATGGCGTAAGAATGGCTTGCCACATTGGGTGTAGTGCGAGCCCCTGGCCTAGTGTGTATAGGCTGCGGTTGTTGTGCCACAGGGAAGGGGGGTTCTACATCTGCCTGCCGAGTGAATCTAATGGCTCTAACTTGTTAGACGAACTTTTGAGTGGCTTTATATGGTTCTCGGGTGTTTGGGCTTGATCTCCCCACTCATTTGGAAATCATGACTCACAGTGAAAGTGTACACCTCTGCGCAGAGTTAAAAACTGGTATACTAGCCGTGCTCACGGATACGAGTGGCCTTGGGGATTCTTATGGAATAGTTGATCATAACTGTTATATCATGCTTAATTATTGTTGATTATTATTTGCTCATGTTAATGCTATTCATTATCCTTATTACAATTGATCATTGGCTCTTTAATGGGAAGCGGTTTTATCTTGATGCTACTCAATTGCTAATATATGATTAAAAGCTAAACGCAGTTAAATAATGTCTAGCCTTTTTGAGCCTCATGAACCCTGTGTTATATTTGTTGAGTTCGACATGGACTCACCCTTGCTATTTCCACCATAACAGATGAAGATATTGAGGAAGATTATCGAAATGAGTACTAGTCTTGTTGTCAACCAGTCAACCGTGTCCCTGTGTGGAGTTTCCGCTAAAGAATTACTATTAGTTATTATTACCTATCGTTCAAGACTATGTCTTAAATACTTATTCGTTATGTAATAAGCACTGTGATGATACTTTGTAATTTGTCAACTTATGTGTGCGACTGTTTCCTGGGGCGCACATGAGTCTTTTATGCATCCTATTTTTGTCCTTAAAAATGGGTGTGACAGATTGGTATCAGAGCCGTGTTGACTGTAGGACGCGAGCCTAGCTAGAATGGTCGTTAATAGCATCCATACTTCACTTAATTCATGCTTCCTCTTTTCACCTTGTTAATTACTAAGTTTTATGCTTCCTCTACTATATTCTATTGCGAAAATACATTGATTCTATCTAATCTATGTCTAAATCTTATAGATGTCTCCTTATCCCCGTCTGTCAGCTGCACAGTACGTTGCCCGTTTCAAACCTCAGGAGCAGTATGAAGATGGTGATCAAGAGCTATCTGATGCTGAATCAAGAGTTGGTGATACACCAATGGAGAACGTAGTTATGGGGTGGACTACGAAGCTTCATATCATGGTTCCTAAAGCTGATGCTTTCTTCCATGACATGTTGACAAGAACCTTGGACAACTACTACTACGACTGGGAAGCTACGTTGGAGTATCGTAGTGCAGAGTATAGTCATCCATGGATGGATTCCTATTGGGAAACGGAGTTATGGGTTAAGAAAAGGGATCCTACCACTAAGGAGTCTAAGGTGGAGTCAAAGTTCATTACCAGAGTGAGCCGGGCAACCGTGGAGATAAGCATGGAGGATGTCGCTTTCAATGCCTTTGTTTACTACCATGGTCTACGTTCGGACAAGACGTTAAAGGGTGCACTCCGGCATTTTCCTTGTTTCTTACATGACAAGGGTATTTGGACCGTGCCGCCTACAGATGATTCCTCCTTGACTTTACAAGCTACGGTGGGATTAGCTCGTGAATTGGCTCTCCATGAGGTGGATTTGAAGGATGAGTTGCTGAAGGAAAAAGAACTTAAGGAGCAAGCTTATAAGGAGATTGACCAATTAAGGGCGGAGTTAGGTCATCCCAAGATTTATGAGAAGCTTAATTAGGAAATAGGAAAAATCCCTATGTAATAGGAACGATAGTAGTTGCGAGTTAATTTTAAGTTTGGTTTGTTTTAAGAGTCAGTTTGTGGTGTGAACAATTGTGTGATTGATGGATTGTTATTATGATAATGTGTGATTTGGATCTTTGTAATGTGTGCTGGAGTTTTGTAGACATGCCTATAAGTTCCATGGTTAAGAATATTAAGTTTGATCAAAATATATTAGTTGAATATGAGGTTAACTTAGTTCTGTCCTTTGCTGATTTTTGGATCAGTCTGGGATGTTTTAGGAATAACTTAAAATCCGTTCATGAGAAATTTAAGAAATTTTACTGGGAATAATTAGACTTCTGTATCTTTCCAACCCCATAAGAATCACTTTAATATCTATTATGAGTTAAGAGATATACCTGTTCCAATTTGGAGTTACTGCACAGTCTGGAATTCTGAAACAGTTTCGGTTAAGATCAGTTTTTGGCCAATTTATTGACAGAATCAGAAAAAGTGTTGTGAATAAAAGTTGTAGATAATTTTGTAAGCTTTCCAACCATGTAAAGATCATCTGAATTGGACGTCTGTAGCTCGAGATATGACAGTTTTACTGAGTTGATGAAATTGGAGTTCGCCCAGAAAAATCAGATTTTGCTTATCTATTGAATATATCATCTCGGATCGTACTGAATTTCAATTTCTGTGTTTTTGGAAACAGATGTCAGGCAGAGGACGTGGCAGAGGTCGTGGAGGTGTTAATCCACCCATTACTATGGAAGAACTCATGCAAACTCAGAACCAGATGATACAGATGTTTATGCAGCACATGCAGAATAATCCCCCTGCAGGAGGACCACCGCATGTGCAAGTGAGGGATAAGCGTGGGGAATTTTTGAAGGGACGCCCTCCAGTATTTTCTCATGCTGCTGATCCTTTAGAGGCAGATGATTGGGTGAGGGCAGTGGAGAAACAGCTGAATATAGCCCAATGCAATGATATGGAGAAGGTGTTATATGCATCCGGTCAATTACAGGGGACAACTCAGACTTGGTGGGAGTCGTATCAAGCTGCACGCCCTGACAATGCTCCTCCTATCACTTGGAATGAGTTTGTTAGAGATTTTCGAGCTCGTCATATTCCTGAAGGTATAATTGAGCTGAAGCAGGAAGAATTCAGAAACCTTAGGATGGGACAGATGAGCGTTAGTGAATATCATGACAGGTTCACCCAGTTGGCTCGCTATGCTCCTAATGAAGTGAGGGAAGATGCAGACAGGCAGCGTCTTTTCTTGAAGGGAATTTATTATGATCTTCGCTTGCAGTTGAAGGGGAACAACTATGCTAGTTTTCAAGAGCTGGTAAATAAAGCTATTGTGCTTGATAATGAGCGCAGAGAGATGAACAGGAAGAGGAAGATGAAGGTACAAAGCTCAGGAAGCAACAACCGTCAGCGCACTAATTCTCAGCATGGTTTTCATCAGAAGTTTCAGGGACCGGTTAGTCAATGGAATCATAATCCGAATCAGAGGTGGTCCCAGAATTGGCAAAGTAATCAGTCACAACAGCGTTCATCATATCCACAGCGTCAACAGTATCAGCAGACTGGGCAACAGACTCCTCGCACTGGAAATTCCAATGTTACCCCCATGAAGAATAGTGCTCCCAGCACGCCTACTAGATGTTTTGTCTGTGGTAAAGAGGGGCATATGTCTTACCATTGTCCTGAGAAGCAGAACCAGCAGACTCCTCAGAGCCAGAAGAGCAACTAGAGGCAATCTAGTACTGGAAGGGTGAATCACGTGTCTTCTGATACAGCTCATGATGCACCAGAAGTTATGATTGGTACGTTCAATATACATTCCACTCCCGCAACTGTTCTTTTTAACTCTGGAGCATCTCATACATTCATATCCAACATTTTTGTTAAAATGCATAGTATACCCATGCTAGCTATGAAAGAACCTCTCTTAGTAAATTCACCTGGAGGTACCATGCAAGCCAGTAATCGTTGTCTTCCAATTAGTATGGTATTAAGGGGGGTAGAGTTTAAGATAACTCCTATAGTGTTGAGGACATCTGGTATTGATGTGATATTGGGTATGGACTGGATGAAGCAAAATCAGGCAGAGATTCAGTGTCAGCAGAAAGTGGTAGTTGTGACTGCACCTAATGGAGATAAAATCAATGTGGATGTAGCAGTGCAGAAGCAACCAATCGCTGTGGTGAATTAGCTTGAAGATACTATTAAGGAGAATTCAGTGATTGAGGAATTTCCAGATGTCTTCCCTGATGAATTGCCAGGTATGCCACCTGACAGAGACATTGAATTTCTTATTGAATTACTTCCTGGAACTGCACCTATAGCCAAACAACCATATAGGATGGGAGTAGATGAATTAGAAGAACTTAAGAAACAAATTAAAGAATTACAAGATAAAGATTTTATTCGACCTAGTTCATCACCTTGGGGAGCACCAGTTATTTTTGTTGATAAGAAAGATGGCGGTCAGAGGATGTGTGTTGATTACCGGTCACTAAATGAGGTAACTATCAAGAATAAGTATCCTTTGCCCAGGATTGATGACTTGTTTGATGAGTTAAGAGGTGCTTGTGTGTTCTCTAAGATTGATTTACGTTCTGGTTATCATCAGTTGAAGATTCGTGTTTCTGATATTCCAAAGACAGCTTTTACTACAAGGTATGGATTGTATGAGTATACTGTTATGTCATTTGGATTGACCAATGCACCTGCATACTTTATGTACATGATGAATAAGGTGTTTATGGAATATTTGGATAAGTTTGTGGTGGTATTTATTGATGATATACTGGTATTTTCCAAGACGGAGGAAGAGCATGCTGAACATTTGAGGTTGGTATTGCAGAAACTTAGAGAGCATAAACTGTATGCGAAGCGAAGTAAATGTGAGTTTTGGTTGAAGAAAGTTTCTTTCCTTGGTCATATTGTTTCTAATGGAGGGATATCAGTGGATCCAGGTAAAGTAAAGGATGTATTAAATTGGAAACCACCTATTGATGTTAGCGAGATTCGTAGTTTCTTAGGATTAGCTGGATATTACAGACGGTTCATTGAAGGGTTTTCTAAACTTGCTAAACCTATGACATCTCTGTTAGAGAAGAATGCCAAGTTTATGTGGTCAGATAAATGTCAATCTAGTTTTGAGGAATTGAAGAAGAGGTTGACTACAACGCCTGTTTTGGTTTTGCCAGATTTGAGTAAGAAGTTTTCTATTTATTGTGATGCTTCTCGTCAAGGTTTGGGATGTGTTCTTATGCAAGAAGGCAAAGTTGTGGCTTATGCATCTAGGCAGTTGAGAAAGCATGAGTTGAATTATCCTACACATGATTTGGAGTTAGCAGCTGTAGTTCATGCTTTAAAGATTTGGAGACATTATTTGATTGGACATAAGAGTGATATATACACTGATCATAAGAGTTTGAAGTATATTTTCACTCAGTCAGATCTGAATTTGAGGCAACGCAGATGGTTAGAGTTGATTAAGGATTATGATATTGAGATACACTATCATCCTGGTAAGGCTAATGTAGTAGCTGATGCTCTTAGTAGGAAAAGTTATGCCAATGAGATACGGACGTTGTCTATGACTAGTGAGTTATGTGCTGAATTTGAATATTTGAATTTGGGCATTGTTACTAATACAATGGAATTAGTGATAGAGCCTACTTTAGAGCAAGAAATCTACAAGGGTCAGTTGAAAGATGAGAAACTAAAGACGATAGCGGAAGATATAGTGATTGGTAAGTCACCAGGCTTTCGAATGGATGATAATGGAATTTTGTGGTTTGGAAAGAGGCTGTGTGTACCTGAGGATCAAACTGTTAGACAGGCAATTCTTCGCGAAGCTCATGAGTTAGCTTATTCTATTCATCCTGGTAGTACTAAGATGTATTTGGATCTTAAACAGAAATATTGGTGGGTTGGATTAAAGCGAGATGTGGCTGAGTATGTGGCATTGTGTGACACTTGTCAGAGGGTGAAAGCAGAGCATCAGAGACCTGCTGGATTGTTGCAACCAATGAAGATTCCTGAATGGAAGTGGGAGGAAGTTGGTATAGATTTTATAGTAGGGTTACCGCGTACACAGAGAGGTTATGATTCTATTTGGGTGATAGTAGATCGGTTAACTAAAGTTGCTCATTTTATACCAGTTAAGACTATTTACCATGGACCAAAATTGGCAGAGTTGTATATGGAGAGAATAGTCTGTTTGCATGGAGTACCAAAGAAGATTGTATCTGATCGAGGATCGCAGTTTACGTCGCATTTTTGGAAAGCTGTGCATGAATCATTGGGAACAAAATTGAATTTTAGTACAGCATATCATCCACAGACAGATGGACAGACTGAAAGGACCAACCAGGTATTAGAGGATATGTTGAGAGCTTGTGCATTGCAATATGGAACTAGTTGGGATAAGAGTTTGCCTTATGCAGAATTCTCTTACAATAACAGTTATCAACAGAGTCTTAAGATGGCACCGTTTGAAGCTTTGTATGGACGTAAGTGTAGAACTCCATTGTTTTGGGATCAGACAGGTGAATCTCAAGTGTTTGGTACAGATGTTCTTAGAAACGCAGAAGATCAAGTGCGAGTGATTCGTGAGAATTTGAGAGTAGCACAGTCTCGTCAGAAGAGTTATGCTGACAATAGAAGAAGAGATTTAGTTTTTGAGGTAGGTGATTATGTCTATTTGAAGGTGTCACCTATGAGAAGTGTGAAAAGGTTTAACATGAAAGGTAAACTAGCACCAAGGTATGTTGGACCATTTAAAGTTATTACTAGATGTGGGGAAGTTGCTTATCAATTAGAGTTGCCTGAGAATTTATCTGGAGTACATGATGTGTTCCATGTTTCACAACTTAAGAAGTGTTTACGGGTGCCTGAGGAGCAGATACCTTTAGAAGAGTTGACTGTTAAAGAGGATCTTACATATGAAGAGTTTCCGATCAAGATTTTAGAAACTGCTGAGAGAGTTACTCGAAGTCGGATTATAAAGATGTGCAAGGTTCAGTGGAATCGATATTCAGAGGCAGAGGCGACTTGGGAAAGAGAGGATGAATTGAGGAAATCATATCCGCAGTTGTTTGAGTAAGCAGTTCAATCTCGAGGACGAGATTCTTTTAAGGGGGGTAGAATTTGTAACACCCAAATTTTAGAGTTAATAAATTTTAAATAATTTAGATAACAATTAATGGGAAATTAAAATTTTAAAAATTATTTGGTGTTGCATTCATGCTATTGCATTTATTTTCTTTTGTGTAGTGGATTTATTTTATTTTGTTTTGGTTTGAAAAATCGTATTTGGAATAGTTTATTAAATAAGCAAATAAAGTAGAAAAGAAAAAAAAAGAAAAGAAACACTTACCTGATTGGCCCGAAGGCCCGTCGGACGGCCTGTTTTTCCCCCGCTGGCGCCTGCGGCCGCGTGGGCCGGCCCAGGAAACCGTGGTCACGCACCCTCCCTTCCTTGCTTCGCTGACGAACGGACCCCGCTGTCAGCCGTTCCTCCTTCCTTCCATCGTGACCGAACCGGAGTCGAACGCCACCGCCAACAAATCCACCAAGGAAACCGGGATTTCCTATCCTTTAACGTCAGGTTGGAGGCTATAAAGGTGTAGCCGTGTTCCCCCTCATCTCTTTTTCCATCTTAACTCTAAGCCGAACCACGTGAACTCGAGCTTAGGGGGTTCAAAACCCTAGGTTTCACTGCCGCCGCCGTCGAAGCTTGCCGGTGAGCCTGCGCCTTTCTTCTTTGCATTGGTGAGCTCGCCATCTTCTTCTCTCCCTCCCCATGCTTTTCTTTTGGACTGTGGTGCCCTAAATTGCGAGAACGTAGTGCTCCGGTGAGTTTTGCTGAAGCCGGCAATGGCGCCGCCGCCTTCCCGAGCCGCATCTTGTCCTTGGTTCGTTCTTGCCTCCCTAACCTATGTAGAAGAGTTCGCGTTGAGCTCCGCACTTGATTGGTACCGACCGCGAGTCGAATGGTGATAAAAAAACGCTAGAGCCAAAGTTCTCCGGCGAGCCGCTTGCGTCGGCCATGGCGGCCACCGGCCGGCGTTGAGGAGGATAGCCGGCGCCGTCTCTCTCCTTTGCCTGGAAACGATTCCAGCCGTCCGTTCGCTGATCAACGGTTAGGATTAGAAGATACCCCTTCGTAGGGTAAAATTTATAAAGAGCCCCTATGTTTTTATGAAATAGAACCCGTGGTCCTTGGCGTAATTCAGGAATTACGTTTCTTTGTTTTAAAAACGTATTTCTTCTCGGTAATTCAAAAATACGTTTTCTGATATTTACAGTTTTGCCACTAGAATTGTTTTGGTCATAAAATATTCATTTTAACTCCGATTTGATCCGTTCAAGTTGCGTTAGGTTCGTATTTGCGAGCTCTACATGTTAGTGTAGTTGTACAGTTAGTTTTGATAATTTATTTTGCGAGTTTATAATTAAGTATTTATTTATCTATAGGAAATCTTAGAAAATTCATAACTTTCACGTTTTAACTCCGAATTTGGTGATCTTTGCGTCTGTGTGATCGTAGAAATGTGTAGAAGAGTTTTATAAACTTTTATTACTGTTTTGCTACTGTTGGTGTACTGTTCTAATTGTATCTCTTTGTTTGCTTCGTAAATGTTTGATTGGATGCATGTGTGTTGTTGATTGATGATCGAGTATAGAAGGTGAGCAGTATCTGGACGATCAGGAGTATTACTTTGAGCCAAGTCAGCAGTATCACTTGGAAAGCTTTGATCAAGGCAAGTATAACACAGGACTATCCTTGTTACCTATACATTGAATTGTCATACATATGCATGTGCTTACCTTGACAACCTTAGAGATTATAACTTAGTGATTGTTATCTTGATTCCTTGTCAACCTTGGGAATGCATATGGGTAGCTACTGCTAGTGCTTAAACTAAGAACAATGATCTTGTAATTTGATTAATGGATTAAGCAATCAACTATTAAGATGATTTTATTACTGTTAAAAGGGGGCTAGAGCATGTGTATTATCTTGATGCTCTGATTTCTCTCCATAAGGACTTATCTGTAAGTGATAACCGGGATATACAGTACAGCTGTGAGGGCTATATGGCTCTAGCTTTAGTTGTTCAAGAGACCTTTTCTAGCTTGTTAGAGGTTACCTTAAATGGCGTAAGAATGGCTTGCCACGTTGGGTGTAGTGCGAGCCCCTGGCCTAGTGTGTATAGGCTGCGGTTGTTGTGCCACAGGGAAGGGGGGTTCTACATCTGCTTGCCGAGTGAATCTAATGGCCCTAACTTGTTAGACGGACTTTTGAGTGGCTTTATATGGTTCTCGGGTGTTTGGGCTTGATCTCCCCACTCATTTGGAAATCATGACTCACAGTGAAAGTGTACACCTCTACGCAGAGTTAAAAACTGGTATACTAGCCGTGCTCACGGATACGAGCGGTCTTGGGGATTCTTATGGAATAGTTGATCATAATTGTTATATCATGCTTAATTATTATTGATTATTATTTGCTCATGTTAATGCTATTCATTATCCTTATTACAATTGATCATTGGCTCTTTAATGGGAAGCGGTTTTATCTTGATGCTACTCAATTGCTAATATATGATTAAAAGCTAAACGCAGTTAAACAATGTCTAGCCTTTTTGAGCCTCATGAACCCTGTGTTATATTTGTTAAGTTCGACATGGACTCACCCTTGCTATTTCCACCATAACAGATGAAGATATTGAGGAAGATTATCGGAATGAGTACTAGTCTTGTTGTCAACCAGTCAACCGTGTCCCTGTGTGGAGTTTCCGCTGAAGAATTACTATTAGTTATTATTACCTATCGTTCAAGACTATGTCTTAAATACTTATTCGTTATGTAATAAGCACTGTGATGATACTTTGTAATTTGTCAACTTATGTGTGCGACTGTTTTCTGGGGCGCACATGAGTCTTTTATGCATCCTATTTTTGTCCTTAAAAATGGGTGTGACAGATAGCTTGGATTGCTACCCATTTTTCGGAGTTCATGGCCAGTGGTAATGAATACAGGGTAATGGCCTCTGTTCCCATGATCTCAGAAAAAAATTAAGAACCCCTCCATAATGCTACATGGCTTATTTTGTTGTATTTTGTCTCTTCATTTCCTACTTAATTTTAGTTTTTTCTTCGTTATTTCGATATTGTCTGAATATTATGTGTAAATTCCCACAATTCTTTTTTAACTATCAGGAACATATTATGTGTAAATTTGTAGAAACATTTGGAAATGCCAGGAACATATTGTCTACATCATATTCTATTTAACTGAGGAATTATTGATTCCAGCTTTTCTTTTACCTTTTTCTCAATAATTTCATTATTCAGCAATTCTGTCTCTTTTTTACAGCATCTTTATATGTGGGTATTCTTGAAGATCCTTCTTCTCTAATATTTACTCCTGGCAAATTTATTTTCACATCTTTTGCCCTTTTATATTTTTAAATATAATCTTTTGCTCCTACCTTCTCTAAGCTTACTTCTTCTTCTTTATTTTTCTCATATTTTGTATTTACTACTTTAATTTTCCTATCTTTCTGTGGATTTAAGCATAGTATACATGCTTGTCTTAAACATAGACTACATGTTGCTCTGTCTTCTGGATCTTGATAATATATGCAAAACACACACCTTATGTTAAGATCACTCTTTTTAGGTTCCTCTACTTGATCCATCATTTCTATCTTTAATCCAGCTAACTCATCAATTAAATCTAATTCTTCATCACTTGATTCATTTTCTACATCATATTCTATTTCATCTGTCTCTATAAAATAATTATCATCTAAAGGTAAATCTAAGGGTTTTAACTCTTTGACTCTTTCCTTTATAATTCTTACTAATTTTATATCTTCAGAGTTAAAATGCTTTTGCCCGCTTTTTCTTAACTTTGCATATAACGGACCAGCTAGCTTTGCCAAATTCTCAATATAGTTTCTAGCATAATTCACTATTCCTAAGAATTGTTGTAGAGTCTTTTTATCATTCATGACATCAGGAAATTGTAAAATTTTCTTTGCAATATGATCTTGTAAATGAATTTTTCCATCTCCAATTTCATGACCTAAGAAGTTTATCTTTTCTTTGCATATTTCCATTTTTCTTTTAGAGAGTATTAACCCATGCTGCTCTACCTTTCTAAAAAATATTTCTAAATGAGCTATATGTTCTTTATAAGATTTTGAAAAGGTTAAAAGATCATCAATATAGACCCATATAAATTCTTGATTTTCATTAAAGATATTCTGCATTTTTCTTTGAAATAAAGCAGGGGCATTTTTTAATCCTAAAGGCATTACTATCCATTCAAAATGACCTTGAGGACATGTGAAAGCCGTCCATTCTATTGATTCTTCTGCCATTTTTACTTGCCAAAACCCAGCTTTTAAATCAAATTTTGAGAAATATTTACATCCTTGTATCCTATTTATCCATTCTTGCTTATTTGGAATATTATATCCAAGTATAGAATGCATTAGTTTGCAATCACTAGCACCAAATTGGTATAGAGATATAAAATCTAAAAAAGACATAGATAAAATAGTACAAAGATTAGAAGATATCCAAATAATTGGAGAAATACCAATGAAGCATTGGGATAAGAATGGTATAGTTTGTAGAATTAATATAATAAACCCAAACTATATAGTTAAGACTAGTCCTATAGAAGCAACACCGAAAGACATAGAAGAATTTAAAATGCATATAGAAGAACTACTAAAATTAGGAGCAATAAGAGAAAGCCGAAGTCCTCATAGATCAGCAGCATTTATAGTTAGAAATCATGCTGAAATAGCTTGAGGAAAATCAAGAATGGTTATTAATTATAAAAGACTAAATGATAATACTATAGATGATGGATATAATATTCCAAATAAGCAAGAATGGATAAATAGAATATAAGGATGTAAATATTTCTCAAAATTTGATTTAAAAGCTGGGTTTTGGCAAGTAAAAATGGCAGAAGAATCAATAGAATGGACGGCTTTCACATGTCCTCAAGGTCATTTTGAATGGATAGTAATGCCTTTAGGATTAAAAAATGCCCCTGCTTTATTTCAAAGGAAAATGCAGAATATCTTTAATGAAAATTAAGAATTTATATTGGTCTATATTGATGATCTTTTAATCTTTTCAAAATCTTATAAAGAACATATAGCTCATTTAGAAATATTTTTTAGAAAGGTAGAGCAGCATGGGTTAATACTCTCTAAAAGAAAAATGGAAATATGCAAAGAAAAGATAAACTTCTTAGGTCATGAAATTGGAGATGGAAAAATTCATTTACAAGATCATATTGCAAAGAAAATTTTACAATTTCCTAATGTCATGAATGATAAAAGACTCTACAACAAGTCTTAGGAATAGTGAATTATGCTAGAAACTATATTGAGAATTTGGCAAAGCTAGCTGGTCCGTTATATGCAAAGTTAAGAAAAAGCGGACAAAAGCATTTTAACTCTGAAGATATAAAATTAGTAAGAATTATAAAGGAAAGAGTCAAAGAGTTAAAACTCTTAGATTTACCTTTAGATGATAATTATTTTATTATAGAGACAGATGCATCAGAATTAGGATGGGGTGCAATACTTAAACAAAAGCCGCACAAATACTCATCAAAGTTAGAAGAAAAAATATGTAGATATGCTTCAGGTAAATATAAGTTAAAAGCAATAAATAATACAGATAGAGAAATCTTGGCTGTTATCAATGCAATAAATGCTTTTAGACTATATCTAGGATTCAAAGAGTTCACATTAAGAACAGACTGTGAAGCCATATGCAAGTATTATAATAAAGTTAATAGTAAGAAAAGTTCAACTAGGAGATTGATTCTATTTGAAGATATTATTACTGGAAATGGTTATAAAGTAATATTTGAGCATATAAAGGGTAAAGATAATACTTTACCTGATATATTTTCACGATCCTCTATTTTGCAGGAATGAAGAAAGGAGCAAGTCCTATCGGAGGTGAATATTTTAGTTTTGGAACTGATAATAAGCTAAGAATATTCCCAACAAATACATTTAAATTTAAGCCTCGAGATCATATTGCTCTAGATGAAATACAAGAATGCATTTTAGACAATTTCTGGTTCCAATACTGTGGCACCCTAAATTTTTTGTATTATTTAAAAATAGATAAATTGATTTAAATATGAATTTGTTGTGCATTCAAATTTAGGGAATAATAAATTTTTGGGAAATTAAAATCAATCATAAGGTTAGAAAATGTTCATGCATGCATGCTGTTGCACAAGTATTTTTGTGATGAGTGGTTTTGATAAATTTTTGAAAGGATTTGAAAATCATTTGGAAATGTGATTTGAAAATTAAATTTGAAAAAGGAAAACAAATTATTTTCCCGCCTTCACTTTTCCTCGGATTCGGCCTGCTAGCCCAATTCCCGGCCGGCCCATCCTTCCTCCCCGCGCTCCTTCTCTGGGCCGCGGCCCAGCCCAGCCGGCGGCCGTTGCCGCGCCCCACCTCCTCTCCCGCGGTCGCTGACCGTCCGGGCCCAGCTGTCGGCGCCTTCCTCTACCTCCAACCGTCTTCCCCGCTCAAATCGCCGGTCAAGCCGCGCACCAAGCCGCCCACGCCCACGTCTCCGCATCGTGGGAGCGCCTCCACGCCCCGCGCCTGCCCTTTAAAGGGGAGCGCAATCCCGCCTCCGTTCTTTTTCCCCCACTCCAACTTCCTTCCCCTCGGGTTCACGTGGTCGCAACCAAAGCAAGGTCGCCGGAGTCACCGTCCGCTCCTCCGCATCGCCATCGACTCCGAGTCGCCCTCGTCTTCGTTTTGCCACGCTGTGAGCTTCGCCCCGCTCCCCTCTTTCTCCCCATCCATCTCCCGCGTCGGGTGGTGGCCTCTAGGGCCAGTTTCGCGAGCTCCGGCGAGCTCTCCCCACTGCCGGCCATGGCAAGCGCCGTGCGGGACTTTCCCCGGCCGCGCAAATGGCTCGGGCGAGGTCGCCATCATCTCCGCGTCACCCCCGTGCTCTCGGTTCGTTGAACCGTCGCCCGTAGGCCCTGTTTCCTGTGCTCCGGCGAGCATCTCGCCGTCGGACATGGCAGCGCCGCCGCGGTCGCTACTGTTCCCGGCCGGCTGCTCCTTCTCTCACTCTTCCATCCTTTCCCAGCCATCGATCTTGAGATCTACGCTCAGGATTAGAACATACCCCTTCGCGGGTCCAAATTCTAAAAGAGCCCCTCAGTTTCTGGAAGGATTAACCCGCCGTCCTTGGCGTATTCCCGAAAGACGCATTCTCTTTTTGAAGACGTAATTCCTTCGGTTTAAATGAAAAATACGCTTTCAGATTAATTACAGAATTGCCACTGTATTAAAACGTTTATAAAATCGTCGTCTTAGCTCCGATTTGACCCGTTCAACTTGCGTTAGTTTCATAATTTCATAATCTATGCAATAGTGCTACTGTTATACCTGTTAAGAGCTTTTGAATTTCTCAAATAAATCTAGTTAATAGCTAGCTTTTGGAACAGTAAATATCTCGTAACTTGTACGTCGTAACTCCGTTTTTCGTGCTTTTCGCGTCATTGTGATTGTAGCGAGGTGTAGATGAGTTAGATAAACATTTTATTCAGATTTATTTATTGTTGGTGTACTGTTCTAATAGTAGCTATGTTTTGCTTGTATGTCTGCTCCGAATTGCGTGTTGTACTTTGTGTCGTTCGAGTTCAGACGGTGAGGAGTACGTCGGAAATCCGGACGCGTGCGAGGAGCAGCAGGACCAGCAGCAGTTCGTGAACCAAGGCAAGTATAGCATGGGCCTTCCTTGATTCCTATTCATTATATAATCTAATCATTATGCATGTGTCTAATATTGCTCGACTATAAGGACATCCCAGCCATTTATGACTTATATCTCGATACCTATGGGTTTTATTGCATATGGGTAGAATGCTAGTGCTCTATTCAAACATGATCAATACTATGATTAATGGAACAAACAGATAAACATGATGGTAATAATTGAAATATAGGGTGATGGTGCAAATGATGTCGATCATGTTGCCCTAAACTCTCCGTAAGGACTTGTCTGTAGGGCAAAAGCTGGGACATACAGTGCAACCGTGAGAGTCATATGGCTCTGACTTTAGCTCAGTAATAGGATCTTTTCTAGCTTGTTAGAGGTTACCCGAAAGGGCGCAAGAGGGGCTTGCCACTTTGGGTATAGAACTGCCTCTGTTCTGATGTGTATAGCCTGCGGGAATTGTGCCATCGAAAGGGGGGTTCTCTATATCTGCCTGCCGAGGAAACCTCGCGGCCCTAACATGTTAGAAGAGGCCTATGGAAGGCTTCATAGTGTACCCTGCCTGCTCACCTTGGAAGTGTTAGGGGGTCGACGGGCCCCGGGCATACGGGTAGCACGACTCACGGGTAAAGATGCACAACCTCTGCAGAGTGTTAAAACTGTTATAACAGCCGTGCTCACGGACACGAGCGGCCCGGAAAACTCACAGAATAAATGGTTACTAGATATGTGGATGAACTATGATGATGATGATGAGATCACACTGTTGCTTTCTCTTCTTAATTCTAGTAGTGGATCATGTGGGTTAAATGGGAGTTTGAGCATAACTTAATAATGTTTAATAATGAAAAGTTGATCTACTAAAAGTGCTATCTGCAGTCAACCGTGTCTATCCTTTTTGAGCCTCATGAATCCTCATACTATACTTACGGAGTACAAATGTACTCACACTTGTTGCTATATTGTTTTTGGATAAAAATCCCGGATGGGTAACAGATGACAGTTTCTACGAGGACTTCCCGGAGGATTTCTAGGTTTGGGTCAACCAGTCGTCCTTCCCTGTGGAACAGACACTACGCCTGAGAGTAGCTATTTACTTTTCCGCTTGTTATGTAAGAACTACGTGATGTAATAACGTTATGTATGTACATGGTGATGATACTTTTGTTAATTTGTCAGCTTATGTGTGCGACTATTTCTGGGGCGCACATAAGATGTATGCACTCTATATTGTCCTTTAATTGGAGTGTGACAAATTGGTATCAGAGCTGTGTCAACTGTAGGACACAAACCTAGATAGAAATGGTCGTTTCTAGGAGTTTGACTTTATTTATTTGCTTGCTACTATCTCCATCTTGATATTTTATTAAAATTTTATGCTCTATTTCTTATTCTATTGCATAAAATATTGACTCTGATAATATTTTATATCAAAACTATAGATGCCTCGCCTCAGTGCCGCTGCCTACGTCGCCCAGTTCGTTCCAGCAGCACCTGCTCCACCAGCACCACCAGCAGTACCACCAGTGGAGCCAGAGGTCGCCCACATCACTGACGAGGAAGAGGAGGAACCCATGGAGGAGGAGGTATTTTCAGTGGCTGCATCTGATGGACCTGCTTCGACCCCCGTGGCTGCACCCATCCCACATGTGGATGCGCCAGTCCCCGCTGCTACACCTCCACCAGCTTCCCAGGCCGCTTCTGCACCAACACCAGTGCCCTCCCCAGCTGCATCAGAGGAGCCAGAAGAGATAGGCTGGACCACCAGGAACAAGTTTAAGGAAGCTCCCGAAGATGCCCATTACCACAACCTCCTCACCACCATGCTAGCTGAGTACTATCCAGAGTTTGCTGCCTCTGTGAAGTACTACTGTGCGGAGCACACACATCCAGTGGAGGCGACGTACTGGAAGACCAATGTGATCATCACCGCCTGGAACAACACCGACCAATCTCAGGATGTTGTGACCACCCATAGCCACCGAGCCAGGAGTGCCAGTGCCTATGACAGCATGGAAGATGCTGCGCAGGCGGCGTACCTGCACTACCATGGTCGACGTTTTGAGGACATGCAGAATGATCGCTACCGGTATCTTCCACGCTACGACTCAAGGGAGAAGACATGGGCGGTGTTGGCTCCTCCAGCTTCTGATCCCACCTTGGACACCACAGTGAGGCACCTCAGCGCCATGCAGGAGGTCAACGAAGCACTCAGGGAAGAGCTTCGTGCAGCGCAAAAATCTGAAAAGCGCCTTCAGAACCAGATAGATGAGATGACCGTTCAGCTAGGACAGCCTACCATCTACAAGAAGAAGGCCAGGGTGTTTACCATGGTGGATCGCGCTCCTTAGATACTTGCAGCCCCGTCATAATGAATGCGTTCTAGATCGAAAGTCGTGTCAAGTTTATGTGTGTGTTGTGAACTTTTAATTGTCTTGTTGGTTGTGATGATGAACTTGAATGATTTGGAGTTTGTGTGATTGCTGGAACAGTGTGGGCTTGTCCACATGTTCTTTTTATCAAAACCTTAAGTTAGTGTTTGTTTAACTTAGTTGGGGTTTAAATTCTGCTTTACTGCTGTGCTGTTTCTCAGAGCAGTCTGCAATGTTTGTCTCATATCTCTAAATCTCTATGTCCGAAAATTATGAAATTTTTGTGGAAAGAACTAGAATTGTGTACCTTTCATTTCCCACTAGAATCACCTCATTATCAATTCTGGCTTGAGAGATATGCCTGCTACAACCTGGCAAGTCTGTGCAGTCTGTAACCTAGAACAGAAATTGTTTAGCTCAGTTTTTGATGATGTTGCAGTCTGTATCAGTGAAAAAGTTCTATACAAAAGTTGTAGCAGACTCTTTAAGCTTTCCAACGATGTATGCCACGCCTATTTTGGATTTCTGGAACTTGAGTTACACTCCAGTTTTCGGTCTGCTGTTGTAGACACTCGTCCAGAAATTTTCAGTTATGTTATTTACCTTTTGTAAATAATTTGTAATTTTTTTTGGGAGATCTCTAAAAGTATGCACATTTGATTGGAAACAGATGGCCGCCAGAGGAGGACGTGGCAGAGGCCGTGGCCGTGGTCGTGGACACGGAGCTTTGGTGGATCCACCTCCGCCACCGCCGGTGACCATTGAGCAGTTGATGGCCATGCAAGCGCAGCTCATGCAGACAGTGATGGACCATCTCGGTGAGCAACCCACAGGAGCACCCCCACCTGTGCAGGTCCGTGACAAACGTGGTGAGTTTCTGAAAGGACGCCCACCTGTGTTCACACATGCCTCTGAACCTATGGAGGCGGATGACTGGCTGAGAGCTGTGGAAAAGCAGCTAAACATTGCACAGTGCAACGACTTGGAGAAAGTCTTGTACGCCTCAGGCCAACTCCAAGGAGCTGCTCAGGATTGGTGGGAGTCATTCCAGTATGGACGTCCAGAGAATGCTCCAGAGATCACATGGAAAGAGTTCACGGAGAGCTTTAGGTCCTATCACATCCCTGAGGGACTTATTGAACTGAAACAAGAGGAGTTCCGGGCTCTCAAGCAAGGGTCCATGTCTGTGGCGGAATACCGCGACAAGTTTGCACAATTGTCGCGATATGCCCCGGCTGAAGTGGCTAGAGATTCTGATAAACAGCGCCGTTTTCTAAAGGGGCTGTATGATGGACTCCAGCTGCAACTGATGTCCAACAAATATGCCAGTTTCCAAGAGTTGGTGGACCGTGCCATTGTAATTGATAACAAGCGTAAGGAAATGGACCTCAAGAATAGGAAGCTCCAGGGACAGGCGTCGGGTAGCAACACTCGCCCGCGAGCTTTCCCGCAGCAGGGTTTTCAGCAGAGGAACCAAGGGCCACCCAACCAATGGAACAAAGGCCAGTACCCCCAGAGGAACCAGTACCAGCAGCGCCCCTAGTACCCACCGCAGTTGGGTAATCAGAGTCAGCAGCGCCCCCAGCAACAGCAAGCTAGCAACCAAGCACCACGTCAGGGAGTGCCCAACAATGCCCCAATCAAGAGTGGCACCCCAGGCAACCCCAATGCCTGTTACAACTGTGGAGAGGTGGGACATTATTCGTACTAGTGCCCAAAGAAGTAGAACCGGCAGGCCCCGTAGAACCAGCAGAACAACCAGAGACCCAACGCTCAACCTCCGTTCACTGGCAAGGTGAATCATGTGTCGTCGGAATCAGCTTAGGAGGCGCCTGAGGTTATGCTGGGTACGTTTAGCGTCAACTCCATCTCCGCTACCGTACTTTTTGATTCCGGTGCCTCGCATTCTTTCATATCCCAAGCTTTTGTTAGAATGCATAGCATACCCCTGTGTGCCATGAAGGATCCCATGCTAGTAAATTCACCGGGGGGTAGCATGCCCGCAAATTATTGGAGCCCTTCTACTAGTATATTCTTAAGGGGGGTAGCTTTCAAGGTAAATCCAATTGTTCTGAGAACCGCTGGAATTGACCTCATCCTGGGAATGGATTGGATGAAGCAACATAGGGCAGTGATACAATGTCAGGAGAAATCCGTGGTTGTGACATCTCCAAGTGGTGATAGAATTTGTGTCGAAGTGGAAGTGCAAGCTCAACCTACCGCCACCGTCAATCAGCTGAGCGATGTTGCTAACCAGGAGAACCAGGTGGTGGATGAATTCCCGGACGTGTTCCCCGATGAATTGCCAGGTATGCCACCCGATCGCGACATCGAATTCCTTATCGAGCTTTTACCTGGGACTGCACCCATAGCTAAGAGACCATATAGAATGGGGGTAAATGAATTAGAAGAACTAAAGAAACAAATTAAGGAATTGCAAGAGAAAGGTTTTATTCGTCCTAGTTCTTCACCTTGGGGAGCACCTGTTATATTTGTGGATAAGAAAGATGGCACACGAAGGATGTGTGTCGACTATAGGTCCCTTAATGAAGTCACAATCAAAAACAAGTACCCACTCCCTAGAATTGATGATTTATTTGATCAGCTGAAAGGTGCTTGTGTGTTCTCAAAAATTGACCTCCGTTCTGGATATCATCAACTAAAAATTCGTGCATCTGACATACCCAAGACAACATTTACTACCAGATATGGCCTTTATGAGTACACAGTGATGTCTTTTGGACTGACAAATGCACCTGCATACTTTATGTATCTAATGAACAAAGTATTCATGGAATACTTGGATAAGTTTGCAGTGGTATTCATAGATGATATCCTAATATTCTCCAAAAATGAAGAGGAACATGCTGAACACTTAAGGTTAGTCTTACAAAAACTCAGGGAACATAAATTGTATGCAAAAAGGAGCAAATGTGAGTTCTGGCTGAAAGAAGTATCTTTTCTGGGACATGTGGTCTCTAACGGTGGAATAGCCGTAGATCTCAGTAAAGTGCAAGATGTGTTGAATTGGAAAGCCCCAGTCAATGCTAGTGAAATCCGTAGCTTTTTGGGTTTGGCTGGATACTATAGAAGGTTTATTGAAGGGTTCTCTAAGCTAGCCAAGCCTATGACAGCCCTATTAGAGAAGAATGCCAAATTTGTTTGGTCAGACAAATGTCAGGCTAACTTTGAGGAGCTAAAGAAAAGGTTGACAACAGCCCCAGTGTTGACCCTACCTGATTTAAGTAAGAGCTTCTCTATTTATTGTGACGCATCTCGCCTAGGCCTTGGGTGTGTGCTTATGCAAGAAGGAAATGTTGTGGCCTATGCATCCAGGCAGTTAAGAAAGCATGAATTGAATTACCCAACCCATGACTTGGAATTAGCCGCAGTTGTCCATGCTCTGAAAATTTGGAGGCATTATTTGATCGGACATAAGTGTGACATCTACACTGACCACAAGAGTTTAAAATACATTTTTACTCAGTCTGAGTTGAATTTAAGGCAACGTCGTTGGCTGGAATTAATTAAAGATTATGATCTGGAAGTGCATTATCATCCTGGAAAGGCAAATGTTGTTGCCGATGCACTTAGCCGGAAGAGCTATGCCAACGGACTTCAGTTGACATTTATACCAGCAGAGTTGCGAGCTGAAATAGAACATCTCAACTTGGGTTTTGTCAATAATGTAGTAGAATTGGCTATAGAACCTACATTGGAGCAAGAGATACGTACAGGTCAGTTGGAGGATGAGAAATTAAAGGAGATTACTGAGCAGGTAGTGGTTGGAAAGGCACCCGGTTTTCGGTTGGATGAGAATGGTACTCTATGGTTTGGAAAAAGAATATGTGTACCTGAAGTGAAAGCTATCCGTGATATGATTCTGCGAGAGGCACATGATTCGGCTTATTCTATACACCCTGGAAGCACCAAGATGTACTTGGACCTCAAAGAGAAGTATTGGTGGTATGGTTTGAAACGGGATGTGGCTGAGTATGTGGCCATATGCGATACTTGTCAAAGGGTGAAGGCTGAGCACCAAAGGCCTGCAGGATTGTTGCAACCAATGAAAATACCAGAGTGGAAATGGGAAGAAGTTGGTATGGACTTCATTACTGGATTGCCCCGCACTCAACAAGGATATGATTCGATCTGGGTAATAGTGGATCGACTTACTAAGGTAGCCCACTTCTTGCCAGTCAAAACCACTTATAGTGGTGCAAAGCTAGCGGAGTTGTATATGAAGAGAATAGTATGTCTACATGGGGTTCCAAAGAAGATCGTATCTGACCGAGGAACTCAGTTTACGTCACATTTTTGGCGTAAGGTACACAGTGCTTTGGGAACCAAGTTAAATTTCAGTTCGGCGTATCATCCCCAAACTGATGGGCAGACCGAAAGAACCAACCAAATCTTGGAAGATATGTTGAGAGCTTGTGCTTTACAGTATGGTACTAGTTGGGATAAGAGTTTGTCATATGCTGAGTTTTCATACAACAACAGTCACCAGAAAAGTCTCAAGATGGCGCCATTCGAAGCTTTATATGGGCGAAAGTGTAGAACACCTCTATTCTGGAATCAGACAGGTGAAACCCAAGTGTTTGGACCTGATGTCCTACGCAATGCAGAGGAACAAGTGAGGATGATCAGGGATAATTTGAGAGTAGCACAGTCTAGACAGAAGAGCTATGCTGATATCCAAAGGAGAGAGTTGAGTTTCAAAGAAGGTGACTATGTGTATTTGAAAGTGTCACCAATGAGAAATGTGAGAAGATTCAATATGAAGGGCAAGTTAGCACCGAGATATGTGGGACCTTTCAAGATTCTAGAGAGACGAGGAGAAGTGGCTTATCAATTGGAATTGCCAGAAAGTTTATCAGGTGTGCATGATGTGTTTCATGTTTCAAAGTTGAAAAAGTGTTTGCGGGTACCAGAGGAGCAGATTCCTTTGGAGGAGCTTACTGTTAAAGAAGATCTCACGTATGAGGAGTATCCGGTAAAGATTCTTGAAACTGCAGAAAGAGTTACCAGGAGCCGCACTATAAAGATGTGCAGAGTGCAATGGAATCGTTATTCAGAAGATGAGTCTACGTGGGAAAGAGAAGAAGATCTGAGAAAGTCTTATCCACAGCTTTTTGAGTAAGCATCATCCAATCTCGAGGACGAGATTCTCTTAAGGGGGGTAGAATTGTGGCACCCTAAATTTTTTGTATTATTTAAAAATAGATAAATTGATTTAAATATGAATTTGTTGTGCATTTAAATTTAGGGAATAATAAATTTTTGGGAAATTAAAATCAATCATAAGGTTAGAAAATGTTCATGCATGCATGCTGTTGCACAAGTATTTTTGTGATGAGTGGTTTTGATAAATTTTTGAAAGGATTTGAAAATCATTTGGAAATGTGATTTGAAAATTAAATTTGAAAAAGGAAAACAAATTATTTTCCCGCCTTCACTTTTCCTCGGATTCGGCCTGCTAGCCCAATTCCCGGCCGGCCCATCCTTCCTCCCCGCGCTCCTTCTCTGGGCCGCGGCCCAGCCCAGCCGGCGGCCGTTGCCGCGCCCCACCTCCTCTCCCGCGGTCGCTGACCGTCCGGGCCCAGCTGTCGGCGCCTTCCTCTACCTCCAACCGTCTTCCCCGCTCAAATCGCCGGTCAAGCCGCGCACCAAGCCGCCCGCGCCCACGTCTCCGCATCGTGGGAGCGCCTCCACGCCCCGCGCCTGCCCTTTAAAGGGGAGCGCAATCCCGCCTCCGTTCTTTTTCCCCCACTCCAACTTCCTTCCCCTCGGGTTCACGTGGTCGCAACCAAAGCAAGGTCGCTGGAGTCACCGTCCGCTCCTCCGCATCGCCATCGACTCCGAGTCGCCCTCGTCTTCGTTTTGCCACGCTGTGAGCTTCGCCCCGCTCCCCTCTTTCTCCCCATCCATCTCCCGCGTCGGGTGGTGGCCTCTAGGGCCAGTTTCGCGAGCTCCGGCGAGCTCTCCCCACTGCCGGCCATGGCGAGCGCCGTGCGGGACTTTCCCCGGCCGCGCAAATGGCTCGGGCGAGGTCGCCATCATCTCCGCGTCACCCCCGTGCTCTCGGTTCGTTGAACCATCGCCCGTAGGCCCTGTTTCCTGTGCTCCGGCGAGCATCTCGCCGCCGGACATGGCAGCGCCGCCGCGGTCGCTACTGTTCCCGGCCGGCTGCTCCTTCTCTCACTCTTCCATCCTTTCCCAGCCGTCGATCTTGAGATCTACGCTCAGGATTAGAACATACCCCTTCGCGGGTCCAAATTCTAAAAGAGCCCCTCAGTTTCTGGAAGGATTAACCCGCCGTCCTTGGCGTATTCCCGAAAGACACATTCTCTTTTTGAAGACGTAATTCCTTCGGTTTAAATGAAAAATACGCTTTCAGATTAATTACAGAATTGCCACTGTAGTAAAACGTTTATAAAATCGTCGTCTTAGCTCCGATTTGACCCGTTCAACTTGCGTTAGTTTCATAATTTCATAATCTATGCAATAGTGCTACTGTTATACCTGTTAAGAGCTTTTGAATTTCTCAAATAAATCTAGTTAATAGCTAGCTTTTGGAACAGTAAATATCTCGTAACTTGTACGTCGTAACTCCGTTTTTCGTGCTTTTCGCGTCATTGTGATCGTAGCGAGGTGTAGATGAGTTTGATAAACATTTTATTCAGATTTATTTATTGTTGGTGTACTGTTCTAATAGTAGCTATATTTTGCTTGTATGTCTGCTCCGAATTGCGTGTTGTACTTTGTGTCGTTCGAGTTCAGACGGTGAGGAGTACGTCGGAAATCCGGACGCGTGCGAGGAGCAGCAGGACCAGCAGCAGTTCGTGAACCAAGGCAAGTATAGCATGGGCCTTCCTTGATTCCTATTCATTATATAATCTAATCATTATGCATGCGTCTAATATTGCTCGACTATAAGGACATCCCAGCCATTTATGACTTATATCTCGATACCTATGGGTTTTATTGCATATGGGTAGAATGCTAGTGCTCTATTCAAACATGATCAATACTATGATTAATGGAACAAACGGATAAACATGATGGTAATAATTGAAATATAGGGTGATGGTGCAAATGATGTCGATCATGTTGCCCTAAACTCTCCGTAAGGACTTGTCTGTAGGGCAAAAGCTGGGACATACAGTGCAACCGTGAGAGTCATATGGCTCTGACTTTAGCTCAGTAATAGGATCTTTTCTAGCTTGTTAGAGGTTACCCGAAAGGGCGCAAGAGGGGCTTGCCACTTTGGGTATAGAACTGCCTCTGTTCTGATGTGTATAGCCTGCGGGAATTGTGCCATCGAAAGGGGGGTTCTCTATATCTGCCTGCCGAGGAAACCTCGCGGCCCTAACATGTTAGAAGAGGCCTATGGAAGGCTTCATAGTGTACCCTGCCTGCTCACCTTGGAAGTGTTAGGGGGTCGACGGGCCCCGGGCATACGGGTAGCACGACTCACGGGTAAAGATGCACAACCTCTGCAGAGTGTTAAAACTGTTATAACAGCCGTGCTCACGGACACGAGCGGCCCGGAAAACTCACAGAATAAATGGTTACTAGATATGTGGATGAACTATGATGATGATGATGAGATCACACTGTTGCTTTCTCTTCTTAATTCTAGTAGTGGATCATGTGGGTTAAATGGGAGTTTAAGCATAACTTAATAATGTTTAATAATGAAAAGTTGATCTACTAAAAGTGCTATCTGCAGTCAACCGTGTCTATCCTTTTTGAGCCTCATGAATCCTCATACTATACTTGCGGAGTACAAATGTACTCACACTTGTTGCTATATTGTTTTTGGATAAAAATCCCGGATGGGTAACAGATGACAGTTTCTACGAGGACTTCCCGGAGGATTTCTAGGTTTGGGTCAACCAGTCGTCCTTCCCTGTGGAACAGACACTACGCCTGAGAGTAGCTATTTACTTTTCCGCTTGTTATGTAAGAACTACGTGATGTAATAACGTTATGTATGTACATGGTGATGATACTTTTGTTAATTTGTCAGCTTATGTGTGCGATTATTCCTGGGGCGCACATAAGATGTATGCACTCTATATTGTCCTTTAATTGGAGTGTGACAAATACAATAATAAGAGAGAAGACAGAGGTTATATGCTAGCAATACTAAATAGCTTAGCTGAATATTTTCATATGATTAATGGGAAGTTGAAGCCAAAAGAGCTATCTGGAAATGTGGAGAAAAAGCCCATATATGTTATATATAGAGGAAAAACACCAGGAATATATATAACATTTGAATCAGTTATAGCCCAACAAGTAGAAAGAGAAAATGATGGAGGAGTATTATGGAAAAAATATACAGATATTGATCAAGCTCTTTCATATGCAAGAAGTATTTTGGGAGTAAATTATTTCATAGAACCGGAAGCAAAAGATTATATTCAAAAATATAAAAGGGCAAAAGATGTGAAAATAAATTTGCCAGGAGTAAATATTAGAGAAGAAGGATCTTCAAGAATACCCACATATAAAGATGCTGTAAAAAAAGAGACAGAATTGCTGAATAATGAAATTATTGAGAAAAAGGTAAAAGAAAAGCTGGAATCAATAATTCCTCAGTTAAAGAAAAATATAATGGAAGAAGTCTTGCAGGAAGTAAGACATGAAATAAATAGGAAGTTTGAAGATATAAATCAAGATTACGAAGAAAATATAAAGAGAGATTATGAAGAATATATAAAGAAAGACTATGAGTCAAAAATATAAATATCTGAGGATGATAATAATAATAATGATGACATGTTGGATGATCACATGTTGGACATCCGAGGTCATGGGCAACAGCCAGAATATTAGATGAAGTCAATATAGCTTCAATTCAATATATATAAAAGAATAGTCATTCCTTATGTTGATAAGATATTATCAACAATTTAGTCATGGGAAGATAATATACGCATGCCTTGATTTGTGATTTGATGTTTGCACATCAATCATTCGGGCGTGGAAGACTAATAAAAAATATCGCCTGAAGATAACGCCTGTCAGAGGACAACGCAAAAGTAATATACAGTTACACTACTGTAGCCAGGACAATTATTGGAGACAGCTCACTATCCAGCTGTCCAGGCAACAGTTGAAGACGATAATTGAAGCCTTCGCCTCGAAGGCAATCCAGCAGATAAGCGTGAAGGACGCCAGAAGATAAGCGCGAGGACTCCCCAGAAGGCTCCTCTCGCTCTTTAAAAGCAGAAGCCCGACGCCTGCATTCATCATCGGAAGAAGCATCGAAGATCGCATCAAAGATCGCAGCATCGACAACACCCACTCCACTATACACCATGAAGACATGATCTCAGAGACCCTCTGAGCTCATCCACCACTCCTGTAAATTAGCCACCTAATTAGTACTACTCCACCAGTGTTGTAAATTAGAGAATAAAGGAAGTCCCCGTGATCTTCCTGCGCTTGTAAGGTAATCTCTAAGGTTTGTGGTAAGTGCTTGGGGTTTCCCGAAAGGGAAAGCAGTATGTAAGCTTGCTCTGTGGAAATGAATTAAGCTTTCCTGTTTTAATCCCTGTTTTCCTTTAAGCTCGTTCATATGGGGCGATGTCTATGCTAGGGACCCTAGAGGAGAAACCTCTGCGTGTGTCATTCTTGTGTTAGCCCTGATAGTGGCGTTTGTAGAGAACCTTGTTGGCGCAGAGAAGTGTTCCCTTCGGGTGGAACTGTCTGAGAAGACGATAGGGCCTGAGCCCTGTGTGTTCGTGGCTGGGGATAGCGAGGGAGAAGAGCTGGTTAGCCCGGTTCTGAAGCGAGCTAGTGATGCATACGGTGAGTACCGAGTAGGACTGACACAAGCAAAAGTCTCATGACCGGCTGAATCCTTGGTCTCGCCAGCCTGCAAAGATCCTGTGAATCACGCGCACTCATAATCCGCATACTCACTAATCACGTAGATAATAATCACGCACGTCGCTCTCATCGAATAGTCAGTTTAATATATTTTAATACGTTCTGCATCCGCCGGCCGCGGAGAATAATAAAATATTAAGGCGTATAGTGCTCGAATAGTGCTCGAAGCATAAAATATTATAAAGGTGAATAGTGATTGAATAGTAAAGTAGTTGGGTGTCTGCCTGAGTCACTCTTGGGTGCGCTGTTCATATTCCCGAATTTAAATAGTAGCCAGCATTTTGAATAGTGACACGAATTTGAATAGTAGCAGCTGAATTTGAATAGTGACTCGTGAGTTTTAAATTTGAGTTTCAGTTTTCCAGTTTTGGTAGTATACCAAAATTGGGGAAGATTCGACAAACTCAAACTCAAATTTAAAACTCATGAGTTACTATTCACGTCACTATTCAAATTCAGCTGCTACTATTCAAATTCATGTCACTATTCAAAATGATGGGTACTATTTAAATTCGGGAATATGAACAGTGCACCCAAGAGTGACTCAGGCAGACACCCAACTACTTTACTATTCAATCACTATTCACCTTTATAGTATTTTATGCTTCGATCACTATTTGAGCACTATGCGCCTTAATATTTTATTATTCTCCACAGCCGGCGGATGCAAAACGAAATAAAATATATTAAATGCGCTATTTGACGAGAGCGACGTGTGTGATTATTATCTACGTGATTAGTGAGTATGCGGATTATGAGTGTGCGTGATTCACAGGATCTTTGCAGGCTGGCGAGACCAAGGATTCAGCCGGTCGTGAGACTTTTGCTTGTGTCAGTCCTACTCGGTACTCACCGTATGCATCACTAGCTCGCTTCAGAATCGGGCTAACCAGCTCTTCTCCCTCGCTATCCCTAGCCACGAACACACAGGACTCAGGCCCTATCGTCTCCCCAGGCAGTTCCACACGAAGGGAACACTTCTCTGCGCCAACAAGGTTCTCTACAAACGTCACTACCAGGGCTAACACGAGAACGACACACGTAGAGGTTTATCCTCTAGGGTCTCTAGCATAGAGACATCACCCCATATGAACAAGCTTAAAGGAAAACAGGGATTAAAACAGGAAAACTTAATTCATTTCCACAGAGCAAGCTTACATACGGCTTTCCCTTTCGGGAAACCCCAAGCACTTACCACAAACTTAGAGATTACCTTACAAGCGCAGGAAGATCACGGGGACTTCCTTTATTCTCTAATTTATAACACTGGTGGAGTAGTACTAATTAGGTGGCTAATTTACAGGAGTGGTGGTTGAGCTCAGAGGGTCTCTGAGATCATGTCTTCATGGTGTATAGTGGAGTGGGTGTTGTCGATGCTGCGATCTTTGATGCGATCTTCGATGCTCTTCGATGCGATCTTCGATGATGAATGCAGGCGTCGGGCTTCTGCTTTTAAAGAGCGAGAGGAGCCTTCTGGGGAGTCCTCGCGCTTATCTTCTGGTGTCCTTCACGCTTATCTGCTGGATTGCCTTCGAGGCGAAGGCTTCAATTATCGTCTTCAACTGTTGCCTGGACAGCTGGATGGTGAGCTATCTCCAATAATTGTCCTGGCTACAGTAGTGTAACTGTATATTACTTTTGCGCTGTCCTCTGACAGGCGTTATCTTCAGGCGATATTTTTTATTAGTCTTCCACGCCCGAATGATTGATGTGCAAACATCAAATCACAAATCAAGGCATGCATAAATTATCTTCCCATGGCCAAATTGTTGATAATACCTTATCAACATGAGGAATGACTATTCTTTTATATATATTGAATTGAAGCTATATTGACTTCATCTAATATTCTGGCTGTTGCCCATGACCTCGGATGTCCAACATGTGATCATCCAACATGTCATCATTATTATTATTATTATCATCCTCAGATATTTGTATTTTTGACTCATAGTCTTTCTTTATATATTCTTCATAATCTCTCTTTATATTTTCTTCGTAATCTTGATTTATATCTTCAAACTTCCTATTTATTTCATGTCTTACTTCCTGCAAGACTTCTTCCATTATATTTTTCTTTAACTGAGGAATTATTGATTCTAGCTTTTCTTTTACCTTTTTCTCAATATTTTCATTATTCAGCAATTCTGTCTCTTTTTTACGGCATCTTTATATGTGGGTATTCTTGAAGATCCTTCTTCTCTAATATTTACTCCTGGCAAATTTATTTTTACATCTTTTGCCCTTTTATATTTTTGAATATAATCTTTTGCTTCCGGTTCTATGAAATAATTTACTCTCAAAATACTTCTTGCATATGAAAGAGCTTGATCAATATCTGTATATTTTTTCCATGATACTCCTCCATCATTTTCTCTTTCTACTTGTTGGGCTATAACTGATTCAAATGTTATATATATTCCTGGTGTTTTTCCTCTATATATAACATATATGGGCTTTTTCTCCATATTTTCATATAGCTCTTTTGGCTGCAACTTCCCATTAATCATATGAAAATATTCAGCTAAGCTATTTAGTATTGCTAGCATATAATCTCTGTCTTCTCTCTTATTATTGTATTGGAACCAGAAATTGTCTAAGATGCATTCTTGTATTTCATCTAGAGCAATATAATCTCGAGGCTTAAATTTAAATGTATTTGGTGGGAATATTCTTAGCTTATTATCAGTTCCAAAACTAAAATATTCACCTCTGATAGGACTTGCTCCTTTCTTCATTCCTGCAAAATAGAGGATCGTGAAAATATATCAGGTAAAGTATTATCTTTACCCTTTATATGCTCAAATATTACTTTATAACCATTTCCAGTAATAATATCTTCAAATAGAACCTATCTCCTAGTTGAACTTTTCTTACTATTAACTTTATTATAATACTTGCATATGACTTCATAGTCTGTTCTTACTGTGAACTCTTTGAATCCTAGATATAGTCTAAAAGCATTTATTGCATTGATAACAGCCAAGATTTCTCTATCTGTATTATTTATTGCTTTTAACTTATATTTACCTGAAACATATCTACATATTTTTTCCTCTAACTTTGATGAGTATTTGTGCGGCTTTTGTTTAAGTATTGCACCCCATCCTAATTTTGATGCATCTGTCTCTATAATAAAAATAATTATCATCTAAAGGTAAATCTAAGGGTTTTAACTCTTTGACTCTTTCCTTTATAATTCTTACTAATTTTATATCTTTAGAGTTAAAATGCTTTTGCCCGCTTTTTCTTAACTTTGCATATAACGGACCAGCTAGCTTTGCCAAATTCTCAATATAGTTTCTAGCATAATTCACTATTCCTAAGAATTGTTGTAGAGTCTTTTTTTTATTCATGACATCAGGAAATTGTAAAATTTTCTTTGCAATATGATCTTGTAAATGAATTTTTCCATCTCCAATTTCATGACCTAAGAAGTTTATCTTTTCTTTGCATATTTCCATTTTTCTTTTAGAGAGTATTAACCCATGCTGCTCTACTTTTCTAAAAAATATTTCTAAATGAGCTATATGTTCTTTATAAGATTTTGAAAAGGTTAAAAGATCATCAGTATAGACCCATATAAATTCTTGATTTTCATTAAAGATATTCTGCATTTTTCTTTGAAATAAAGCAGGGGCATTTTTTAATCCTAAAGGCATTACTATCCATTCAAAATGACCTTGAGGACATGTGAAAGCCGTCCATTCTATTGATTCTTCTGCCATTTTTACTTGCCAAAACCCAGCTTTTAAATCAAATTTTGAGAAATATTTACATCCTTGTATCCTATTTATCCATTCTTGCTTATTTGGAATATTATATCCATCATCTATAGTATTATCATTTAGTCTTTTATAATTAATAACCATTCTTGATTTTCCTCTAGCTATTTCAGCATGATTTCTAACTATAAATGCTGCTGATCTATGAGGACTTCGGCTTTCTCTTAGTGCTCCTAATTTTAGTAGTTCTTCTATATGCATTTTAAATTCTTCTATGTCTTTAGGTGTTGCTTCTATAGGACTAGTCTTAACTATATAGTTTGGGTTTATTATATTAATTCTACAAACTATACCATTCTTATCCCAATGCTTCATTGGTATTTCTCCAATTATTTGGATATCTTCTAATCTTTGTACTATTTTATCTATGTCTTTTTAGATTTTATATCTCTACACCAATTTGGTGCTAGTGATTGCAAACTAATGCATTCTATACTTGAATTTGTTATATGAAATATTTCTATATTTCCGCCTAACTCTTCATCTCTATAATTTTCAGATTCTTCAATTTCTAAATTAGAATTTATAGATTTACGTACCTCTGTCATATATGGAATGTTATCTTGATGAGGAATGAATGTAATTCCTTGTTCATGTATGATCGTTGTTTGTACTGAATATTGTAAAAATCTTAATCCTAATAACATATCAACATTTATCATAGATAGATCTCTTATTGTAATTTCGTCTATTATGTATTTTGTATTATTTATTTGTATTTCAACATTATAAGCTAATTGATTATGAGGCCTTTTTATTCCAGACATATCAGTAGATATTTCTGCTTTATCTTGGTCTATTGTATGAACTATTTCTGGACATCTTGTAAAATATTTATCATGTATAATATTCTTAGTACAACCATTATCTACTAATGCTAATATTTTATAAGTGATTGTAGAAGTTAAGTTTAATTTTATAGGTATTCTTATTCCTACTATCTCTTTAAATGGTAGCTTAACTATATATTTGCTCTCAAAGTTTATTATGGCATCTTTTAATTGTATAGTCTTATTATTTTTTCTGGTAGTTATTGCTTGATCTCTTAGTTCAATATTACCAGTAACATTTTCTACTGCCTTATTCTCTTCATTAAGTTCTATCTTAATTCTTAGCTCTTCTAGTTCTGCTTCTAAGTTATTTATTCTATTTTCTAAATTTCTAACTCTACTCGCTAATATTTTATCATCTGGTTCTAACTCTACCTCTTGTCTCCATTTCTGATTATTTTCTTCTAAGCATGAAATACAAGCTTGCTTTAAGCAATTACTACATGTAAATCTATTTTCTTGACTAGGGTAATATATACAGAAAATACATTTTATATTATAGTCACCTCTTCCTTTTATCCAGTCATGCTTACAGCTTTCTTGATCCATTAATTTAATTTTTACTTCTGCTTGACTATTAATATTATTATTAGTGATTATATCTAATCCTTCCATAGCGTTATCTAGATTACATAGTTCTTCATTACCTAAGGAATTTATGAACTCAATATAACTTTGAGCATTAACTTCTTCTTCTACATAACTTTCTAATAAAAACTGTTGACTACTTTCCAATTGCTCTTCTTCTTCTATGATATATTCAGTATTATTACTTTGCACCACTTCTTCATTTGTAGTACAATCTAAGCTATTATTCTGCACAACTTCTTCAATATTATTATTCTTTTCTTCCTTCTTATTCAACTTAGCTTCTTGTTCCTTTATCACAACAGGTGCTTCAACATATTTATTCACTAGCTTTCTTTCCTCCTTGATATTATTAAGATAATATATTTTTCGTATAAAATAGATTTCTTTATCTCTAATAGCATTCCATTCACAAATCATAGAGTTTTTTATTCATCACGAACTTTGCTTAACTTTTGTTCGTAATATTTTATTTCATTGTCTATATCTAAAATTTCTATTATCAATAATTTTAGTATATCCCTTAATTTCAAATTTTATTAACCAGGCTCCGATACCACTTATACGGGGGTGTATACCAAAACTGGGGAAGATTCGGAAAACTCAAATTTAAAACTCATGAGTTACTATTCAAATTGAGCTACTACTATTCAAATTCGTGTCACTATTCAAAATGCTGGGTACTATTTAAATTCGGGAATATGAACAGCGCACCCAAGAGTGACTCAGGCAAACACCCAACTACTTTACTATTCAATCACTATTCACCTTTATAATATTTTATGCTTCGAGCACTATTCGAGCATCGAAGATCGCATCAAAGATCGCAGCATCGACAACACCCACTCCACTATACACCATGAAGACATGATCTCAGAGACCCTCTGAGCTCATCCACCACTCCTGTAAATTAGCCACCTAATTAGTACTACTCCACCAGTGTTGTAAATTAGAGAATAAAGGAAGTCCCCGTGACCTTTCTGCGCTTGTAAGGTAATCTCTAAGGTTTGTGGTAAGTGCTTGGGGTTTCCCGAAAGGGAAAGCCGTATGTAAGCTTGCTCTGTGGAAATGAATTAAGCTTTCCTGTTTTAATCCCTGTTTTCCTTTAAGATCATTCATATGGGGTGATGTCTCTATGCTAGGGACCCTAGAGGAGAAACCTCTGCGTGTGTCGTTCTCGTGTTAGCCCTGGTAGTGGCGTTTGTAGAGAACCTTGTTGGCGCAAAGAAGTGTTCCCTTCGGGTGGAACTGCCTGGGAGACGATAGGGCCTGAGTCATGTGTGTTCGTGGCTGGGGATAGCGAGGGAGAAGAGCTGGTTAGCCCGGTTCTGAAGCGAGCTAGTGATGCATACGGTGAGTACCGAGTAGGACTGACACAAGCAAAAGTCTCACGACCGGCTGAATCCTTGGTCTCGCCAGCCTGCAAAGATCCTGTAAATCACGCGCACTCATAATCCGCATACTCACTAATCACGTAGATAATAATCACACACGTCGCACTAGTCGAATAGTCAGTTTAATATATTTTAATACGTTCTGCATCCGCCGGCTGCGGAGAATAATAAAATATTAAGACGCATAGTACGCAAATAGTGCTCGAAGCATAAAATATTATAAAGGTGAATAGTGATTGAATAGTAAAGTAGTTGGGTGTCTGCCTGAGTCACTCTTGGGTGCACTGTTCATATTCCCGAATTTAAATAGTAGCCAGCATTTTGAATAGTGACACGAATTTGAATAGTAGCAGCTGAATTTAAATAGTGACTCGTGAGTTTTAAATTTGAGTTTCAGTTTTCCAGTTTTGGTATATGTAACACTTCAAGTGTTTAGTCCTTAATTGCATTGCATTTGCATGGCATAGGCATAAGCATGCATCATTCATGTTTGTTATTTTATGTGATGCAACACATGTGATTATTTTAGGGTTTGTTTGATTTATTTCATGAAGTACTTGATAGTTGGTGTAACAGAACCGACCAAATTATAAGAGCACAAGTACGAAAACAAGCACCGAAGCGCTCAAATTTTCAAACTTGAGCCCATATAATCCCGGTAGTCAATCGAAATCACGAAGGATTTCAAACCAAACTGCTTACAACCAGGATCGCATCATTCAACATTCAACATCATACGATACATTTCACAAGTAGTTCTGACATAAGTTTACACCACGGAGTAGCAAATATTACAAACCAAGTTTAAAAGTAGCGGAAGCATAACACACACATTAGTTAAATAAATACTGCCAGTCTGGATGATCGACAACCCGCAAAAGCATGAGGAAAGTACATAAAGACGATCACGCCCTTGTGATCTAGTCATCGTCACCCGCAGGGTGGAGACACGTCTTGCAGAATCCCTGATAAAGCATGTCATCTGCAACAGGAGGGAATAAACCCTGAGTACTGGAATGTACTCAGCTAGACTTACCCGTCGAAAACCAGAAATAAAGTGACACCAAGGATTATGCAAGGCTTACACAAGAGGCTAGCTGACATAACATTTTGCATAAAGGCATAAGTAATTGATACTCTTATAACCTGTACTAGCAGTTATTTTTAGCATTTACCTGTCATCTATCTTAGCACCTGTACTAAACATGCACTTGATTATAATCAAACAATTATCATCATTATATCCAGAGCAATTATGAATTGTGGCAACATTGTATCATTCCCTTAACCACCAGTTTATTTAATGAGATCTACGTTGCCGCTGCTCAAGTCAAGTGCTCACTAACCGGGAGCGACGGCGATTCGAATCGAATTCCTATCCAGCTGGAGGGGTATTTCTAACACTCACCGAGTCACGCCTGGCGAGGGCTGCTCAGGTCATCTTTTGTACAGTTCAGGAATCGCGGGCCCGAATAATGTCGCGTCCCCAAGGGCGACACTCTGCCAGGTGATAGGGACTCTAACCCCCCCCTTGGTCTCACGCCAATGTCCCCAAGCACATCCTTTCTCTCCTCCAAGATGCAACCTACCATTCGATTCCCGGCCTGAACCATACTACTCGACTTCGCGGTCGGAACGACTTATCCGGCCAACTAAGTGTTAGACTGCGTTCAACATGACTCAAGGACGTACAGCGAATCGGTCCTTAAACGACTCAGACGGGCATAGCTCCACACCCAAGACGTGAAGTGTCTTGCGGCTGTACTATCGAACTCCCGCCCGGTCTCAATTTCATTTTTAAGCATGGTTCCATCCACGATAGCCATAAAGCCACTCGTGACTCCTTCCTACATCTCGCGGATGACCGGAAATCACCCGACTTCTACCGTACTAAGCAGGGCTAAGCATTGACACGTGCCTAACCTAAAATAGGATTAAGTACGATATCTGGACAAGGACAGGTATAATGCAACAAGTGTTTTCATATAACTCCTATAACTTAATGCAGTAAACAATTAAAAGTACTCAAGATTAATTTATAAAACAGTAGGTTCAGCATGCACCGGGGCTTGCCTTTCAGAAAAGTCGAGGGCCGGTGGTCTGGACACTCAGGAAGGTCTTCAACGACGTCTCCTTCGCCGACTGGTTCCTCGGGCTCCTGCTGCTCCTGGTTCTCCTCCGGAATTACCGGCTCGAATTCGAGGAGAGTTACCCCCTCCGGTGCACCTATTGCATGAATGCACAATAAATATAATGGATGCATAAATGGGTGCAACATGCTCGGAATGAAATGCATTTCAGAATAAAATACTCTATTTAAGTTATTTTACTAGTACGTGCAAATCTCTTCTCTAGTAGAGAAGTACTCACCTAATCTACTTAACCTAAGATAAAGCTGCTCGTCCTCAGTTAAGGCCCTAACACCTAACAATTACAAAAGTAACACTCCTTAGGATACCACACCATATCAATTAGTAAAATACCACAGAAAGCATTCTGGACAGCAGCTACTTGTTTTTATCACAACTGGAGATTTACAATTCCAAAAGATATGATCTAGGACAATCTGGAAAGCCTAAGAAATGCTCTACAATTCATTTTCAGACCTCAACCCCAAATTCTTAAGTTTTCCATGTCAAACTTCACAAGTTCCAGAATCTGTCCTCTCAAAACAGAGAGTAGCAGATTCTGAACTGCCACTTAAAACATCAGTAACTCTCAAACTACAAAGACAAATGCTCCCAAATTTTGACACAAGCTAGTTCATCAAGTTTACTGTGACTTTGATATTTACAAGTTTTCCAGCAACCAATTTTATCAAAGGTCAAACTTAGAAATACTTCCAGCTGTCCAGAAAACCTAAAATTACAAAGGTTAAATATTTGTTGATATGACCAAAGTCTCCTAAAACCAAACTAATGTTACTAACAGTTCACATTAGGTATAAAAACACCAGAAGGTAAGGTGGAACCAACTAGAATATTTATTTAACCCCATTTCTTAATTTACTTAATTATTTAGGTGGAATTTTAAACATATATGTAAACTGCTTCAAAAATTCTACAAAAATTACAGGGGACTCTCTGACCTCAAAATAGACCACAGTAAAATTTGAACAAGTTTTATTCGCAGAAACTCTCTATACAAAATTCACAAGCTAATAAGGCTGATTTTTGCATAAATAGGAAACCCTATTGAAAGGTGTCAAACAACAGATTTCATATTTTTCTTAGACACTCTAAGATACCAAGACATTCTCCAAAAATTTATAAGAACATTGCACATGTAGAAAAATTACAAAAATTCATTTAAGTATTTCCTAGAATCACAAGATAGCATTATAACTTGGCAATTAATTAAGCACTGATGCCCAAATTTTTACTAGAGCTAGGACTAGCATAGAGTAACCTACCCACCAAATTTCATAATTTATGGAACAATACAGCTCAAGTTATAAATTAAGCAAATTTGCATGCAATCCAAAACACATTTAAAGGATCTAATAAATTCTTACAGAATTTAAACATCTCATGCCAGATCCATATTTTTCTAAAATACTACACATCCAGTAGATTCTAACAAAATTTATCTCATGATTTTTGGATCACTAAAACCCTAGATTCCTATTTTTCCAACTTGTACAAAAATCAGTGACAAAATAATAAAAATCATTTTCACTTCGGACGACTGGGCCGGCCCGGAAACGAACTCGGCCCACAACGCATTCACGCGCGCGGCCCGCTCAGTACCCCGCCCGCGCGCGACACTGACGGGCGGGCCCCCGCGGTCAGTGACCGGAGACAGGGGAGGCGGCGACCCGCGAGCTCCGACGAGCTCGAGCTCGCCGGAGAAGGGCTCGCTCGGCCAATCAAGCACTGCCTCGTGCTCTCCGTCACACGGTGCGTCGATTGGTGCCCGCAGAAGGGATGGGGATGGGGCGGAAGGGGCTTGCCACCGCGAGCGGCGGCCGGTGAGGTCCGGTGGCGGCGCACTGTCGCCGGTGAGGGTGTACGGTGCTGGCTAGGCTCGGTACGAGCTTCACCGAAGCTAGGCGGAGCTATTTAGATAGGAAGGGAGGATGGAGAGAGACCCGAGGTACCCCGGCCACGGTGAGGTTCCATGGCGGGCTCCGGCGACCTCTCGGAAACGGGGAAGGGAACAATGTGGCTCACCTCGAGTCCAATCACGGCCGTCGGTGGGTCGAGGAGATGGAGGGCGGTGAGGCGGAGGAAATGGCGAGGTCTAGCGGCCGGTGATGCAGTGTAGCTCGCGCTCGAGCTCGCCGGAGAGGAGCAGCAATGGCGGCTCGGTTTCGGCGTTTTGCAACTGGAAGAGAGGGCGGAGGAAATGGAGGCCGGCTCACGCGTCGTGGCGGTCTTGAAGGCGTCGCGGCCTGGCCGGTGAGGCCAGGGCCGGTGTACGGGCGCCACCGCGCCTCCACGCGTCGGCGCGGTTCTGTGGCCGGTCGGCCACCTCACTCTGAAGACTGAATCGCGATGACGGTGCCTCCATCAGTGACTGACAGCGCAACTTTGGGGTTGATTAACTTCTAATCCAGCTCGTTTCAGTGGAAACTCCAATTAACAAAGTTGTAGACCTATGTAAGCTCTACAAGTTTGTAACAGGCCTCCAGAGCTGATTCGGTCTAGTTAGTAAGATACAGGGGCATCAAGTAGTGCTCAGTGAAACTGGAACCGGTTTTCAGTTAACGATGCCGACTGAAACCCTAACTTCATGACATCATAACTCATAAACCATGGAGAACCAGACTTGGGTGATGTTGACAAAGTTGTAGGGCTACAAGAGGACTACAAGTTTGTCAATATGAGTGAAGGCTAGTTTGGTCTGGTTTGCAAACTACAAGCTCCTAAAGTAGGCATCAGTAAAACTGGAGGGTCAGATTCCATACTTAGAAAAATTCTAAGTATTGGAGCCACTTCTCTAGCTGACTTGTGGGCCACTTTTGAGCATGTTATGGTCAATTTCATGAGATGGTCATATTGAGACTTTTGTTCCCCATGATTTTCTTTACAACTTTGCTTAAAGGTGCTCTTCCATGCAAGGTCTCTAAGTTAGACTTTTTAATTGGTCAAACTAGAGCCTTCTAGAGTCAAATGGTGGTCAAACCTTTCTTGGAGGGTATTTTTGAAATTTTGATCAACATGAACCTTGCTCCAAATGTTACCCTAAGTATAATTAAGGTGTTGTAGGTCATGATTGACTACTTTACCTTTTTGTTACACCAACCCCCAAGTATTTTATAGAATCAAACAAACAAACCCTAAACAAACACATGAATTGCATTACATGAAATACTAAACATGGATTATGCATGTCATGCTTATGCAAATGCAATGCAATTAAGGACTAAACACTTGAGGTGTTACAGCCCTCCCCCCTTATAAAAATCTCGTCCCGAGATTTGGAAAGCGTACCATTTTTCATAGAATTCTTTATAACCATCCCGCAAATAATCCTCCCGTTCCCACGTAGCATCACTCTCACTCCCCTGATTACTCCACATCACTTTGTACCACTTAACCACTTTGCTTCTAGTTACTCGTTCTTGAGTATCGATCACTCGGACTGGTTTTTCTTCATAGGTTAAGTCGGATTCCAGTCTGATATCTCCTAACGGAACTTGTTCCTCAGGAACTCGAAGACACTTTTTAAGCTGAGACACATGGAAAACGTTGAACACGGCTCTCATCTCAGGAGGCAACTGGATTTTGTACGCAACAGCTCCACTCTTGCCTATGATCTGGAAAGGACCCACGTATCTTGGTGCAAGCTTTCGCTTAACGCCAAAACGTTGGACACTCTTCATTGGAGAAACTTTCAAATAAACGAAGTCTCCAACTTCAAATTCGAGTGGTTTTCTACGACGATCAGCATAGCTTTTCTGTCTCGCTTGTGCTGCAGCCATGTGTTTCTGGATGGTACGGACTTGTTCCTCGGCTTCCTGGACAAAATCAATGCCATAATACCTTCTTTCCCCAGCTTCTACCCAGTTTAGCGGAGTTCGACATTTTCGACCGTACAAGGCTTCGAATGGGGCCATCTTAATACTCTCTTGATAACTGTTATTGTACGAGAATTCGGCTAAAGGTAACCATTTTTCCCAAGAACCCTTGGATGAAATGACGCATGCTCGCAACAGATCTTCCAAGATTTGGTTAACTCGTTCTGTCTGTCCCGATGTCTGGGGGTGATAAGCAGAGCTTCTCACTAACTTGGTTCCCAGAAGGTGATGCAAATGCTCCCAAAAGCGAGCAGTGAACTGGGGACCACGATCAGAAACGATAGTACGAGGTATCCCATGAAGCCGGACTATCTGATTGAAGTACAACTCAGCATAGTCAGTGGGACGATAGTCCACTCTCACTGGGATGAAGTGAGCTGATTTGGTCAAACGATCAACAATTACCCAAATAGAGTTATGATTTTTGACAGTAGGAGGAAGTCCGACAATGAAATCCATACTTATCTCTTCCCATTTCCAGCCTGGAATGGAAAGTGGCTGAAGCAACCCAGCTTTCATATGCACAGCTTTCACTCTGCAACAGGTGTCGCATCTAGCAACATATGCAGCTATCTCTTTCCGCATCTTGGTCCACCAATAAAGTGGCTTCAAATCATAATACATTTTATTGCTGCCAGGATGGATGGACAACTTGGAAGAATGTGCTTCGGACAGGATCTGATCTCTAAGCTCTCGATCCTTAGGTACCACTAACCTATCCTTGAACCACAGCACACCTTCGTCATCTAACCTGAAATGCTTAGTTTCTTCCTCTTTCATCTTCCGTTTTATGTGAAATATACCCGGATCAGTCTTTTGGAGCTCAATGATTCTATTTCTGAGAGTACCACTGACGGTGATGTTGTACAAGACTGCCGGATGTAACAGGCGGGATCGGTGAAAATCAGTTTCAACCAAGGAATGGCAATGAGACTTACGGCTCAAAGCGTCCGCAACCACGTTTGCCTTGCCTGGGTGATAGTGCACTTGAAGATTATAATCTTTAATCAACTCGAGCCATCTTCTTTGACGCATATTCAGCTCGGGTTGAGTGAAGATGTATTTGAGGCTTTTATGATCGGTGTAGATATTGCAGACATTTCCCAGCAGATAATGTCGCCAGGCTTTCAAAGCATGAACAACTGCAGCCAGTTCTAAGTCATGCGTTGGATAATTCACCTCATGCTTCCGAAGTTGTCGAGAAGTATATGCAATTACTCGGCCTTCCTGCATCAACACACCTCCCAAACCTATGCCTGAGGCATCACAATAAACATCAAATGGTTTCTCGATATCCGGTTGTGCCAAAACCGGAGCTGAGGTTAGGAGGGTTCGCAGTTGGTGAAAAGCCGCATCACACTCAGGAGTCCAGACAAACCTGATGTCTTTTTTGCAGCAACCGAGTCATTGGCTT
Source organism: Saccharum hybrid cultivar R570 (assembly GCA_038087645.1). Lineage (NCBI taxonomy): Eukaryota > Viridiplantae > Streptophyta > Magnoliopsida > Poales > Poaceae > Saccharum > Saccharum hybrid cultivar. The sequence continues at coordinate 5,577,923 of JAQSUU010000091.1, read as the reverse complement.
GGCTATTTTAGAGAAATCCGGGATGAAGCGACGGTAATAGCCAGCCAAACCAAGAAAACTCCGGACCTCGTGAACCGAGATAGGAGCCTTCCAGTTTAGTACTTCCTGTACCTTGGCGGGATCCACCATAATCCCTCCATCGGACAACACATGCCCAAGGAAAGGTACTTCACGAAGCCAGAATTCGCACTTACTGAACTTTGCATATAGCTGATGTTCACGCAGTCTTGTGAGGACTATACGTAGATGTTCAGCGTGATCTTCTTCATTCACAGAATATACCAGGATGTCATCAATAAATACCACCACAAACTTGTCCAATTCAGGCATAAACACCGAATTCATCAAGTACATGAAGTGCGCTGGGGCATTAGTCAGACCGAAGGACATGACAAGATACTCATAAAGGCCGTATCTCGTCGAGAAGGCTGTTTTTGGAACATCTTCAGGACGGATTTTAATCTGATGGTACCCAGACCTTAAATCAATCTTGGAAAAGACTTTAGCTTTGGACAATTGATCGAACAAGATGTCGATACGCGGTAGAGGATACTTATTCTTGACAGTGACTGCATTCAGAGGTCTATAGTCCACGCACATCCGCAAGGTTTGATCCTTCTTCTTTACAAAGATAGCAGGGCAACCCCACGGAGATGAGCTAGGACGGATCAACCCCTTCTTCAAAAGTTCATTCAATTGTACCTTAAGCTCAGCTAACTCATTTGGAGGCATTCTATAGGGTCTCCTAGAGATGGGCGCCGTGCCAGGCAACAACTCAATTTTAAACTCCACATCCCGATCCGGAGGGAGTCCCGGCAAATCATCGGGAAAAACGTCCGGAAACTCATTTACTACTGGAATTTCGGCCAACGCCTTTCCTTGCACAGCATGAATTTCCCCCGATAATTCAACCTTTCTGGGAAGTTGTACTAGAAAACCCTTTTGATCTGTAGGATCTCTGAGCATAACTACTCGAGCGGATGTGTCAATGAGTACCCCATTCTGACTCATCCAATTCATGCCCAAGATGACATCTATGTCTAAACCAGGTAAAACCAGTAGGGCAAGCGAATAACTTCGCCCTTCTATCTCAAACTTAAGGTTCCCCACTACTTTGTTTGTGGAAATATTCCCACTCGCAGCACTAATACAATAACCCACACCTTCAACAGTATGCAACTTGTGTGCAAATTTAGATGCAAACTTAGGACTGATAAAGGAATGCGAAGCACCTGAATCAAAAAGTACCACTGCGGGGTGTTGGTCAACTAGAAACTTACCAGCGGTGACCACCTCACCAGATGGAATTTCCTCAATGCTGTTATAATGGGCGTGTCCCTGACGACTACCTTGGTTGACATTTTTCTTAGGGTACGGACAGTTCCTGGACCAATGGCCTGGCTTGTTACAGTTCCAGCAAGGCATGTTGCTAGGAGGAACACTGGAGCTGCCTTGGCCCGCATTACTCTTTGGCAGAGCTACTGTATATGCCTTACGAAACCCAGTTTTCATTGACACCTTCTTTTGTGGAGGACGGAACTTAGCATTTGCGGCAGGAGGGCGAGGAGGAGCTCTCGGGGCAGCTGGAGCTCGAGACTGTGAAGCACTCGCCTCAATGGCCCTCTTGCGGCTCTTAGAAGCAGAATAGATAGCATTGTTGTTCTCTTGAGTTAGAGCATCGCTGATGAAATCATTGAAAGTAGTACATTTGCTAGTGCCCATTGTTTTCATCAGTTTTGGGCCGAGGCCCCTTTTGAAGCTAGCAATCTTTTTGGCATCGGTATCCACAAACTCAGTGGCATACCTTGCCAGGTTGTTGAAGGACTGCAAGTATTCAGTCAGGCCTTTGTTTCCTTGAGACAGCCTCATGAACTCTGTGTGCTTGATTGCCATAAGACCGGGAGGAATATAATTTCCCCGGAATGCCGACTTAAACTGATCCCAAGCAATAGGGACATTGGCAGGCAGTGTGGAACGATAGTGGCTCCACCAAATGCCCGCTGGACCATGCAACTGGTGAGAAGCATATTCAGTCTTTAACTCCTCAGTCAGGCGAAGCAGACGAAACTTTTGCTCAATAGTATTTAACCACTCATCAGCTTGTAGTGGTTCTTCCGCTTCCTTGAAGAGCGGAGGCTTGGTATCCAGAAAGTCATTGAAATCACTGTATTGATTGGGTTCGGGTCCCTGGCGGCCAGGACGAGCTTCCCGGTTAGCCAGCTGGCGCATAGCATCTGCCAACATGCGCTGCCCTTCGACCACTGTCTGCATCAGCTCAGCCGGAGTAGGTGGTGGCGGAGGGGGTGGCTATTCCTCATCCTCATTGCCACGACCCCGACGAAGATTGTACGACATCTGCAAAATGCATAGCCAATGAGCACTGACGATGTGGGAAATTTGTAGATGAATTATTGCGAAATGTCAATTTGACTGTATGAATAGATTTCTCATAATAATTAAGGCACAATAATTCATCATAACCGCACAATCCATTCGAGCGCATCATTTGACGAGATCATACTTGGTAATCCAACAAGATGCTCGTTGATAAAGGCTCACTCACAAGGAGCACAACGGTTACCGGACCGTTTGCATGGCTATCTACGTGACTTTTAACCTTTTGCACGGTACTTGGATTCGATCTCCAGATTTTTAGTTGACTATGAAAGGCTACTTCAAACTGACCACAAAGAGACTTCTTAATGAAGAGTTCCATGGTGGATCATGACTAGCCACCTCGATACCTGCGCGTGCCAAGCAGCACCGCCTTATGTCGCGCGCCATAGGAGGCCCTCGGTTTCGTCGCGGCACCGAAGGGTGCTAATCGTGACACCATCATCGAACGCAACATAATAAGACATCAAGTTGTGATCGAAATTAACAAGTTCAAACTACATTCAGGAAACAGACGGTTCAACCTTACATCCCAAAGTCAAGTTATTACAAGGCCTCACTCCTTCACAGGGAGGGCCCAACAGACGATCCTAACATTAAAGGCACGTGATGACTACTCTAAGCATCATCCTCCGAGTCGGTGTCATGGATCTCCCCGCCGTCCTCATCACTGACAGGCTCTAACTCCTCGTCTTCTTCTTCTTCTGGCTCTTCCTCTGGGGCTTCTGCAGGTGGGGTATCCTGTGGTCCATCAACGTCTACTTCATCATCATCCTCAGCCATGAAGATGCCTGATCCCATATCTTCATCTACATTGTTGTTCCGAGGCAGCAGGGGATTAAGCTCGTTATTCAGGCGATGCACTTCTTCATGAAGGTTGTCATTGTACTCTTCAGCATTTTCTAACTGTTGCTCGAGCTCAAACTGGCGAGCTCTCAGAACGTTCTCCTCGTGCCAGGCTTCATCCCTCTGTTCCATCTCGGAGGGCTCAGGACGGGGCTCGCGTGGAGCTAACTGGTGGCGAGGGACCCTTCCACCAGTTGACTTACGGGCTGTCATCCTGGTACGTGCCATCTGTATCAACAAGAGTTGACTTAAAGTGAGAATCATTTAGGGGATACGAAATTTAATTTAGTCGGGACTATTGAAATTTTTAAGGAGGGAGTGAATGACATGTATGATATAATTAAACATGATGCATGCACGTTCCGTACGTCCTCTCACCTTAGTAGAAAACTAAAGTGCTAACGCTAAGCGGTGGCATACATACGTTCTCTCATATAAGCGAAACTATCGGTCTACACGTTACGTTGTTAGTGTACCTGCAGAAAAAAAAATTCCATTGCAGCCCAACAATTCCCAAAATAACATACAAGAAAGCAGTAATTTAAATACTTTCCATATATACATCCCCAAATGTATATACTTCAGTATCAAGCTACCCGATATAAAGGTTCCCACAATTAAGTGCTTTTACATAGTTACATGGTTTACACATGTAAAGATGTAAGTCACCACAACTACTCTCCCCTAGACCGCCGGTTGGACGATCATGCTCTCACAACTCACACTTACCAGAGCGTTGAGGTAATTGATCCATACATTACCACCCAAGTGGATGGCATCCATACAATATCACGCCGTATGGACGACGAAATAAAAACAAACAAGGCCCCCAAAGTTAGTCTTTATAATAAGCCACCTAAGAGTCCTTATTTGGGCTAAGGGTTGTGATCACTGGCATACCTATAAAATAATTTTTAGAGTTTAACCCTTTTCGCAAACAAATACTTTTTTGTTTTTAATTACCCGTAAGATGTGTTTAATGTTGAATTATGCTCCGGTACCAGCTGTAACAGAACCGACCAAATTATAAGAGCACAAGTACGAAAACAAGCACCGAAGCGCTCAAATTTTCAAACTTGAGCCCATATAATCCCGGTAGTCAATCGAAATCACGAAGGATTTCAAACCAAACTGCTTACAACCAGGATCGCATCATTCAACATTCAACATCATACGATACATTTCACAAGTAGTTCTGACATAAGTTTACACCACGGAGTAGCAAATATTACAAACCAAGTTTGAAAGTAGCGGAAGCATAACACACACATTAGTTAAATAAATACTGCCAGTCTGGATGATCGACAACCCGCAAAAGCATGAGGAAAGTACATAAAGACGATCACGCCCTTGTGATCTAGTCATCGTCACCCGCAGGGTGGAGACACGTCTTGCAGAATCCCTGATAAAGCATGTCATCTGCAACAGGAGGGAATAAACCCTGAGTACTGGAATGTACTCAGCTAGACTTACCCGTCGAAAACCAGAAATAAAGTGACACCAAGGATTATGCAAGGCTTACACAAGAGGCTAGCTGACATAACATTTTGCATAAAGGCATAAGTAATTGATACTCTTATAACCTGTACTAGCAGTTATTTTTAGCATTTACCTGTCATCTATCTTAGCACCTGTACTAAACATGCACTTGATTATAATCAAACAATTATCATCATTATATCCAGAGCAATTATGAATTGTGGCAACATTGTATCATTCCCTTAACCACCAGTTTATTTAATGAGATCTACGTTGCCGCTGCTCAAGTCAAGTGCTCACTAACCGGGAGCGACGGCGATTCGAATCGAATTCCTATCCAGCTGGAGGGGTATTTCTAACACTCACCGAGTCACGCCTGGCGAGGGCTGCTCAGGTCATCTTTTGTACAGTTCAGGAATCGCGGGCCCGAATAATGTCGCGTCCCCAAGGGCGACACTCTGCCAGGTGATAGGGACTCTAACCCCCCCTTGGTCTCACGCCAATGTCCCCAAGCACATCCTTTCTCTCCTCCAAGATGCAACCTACCATTCGATTCCCGGCCTGAACCATACTACTCGACTTCGCGGTCGGAACGACTTATCCGGCCAACTAAGTGTTAGACTGCGTTCAACATGACTCAAGGACGTACAGCGAATCGGTCCTTAAACGACTCAGACGGGCATAGCTCCACACCCAAGACGTGAAGTGTCTTGCGGCTGTACTATCGAACTCCCGCCCGGTCTCAATTTCATTTTTAAGCATGGTTCCATCCACGATAGCCATAAAGCCACTCGTGACTCCTTCCTACATCTCGCGGATGACCGGAAATCACCCGACTTCTACCGTACTAAGCAGGGCTAAGCATTGACACGTGCCTAACCTAAAATAGGATTAAGTACGATATCTGGACAAGGACAGGTATAATGCAACAAGTGTTTTCATATAACTCCTATAACTTAATGCAGTAAACAATTAAAAGTACTCAAGATTAATTTATAAAACAGTAGGTTCAGCATGCACCGGGGCTTGCCTTTCAGAAAAGTCGAGGGCCGGTGGTCTGGACACTCAGGAAGGTCTTCAACGACGTCTCCTTCGCCGACTGGTTCCTCGGGCTCCTGCTGCTCCTGGTTCTCCTCCGGAATTACCGGCTCGAATTCGAGGAGAGTTACCCCCTCCGGTGCACCTATTGCATGAATGCACAATAAATATAATGGATGCATAAATGGGTGCAACATGCTCGGAATGAAATGCATTTCAGAATAAAATACTCTATTTAAGTTATTTTACTAGTACGTGCAAATCTCTTCTCTAGTAGAGAAGTACTCACCTAATCTACTTAACCTAAGATAAAGCTGCTCGTCCTCAGTTAAGGCCCTAACACCTAACAATTACAAAAGTAACACTCCTTAGGATACCACACCATATCAATTAGTAAAATACCACAGAAAGCATTCTGGACAGCAGCTACTTGTTTTTATCACAACTGGAGATTTACAATTCCAAAAGATATGATCTAGGACAATCTGGAAAGCCTAAGAAATGCTCTACAATTCATTTTCAGACCTCAACCCCAAATTCTTAAGTTTTCCATGTCAAACTTCACAAGTTCCAGAATCTGTCCTCTCAAAACAGAGAGTAGCAGATTCTGAACTGCCACTTAAAACATCAGTAACTCTCAAACTACAAAGACAAATGCTCCCAAATTTTGACACAAGCTAGTTCATCAAGTTTACTGTGACTTTGATATTTACAAGTTTTCCAGCAACCAATTTTATCAAAGGTCAAACTTAGAAATACTTCCAGCTGTCCAGAAAACCTAAAATTACAAAGGTTAAATATTTGTTGATATGACCAAAGTCTCCTAAAACCAAACTAATGTTACTAACAGTTCACATTAGGTATAAAAACACCAGAAGGTAAGGTGGAACCAACTAGAATATTTATTTAACCCCATTTCTTAATTTACTTAATTATTTAGGTGGAATTTTAAACATATATGTAAACTGCTTCAAAAATTCTACAAAAATTACAGGGGACTCTCTGACCTCAAAATAGACCACAGTAAAATTTGAACAAGTTTTATTCGCAGAAACTCTCTATACAAAATTCACAAGCTAATAAGGTTGATTTTTGCATAAATAGGAAACCCTATTGAAAGGTGTCAAACAACAGATTTCATATTTTTCTTAGACACTCTAAGATACCAAGACATTCTCCAAAAATTTATAAGAACATTGCACATGTAGAAAAATTACAAAAATTCATTTAAGTATTTCCTAGAATCACAAGATAGCATTATAACTTGGCAATTAATTAAGCACTGATGCCCAAATTTTTACTAGAGCTAGGACTAGCATAGAGTAACCTACCCACCAAATTTCATAATTTATGGAACACTACAGCTCAAGTTATAAATTAAGCAAATTTGCATGCAATCCAAAACACATTTAAAGGATCTAATAAATTCTTACAGAATTTAAACATCTCATGCCAGATCCATATTTTTCTAAAATACTACACATCCAGTAGATTCTAACAAAATTTATCTCATGATTTTTGGATCACTAAAACCCTAAATTCCTATTTTTCCAACTTGTACAAAAATCAGTGACAAAATAATAAAAATCATTTTCACTTCGGACGACTGGGCCGGCCCGGAAACGAACTCGGCCCACAACGCATTCACGCGCGCGGCCCGCTCAGTACCCCCGCCCGCGCGCGACACTGACGGGCGGGCCCCCGCGGTCAGTGACCGGAGACAGGGGAGGCGGCGACCCGCGAGCTCCGACGAGCTCGAGCTCGCCGGAGAAGGGCTCGCTCGGCCAATCAAGCACTGCCTCGTGCTCTCCGTCACACGGTGCGTCGATTGGTGCCCGCAGAAGGGATGGGGATGGGGCGGAAGGGGCTTGCCACCGCGAGCGGCGGCCGGTGAGGTCCGGTGGCGGCGCACTGTCGCCGGTGAGGGTGTACGGTGCTGGCTAGGCTCGGTACGAGCTTCACCGAAGCTAGGCGGAGCTATTTAGATAGGAAGGGAGGATGGAGAGAGACCCGAGGTACCCCGGCCACGGTGAGGTTCCATGGCGGGCTCCGGCGACCTCTCGGAAACGGGGAAGGGAACAATGTGGCTCACCTCGAGTCCAATCACGGCCGTCGGTGGGTCGAGGAGATGGAGGGCGGTGAGGCGGAGGAAATGGCGAGGTCTAGCGGCCGGTGATGCAGTGTAGCTCGCGCTCGAGCTCGCCGGAGAGGAGCGGCAATGGCGGCTCGGTTTCGGCGTTTTGCAACTGGAAGAGAGGGCGGAGGAAATGGAGGCCGGCTCGCGCGTCGTGGCGGTCTTGAAGGCGTCGCGGCCTGGCCGGTGGGGCCAGGGCCGGTGTACGGGCGCCACCGCGCCTCCACGCGTCGGCGCGGTTCTGTGGCCGGTCGGCCACCTCACTCTGAAGACTGAATCGCGATGACGGTGCCTCCATCAGTGACTGACAGCGCAACTTTGGGGTTGATTAACTTCTAATCCAGCTCGTTTCAGTGGAAACTCCAATTAACAAAGTTGTAGACCTATGTAAGCTCTACAAGTTTGTAACAGGCCTCCAGAGCTGATTCGGTCTAGTTAGTAAGATACAGGGGCATCAAGTAGTGCTCAGTGAAACTGGAACCGGTTTTCAGTTAACGATGCCGACTGAAACCCTAACTTCATGACATCATAACTCATAAACCATGGAGAACCAGACTTGGGTGATGTTGACAAAGTTGTAGGGCTACAAGAGGACTACAAGTTTGTCAATATGAGTGAAGGCTAGTTTGGTCTGGTTTGCAAACTACAAGCTCCTAAAGTAGGCATCAGTAAAACTGGAGGGTCAGATTCCATACTTAGAAAAATTCTAAGTATTGGAGCCACTTCTCTAGCTGACTTGTGGGCCACTTTTGAGCATGTTATGGTCAATTTCATGAGATGGTCATATTGAGACTTTTGTTCCCCATGATTTTCTTTACAACTTTGCTTAAAGGTGCTCTTCCATGCAAGGTCTCTAAGTTAGACTTTTTAATTGGTCAAACTAGAGCCTTCTAGAGTCAAATGGTGGTCAAACCTTTCTTGGAGGGTATTTTTGAAATTTTGATCAACATGAACCTTGCTCCAAATGTTACCCTAAGTATAATTAAGGTGTTGTAGGTCATGATTGACTACTTTACCTTTTTGTTACACCAACCCCCAAGTATTTTATAGAATCAAACAAACAAACCCTAAACAAACACATGAATTGCATTACATGAAATACTAAACATGGATTATGCATGTCATGCTTATGCAAATGCAATGCAATTAAGGACTAAACACTTGAGGTGTTACAGCTGGTGTAACAAAAAGGTAAGGTAGCCAATCATGACCTACAACACCTTAGTTATACTTAGGGTAACATTTGGAACAAGGTTCATGTTGACCAAAATTTCTAAATTGCCCTCCAAGAGAAGTTTGACCCCCATTTGACCCTAGAAGGCCCTAGTTTGACCAATTAAAAAGTCTAATTTAGAGACCTTGCATGGAAGAGCACCCTTAAGCAAAGTTGTAGAGAATTTCATGAGGAACAAAAGTTCTAATGTGGCCATCTCATGAAAATGACCAGAGCATGCTCAAAAATGGCCCACAAGTCAGCTTGAGTGGGAATCAACACTTAGAAAAATTCTAAGTCTGGAAATTGGACTTTTCAGTTTCACTGTACCTCACTTTAGCAACTTGTAACTCACCAACTAGGCCAAACCAGTCTTTGAGCCAATTGACAAAGTTGTTGTCCACACATAGCTCTACAACTTTGTCAATATCATCATCACCTGGTTCTCAATAGTTTAGGAGATATAATGTCTTGAAGTTAGGGTTTCAGTCGGCATAGTGACTGAAACTAAGTTTCAGTTTCATCAAGCACCACTTTGGAGCTCTGTAGTTTCAAATCTAGGCCAAACCAGCCCAAACTCCAATTGACAAACTTGTAGACCTCATGTAGCTCTACAAAATTGGTGTAATCATCTTCGACTAACTCGAGCTGGTTTAGGAGATATTCTTCGTTGAAATCACGCTGTCAGTCATCGAATGACAGTCTTCATTCAGTCGAACCCGACTTCGTTGTCTGTCGTGGCCGACCGGAGGCAGGGCCGCGGCGACGCGTGGGGGCTCGGTGGCGGCCATGCGCCGGCCGTGGTCCCACTGGTCAGTCCACCGAACCTACAAGGTCGCCACGCCGCACCAGAGCTGCCCCAGTTCCTCTCCCTCCCTCATTCGGCTTCGACACAAAGAAAACTGAGCCGCCATTGCCGCCCCTCTCCGGCGAGCTCGTGCCCGCTCACCACCGCATCGCAGTCCACCAGACCTCGCCACTCCCTCCGCCTCACCACCCTCCATCTCCCTGACCCACCGAAGCCAGCAATTTGACTCAAGGTGAGCCGCATTGCTTTCTTCCCCGCCTCCGAGAGGTCGCCGGAGCCCGCCATGGGACCTCACCGTGGTCGGGGTGCTTCGGGTCTCTCTCCACCCTCCCTTCCTAGCAAAATGGATCCGCCTAGCTTCGGTGAAGCTCGTACCGAGCCTAGACCGCACCGTGTATCCTCACCGGCGACGGTGCGCCGCCACCGGACATCACCGGCCGCCGCTCGCGGTGACAAGCCCCTTCCACCCCATCCCCATCCGTTCCACGAGCACCAATCGACGCACCGGGTGACGGAGAACACGAGGCGGTGTCCGATTGGCCGAGCGAGCCCTTCTCCGGCGAGCTCGAGCTCGTCGGAGCTCGCGGGTCTCCGCCTCCCCGGTCTCCGGTCGCTGACCGCGGGGGCCCGCCTGTCAGTGTCGCGCGCGGGCGGGAGCGCTGAGTGGGCCACGCGCGCGCGAGTGTGGGCCGAGTTTTCCGGGCCGGCCCAGTTCATCTGAAACGAAATTCATTTTTATTATTTTGTCACTGATTTTTGTACAAGTTGGAAAAATATAGATCTAGGGTTTTAATGATCCAAAAATCATGAGATAAATTTTATTAGGGTCCACATGATGTGTAGTATTTTAGAAAAATATAAATCTGGAATGTGATGTTTAATTTTTAGGAGAATTTAATAGATCCTTTAAATATGTTTTGGAATGCATGCAAATTTGTTAAATTTATAACTTGAGCTGTAGTGTTCCATAAATCATAAAATTTGGTGGGTAGGTTACTCTATGTTAGTCCTAGCTCTGGTAAAAATTTGGGCATCAGTGCTTAAGTACTTTTCAAGTTATAATGCTATCTTGTTATTTTAGGAAATGCTTAAAGGAATTTTAGTAATTTTTCTACATGTGCAATGTTCTTATAAATTTTTGGAGAATGTCTTGATATCTTAAAGTGTCTAAGAAAAATATGAAATCTGTTGTTTGACACTTTTCAATAGGGTTTCTTATTTATACAAAAATCAGCCTTATTAGCTTGTGAATTTTGTGTAGGGAGTTCCTGTGAATAAATTTAGTTCAATTTTCACAGCAGTCTCTTTTTGGGTCAAAGAGTCCTCTGTAATTTTTGTAGAATTTTGGGAGCAGTTTACATATATGTTTAAAATTCTACTTAATTACTTAAGTAAATTAAGAAATGGGTTTAAATAAATGTTCTAGGTGGGCACACCTTACTTTCTGGTGTCCTTGTGATATTTGTGAACTTGTAGTAGCATTAGTTTGGTTTTAGAGAATGTTTGCTACATCAATAAATATTTAACCTTTGTAATTTTAGGTTTTCTGGACAGCTAAGTAGTGATTCTAAATTTGGCTTTGATAAAATTGGTTGCTGGACAACTTGTAAATACCAAAGTTGGAGTAAACTTGATGAACTAGCTTGTGTTAAAATTTGGAAGCATTTGGCTTAGTAGTTTGAGAGTTACTGTTGTTTAAAGTGGCAGTTCAAAATCTGCTACTCTCTGTTTTGGAGAGGACAGATTCTGGAACTTGTGAAGTTTGACATGGAAAACTTAGGAGTTTGGAGTTGAGGTCTGAAAATGAATTGTAGTACATTTCTTAGGCTTTCCAGATTGTCTTAGATCATATCTTTTGGAATTATAAATCTCCAGTTGTGATAAAAACAAGTAGCTGCTGTCCAGAATGCTTACTGTGGTGTTTTGCTGATTGTTATGGTGAGATATCCTAAGACATGCTACTTTTGTAATTGTTAGGTGTTAGGGCCTTAACTGAGGATGAGCAACTTTATCTTAGGTTAAGTAGCTTAGGTAAGTACTTCTCCACCGGAGAAGGGATTTGCACGTACTAATAAAGTAACTTGATTAGATTATTGTTTTTATTTCTGAAATGCATTTCATTCCGAGCATGTTGCACCCATTTATGCATCCATTGTATTTATTGTGCATTCATGCAATAGGTGTACCGGAGGGGGTAACTCTCCTCGAATTCGAGCCTGTGATTCCGGAGGAGGACCAGGAGCAGCAGGAGCCCGAGGATCCAGCAGGCGAAGGAGTGCCCGCAGACGACCTTCCTGAGTGCCCTGACCACCGGCCTTCAACTTTTCTGAAAGGCAAGCCCCGGTGCATGCTGAACCTACTGATTTATAAATTAATCTTGCGTACTTTTAATTGTTTACTGCATTAAGTTGTAGGAGTTATATGAAAACACTTGTTGCATTATACCTGTCCTTGTCCAGATATCGTACTTAATCCTATTTTAGGTTTAGGCACGTGTCAATGCTTAGCCCTGCTTAGTACGGTAGAAGTCGGGTGATTTCCGGTCATCCGCGAGATGTAGGAAGGAGTCACGAGTGGCTTTATGGCTATCGTGGATGGAACCATGCTTAAAACTGAAATTTAGACCGGGCGGGAGTTCGATAGTACAGCCGCAAGACACTTCACGTCTTGGGTGTGGAGCTATGCCCGCCTGAGTCGTTTAAGGACCGATTCGCTGTACGTCCTTGAGTCATGTTGAACGCAGTCTAACACTTAGTTGGCCGGATAAGTCGTTCCGACCGCGAAGCCGAGTAATGTGGTTCAGGCCGGGAATCGAATGGTAGGTTGCTTCTTGGAGGAGAGAAAGGATGTGCTTGGGGACATTGGCGTGAGACCAAGGGGGGGGGTTAGAGTCCCTATCACCTGGCAGAGTGTCGCCCTTGGGGTCGCGACATCATTCAGACCCGCGATTCCTGAATCATATGAAAAGGTGGCTTGTGTGACCCTGGCAGGGGCCTGCGCGGTGAGTGTTAGAAATACCCCTCCAGCTGGATAGGAATTCGATTCGAATCGCCGTCGCTCCCGGTTAGTGAGCACTTGACTTGAGCAGCGGCAACGTAGACCTCATTAAATGAACTGGTGGTTAAGGGAATGATACAATGTTGCCATAATGATATACCTGCTATGGATATAATAATCATGTTGTTTGATTATAATCAAGTGTATGTTTAGTACAGGTGCTAAGATAGATGACAGGTAAATGCTAAAAATAACTGCTAGTACAGGTTATAAGAGTTTCAACTACTTATGCCTTTATGCAAAATGTGGTGTCAGCTAGCCTCTTGTGTAAGCCTTGCATAATCCTTGGTGTCATCTTATTTCTGGTTTTCGACGGGTAAGTCTAGCTGAGTACATTCCAGTACTCAGGGTTTATTCCCTCCTGTTGCAGATGACATGCTTTATCAGGGATTCTGCAAGACGTGTCTCCACCCTGCGGGTGACGACGACTAGATCACAAGGGCGTGATCGTCTTTATGTACTTTCCTCATGCTTTTGCGGGTTGTCGATCATCCAGACTGGCAGTATTTAATTAACTAGTGTGTGTGTTATGCTTCCGCTACTTTCAAACTTGGTTTGTAATATTTGCTACTCCGTGGTGTAAACTTATTTCTGGACTACTTGTGAAATGTATCGTATGATGTTGTATGTTGAATGATACGATCCTGGTTGTAAGCAGTTTGGTTTGAAATCCTTCGTGATTTCGATTGACTACCGGGATTATATGGGCTCAAGTTTGAAAATTTGAGCGCTTCAGTGCTTGTTTTCGTACTTGTGCTCTTATAATTTGGTCGGTTCTGTTACAGCTGGTACCGGAGCATAATTCAACATTAAACACATCATATGAGTATTTAAAAACAAAAATATTTGATTATGAAAAAGGGTTAAAACACTAAAAAATTATTTTTTTAGGTATGCCAGTGATCACATCCCTTAGCCCAAATAAGGACTCTTAGGTGGCTTATTATAAAGACTAACTTGGGGGCCTTGTTTGTTTTTATTTCGTCGTCCATACGGCGTGATATTGTATGGATGCCATCCACTTGGGTGGTAATGTATGGATCAATTACCTCAACGCTCTGGTAAGTGTGAGTTGTGAGAGCATGATCGTCCAACCGGCGGTCTAGGGGAGAGTAGTTGTGGTGACTTACATCTTTACATGTTTAAACCATGTAACTATGTAAAAGCACTTAATTGTGGGAACCTTTATATCGGGTAGCTTGATACTGAAGTATATACATTTGGGGATGTATATATGGAAAGTGTTTAAATTACTGCTTTCTTGTGTGCTTATATTGGGAATTGTTGGGCTGCAATGAAGTTTTCTGCAGGTACACTAACAGCGTAACGAGTAGACCGATAGTTTCGCTTATATGAGAGAACGTATGTATGCCACCGCCTAGCGTTAGAACTCTAGGTTTCTACTAAGGTGAGAGGACGTACGAAACGTGCATGCATCATGTTTAATTATATCATACATATCATTTACTCCCTCCTTAAAAATTTCTGTACTCCCGACTAAAGTAAATTTCGTATCCCCTAAATGATCCTCACTTTAAGTCGTATCTTATCTTGTTGCTACAGATGGCACGTACCAAGAGGACCGCTCGTAAGTCCACTGGGGGCAGGGCACCGCGTCACCAGCTCGCTCCACGTGAGCCCCGCCCTGAGCCTACTGAGGTGGAAAGGCTGAGGGCAGAGCTGGCAGAGGTGACTGCTGCTAGGGATGCAGCACGGCAACAACTGGAACAAGTGATTCATGATCGTGATCAAGAAACGCTTGCAGTCCAGAGGTTGACAGTGGCAAACCGCAACTGTCAACGCATGTTGATCCGTGTGATGGAACAGAGGGATGAAGCCTGGCACGAGGAGAACGTTCTGAGAGCTCGCCAGTTTGAGCTCGAGCAACAGTTGGAGAACGCTGAAGAATACAATGATAATCTTCATGAAGAAGTGCATCGCCTGAATAACGAGCTTAATCCCCTGCTGCCTCGAAACAACAACGTTGATGAGGACATGGGTTCGGGAATCTTCATGGCTGAGGAAGATGATGAAGTAGAGGTTGATGGACCACAGGATGCCCCACCGGCAGAAGCACCAGAGGAAGAGCCAGAAGAAGAAGAAGACGAGGAGTTAGAGCCTGTCAGTGATGGGGACGGCGGGGAGATCCTTGACACTGACTCGGAGGATGATGCTTAGAGTAGTCATCACGTGCCTATAATGTTAGGATCGTCTTTTGTGCCCTCCCTGTGAAGGAGTGAGGCCTTGTAATAACTTGACTTGGGATATAAGGTTGAACCGTATGTTTCCTGAATGTAGTTTGAACCTATTAATTTCGATCACAACTTGATGTCTTATTATGTTGCGTTCGATGATGGTGTCACGGTTAGCACCCTTCGGTGCCGCGACGAAACCGAGAGCCTCCTATGGCGCGCGACATAAGGCTGTGCTGCTTGGCACGCGCAGGTATCGAGGTGGCTAGTCATGATCCACCATGGAACTCTTCATTGAGAAGTCTCTTTGTGGTCAGTTTGAAGTAGCCTTTCACAGTCAACTAAAAATCTTGAGATCGAATCCAAGTACCGTGCAAAAGGTCAAAAATCACGTAGATAGCAACGTAAACGGTCCGGTAACCGTGTGCTCCCTATGAGTAAGCCTTCATCAAAGAGCATCTTGTTGGATTACCAAGTATGATCTCGTCAAACGATGCACTAGAATGGATTGTGCGGTTGTGGTGAATTATTGTGCCTTAATTATTATGAGAAATCTATTCATACAGTCAGATTGACATTTCGCAATAATTCATCTACAAATTTCCCACATCGTCAGTGCTCATTGGCTATGCATTTTTACAGATGTCGTACAATCTACGTCGGGGTCGTGGAAATGAGGAGGAGGAACAGCCACCCCCTCCGCCACCACCTACTCCGGCCGAGTTGATGCAGACAGTGGTCGAAGGGCAGCGCATGTTGGCGGATGCTATGCGCCAGCTGGCTAACCGGGAGGCTCGTCCTGGCCGCCAGGGCCCAGAGCCCAATCAATACAGTGATTTCAAGGACTTTCTGGATACTAAGCCCCCGCTCTTCAAGGAAGCGGAAGAACCACTGCAAGCTGATGAGTGGTTAAATACTATTGAGCAAAAGTTTCGTCTGCTTCGCCTGACTGATGAGTTAAAGACTGAATATGCTTCTCACCAGTTGCATGGTCCAGCGGGTATTTGGTGGAGCCACTATCGTTCCACACTGCCTGCCAATGTCCCGATTGCTTGGGATCAGTTTAAGGCGGCATTCCAGAGAAATTATATTCCTCCAGGTCTTATGGCAATCAAGCATACAGAGTTTATGAGGCTGTCGCAAGGAAACAAAAGCCTGACTGAATACTTGCAGTCCTTCAACAACCTGGCAAGGTATGCCACTGAGTTTGTGGATACCGATGCCAAAAAGATTGCTAGCTTCAAAAGGGGCCTCGGCCCAAAACTGATGAAAACAATGGGCACTAGCAAATGTACTACTTTCAATGATTTCATCAGCGATGCTCTAACTCAAGAGAACAACAATGCTATCTATTCTGCTTCTAAGAGCCGCAAGAGGGCCATTGAGGCGAGTGCTTCACAGTCTCGAGCTCCAGCTGCCCCGAGAGCTCCTCCTCGCCCTCCTGCCACAAATGCTAAGTTCCGTCCTCCACAAAAGAAGGTGCCAATGAAAACTGGGTTTCGTAAGGCATATACAGTGGCTCTGCCAAAGAGTAATGCGGGCCAAGGCAGCTCCAGTGTTCCTCCTAGCAACATGCCTTGCTGGAACTGTAACAAGCCAGGCCATTGGTCCAGGAACTGTCCGTACCCTAAGAAAAATGTCAACCAAGGTAGTCGTCAGGGACACGCCCATTATAACAGCATTGAGGAAATTCCATCTGGTGAGGTGGTCACCGCTGGTAAGTTTCTAGTTGACCAACACCCCGCAGTGGTACTTTTTGATTCAGGTGCTTCGCATTCCTTTATTAGTCCTAAGTTTGCATCTAAATTTGCACACAAGTTGCATACTGTTGAAGGTGTGGGTTATTGTATTAGTGCTGCAAGTGGGAATATTTCCACAAACAAAGTAGTGGGGAACCTTAAGTTTGAGATAGAAGGGCGAAGTTATTCGCTTGCCCTATTGGTTTTACCTGGTTTAGACATAGATGTTATCTTGGGCATGAATTGGATGAGTCAGAATGGGGTACTCATTGACACATCCGCTCGAGTAGTTATGCTCAGAGATCCTACAGATCAAAAGGGTTTTCTAGTACAACTTCCCAGAAAGGTTGAATTGTCGGGGGAAGTTCATGCTGTGCAAGCAAAGGCGTTGGCCGAAATTCCAGTAGTAAAAGAGTTTCCGGACGTTTTTCCCGACGATTTGCCGGGGCTCCCTCCAGATCGGGATGTGGAGTTTAAAATTGAGTTGTTGCCTAGCACGGCGCCCATCTCTAGGAGACCCTATAGGATGCCTCCGAATGAACTCGCTGAACTTAAGGTGCAATTGAATGAACTTTTGAAGAAGGGGTTGATTCGTCCTAGTTCATCGCCGTGGGGATGTCCGGCTATCTTTGTAAAGAAGAAGGATCAGTCGTTGCGGATGTGCGTAGATTATAGACCTCTTAATGCAGTCACTGTCAAAAATAAGTACCCTCTACCACGTATCGACATCTTGTTCGATCAGTTGTCTAAAGCTAAAGTTTTCTCCAAGATCGATCTAAGATCGGGCTACCATCAAATTAAAATCTGCCCGGAAGATGTTCCAAAGACAGCCTTTTCCACCAGATACGGTCTTTATGAGTATCTTGTTATGTCTTTCGGCTTGACAAATGCCCCCGCACACTTCATGTACTTGATGAATTCGGTGTTTATGCCTGAATTGGATAAGTTTGTGGTGGTATTTATTGATGACATCCTGGTATACTCTGTGAATGAGGAGGATCACGCTGAACATCTGCGTATAGTCCTCACAAGACTGCGTGAACATCAACTATATGCAAAGTTCAGTAAGTGCGAATTCTGGCTTCGAGAAGTACCTTTCCTTGGGCATGTGTTGTCCGATGGAGGAATTATGGTGGACCCCGCCAAGGTACAGGAAGTACTGAACTGGAAGGCTCCTATCTCGGTTCACGAGGTCCGAAGTTTTCTTGGTTTGGCTGGCTATTATCGTCGCTTCATCCCGGATTTCTCCAAAATAGCCAAGCCAATGACTCGGTTGCTGCAAAAAGACACCAGGTTTGTCTGGACTCCTGAGTGTGATGCGGCTTTTCACCGACTGTGAACCCTCCTAACCTCAGCTCCGGTTTTGGCACAACCGGATATCGAGAAACCATTTGATGTTTATTGTGATGCCTCAGGCATAGGTTTGGGAGGTGTGTTGATGCAGGAAGGCCGAGTAATTGCATATACTTCTCGACAACTTCGGAAGCATGAGGTGAATTATCCAACGCATGACTTAGAACTAGCTGCAGTTGTTCATGCTTTGAAAGTATGGCGGCATTATCTGCTGGGAAATGTCTGCAATATCTACATAGACCATAAAAGCCTCAAATACATCTTCACCCAACCCGAGTTAAATATGCGTCAAAGAAGATGGCTCGAGTTGATTAAAGATTATAACCTTCAAGTGCACTATCATCCAGGAAAGGCAAATGTAGTTGCGGATGCTTTAAGCCGTAAGTCTCATTGCCATTCCTTAGTAGAAACTGATTTTCACCGATCTCGCCTTCTACATCCAGCAGTCTTGTACAACATCACTGTCAGTTGTACTCTCAAAAGCAGAATTATTGAGCTCCAAAAGACTGACACTGGTATATTCCACATCAAGCGTAAGATGAAAGAGCAAGAAACTACACAGTTCAGGATAGATGAAGAGGGTGTACTATGGTTCAAGGATAGGTTAGTTGTGCCTAAGGACCGAGAGCTTCGAAATGATATTATGTCTGAAGCACACTCCTCTAAGTTGTCCATCCATCCTGGCAGCAATAAGATGTATTATGATTTGAAGCCATACTATTGGTGGACTAAGATGCGGAAAGAAATAGCTGCATATGTGGCTAGGTGTGACACCTGTTGCAGAGTTAAAGCTGTGCACATGAAAGCTGGGCTACTTCAGCCACTTTCCATTCCAGGCTGGAAATGGGAAGAGATAAGTATGGATTTCATTGTCGGACTTCCTCCTACTGTCAAAAATCATAACTCTATTTGGGTAATTGTTGATCGTTTGACCAAATCAGCTCACTTCATCCCAGTGAGAGTGGACTATCGTCCCACTGACTATGCTGAGTTGTACTTCAATCAGATAGTCCGGCTTCATGGGATACCTCGTACTATCGTTTCTGATCGTGGTCCCCAGTTCACTGCTCGCTTTTGGGAGCATTTGCATCACCTTCTGGGAACCAAGTTAGTGAGAAGCTCTGCTTATCACCCCTAGACATCGGGACAGACAGAACGAGTTAACCAAATCTTGGAAGATCTGTTGCGAGCATGCGTCATTTCATCCAAGGGTTCTTGGGAAAAATGGTTACCTTTAGCCGAATTCTCGTACAATAACAGTTATCAAGAGAGTATTAAGATGGCCCTATTCGAAGCTTTGTACGGTCGAAAGTGTCGAACTCCACTAAACTGGGTAGAAGCTGGGGAAAGAAGGTATTATGGTATTGATTTTGTTCATGAAGCTGAGGAACAAGTCCGTACCATCCAAAAACATATGGCTGCAGCCCAAGCTAGACAGAAAAGTTATGCTGATCGTCGTAGAAAACCACTCGAGTTTGAAGTTGGAGACTTCGTGTATTTGAAAGTTTCTCCAATGAAAAGTGTCCAACGTTTTGGTGTTAAGCGGAAACTTGCGCCAAGATACGTGGGTCCTTTTCAAATCATAGGCAAGAGTGGAGCTGTTGCATACAAAATCCAGTTGCCTCCTGAAATGAGTGCCATATTCAACGTCTTCCATGTATCTCAGCTTAAAAAGTGTCTTCGAGTTCCTGAGGAACAAGTTCCTTTAGGTGATATCAGGCTGGAATCCGACCTAACCTATGAAGAAAAGCCAGTCCGAGTGATCGATACTCAGGAACGAGTAACTAGAAGTAAAGTGGTTAAGTGGTACAAAGTGATGTGGAGTAATCAGGGAAGTGAGAGTGATGCTACGTGGGAACGGGAGGATTATTTGCGGGATGGTTATAAAGAATTCTATGAAAAATGGTACGCTTTCCAAATCTCGGGACGAGATTTTTATAAGGGGGGAGGGCTGTAACACTTCAAGTGTTTAGTCCTTAATTGCATTGCATTTGCATGGCATAGGCATAAGCATGCATCATTCATGTTTGTTATTTTATGTGATGCAACACATGTGATTATTTTAGGGTTTGTTTGATTTATTTCATGAAGTACTTGATAGTTGGTGTAACAAAAAGGTAAGGTAGCCAATCATGACCTACAACACCTTAGTTATACTTAGGGTAACATTTGGAACAAGGTTCATGTTGACCAAAATTTCTAAATTGCCCTCCAAGAGAAGTTTGACCCCCATTTGACCCTAGAAGGCCCTAGTTTGACCAATTAAAAAGTCTAATTTAGAGACCTTGCATGGAAGAGCACCCTTAAGCAAAGTTGTAGAGAATTTTATGAGGAACAAAAGTTCTAATGTGGCCATCTCATGAAAATGACCAGAGCATGCTCAAAAATGGCCCACAAGTCAGCTTGAGTGGGAATCAACACTTAGAAAAATTCTAAGTCTGGAAATTGGACTTTTCAGTTTCACTGTACCTCACTTTAGCAACTTGTAACTCACCAACTAGGCCAAACCAGTCTTTGAGCCAATTGACAAAGTTGTTGTCCACACATAGCTCTACAACTTTGTCAATATCATCATCACCTGGTTCTCAATAGTTTAGGAGATATAATGTCTTGAAGTTAGGGTTTCAGTCGGCATAGTGACTGAAACTAAGTTTCAGTTTCATCAAGCACCACTTTGGAGCTCTGTAGTTTCAAATCTAGGCCAAACCAGCCCAAACTCCAATTGACAAACTTGTAGACCTCATGTAGCTCTACAAAATTGGTGTAATCATCTTCGACTAACTCGAGCTGGTTTAGGAGATATTCTTCGTTGAAATCACGCTGTCAGTCATCGAATGACAGTCTTCATTCAGTCGAACCCGACTTCGTTGTCTGTCGTGGCCGACCGAAGGCAGGGCCGCGGCGACGCGTGGGGGCTCGGTGGTGGCCATGCGCTGGCCGTGGTCCCACTGGTCAGTCCACCGAACCTACAAGGTCGCCACGCCGCACCAGAGCTGCCCCAGTTCCTCTCCCTCCCTCATTCGGCTTCGACACAAAGAAAACTGAGCCGCCATTGCCGCCCCTCTCCGGCGAGCTCGTGCCCGCTCACCACCGCATCGCAGTCCACCAGACCTCGCCACTCCCTCCGCCTCACCACCCTCCATCTCCCTGACCCACCGAAGCCAGCAATTTGACTCAAGGTGAGCCGCATTGCTTTCTTCCCCGCCTCCGAGAGGTCGCCGGAGCCCGCCATGGGACCTCACCGTGGTCGGGGTGCTTCGGGTCTCTCTCCACCCTCCCTTCCTAGCAAAATAGATCCGCCTAGCTTCGGTGAAGCTCGTACCGAGCCTAGACCGCACCGTGTATCCTCACCGGCGACGGTGCGCCGCCACCGGACATCACCGGCCGCCGCTCGCGGTGACAAGCCCCTTCCACCCCATCCCCATCCGTTCCACGAGCACCAATCGACGCACCGGGTGACGGAGAACACGAGGCGGTGTCCGATTGGCCGAGCGAGCCCTTCTCCGGCGAGCTCGAGCTCGTCGGAGCTCGCGGGTCTCCGCCTCCCCGGTCTCCGGTCGCTGACCGCGGGGGCCCGCCTGTCAGTGTCGCGCGCGGGCGGGAGCGCTGAGCGGGCCGCGCGCGCGAGTGTGGGCCGAGTTTTCCGGGCCGGCCCAGTTCATCTGAAACGAAATTCATTTTTATTATTTTGTCACTGATTTTTGTACAAGTTGGAAAAATATAGATCTAGGGTTTTAATGATCCAAAAATCATGAGATAAATTTTATTAGGGTCCACATGATGTGTAGTATTTTAGAAAAATATAAATCTGGAATGTGATGTTTAATTTTTAGGAGAATTTAATAGATCCTTTAAATATGTTTTGGAATGCATGCAAATTTGTTAAATTTATAACTTGAGCTGTAGTGTTCCATAAATCATAAAATTTGGTGGGTAGGTTACTCTATGTTAGTCCTAGCTCTGGTAAAAATTTGGGCATCAGTGCTTAAGTACTTTTCAAGTTATAATGCTATCTTGTTATTTTAGGAAATGCTTAAAGGAATTTTAGTAATTTTTCTACATGTGCAATGTTCTTATAAATTTTTGGAGAATGTCTTGATATCTTAAAGTGTCTAAGAAAAATATGAAATCTGTTGTTTGACACTTTTCAATAGGGTTTCTTATTTATACAAAAATCAGCCTTATTAGCTTGTGAATTTTGTGTAGGGAGTTCCTGTGAATAAATTTAGTTCAAATTTTCACAGAAGTCTCTTTTTGGGTCAAAGAGTCCTCTGTAATTTTTGTAGAATTTTGGGAGCAGTTTACATATATGTTTAAAATTCTACTTAATTACTTAAGTAAATTAAGAAATGGGTTTAAATAAATGTTCTAGGTGGGCACACCTTACTTTCTGGTGTCCTTGTGATATTTGTGAACTTGTAGTAGCATTAGTTTGGTTTTAGAGAATGTTTGCTACATCAATAAATATTTAACCTTTGTAATTTTAGGTTTTCTGGACAGCTAAGTAGTAATTCTAAATTTGGCTTTGATAAAATTGGTTGCTGGACAACTTGTAAATACCAAAGTTGGAGTAAACTTGATGAACTAGCTTGTGTTAAAATTTGGAAGCATTTGGCTTAGTAGTTTGAGAGTTACTGTTGTTTAAAGTGGCAGTTCAAAATCTGCTACTCTCTGTTTTGGAGAGGACAGATTCTGGAACTTGTGAAGTTTGACATGGAAAACTTAGGAGTTTGGAGTTGAGGTCTGAAAATGAATTGTAGTACATTTCTTAGGCTTTCCAGATTGTCTTAGATCATATCTTTTGGAATTATAAATCTCCAGTTGTGATAAAAATAAGTAGCTGCTGTCCAGAATGCTTACTGTGGTGTTTTGCTGATTGTTATGGTGAGATATCCTAAGACATGCTACTTTTGTAATTGTTAGGTGTTAGGGCCTTAACTGAGGATGAGCAACTTTATCTTAGGTTAAGTAGCTTAGGTAAGTACTTCTCCACCGGAGAAGGGATTTGCACGTACTAATAAAGTAACTTGATTAGATTATTGTTTTTATTTCTGAAATGCATTTCATTCCGAGCATGTTGCACCCATTTATGCATCCATTGTATTTATTGTGCATTCATGCAATAGGTGTACCGGAGGGGGTAACTCTCCTCGAATTCGAGCCTGTGATTCCGGAGGAGGACCAGGAGCAGCAGGAGCCCGAGGATCCAGCAGGCGAAGGAGTGCCCACAGACGACCTTCCTGAGTGCCCTGACCACCGGCCTTCAACTTTTCTGAAAGGCAAGCCCCGGTGCATGCTGAACCTACTGATTTATAAATTAATCTTGCGTACTTTTAATTGTTTACTGCATTAAGTTGTAGGAGTTATATGAAAACACTTGTTGCATTATACCTGTCCTTGTCCAGATATCGTACTTAATCCTATTTTAGGTTTAGGCACGTGTCAATGCTTAGCCCTGCTTAGTACGGTAGAAGTCGGGTGATTTCCGGTCATCCGCGAGATGTAGGAAGGAGTCACGAGTGGCTTTATGGCTATCGTGGATGGAACCATGCTTAAAACTGAAATTTAGACCGGGCGGGAGTTCGATAGTACAGCCGCAAGACACTTCACGTCTTGGGTGTGGAGCTATGCCCGCCTGAGTCGTTTAAGGACCGATTCGCTGTACGTCCTTGAGTCATGTTGAACGCAGTCTAACACTTAGTTGGCCGGATAAGTCGTTCCGACCGCGAAGCCGAGTAATGTGGTTCAGGCCGGGAATCGAATGGTAGGTTGCTTCTTGGAGGAGAGAAAGGATGTGCTTGGGGACATTGGCGTGAGACCAAGGGGGGGTTAGAGTCCCTATCACTTGGCAGAGTGTCGCCCTTGGGGTCGCGACATCATTCGGACCCGCGATTCCTGAATCATATGAAAAGGTGGCTTGTGCGACCCTGGCAGGGGCCTGCGCGGTGAGTGTTAGAAATACCCCTCCAGCTGGATAGGAATTCGATTCGAATCGCCGTCGCTCCCGGTTAGTGAGCACTTGACTTGAGCAGCGGCAACGTAGACCTCATTAAATGAACTGGTGGTTAAGGGAATGATACAATGTTGCCATAATGATATACCTGCTATGGATATAATAATCATGTTGTTTGATTATAATCAAGTGTATGTTTAGTACAGGTGCTAAGATAGATGACAGGTAAATGCTAAAAATAACTGCTAGTACAGGTTATAAGAGTTTCAACTACTTATGCCTTTATGCAAAATATGGTGTCAGCTAGCCTCTTGTGTAAGCCTTGCATAATCCTTGGTGTCATCTTATTTCTGGTTTTCGACGGGTAAGTCTAGCTGAGTACATTCCAGTACTCAGGGTTTATTCCCTCCTGTTGCAGATGACATGCTTTATCAGGGATTCTGCAAGACGTGTCTCCACCCTGCGGGTGACGACGACTAGATCACAAGGGCGTGATCGTCTTTATGTACTTTCCTCATGCTTTTGCGGGTTGTCGATCATCCAGACTGGCAGTATTTAATTAACTAGTGTGTGTGTTATGCTTCCGCTACTTTCAAACTTGGTTTGTAATATTTGCTACTCCGTGGTGTAAACTTATTTCTGGACTACTTGTGAAATGTATCGTATGATGTTGTATGTTGAATGATGCGATCCTGGTTGTAAGCAGTTTGGTTTGAAATCCTTCGTGATTTCGATTGACTACCGGGATTATATGGGCTCAAGTTTGAAAATTTGAGCGCTTCAGTGCTTGTTTTCGTACTTGTGCTCTTATAATTTGGTCGGTTCTGTTACAGCTGGTACCGGAGCATAATTCAACATTAAACACATCATATGAGTATTTAAAAACAAAAATATTTGATTATGAAAAAGGGTTAAAACACTAAAAAAATATTTTTTTAGGTATGCCAGTGATCACATCCCTTAGCCCAAATAAGGACTCTTAGGTGGCTTATTATAAAGACTAACTTGGGGGCCTTGTTTGTTTTTATTTCGTCGTCCATACGGCGTGATATTGTATGGATGCCATCCACTTGGGTGGTAATGTATGGATCAATTACCTCAACGCTCTGGTAAGTGTGAGTTGTGAGAGCATGATCGTCCAACCGGCGGTCTAGGGGAGAGTAGTTGTGGTGACTTACATCTTTACATGTTTAAACCATGTAACTATGTAAAAGCACTTAATTGTGGGAACCTTTATATCGGGTAGCTTGATACTGAAGTATATACATTTGGGGATGTATATATGGAAAGTGTTTAAATTACTGCTTTCTTGTGTGCTTATATTGGGAATTGTTGGGCTGCAATGAAGTTTTCTGCAGGTACACTAACAGCGTAACGAGTAGACCGATAGTTTCGCTTATATGAGAGAACGTATGTATGCCACCGCCTAGCGTTAGAACTCTAGGTTTCTACTAAGGTGAGAGGACGTACGAAACGTGCATGCATCATGTTTAATTATATCATACATATCATTTACTCCCTCCTTAAAAATTTCTGTACTCCCGACTAAAGTAAATTTCGTATCCCCTAAATGATCCTCACTTTAAGTCGTATCTTATCTTGTTGCTACAGATGGCACGTACCAAGAGGACCGCTCGTAAGTCCACTGGGGGCAGGGCACCGCGTCACCAGCTCGCTCCACGTGAGCCCCGCCCTGAGCCTACTGAGGTGGAAAGGCTGAGGGCAGAGCTGGCAGAGGTGACTGCTGCTAGGGATGCAGCACGGCAACAACTGGAACAAGTGATTCATGATCGTGATCAAGAAACGCTTGCAGTCCAGAGGTTGACAGTGGCAAACCGCAACTGTCAACGCATGTTGATCCGTGTGATGGAACAGAGGGATGAAGCCTGGCACGAGGAGAACGTTCTGAGAGCTCGCCAGTTTGAGCTCGAGCAACAGTTGGAGAACGCTGAAGAATACAATGATAATCTTCATGAAGAAGTGCATCGCCTGAATAACGAGCTTAATCCCCTGCTGCCTCGAAACAACAACGTTGATGAGGACATGGGTTCGGGAATCTTCATGGCTGAGGAAGATGATGAAGTAGAGGTTGATGGACCACAGGATGCCCCACCGGCAGAAGCACCAGAGGAAGAGCCAGAAGAAGAAGAAGACGAGGAGTTAGAGCCTGTCAGTGATGGGGACGGCGGGGAGATCCTTGACACTGACTCGGAGGATGATGCTTAGAGTAGTCATCACGTGCCTATAATGTTAGGATCGTCTTTTGTGCCCTCCCTGTGAAGGAGTGAGGCCTTGTAATAACTTGACTTGGGATATAAGGTTGAACCGTATGTTTCCTGAATGTAGTTTGAACCTATTAATTTCGATCACAACTTGATGTCTTATTATGTTGCGTTCGATGATGGTGTCACAGTTAGCACCCTTCGGTGCCGCGACGAAACCGAGAGCCTCCTATGGCGCGCGACATAAGGCTGTGCTGCTTGGCACGCGCAGGTATCGAGGTGGCTAGTCATGATCCACCATGGAACTCTTCATTGAGAAGTCTCTTTGTGGTCAGTTTGAAGTAGCCTTTCACAGTCAACTAAAAATCTTGAGATCGAATCCAAGTACCGTGCAAAAGGTCAAAAATCACGTAGATAGCAACGTAAACGGTCCGGTAACCGTGTGCTCCCTGTGAGTAAGCCTTCATCAAAGAGCATCTTGTTGGATTACCAAGTATGATCTCGTCAAACGATGCACTAGAATGGATTGTGCGGTTGTGGTGAATTATTGTGCCTTAATTATTATGAGAAATCTATTCATACAGTCAGATTGACATTTCGCAATAATTCATCTACAAATTTCCCACATCGTCAGTGCTCATTGGCTATGCATTTTTGCAGATGTCGTACAATCTACGTCGGGGTCGTGGAAATGAGGAGGAGGAACAGCCACCCCCTCCGCCACCACCTACTCCGGCCGAGTTGATGCAGACAGTGGTCGAAGGGCAGCGCATGTTGGCGGATGCTATGCGCCAGCTGGCTAACCGGGAGGCTCGTCCTGGCCGCCAGGGCCCAGAGCCCAATCAATACAGTGATTTCAAGGACTTTCTGGATACTAAGCCCCCGCTCTTCAAGGAAGCGGAAGAACCACTGCAAGCTGATGAGTGGTTAAATACTATTGAGCAAAAGTTTCGTCTGCTTCGCCTGACTGATGAGTTAAAGACTGAATATGCTTCTCACCAGTTGCATGGTCCAGCGGGTATTTGGTGGAGCCACTATCGTTCCACACTGCCTGCCAATGTCCCGATTGCTTGGGATCAGTTTAAGGCGGCATTCCGGAGAAATTATATTCCTCCAGGTCTTATGGCAATCAAGCATACAGAGTTTATGAGGCTGTCGCAAGGAAACAAAAGCCTGACTGAATACTTGCAGTCCTTCAACAACCTGGCAAGGTATGCCACTGAGTTTGTGGATACCGATGCCAAAAAGATTGCTAGCTTCAAAAGGGGCCTCGGCCCAAAACTGATGAAAACAATGGGCACTAGCAAATGTACTACTTTCAATGATTTCATCAGCGATGCTCTAACTCAAGAGAACAACAATGCTATCTATTCTGCTTCTAAGAGCCGCAAGAGGGCCATTGAGGCGAGTGCTTCACAGTCTCGAGCTCCAGCTGCCCCGAGAGCTCCTCCTCGCCCTCCTGCCACAAATGCTAAGTTCCGTCCTCCACAAAAGAAGGTGCCAATGAAAACTGGGTTTCGTAAGGCATATACAGTGGCTCTGCCAAAGAGTAATGCGGGCCAAGGCAGCTCCAGTGTTCCTCCTAGCAACATGCCTTGCTGGAACTGTAACAAGCCAGGCCATTGGTCCAGGAACTGTCCGTACCCTAAGAAAAATGTCAACCAAGGTAGTCGTCAGGGACACGCCCATTATAACAGCATTGAGGAAATTCCATCTGGTGAGGTGGTCACCGCTGGTAAGTTTCTAGTTGACCAACACCCCGCAGTGGTACTTTTTGATTCAGGTGCTTCGCATTCCTTTATCAGTCCTAAGTTTGCATCTAAATTTGCACACAAGTTGCATACTGTTGAAGGTGTGGGTTATTGTATTAGTGCTGCAAGTGGGAATATTTCCACAAACAAAGTAGTGGGGAACCTTAAGTTTGAGATAGAAGGGCGAAGTTATTCGCTTGCCCTATTGGTTTTACCTGGTTTAGACATAGATGTTATCTTGGGCATGAATTGGATGAGTCAGAATGGGGTACTCATTGACACATCCGCTCGAGTAGTTATGCTCAGAGATCCTATAGATCAAAAGGGTTTTCTAGTACAACTTCCCAGAAAGGTTGAATTGTCGGGGGAAGTTCATGCTGTGCAAGCAAAGGCGTTGGCCGAAATTCCAGTAGTAAAAGAGTTTCCGGACGTTTTTCCCGACGATTTGCCGGGGCTCCCTCCGGATCGGGATGTGGAGTTTAAAATTGAGTTGTTGCCTGGCACGGCGCCCATCTCTAGGAGACCCTATAGGATGCCTCCGAATGAACTCGCTGAACTTAAGGTGCAATTGAATGAACTTTTGAAGAAGGGGTTGATTCGTCCTAGTTCATCGCCGTGGGGATGTCCGGCTATCTTTGTAAAGAAGAAGGATCAGTCGTTGCGGATGTGCGTAGATTATAGACCTCTCAATGCAGTCACTGTCAAAAATAAGTACCCTCTACCACGTATCGACATCTTGTTCGATCAGTTGTCTAAAGCTAAAGTTTTCTCCAAGATCGATCTAAGATCGGGCTACCATCAAATTAAAATCTGTCCGGAAGATGTTCCAAAGACAGCCTTTTCCACCAGATACGGTCTTTATGAGTATCTTGTTATGTCTTTCGGCTTGACAAATGCCCCCGCACACTTCATGTACTTGATGAATTCGGTGTTTATGCCTGAATTGGATAAGTTTGTGGTGGTATTTATTGATGACATCCTGGTATACTCTGTGAATGAGGAGGATCACGCTGAACATCTGCGTATAGTCCTCACAAGACTGCGTGAACATCAACTATATGCAAAGTTCAGTAAGTGCGAATTCTGGCTTCGAGAAGTACCTTTCCTTGGGCATGTGTTGTCCGATGGAGGAATTATGGTGGACCCCGCCAAGGTACAGGAAGTACTGAACTGGAAGGCTCCTATCTCGGTTCACGAGGTCCGAAGTTTTCTTGGTTTGGCTGGCTATTATCGTCGCTTCATCCCGGATTTCTCCAAAATAGCCAAGCCAATGACTCGGTTGCTGCAAAAAGACACCAGGTTTGTCTGGACTCCTGAGTGTGATGCGGCTTTTCACCGACTGTGAACCCTCCTAACCTCAGCTCCGGTTTTGGCACAATCGGATATCGAGAAACCATTTGATGTTTATTGTGATGCCTCAGGCATAGGTTTGGGAGGTGTGTTGATGCAGGAAGGCCGAGTAATTGCATATACTTCTCGACAACTTTGGAAGCATGAGGTGAATTATCCAATGCATGACTTAGAACTAGCTGCAGTTGTTCATGCTTTGAAAGTATGGCGGCATTATCTGCTGGGAAATGTCTGCAATATCTACATAGACCATAAAAGCCTCAAATACATCTTCACCCAACCCGAGTTAAATATGCGTCAAAGAAGATGGCTCGAGTTGATTAAAGATTATAACCTTCAAGTGCACTATCATCCAGGAAAGGCAAATGTAGTTGCGGATGCTTTAAGCCGTAAGTCTCATTGCCATTCCTTAGTAGAAACTGATTTTCACCGATCTCGCCTTCTACATCCAGCAGTCTTGTACAACATCACTGTCAGTTGTACTCTCAAAAGCAGAATTATTGAGCTCCAAAAGACTGACACTGGTATATTCCACATCAAGCGTAAGATGAAAGAGCAAGAAACTACACAGTTCAGGATAGATGAAGAGGGTGTACTATGGTTCAAGGATAGGTTAGTTGTGCCTAAGGACCGAGAGCTTCGAAATGATATTATGTCTGAAGCACACTCCTCTAAGTTGTCCATCCATCCTGGCAGCAATAAGATGTATTATGATTTGAAGCCATACTATTGGTGGACTAAGATGCGGAAAGAAATAGCTGCATATGTGGCTAGGTGTGACACCTGTTGCAGAGTTAAAGCTGTGCACATGAAAGCTGGGCTACTTCAGCCACTTTCCATTCCAGGCTGGAAATGGGAAGAGATAAGTATGGATTTCATTGTCGGACTTCCTCCTACTGTCAAAAATCATAACTCTATTTGGGTAATTGTTGATCGTTTGACCAAATCAGCTCACTTCATCCCAGTGAGAGTGGACTATCGTCCCACTGACTATGCTGAGTTGTACTTCAATCAGATAGTCCGGCTTCATGGGATACCTCGTACTATCGTTTCTGATCGTGGTCCCCAGTTCACTGCTCGCTTTTGGGAGCATTTGCATCACCTTCTGGGAACCAAGTTGGTGAGAAGCTCTGCTTATCACCCCTAGACATCGGGACAGACAGAACGAGTTAACCAAATCTTGGAAGATCTGTTGCGAGCATGCGTCATTTCATCCAAGGGTTCTTGGGAAAAATGGTTACCTTTAGCCGAATTCTCGTACAATAACAGTTATCAAGAGAGTATTAAGATGGCCCTATTCGAAGCTTTGTACGGTCGAAAGTGTCGAACTCCACTAAACTGGGTAGAAGCTGGGGAAAGAAGGTATTATGGTATTGATTTTGTTCATGAAGCTGAGGAACAAGTCCGTACCATCCAAAAACATATGGCTGCAGCCCAAGCTAGACAGAAAAGTTATGCTGATCGTCGTAGAAAACCACTCGAGTTTGAAGTTGGAGACTTCGTGTATTTGAAAGTTTCTCCAATGAAAAGTGTCCAACGTTTTGGTGTTAAGCGGAAACTTGCGCCAAGATACGTGGGTCCTTTTCAAATCATAGGCAAGAGTGGAGCTGTTGCATACAAAATCCAGTTGCCTCCTGAAATGAGTGCCATATTCAACGTCTTCCATGTATCTCAGCTTAAAAAGTGTCTTCGAGTTCCTGAGGAACAAGTTCCTTTAGGTGATATCAGGCTGGAATCCGACCTAACCTATGAAGAAAAGCCAGTCCGAGTGATCGATACTCAGGAACGAGTAACTAGAAGTAAAGTGGTTAAGTGGTACAAAGTGATGTGGAGTAATCAGGGAAGTGAGAGTGATGCTACGTGGGAACGGGAGGATTATTTGCGGGATGGTTATAAAGAATTCTATGAAAAATGGTACGCTTTCCAAATCTCGGGACGAGATTTTTATAAGGGGGGAGGGCTGTAACACTTCAAGTGTTTAGTCCTTAATTGCATTGCATTTGCATGGCATAGGCATAAGCATGCATCATTCATGTTTGTTATTTTATGTGATGCAACACATGTGATTATTTTAGGGTTTGTTTGATTTATTTCATGAAGTACTTGATAGTTGGTGTAACAAAAAGGTAAGGTAGCCAATCATGACCTACAACACCTTAGTTATACTTAGGGTAACATTTGGAACAAGGTTCATGTTGACCAAAATTTCTAAATTGCCCTCCAAGAGAAGTTTGACCCCCATTTGACCCTAGAAGGCCCTAGTTTGACCAATTAAAAAGTCTAATTTAGAGACCTTGCATGGAAGAGCACCCTTAAGCAAAGTTGTAGAGAATTTCATGAGGAACAAAAGTTCTAATGTGGCCATCTCATGAAAATGACCAGAGCATGCTCAAAAATGGCCCACAAGTCAGCTTGAGTGGGAATCAACACTTAGAAAAATTCTAAGTCTGGAAATTGGACTTTTCAGTTTCACTGTACCTCACTTTAGCAACTTGTAACTCACCAACTAGGCCAAACCAGTCTTTGAGCCAATTGACAAAGTTGTTGTCCACACATAGCTCTACAACTTTGTCAATATCATCATCACCTGGTTCTCAATAGTTTAGGAGATATAATGTCTTGAAGTTAGGGTTTCAGTCGGCATAGTGACTGAAACTAAGTTTCAGTTTCATCAAGCACCACTTTGGAGCTCTGTAGTTTCAAATCTAGGCCAAACCAGCCCAAACTCCAATTGACAAACTTGTAGACCTCATGTAGCTCTACAAAATTGGTGTAATCATCTTCGACTAACTCGAGCTGGTTTAGGAGATATTCTTCGTTGAAATCACGCTGTCAGTCATCGAATGACAGTCTTCATTCAGTCGAACCCGACTTCGTTGTCTGTCGTGGCCGACCGGAGGCAGGGCCGCGGCGACGCGTGGGGGCTCGGTGGTGGCCATGCGCTGGCCGTGGTCCCACTGGTCAGTCCACCGAACCTACAAGGTCGCCACGCCGCACCAGAGCTGCCCCAGTTCCTCTCCCTCCCTCATTCGGCTTCGACACAAAGAAAACTGAGCCGCCATTGCCGCCCCTCTCCGGCGAGCTCGTGCCCGCTCACCACCGCATCGCAGTCCACCAGACCTCGCCACTCCCTCCGCCTCACCACCCTCCATCTCCCTGACCCACCGAAGCCAGCAATTTGACTCAAGGTGAGCCGCATTGCTTTCTTCCCCGCCTCCGAGAGGTCGCCGGAGCCCGCCATGGGACCTCACCGTGGTCGGGGTGCTTCGGGTCTCTCTCCACCCTCCCTTCCTAGCAAAATGGATCCGCCTAGCTTCGGTGAAGCTCGTACCGAGCCTAGACCGCACCGTGTATCCTCACCGGCGACGGTGCGCCGCCACCGGACATCACCGGCCGCCGCTCGCGGTGACAAGCCCCTTCCACCCCATCCCCATCCGTTCCACGAGCACCAATCGACGCACCGGGTGACGGAGAACACGAGGCGGTGTCCGATTGGCCGAGCGAGCCCTTCTCCGGCGAGCTCGAGCTCGTCGGAGCTCGCGGGTCTCCGCCTCCCCGGTCTCCGGTCGCTGACCGCGGGGGCCCGCCTGTCAGTGTCGCGCGCGGGCGGGAGCGCTGAGCGGGCCGCGCGCGCGCGAGTGTGGGCCGAGTTTTCCGGGCCGGCCCAGTTCATCTGAAACGAAATTCATTTTTATTATTTTGTCACTGATTTTTATACAAGTTGGAAAAATATAGATCTAGGGTTTTAATGATCCAAAAATCATGAGATAAATTTTATTAGGGTCCACATGATGTGTAGTATTTTAGAAAAATATAAATCTGGAATGTGATGTTTAATTTTTAGGAGAATTTAATAGATCCTTTAAATATGTTTTGGAATGCATGCAAATTTGTTAAATTTATAACTTGAGCTGTAGTGTTCCATAAATCATAAAATTTGGTGGGTAGGTTACTCTATGTTAGTCCTAGCTCTGGTAAAAATTTGGGCATCAGTGCTTAAGTACTTTTCAAGTTATAATGCTATCTTGTTATTTTAGGAAATGCTTAAAGGAATTTTAGTAATTTTTCTACATGTGCAATGTTCTTATAAATTTTTGGAGAATGTCTTGATATCTTAAAGTGTCTAAGAAAAATATGAAATCTGTTGTTTGACACTTTTCAATAGGGTTTCTTATTTATACAAAAATCAGCCTTATTAGCTTGTGAATTTTGTGTAGGGAGTTCCTGTGAATAAATTTAGTTCAAATTTTCACAGAAGTCTCTTTTTGGGTCAAAGAGTCCTCTGTAATTTTTGTAGAATTTTGGGAGCAGTTTACATATATGTTTAAAATTCTACTTAATTACTTAAGTAAATTAAGAAATGGGTTTAAATAAATGTTCTAGGTGGGCACACCTTACTTTCTGGTGTCCTTGTGATATTTGTGAACTTGTAGTAGCATTAGTTTGGTTTTAGAGAATGTTTGCTACATCAATAAATATTTAACCTTTGTAATTTTAGGTTTTCTGGACAGCTAAGTAGTAATTCTAAATTTGGCTTTGATAAAATTGGTTGCTGGACAACTTGTAAATACCAAAGTTGGAGTAAACTTGATGAACTAGCTTGTGTTAAAATTTGGAAGCATTTGGCTTAGTAGTTTGAGAGTTACTGTTGTTTAAAGTGGCAGTTCAAAATCTGCTACTCTCTGTTTTGGAGAGGACAGATTCTGGAACTTGTGAAGTTTGACATGGAAAACTTAGGAGTTTGGAGTTGAGGTCTGAAAATGAATTGTAGTACATTTCTTAGGCTTTCCAGATTGTCTTAGATCATATCTTTTGGAATTATAAATCTCCAGTTGTGATAAAAACAAGTAGCTGCTGTCCAGAATGCTTACTGTGGTGTTTTGCTGATTGTTATGGTGAGATATCCTAAGACATGCTACTTTTGTAATTGTTAGGTGTTAGGGCCTTAACTGAGGATGAGCAACTTTATCTTAGGTTAAGTAGCTTAGGTAAGTACTTCTCCACCGGAGAAGGGATTTGCACGTACTAATAAAGTAACTTGATTAGATTATTGTTTTTATTTCTGAAATGCATTTCATTCCGAGCATGTTGCACCCATTTATGCATCCATTGTATTTATTGTGCATTCATGCAATAGGTGTACCGGAGGGGGTAACTCTCCTCGAATTCGAGCCTGTGATTCCGGAGGAGGACCAGGAGCAGCAGGAGCCCGAGGATCCAGCAGGCGAAGGAGTGCCCGCAGACGACCTTCCTGAGTGCCCTGACCACCGGCCTTCAACTTTTCTGAAAGGCAAGCCCCGGTGCATGCTGAACCTACTGATTTATAAATTAATCTTGCGTACTTTTAATTGTTTACTGCATTAAGTTGTAGGAGTTATATGAAAACACTTGTTGCATTATACCTGTCCTTGTCCAGATATCGTACTTAATCCTATTTTAGGTTTAGGCACGTGTCAATGCTTAGCCCTGCTTAGTACGGTAGAAGTCGGGTGATTTCCGGTCATCCGCGAGATGTAGGAAGGAGTCACGAGTGGCTTTATGGCTATCGTGGATGGAACCATGCTTAAAACTGAAATTTAGACCGGGCGGGAGTTCGATAGTACAGCCGCAAGACACTTCACGTCTTGGGTGTGGAGCTATGCCCGCCTGAGTCGTTTAAGGACCGATTCGCTGTACGTCCTTGAGTCATGTTGAACGCAGTCTAACACTTAGTTGGCCGGATAAGTCGTTCCGACCGCGAAGCCGAGTAATGTGGTTCAGGCCGGGAATCGAATGGTAGGTTGCTTCTTGGAGGAGAGAAAGGATGTGCTTGGGGACATTGGCGTGAGACCAAGGGGGGGTTAGAGTCCCTATCACCTGGCAGAGTGTCGCCCTTGGGGTCGCGACATCATTCGGACCCGCGATTCCTGAATCATATGAAAAGGTGGCTTGTGCGACCCTGGCAGGTTCCTGCGCGGTGAGTGTTAGAAATACCCCTCCAGCTGGATAGGAATTCGATTCGAATCGCCGTCGCTCCCGGTTAGTGAGCACTTGACTTGAGCAGCGGCAACGTAGACCTCATTAAATGAACTGGTGGTTAAGGGAATGATACAATGTTGCCATAATGATATACCTGCTATGGATATAATAATCATGTTGTTTGATTATAATCAAGTGTATGTTTAGTACAGGTGCTAAGATAGATGACAGGTAAATGCTAAAAATAACTGCTAGTACAGGTTATAAGAGTTTCAACTACTTATGCCTTTATGCAAAATGTGGTGTCAGCTAGCCTCTTGTGTAAGCCTTGCATAATCCTTGGTGTCATCTTATTTCTGGTTTTCGACGGGTAAGTCTAGCTGAGTACATTCCAGTACTCAGGGTTTATTCCCTCCTGTTGCAGATGACATGCTTTATCAGGGATTCTGCAAGACGTGTCTCCACCCTGCGGGTGACGACGACTAGATCATAAGGGCGTGATCGTCTTTATGTACTTTCCTCATGCTTTTGCGGGTTGTCGATCATCCAGACTGGCAGTATTTAATTAACTAGTGTGTGTGTTATGCTTCCGCTACTTTCAAACTTGGTTTGTAATATTTGCTACTCCGTGGTGTAAACTTATTTCTGGACTACTTGTGAAATGTATCGTATGATGTTGTATGTTGAATGATGCGATCCTGGTTGTAAGCAGTTTGGTTTGAAATCCTTCGTGATTTCGATTGACTACCGGGATTATATGGGCTCAAGTTTGAAAATTTGAGCGCTTCAGTGCTTGTTTTCGTACTTGTGCTCTTATAATTTGGTCGGTTCTGTTACAGTATACCCCCGTATAAGTGGTATCGGAGCCTGGTTAATAAAATTTGAAATTAAGGGATATACTAAAATTATTGATAATGGAAATTTTAGATATAGACAATGAAATAAAATATTACGAACAAAAGTTAAGCAAAGTTCGTGATGAATACAAAAACTCTATGATTTGTGAATGGAATGCTATTAGAGATAAAGAAATCTATTTTATACGAAAAATATATTATCTTAATAATATTAAGAAGGAAAGAAAGCTAGAGAATAAATATGTTGAAGCACCTGTTGTGATAAAGGAACAAGAAGCTAAGTTGAATAAGAAGAAAGAAAAGAATAATAATATTGAAGAAGTTGTGCAGAATAATAGCTTAGATTGTACTACAAATGAAGAAGTGGTGCAAAGTAATAATACTGAATATATCATAGAAGAAGAAGAGCAATTGGAAAGTAGTCAACAGTTTTTATTAGAAAGTTATGTAGAAGAAGAAGATAATGCTCAAAGTTATATTGAGTTCATAAATTCCTTAGGTAATGAAGAACTATGTAATCTAGATAACGCTATGGAAGGATTAGATATAATCACTAATAATAATAATATTAATAGTCAAGCAGAAGTAAAAATTGAATTAATGGATCAAGAAAGCTGTAAGCATGACTGGTGTAGCACCCGGTTTTAAGAACAAAACCAGATACACACCATATGTGAGCCCAGGAAGTCAAATCTCACATATAGCTACAAATAAAGGTAATATCAAATGACAATGCTTAATATATAACGTACTTATTATAAAAGATATAACCTTAGATAGCAAACAGCGGAAAGACAACTCCGGTCTTCAGGTGATGACTCCACTCCACAGGGACAACTGACTGGTTGATCACAAGCCTATCTGCTCCAATCTCTGGCAGTCTGGTACCCATCCGGGATTTTTATCCAAAAATAGAAAATAAACAAGCGTGAGTACATTTCGTACTCCACAAGCATAACATGAGGATTCATGAGGCTCAAAAGGCAGACACGGTTTACTGTATTTAGCATTTTAGTAAGTCAGCATTTTATCATTGGTTAACATCAACTTATGCTTAGGCTCCCAAATTAACCCACATGATCATATACTAGAATTAAATAGAGTCATTGATCAACATTATATCATCATCATCGTCATCATCATCATAATACCATCATAGTTCACCACGAACAACATCTTCACAAGTGACCATTTATTCTGTGAGTTTTCCGGGCCGCTCGTGACCGTGAGCACGGCTGTTATAACAGTTTTAACACTCTGCAGAGGTTGTGCATCTTTACCCGTGAGTCGTGTTGCCCATATGCCCGGGTTAATTACTCCCATAACACTTCCAAGGTGAGCGGGCAGGGTACACTATGAAGCCTTCCATAGGTCTTGTCTAACAAGTTAGGGCCGCGAGGTTTCCTCGGCAAGCAGATATAGAGAACCCCCCTTTCTGTGGCACAATTCCCGCAGGCTATACACACAAGAACAGAGGCAGTTCTATACCCAAAGTGGCAAGCCCCTCTTGCGCCCTTTCGGGTAACCTCTAACAAGCTAGAAAAGATCATATTACTGAGCTAAAGTCAGAGCCATATAACTCTCACGGTTGCACTGTATGTCCCAGCTTTTGCCCTACAGATAAGTCCTTACGGAGAGTTTAGGGCAACATGATCGACATCATTTGCACCATCACCCTATAGTTCAATTATTACCATCATGTTTATCCGTTTGTTCCATTAATCATAGTATTGATCATGTTTGAATAGAGCACTAGCATTCTACCCATATGCAATAAAACCCATAGGCATCAAGGTATAAGTCATCAATGGCTAGGATGTCCTTATAGTCGAGCAATATTAGACACATGCATAATGAGTAGATTATATAATGAATAGGAATCAAGGTAGGCCCATGCTATACTTGCCTTGGTTCACACTCCTGCTGGTCCTGTTGATCTTCGAAGTACTCCTGGTTCCCAACGTACTCCTCACCGTCTGACTCGACCAACACGGCAACATACACATTTCAGGAGCATTCATGCATAGCAAACAAACCTATAATTAGAACAGTACACCAGCAGTATAAAACAAGATAAAAAGTTTATGAAAATATTCTACGTCTTGCTACGATCACAACGACGTGAAGTTCACGAAAAACAGAGCTACAACGCAAAAGTTACGAGCTATATAAGGTTCCCAAAAGCTAGCTAACAAACTAGACTTAATCGAGAAATTCAAAAGCTTATAACAGGTCTAACAGTAGCACTAATGTATAGATTACGAAATTATGAAACTAACGCAAGTTGAACGGGTCGAATCGGAGCTAAAACGACGATTTTATAAGCGTTTTACTACAGTGGCAAATCTGTAATTAATCTGAAAACGTATTTTTCATTTAAACCGAAGAAACTACGTTTTCAAAACGGGCATGCGTATTTCGGGAATACGCCAAGGACGGCGGGTTGGATATGCCAGAAACCGAGGGTCTCTTTAAGAAAAAGACCCACGAAGGGGTATGGGCGATCCTAGGCCGTTGATCTCAGATCGGACGACAGAGATTTGATGGGAGGGAAAGAGAGAGGCGCGGCAGCCGGAGTTGGGGATGGAGACGGCGGCGCCGCCATTGCCGCGGCGTGGAGCTCGCCGGCGTTGCCCAAAAAGGCGCTACGGTGCACGATTTGACAAACCGAAAGCACCGGGATGATGCGGAGGCGATGGAGAATCCAATGGAGCACATTTCGCGGGCGGGGATGGTCTCGCGCGGGGCTCACCATGGCCGGCAGCGAGAGGAGCTCGTCGACGCAATTGGCTAAGGCCCTAGAGGCCACCAATCATCACGGGAGATGGACAGGGAGAAAGAGGAGAGAGAGGCGAAGCTCACCATGCGAAAAACACGGGCCGGAGGCGGCTCGGGGATGACGGCCGACACGGTGGGGCGGACGACTCCACCGGTGAATCGCTGCCGCGCGGTGGTGCGGTTCCAAGGGCGAAAATGGAGCGAGGAGGGCAGTAGGGGAAGGCAGATATGGGGTAGCGCCATCCATTTAAAGGGGCCGGGGAGCGGGGGATGCTCCCACGAAGTGGAGCGTGGGCACGGGTGGGCGGTTTCCGTCTCGGCCGCGTGCGATGCAGAGGAGGGGACAAAGCCGACCAGCGGGCCCGGTGTGTCAACGGCACAAGGGGAAGGAGCGGGGCGCGGCAACGTAGATTGTGGTCTCCGACGTGGGCCGGCCCAGGAAGAGAGCGAAGAGGAGAGGGAGACCGAGCGGGCCAAGGGGAAATGGGCCAGCAGGCTGGAAGTGAGGGAGGGGTGAACAAAATGAAAATTTTCTTTTTCTTTTTCTAAAATGATCTTTCCAAAAACATTTTCAAATGATTTTTAAACCTTTTAGCAAAGAGATAAAAACCAGTCACCACAATAAATAAATGCATCGGCATGAGTGCATCAATATGTAACTAATCCTTATGTTTTATTTTTTTTCACCAAATTTTATTATTTCCTATTTGTGAAATGCACACATACATACATAATTAAATCATATTTAGCTATTTTAAAATAAAGCAAAATTTAGGGTGTTACAATTCTACCCCCTTAAGAGGAATCTCGTCCTCGAGATTCGGGAGATGGGTGTCAAAGAGATGTAGATGCTCTGTCTTTGGATCTTCTTCATTTTCTCAAAACGATCACGCTGTAGCTTGCACGTTGTTACAACCTTGCTCCTAATAGCTTGATCAACTCTTAAGCACAATCCCTTAGTCCTTTATGCCATTCCTCCAATTGACCTTTGCAATTCCTTTTGTTCCAAGATGATCACTATTAATTACCAACTTTGTAGTGTAGGTGACATCACTCAAGTCTCTCACACAACTCAACCTTGGTGTCGCCGAACCTTCCTAGCACACTCCTTATGCTAGGAGCATCGACAACACCTTTTGCTTATCCGGGTATTAACACACTTCCATGCCATAATCATTGATCGCTCTAATTCATCGATGATTTCATAAGATCAAAACCAACTTAGTGAAGATATCCTTTAGATTCTTACGATCTTTGTAGATGTCACCCTTATATCCAAGATTACAATGCCTCCAATGAACCTCTGACGATATCTTCTATTCCTAGGAAAACTTTGAATCTCACTCACATCTCGCATCCTTTGGTGGGTTCCAACTCAACACATCATTAGCTTTCTTAAGTTTCCCATAATTCCACCTTTTGAGATAACTTATCCAAGTAGAGATCTTCCTTGAATAAAAAAATTTATTGCCATAATTGATGTCGCAACGAGTTTTCCGAGTCTCCATAGAACCAACTGTAGATGAACCATATCTCCTAGCCTTGTCATTGTTGCTGACTTGTCTTGGGTATGGTGAAGTTCAAACACCCAACTGTGCTTGATGGTGACTTCTCAACCCTAGGGATAACTAATTCTTTCAGGTAGAGTACTTGAATGTAAGAAACCTTCATCTTGTTACTTCTTTACTCGGCTACCCCCCTTAAGAGAGATCAACTAGGGGACAACAAAGGGTAGCTTGCATCTTCTTCCAAGTGAGTTAACCATCATAATGACCTTCTGATATCCCACGGAAACTCATGTGTATAAGTAAGAACAAGAAGTCTGAAATTCCTTATGAGTAGAAAAACAGCAGCGCATGAAAACAGCTGTAACTCCTATTCTGTTAATCCAATGAAGTTGTAGTTTATACTGTTGGAAAGCTGTTGAAATCCTCTACAACTTTTGTATAGAACACTTTTCCTGATTCCAAACATAATTTGGTCGAAAACTGTGCACTACAAAACTACTCCAGGTTTTAGACAGCACAACTATATCGTCTTGTGATTTCCATAACTCCCAAACCAAAACAGCTATGGAATTGATTCCAGCGGCAGATGAAACATACAAGAGTCTACTTTATCCATAAAAGTTTCATAACTTTTGGATATCCAGATCTGGAGATATATCATGACGAACACAGACTGCTCTAGAAAACAGGATGGATAAAACAGGAGAAAACCAAAACCCGCATATTTACTTCATTAATCCTTATGCCTTAGGCCTATAGACTAAATGAAATTGTGGACAATCTCCACAAGATCATTACAATCATTACAAAGATCCAAAACAAGCACATGCATAATGAAAATTCAACAAGCAATTAAGGTGCATACTTCAATCATTGACTCAGCTTGCGATGCTATCGTTCTATTCATATTAAGGGCAAATATCCTAAAGCTCCGCTTCCGATGTCACAGGAAGATGGTAAGAGACAAGATTCTAAGAGCATATCAAAGCAAGGAGTGAAGATGAGAGCAAAGGCTTAAACAAGTATCAAGAAGGAGATGAATATCAAGGGTACAGAAATAATAGAGGAGAAATATCAAGGGTTATAGAACAAGGGTCTTATAGCAATTCCTAAACCTTAAGACGACCAATTGCTAACTAGGCTTGTGTCCTACAGTCAGCATTGCTCTGATACCACTTTGTAGCACCCGGTTTTAAGAACAAAACCAGATACACACCATATGTGAGCCCAGGAAGTCAAATCTCACATATAGCTACAAATAAAGGTAATATCAAATGACAATGCTTAATATATAACGTACTTATTATAAAAGATATAACCTTAGATAGCAAACAGCGGAAAGACAACTCCGGTCTTCAGATGATGACTCCACTCCACAGGGACAACTGACTGGTTGATCACAAGCCTATCTGCTCCAATCTCTGGCAGTCTGGTACCCATCCGGGATTTTTATCCAAAAATAGAAAATAAACAAGCGTGAGTACATTTCGTACTCCACAAGCATAACATGAGGATTCATGAGGCTCAAAAGGCAGACACGGTTTACTGCATTTAGCATTTTAGTAAGTCAGCATTTTATCATTGGTTAACATCAACTTATGCTTAGGCTCCCAAATTAACCCACATGATCATATACTAGAATTAAATAGAGTCATTGATCAACATTATATCATCATCATCGTCATCATCATCATAATACCATCATAGTTCACCACGAACAACATCTTCACAAGTGACCATTTATTCTGTGAGTTTTCCGGGCCGCTCGTGACCGTGAGCACGGCTGTTATAACAGTTTTAACACTCTGCAGAGGTTGTGCATCTTTACCCGTGAGTCGTGTTGCCCATATGCCCGGGTTAATTACTCCCATAACACTTCCAAGGTGAGCGGGCAGGGTACACTATGAAGCCTTCCATAGGTCTCGTCTAACAAGTTAGGGCCGCGAGGTTTCCTCGGCAGGCAGATATAGAGAACCCCCCTTTCTGTGGCACAATTCCCGTAGGCTATACACACAAGAACAGAGGCAGTTCTATACCCAAAGTGGCAAGCCCCTCTTGCGCCCTTTCGGGTAACCTCTAACAAGCTAGAAAAGATCATATTACTGAGCTAAAGTCAGAGCCATATAACTCTCACGGTTGCACTGTATGTCCCAGCTTTTGCCCTACAGATAAGTCCTTACGGAGAGTTTAGGGCAACATGATCGACATCATTTGCACCATCACCCTATAGTTCAATTATTACCATCATGTTTATCCGTTTGTTCCATTAATCATAGTATTGATCATGTTTGAATAGAGCACTAGCATTCTACCCATATGCAATAAAACCCATAGGCATCAAGGTATAAGTCATCAATGGCTAGGATGTCCTTATAGTCGAGCAATATTAGACACATGCATAATGAGTAGATTATATAATGAATAGGAATCAAGGTAGGCCCATGCTATACTTGCCTTGGTTCACACTCCTGCTGGTCCTGTTGATCTTCGAAGTACTCCTGGTTCCCAACGTACTCCTCACCGTCTGACTCGACCAACACGGCAACATACACATTTCAGGAGCATTCATGCATAGCAAACAAACCTATAATTAGAACAGTACACCAGCAGTATAAAACAAGATAAAAAGTTTATGAAAATATTCTACGTCTTGCTACGATCACAACGACGTGAAGTTCACGAAAAACAGAGCTACAACGCAAAAGTTACGAGCTATATAAGGTTCCCAAAAGCTAGCTAACAAACTAGACTTAATCGAGAAATTCAAAAGCTTATAACAGGTCTAACAGTAGCACTAATGTATAGATTACGAAATTATGAAACTAACGCAAGTTGAACGGGTCGAATCGGAGCTAAAACGACGATTTTATAAGCGTTTTACTACAGTGGCAAATCTGTAATTAATCTGAAAACGTATTTTTCATTTAAACCGAAGAAACTACGTTTTCAAAACGGGCATGCGTATTTCGGGAATACGCCAAGGACGGCGGGTTGGATATGCCAGAAACCGAGGGTCTCTTTAAGAAAAAGACCCACGAAGGGGTATGGGCGATCCTAGGCCGTTGATCTCAGATCGGACGACAGAGATTTGATGGGAGGGAAAGAGAGAGGCGCGGCAGCCGGAGTTGGGGATGGAGACGGCGGCGCCGCCATTGCCGCGGCGTGGAGCTCGCCGGCGTTGCCCAAAAAGGCGCTACGGTGCACGATTTGACAAACCGAAAGCACCGGGATGATGCGGAGGCGATGGAGAATCCAATGGAGCACATTTCGCGGGCGGGGATGGTCTCGCGCGGGGCTCACCATGGCCGGCAGCGAGAGGAGCTCGTCGGCGCAATTGGCTAAGGCCCTAGAGGCCACCAATCATCACGGGAGATGGACAGGGAGAAAGAGGAGAGAGAGGCGAAGCTCACCATGCGAAAAACACGGGGC
This sequence comes from Saccharum hybrid cultivar R570, assembly GCA_038087645.1. Classification (NCBI taxonomy): domain Eukaryota; kingdom Viridiplantae; phylum Streptophyta; class Magnoliopsida; order Poales; family Poaceae; genus Saccharum; species Saccharum hybrid cultivar. Next base: position 5,533,864 of record JAQSUU010000091.1, on the reverse strand, counting down.
GGAGGCGGCTCGGGGATGACGGCCGACACGGTGGGGCGGACGACTCCACCGGTGAATCGCTGCCGCGCGGTGGTGCGGTTCCAAGGGCGAAAATGGAGCGAGGAGGGCAGTAGGGGAAGGCAGATATGGGGTAGCGCCATCCATTTAAAGGGGCCGGGGAGCGGGGGATGCTCCCACGAAGTGGAGCGTGGGCACGGGTGGGCGGTTTCCGTCTCGGCCGCGTGCGATGCAGAGGAGGGGACAAAGCCGACCAGCGGGCCCGGTGTGTCAACGGCACAAGGGGAAGGAGCGGGGCGCGGCAACGTAGATTGTGGTCTCCGACGTGGGCCGGCCCAGGAAGAGAGCGAAGAGGAGAGGGAGACCGAGCGGGCCAAGGGGAAATGGGCCAGCAGGCTGGAAGTGAGGGAGGGGTGAACAAAATGAAAATTTTCTTTTTCTTTTTCTAAAATGATCTTTCCAAAAACATTTTCAAATGATTTTTAAACCTTTTAGCAAAGAGATAAAAACCAGTCACCACAATAAATAAATGCATCGGCATGAGTGCATCAATATGTAACTAATCCTTATGTTTTATTTTTTTCACCAAATTTTATTATTTCCTATTTGTGAAATGCACACATACATACATAATTAAATCATATTTAGCTATTTTAAAATAAAGCAAAATTTAGGGTGTTACAACTGGATAAAAGGAAGAGGTGACTATAATATAAAATGTATTTTCTGTATATATTACCCTAGTCAAGAAAATAGATTTACATGTAGTAATTGCTTAAAGCAAGCTTGTATTTCATGCTTAGAAGAAAATAATCAGAAATGGAGACAAGAGGTAGAGTTAGAACCAGATGATAAAATATTAGCGAGTAGAGTTAGAAATTTAGAAAATAGAATAAATAACTTAAAAGCAGAACTAGAAGAGCTAAGAATTAAGATAGAACTTAATGCAGAGAGTAAGGCAGTAGAAAATGTTACTGGTAATATTGAACTAACAGATCAAGCAATAACTACCAGAAAAAATGATAACACTATACAATTAAAAGATGCCATAATAAACTTTGGGAGCAAATATATAGTTAAGCTACCATTTAAAGAGATAGTAGGAATAAGAATACCTATAAAATTAAACTTAGCTCCTACAATCACTTATAAAATATTAGCATTAGTAGATACTGGTTGTACTAAGAATATTATACATGATAAATATTTTACAAGATGTCCAGAAATAGTTCATACAATAGACCAAGATAAAGCAGAAATATCTACTGATATGTCTGGAATAAAAAGGCCTCATAATCAATTAGCTTATAATGTTAAAATACAAATAAATAATACAAAATACATAATAGACGAAATTACAATAAGAGATCTATCTGTGATAAATGTTGATATGTTATTAGGATTAAGATTTTTATAATATTCAGTACAAACAACGATCATACATGAACAAGGAATTACATTCATTCCTCATCAAGATAACATTCCATATATGACAGAGGTACGCAAATCTATAAATTCTAATTTAGAAATTGAAGAATCTGAAAATTATAGAGATGAAGAGTTAGGCGAAAATATAGAAATATTTTATATATCAAATTCAAGTATAGAATGCATTAGTTTGCAATCACTAGCACCAAATTGGTATAGAGATATAAAATCTAAAAAAGACATAGATAAAATAGTACAAAGATTAGAAGATATCCAAATAATTGGAGAAATACCAATGAAGCATTGGGATAAGAATGGTATAGTTTGTAGAATTAATATAATAAACTCAAACTATATAGTTAAGACTAGTCCTATAGAAGCAACACCTAAAGACATAGAAGAATTTAAAATGCATATAGAAGAACTACTAAAATTAGGAGCAATAAGAGAAAGCCAAAGTCCTCATAGATCAGCAGCATTTATAGTTAGAAATCATGCTGAAATAGCTAGAGGAAAATCAAGAATGGTTATTAATTATAAAAGACTAAATGATAATACTATAGAAGATGGATATAATATTCCAAATAAGCAAGAATGGATAAATAGGATACAAGGATGTAAATATTTCTCAAAATTTGATTTAAAAGCTGGGTTTTGACAAGTAAAAATGGCAGAAGAATCAATAGAATGGACGGTTTTCACATGTCCTCAAGGTCATTTTGAATGGATAGTAATGCCTTTAGGATTAAAAAATGCCCTTGCTTTATTTCAAAGGAAAATGCAGAATATCTTTAATGAAAATCAAGAATTTATATTGGTCTATATTGATGATCTTTTAATCTTTTCAAAATCTTATAAAGAACATATAGCTCATTTAGAAATATTTTTTAGAAAGGTAGAGTAGCATGGGATAATACTCTCTAAAAGAAAAATGGAAATATGCAAAGAAAAGATAAACTTCTTAGGTCATAAAATTGGAGATGGAAAAATTCATTTACAAGATCATATTGCAAAGAAAATTTTACAATTTCCTGATGTCATGAATGATAAAAAGACTCCACAACAATTCTTAGGAATAGTGAATTATGCTAGAAACTATATTGAGAATTTGGCAAAGCTAGCTGGTCCGTTATATACAAAGTTAAGAAAAAGCGAGCAAAAGCATTTTAACTCTGAAGATATAAAATTAGTAAGAATTATAAAGGAAAGAGTCAAAGAGTTAAAACCCTTATATTTACCTTTAGATAATAATTATTTTATTATAGAGACAGATGCATCAGAATTAGGATGGGGTGCAATACTTAAACAAAAGCCGCACAAATACTCATCAAAGTTAGAAGAAAAAATATGTAGATATGCTTCAGGTAAATATAAGTTAAAAGCAATAAATAATACAGATAGAGAAATCTTGGCTGTTATCAATGCAATAAATGCTTTTAGACTATATCTAGGATTCAAAGAGTTCACAGTAAGAACAGACTGTGAAGCCATATGCAAGTATTATAATAAAGTTAATAGTAAGAAAAGTTCAACTAGGAGATGTGTTCTATTTGAAGATATTATTACTGGAAATAGTTATAAAGTAATGTTTGAGCATATAAAGCCATATTGCAGGAATGAAGAAAGGAGCAAGTCCTATCGGAGGTGAATATTTTAGTTTTGGAACTGATAATAAGCTAAGAATATTCCCACCGAATACATTTAAATTTAAGCCTCGAGATCATATTGCTCTAGATGAAATACAAGAATGCATCTTAGACAATTTCTGGTTCCAATACAATAATAAGAGAGAAGACAGAGGTTATATGCTAGAGTTTAGCTGAATATTTTCATATGATTAATGGGAAGTTGCAGCCAAAAGAGCTATCTGGAAATATGGAGAAAAAACCCATATATGTTATATATAGAGGAAAAACACCAGAAATATATATAACATTTGAATCAGTTATAGCCCAACAAGTAGAAAGAGAAAATGATGGAGGATTATCATGAAAAAAATATACAGATATTGATCAAGCTCTTTCATATGCAAGAAGTATTTTGGAAGTAAATTATTTCATAGAACCGGAAGCAAAAGATTATATTCAAAAATATAAAAGGGCAAAAGATGTGAAAATAAATTTGCCAGGAGTAAATATTAGAGAAGAAGGATCTTCAAGAATACCCACATATAAAGATGCTGTAAAAAAAGAGACAGAATTGCTGAATAATGAAATTATTGAGAAAAAGGTAAAAGAAAAGCTGGAATCAATAATGTCACACCCATTTTTAAGGACAAAAATAGAATGCATAAAAGACTCATGTGCGCCCCAGGAAACAGTCGCACACATAAGTTGACAAATTACAAAGTATCATCACAGTGCTTATTACATAACGAATAAATATTTAAGACATAGTCTTGAACGATAGGTAATAATAACTAATAGTAATTCTTCAGCGGAAACTCCACACAGGGACACGGTTGACTGGTTGACACCAAGACTAGTACTCATTACGATAATCTTCCTCAATATCTTCATATGTTATGGTGGAAATAGCAAGGGTGAGTCCATGTCGAACTCAACAAATATAACACAGGGTTCATGAGGCTCAAAAGGCTAGACATTGTTTAACCGCGTTTAGCTTTTAATCATATATTAGCAATTGAGTAGCATCAAGATAAACCGCTTCCCATTAAAGAACCAATGATCAATTGTAATAAGGATAATGAATAGCATTAACATGAGCAAATAATAATCAACAATAATTAAGCATGATATAACAGTTATGATCAACTATTCCATAAGAATCCCCAAGGCCGCTCGTATCCGTGAGCACGGCTAGTATACCAGTTTTTAACTCTGCGCAGAGGTGTACACTTTCACTGTGAGTCATGATTTCCAAATGAGTGGGGAGATCAAGCCCAAACACCCGAGAACCATATAAAGCCACTCAAAAGTTCGTCTAACAAGTTAGGGCCATTAGATTCACTCGGCAGGCAGATGTAGAACCCCCTTTCCCTGTGGCACAACAACCGCAGCCTATACACACTAGGCTAGGGGCTCGCACTACACTCAACGTGGCAAGCCTTTCTTACGCCATTTAAGGTAACCACTAACAAGCTAGAAAAGGTCTCTTGATCAACTAAATCCAGAGCCATATAGCCCTCACAGCTGTACTGTATATCCCGGTTATCACTTATAGATAAGACCTTATGGAGAGAAACCAGAGCATCAAAATAATACACATGCTCTAGCCCCCTTTTAACAGTAATAAAATCATCTTAATGGTTGAAGGCTTAATCCATTAATCCAATTACAAGATCATTGTTCTTAGTTTAAGCACTAGCAGTAGCTACCCATATGCATTCCCAAGATTGACAAGGAATCAAGATAACAATCACTAAGTTATAATCTCTAAGGTTGTCAAGGTAAGCACATGCATATGTATGACAATTCAATGTATAGGTAACAAGGATAGTCCTGTGTTATACTTGCCTTGATCAAAACTCTTCGAGTGATACTGCTGATCTGGCTCAAAATAATACTCCTGATCGTCCAGATACTGCTCACCTTCTATACCCGATCATCAATCAACAACACACATGCATCCAATCAAACATACACGAAGCAAACAAAGAGATACAATTAGAACAGTACACCAACAGTAACAAAACAGTAATAAAAGTTTATAAAACTCTTCTACACGTTTCTACGATCACACATACGCAAAGATCACCAAATTCGGAGTTAAAACGTGAAAATTATGAATTTTCTAAGATTTCCTATAGATAAATAAATACTCAATTATAAACTCGAAAAATAAATTATCAAAACCAACTGTACAACTACACTAACATGTAGAGCTCGCAAATACGAACCTAACGCAACTTGAACGGATCAAATCGGAGTTAAAACGAAGTTTTTATGACCAAAACAATTCTGGTGGCAAAACTGTAATTATCTGAAAACGTACTTTTGATTTAACCGGAAGAAAATACGCTTTCAAAACGCGAAAACGTATTTTCTGACATACGCTATGGACCGCGGGTTGATAACTAAAAAAAACTGAGGGTCTCTTTAACAAATTTACCCCGCGAAGAGGTATGTTCTAACCTTAGCCGTTGATCCGAGATCGGACGGCTGCTAATCGATTCAAGCGAGAGAGAGAAAAGAGACCGGCCATCTACAGTACATCCGGCCGGTGGCCACCATGGCCGCCGCCATGAGCTCGCCGGAGCTCCTCAGGAGCGCGTTTTCCGGTAGCTCTGACCATGGAATAAACACAGAAAGAAAGCGGAGAACGTCGCGGCTCACCTAGGGCCTTAACCCGAACCGAAGACCGGACGGAGATAGTGGTTGACGTGCACGGCTGCCGGCGGAGATTACTGTGCATCCGGTGAGGTTAAACAAAGAACAAAGAGCATGCGAAAACAAGGAGGCACGGTACAAATTTGTTACCGCGTCGAGAATCCCCGGCAGCGGTTTGCGGAAAACAAAGATACGATGAATGAACGCTTTCCTGCGATGGTCGGAGCTTGAGCTCCTCAATGACGCTGCGAACAAAGATGAAGGCAACGCCAGCTAGTAGATGGAAAAGAGGAGGGTGGAGCAGATACAGTGTAGGGTATTATGCATCTTATAGAGGAACACGGCTGGCGGATCAATCCAAAGCAAATCGGACGGGGTCGGATCTCACCGAGTTGGAGTCCAACTCGACTACGAACCGGAGGTGGGAGATACGGCTGACGAGCGGCCCCCACCTGTCAGTGAAATGAGGGAGGGAGAGGCGCGGCTGCTGCACTGCTGATCGGCCCACCAAGCAAGGAGAGCAGGCCACCGGCCACCAGGTGAGTAAATTGTTTTCTTCTTTCTTTTTCTCTTTTCTTTATTTGCTTATTTAATAAACTATTCCAAATAAAAGTTTCAAGCCAAAACAAAACAAAATAAAACCACTACACAAAATAAAATAAATGCAACAGCATGAATGCATCACCAAATAATTTTTAAAATTTTAATTTGCCCTTAATTGTTATCTAACTTATTTGAAATTCATTATTCCTAAAGTTTAGAATTTTTGGGTGTTACAAATTCTACCCCCCTTAAAAGAATCTCGTCCTCGAGATTGAACTGCTTACTCAAATAATTGCGGATATGATTTCCTTAATTCATCCTCTCTTTCCCAAGTTGCCTCTGCCTCTGAATATCGATTCCACTGCACCTTGCACATTTTAATAACCCGACTTCGAGTAACTCTCTCAGCAGTCTCTAAAATCTTGATTGGAAACTCTTCATAAGTAAGATCCTCCTTAACAGTCAACTCTTCTAAAGGTATCTGCTTCTCAGGCACCCGTAAACACTTCTTAAGTTGTGAAACATGGAACACATCATGCACTCCAGATAAATTTTCAGGCAACTCTAATTGATAAGCAACTTCCCCACGTCTAGTAATAACTTTAAATGGTCCAACATACCTTGGTGCTAGTTTACCTTTCATGTTAAACCTCTTCACACTTTTCATAGGTGACACCTTCAAATAGACATAATCACCTACCTCAAAAACTAAATCTCTTCTTCTATTGTCAGCATAACTCTTCTGACGAGACTGTGCTACTCTCAAATTCTCACGAATCACTCGCACTTGATCTTCTGCGTTTCTAAGAACATCTGTACCAAACACCTGAGATTCACCTGTCTGATCCCAAAATAATGGAGTTCTATACTTACGTCCATACAAAGCTTCAAACGGTGCCATCTTAAGACTCTGTTGATAACTATTATTGTAAGAAAATTCTGCATAAGGCAAACTCTTATCCCAACTAGTTCCATATTGCAATGCACAAGCTCTCAACATATCCTCTAATACCTGGTTGGTCCTTTCAGTCTGTCCATCTGTCTGTGGATGATATGCTGTACTAAAATTCAATTTTGTTCCCAATGATTCATGCACAGCTTTCCAAAAATGCGACGTAAACTGCGATCCTCGATCAGATACAATCTTCTTTGGAACCCCATGCAAACATACTATCCTCTCCATATACAACTCTGCCAATTTTGGTCCATGGTAAGTAGTCTTAACTGGTATAAAATGAGCAACTTTGGTTAACCGATCCACTATCACCCAAATAGAATCATAACCTCTCTGAGTACGTGGTAACCCTACTATAAAGTCCATACCAACTTCCTCCCACTTCCATTCAGGAATCTTCATTGGTTGCAACAATCCAGCAGGTCTCTGATGCTTTGCTTTCACCCTCTGACAAGTGTCACACAATGCCACATACTCAGCCACATCTCGCTTTAATCCAACCCACCAATATTTCTGTTTCAGATCCAAATACATCTTAGTACTACCAGGATGAATAGAATAAGCTGACTCATGAGCTTCGCGAAGAATTGCCTGTCTAACAGTTTGATCCTCAGGTACACACAACCTCTTTCCAAACCACAAAATTCCATTATCATCCATCCGAAAGCCTGGTGACTTACCAATCACTATATCTTCCGCTATCTTCTTTAGTTTCTCATCCTTCAACTGACCCTTGTAGATTTCTTGCTCTAAAGTAGGCTCTATCACTAATTCCATTGTATTAGTAACAATTCCCAAATTCAAATATTCAAATTCAGCACATAACTCCCTAGTCATAGACAACGTCCGTATCTCATTGGCATAACTTTTCCTACTAAGAGCATCAGCTACTACATTAGCCTTACCAGGATGATAGTGTATCTCAATATCATAATCCTTAATCAACTCTAACCATCTGCGTTGCCTCAAATTCAGATCTGACTGAGTGAAAATATACTTCAAACTCTTATGATTAGTGTATATATCACTCTTATGTCCAATCAAATAATGTCTCCAAATCTTTAAAGCATGAACTACAGCTGCTAACTCCAAATCATGTGTAGGATAATTCAACTCATGCTTTCTCAACTGCCTAGATGCATAAGCCACAACTCTGCCTTCTTGCATAAGAACACATCCCAAACCTTGACGAGAAGCATCACAATAAATAGAAAACTTCTTACTCAAATCTAGCAAAACCAAAACAGGCGCTGTAGTCAACCTCTTCAATTCCTCAAAACTAGCTTGACATTTATCTGACCACACAAACTTGGCATTCTTCTCTAACAGAGATGTCATAGGTTTAGCAAGTTTAGAAAACCCTTCAATGAACCGTCTGTAATATCCAGCTAATCCCAAGAAACTACGAATCTCGCTAACATCAATAGGTGGTTTCCAATTTAATATATCCTTTACTTTACCTGGATCCACTGATATCCCTCCATTAGAAACAATATGACCAAGGAAAGAAACTTCCTTCAACCAAAACTCACATTTACTTCGCTTCGCATACAGTTTATGCTCTCTAAGCTTCTGTAATACCAACCTCAAATGTTCAGCATGCTCTACCTCTATCTTGGAAAATACCAGTATATCATCAATAAACACTACCACAAACTTATCCAAATATTCCATGAACACCTTATTCATCATGTACATAAAGTATACAGGTGCATTGGTCAATCCAAATGACATAACAGTATACTCATACAATCCATACCTTGTAGTAAAAGCTGTCTTTGGAATATCAGAAGCACGAATCTTCAACTGATGATAACCAAAACGTAAATCAATCTTAGAGAACACACAAGCACCTCTCAACTGATCAAACAAGTCATCAATCCTGGGCAAAGGGTACTTATTCTTGATAGTTACCTCATTTAGTGACCGGTAATCAACACACATCCTCTGACCGCCATCTTTCTTATCAACAAAAATAACTGGTGCTCCCCAAGGTGATGAACTAGGTTGAATAAAACCTTTATCTTGTAATTCTTTAATTTGTTTCTTAAGTTCTTCTAATTCATCTACTCCCATCCTATATGGTCGTTTGGCTATAGGTGCAGTTCCAGGAAGTAATTCAATAAGAAATTCAATGTCTCTGTCAGGTGGCATACCTGGCAATTCATCAGGGAAGACATCTGGAAATTCCTCAATCACTGAATTCTCCTTAATAGTATCTTCAAGCTGATTCACCACAGCGGTTGGTTGCTTCTGCACTGCTACATCCACATTGATTTTATCTCCATTAGGTGCAGTCACAACTACCACTTTCTGCTGACACTGAATCTCTGCCTGATTTTGCTTCATCCAGTCCATACCCAATATCACATCAATACCAGATGTCCTCAACACTATAAGAGTTATCTTAAACTCTACCCCCCTTAATACCATACTAATTGGAAGACAACGATTACTGGTTTGCATGGTACCTCCAGGTGAATTTACTAAGAGAGGTTCTTTCATAGCTAGCATGGGTATACTATGCATTTTAACAAAAATGTTGGATATGAATGTATGAGATGCTCTAGAGTCAAAAAGAACAGTTGCGGGAGTGAAATGTACATTAAACGTACCAATCATAACTTCTGGTGCATCATGAGCTGTATCAGAAGACACGTGATTCACCCTTCCAGTACCAGATTGCCTCTGGTTGCTCTTCTGGCTCTGAGGAGTCTGCTGGTTCTGCTTCTCAGGACAATGGTAAGACATATGCCCCTCTTTACCACAGACAAAACATCTAGTAGGCGTGCTGGGAGCACTATTCTTCATGGGGGTAACATTGGAATTTCCAGTGCGAGGAGTCTGTTGCCCAGTCTGCTGATACTGTTGACGCTGTGGATATGATGAACGCTGTTGTGACTGATTACTTTGCCAATTCTGGGACCACCTCTGATTCGGATTACGATTCCACTGGCTAACCGGTCCCTGAAACTTCTGATGGAAACCATGCTGAGGATTCGTGCGTTGACGGTTGTTGCTTCCTGAGCTTTGTACCTTTATCTTTCTCTTCCTGTCCATCTCTCTGCGCTCATTATCAAGCACAATAGCTTTATTTACCAGCTCTTGAAAACTAGCATAGTTGTTCCCCTTCAACTGCAAGCGAAGATCATAATAAATTCCCTTCAAGAAAAGACGCTGCCTGTCTGCATCTTCCCTCACTTCATTATGAGCATAGCGAGCCAACTGGGTGAACCTGTCATGATATTCACTAACGCTCATCTGTCCCATCCTAAGGTTTCTGAATTCTTCCTGCTTCAGCTCAATTATACCTTCAGGAATATGACGAGCTCGAAAATCTCTAATAAACTCATTCCAAGTGATAGGAGGAGCATTGTCAGGGCGTGCAGCTTGATACGACTCCCACCAAGTCTGAGCTGTCCCCTGTAACTGACCAGATGCATATAACACCTTCTCCATATCATTGCATTGGGCTATATTCAGCTGTTTCTCCACTGCCCTCACCCAATCATCTGCCTCTAAAGGATCAGCAGCATGAGAAAACATTGGAGGGCGTTCCTTCAAAAATTCCCCACGCTTATCCTTCACTTACACAGGCGGTGGTCCTCCTGCAGGGGGATTGTTCTGCATGTGCTGCATAAACATCTGCATCATCTGGTTCTGAGTTTGCATGAGTTCCTCCATAGTAATGGGTGGGTTAGCACCTCCACGACCTCTGCCACGACCTCTGCCTGACATCTGTTTCCAAAAACACAGAAATTGAAATTCAGTACGATCCGAGATGATGTATTCAATAGATAAACAAAATCTGATTTTTCTGGGCGAACTCCAATTTCAGCAACTCAGTAAAACTGTCATATCTCGAGCTACAGACGTCCAATTCAGATGATCTTTACATGGTTGGAAAGCTTACAAAATTATCTACAACTTTTATTCACAACACTTTTTCTGATTCTGTCAATAAATCGGCCAAAAACTGAACTTAACCGAAACTGTTTCAGAATTCCAGACTGTGCAGTAACTCCAACTTGGAACAGGTATATCTCTTAGCTCATAATAGATATTAAAGTGATTCTTCTGGGGTTGGAAAGATATAGAAGTCTAATTATTCCCAGTAAAATTTCTTAAATTTCTCATGAACGGATTTTAAGTTATTTCTAAAACATCCCAGACTGATCCAAAAATCAGCAAAGGACAGAACTAAGTTAACCTCATATTCAACTAATATATTTTGATCAAACTTAATATTCTTAAACATGGAACTTGTAGGCATGTCTACAAAACTCCAGCACACATTACAAAGATCTAAATCACACATTATCATAATAACAATCCATCAATCACACAATTGTTCACACCACAAACTGACTCTTAAAACAATCCAAACTTAAAATTAACTCGCAACTACTATCGTTCCTATTACATAGGGATTTTTCCTATTTCCTAATTAAGCTTCTCATAAATCTTGGGATGACCTAACTCCGCCCTTAATTGGTCAATCTCCTTATAAGCTTGCTCCTTAAGTTCTTTTTCCTTCAGCAACTCATCCTTCAAATCCACCTCATGGAGAGCCAATTCACGAGCTAATCCCACCGTAGCTTGTAAAGTCAAGGAGGAATCATTTGCAAGCGGCACAGTCCAAATACCCTTGTCATGTAAGAAACAAGGAAAATGCCGGAGTGCACCCTTTAACGTCGTGTCCGAGTGTAGACCATGGTAGTAAACAAATGCATTGAAAGCGACATCCTCCATGCTTGTTTCTACGGTTGTCCGGCTCACTCGGGTAATGAACTTTGACTCCACCTTAGGTTCCTTAGTGGTAGGATCCCTTTTCTTAACCCATAACTCCGTTTCCCAATAGGAATCCATCCATGGATGACTATACTCTGCACTGCGATACTCCAACGTAGCTTCCCAGTCGTAGTAGTAGTTGTCCAAGGTTCTTGTCAACATGTCATGGAAGAAAGCATCAGCTTTAGGAACCATGATATGAAGCTTCGTAGTCCACCCCATAACTACATTCTCCATTGGTATATCACGAACTCTTGATTCAGCATTAGATAGCTCTTGATCACCATCTTCATACGGCTCCTGAGGTTTGAAACGGACAACGTACTGTGCAGCTGACAGACGGGGATAAGGAGACATCTACAAGATTTAGACATAGATTAGATAGAATCAATGTATTTTCGCAATAGAATAAAGTAGAGGAAGCATAAAACTTTAGTAATTAACAAGGTGAAAAGAGGAAGCATGAATTAAGTGAAGTATGGATGCTATTAACGACCATTCTAACTAGGCTCGCGTCCTACAGTCAACACGGCTCTGATACCAATCTGTCACACCCATTTTTAAGGATAAAAATAGGATGCATAAAAGACTCATGTGCGCCCCAGGAAACAGTCGCACACATAAGTTGACAAATTACAAAGTATCATCACAGTGCTTATTACATAACGAATAAATATTTAAGACATAGTCTTGAACGATAAGTAATAATAACTAATAGTAATTCTTCAGCGGAAACTCCACACAGGGACACGGTTGACTGGTTGACACCAAGACTAGTACTCATTACGATAATCTTCCTCAATATCTTCATCTGTTATGGTGGAAATAGCAAGGGTGAGTCCATGTCGAACTCAACAAATATAACACAGGGTTCATGAGGCTCAAAAAGGCTAGACATTGTTTAACTGCGTTTAGCTTTTAATCATATATTAGCAATTGAGTAGCATCAAGATAAACCGCTTCCCATTAAAGAACCAATGATCAATTGTAATAAGGATAATGAATAGCATTAACATGAGAAAATAATAATCAACAATAATTAAGCATGATATAACAGTTATGATCAACTATTCCATAAGAATCCCCAAGGCCGCTCGTATCCGTGAGCACGGCTAGTATACCAGTTTTTAACTCTGCGCAGAGGTGTACACTTTCACTGTGAGTCATGATTTCCAAATGAGTGGGGAGATCAAGCCCAAACACCCGAGAACCATATAAAGCCACTCAAAAGTTCGTCTAACAAGTTAGGGCCATTAGATTCACTCGGCAGGCAGATGTAGAACCCCCCTTCCCTGTGGCACAACAACCGCAGCCTATACACACTAGGCTAGGGGCTCGCACTACACTCAACGTGGCAAGCCTTTCTTACGCCATTTAAGGTAACCACTAAGAAGCTAGAAAAGGTCTCTTGATCAACTAAAGCCAGAGCCATATAGCCCTCACAGCTGTACTGTATATCCCGGTTATCACTTACAGATAAGTCCTTATGGAGAGAAACCAGATGTAACACCCTAAAATTTTGAAGAAATGAAAAATAGAAAAATATGATTTTTATATAATTTTGTGAGCATACAAATTTAGGATAAGGATAATTTTTATAAATTTAAAATCAAATGTAAGAGTAGAAACATGTTTGTGCACTCATGCTGTTGCATTTAAATTTTTGAGATGAGTGGTTTGATTTAAATTCAAATTTGGATTTGAAAATCATTTGAAAATTTGCTTTGAAAAATTAGAAAAAAGAAAAGGAAATGAATTTCTTTTCTTCTCGGGCCGCTTCTTACCGCAGCCCAATGCTTGGCCTGCAGCGACGGCCCACCTTTCCCGCGCCAGCGCCCGCTTCTGGATTCTCTGGGCCGAGCCCAGCCGCCGGCCCAGTATCGCGCGCGCCTGCGTCCCGCACCCAGCCGCCGCCCCGTTTTTTCTCCGAGTCGCCGACATGTGGGACCCGCCTGTCAGCGTCTCCTTCCCCTTTCCTTCTCCTTCCTCCGGCACTTTCCAAAAATGGAAACCGCCGCCTTCCCCTTTCATCGGATTCGATCGATCGAATCCATCTTCGAATCCTTCCCTTTCCTTGCTTCCGCGTGCCTTCGGGCTATAAAAACGAAGCCTCCGCACGATTCCGCCCCCATCCCATCCTTTTGGAGCAGCCAAAACTGCCTAGCGCCGCCACCGTGAGCACCACCGCCTCCACCGTCCGCCACCGCAAGCACGCCGCCGTCTTCGTCCATCCCGTGCCCTCGTTCTTGTCCGAGGTGAGTTCGCCGTGCTCCAAGCTACCTCCCGGTGTTTCCCCTTCGTTGAATGGTGCCCGGAGTCGTGTTTTCGCGTGTTCCGACGATGGCGCCGCCGCGGGAAGCTCACCGACGGCCGGAGTCCGGCCGGAGCGCCGCCGGCTCTCTCCCCGATCCGATCTGCACCGTCCATTTTAAATCGGACGGCCGTTATTTAAAGATACCGGTTCGCCTGTGAATCTTGCTAAAGAGTCCCTGTAAGATTTAAGTTGTAAACCCGCAGTCCAAAGCGTATTCCCGGTTTACGTTTTCTTTTCTGTAAAGCGTATTTTGATCGCGTAACTTCCGAAAATACGTTTTGATTTGTTGAAAGCGTATTTCGTCTCAGTAATTGAAAAATACGTTTTCTGATATTTACAGTTTTGCCACTGAGTTTGTTTTAGTCATAAATTATCCGTTTTAACTTCGATTTGACCCGTTCAAATTGCGTTAGATTCGTATTTGCGAGCTCTACATGATGATAGAACTGTAGAGTAGGTTTGAGATAATTTATTTTCGAGTTTATATTAAAGTAATTATTTATATATAGGAAATCTTAGAAAACTCATAACTTTTACGTTTTAAATCCAAATTTAGTGATCTTTATATCTATGTGATCATAGTAACGTGAAGAAGAGTTTTACAAACTTGTTATACTGTTAGTGTTACTGTTGGTTAGGTTTTCTATCTTTAAGTTCCGATGTGAGATTTAATTTATTACTTTAATAAAGTAGATCTTGTTTAAATCATATCTTTTATGTTTTAGATTCGTTTTAGCTTATTCGAGTTGCGTTAGATTCATAGCAACGAGATCTACGCGTTAGTGACAGTGTTTACCATATTACTAATTCTGAAATTTTATGGTTTAAATCATATCTTGATTAATAATTATGCAACTGGGTTTTGTAAATAAAATATGAATTGTTTTACTTTAGTTTTATAATTTGAATCTAAATTTGACTTAATTCTGTATATAGTATTTATAAAATATTTTATATATGTTATTATATAATTAAAACTCATGAAGCTAATAGTTTTATATTTTCTTCTATGAGCAAATTTTTCGGTAGATGTATCTTTTCAACCGTAGCTCTGATTAGTGTGTTTTTCGCGTCTGTGTATTCGTAGCGAGACGTAGATTCGTTCTACAAACTTTTCATCTTAATTTTATGTTTGGTGTACTGTTCTAATTTAGATCTATTGTTTGCTTCGTGTATGGTTGCTCGATGTGTGTGTGGTGATTTATTGATCAAGTCCAGTCGGTAAGATATACGTGGTTATCAAGAAGAAGAAGAACGTTGAAGATTAAAGCTTACCGAAGGATCGGTGTATAAGGCAAGTATAGCATGGGATTATCCTTGTTTCCTATTCACCTTTAATATACTTAATTCATGTGCATGTGTCTACCTTGTTACCACTAAGGATATCCTAGCTTTTATATCTTGTACCTTGACACCCATGGGACATTGCATTGGGTAGTATTTATGCTAGTGCTCAAGATAAATAACCATGATCTGTAACTTGATTAATGGTATATGCAATAAACGTTTAAAAGATGCTTTATAGCAACATGGCTCAAGAGGGCTAGAGCATGGGGTATTTTTGGTGCTCTAGTTTCTCTCCTTAAGGACTTATCTGTAAGCGAACATCCGGGACTTACAGTACAACTGTGAGGGCTATATGGCTCTGGCTTTAGTCAAGTATGAGGACCTTTTCTAGCTTGTTAGAGGTATTCCTTCATGGCGTAAGAACGGCTTGACGAATCGGGTATAGTGCGGCCTCTGTCCTTATGTGTATAGGCTGCGCGTTATTGTGCCATTTGGAAGGGGGGCTCTACATCTGTTTGCCGAGTGAATCTAATGGCCCTAACTTGTTAGACGAACCTTTGAAAGGCTTCATAGTGAACCCTGCCGACCTTCCTTGGAAGTGGGTCAAGAGATTAGCTACCTCGGGCGAAAGGGTAAATCACGACTCACAGTGAAAGTGTACAACCTCTGCAGAGTGTAAAACTGTTATAACAGCCGTGCTCACGGTCACGAGTGGCCTTGGACCCTTACAGAATAAATGATGAACACTGATGATAATGATAACACTGATGACATTGATGCTCACTAATGATTATTGTTTCTTGCTATACATTATTCTTGTTTACATGATCATGAGGTTATTTGGGATTTTGGTAAACTTGTTGCTACTCAATTGTTAAAGAGATGACTCACTAAAAGCTATCGCAGTAAACCTGTGTCAAACTTTTTGAGCTTCATGAACCCCATGTTATATTTGTTGAGTTCGACATGGACTCACTCTTGCTATTTCCCCACATCTCAGGAAGGGTGCCAGACTGTTAGATTCTGGAATTGTTAGGCTTGTGATCAACCAGTTAGTTTGATCCTGGAGTGAAGGTTGCACCCGGTGTTCGGAGTTGTCTTTCCGCTGTATTGCTCTTTAAGGTATATTTTATACTATTGTGTTATGTATATTAAGCATTTGTCTTTTGATATTACACTTATCTGTGGCTATATGTGAGATTTGTCTTCTTTATTTCACATATGGTGTATGTCTGGTTTTGTCCTTAAAACTGGGTGTGACAGATTGGTATCAAAGCAATGCTGACTGTAGGACGCAAGCCTAGTTAGAACTGGACGTTTAGCATGTTCTCATTATTGCCTATTTCTTGCTTCTCTTTAACTTTGTTATTTTCTCAAAGTTATGCTTTATTCTATCCCCATTCTGTTATAAAAACCTTGTCTCTATTTTGAACCTTTTCTCCTTGTCTATTAGACGGCTCGTGACGAGAAGACTATGGATTTCAGAGGTTAAGAGGACTGAATTGTGTCGCTCTTGTTCACTTTTGACAAGAAACCATTAGCGATGCAAAACCAAATACTAGAAGAAATGGCACAACATGGGAATTCCCAACGATGCTTATCTCAAGGTCAAGCCAACATATCCAAGGGGTCAGAGAAGATACAAGTAGCAGAAGTTTGGAAGAATATGAAATCCAATAAAGATGTTGATAATAAGGCATTGGGAGAGCAGGAACAATGTCACTGCTGTAAGCATTATGATTTTCCCTGTCTTCGAAACAAGTCTAATAAGGGGAAAGTCAAGGTGGATCCAAATTTTGAGATCAACTTGGACAAGAAGAGAAAGGCAATCTCATTAGAACCACTTGTGGAAAGCAATGAGCAAGCGAGCTATACTACATTATCACATGCAGCCCTGATCCCCTGTCAAACAAGTCCAAACCCTGAAGAGTTAGAAGCCCCTCCCGCTAAAACTACTCCCCATGAAGTAGTCATAGATGGGTGGACAATTACCTATAAGGAGTATCAACCCCGAAAGGCCAAACAAACTAGGAAACAAGCCAAAGGGACGAAGGTGAACTTTTATGGCCAGCAAGATAGCAACATACCAAACAACAGTTCCTTGGAGTATGACATCACAAAAGATCCAGCTAAGAGAAAGTGTTATCATTGCCAGCAGGAAGGACATTATATCAAATCTTGCCCACAGAAGAATCAACAACAGCAAGACTCAGGACAGGATGTCCAAAAGGAGCATGTGCAGGGAAATAAATTAAAAAGAAATTACATCCATGGAAGGTTGAAACATATGGATATTTCCACCATTCTTGGAGCTAAGGAGGTCGTGTTTGGATCAATTCCAGTAAGTTTAGGAAATGCCAAGGTTTTGTTTGACCCCAGTGCCTCCCATTCGTTCATATCTAGACAATATGCAAAAGATCATAACATACTTATGCTTCCAAAGGGGAAAACAGTTATGGTTGAAACTCCAAGAGGTGAAATAAAGGCAGACCGCGTATGCCCAAAAGTTAGTCTGGACATAAAGGGGGTAAATTTTAAGGTAAACCTCATTGTTTTGGAATTAATGGGCATTGATGTTATCCTTGGAATAGACTGGTTATTTACTTATAAAGGAGTGATTGAGTATGCCCAATGTTCAGTGTTTCTAACTACACTTTCAGGAGAAAGGATTAAGTATGAGGGTATTAAATCTATACCTGAGGGATACCAGGTTGACCCATCTTAAGGTATGAGTTATAAAAAAATGGTAAAGAGAGATGCAGAGATTCAGATGTCCATATAAAGCAATAAGGAATGTAAGAGACGTTATCTACTCTGGATACTGCTACAATCACACCGTGTTTAAGGAATAGGAGTTATGTCCCGTGTAATAAAACCGTTAGTAGCCAAGTTGAGTCGTCTTAATGTGTGGCTAATGAACATTTAAGTGTTTAGTTGTTTTGTGCTTATGTTTATGTTTGAGTTGGAATTTTGTAATGAGTGGAATGATCTCGTGGGTTTTGACCATGATTTCATTTAGTTTATATGTATAAGGTATAAGGATTAATGAAATAAATAGTTGGGTTTTGGTTATCTCCTGCTTTCTATATCTTGTCTTTCGGAGCAGCCTGTCTTTATCAACTTATATCTCTGTTCTTGGATGACCAAAAATCATGAGAAAATTCTGGACAAGAGTGGACTTCAACATCTCTCTCTAAATGCAAGAACTACCCTCATAGTTGTCTTGGTTTGGGAGATACAAAAAGCATAAGGCAATGTATATGTGCTGTCATAAACCTGGAACAGTTTCTGATAAGTACTGTTTCCGACCAAGTTAACTACAGAATCTGGAAGTGTGTTCTATAAGAAAGTTGCAGAGAATTTTATAAGCTTTTCATCGGTGTAAACTACAGCTTCATTGGATTAACAGAATGAGAGTTACAGCTGTTTTACTGCACTGCTGATTTTATGCTCGCGAGAAATTTCAGATTTCTTGTTTTTACCCATACACAAGAGTATTATTGGGATGTCAGAACACTTTTATGCTAAGTAGCTCATCTAGAAAAGGGTTCAAGCTACCCTATTTAGTGTCTCTTATTTTAAGGGGGGTAGCCAATGTAAAGAAGGATTATTAACATTGAACTCTTTAGTTGGAAGTATTGGTTAGTCTCCATGATTGAGTTGCCACTCTTGAGCAAAAATGTTCTGTGAACAAGGTTGATAATTTTGGATCCATGGAGACAAGAGTTGTCCTTTTGGATAGTTCATGATTATGATCATCTATACTTGCTCGTGTTGCTGATGTTGGTCACTTGATGACAGGAAGTGTAGTGTCTCATGACTCAGGAGCCCTATATGACGTCTCGCACTAATATGTGGAAAAAGATTGATGTTTCTGCCATTGAAGGATGTTATGGGTATGATGAAGCCGAGCACTATCAAAATAACAATGTTGAAGAGCAAGTTGGGAGTGAACTAAGTCAGAATCCACAACAACGAAAGCGAAAAAGGAAAGCCCATAAGAAGCCTGCTTAAGGAAGCAAAGCGCAGCAAAACTATGTCAATGGAAGACTGAGCAATGTGGATATGGATAAAGTTCATGGAGTTACCAAAGTGGTGGGTGGTTATATTCAAGTAAGCTCAGTACAAGTTTTTGCTTTATTGGACTCTAGTGCTTCGTATTCTTTCATTTCCGCCGACATGGTAGAGACGTGCAAGATGGTGAAGTGTCCAATGAGGAGGCCTTTGCTAGTTCAAACCCCAGTGGGAAAAATGCAGGCAGATCAGATATGCCCGAATGTCAGTCTTGTCATAAACAAAGAAAACTTCACCGCGACACTCATTGTGTTGGAGTCACTTAAAATTCGTGTGGTTCTTGGTAATGGATGGCTCTGTGCACACAAAGGAGTGATTCATGGTACTCGGTGCACAATGCTCTTAACAACACTGTCAAGGAAAAGAATTGAGTATCAAGGTGGTCGACTTTTACCTGAGGGAGATGAGAATGATCAATTAGAAGATAGGTACACCAAGGATAGTAAAGTGGACCATGAATTTACTGAAGTCATAGCAGAGGAACAAATAACTTTGGAGAAGCTTTTAAGTTCATTTAGATCAAGAGACCTCAGGCAAATGTTTGAAGGAGTCTAAGAAAAGGTTGAAGTAAAACCCAAGTATTAGCTTTGTCAGATCCAGACAAGAGCTTCATATCTACAATGATGCACCTTATCAAGGTGTGGGATGTGTCCTTATGCAAGAAGAAAAATATAGTACCTTGTTCATTAAGTCAACTAAGGAAGTGTGGGTTGAATTACCTAACGTGTTATCTGGAGTTTTCCACTATGGAGTACTGTCTTTTGGAAGAAAAGTGACATATAGGAGGGTCACAAGAATCTACAGGACATCTTTGCTAAGTTGGTCTTGAATTTGTGTTATCCTCATTGGAATGAAATGGATTAGGACTTGGAAAAGTGCTATTACTTGGAGAAGTAAAAGTCGCAGCCGATGCCCTTAGCAATGGAGAATAATGCTAAGAAGGTTCGGGTGACACCAAGGATTAAGAATCGTATTCCAAATTTGGGCAATTTGACCAGAATCATTAATGTTTTGAAGGTTGGTAGTAGAAATTCCTTCTGACTAAGAGATTCGTCAGGCTCTGTTGGAAGATAAGTATTTTAAGGAAGAAAATTCGTATTATAGGAAAGGTGCCTAGTGATTGGAGATACCAGAGTATTGTTTGGAGCATTTGTCAAAAATCTTGGAATTAGTTACATGTATGCAAAGTAAGACGGAATTCTTATCAAGACGATGGAACTACACGATGAAGTAAAGAACAATCTAGAGACGAACTATCCCTATCTCTTTTGTCATCATCTTCCGAATCTCGGGACGAGATTCATCTTAAGGGGGGTAGAATTGTAACACCCTAAAATTTTGAAGAAATGAAAAATAGGAAAAATATGATTTTTATATAATTTTGTGAGCATACAAATTTAGGATAAGGATAATTTTTATAAATTTAAAATCAAATGTAAGAGTAGAAACATGTTTGTGCACTCATGCTGTTGCATTTAAATTTTTGAGATGAGTGGTTTGATTTAAATTCAAATTTGGATTTGAAAATCATTTGAAAATTTGCTTTGAAAAATTAGAAAAAAGAAAAGGAAATGAATTTCTTTTCTTCTCGGGCCGCTTCTTACCGCAGCCCAATGCTTGGCCTGCAGCGACGGCCCACCTTTCCCGCGCCAGCGCCCGCTTCTGGATTCTCTGGGCCGAGCCCAGCCGCCGGCCCAGTATCGCGCGCGCCTGCGTCCCGCACCCAGCCGCCGCCCCGTTTTTTCTCCGAGTCGCCGACATGTGGGACCCGCCTGTCAGCGTCTCCTTCCCCTTTCCTTCTCCTTCCTCCGGCACTTTCCAAAAATGGAAACCGCCGCCTTCCCCTTTCATCGGATTCGATCGATCGAATCCATCTTCGAATCCTTCCCTTTCCTTGCTTCCGCGTGCCTTCGGGCTATAAAAACGAAGCCTCCGCACGATTCCGCCCCCATCCCATCCTTTTGGAGCAGCCAAAACTGCCTAGCGCCGCCACCGTGAGCACCACCGCCTCCACCGTCCGCCACCGCAAGCACGCCGCCGTCTTCGTCCATCCCGTGCCCTCGTTCTTGTCCGAGGTGAGTTCGCCGTGCTCCAAGCTACCTCCCGGTGTTTCCCCTTCGTTGAATGGTGCCCGGAGTCGTGTTTTCGCGTGTTCCGACGATGGCGCCGCCGCGGGAAGCTCACCGACGGCCGGAGTCCGGCCGGAGCGCCGCCGGCTCTCTCCCCGATCCGATCTGCACCGTCCATTTTAAATCGGACGGCCGTTATTTAAAGATACCGGTTCGCCTGTGAATCTTGCTAAAGAGTCCCTGTAAGATTTAAGTTGTAAACCCGCAGTCCAAAGCGTATTCCCGGTTTACGTTTTCTTTTCTGTAAAGCGTATTTTGATCGCGTAACTTCCGAAAATACGTTTTGATTTGTTGAAAGCGTATTTCGTCTCAGTAATTGAAAAATACGTTTTCTGATATTTACAGTTTTGCCACTGAGTTTGTTTTAGTCATAAATTATCCGTTTTAACTTCGATTTGACCCGTTCAAATTGCGTTAGATTCGTATTTGCGAGCTCTACATGATGATAGAACTGTAGAGTAGGTTTGAGATAATTTATTTTCGAGTTTATATTAAAGTAATTATTTATATATAGGAAATCTTAGAAAACTCATAACTTTTACGTTTTAAATCCAAATTTAGTGATCTTTATATCTATGTGATCATAGTAACGTGAAGAAGAGTTTTACAAACTTGTTATACTGTTAGTGTTACTGTTGGTTAGGTTTTCTATCTTTAAGTTCCGATGTGAGATTTAATTTATTACTTTAATAAAGTAGATCTTGTTTAAATCATATCTTTTATGTTTTAGATTCGTTTTAGCTTATTCGAGTTGCGTTAGATTCATAGCAACGAGATCTACGCGTTAGTGACAGTGTTTACCATATTACTAATTCTGAAATTTTATGGTTTAAATCATATCTTGATTAATAATTATGCAACTGGGTTTTGTAAATAAAATATGAATTGTTTTACTTTAGTTTTATAATTTGAATCTAAATTTGACTTAATTCCGTATATAGTATTTATAAAATATTTTATATATGTTATTATATAATTAAAACTCATGAAGCTAATAGTTTTATATTTTCTTCTATGAGCAAATTTTTCGGTAGATGTATCTTTTCAACCGTAGCTCTGATTAGTGTGTTTTTCGCGTCTGTGTATTCGTAGTGAGACGTAGATTCGTTCTACAAACTTTTCATCTTAATTTTATATTTGGTGTACTGTTCTAATTTAGATCTATTGTTTGCTTCGTGTATGGTTGCTCGATGTGTGTGTGGTGATTTATTGATCAAGTCCAGTCGGTAAGATATACGTGGTTATCAAGAAGAAGAAGAACGTTGAAGATTAAAGCTTACCGAAGGATCGGTGTATAAGGCAAGTATAGCATGGGATTATCCTTGTTTCCTATTCACCTTTAATATACTTAATTCATGTGCATGTGTCTACCTTGTTACCACTAAGGATATCCTAGCTTTTATATCTTGTACCTTGACACCCATGGGACATTGCATTGGGTAGTATTTATGCTAGTGCTCAAGATAAATAACCATGATCTGTAACTTGATTAATGGTATATGCAATAAACGTTTAAAAGATGCTTTATAGCAACATGGCTCAAGAGGGCTAGAGCATGGGGTATTTTTGGTGCTCTAGTTTCTCTCCTTAAGGACTTATCTGTAAGCGAACATCCGGGACTTACAGTACAACTGTGAGGGCTATATGGCTCTGGCTTTAGTCAAGTATGAGGACCTTTTCTAGCTTGTTAGAGGTATTCCTTCATGGCGTAAGAACGGCTTGACGAATCGGGTATAGTGCGGCCTCTGTCCTTATGTGTATAGGCTGCGCGTTATTGTGCCATTTGGAAGGGGGCTCTACATCTGTTTGCCGAGTGAATCTAATGGCCCTAACTTGTTAGACGAACCTTTGAAAGGCTTCATAGTGAACCCTGCCGACCTTCCTTGGAAGTGGGTCAAGAGATTAGCTACCTCGGGCGAAAGGGTAAATCACGACTCACAGTGAAAGTGTACAACCTCTGCAGAGTGTAAAACTGTTATAACAGCCGTGCTCACGGTCACGAGTGGCCTTGGACCCTTACAGAATAAATGATGAACACTGATGATAATGATAACACTGATGACATTGATGCTCACTAATGATTATTGTTTCTTGCTATACATTATTCTTGTTTACATGATCATGAGGTTATTTGGGATTTTGGTAAACTTGTTGCTACTCAATTGTTAAAGAGATGACTCACTAAAAGCTATCGCAGTAAACCTGTGTCAAACTTTTTGAGCTTCATGAACCCCATGTTATATTTGTTGAGTTCGACATGGACTCACTCTTGCTATTTCCCCACATCTCAGGAAGGGTGCCAGACTGTTAGATTCTGGAATTGTTAGGCTTGTGATCAACCAGTTAGTTTGATCCTGGAGTGAAGGTTGCACCCGGTGTTCGGAGTTGTCTTTCCGCTGTATTGCTCTTTAAGGTATATTTTATACTATTGTGTTATGTATATTAAGCATTTGTCTTTTGATATTACACTTATCTGTGGCTATATGTGAGATTTGTCTTCTTTATTTCACATATGGTGTATGTCTGGTTTTGTCCTTAAAACTGGGTGTGACACCAGAGCATCAAAATAATACACATGCTCTAGCCCCCTTTTAACAGTAATAAAATCATCTTAATGGTTGAAGGCTTAATCCATTAATCCAATTACAAGATCATTGTTCTTAGTTTAAGCACTAGCAGTAGCTACCCATATGCATTCCCAAGGTTGACAAGGAATCAAGATAACAATCACTAAGTTATAATCTCTAAGGTTGTCAAGGTAAGCACATGCATATGTATGACAATTCAATGTATAGGTAACAAGGATAGTCCTGTGTTATACTTGCCTTGATCAAAACTCTTCGAGTGATACTGCTGATCTGGCTCAAAATAATACTCCTGATCGTCCAGATACTGCTCACCTTCTATACCCGATCATCAATCAACAACACACATGCATCCAATCAAACATACACGAAGCAAACAAAGAGATACAATTAGAACAGTACACCAACAGTAACAAAACAGTAATAAAAGTTTATAAAACTCTTCTACACGTTTCTACGATCACACATACGTAAAGATCACCAAATTCGGAGTTAAAACGTGAAAATTATGAATTTTCTAAGATTTCCATAGATAAATAAATACTCAATTATAAACTCGAAAAATAAATTATCAAAACCAACTGTAAAACTACACTAACATGTAGAGCTCGCAAATACGAACCTAACGCAACTTGAACGGATCAAATCGGAGTTAAAACGAAGTTTTTATGACCAAAACAATTCTAGTGGCAAAACTGTAATTATCTGAAAACGTACTTTTGATTTAACCGGAAGAAAATACGCTTTCAAAACGCGAAAACGTATTTTCTGACATACGCTATGGACCGCGGGTTGATAACTAAAAAAAACTGAGGGTCTCTTTAACAAATTTACCCCGCGAAGAGGTATGTTCTAACCTTAGTCGTTGATCCGAGATCGGACGGCTGCTAATCGATTCAAGCGAGAGAGAGAAAAGAGACCGGCCATCTACAGTACATCCGGCCGGTGGCCACCATGGCCGTCGCCATGAGCTCGCCGGAGCTCCTCAGGAGCGCGTTTTCCGGTAGCTCTGACCATGGAATAAACACAGAAAGAAAGCGGAGAACGTCGCGGCTCACCTAGGGCCTTAACCCGAACCGAAGACCGGACGGAGATAGTGGTTGACGTGCACGGCTGCCGGCGGAGATTACTGTGCATCCGGTGAGGTTAAACAAAGAACAAAGAGCATGCGAAAACAAGGAGGCACGGTACAAATTCGTTACCGCGTCGAGAATCCCCGGCAGCGGTTTGCGGAAAACAAAGATACGATGAACGAACGCTTTCCCGCGATGGTCGGAGCTTGAGCTCCTCAATGACGCTGCGAACAAAGATGAAGGCAACACCAGCTAGTAGATGGAAAAGAGGAGGGTGGAGCGGATACAGTGTAGGGTATTATGCATCTTATAGAGGAACACGGCTGGCGGATCAATCCAAAGCAAATCGGACGGGGTCGGATCTCACCGAGTTGGAGTCCAACTCGACTACGAACCGGAGGTGGGAGATACGGCTGACGAGCGGCCACCACCTGTCAGTGAAATGAGGGAGGGAGAGGCGCGGCTGCTGCACTGCTGATCGGCCCACCAAGCAAGGAGAGCATGCCACCGGCTACCAGGTGAGTAAATTGTTTTCTTCTTTTTTTTCTCTTTTCTTTATTTGCTTATTTAATAAACTATTCCAAATAAAAGTTTCAAGCCAAAACAAAACAAAATAAAACCACTACACAAAATAAAATAAATGCAACAGCATGAATGCATCACCAAATACTTTTTAAAATTTTAATTTGCCCTTAATTGTTATCTAACTTATTTGAAATTCATTATTCCTAAAGTTTAGAATTTTTGGGTGTTACAAATAATTCCTCAGTTAAAGAAAAATATAATGGAAGAAGTTTTGCAGGAAGTAAGACATGAAATAAATAGGAAGTTTGAAGATAAAAATCAAGATTACGAAGAAAATATAAAGAGAGATTGTGAAGAATATATAAAGAAAGACTATGAGTCAAAAATACAAATATCTGAGAATGATAATAATAATAATGATGACATGTTGGACATCCGAGGTCATGGGCAACAGCCAGAATATTAGATGAAGTCAATATAGCTTCAATTCAATATATATAAAAGAATAGTCATTCCTTATATTGATAAGGTGTTATCAACTGTCACCCCCAAAATTTCCTATTTTGGGTTGTGCATGAAAAATACTAAATAAAATAAATGATTTCAATATTTGAATAGATTTATTAGATAAGTTAAGTTGTTGCTAATTTAAATATAGGAAAATAATATTTTTTTATTGGAATTAAAATTCATCATAAGGTTTAGCAACATTGTTGTGCATACATGCTGATGCATTTGTGTTTTTGTATTGCTTGGTTTTGACCAAAGATCAAAATAAATTCAAGTTGTTCTTTCAAAATGCGTTTAGGTCGATTTTCCTTCTCCGATATACATATATCATTTTTCTACAATCAAATTCCTTGTTTCTCATCCATCAATCAACCTCTACAAACTTCTTAGGAATATTTCTGACTTTTTATGTAGCTTGTTTTCACTTATCTGTGAGCATAATCTAATTTTTAGATGCTCCAAAATATCTTATCATGAGCTCCAAATACTTTATTTGGGTTCCTCATGTTCCATAATGTCTCTGAAAAATTTCCCCGAATTTTCGGAGCTTTCGGAGTATTTTTCGCGGCTTAAATAATAATTCTGGACTTTTCTAGAATTATTTTATCCACGAAATTAATTAATTCCGAAAATAGGAAATATCTCATATTCCACCAAAGCCCGTGTGCAATAATCTTAATAAATCTCAAAGGCCCATACATTTATTTACTAATGGGCTTTAATAATTAATTAGGCCTATTAGTAAAGATTGAGGGTGCAACATCAATTAGTACCATATTGCTAGTTGATGTGAAGACGAGGAGTTTTCTCCCAATAAATATGTATCTACCCCATGGGCAAAGCACACCAAAACTACCGTAAGGGGAGCCCCTAGTTTGGGAAATCCCTAGGATAGTAAAATAGAATTTTCCCTCCTTTCTCTACTACGTCATCGCCAACGTCATCGATCTGATCCACCGTTTCCAGCTCTCGGCAGCAGTGTCATCATGAGGTTTGTTTCATCGTTCCTATGTTATAACGTCTTGTTGCATCAATCTGGCACCCTTTGACAATTTTCTATTTATTTCTTGTTTTCCGATGAACTTTGCGGCCACCACCACCATCGCCAACGAAGCTTTCTCCTTCAAACCATGCGCACGTCCCGCTCCCGCTCTCCAAGGCCCGGTCGCCGTCGCCTGACCAGCCCCGTTGACCTCCGCGCGTGGCCATTGTGACTCGTTGACGGGCAATCACCCGGTGCCGCGCCACCCGTACATGCTGGCAATGGCGACGTCCATCGTCAGAGAGGATTTTAGCCAGGTTACGTGATCTTTCCTTTGTCCTTCGACGTGGACGTATTGCCAGTGGATATCTATTCTGTCCATGGGGTCGACAACCTTCCTGCTCCACCGCTCGGCGAGCCCCAGCAGCATAGCTGCTGTCCAACCCCCTACTCTAGCAGCAGTGTCGATCGGCCATGAAGTTCAGACAGCAAAGACTCTGCGTTCCTATCTTCTTCATGCTTGTAAGATCGATCTAATCCACAGGTGCCACGTCTGATCAGCACAGAACTCCAACCAAAATCACCGTTCCATGTGAGTTTCTGTCACCTTGCATTTCAGGTCCCTCTTTCTTTGTAATCCATTCATTGTTCTTCGTGTCTTTTGGAGCTTACAATCTGACATGCATCTGTTAGCTTTACTTCCTCACGAGCTAATGTCTTCACCATATAAGTATATATCATATCATATCATATCTAATCTACGGTTTAAGTAGCTAAATCTTATACCACCGTTTCATAGTGTATTATCTGTTTTAGTTCGTTTCTTTTGGGTTAACTTTGTGTGTACACGACCTACGTGTTAGAATCAGCGTTCATCATGTCATGTGTTTATAACTTTTGTAAATAATTTAAATATTGAATTGTTTAATGTTAAGTCAAACTAGTTGTTTTTTTTACGTAGAAGGAACATAGGACAGAATTGATCTTTCATGAGTAAATGCTAACAAAAATATGTTTCTAAATTATAAGTTGCTTAGTCAAACAAGTTTCATATATATGTGATAATATTTATAAGATATAACATGATTAGCTATAAAAACTAAAAAATGTTTGATTAATCTGAATTAATATTTTTCACATAGTTTTTCTTAATTAAAATTAATCAAGCTCATAGTTTTTTTCCTTTATAATATAAAAATTCTCGATAGTATTATTGTTTAGCATGTTTTAATTTATGCGTTCAAATAAAATATTAATCTATATGCAATTAGTTTTTGAATTAAGAGCAACATAGGTTTTCCATCTCGATCCCTTATAAATAGAATATGAAGTTTTATCTTGTTTTTAAGTCAAAATATAATTTAACTTAATTCAATTTAGGTATTTCTCTAAAGTATCTTATACATATTTTATATAATTATTAAAATCAATGAAGCCTGTAGTTTTCTTTTTCTCGTATAGAGTAGATCTTACGGTAGTCGTTTCTTTTGCACCATAGTTCAATTAGCATGCTTCTCGCGTCAGTGTGTTCATAGCAACGTGTCGAACATCTTTAAAACCTTTTCACATGTTGTTTCATATGTTTGGTGTACTGTTCTAATTTAGTTCTATTGTTTGCTTCGTGTATGATTGTATGGATGCTTGTGTGGTGCTTTATGATCATGTCCAGTCGGTGAGATTTACGTGTTGATCAAGAAGGAGTTCTTCTGAAGCTTTAGACTAGAAGAAGGATCATAGCTTAAGGCAAGTATAACATGGGACCATCCTTGTTACCTATTCACTGAAATTATTATACATATGCATGTGTCTTCCTTGACAACCATAGAGATTATAACTTAGCTATTGATATCTTGTTTCCTTGTCACCTATGGGTTATGCATTTGGGTAGCTACTGCTAGCGCTTAATTATGAACAATGATCTTGTAATTTGACTAATGGATTATGCAATCAACCAATTAAGATGATGTTATTTCTGTTAAAAGGGGGCAAGAGCATGTGGGTTATTTTGATGCTCTAGTTACTCTCCGTAAGGACTTACCTATAAGTGATAGCCGGGACATACAGTACAGCTGTGAGGGCTATATGGCTCTGACTCTAGTTGTTCAAGAGACCTTTTCTAGCTTGTTAGAGGTTACCTTAAATGGCGTAAGAATGGCTTGCCACGTTGGGTGTAGTGCGAGCCCCTGGCCTAGTGTGTATAGGCTGCGGTTGTTGTGCCACAGGGAAGGGGGGTTCTACATCTGCCTGCCGAGTGAATCTAATGGCCCTAACTTGTTAGACGAACTTTTGAATGGCTTTATATGGTCTCTGATGTTTTGGGCCTTGCAAACCCATGCATTTGGAAATCATGACTCACAGTGAAAGTGTACACCTCTACGCAGAGTTAAAAACTGGTATACTAGCCGTGCTCACGGATACGAGCGGCCTTGGAGATTCTTACAGAATAGTTGATCACCATTGTTATATCATGCTTAATTATTGTTGATTATTATTATGCTCATGTTAATGCTATTCATTATCCTTATTACAATTGATCATTGGTTCATTAATGGGAATTGGAATACCTTGATGCTACTCAATTGCTAATTATATGATGATTAAAAGCTAAACGCAGTCAAACAGTGTCTAGCCTTTTTGAGCCTCATGAACCCTATGTTATACTTGTTGAGTTCGACATGGACTCACTCTTGCTATTTCCCCAACACTCCAGTGTGTAAAAAGATGCTACTCGGAAAAAAGACAAAGGTGTAGTGGAGTTTCTAGAAGACTAGTAGAAGTGCTAGGCATATGTTACCCCCAGTCAGCCGTCCCTGAGAAGAATGGAGCCCGAAGTTTAGTCACCGTTCCGCGATACTCTGATGTAAGTGTTAATATAGCTATGTATACGTTATATAATAACATTGTTTCTGATATTTTTTTTATTCTGGCATATGTGTGGACTTCCTGGGCACACATATGATTAGCCTGGTTTTGTTCTTTAGAAAACCGGGTGTGACATCAACAATTTGGCCGTGGAAAGATAATATACGCATGCCTTGAATTGTGATTTGATGTTTGCACATCAATCATTCGGGCGTGGAAGACTAATAAAAAATATCGTCTGAAGACAACGCCTGTCAGAGACTAATAAAAAATATCGCCTGAGGATAACGCCTATCAGAGGACAGCGCAAAAGTAATATACAGTTACACTACTGTAGCCAGGACAATTATTGGAGACAGCTCACCATCCAGCTGTCCAGGCAACAGTTGAAGACGATAATTGAAGCCTTCGCCTCGAAGGCAATCCAGCAGATAAGCGTGAAGGACGCCAGAAGATAAGCGCGAGGACTCCCCAAAAGGCTCCTCTCGCTCTTTAAAAGCAGAAGCCCGACGCCTGCATTCGCATCGAAGATCGCATCGAAGATCGCAACATCGACAACACCCACTCCACTATACACCATGAAGACATGATCTCAGAGACCCTCTGAGCTCATCCACCACTCCTGTAAATTAGCCACCTAATTAGTACTACTCCACCAGTGTTGTAAATTGGAGAATAAAGGAAGTCCCCGTGACCTTTCTGCGCTTGTAAGGTAATCTCTAAGGTTTGTGGTAAGTGCTTGGGGTTTCCCGAAAGGGAAAGCCATATGTAAGCTTGCTCCGTGGAAATGAATTAAGCTTTCCTGTTTTAATCCCTGTTTTCCTTTAAGCTCGTTCATATGGGACGATGTCTCTATGCTTATACGGGGTATACCAAAACTGGAAAACTGAAACTCAAATTTAAAACTCACGAGTCACTATTCAAATTCAGCTGCTACTATTCAAATTCGTGTCACTATTCAAAATGCTGGCTACTATTTAAATTCAGGAATATGAACAGCGCACCCAAGAGTGACTCAGGCAGACACCCAACTACTTTACTATTCAATCACTATTCACCATTATTATATATTATGCTTCGAGCACTATTCGAGCACTATGCGTCTTAATATTTTATTATTCTCCGCAGCCGGCGGATGCAGAACGTATTAAAATATATTAAACTGACTATTCGACGAGAGCGACGTGCGTGATTATTATCTACGTGATTAGTGAGTATGCGGATTATGAGTGCGCGTGATTCACAGGATCTTTGCAGGCTGGCGAGACCAAGGATTCACCCGGTCATGAGACTTTTGCTTGTGTCAGTTCTACTCGGTACTCACCGTATGCATCACTAGCTCGCTTCAGAACCGGGCTAACCAGCTCTTCCCCCTTGCTATCCCCAGCCACGAACACACAGGACTCAGGCCTTATCGTCTCCCCAGGCAGTTCCACCCGAAGGGAACACTTCTCTGCGCCAACAAGGTTCTCTACAAACGCCACTACCAGGGCTAACATGAGAACGACACA
This sequence comes from Saccharum hybrid cultivar R570, assembly GCA_038087645.1. Lineage (NCBI taxonomy): Eukaryota > Viridiplantae > Streptophyta > Magnoliopsida > Poales > Poaceae > Saccharum > Saccharum hybrid cultivar. The sequence goes on along the minus strand of JAQSUU010000091.1, from coordinate 5,502,009 downwards.
CGCAGAGGTTTCTCCTCTAGGGTCCCTAGCATAGAGACATCGCCCCATATGAACGAGCTTAAAGGAAAACAGGGATTAAAACAGGAAAGCTTAATTCATTTCCACAGAGCAAGCTTATATACGGCTTTCCCTTTCGGGAAACCCCAAGCACTTACCACAAACCTTAGAGATTACCTTACAAGCGCAGGAAGATCACAGGGACTTCCTTTATTCTCTAATTTACAACACTGGTGGAGTAGTACTAATTAGGTGGCTAATTTACAGGAGTGGTGGATGAGCTCAGAGGGTCTCTGAGATCATGTCTTCATGGTGTATAGTGGAGTGGGTGTTGTCGATGCTGCGATCTTTGATGCGATCTTCGATGCTTCTTCCGATGCTGAATGCAGGCGTCGGGCTTCTGCTTTTAAAGAGCGAGAGGAGCCTTCTGGGGAGTCCTCGCGCTTATCTTCTGGCGTCCTTCACGCTTATCTGCTGGATTGCCTTCTAGGCGAAGGCTTCAATTATCGTCTTCAACTGTTGCCTGGACAGCTGGATGGTGAGCTGTCTCCAATAATTATCCTGGCTACAGTAGTGTAACTGTATATTACTTTTGCGCTGTCTTCTGACAGGCGTTATCTTCAGGCGATATTTTTTGTTAGTCTTCCACGCCCGAATGATTGATGTGCAAACATCAAATCACAAATCAAGGCATGCGTATATTATCTTCCCACGGCCAAATTGTTGATAATACCTTATCAACATAAGGAATGACTATTCTTTTATATATATTGAATTGAAGCTATATTGACTTCATCTAATATTCTGGTTGTTGCCCATGACCTCGGATGTCCAACATGTGATCATCCAACATGTCATCATTATTATTATTATCATCCTCAGATATTTGTATTTTTGACTCATAGTCTTTCTTTATATATTCTTCATAATCTTGATTTATATCTTCAAACTTCCTATTTATTTCATGTCTTACTTCCTGCAAGACTTCTTCCATTATATTTTTCTTTAACTGAGGAATTATTGATTCCAGCTTTTCTTTTACCTTTTTCTCAATAATTTTATTATTCAGCAATTCTGTCTCTTTTTTTACAGCATCTTTATATGTGGGTATTCTTGAAGATCCTTCTTCTCTAATATTTACTCCTGGCAAATTTATTTTCACATCTTTTGCCCTTTTATATTTTTGAATATAATCTTTTGCTTCCGGTTCTATGAAATAATTTACTCTCAAAATACTTCTTGCATATGAAAGAGCTTGATCAATATCTGTATATTTTTTCCATGATACTCCTCCATCATTTTCTCTTTCTACTTGTTGGGCTATAACTGATTCAAATGCTATATATATTCCTGGTGTTTTTCCTCTATATATAACATATATGGGCTTTTTCTCCATATTTCCAGATAGCTCTTTTGGCTGCAACTTCCCATTAATCATATGAAAATATTCAGCTAAGCTATTTAGTATTGCTAGCATATAACCTTTGTCTTCTCTCTTATTATTGTATTTACTACTTCATCTTTTCTATCTTTCTGTGGATTTAAGCATAGTAGACATGCTTGTCTTAAACATAGACTACATGTTGCTCTGTCTTCTGGATCTTGATAATATATGCAAAACACACACCTTATGTTAAGATCACTCTTTTTAGGTTCCTCTACTTGATCCATCATTTCTATCTTTAATCCAGCTAACTCATCAATTAAATCTAATTCTTCATCACTTGATTCATTTTCTACATCATATTCTATTTCATTTGTCTCTATAATTGAATATATTGACTCATCATCTATTATATCATCATCACATACTAAAATATTTTTATTTACACTATCTATAATTAGAACCTTTTCTTGTTCTTCTTGCTTATTGGAATATCTCTTCTTGTCTTTATTAGGACAAGTTTTACTTAAATGATCTGGTGAATTACAGATAAAACATCTGCAAGTATTATCATAATTCTTTCTAGGATTATATCTTCTTACATTTCTCTTATGTAAGAAAGGAGCTCTATTATCTGATCTTCGTAAGAAATATCGTTTCTTAGTTCTTACCTTTCTAAAAAATATTTCTAAATGAGCTATATGTTCTTTATAAGATTTTAAAAAGATTAAAAGATCATCAATATAGACCAATATAAATTCTTGATTTTCATTAAAGATATTCTGCATTTTCCTTTGAAATAAAGCAGGGCATTTTTTAATCCTAAAGGCATTACTATCCATTCAAAATGACCTTGAGGACATGTGAAAGCCGTCCATTCTATTGATTCTTCTGCCATTTTTACTTGCCAAAACCCAGCTTTTAAATCAAATTTTGAGAAATATTTACATCCTTGTATTCTATTTATCCATTCTTGCTTATTTGGAATATTATATCCATCATCTATAGTATTATCATTTAGTCTTTTATAGTTAATAACCATTCTTGATTTTCCTATAGCTATTTCAGCATGATTTCTAACTATAAATGCTGCTGATCTATGAGGACTTCGGCTTTCTCTTATTGCTCCTAATTTTAGTAGTTCTTCTATATGCATTTTAAATTCTTCTATGTCTTTAGGTGTTGCTTCTATAGGACTAGTCTTAAATATATAGTTTGGGTTTATTATATTAATTCTACAAACTATACCATTCTTATCCCAATGCTTCATTGGTATTTCTCCAATTATTTGGATATCTTCTAATCTTTGTACTATTTTATCTATGTCTTTTTTAGATTTTATATCTCTATACCAATTTGGTGCTAGTGATTGCAAACTAATGCATTCTATACTTGAATTTGTTATATGAAATATTTCTATATTTTCGCCTAACTCTTCATCTCTATAATTTTCAGATTCTTCAATTTCTAAATTAGAATTTATAGATTTACGTACCTCTGTCATATATGGAATGTTATCTTGATGAGGAATGAATGTAATTCCTTGTTCATGTATGATCGTTGTTTGTACTGAATATTGTAAAAATCTTAATCCTAATAACATATCAACATTTATCATAGATAGATCTCTTATTGTAATTTCGTCTATTATGTATTTTGTATTATTTATTTGTATTTCAACATTATAAGCTAATTGATTATGAGGCCTTTTTATTCCAGACATATCAGTAGATATTTCTGCTTTATCTTGGTCTATTGTATGAACTATTTCTGGACATCTTGCAAAATATTTATCATGTATAATATTCTTAGTACAACCAGTATCTACTAATGCTAATATTTTATAAGTGATTGTAGGAGTTAAGTTTAATTTTATAGGTATTCTTATTCCTACTATCTCTTTAAATGGTAGCTTAACTATATATTTGCTCCTAAAGTTTATTATGGCATCTTTTAATTGTATAGTCTTATCATTTTTTCTGGTAGTTATTGCTTGATCTCTTAGTTCAATATTACCAGTAACATTTTCTACTGCCTTACTCTCTTCATTAAGTTCTATCTTAATTCTTAGCTCTTCTAGTTCTGCTTCTAAGTTATTCATTCTATTTTCTAAATTTCTAACTCTACTCGCTAATATTTTATCATCTGGTTCTAACTCTACCTCTTGTCTCCATTTCTGATTATTTTTTCCTAAGCATGAAATACAAGCTTGCTTTAAGCAATTACTACATGTAAATCTATTTTCTTGACTAGGGTAATATATACAGAAAATACATTTTATATTATAGTCACATCTTCCTTTTATCCAGTCATGCTTACAGCATTCTTGATCCATTAATTCAATTCTTACTTCTGCTTGCCTATTAATATTATTATTATTAGTGATTATATCTAATCCTTCCATAGCGTTATCTAGATTACATAGTTCTTTATTACCTAAGGAATTTATGAACTCAATATAACTTTGAGCATTAACTTCTTCTTCTACATAACTTTCTAATAAAAATTGTTGACTACTTTCCAATTGCTCTTCTTCTTCTATGATATATTCAATATTATTACTTTGCACCACTTCTTCATTTGTAGTACAATCTAAGCTATTATTCTGCACAACTTCTTCAATATTATTATTCTTTTCTTCCTTCTTATTCAACTTAGCTTCTTGTTCCTTTATCACAACAGGTGCTTCAACATATTTATTCTCCAGCTTTCTTTCCTTCTTGATATTATTAAGATAATATATTTTTTTGTATAAAATAGATTTCTTTATCTCTAATAGCATTCCATTCACAAATCATAGAGTTTTTGTATTCATCACGAACTTTGCTTAACTTTTGTTCGTAATATTTTATTTCATTGTCTATATCTAAAATTTCCATTATCAATAATTTTAGTATATCCCTTAATTTCAAATTTTATTAACCAGGCTCGGATACCACTTATACGGGGGTATACCAAAATTGGAAAACTGAAACTCAAATTTAAAACTCACGAGTCACTATTTAAATTTAGCTGCTACTATTTAAATTCATGTCACTATTCAAAATGCTGGCTACTATTTAAATTCGGGAATATGAACATTGCACTCAAGAGTGACTCAGGCAGACACCCAACTACTTTACTATTCAATCATTATTCACCTTTATAATATTTTATGCTTCGAGCACTATTCAAGCACTATGCGCCTTAATATTTTATTATTCTCCGTAGCCGGCGGATGCAGAACGTATTAAAATATATTAAACTAACTATTCGACGAGAGCGACGTGCGTGATTATTATCTACGTGATTAGTGAGTATGCGGCTTATGAGTACGCGTGATTCACAGGATCTTTGCAGGCTGGCGAGACCAAGGATTCAGCCGGTCGTGAAACTTTTGCTTGTGTCAGTCCTACTCGGTACTCACCGTATGCATCACTAGCTCGCTTCAGAACCGGGCTAACCAGCTCTTCTCCCTCGCTATCCCCAGCCATGAACACATAGGACTCAGGCCCTATCGTCTCCCCAGGCAGTTCCACCCGAAGGGAACACTTCTCTGCGCCAACAAGGTTCTCTACAAACGCCACTACCAGGGCTAACACGAGAACGACACACGCAGAGATTTCTCCTCTAGGGTCCCTAGCATAGAGACATCGCCACATATGAACGAGCTTAAAGGAAAACAGGGATTAAAACAGGAAAGCTTAATTCATTTCCACAGAGCAAGCTTACATACGCCTTTCCCTTTCGGGAAACCCCAAGCACTTACTACAAACCTTAGAGATTACCTTACAAGCGCAGGAAGATCACGGGGACTTCCTTTATTCTCTAATTTACAACACTGGTGGAGTAGTACTAATTAGGTGGCTAATTTAGAGGAGTGGTGGATAAGCTCAGAGGGTCTCTGAGATCATGTCTTCATGGTGTATAGTGGAGTGGATGTTGTCGATGCTGCGACCTTTGATGCGATCTTCGATGCGATCTTCGATGATGAATGCAGGCGTCGGGCTTCTGCTTTTAAAGAGCGAGAGGAGCCTTCTGGGGAGTCCTCGCGCTTATCTTCTGGCGTCCTTTACGCTTATCTGCTGGAGAGGAGCCTTCTGGGGAGTCCTCGCGCTTATCTTCTAGCGTCCTTCACGCTTATCTGCTGGATTACCTTCGAGACGAAGGCTTCAATTATCGTCTTCAACTGTTGCCTGGACAGCTGGATGGTGAGCTGTCTCCAATAATTGTCCTGGCTACAGTAGTGTAACTGTATATTACTTTTGCGCTGTCCTCTGACAGGCGTTATCTTCAGGCGATATTTTTTATTAGTTTTCCACACCCGAATGATTGATGTGCAAACATCAAATCACAAATCAAGGCATGCGTATATTATCTTCCCACGCCCAAATTGTTGATAATACCTTATCAACATAAGGAATGACTATTCTTTTATATATATTGAATTAAAGTTATATTGACTTCATCTAATATTCTGGCTGTTACCCATGACCTCGGATGTCTAACATGTGATCATCCAACATGTCATCATTATTATCATCCTCAGATATTTGTATTTTTGACTTATAGTCTTTCTTTATATATTCTTCATAATCTCTCTTTATATTTTCTTCGTAATCTTGATTTATATCTTCAAACTTCCTATTTATTTCATGTCTTACTTCCTGGAAAACTTCTTCCATTATATTTTTCTTTAACTGAGGAATTATTGATTCCAGCTTTTCTTTTACCTTTTTCTCAATAATTTCATTATTCAGCAATTCTGTCTCTTTTTTTACAGCATCTTTATATGTGGGTATTCTTGAAGATCCTTCTTCTCTAATATTTACTCCTGGCAAATTTATTTTCACATCTTTTGCCCTTTTATATTTTTGAATATAATCTTTTGCTTCCGGTTCTATGAAATAATTTACTCCCAAAATACTTCTTGCATATGAAAGAGCTTGATCAATATCTGTATATTTTTTCCATGATACTCCTCCATCATTTTCTCTTTCTACTTGTTGGGCTATAACTGATTCAAATGTTATATATATTCCTGGTGTTTTTCCTCTATATATAACATATATGGGCTTTTTCTCCATATTTCCAGATAGCTCTTTTGGCTGCAACTTCCCTTTAATCATATGAAAATATTCAGCTAAACTATTTAGTATTGCTAGCATATAACATCTGTCTTCTCTCTTATTATTGTATTGAAATCAGAAATTGTCTAAGATGCATTCTTGTATTTCATCTAGAGCAATATGATCTCGAGGCTTAAATTTAAATGTATTTGGTGGGAATATTCTTAGCTTATTACCAGTTCAAAAACTAAAATATTCACCTCTGATAGGACTTGCTCCTTTCTTCATTCCTGCAAAATAGAGGATCATGAAAATATATCAGGTAAAGTATTATCTTTACCCTTTATATGCTCAAATATTACTTTATAACCATTTCCAGTAATAATATCTTCAAATAGAACCCATCTCCTAGTTGAACTTTTCTTACTATTAACTTTATTATAATACTTGCATATGGCTTCACAGTCTGTTCTTACTGTGAACTCTTTGAATCCTAGATATAGTCTAAAAGCATTTATTGCATTGATAACAGCTAAGATTTCTCTATCTGTATTATTTATTGCTTTTAACTTATATTTACCTGAAGCATATCTACATATTTTTTCTTCTAACTTTGATGAGTATTTGTGCGGCTTTTGTTTAAGTATTGCACCCCATCCTAATTCTGATGCATCTGTCTCTATAATAAAATAATTATTATCTAAAGGTAAATCTAAGGGTTTTAACTCTTTGACTCTTTCCTTTATAATTCTTACTAATTTTATATCTTCAGAGTTAAAATGCTTTTGCCCGCTTTTTCTTAACTTTGCATATAACGGACCAGCTAGCTTTGCCAAATTCTCAATATAGTTTCTAGCATAATTCACTATTCCTAAGAATTGTTGTAGAGCCTTTTTATCATTCATGACATCAGAAAATTGTAAAATTTTCTTTGCAATATGATCTTGTAAATGAATTTTTTCCATCTCCAATTTCATGACCTAAGAAGTTTATCTTTTCTTTGCATATTTCCATTTTTCTTTTAGAGAGTATTAACCCATGCTGCTCTACCTTTCTAAAAAATATTTCTAAATGAGCTATATGTTCTTTATAAGATTTTGAAAAGATTAAAAGATCATCAATATAGACCAATATAAATTCTTGATTTTCATTAAAGATATTCTGTATTTTCCTTTGAAATAAAGCAGGGGCATTTTTTAATCCTAAAGGCATTACTATCCATTCAAAATGACTTTGAGGACATGTGAAAGCTGTCCATTCTATTGATTCTTCTGCCATTTTTACTTGCCAAAACCCAGCTTTTAAATCAAATTTAGAGAAATATATACATCCTTGTATTCTATTTATCCATTCTTTCTTATTTGGAATATTATATCCATCATCTATAGTATTATCATTTAGTCTTTTATAATTAATAACCATTCTTGATTTTCCTCTAGCTATTTCAGCATGATTTCTAACTATAAACGCTGCTGATATATGAGGACTTCCGCTTTCTCTTATTGCTCCTAATTTTAGTAGTTCTTCTATATGCATTTTAAATTCTTCTATGTCTTTAGGTGTTGCTTCATAGGACTAGTCTTAACTATATAGTTTGGGTTTATTATATTAATTCTACAAACTATACCATTCTTATTCCAATGCTTCATTGGTATTTCTCCAATTATTTGGATATCTTCTAATCTTTGTACTATTTTATCTATGTCTTTTTTAGATTTTATATCTCTATACCAATTTGGTGCTAGTGATTGCAAACTAATGCATTCTATACTTGAATTTGTTATATGAAATATTTCTATATTTTCGCCTAACTCTTCATCTCTATAATTTTCAGATTCTTCAATTTCTAAATTAGAATTTATAGATTTACGTACCTCTGTCATATATGGAATGTTATCTTGATGAGGAATGAATGTAATTTCTTGTTCATGTATGATCGTTGTTTGTACTGAATATTGTAAAAATCTTAATCCTAATAACATATCAACATTTATCATAGATAGATCTCTTATTGTAATTTCGTCTATTATGTATTTTGTATTATTTATTTGTATTTCAACATTATAAGCTAATTGATTATGAGGCCTTTTATTCCAGACATATCAGTAGATATTTCTGCTTTATCTTGGTCTATTGTATGAACTATTTCTGGACATCTTGTAAAATATTTATCATGTATAATATTCTTAGTACAACCAGTATCAACTAATGCTAATATTTTATAAGTGATTGTAGGAGTTAAGTTTAATTTTATAGGTATTCTTATTCCTACTATCTCTTTAAATGGTAGCTTAACTATATATTTGCTCCCAAAGTTTATTATGGCATCTTTTAATTGTATAGTCTTATCATTTTTTCTGGTAGTTATTGCTTGATCTCTTAGTTCAATATTACCAGTAACATTTTCTACTGCCTTACTCTCTTCATTAAGTTCTATCTTAATTCTTAGCTCTTCTAGTTCTGCTTCTAAGTTATTTATTCTATTTTCTAAATTTCTAACTCTACTCGCTAATATTTTATCATCTGATTCTAACTCTACCTCTTGTCTCCATTTCTGATTATTTTCTTCTAAGCATGAAATACAAGCTTGCTTTAAGCAATTACTACATGTAAATCTATTTTCTTGACTAGGGTAATATATACAGAAAATACATTTTATATTATAGTCACCTCTTCGTTTTATCCAGTCATGCTTACAGCTTTTTTGATCCATTAATTCAATTTTTACTTCTGCTTGACTATTAATATTATTATTATTAGTGATTATATCTAATCCTTCCATAGCATTATCTAGATTACATAGTTCTTCATCACCTAAGGAATTTATGAACTCAATATAACTTTGAGCATTATCTTCTTCTTCTACATAACTTTCTAATAAAAAATGTTGACTACTTTCCAATTGCTCTTCTTCTTCTATGATATATTCAGTATTATTACTTTGCACCACTTCTTCATTTGTAGTACAATCTAAGCTATTATTCTGCACAACTTCTTCAATATTATTATTCTTTTCTTCCTTCTTATTCAACTTAGCTTCTTGTTCCTTTATCACAACAGGTGCTTCAACATATTTATTCTCTAACTTTCTTTCCTTCTTGATATTATTAAGATAATATATTTTTCGTATAAAATAGATTTCTTTATCTCTAATAGCATTCCATTCACAAATCATAGAGTTTTTGTATTCATCACGAACTTTGCTTAACTTTTGTTCGTAATATTTTATTTCATTGTCTATATCTAAAATTTCTATTATCAATAATTTTAGTATATCCCTTAATTTCAAATTTTATTAACCAGGCTCGGATACCACTTATACGGGGGTATACCAAAACTGGAAAACTGAAACTCAAATTTAAAACTCACGAGTCACTATTTAAATTCAGCTGCTAATATTCAAATTCGTGTCACTATTCAAAATGCTGGGTACTATTTAAATTCGGGAATATGAACAGCGCACCCAAGAGTGACTCAGGCATACACCCAACTACTTTACTATTCAATCACTATTCACCTTTATAATATTTTATGCTTCGAGCACTATTCGAGCACTATGCGCCTTAATATTTTATTATTCTCCGCAGCCGGCGGATGCAGAACGTATTAAAATATATTAAACTGACTATTCGACGAGAGCGACGTGCGTGATTATTATCTACGTGATTAGTGAGTATGCGGATTATGAGTGCGCGTGAATCACAGGATCTTTGTAGGCTGGCGAGACCAAGGATTCAGCCGGTCGTGAGACTTTTGCTTGTGTCAGTCCTACTCGGTACTCACCGTATGCATCACTAGCTCGCTTCAGAACCGGGCTAACCCGCTCTTCTCCCTCGCTATCCCCAGCCACGAACACACAGGACTCAGGCCCTATCGTCTCCCCAGGCAGTTCCACCCGAAGGGAACACTTCTCTGCGCCAACAAGGTTCTCTACAAACGCCACTACCAGGGCTAACACGAGAACGGCACACGCAGAGATTTCTCCTCTAGGGTCCCTAGCATAGAGACATCGCCCCATATGAACGAGCTTAAAGGAAAATAGGGATTAAAACAGGAAAGCTTAATTCATTTCCACAGAGCAAGCTTACATACGGCTTTCCCTTTCGAGAAACCCCAAGCACTTACTACAAACCTTACAAGCGCAGGAAGATCACGGGGACTTCCTTTATTCTCTAATTTACAACACTGGTGGAGTAGTACTAATTAGGTGGCTAATTTACAGGAGTGGTGGATGAGCTCAGAGGGTCTCTGAGATCATGTCTTCATGGTGTATAGTGCAGTGGGTGTTGTCGATGCTGCGATCTTTGATGCGATCTTCGATGCTTCTTCCGATGATGAATGCAGGCGTCGGGCTTCTGCTTTTAAAGAGCGAGAGGAGCCTTCTGGGGAGTCCTCACGCTTATCTTCTGGCGTCCTTCACGCTTATCTGCTGGAATGCCTTCGAGGCGAAGGCTTCAATTATCGTCTTCAACTGTTGCCTGGACAGCTGGATGGTGAGCTGTCTCCAATAATTGTCCTGACTACAGTAGTGTAACTGTATATTACTTTTGCGCTGTCCTCTGACAGGCGTTATCTTCAGGCGATATTTTTTATTAGTCTTCCACGCCCGAATGATTGATGTGCAAACATCAAATCACAAATTAAGGCATGCGTGTGTGTATATATATATATACATTTTTATGTAAACTCATAAGTTTTTATAGTGAGTTTAATTAGTTTATGGGTTGGAATAGGTTGGGTTGAGACTATAAAAACATGGAATGGGGTGGGTGAAAGAAGAGAGTTAATTTGTTATGGGATGGGTTGGGTACGGGGTGGGTTTTCACCCGTTAGCAGGCCTAGATCGGACTGCCCCGGGCGCCGCAGTGTAGTTCGATCACTATGCGTCGTCGTCAGTGTAGGTTGGCTTCTTTTATTTGGAGCTGATACTTCATCAGCTGGGCAGCTGGCTGATTAATTGGATTGTATTGATTACTACTCCTAGGTGGTAATGCATATACGAGGAGGTGATGATCGGTGAAACTTGAAGTGTATATATATAGACACACACATATAATAAGGACGAGCTGGTTAATTTCTCTTGTGGTGTGTTTGCATGATTAAGCATCAGCTACCTGCTGGTAAATGGTGTTTCAGACAAGTGCTCAGCTAACTGACCGACCGCGACACTTTTCCGTGCGCGCATGCATCAGGATTTGAATTGACGTTCGGCAGGTTTAGCTTACGGGCGAGCTAGATCGGCTGCCTCTTCTTTAACTTGTAATGGAGTGAATACTCTGTCCCTTTATGTGTGTCGTCCGAAAAACGTGTCTGTGAGAAAAACACGGTTTTATAGACACAAACATTCAGGGACGGAGGGAGCAGTGAACGATAGCTCGCTGGACGTACATCATGCCCCAGAGAGAGGAGACGCCGGCGGGCGCGGCGAGGCCTGAGTCTGATTGTCGTCTGTCGGTGTGCGGTTCCACCTCCACCTGCGCTCTCCATCGATCTCACAGGTCGTCGTGTTGTCAATTAAAAAAAAAAAGATCTCACAGGTCGTCGCGAGTGGAGGAGGCACCTCCTATTGGGCCAAAAGTAGCCCCCCACGAAAATTCCCAATCGAAAGCCTTTTGATTTCAGAGGAGTCAGGGGCCGAGAAAGTCTATTGCTCCAGAACAACGCGATCCTATATATATATATATATATATATATATATATATATATATATATATATATATATATATATATATATATATATATATATATATATATATATATATATATATATATATATATATATATATATATATATATATATATATATATATATATATATATATATATATATATATATATATATATATATATATATATATAAATATATAATAATAAAGAGGCAAAATTTCAGGCTATTTTTTTTTGTCCATCCATTTTTTTGGATCCGTCTCCCTCTAACTACTGGACAATGCGGAGTTTCTTCCGTCCGAACTTATATATAATCCGTGCTCATACGAGTTAGAATAGCTCTTGTCTAGCACGATACAGAGTTAGATTCCAGTTTTATATAGGTCCTGTATAGGGTAACCTTGATAGCTATGAATCCTAATCCTAATATATATAGATTACTCCAATATTTTGAGTAAGCTAAATAGGAATTCTAATCCAAGAGTTTAATTCCAGATTTATATATGCCCGGCCCTATATAGGTAAGATAGCTAGAAATCCTAATCCTAATATAAATATATTACTCTAATCTTTTGAGTAATCCAAATAGAAAAAGACATAAAATTTTCTATTTTCTTGCTTTACCTTTTTTTTCTATTCTTTTTCATCTGTCCGTCCCAGACTACTACTACGTCCGATTCTATTCTTTTTTTATCTTTGGGTCATATCTTTTTTTTCTGTCCGTATTTTATTTATTTTTTATTTTTTAGACTCATTTTTTCTATTTACACATCGTGATTTATTTTCTTGTGTCTGCCCACCCTCGTTTTGGACTGACAAAATTTCTGCCATATACTTTTTTTCCGCCTCTTCTTGCTGATCTGGGCTCAGTCTCGGCCTACACGGCCTCCTCGCACGGACTCCTCCTAGAGATGGCGCTCGGTAGTCTAGCTGCACACAAGCATTTCACTTGCTCATCCGCTCGCACTTCGAACTATCGACCACCTTCTCGGCCCTGCCTGCTCGTCACCACCTGACCACCCTAAACCGCATCTCCCGCTTGCCCCGTCTGCCCCAGAACGACATCGTAGGATGTTGGAGCGGTGTTGCAGAAAATTGAGAAATTGAGGCCGACGGCGCATGAGTCACGACGGCACGGGAGGGGCCACCGGGGGTGCAGGATTTGACGGCGCATGGGTCCCCGGGGCTAGTTGCGTGTCACCCCTGGACCAATCAATCTCTCTAAATCACCTCATCAGTCATACCGTCACTCCGCAAGCCTTCTTGCTCACCTCCCGCAGCTCCGGCTCCACCGTGGAGTCCTCCAGGGAGGTCAAGTCGTCTAGAGCGGCGGTGCCGGTGCTCCAGCATAGGCGGGCCATAAAGCTACGTTTCCCACGACAGACACCGATGCTGACTGGCGACTGCTCCTCGTCGACCTACATCTGTCATGGATAACGATGACAACGCCTCCAACCTCTTGGGTCCTGGCGTTACTCGACGATAGCCATGGTTCTGAGTGATCGGACAAAGCGGCGATTTTGCTTTGGTCTTTTTTTCTTGACCATGTTCTACTTTGAATTGTGCTTGAGGTACTGTTTTGTACGCCATACTCATACGAAATTAATTACGAATGACAATACCTAGAATGATGATTTCTAGAACGGTCAGAAGATTAATTTCGAGATCAGATCGTCTATAGTCCCTAGATTTGTGGATAAGAAGGCAATGAAAAATAAAGTTTTTCCAATTCTTGACATGTCGGCCACTAAATTCTTGTCAACTTTAATTAGATATTAGAATTATATATTTTATTTGTCCTCAAAGAAGTCGCGGAGCAGGGTTTTTAGCGGTAGTGATATATTTGCGTCTAAACATCTATGTGTTTTGTGATGTATTTTTAAGAACATTGTCATATTATTATCAGCATTAACTTATATTATAGATGTTATAGTCATCATAACATAAATTATAGATTTAAAATTTTATATTTTATAGAAAGAATAAAACATAAATATATTTGTATCATTCCTGTTGTCGTCTTTCACGAACGTTCGATAGTCTTTTTTTTCTCCCGTTGTAACACACAGACATGTTTTGCTAGTAATAATAATAAGAGTACTGCTCCGGTAGTCCTCTTTTTAAAATTACACGCATCTCAAAACAGCACATACTTAATTAATTATTTATTTTTTAATTATTATGGATCCGCATGGACCTGGCCGGCTGGCCCTCCCCGCCTTTGCCCAGCCCAGACCCAAGACGGACTCATCCTCACCACGGATCCCCTTTTTCGGGACTTGCTTTCTGTGTGCGGGTGCGGCGACAAGGAGCGGACCTCGTCGGCGGCTCATCCACAGCGGCACCTGCACCTGGATGTAAGGATGAAAGCGGAACGGAAATATTCCGAACCAACCACTTTCGTTTTTTATATTATGGTTTCGTTTTCAAACATAAAAAATTATCAGTTTCAATTGGTTTCACAACCATTTTCAACTATTTTTTGTATTCTTTAATTGCTAAAATATAGAAATGTACCGAACTGTTTTCGTTATATATTTCGTAAGTCCGTTTTCGACCGTTTCCGATCGTTTTCGTCCTTACCTGCATCTACCTCTGAATCCTTTTGTTCAGTACTGTCGTTCCATTTCGCATGAGAAGGTCCTCTGCCTCTTCCTGATGGACGTTCGCTGCCTGTGTTGGGGGTCCACGAGGACGGCCACCGCGATAGCTGCGTCGTGGACGCCGGCGCGAGGCAGCACCACCCTGATTAATTTTATGGCATGCTAGTAGTTTGATGGGAATTGCAGCATTTGCCTATGCTGTGTACAGGAGTGGAATCACCATGAAGTACACTTGGAGTTTTCTGTCTTGGAGTTGGAGCGATGCGTCGTGGACTCTCTAGGCCGTCCAGCCGGCTCCACCTCCGCCACCCGACGGCCGGCGCCCGGCGCTACCGGAGAATGCAAGATCCGTGAGAGGGTGCTGACTCGGCCGGCGGCTTCCACGGTGCAACCATTGCGATGGCCGTCGTCGGCTACCTGCGACATGGATATTACTCGGCTGCGGCCTGCGGACGTCCATCACGAAAATGCTGATCCGAAGGGAGATGGATACGTGATGCACTTGGACTTGGGCTGGGCTTGTTTCGGTCTTGGAAGGGCCGGGCCAGTAAATACTAATAATTGAGAAAATGGTTAATTAATTGGTGGACCGCTTTGAGATACGTGCCATTTTAGAAAAGAGGACTACCGGAGCAGTTCTCTAATAATAAAGGCACTGCTAGTGCTCGGACGGACGTCCATGTCCGAACGCCCGTGTCTGCAGTCCGTTTCTGCGCTTGACACTGCTGCTCCTAGGAAACTGCGTACCCACTTCGTGCCTCTGTCCGGATGCCCGCGCCCCATTCGCTTTCCGCCCGTGCCCCCTCCGCTTGCCGCCATCACCTTCCGCTTCCCGCGCCCGCTGCTGAGCAACGCTCCATCCCTCCGCTCCCCCACCACGCGCATGCATGGCGCCTAAGCAGCTGCAACAGACGATTGCGGCAGGGTAGGTCACATTGTAACATGTGCAACATCCGATTTACTTTTGAAACATTCAGATAAATCACTTGCAGTATACGTACGAAATAGTTGAAACACTTCCAAAACACTTGGATACTCTTGAAAAAAAATAATGCAAACATATGTAACATCCAGATGAAATACTTGTAACATACGTGTGAAACATATGCAACATTCAGATGAAACACTTACAACGAAAGTCAAAAAAAAGATGAAACATTTAGAACAAACACTTGAGATATACATGTATAGCCATTGCAACATGTGCAACATCACGATCTACTTTTGCAACATCAAGATGAAACACTTGTAACGTCTAAATGAAACATCTAAAACACTTGAAACATAAGCTTGTAATATGAGCTGCACAATGTCACCTTGATGTTTGGACAAGGTACCCGAGCAGCGCGGGCATGCCGGTGAAGGAGAGCGCTGTGACGGACAGGAGCTTCCACACACCGAGGTCGTCCCGCCAGGGAGGTCCGCGTTGATGAGCGCCCGAAGGAAGTCGTCGTTGTCATCCCCTGCACCATCGAAAACGTTCGACTCGTCGACCACGCCGGTGTTGACGAGGTTCTGTAGGAGGAGTGGGCGAGGCGTGGTGGTAGACGTAGCGCGTAGCGGCAAGGCGGAGTGGGGCGAGCGTTGACGAGGTTCTGTAGGAGGAGTGGGCACAGTGTGGCGGCAGAAGCGGCGCGGCGAGGCGGAGTGGGTCAGGCGTCCAATGCGGTGAAGCCGCAACGAGCGTAAGCGAATAAGGATTTATGTCGATGGGGATTCGGTCGTGGGGTAGATATGGGGGAGAGTGCGTAGAGAAAAGCAGGCCGATTGCCTATTGGACCCGATCGATGCGGAACAGGGTGTCTGGATGCACACGCCCGCACGGACGCCTAATCCTAGCATTGCCGAAACAAAAAATCAGTTGATGCTCCGGCGTATCTTTTGGAGATGGGGCCTAACCTTCTCGACTACTGGCATGTGGGCTCCATGGCCCCACCAGCCACCAACTCCGTCTCTCTCCACGTCATCCTCATCGTGTGTGCTGCCGACGACGACCGGGCACGGTGCTGCCGGCCAAGGGGGTCGGCGTGTGTGGCACTCGCCCCACCGCCGACGACGAACCGGGCACTAGTAGCAGCTAGCACGACGGGCGACTGTGCCGTCGGCATCGGATCGGAGCCAGAGGAGCCTACCGCGCGAGTCCATCCGGATGCATAAATATATCTCCGGTGACCGCGGTGTGGTAGCCTCGCTCTCAGCATGTGTTTTCCCGTCGTGGATATACCTACATGCTCCGGCTGCGCGCGCGCTTTATTTCAAGATAACTCGGTTCATGAATGAAAGCGATTCGAGATTGGAGCCGAAGCCCCGCATAGGCAATAGGCATAGCGATTCAAGAACCGGCATGCTACTACCAGTTGACATAATTGCACCAGGAGTGAAATGAAATCACATCTCCGATTAGTAGTGCAAATCATATTGCACGCGTAATAAATCACCAACAACGCGTGACCGTGACATTCAGAAGCGGACACGAGTCGTAAGAACATACTTCTTCTATTTTAAACTATAAGTTATTTTGACTTAATTTTCTAAATGAATTTATGCATGTTTATAAAAATTAGAGCAACCTATAATTTAAAATGGAGCATGGGAGTGCCATTTTTCCGTTGAAGTATCCTTCTTACCGAGGACCAAATATCCTATAATCCAATCCCATAATCCATGAATCCAAGCTACCCAAATTATTATAACCATAATTCAGGTTGTTATAGTTACATTCATAATTCCGATTCTATTACTCCAAATGTGATCCAAACAAGCTCTACATCTATTCAATAATCCTGATTCTATTAATAATCCAAATGTGATCCAAACAAGCTCTACATAGTCTATTCAATAAGAGAAATTACAGAGCACAATAACCAGGAAAGTTTAGTCGGGATCGCGAACACAGAAGGCATCGATCCATTCTTTTTCTCTCTCTGTCCATGGTACTGGGTATGTTATTCATTCAGTGCATGTCTTTTTTTTAAGACGTGGATGACACACATCCTATGCACCTCTCCTATCCCTATAAACATCTTCCTGTCATTTATTCCTGCAACGTAGGAAGTCTGGGCTTGAATTAGGTGGACAAGCTCGTGACCAGAGGAAACCTAAGGGCAGTTCCAATGGGGCAATAATGATGGTTTTCATCTCTAATAAATGACCTGCCAACTCAGCAAAATACTGACATGGCAGCCTAATCAACGAGGAAAGAGAAGCAAGATAAAGGATGCCGTTTCTTAGAAGGAAAACCAGGTCTACTCTCGAACCGAGGCAGGAAGAAACCACGTTTTTAGCGTTGGGAGGAAACCACCAGTTTCTACAAGATGGGGCCCGCGATGGCCGTGACGCGCTCGCCTACCGGCCACTCCCCTCGTGTGTTGGTCGCCGCGCGCTCACCCGTCGGCCGCCGCGCTAGTCTGCTCGCCGGCCGCCACGCTCGCGTGCTGGGCCGCTGGGCGCCACCGCTTGTGCTCACATGCTGCACCGTCGGGCGCCCAATGACCGCCGTGCAAGCTTGCCTGTGCCACCGTGTGCGCTCGCTCGTGTGCTGGCGAGATCCATGGCGAGGGCGAGCATGAGCTCAAGCCAAGCTCGCCGACGACCAAGCTGCGCACGCCGTCCGCGTAGCCCTCGCCGTCGCGCGGGACGCGTCTCCGCCCAGGCCACACCCATCGTCTGCCCCTTGCCGCGCCGGCGACCAGTGGCCTCCTCTCCCCCACTCACCTGCTGTGCTTGTTCTGGTTCCTGAGGAAGACGAAAAGGTAGCAGTCGAAGGAAGAAGATGGAGTTGGGAGAGAGAGGGGAAAAGAAAGCAACATTTATTACGGGAAGAAATCACCGTAGAAGGTTTCCAGGAATGTTTTCTTGTTGATGTGGCTGCCATGAAACCTTGCGTAGTTTCAAATATTGGGACTGCCCTAACCAATTGAGCTAACTCAATTAGCATCAATTAATGTGTATATTAACTGCAAAGTTTTCACTGATCTCTACCTGCTCCTAAATAAATTCTCTGAAAGAAAAAGATGATTGCATCCTTGTTAATAAGGGTAAGAATAGATGATCATTTCTCAATTAATTTTCTTAGGGTTGGTAACTTTGTATCTGTTTGGCTATTGTGCATTGTGTATTACTCCCTCCGTCCATTAGTCTCCCTCGTATAAGTCTCATGCACAGTGACCAAGGAAGTGTTGAGGCATGGAGATTTTCATTTAATCTCAGCTCTCCCTTTAATGCCCGACGTACTGGGCGGGCAGAGTCGCGCGTTCCCTCGTCGTGCGCAGCCGCACTGCTGGGTCCGCCCGCCGCCGATTTTGGTCAAGCCCGCGCTGGTGTTCCAGCAACTCCACAACATAGCCTCCTGAGGTGCACGACGATGAGGAGGAAGACAAGGCATGGAGACATGCCATGGGAACGGAATGAGGTGTGGCTTGATGTTGCTAAAGATTTGAAGATGTTGCAAAAGAGATTTACAAATGTTGAAGTGCTATGTTGTAGATGTTGCAATAGATTTTTTTCCTCAATGTTGCAACATGATGTTTTTATTGATGTTGCAGCAAGTGATATTTCTTGTTGCATTAGCCTTTTTATGATGTTGCATGAGGTGCTCTATGATGTTTCCATAGCCAAATTGTAAAGGTCTGGTTTAGTGGTTTTCTAGAGAAAAAAGGGGGATTCGAGCCATATGTTGCATGAAACATTTCCATTTGTTGCGGTGAGAATTTAAAATCTCATGGAATTGTAAGCTATTATTATGATCGTATTTTTCTGTTGTTGCAAAAGATAATTTTTGATGTTGCAGTTTCTATTTTTTATGTTGGACAGACCGTCCGATTTCCCATCGGATGTCCGGGCGCTACCGTTATTAGTATAGTAGATTAATTACGTCACATGACCGTCATTTCAATTTATTTCTCCATCATGTGATATTAATTTTAGTGTTTTTTTGATCGACCCTAATGATTTAAGGAACTTGCACCTTAGTCACCAATTATCACCACCGGTCAGCCCCCCCCCCCCCAAAAAAAACCTTTAGCCGTTCTTACCGAGCTCCAATCACCAAACTCGATCCGCCTTCTGTAAGTGAGGCGTGAGGAGAAGGAGAGCTTACAGTCTTGCAACTTCGACGGCATGGTTGACATGGCCACAGCCACTACCAATTGACCATGTAAAACACGTGAATTGTGTTAGCTTGAAGTATGCATACTCGTCTATTACTTTTGTGCGCTGATCTAAGTGACATTCAAGTGCCGCAAGAACATCTTCACCTTAGGGTAAGATGAATTAATTTTCATGTCAATCTCTTTCAGTACTGGGTTTAACCTTTATCCAGACAAAACCTTATTGGGCCAGTTCTTCCTTAGTTGGCCCTTTCGTCCAATTTGCTCTCAGTTTCTTCATATTTACATTGGGCCACAAAAGGCATACGATAACCTGTGATTTTCTTCAAACTAACAGATTCAGATGCATCATTTATATGAGATCAGTAATTAAAAAAAGGCAAGTGCATGGTACGGTATGACTGAAAACGAGATTGACATAGTGCATGTTGTCTATCTTTCAGAACCATTTAAATCATTTAGGGTGAACTGGACTTGGGATCTTGCTCCATAGACTAATCTTCAAACTTGTTGCACTTGATCGTATAGGCACTTGGGGTCTTGTTCCATTACCATTGCATGTGCCTATTACATCCAAGTGGGTCTTCAAAATTAAACCCAAGTCAGATGGTTCTATTGAGATATATGAGGCTCGTCTAGTTGCCCGAGGTTTTCAGCAAACTCAGGGCAGAGATTATGATGAGACATTTGCACCGGTTGCTCATATGACTACTATTTGTACTTAATTGCAGTGGCCGCTTTTTCTTGGACAATCTCTCAAATGGATGTTAAGATAATGCCTTTCTTCAGGGTGATTTAAATGAAGAAGTTTATATGCAACCACCCCCAGGTGTTAATGCCCCTCCAGGTTATGTTTGTCGTCTTCGTTGGGTATTATATGGTCTTAAACAGACTCCTCGTGCTTGGTTTGAGCGCTTTGTCTCTGTCGTTCGGGCTACTGGTTTTTCACCTAGTGATCATGACCCTACTTTATTTATCCACCTCTCCTCACGTGGACGTACTTTCGTTCTTCTATATGTTTATGATATATTGGTTACGGGTGATGATGCAGACCACATTTCTTATGTCAAGAAGCAGCTTGTTGCACAATTTCAAATGTCTGACACAGGTCCTCTTAGCTATTTCTTAGGCATTGAGGTTAAATAGTCTGCAAAGGGTTGCTATCTTTCTCAGTCCAAGTACATACAAGACCTTATTGCTCGTTCAGGCATCACTGACCATCGGACAACTGCGACACCTATGTATCTTCACTTGCAGCTTCGTCCCACTGATGGTACTCCTCTTGTGGATCTATCTAGATATCGGCATATTGTGGGCAGCCTTGTTTATCTCACTGTTACTCGACCTCATATTGCTCATGCCGTCCATATTTTGAGTCAGTTTGTGAGTGCATCTACGTCTGTTCATTTTGGCCATTTACTTCGCGTCTTGCGGTACTTGAGAGGGACATCATCTCGCAGCTTATTCTATGTTTGTGATAGTCCACTTCAGCTTCATGCTTACTCGGACTCCACTTGGGCGAGTGACCCAATAGATCGTCGTTCCATCACAGGGTACTGTATTCTTCTTGGTCCTCTCCTATTGCATGGAAGTCAAAGAAACAAGCCACTGTATCTCATTCTAGTACAGAGGCAGAACTTCGAGCACTTGCCACCACTACTTCAAAAATCTTATGGCTTCGATGGTTGTTGGATGATTTTGGAAATTCTTGTAATGCTGCCACACCTCTTCTATGCGATAATATAGGAGCTATACAGATTGCCAATGATCCTGTGAAGCATGAACTTACCAATCATATTGGTGTCGATGCTTTCTTTACTTGATCTCAATGTAATCAACATACCATTGCTCTTCAGTATGTGCCATCCGAGCTGCAATTAGCCGACTTCTTCACCAAAGCGCAAACTAGAGAGCAACATCAGCTTCACTTGTTCAAACTCAATGCTTCAGATCCTCCACCTCCACCTTGAGTTTGAAGGGGGGTGTTAAGTGAAGACCCATCTACTACTGTCCCATATGGCCCATATGTGTGCCTATATATACCTCTCCACTAATGGAGTGATTGATAATCTGCCCTATTTCCCAAGGTTAGTAACAATTGCAATCACCACAAAATGGCTTTATTATTTCTACCTAATATGTATCAGGGTCCACCATTACATGATCAATTCCCCAATTTCCATTATAACTATTACCTTTCTCAAAACTTCCAAATAGCTTTCTGAGGAGATTATATAGCTGTATTCTTCCAGCTGGAGTTGATTTTGTAATACCCATTGACATTTCACTGCAATATATATCAGCTTCCTCAGAGGGGTGGTTCCCCGGAGAATCCCAAAATTCCTTAAGAGTAAGAAAACTGCAAAAATATCATATATTCATAACCTACTATATGTTCAGCTTCTCCCAACAATTTTCCATTTCATAGATAAAAGTATCTTAGATGACTATTATGTAAAATAGAACAAACCTTCGGGGAGGCAAATCACAAATTTTAACAGCTAGATTTTCACATTGAGATCTGACTTCCTCCTCTAGAAATACCTTAGCAGCATTCACAAGGTGCTTCTGTACACTGCAAAAAAAAGAGAGAATGGTAGTGAATGCCATATAGAACTCAATAACTGAAATTGGGAAGAGCAGAAGATTACTTGGTAAATTACCTTCCAAAGAAAATGGAAACTGTATTTGCAAGGCTAGAATCAAACAACTGTAGGTCTTTATAGTTAATGCAGATTTCTTTACTTTGCATGGATCGTGAAGCTCTGCAAATGTTTCTATAGAACATGTGCCCGTTCACTCTAAACCTAGTGAAATCAAGAAAGCAGTTATGATTTGATGAATTTCAGAAATCTACTATAACAAAAAAATCACAATTGCGTAGGGTCACAACATATACTAAATGGGGTATTTTATAATTGACCCTGAGAATTCTCCAACAGATCAAATGAAGTAATAATTTTGGGAGATGTCACAAGAATACTAGTAGGCATTATGTATCAGTGGTAGAATTTTTAGAATATACTCGTAATTGCAAGGCTTCATGTCACACCCGTTTTCCAAAGAAGACCAAGCGCTAACTATATGTGTGCCCAGGATGTCGACACGACACATATAGTGACAAATATGAAAAATTTCAAGAACAATGTTTTATTATATATCGAAACATAGTTACAACAAGACTTACATCTGTTACAAAGCATAGCGAAAACTATTCTATATCTTCTCTTCAGGTCTCCATACTCCACAGGGACAGTTGACTGGGGGAAGCACTCGCTTAGTACTCATGGACTCCACAAGAAACTCTTCACTTGATCCACCATCTGGTACTCATCCGGGATTTTTATTGATTGTAAAGCAAGTGTGAGTGCACCATACTCAACAAGTATAACATGAGGGGATGCAAGGTTTAAAAGGCTAGACACGGCTAAACTGCGGTAAGCACTTTTAGCTGGTCATATTTTATTAATTAAACCTATGTTTCTAGGTTATGCTTAAGCTCCCAAGGTGAAAAGTATAATTAACATCAATATTAATCATCACCAAACCATCCATCAAACCATCTATCTCGAAAAGGATCCAGGCCGCTCGTGTCCATGAGCACGGCTGATTTATCAGTTTTATACTCTGTAGAGTTTGTATACGTTCACCATGAGTCATGATTTCCATTTGCCTAGGGTGGTTCTCTCCCCAAAACACTTCCAAGGTGAGCAGGCAGGGATCACTACGAAGCCGCTAAGGGTCTCCCAAGTGTCGTGGACACCTTCCTCCAAGAGTGGCACACTTTCTGACCTTGTCTAGCACACACCCTGGTAGGACCAGACCCATAAGCAACATGGTACCCCCTCTTGCCCTTTTGGTAAGCTGCTAACAAACTAGAATAGATCAAGATACTGGGCTAAGACCAGAGCCATGTGATTCTCGTGGCTATACTATAAGTCCTGAGTTGCTGTTTTAAGATCCAGTCCTTACGGAGGGCAGACTAGAGCACCCAAAGAGGCCCAATGCTCTAGCCTCCTTCTATCCATGTTGCTAAAAACATCATTTTAACATTGATTCCATAAGTCATTAAGCAAGAATAATATCATACTTGTTTGGTTATTGCAAGCTAAGCCAAACTACCCATATGCATAACCCAAGGTAACAAGGAATATAGGGTACAACAGTGCTAGGTAAAGTCCTTAGAGGTTCATCATATTAGACACATGCATATGAAAAGGTGATTAAATGATTATTGGGTAACAAGGGAACTCATGTTAAACTTGCCTTCCAAAATCTTGCTATCCAAACCTTCAAACTTCTCTCCTGGATCATCCTTGCAAAGCTCCTTCTAACATCGGCAATCAATCGGTACAAGCATCACAAGAGAACCTAAAAACAATACACCAAGCATTACAAAATAGGATATAAAGGTTTTTAAAACATGTAGGGCTTGCAGCTATGAACGTATGAGCACAACAACAACTAAGCGAAACTACTATTAAAGGGCATGAAAAATTGAAGGTAGAAGCTAGAAGGTTTGATAAATAATAGGAATGGAATAAACATGATGGATATGGCCAACTTGGAAGATTTATAGAGCACAAGGATCTATAGATGAATTGTGGATGACTATGGATTTGTGTAGAGGACACATGGAACATATTATGACAAATGGCTGCACTAATGTGAATGCTAGATCAATGGGAAACACGATTATGACTATTTGTGCACCGGTTGAGCAAACCCAGTGGCGGACAGCGGCGGTTATGATCACAAGGAACATGGTCATAGCAGCACCAAACTGAGATCCATTTTGTGGGCTTGTTATGGACTGTATGGAGTATGTTGTGGCAAAAGTACATGATGTTTCGACTATCGGATAGCCGGGGAATGAGATTGCAAGATGGTACTGCGTGGCTGTTGGCATGGCAGGAGCAGCGACACGGTGATGCTTATATTTGGGGTGTTGTGGTTCATATGACCAAGAAAACTTGCAGAGATGTGTGTAAGTATATGATACACACTGTGATCTAAGGGCTTGACCACCGGAGTGGCGAATCATTGGGAACACGCATGCCAACCGGCCTCAGCGCGGCAGCGGTGCAGAAGGGACAACGAGCACAAGATAGGAACATATCTCTTTCATATTTGATCCTATAGCCATGAAACTTTGCATAGGAATGTGCGGGGATGATATTTACACTGTGGTCAAAGGGTTTGATACTTGGGATCACGTTTTGCTGGGGAATGCCAAAACAAGTTAGTGCTGCGCAGCTGCTAGGACAGCAGGGCAGTGAGTGGGAAAGCTGACCAAAACACCGTCTCCGCTGGTCCGATGGGTGACCAACTTTGCATAACCATGTGCAAGTATGTGATACACGTGTGGGTCAAAGGGAATGAGCACTGGATTGGTAAAACAACGGGAACATCGTTTCCAAAAACAGTGTGACTGCTGTTTGGACAGCAGGGGTAGCAGACACTTCGGACTCGATATCTCGGCCATCGTGGATCGCATAGCCGAACCAATTGGTGGGATCATGTGCAGGGATGTCATGAACATGTAGATTCAAGATCTTGATGATTTGGACAGTGGATTAGTGGGGAACGTCAAAACCATTCAGAGCTGCAATCTGACAAGGCAGCAGGAACAACGGACACGGAGATGAAGATATCTCTGGTTTCCCAACTCCTGTGGCAAAACCATCTTACAGAGGCGTGTTCAAGGATGCAAAATACAATTTGATCAAAGGGTTTGATGATTGGGGTAACGAAACAGTGAGGAACGCCGATTCCATCAACAGCAGCAAAGCTGGCCACGAGGACAGCAACACATATCGCGGATAAATTTCACCATATATCGTGTTCAAGGATGCAAAATACAATTTGACCAAAGGGTTTGATGATTGGGGTAACAAAACAGTGAGGAACGCTGATTCCATCAACAGCAGCAAAGCTGGCCGCGAGGACAGCAACACATATCGCGGATAAATTTCACCATAGATCAACCATACATCATCTATGGTACAAGATATGCAGCGAGAAATACGAGAACATGAGGAAGATGATGGGGTGTCCTCACCAAGAGTTTAGGGTCTGGTGGTGAGAGGAGATGCATCAATGAAGACCGGTGACGACGATGTGGTACGGCGGGATGTCCGGCTCGCATTGCCGCTGATCAGGGCGGCCTCCATGGCACCAAGGGAAACCACCACGCCCTGTACAACAGCAGAGCAGCGGCGATGTCCCCCTCCAATTGCTTGCTCAGGTGCCCCGGTGTTACACATGCATTCAACACCTGCAAATCATGAGCATAAGCATTGTCATGCATTCATTAACATTGCATGAAATAATGATTTAAACATAACCTCGAAAACATGTTAATGAAAACATGCTTGTTGCATTGATTGTTTAAATAAAACTATGCCATGATTGTGCTTGTAATGGTGTTAAAAATGCTTGTTTGCTTGAGTAATTAGTTTAGAAATGTTTAGCAAAATTTTTGGAGCAAAGTTGTATTCAAACTTTTGACAAAATTTGCTTTTGAAAATATTATGGAAAAAGGTCAAAAATCCTCCCTATTTAGCTTTTACTTTTCAATTCAAAATTTGTTGGGAATTTTGAGTTGGTCCTTTAAGCAAAGTTGTAGAGGATCAAATTATAAGCAACTTTCATTTTTCGGCCATTTCCAGAAAATGTCATTTTGTTGCTCAAAAATTAATTTAAAGCAGCTGTATTTTGAAAATTTGGAAAAAAAGAATTGAAAAAAATAAAGAAAAGCTTTTATCCGCCTAAGTGGGCCGGCGCCTCACTTTCGGCCCGCAGCCGCAAGCCGGCCTGGCCCAGCTCGCGCTCGCGCACGCGCGCCCGCGCGCGCCGTGGTCCAGTGGACCGGGCGTACGCCGCACGCCGCGTCCCGCTGAAAGTCCTATGTTTGGTGTTGGTAATTAGTGACAATGCCTAAGTACTAATCCTATGCCTAAGTTGTATATAGCATATGAGGATTAGTACATTCCAAGGTTGGTGGCAAGGTGGACATGGTGATCATGATGGCCACACTTGATTTGGACGCAACCCTACGTGATCAAGGCAAAGGTATATGCTTAAGGGTTGTATTTTAGTAACCAAGACACCTAGTGGGTGTGGTTACATTATAGGATAGATAGCTGTACTATAAAGAGGGGAATGACGTGGCTATTGGACTCCTAAGTGCCTCTAGATGTGCATTTCATAATCATATGCATTTGGATAGAACTAATAACGCCTCGAAAAATAATTGTGAAAATGCTAACACACTCGCACTTGACGTGATCACTTGGTGGTGTTAGCACATTTGCGATGGCGTTGAAGTTTAAGCAGTAGAGAGGATTTGTGGTCCTCTCTCCCTCCCGCCGAGCATGCTCGGCGGGATTCAGGCGTTTTCGATGAGTTAAAACGACTATTTTCCACTATGCCGGGAGTCGGAAAAGAAACAGAGGCGAACGGAGGTCACAGTGGTGACCGGATGCTAGACCGGACGCGGTCTCTGTTTGACCGGACGCGTCCGGTCAGTGTTCAGCGTCTGCGCGTGTCTTAGCTTTTTGATCGGATGCGCAGTGCGTCCGGTCACGACCGACCGGACGCGTCCGGTCGTTGAGGGAGCTTATTGGACTCCAACCGGACGCTGGCACTATGGCGTCCGGTCAGTTCTGCAGCGCGTCCGGTCGTTGTTTTGTTGTGCGCTGCTCAGGCTTAACCAGCGCGTCTGGTCCGTTACGAGACCAGCGCGTCTGGTCGAGCTTCGCGCGTCCGGTCGTTGCGTGGAGCGTGTCCGGTTGGTGGTTCACGAGCGTAGGCGCTGTGTGATCGGCGTGTCCGGTCAATTGGACCAGCGCATCCAGTCAGCGTGACTTTAGCTGTTTTAAGTTCCTAATGGCTATATTCGAAGGGGTACGTCTATAAATACTCGTTGGCTGGCTCAAAGCTCCACCTCTTGCATTCTTTGACATGCTTGTGAGCACTTTGAGCTAAGCAACTCCCCTCCCACTCATCTCTCTTGCTTCTTTGCATATTCGAAGTGAGATTGAGTGATCCAAGTGCATTTGCATTGTGAGATTGTATCTAGTTGGCACTTGGTGGTTGATTTGCTGCGGGATTCTTGTTTCTCTTGGTGGTTGTCACCACCTAGACGGCTTAGAGCAGCTTGGAGGCGTTGGCAAAAGTTGGTGATTGTTCTTGGCCACCTCCGGTGATTGTGAGGGGTTTATGCCTACCTCGGCGAAGCGCCAAAGGCAACGTTAGTAAATTGCTCGTGTCATTGCAACTTTTTGCCATTTGGTAGGTTCTTGTAACGCCTTTTGAGAGGCTCGGTGTGAGACTGATTAGCCACCGAACCACGTGGTGAAGAAGGACACAACGGGGACTAGCGTGCCAGCAAGCACGTGAACCTCTGGATAAATCTTCGTGTCATCACTTTCATATTGTGATTGATTGATTCCGGTGTTCTGTTGTCTTGGTATTCATTGTTGATCATATTGGTTGGCTCAATACTTCGCCCCTCGGTGAAACTCTCCTAACTCAACTCCGTATTACCTTCTTAGTTATCTTTGCTAGCTAGTTAGCTTTGCTAGAGTTGCTTCTTTGTGTAGCTTGCTAGTTGTAGTTGTAGTTACCTTCTCGATTTGATTTTTGCGGTTGAGTGCAAATATACTAGAATTGTGAATTAGTTATGTGGCTTGCAAACACCCCGTAGGCTAAGCAAAATTCACATCTCGCTACTTATTATATTGATAAACTTGTTTACCTTGTCTTTGTAGAAAATTTTAAGAAAGACTATTCACCCCCACTCTAGCCATCAAGACCTTTCACCCGCTCCCGTGCGCTCGCCAACCAGCGCGCGTGCCTCGCCGTGTGGCCGCGCCGTACCAGCGGCCATGGGCGGTGGCTGGCCGGCTGGTCGAAGCCCCCGCACCTGGACGGGAACGCGTCCAGGGTCGCTCCCAACCACGCCTTAACCCCCACGCCCGCTCCCTTCCTCCTCTTGCACTCTTCATTTCGAAACGCAGCCCCGCTCCTCACCACCGCGCGCCCGCCCGCCATTGTTGCCGCCGCCGAGCTCGCCTACACCGCCTTGTCTTTGCCCGAAGCTCCGCGAGCTTTCGTGTGAGCCTCGCCTCGACGTAGCCCGCCTCCGGCATCGCGTTTTCGCCGAGGTGAGGGCCAGAGGGGCCGTAACCGCCACGGTGGCGCTGGCATTGCTCGCCGGAGCCCACGGTCATGCCGACCTCCATGCTCTGCTCCTCCTCTCTTCCTTCTCTAAGCACCATCATTTTCGCCTTATCGTCACGATCCTCATGCGCGCCGCGCCTCGTCCATTCGCGACCGGAGACGACAGTTAGCCGTTGGCGGCCGCCACGCTGCTGCGGCCACAGGCGCCGGCGTGGCGTAGCCACGGCCATTCCCGGGCGCTGCTGGACCGGCCTCGCCCGTGGGGCGACGCCCCGAGCTGGTCCGGCTCGCCTCTTCCCCGCGCGTGCTGCTCCGGCCGAAAGCGGCCATGGGCCGGACGTTCTCGCGGGCCGGCCCATTAACCATAAGAGATTTGTTTTCCATTTTCTTTTGATTATTTGAGAAAATAAATAATTGGAAAAATGTTTGTGTACACATTTTGGCTCTAAAAATTGTGAAACAAATTTTGGTATACTCCCTCCGTCCTGAAAAGAATGCAATTCTAGCACAGTATAATGTTTTAGTATGTCAAGTTTGACTAATTATATATAAAAAATATAAATAATTATGACATAAAATTAGTATCATTAGATTTGTTATAAGATATATTTTTATAATATATTTATTTGATGTCAAAAATATTAATACTTTTATCTATATATTCGGTCAAACATTGGACACAGAAATAAAAAAATGAACTAGAATTGCATTCTTAACTGGACAGAGGTAGTACTTCTTAGGACCAGATCTATAATATAAAAATATTGCATGTAAAGTTTGAAATGCTTTTCTGTAGAGTTTCTATTTAATCATTGAAATTGTTGTTTACTTGATAAATGCTTAATAAATCATAGAAAGCTCAAAAAAATATGGTTCCAGTTTTGTTAATCTTTTTGTGCAATGTACTTTCTAGGAAAAATATGTTCTATGCATGTTCTGTAGAAAAATTATGATGTGTAGTTCAAGTGCTTTTATTTGATGGTTTTTGTTATTTTTGATAGAGAGCAAAAATTGTATAAAACGTGTATCTGATAATTTTTATATAGTGGTTGTTTACTGTGTAGAATGTAGGAAAAATGCTAAATCTATTGTTTGATACTTTTCATAGTACAAAGTATTTTTATGCTCATTTTTAGGCCCTAGATTGTTATTTTTGTATAGGCAGTTCTAGTGATCCAAATGCAATGAAATTTTTGTGGCATGCTAGATTAGATGATAGTAAGTTACTGTAATTTTTCCTAGATTTTTCTGTGCTACCAAAATAGGTGTTGTTGTTCAAACCTTGTTTCAATTAGGGTTTAATTAACCTCTTTATTGCATGTTTAGTTAATAATGATTGCTTTGGTGTATCTTTAAAGCATCTTGGCTTGTTGTGGTGACTCAGTAAGTAGTATAGTGGTTGTAGTAGTAGTTTAGAAGTACATGTTCTTGGATGATGTTGACTACCTTGTAGAAGAATTTGATTTCTACACTATACAATAAAGTAAACATATTCATCTACGTCCCATTCATCATGATCATTACACGTCATCTCTACAATGCACCTAGGCATGAGCACTTATACATTTGCATCATACAGGATCGCAGGAAGTAATTCCGGTAGCAGTTCCAGAGGAGCCAGAAGAGCAGCCCGAGGTGCAAGAGCAGGAAGTACCCGAAGCCGACGAGGAGGTCGGTGAGGATCTTTCGGAGTGCCCCGATCATCGCCCGAGCTCTTTCGAAAGAGGCAAGCCCCGGAGTATTTCTCTCGGTTTACAAATATTTTATCAATGCTTTACCTTGATTGATGCATTACGTTTAGGAGTTGTTTGCAACCGTTGCTGCATTATACCTTGTTTACCTTTGTTCTATCATATCCTTGTTACCCTAGTTTTCACAGTCAAGTCAATGCTTAGCTGGCTTAGACCGGTAGAAGTCGGGTGATTTCCTGTCACCTGCGAGCTATAGGTGGTTATCTAGATCTGCTTGAATAAGTATGTCATCTTAGGATAACTAAGTGTTAATGTGAAGTTGAGACCGGACGAAGACTTACAGGGTTTCAGACTGTAGTGTTTTCCGTTTGTGTCAGTTAAGGACCGACCGTTGCTGGGCCTCGAGTCATGTTGAACGCATGCCTCACATTTAGCTGGCCGAATAATGCAAAGCTAACTAGCTAGCAAAGATAACTAAGAAGGTAATGCAGAGTTGAGTTAGGAGAGTTTCACCGAGGGGCGAAGTATTGAGCCAACTAATATGATCAACAATGAATACCAAGACAACCGAACACCGGGATCAATCAATCACAATATAAAAGTGATGACACGAAGATTTATCCCGAGGTTCACGTGCTTGCCGGCACGCTAATCCCCGTTGTGTCCCTCTTCACCACGTGGTTCGGTGGCTAATCGGTCACACACCGAGCCTCTCAAAAGGCGCCACAAGAACCTACCAAATGGCAAAAGGTTGCAAATAACATGAGCAATCCACTAACATTGCCTTTGGCGCTTCGCCGAGGTAGGCACAAACCCCTCACAATCACCGGAGATGGCCAAGAACAATCACCAACTCTTGCCAACGCCTCTAAGCTGCTCCAAGTCGTCTAGGTGGCGGCAACCACCAAGAGAAACAAGAATCCCGCAGCAAATCAACCACCAAGTGCCAACTAGATGCAATCTCACAATGCAAAAGCACTTGGATCACTCAATCTCACTTCGAATATGCAAAGAAGCAAGAGAGATGAGTGGGAGGAGAGTTGCTTAGCTCAAAGTGCTCACAAGTATGTCAAAGATGGCAAGAGCGTGAGCCAAGAGCCGGCCAACAAGTATTTATAAGCCCACAATCGAATAGAGCCGTTGGAAACCTTACTGGGCAATTTTCGGGGGTGACAGAAGCTGCACAGTAGCGTCTGTCGCCAAACCGACACGCTGCACAGTAGCATCCGTCGCTCCTACGGCCGCCACGTGTTCGACCGTTTGAACGAGACGGTTTTCGCGCCTCAAGCAACAGACGCGTACTTCACAAAATTTTCAGCGTCTCTCGCGACCGACAGACACACCATAGAGAGCTCGTCACGGCGAAAAACCGACAGACGCGTGCGCTGCTTGACCGACAAACGCTGGCTAGCGTTTGTCGCCACCGTGTCGCTGATCCGCGAGCGACGTCTGTCGCTCGGCCGTGCCCGCGTCTGATGCCTAAGCGCCAAAAACCCTAACTAGGGTATGGCGACAGACGCTGCACAGTAGCGTCTGACGCTCAGGGCAGCTGCGTCTGTCGCCCATATCTCGGCGATTTTGCGATGTTTGCTCGATCCGTTTGATTCACCCTTTCACATATGAGCTAGACTAAGTATGTGTATCACTTTAGCACATGTTTTAGCTCGTGAAACACCATGTGACATCGCCTCCAAATCTCGACATTGGCGTAAAGGAAAATAAGCGTTTCATCTCCTCGAAAACGCCTGAATCTCGCCTCGCAAGCTCGGCGGGAGGAAGAGAGGACCCTAAACCCTCTCTTCCGCTCAAACTCCATCGCCGTCGTAAATGTGCTAACACCACCAAGTGATCATCGTCACGTGCAAGTGTGTTAGTATTTTCACAATCATTTTTCGAGGCGTTATTAGTTCTATCCAAATGCATGTGATTATGAAATGCACACCTAGAGGTACTTAGGAGTTAAATAGTCGCGTCATTCCCCTCTTTATAGTACGGCTATCTATTCTATAATGTAACCACACCCACTAGGTGTCTTGGTTACTAAAACACAACCCTTATGCATATACCTTTGCCTTGATCACATAGGGTTGCATCCAAATCCAAGTGTGGTCATCATGATCACCATGTCCATCTTGCCACCAACCTTGGAATGTACTAATCTTCATATGCTATATATAACTTAGGCATAGGATTAGTACTTAGGCATTGTCATTAATTATCAACACCAAACATAGAGCTTTCACATGGGAAGGGGAGAAGGTGAGGTGCTTCTTCTCTGGTGCTTGCGTGAGGGAGAGAGGGGGAAGAGAAGGAGGCGTCCAGCTGATGTTGTGCATGAGGGAGAGAAAGGGAGGGAAAGATATGGCTGTGGTTTGTTGCATGGATGCATGCAATTGAAGTGAAATAAAATGGAGTAAAATGGGTGCTATCAAGAATGGATTGAAGAGGGGTGGGCTGCTGGTTTGTGCGTGAGAAAAAGAGAGGAGGAATGGCTGTTTCATCAGCTTTCACTCTTGCAATTAGGGAGGCATGCAAATGAGATGGGGCAGGAAATTAAGAGGAGGGAATTACGGTAGGTATAATTCTTGCATGGAGGAAGAGAAGGGGCAGCATAAGAGAGGATGTCGACCAGGGAGATGCTGTCTATCTGCTTGTGTGCGTGATGGAGGGAGGTAGGAGAGAAAATAGGTGCATGTATGCATGCAGAAACGGGAGATATTGGAGTATGTCTGCTCTTTACTCATCTGAATTAAGGAGGTCATTAAGGAGGAACAAGTAGGCATTGAAGGCTATTTTTGCATGAGAGGAAAGGGAGGAGGCGCCACATATATAGTGCTATCTTCTCACGTGAGATGGGAGAGGAGATATTGTTATGCATGCAATTGAAGAGAAGGCATTATACGCTTTTGTTATTCCTGCATGATGAGAAGAGGAAGGGAGACACCATGAGAAAGGGCTGCATCTTTGCGTGAAAGAGAGGGATAGGGGCTGCCAGGAGTTGGAAGAAGGAAAGAGAGGTGGGTTGGGCTGATCAAGACTTGGCCCAAAGGAACAGAAGACACGCTCTCGGCTTGAGCCCTTAGCGAGAAGAGGAGGTACGTCGCTGGTTTGGAAATGGGTTGAGATTATGGGTTTGGACGTGAGATGGTAAAAGGTGTAACAAGGATTGGGTTTGGTCCATTCGCAAATGAGAGGATAAGTTTGGGCTGCCCAAAAGAAATATGCGAGGAAGATTGGTCGGCATATATAGGCTTGACCGAATTGAGATTAACATGGATAGATAACATATGATTGCTTCAACTTGACGAAAGTGGTTATAGAATTTTGTGTGAGGGAGAAAGGAAATGATATGATTGGTCTTCTAACATATATCTTGAGATTGAACAAGATGTTTGGAATGAAGAGGTTGAGATGAAACCCTAAGCGTATTTGGAATAATTGAAATTCATTTTCCAAACATAAACACTATGCAACGACATGTATGCAACAAACCACTAAGTTGAATTGCAAAAATTTTAGAAACCCACATTTTTTCACTATCTAAAATGTTGACAACATAAATAAAGTTAGAACATTTTATAAAATAACAAAATCTTTGGTTTTGTTTTTAGTGTTTTCTAAGTCACATCCCAAAATATAATTTTAGGGTGTGACACTTCACATCATAAATACATTAGGAATTCAACTACTGATACCATAACAAACAAGCAGTAAGAACGCAGCTCTGACAAAGGATTTTACCCTCTCAAGAAGGCCAAGAATCTTTCTTCAATTAGTGCTCCCTAGTCTAGAGTCAGGGGCGCAGCATGTCCTGGCTGACTCATGTCTGACCAGGACTCCTCTTTGCAGAGAGCACTTATCTTTGAAGAGAGTGATGGATCATGAGATTCACCAACACCAATGGCATCTAACTTCGTCTCATAGTCACTGATTGCATAAGTTTTTCGGATAAAGAAGTGGCACGTCTCATGTCCTCTTCTTGAATGTTTTCTCTTGCATTCTCTCGATAACCATAGACATCCATTTTCTGTGTCGGGGTATCTTGTAGTCTGCATGGATAGCAAGAAACATGTTACTGATATCTTAGAACAACATTGAAATAGGTGTAGTCATGCAGATCTTTACAGTCAAAAATAGATGGAGGAAAAAAAATAGTGTGCTTACGTTAGGATTTCATCCCTCTTTCTCTGTAGTTTTTCAAGCTCAGTAATCTTGTTAAAAGCCCCTTTGAGTTCGAGATGCACAGACAAGTCAACATTTACAACAGCGGACGCACAGTCATCTGGAGTTTCATCGTTCCTCTCAAGACCTGAAATTTTTCCAACAATAGATCAGCCATTTTGTTCGAGGCCTTTAACCTTTGGTGGATTTAAAATTTTCCACAAATAATTGGCATATAAATGTTAAAAACTGAAGAAAGCCAAAACGACTCTTATTTGGCAAAACCAACATGTAACAAGAGTTAATTGATGTATTAAAACTCCATTACAGGCTTCAACATAAATTTTGAACAATAAAGGAGAAGCTGATTGCATATGTTGCAAGGAAAAAAATCCATAATGAAAATTTTAAAAAACACAGATAGTCACACAGAAATGCGAGTCATAACCTTAACATGTGATACCGAAGAAAGAGAAGAAATTATATATCGATGGCATGCGATAATGGCAGCAATCTCTCGGCCTCGGCAAAGTGCAAAAGCACGTCATCTGGATGTAGGAAAAATAAGCATATTCACAAAACAAGTGTGTCAAAGAAGAATAGTCAAACAAGCAGATACTAAAACAAAATAATACAGATGGACATATGCAAACCTTTCATTTTAATCTTTTGGTGGTATCAATGACTTTATTTTCTCCACCACTTTGAAGACAATGGCCATTTCATTTTCAAGATTATCATTATTCCAACCCTGTGATAAAGAGCAAATTCTCCCATGGGTAAATAAGTGCATAAAGAATTTCTATCCTCGTTAGGACACAGGAATTACCTCAACAACACATGGATATTCTGAAAGGAATTACCTCAACAACAGATGGATATTCTGAAATCATAATAGAAGCTTCCCGACAAGAATCTTCGCGATGTGGAAGACGCTGCCAGAACTCTTCTGTCACATAAGGCATGAATGGGTGGCGCAAGCGTAGACCAGTGTCCAGGCATACCCATAGGGTATATCTGCAGATGCTGCATCTGACAATTTATATGCTTCTAACGAGGTTACAGTTTTGTCAACAGCCTTGTTAAGAGCACAGAGTACCCACTTGTAGATTGGTGGCATTAGAGAAACATCTACGATTGCAGGTGGAATGTAATTATCACCCAGTTTATCTATGGCAATATGGAAGCCATTCCACAGCCTGCTGCACCACTGTCAGTATTTAACCACTCCCGATATCCATATTTACGCTGCCGGACTAGGAAACAGAAGATATTGCAATAAAAGCCTAAGAGCACGAAAAAATCAAACAAAGACTCAAACTAGGTGTCATAATAACCTCGAAAGTGTAAGAAATCAGCGCAAAGCGAAGGGCATCGGTGCCACATTCAGTAATGCTACTAGGGTAATGATCACTACTCCCTCCATCTCATAATAAGCTTATACGCCCTCCATTTTAAATTATAAGTCGTTCTAACTTTTTTGGTACATAGATTTTGATGTGTACCCAAAAAAACTCAAAATGAATTATAATTTGAAACGAAGGAAGTAGCATTTAAAATTTGTTTTATAGTGTCTTTTTTGCATGACTTCTCACTCCGTTTCCTTTCCACCGGAGCCGTAGTCGGTACAAACAAATCGTGGTTTCTCTCGGTACAAACAAAAACTGCTCCGGTTCCTATCTGTTCAGAAAAAATGGCTACTCGTCTTTAGGTGTTTGGTACAGCTCCTCTATCGAAGCTGTCACCAAAGCCGACGTCTTACCAAAAACAGGAAGTGCATCTAGCTATGAAACCACCTATTTTTGTTTTCTTAAATCCGACAATGCAATTATTATATGCTAAAATATTTTTTGATAGGACTATATATGTAATTTCTTAATAACATTGATCTTCTTAACAAAGTCTAAAAATGCACTTGTTTTAGACAGAGAAAGTGAGCACGTAACAATAATAACCAAGAAAGGCAAAAGCCTGAATTAAACAGTTACCTTAATAGAAAATGATAGATAAATTGATAAAACAGGCTGCCCAGTACATGACATCATTGACATGACACATAGCCACCATCAATCATCAAACCATTCAAAACTCGGCGGGCCAAGGAGAAAGCTCGTCCCGGGCCTCGTTTAGATTGTAATTTTTTTTAATCTGGGCTACTGTAGCACTTTAGTTTGTATTTGGTAATTAGTATTCAATCATGGTCTAATTAGACTCAAAAGATTCGTCTCGCAAATTACAGACAAACTGCGTAATTAATTATTTTTTTACCTATATTTAATGCTC
Organism: Saccharum hybrid cultivar R570; assembly: GCA_038087645.1. Classification (NCBI taxonomy): domain Eukaryota; kingdom Viridiplantae; phylum Streptophyta; class Magnoliopsida; order Poales; family Poaceae; genus Saccharum; species Saccharum hybrid cultivar. Next base: position 5,464,881 of record JAQSUU010000091.1, on the reverse strand, counting down.
CATGCATGCGTCTAAAGATTGATGTGATGGAGAGAGTGTAAAAATTTGGAATTTGGAAGGTAGCTGGTTAACAGAGAACCGAACCCGAAATGGAACGGGGGACGTTGACGGCGTAGTTTGAGAGCAGCTGGATGACCGTGTACGGACGGCCACAGATCATCACTTAGCTCAAAGAATCCATCCAAGGACTAGGAATAGATCCAAACATATGCTTATAGTCACTGTTGCGTGGCTTGAACCTTTTTGATTGATGGACCTTGGTAGGGCCCTAGCGAGGGCAAGGCCAAACGGCCCACCACGACGGGCAGAAGGCTAGCAGGAACTCTCACTTTCTCCCTCTTTCTCGAACCCTCTTCCTCTACAGTTGAGAGGGGAGACAAGGGGGCGACTCGCGCTCCCGCCGGCGAGGTCGCCATTCCCCTCCGCCTCCGGAGGCCTTAGGGCTTTCGGATGTGTGGGGGAAGGGTGGATCTTCGACCGGCGGTGTAGATTAGGTATCTATGTTAGACGTAGTTCTCCAGGCGGCGGTCGTGAGGTGGAGACGGCGTCGCCATGGTGGAATAAGGTACTCACGGCCTTCTCCCACCTCGTCTTCACTTTCTTTGGTGCTAGCGATGGGCCGGTGAGGTCGGATTTCTCTGGATCTGAAGTCCGTGTTCAAGATCCAGATCCGGTGGTTTCTTTTTCTGGAATCTTGCCGGCGGTTTCTTGTAGTCTCAGTTGGCCGCTGGTGATTTTGATGCTCCTGAGCGCCGTCGGAGGATGTTGGAGTGGTAGATCTGCTGAGGTCGTCGGCGATTTTGCAGCTCCTTCCTTCGGTGGTGCTTCTTGGAGAACAAGGGTAGAGCTTGGCAGATCTGGATTTACATGTGTTCTGGATCCTGGCGGGTTCTTCCTTTCTCCATCCCCAGACTTTATCAACGTTTGTCTGGTGAAGTCTCTTGGGATGTTTGCTGACCAGTTTGGGAGATCGGGTTGTCCCACCGATTCTGGTGGTTTGCATCTCCTTCTGGGTGTCCTCTGCTCCGGCGTGTTGGAGTTCATGCTGTTCGTGGCGTCGGACCTCTTCGATACCGGTGAGGTGATGGTCGTAGGCCATCTTCTTCGGCCTGTTCGTTCAACGTTTACACGACATGTTGGATTTCCCGACATGCTACTCTTGGTGCCACTCCAAAACTTTGATGATGCTTCGTCGGGATGGTGGTCGGCCTCTAGTCATCTTCTCCGGCTGCCGGCGACGAGCTCGACCGGGAGTTCTTTACAAGGGCTTGTTTGTAATTTCTTTTTCTTTCAAGGATGTCTTTGTAAGGTGTGTGATGTAAACTATCAGAGATTTCTATGAAATATAACCCGGTTTCTCAAAAAAAAACTAAAGTCAAAAGGCCAAAGCGGAAGCAAATGGTGATCATAATAACCCGTTTGTTTTGATACTTTGTTTAAGCAAGCAGCGATAATAATAATCGTAAAAGGTTTTGATATTATACTACTGTAGGTCTGTAGCTCATGAAAGTTTTTTTTATTAGGCGGCTGTCGCATGCGGTACGGTATGTATGGTCTGCCATGATCCTTGGACACTGCACTGAAGGCCTGCAGCTCAGAGCCTCAGAGGCCACCGCCTCCGAGCAAGTAGTTGCGGAGCGCTGTCAAGAGAGCGGCGCCGGCGACCGCGAGCCTGGGGAACCGCCGTGAGACGAGGGACAGCATCGCGAGCGCCGCACCGAGGAGCCAGAGGACGAAACCGGCGAGCAGCACGTGCTCCGGGCTGGAGCTAGCGCGGGTGAACTGCAGGTCCCACGTGAGGACGAGCGCCCCCAGCAGCATGCAGGCGCGGCCGGAGTCCAGGAGCTGCTGCTGGAGGCCGCGGCGGCGTTCGATCCACGCCAGCTGGAGGTCGTCGTCGTCGTCGCCGTCGGCACGTCGGGGATTATTGCGCATGCGCATCTCCTCCGGGCCTGCCATTTGGCTTTGCAGGTGCGCCTGATCTATTGGCTTGTTGTTTATTAAGAGGCGTACGGTGTCTATGTGTTTGGGTTGAGGTCTCGGTGGCAGCTCCAGCTACAGGTGACCCGCGTGTTGTGCGAGTCTGTTTCTATGCTGTGCTGTGTGAGGACAAAATTTGGGCGGTGCTCGTTCGTATTTATAGGCAGAGAAAGTCAGAAAAACCAAAGGAAATTTTTTTTTGATCTGGTGAATTATTTGAGCTCTCTTGATTACTCCCTCCATCCCAAATTATAAGATATATTCTAAGAATGTCGGAGGGTCGCCAGCATCGCACGTCGGGCCATCCCCACCTGGAACGTCGCCGGGATCGCACGCTTGGCCGTCCCAACCCTCACAGTCGCCGTGAGCCGCCTGCGGAGTCGTTTTTATGTATTGAACTTGTGAACTTGGAATAGTGTGTACTTTTGAACGTGCGGTTTGTAATATATTGTGGATTTTGAACAAATTTGGTCGTTTGTGATATATAAATGTGGTTTGTGATATATTGTTGTTGATTTGTGGTTTGTGATATATATATGCTTTGTTGTTTACATGGAAAAGCAAAAAACAAAAAAAAAGAATTTTTAGAGGTGGCTTCCCCGAGTGCCTGGGTTGCGGCACTCGGGGAAGAAGTTTTTTTTTAAAAAGACAAATTTCTTCCCCGAGTGTCTGGGCTGCGGCACTCGGGGTAGAGGTTTTTTTTAAAAAAAAGACAAAAATCTTCCCCGAGTGTTGCACTCGGGGAAGAAAAACACTCGGGGAAGAAGTTTTTTTAAAAAAAAAACAAATTTCTTCACCGAGTGTCTGAGCTGTGGCACTCGGGGAAGAGGGTTTAAAAAAAACAAATTTCTTTCCTGAGTGTCTGAGATGCGGCACTCGGGAAAGAGTTTTTTTTTAAAAAAAAGACAAAAATCTTCTCCGAGTGTTGCACTCGGGGAAGAAAAACACTCGGGGAAGAAAATAAAAAAAGAAAACGGCAACGGTCGTCGGCCGACGGCGTCAAATCTTCCCCGAGTGCCGGCACGACACTCGGCGAAGCGTTCCCCGAGTGTATGATTTTCGGCACTCGGGGAAGGCGCCTTCCCCGTGAGAGAATTAGCCGGAGGCTCTTCCCCGAGTGTTGCACTCGGGGAAGGCTTCCCCGAGTGCAACTGGGCCTTCCCCGAGTGCAACTGGCACTCGGGGAAGCCACTGGTTCCTGTAGTGTATATGATAAGATAATAATATTTATGACACAAATTAAGTATCATTAGATTCTTTATTAATTATATTTTTATAGTATATCTATTTGATTATATAATTTTTTGTAATTTTCTCTATAATTTTGGTCAAACTTAAGATGTTTTGGCTCTTCAAGATTCTTGAAATGCCTTATAATTTGGAATGAAGGGAGTAGTAGACTGGTTCTACTCTATTGGGTCGTATAATCTATGTATTATTATAAACTTTGATTCTCCCGGTCTAACGAGTTCGTATGGACCTGTTGATCAGACTTCAGATCAACTGAGGTAGTTTGGTGCGACTGAGCGTACGGTTCTGGTTAGCTGTCTCTGGTGGGTTTTCGCCACAGACTGTGTTTAGTTGAGAAAATTTGGGTGAGAAGTTACTGTAACATTTTTCGTTGTTATTTGGTAAATTTTGTCCAACCATAGATTAATTAGACTCAAAAGATTTGTCTCGAACTTTACAGACAAACTATGCAATTAGTTATTTTTTATCTATATTTAATGCTTCATGCATGCATCTAAATATTCGATGTGATGGGTGAAAGAGAGAATATTTTGGGTATGCATGGCAAGTGAACGCGGCCATAGTTTCGAAGATGTGTGACTCTGCAGCAAGAAAGATGTAGCTGTAACGGGCTGTTAACGAAGGAATGATCTTTCTAGATAGAGAAAGCTTATTATTATGTGGATTGGTATTGGATTTTGGTACTTACTCCGCACGATTGTGATGTGAATTGTTATATATATATATATATATATATATATATATATATATATATATATATATATATATATATATATATATATATATATATATATATATATATATATATATATACTTTTTTTAGGGGGGGAGGGGGGGACATATATATATACTACACCAACTGCTACGTTGTAAGTAATTTTGACGGTGGTCAAAAGCTTCTCCGTCGCTCTTCTGGACTCTAATCATTGTGAGACGAAAAAACACACTCGCTTGTAGTTCTTGCTCCCGTTTGACTCATCTTTAGGATATCCTGTCCTTGATCGGTGTACTGGATGGATGATCGTGCCCGTTGCAATCGCCCAATTTTTTTTTTCATTCTTCTAGCTCTTGTATAGTTGAAGTTGGATAGTTGCATGGATGATTCCCGAGATCACGCTTGATAAAATATACTCCACTTATCGGCAAGATTGGAACTGAATGTTTTTTTCTCTCCCGTTGGGTGCCTGCCCTTGTCTTCTCCCTAGTTCCCTGCCTGAATGTCCCTTTAGAGTTCGTCCCTTTACATTTCTTTGTCCTGCTACATCTGGAGGTAGGGCTGGACAAAAAGCTCGTTAAGCTGGCTCGGTGGCTCGGTACAAAAGTGCTCCGATTGGACTCATTTATCTTTTAAAATGAAAATGACTTGATTTGGAATGACTTTCAACTTCGGCTCGGCTCGTTAGGCTCGGCGTGAAGTTGAGTCTTAAACAATGTAGGAAATAATGATGAATAAGATTATACCAATTTCTAAAAAAGCTCGAAAAAAACTACGGTTGGCTCGATATCCAGCCCTATCTGGAGGCGCAATTGATAGCTGCTTTAAGTTATTCCCTGACGGTAAAATTTTTGTGATGCCTTCGGGTGGTCAAAAGCTGGTGGTACTGCTACTGCTGCTACTAGTAGAGATTAATTGCATTTTCAGCTCTCGCAAGGAATCGAATTTTTCCTTGTGGAGGAATCGGATTGTCATAACTTTCACCCTTTCAGCTTATCTTGACCGAAAAATCGGAGACAAATTTCTTTTCCTTTCTTTCCTTTTTCTCTATTTATGTATGCTGTCCTCAGTGGCGGATGCAGGATAGGAATCAAGGGGGGCTAAAACAATGGAGATGTTGATTTGCATGAAGATTTAATGGTGATTTGATGTTGTTGCTACAGTAATTTAGTGGTAAATCAAACTATTAGGGGGTTGGAGCCCCCTTTAGATCCGTCGCTGGCTGTCCTTATACCATATAGGGGACATATAGGAAAGAATAAAAATGCTAGAATCAAGGGTTGTCATGCTCAAGCAAGCAAGGTGTATTTCGTACTGCTGACTATCTGTATTTCAAATGGTAAGGCATGCTAGTACTTATTTACTCTCTTATCTTTTTATTACTAATAGCTTCAAAAGAAGTCACTATATTCACCGACAAGGTTTAGAAACTAAGAGATTATTTTTTGTAAAAAAAAGCTGCTAGTCAATGTAATTGTGTAAATCAACAATTTGTGATGTCGGGATAGCAAGATCCAGGCTCCACATGGAATCTTGTAATTTCTCTCTCTCTGCGCCCCCCCCCCCCCTGCACACTTTGTACTCCTTGCTTTTTCTTTATAATAAATATAAGCTGGTAACTGATCTTTTTGGAAAAAAAGAAAAAAAATGCACCATTGAATTTTATAAAGACTAACGCATTAGATTAAAACTAAGGGTTTGTTTATGATATCTATACCTAATAATAAAGAGACAAAATTTCTCACCCCCTCTAATTTGGTTTGGTCCGCCCATTTGCTTGGTCCGTCTCCCTCTAACTACCGGACGATGGAGAGTTTCTTTCGTCCGGACTTATATATAACACATGCTCATACGAGTTAGTATAGTCCAAGTCCAAAACGTATTTGCAGTGCTATTTGTTTTCATATTCTTTCTACTCTTTTCCAATCTAAATACGGTGTCCGTCTTTCTTGCGCACTTGAGTATCCGTATCCTCTACTAATTTTTATCTATACCTACTTTTTTTTGGGTCACCTAGAAGTAGAGTCCAATCTATGTACGTTCTCTTTTCTCCTCGGCTGTTAGAGTTTCTCAAATTCTGGTTTTGGGGTTTTTGTTTACGTTCGTGAGTCATATTTGGATTTGTTATCAGATTCGTTACCTTACGTTCAAATAAAAGATTGGTTTGCTTCTGTCTTTTCACGTTGGTTTGTATTTGCGTCCGGTTTTTCTTACTTGTGTGCATGATTCCCTTTCACGTTCCCCTTCTTTTTTTTGGTAATTTCGTTTTTCCTTAATAAAAATAAATAACAAATATAATATTTTGATCCCTTGACCTACAAATATATATATGTTCACCACCAAATTAGTAATGCAGTTTTAGTTGAGAATAAAAACGCAAATGGTCCAAGTAATCAAAACGCAAACTGAAGTCTGGAGCAGTTTGTTATCCAATTTAGTCTAATAAATATCTCTCCGAAAGCAATCCTTCACTAGACCTACCATGTAGAAACTGAAAGATGCTTCACGTCATAATCAGCGGATAGACTGGTCTTACCGACTTTAATCAGATATTAAAATTATAATTTTTTATGAATCCACAAAGGAAGTCATATAACTCAAAATTTAACTTTACCAACGCATGGATAGTATGAAACTGAAATTATGATATATTTACAAATAAAAAGTTTTGTGTATTTTAGAACAGAAGATAAAAACTCTATCAAAAATTTATTTTAAATTTGATACAGGCTTGATAGGGTATAGTCATATTATTGCCAACATTAGCTTATATTGTGAATGACATAGTCATCATAAAAAATTAGCTTTCAAATTTTATAGAAATAGCATAACATAAATAGATATGTAACAATCCGGTCCTCGTTTTTTCGTAAATGTTTTGTAGATTTTTTTTATACCCGTTGCAACGCACGGGCACATTTGCTAGTGATTAATAAACTAACAAATTAAGAAAAAAAAGAGAAACTTGATTTTCATACGAGTTGAAAATGATAGCTAATAAGTAAAGAGTCCATGTAAAACAGAACTAGTAGGCAAAATTTGAATAAAATAAAACTATAAAAATTAATAATAGTTTGATCTGCAAAATGAATTGTAAACAAAAAAACCTAGTCCATATAAACTATAGTACTCCCTCTGTCCAGGAAAACATCTAGCACGGTGTCACGTTTTAGTATCTTAAATTTAACCAATTATAGATAAAAGTATCAATATTTATGATATCAAATAAATATCATTAGATTAATTATGAAATGTATTTTCATAATAAATTGATTTCGAGCCATAAATACGAATACTATTCACTAAAAACTTGGTCAAACGTAAACTACTTTTTTTTTGGCACGCAAGCCATAGTTGCATGTTTTCATGAACATAGGGAGTAGTTAGTAAATGGATAAGTTCAAAACTATAATTTACAAAAAAAAAAGTTAGTAAATTTACTAAAAAAATATAAACGTAGGAAAGGTAAACGGTTGAAGCTCCTTCACAACTGCGTTACGAGTTTTTTTGCTCCAGTGCGTTGCTGAGAATGAAAAATCAGGACACTTTCAAGTCCAACCTTGGAGCCATCCTGTCTAAGCAGCACTTTGGGCGCGTGATACGGCATTTGACCTGTGGCAGCTAGCACATCCTCCACAGCGAGTTACAGAAAAACGCACTATGGCCGAGTGGCTACCACCAGAGCCAGGGTGGATGAGGCTCAACACTGACACCGCTTTTCAGAAAGAAGATAACAAGGGGGCGACGGCTTGTCTTCTACGTGACCATCGAGGAGATGTCAAGCTGGCCCAGGCCTTGTGGTATGACAGCAATTTTGACGTGTGCACCGTGGAGGCGTTTGCATGTAGAGATGGCTTGAAGCTTGCTGTTGATCATGGCGTCCAGCGTGTGCTACTGGAAAACTGATGGCCTTGAGATGCAAAGATCAATCTTTGGGACAGTTCTCAAGGAGATTGAAGCTCTTAGCCTAGCCTTTCAAGATTTTTCTTTCATCATATTAGTCGATCTTGTAATAAAGTAGCTCATTGTTTAGCTTAGCTAGACAAGTCACAAATTCACATCGACTTGGGCCTTGTTTAGTTCGTGAATTTAAAAAAAATTGTACTATAGCACTTTCATTGTTATTTGGCAATTAGTGTTCAATCATAGTATAATTAGGCTTAAAAGATTCGTCTCGTGAATTTCGTCTAAACTGTGTAATTAGTTTTATTTTTTATCAATATTTAATGCTTCATGCATACGTCTAAAGATTTGATGTGACGAAGAATCTTAAAAAAGTTTGCAAAATTTTAGAAACTAAATAAGCCCTCGGTGCTTCAGGAGGCTTTGGCCAGCAGGCAGGTCCAAAAAGAAAAAAACTTGGAGCCATCCGGATTCCGGACAAGACAATCTGCTCTCTCCCGCTACCGAGCGGCCAGTGCCGTATCATCACTCTGCACGTACGGAAGTACGGATGTAGCTCCTGCGTAGTATTGGGTTTGCACTGAGCCACAAATAAAAGGCCCGTTGGGGCTGCCCTAAGTGGCTTGAGCCTTTTCCGCTGATGGACCTCTGCAGGGCCCTAGCGAGGCCAAACGGCCCACCACGAGTCCACGACGCCATGTATAATAATCCATTTGTTTTGGTACTTTAAGCAACGATTATGATATTTACTAGGTGGCGTGCCCGTGCGTTGCTACGGGATAACTAACAATTTATACTAAAAACACACGGATCGCACGATAAGATAACAATACTGTAAAAATTAAATACCAAAGTTAAAGTGACATTTAATCTAAAAAAAAGTTTGTATAATTAACACAGTCAAGGAGAGCGCGGCGTCGCAGGCTTACAAACTCTACTGTCCTATGCTTCTTGGATCCAGCTGCATCTAGCGGGCTTTTCACATGTTCCTGGTGTGACGGGGACGGACAAGGTGGATCCACATACATTCCTGGCTGTGCGCATGGCTCGGGCAAGTCCATGTGTAAGATCCAGACACAACTTTTCTCTTGGCCCACAGGGATGTGGCAGTTCTTTCATTCAGGCTCCAACATCCAATCTCTCTCCAGGCTTTTTCAAATCCGCAAAGGAGGCAGGCTGCAGGCATACCTATGAACTTTCAAATTCTCGAGCACAAACATATTTTTTCTGTTTCTTTTTTAATCTACAAACAGATTTTTTTTCTAGTCTATCTCTATCTATATTTACAAGCCCGTGTGTTGCAACGGGAGCGACAAAAGAAATTCACAAAATGTTTGGTAGTCAAACTAAAATTTTGATCATGATAATTCAACTTTACCAGAGGACAGGACTTGTTCATTAAGCTTGATTTTGGCAAAGCATGTGTAGAGGATGCTTCTACTACTTTCTCATATGTACAGATAGGTGTGTAAAGACTGTTACAAGTACCATCGTCACAGTGGCATCTTCAGGATGTGTAACATAAGCGACTTGAAAAAGATATTGAGCTCCTTTCTTGCTTGAGTAGTTGTATTCTATCTAATGCGACTTTGCTCTTGACTTTCCTTTCTACTCAAAAACAAAATACATCATCAGATGACAAATCTTTACTAATATTAAGCTGAAGGGAAAGGAAAGTTCAGAAAATTTTAACTTCTGCATTGTCTATCCAAAAAATAACTTTACTAAAGGTGGGTCACTGGGTCTCTACTCCAACAAACAAATCATCCAGGGAGGCATTTTAAGCAGTATGGCAGAACTATAGTGAGCTATAAACGTGTCGTTCGTGCCATTTGAGTTCAAGAATAAACAGATCATTAGATTAAACCATTTTTTGCAAACATGGATATAGGCTGAATGCGATATTAACTCTGAAATAATTGAAAATAAAGCTTCACCCTGAATTTTCAAAATGCACAGAAATTAATGCGTGAAGATTTGCTCACCTTTATTGTTTTATTGAGTACTCGAGTGCTCCAATAGTAGTTTTCTAGCTCTTACAATCTGAAGTGCATAAACAAAGCATGTACATATTAATTAAATTTACTAACTCCACAAATGGTAGAACACATTGCTGAAGGAAAATAGTTCATATAAGACGTCTTGCAAAACATCAGTAAAGATATAAGGTTTTCTACATGCTACAACACAAAAATAAGTAATGCACAAGCGATAACTTATTCAGTAAACACATGGCCAGGTAAATTCAGTAGCACACAAGCAAGGTCAAGTCCTTGACCTCATAAAAAAAAGGTCAAGTCCTTGACTATTTTATCCCTGCATATTAGTAGAGATGGCAACAGGGTATACATTAACCATCAATTTTATACTGAGATGTAGATAAGGCATCTATCTAACAACTTATGTACGTGTGCCTACTATGCTTATTCTTTTTGTAAATAATTAATTAACTATGCAACATTGATTTGTCAGCAGCTATAGAATCCTTAGGATCTGGCCTGCAAGCATTAAGCATGTAATAGATCAGAGCTGCATAGATCAACCACGTCCAAAAACCTAACCTGTGATTGATCCCTGCAACCCGAAACCCAAAATTTCTGTATGCTAGATAAACATGCTCTGCTTCCCTGTAAACATATTAGTGTATTAGTGTATTAACTTGTAGCAAGTATCTATAACTTGTAACAAGTATCTATAACTTGGATATTAGTGTATTCAGCTGTATTACCTTACAGCCTTCACAAGCAATAGAATACAAGCAAGAAGATTTATATACCTGTAATTTGTCAAGCGAGAAGTTCTTGTCGGACACTTTCCAAAGCTTGTATCAGTACTGACCAGCAGTTGTGGCTTTTCTCACCTGGATTAGGATAAAAGGAAGATAAATAACAAGCATCAATCTGTTGCATATCATTCAGTCACATTTATAGCAACAGGAAAATAGAGGCCATCGACCTAGTGTCCTTCACTGAGATCATTGGTGAGCTTAATTTCAAGAGAATCAGCCTGCTGACCATCCAATGGCTGAGCACATGAGCGCACTGCTGCCATGTGAGCCTCCATCATTTTCATGTCAGTTCCTCTCCATGGCCAGCCACCGCCCAGCTACTACTGGCCACCTCCTGGTGGATTAGTGGCTGCTATGCCTAGGTAATCAGGTCAACCAAGAAAAAAAGTATTCATGGAACTCACACTATCTGGATTCCATCCAGCATCATATCTACAGGAAATAGTTAGCTTACCATGTATAAACTAAGTCGGATTCGTTCAGAAGCACGTATAACATTTAGCAATGGGCACAACCAAGGTTCACTTTCTCTAAGATCCAATGATGGCTTTTTACCCACTTCCAAGCAGATGCATTCAATGGATTCCAGAGGCCAATGCCAGTGTCGTCGAGGATGAGGTTGCAGCTCTGGCCAAACGTGCACTACTTTTTTAGCACAAATCTTATACGCACTGTCTTACCCGGAACTGTGGGGGGCAACATAAAGGGCACTGTAAAAAAGAAGGATCCATTAGGATCAGACTGATTTAGCAATTTTGCACCATGGTCGCTTCCTACTATTTTGTGGATCCCCATATTATGCAATGTTATACCTCTTTCTGCATAGAGCAGAAAATTCATTCTCACTGGTATTGTGGGCACATAAAGAAAATACACATCATAAATCTTAGTTCACATGACTTATTTTCATCTTTTTTCGCCTTATAGTTAGAGAAACCGACCTTGCTAAAACAACAATTGCAATTTCAGAACACCTGTTTCCAATAATTTTTTTGAGTCTACATACATAACTGTAATAAGTAGATAAGAACATATAATTTGACACACTTTAGAAGCTCTACAAGAAGAGAGAAAAAACGATTATTAGGATAACAGCAAAAAAATGTGTACAGGCTGTTCTAATTTCCACATGCCACACCATGCAAATTTACCATTAGAAATGCAAACACTCTAAAGGGATTGGAAGTTCACTAATTCAGTAGAATTCCTACAAGTTATATGCAAATAGAAAGGCAGCAAGATGGGAAAATCACTGGAGAAGAAGGAACGCACCGATCTATACCATCCTGCTGAACGTACACCCTAGCCGCCTCAAATTGCATGTTGCTGCATCTGATTCACTAAATACTCACACGCATAGAAATAAAGATGAAGAACTGAACAAACAAATCTCCCCATAATGAGAAGGAGAAAAAGGGTAGCCATTCTCTGAGCAACAGAAGAACACATAAAAAATGTACCTAGATCGACTCCTATGCTTTCTTTGTGTCATACTTGAGAGAAATATGTGCAGAGTTCACACCTGAAAAACATTTTCTCTGAAATCAAGTTCACAAAACAACAACAATATATCTAAAATCAGGTTCAGACCTGAGAGAAAATAGTTTATATTTTATCTAGGTATAGTCATAACTGCAAGAAATAGGACCATGTAAAATTCATCAGGGTAACATAACTTAATTGTCTGGAAAGGTAAAACAACAAGTAACACTTCATGATAGCAACAGACATGGTAAAATTTTAAGCTAGCTAATAGGAATATTTCTGAAAAGAAAACAACAAGTAAAATTCACCAAGCTATAATTTTACAAACACCGGTAACCACTCCTGCACACTCAGTTGTCAACAACATTTTCAGAACTGCAACAACATGAATTTTTCTAAAAACACATAATAGGCAACAACTGACCGTCATGCAGTTTTCTAAAAAATAGATAAACTTGTCTAGAACAATATGGTCATAGACATGTCATACTAACTCCTGAAACATAGTTTCGTAATGGCACAATGCACGTCAAGATATTAGGTGAACTGTGAATCATGCAGAACTGTAAATCCTCGAGCTTCTATTACCCAAGTCAGAAGCTTAAGAACTCTCAATCATGCAGGACTATGAATCACGAAATTGAGATGAGGAGAGGGTGGGCATCTTACCATGCAGTGCCCCAAGCAGGTAGAGGGCCAAATTGAGGAGAAATCGGGCTGCCACTACTGCCCTTCCCAAGGATGACCAAGGACGAATCGAACTGCCTGAATCGAATCGAGCGCAGACAGCAGGCTGCGTAGCTGACGAAGGACGACGCGGAGGAGGCTGCCTGGCATCGGCGCCGGGACTGAGCAAAGCACCGAGATGAATACCGGCATGCGTCTCACTGGATCCGCTTCATCCTTGCCGGAACCCGCGCCCGCCTAGCCGGATCCCGCGCGGATCCGCTTCCTCCTCATTGGATCCGGCGCCTGCCTCGCAGGCCTCGGCAGCGCACAAGTACGTACGCGAGGGGGCGTGGCTGCGGGCAAAAATGTTACTACGAAGGATTAGGGTTCGGTGCTCGGTTTCGCTCTTTCGCACAGCAGGAAGGGATGAGAAGGGATTGGCACACCTGGCGATCCTGCTGCATCGCGTCGGGGCGGCGGTGGGCGATCGTGGAGGCGGCGGCCGCCGGTGGCGTCGGGTCGGCGGCGCGACTCCGGCGTCAGGTGGCGTCAGGCCGATCGATGGATCGGGATTGAGGAGGACGGAGCCAAGGTCTCGCGAGGGCGTCGCATGAGGTCGATGCGGCGGCGGCGCGAGGAGGAGGCTACGTCATCGCGAGGAGGAGGCAGCGGTCTCGCGAGGGCATCGCACGAGGACGAGGTGGAGGCGTCGCACAAGGAAGACTGGGAGCGATGAGACGAACGATTCGGTCCTACCTGCAAGCGCCTTCCAACTGGAGTGTGGCTTTCCTTTTTTTCTCTGGCGCGCAAGCGGGAGGTGGGGATCGCAGGTGGGAGGCAGACGGACGAAAACAACTATTGCACCAAAAAAATGTCCACCTTTTAGGCTTTTAGGCTTTTTAGTTGTGGGAGATTTACTCGTACTCCTACTGTACTATAGCACACTGGTATATTGCCTGTGCTAATGCTACGGAACATGTGAAGTGTAAAATTAATTCTATCAATCAAATTTGTTGAACCATCTCAAGTCAACTATTACAGAACGTATTTGAAATATTAGAAAACGGAAAGCATAGACATTAATTCTTTTTGTCTCTATCATCATAGTCATGCTATGGCTGCAGATAAAAACAGACTATCGCCCTGTTCGCTTAGCCCGTGTTTAGTTCCCAAAAACTTTCCCAAAAAGTGCTACAGTAGCCGTCACATCGAATCTTTGACGCATGCATAGAGCATTAAAAGTAGGTAAAAAAAATAACTAAATGTACAGTTTGTCAGTAAATGTCGAGACGAATCTTTTGAGCCTAGTTAATCTATGGTTGGACAAATTTTACCAAATAACAACAAAATTGCTACAGGAATTTTTCCAAATTTTTTTTGCGATCTAAACACAACCTTAGCTGAAAAATCATGGCTGAAAACACTGTTCGCTGATTTGTTACGAGAAAAAATACTGTTCATTGGCTGAAAAGTAGTCATGCTATGTTGATTGATTTTGAGTTTTTGATAATTTATTACATATGTAAACTCTCAAGTATGAACTACTGTTAGCCATTGAGGCGAGATAGAAGAGGTAAGATGCCAGGTAAGCACTGCATATTGTAGTCCAGACGAGGTAGAAGAAAATCGAGGTAGAAGAGGTACTATGAATCACGAAATTGAGATGAGGAGAGGTGAACTGTGTATATTGTAGTCCAGACGAGGTAGAAGAAAGTCGCCCTTCCTCAGCGAATCGGAGGATCTCGGGCGAGATCACGACGCCAACCCCGCCCGACGTTCCCCACCGCGCGACGCCAACCCCGCCCGGCGCTCGGCTCTGCTGACCGCGAGCACCGCGCAGCCGCCCCTCGTGTCGTCCCGGCCGAGCCCGCCGTCGCCCTTCTGCAGCTCGCGGTGCGCCTCCGTCGGCCGGCCGCAGTCCGGAGCCACCCCCGCCGCGGCCGTCTAGGTCCCCTGCGCGTGGAAGAGCTCAGGGGTGAGGGAGATGAACGCGTCGTCGTCGCCGGAATCCGCATCGCGGAAGAGTCCTTCTCCGGCAGGCACGAGCGCTAGCGGTAGCGGAGATCGGGCGCGTGACTCGTGCGCGTTTGGCTTTCGTTGCGCATGGGAGGCTGAGGAAGCGCCGCTGTAGGAAGGCGAGCGTGATTAGCGGCGGCTTGCGTCAGGCACGGGCGAGAGCGTGATTAGCGGCTGCTTAGCGTCTGGTGCCGGCGCGGGCGCGTGAGGCGAAGGAGGTTGACACAAGCGATGTTGGGCCGTTGGATTTAAGTGAGCAAGGAGATTGAAGGCTCACGCTAAATCTGGACAGTTCATTTTGAAGATATTTTTCTATGTACACTTGTCTAAGTGGATAGATGAGTGATTTGAAAGAAAATGTTAGTGAATTAGGGGGCGTTTGGATGACGGCCAAAGCGTGCCATGCCGCGCCACAGCTGCCACGCCGCACTTTAGCACCCCGTTTGGTTCGCTGCCGCAAGCTGCCGCAGTTGTGACACGCCGCAGTTGCTGCCGTGGTTCATTTTGCGCTGCCAAAACGTGACGCAGGTGTGGCGTCTGATTTTAGCGCCGCAGTTTTGGCGTGGCATTTTCTGGTAACAATCCTAACACGCCCTTAGTAGGGTATAAATGAAAGTTTTTATTTATTCTTTCTTATTATTAGACGGATGTCGCATGCGGTACGGTATGACGGTATGTAGGGTCTGCCTTGATCTCGCTCCTCGGAGTCTTGGACACTGAAGGCATGCAGCTCAGAGCCTCAGCGGCCGCCGCCTCCGAGCAAGTAGTTGCGGAACGCCGTCACGAGAGCGGCGCCGGCGACGGCGAGCCTGGGGAACCGCCGTGAGACGACGGACAGCATCACGAGCGCCGCGCCAAGGAGCCAGAGGACGAAGACGGACAGCAGCACGTGCTCCGGGTTGGAGCTAGCGAGGGGTGAGCTGGTCCCACTCCCACGTGAGGACGAGCGCCCCCAGCAGCATGCAGGCGCGCCCGGAGTCCAGGAGCTGCTGCTGGAGGCCGCGGCGGCGGCGTTCGATCCAAGCCAGCAGGAGGCCATCGTCGTCGTCGCCGTCGTCGGCACGTCGGGGATTGCGGATCTCCGCCGTCGGGCCTGCCATTTGGCTTTCCAGGTGGTGCAACGATGCTTACGTCTGATCTGTGTTTGGGTTGGTGAACTCTATTGGATTGCCAGCACGTTACTCTCTCTATATATAGAAACAGACGGAGAGACAGCCCAACAGCCCAACAGTCATATGTAATGTAAAGCATACCGCATCTGAGTCCTGGACACGGTGAGATTTGTTCTCCAACCGGCCGGGGGCCGGGGGTAAAGGTGCCGGCGCCGGGGGGCTTGTGCCATCCGTACCTTTTTTAGATGACTATGACTATAAATTCTAACCAGGGGGAGGCAGAACAAATGAGCAAAGCAAGGATTTTCAACCAAGGAATCAGGCATCCGAACTCCCAAGACACGCGGCCGGTTCCGGTTTGTGCGGGCGTCATGCAATTGCGAGGAAACTGTTGCAGGCCTGCCACGTGTCATGATCGCCGCTCGCCACATTGCTTATCTTGCTTGTTATAGATGAACCTTGGCACCTCGCATCGCATTGTCGACCGGCTGTTAATGAACGAATGATCTTTCTTGATAGAGAATTAAAGCTTATTATGTGGATTGGTATTGGATTTTGGTACTTGACTCCGCATGATTGTGATGTGAACATATATATACTACACCAACTGCTACATTGTACTCAGTAAGTAATTTTGAGGGAGCTTCTTCGTCGCTCTTCTGAACTCTAAACATTGTGAGACGCAAAACACACTTGCTGCTTGTAGTTCTTATTCCCGTTTGACTCATCTTAATTTACGATATCCGGTCCTTGATCGGTGTACTGGATGGATGATCGTTCCCGTTGCAATCGCCCAGAAGTTTTTTTCCCCCCCCTTTCTTCTAGCTCTTGGATAGTTGCATGGATGATTCCCGAGATCACGCTTGAGAAAATATACTCCAGATAGATATCGGCAAGATTGGAACTGAATTCTCTCTCCTGTTGGGTGCCTGCAACCCCCCTGCCTGAATGTTCCTTCATATTTCTTTGTCCTGCTACATCTGGAGGCGCAATTGATATGATAGCTGCTTTAAGTTATTCCCTGGCGAAAAAGCCTTTTGTGATGCCTTCGGGTGGTCAAAAGCTGGTGGTACTGCTCTACTATTACTACTACTAGTAGTAGAGATTAATTGCATTTTCAGCTCTGGCAAGGAATCGAATTTTCAGCTCTGGCAAGGAATCGAATTTTTCCTTGTGCAAAAAAAGAAGGCGCATCCTATGGCTATTTAAATGGACCCTCTCATCCAATAGTGGCGATCAGCGTGTAGTTTCACCCAGACAAGCACGACCACTAGCGGTCTAGCATAACTGTTTTAGTTTGGATTATTTCTTAAGATAATTCAATTTCGATTATGTATTTTTTTCATTATTTTCTAACTTGTTGGAGCTATGGACCTTGCAGATGTAATTTGTCTGTTGCATATCAAACTTAGTGGATGTAATTTATAATCCCTTTAGTTAAGCATTGTTATGTGCGTTAATCTGTCTGATGGGCCACAGATCAGATGACAGCAAGCTATGGTTGTTTGCTTGTAGAATTTGCACATATATACATGTGAGTCCTTGGGTGCCCTTCAATGTATAATGGATTAGTCTATGGGGTTCAACTGTTCAAGAGACAACCAAGATAGCTTCAGGTACAGCTGGACAACCAAGACAACTTCACTCACAGCTGGAGATGTGGATAAGAAGCTAAGAAAAGAGATAGACAAAACAAAAGGGAGATTGGGATGAAAAAATCTTTATGCTCTGCTTATTGGTATTGAAATTTAGTTAGACTCGTAGCAACGCATGGGTAAAGACCTACATGTATGAAGCACCAAAAACATTGTCCCCTAGATCCTCGTCTGCTCGAACAGACTCGCGTATGATCCTCCACAAGCGGATCATCCTTGCCCAACACTTGCCCTCATCTTCGATAGTTGACACTAACTGATATATCGGAGTTGCGCCTAGCACTCAACCATAGCCGTCAGGATTGCGTCACCTCTGAACCGCCCTTTTAGTTGGTGCCATTGTCGGACACTGAGAAGGATGACCTCCATGCTCTAGCTGACGACGACGCAGACTTACAGAGAGGCGGATGAGTAGTCATATGATCTTGCCATTGATAGCGTCACCGGCATTGAGCCATGACCGTTGTTATGGAAGTGCATGCCCAGTGATGATGAACCCATAACTGTTGGCAACATCGTTGTGCATCGTCTGATCCATGCCGGTCAAAACATAATGTTGCTTGATCCATGCCGAACAAAACATAATGTTGCCCATCATTCAGCGACCTGATCTAGAGGTGCATATCATGACCTAACCCTGAACGTGCCGCCGTGTTCGCATCCAACCATGTCACCTCGATGAGCACAACATGGTGGTTGATTCATTCAACTTCAAGTCATTCGCCTCTTCTATGACCAAGCGATGTACCATCGCCTCACGAGTTTGATGTCTTGACCACAATAAATTTATGTTTTTACAATACATGTTATCAAGTGAATTTTTTTCTCCCAATGCAACACACGGGCATTCAACTAGTGATAACTAATATATAATTGACCAAATGATCAACTTTCCACAAAAAGTCTCATCAAACTAGAGCATCCCTTCTCCTAAACAATACAAGCAACAACAAGAAGAGAGAACACCTAGTCATGGGGCTGGAATTGCCTAACGACTGTCTTTCATGAGAACGTCATACTACCATGCCTACCTCTTAAGGTCTTGTTTGGATACATGTGTATCCACCTCAATTCACATGTGTTGGAGTGGAATGGAATGAAATTTAGTTTAATTCTACTCTAATCTATTTTAACACATGTGGATTGAGACGAATACATGCGCATCCAAACCAGACCTAAGGGAAGGTTTTTACTCGCAACCTCTTGCAGGAATAAGGGATAATAAAGGAGGAGAAGAGTTGTCTTTTCGCTGTCACTTCCAGGGTAGACGGATGAGCTGGCTTGGTATGTGAGTAAATAAATAAAACGTTTAAAAACATAAAATTTATTTTTCTTATGGTAAAAACATTGAAACCAAAACAAAAAAATAATATATATATAAGCGCTTGCCAGTAAATGTGGTAAAATATTAAATATTCCCATCAAATGACAGCAAATTGCTTGTAGGTGTAGGTGTGTTTGGTTTACTGACTTATTTCTAATCTAGATAGCTTTAAGCCTGAACAGCTTTAACCTGTTTCAGCAAGTCAATCTCTAAGTATTTGGTTGGGTCTATTATCTAAAGCCTGCTTACCAAATACTCCCTCCGTCCCGGTTTACTCGGCGTACACCCGCTTTTTTGAATCGGCCAGGGGCCGGGCAGTAGTACCAAGGCCACAGTCATTACTCTGGACCCGATTCGAAGCATGCATGCGGCATGCATGCAGTTGAATTGTCGCTGCACTACCCAATCCGTCGCATGCATGCGGCATGCATGCAGTTGAATTGTCGCTGCACTAGCCAATCCGTCGCATGCATGCAGCCCAAAGCGATAAAAAAGGCTTTCTTGGTCGGCAGCAATCCGGCGTAGCCAATCATGCAGTCAACGAGTGCACGTACCTCCCTAGACACTTCTTGGTATCTGGTATTTGGCTTTGTACGCCGGGTATATCGGGATGGAGGGAGTAGTGTGTTGGGTAGGCTGGTTTGTTTTGCATAGACTCACCTCTTCTCTAGACTTTCGGGTCGGTAAGTTTACCTCTCTCAGACATACTGTCTAATAGGTGGTGGACGGCAACGCAGCACACACGAGCCTTGCTCCTCCTCTGCCCTTGCCATGGACCGATGCTCTGCTCCTCCTCTGCCTCGCCATGGTACACGAGCCTTCCTCCTCCTCTGCCCTCGCCATGGCACACGAGCCCTGCTCCTCCTCTGCCACTGAGGCCGCCACTGACTCCGTCTGGATCGTCTCCAGTCCGCCCTCGCAGAGACGCAGACGCCACGGCGTAGCCTGCAGCCCGCCGCTCCACCAAGGACCGACGGTGGCCGCCTACCCCAGCACGGCAGCGCGCCCACCGGATCCTGCCTTGCTCGTGCCTCGTGCTGGCTTGGTCGTCGGTCGTCACCCTCCACCTCCACCCTCGGTGCAGTGCGTCCCGCCAAATTTAGGGGCCTTGAGCAAATTACTAAATAAGTCCCTAAACTTAATAAGTATAAAAATAAAACAATAACAATGCAAAACAATAGTGTATTGCCCTAAACTATAATAAAACTTAGGACTGAGTTATCTTCTTCATTCTTTGTTTCTTCTGACGCTTTTGATAGCTTCATTCATATTTTCTAATCCGGTTTTAAGAAGATATGGCTTGCAAATTGGAACTATTAAACACTAAATTAACTAATGTACGCATACAACACACATAGTCCTACGTGAGATTCAGTAATAGGGCTCCGAATTGTTCCTTGTTTGTCGTGTTGTGCCAACACCTGATGAAAGACTACGAAGCACGGAGGGAAATTAGACTTCTCATACCGAACGAAATGATACATATTTGACTAGTTCTTGCCTTTTGGGCTGCATAAATACTTAATATCAAGCCTAATATACAATGTACACTTAGTGTATCTATATTAGCTTGGAGGCCCCTTGGATTTGGGGCCTGATCAGTCGCACAGCTTGCACGGGCTTGAGGATGCCCTTGCTTGGTGCTCGGTCGTCCGGCGGGAACGGCGTAGCCGCGCAGGCGCAACGGGCGCTCGCCGCTCGGCAAGGGCGGCCTCCGGGGCAGGCCAGCGAGGCCGGGACGCAGCACAGGAGCCCGCCAGCGGCCGACTGCGGATCTACAGCCGGTGCATGGGGAGCAGGGCCGCCGCCGGTGGAGGGGAGCAGGGAGGAGGACGAGGAGCCGGTGGAGACGAGCGAGGAGGAGAGCGGCGACGCGCGAGGGAGGAGGAGCGGTGGCGCACACCGCACGGCAGTCGGGAGGTGATGCGAACTGGTATGCGGCTTGGCCAAACCCAGGCCCCAGAAAAAACGGGGCCATGTTTAGTTTCCATTTTTTTAGAAGCACTGTAGTACTTTTCGTTTGTATTCGGTGAACTTTGTCTAATCATGGATTAACTAGGCTTAAAAGATTCGTCTCGATATTTATAAATAAACTGTGTAATTAATTATTTTTTACCTATATCTAATATTTCATACATGTGCCGATATATGCGATGTGACGGGAACTTTTATCATTTTGAAATGAAAACAAGCCCGGATCACAAATCCGTTCTTTCGTAGCCTCTGCCTGGCCAAGACCCGTACGGAGGCCAGGTTTGGCCTGGCTAAAGCCCAACAACAGGCAACCAAACAAGACCAGACCGAGCACCCAACCAAACACATCCGTAGTCCGTAGAGGCTATTCTCGATTCGCCCCCCTTCTAAACCCTAGCGTCACTTCCTCCGCTCCAGCTCCCCGCTTCGCCCGGTCGTCGACTCGCTGCCGCCGTCGCTGCCGCCTTCCTCGACCCGCACCCGCAGAAAATAATGGCGGTAAGACCAGCCGTTGCGTCCTCTCTGTTTCTCCCCGATTTATAAACCGGATCTGTTTGTTTCTACCACTGTTTAATAATTAGTGTGATTTGCGGACAACTAGAACCCCTTAGGCTAGTCTTAGTTTCCTGGGGTGTGCATGATTGAGTTTAAGCTGCTTCCTGTGGCGTGTTTGGAACAGAGGGTTATCGGCACCTAGGTCGAATTTCAGCCAGAGCCAACTAGCTGGGAGTAGGTTGGATGAATAGTTTGATATATTTGTGTGAATCCACTGTGTACGGGGAAGGAGAAAGGGGCAATTACTAATCTAGAGAATGCAACAGAGCCTCCCAAAATCGTCGGTTCCAAGGCACACTTGTTGTTTGGAGTTTTTTTTATCAGAAGATTCTGTTAAACACGAGTTAAGGTCTAACTCCCCTAAATCTTGTTTGGTTAGGATTAGGAATGCTTGCACTGAACATCGTGTGCAATTTCCCATTAAACTCTTTTGTTTTTTTTGGTAACCAAGAACTGGATCGAAGCCCACATAAGTCTTTTCCTGTTTTTCCGTTGCCAGTACCAATAATAAGTTAGCCGCTTGACTTAGTGTCATGTATACATCATAATCTAGCCAGCTCTTGCAGATTTGTTATGTTATTGTCTCGTAGTCTTGTTGTGAATGCCAGTACCACCATTGAAGATTAAGATAAGTGAATTTACCTTTGCCAGTACCATTGATGGCCCATTGCTCAGCTTGTAACTGCTCCTGTTAGAGCTGAATCTAGAAATGCATCCACAGGTGTCTCCAAGTGTATCCAAGCTCAGCTGGTTAGAGATTTAAGTTAATTTATAAAGCTCATTGTGATGTCAACCTTCATGAGAAGAGCATCAGTTTCTAATGAGCTAGTCCATGCTTAAGCTATTATTAAGCATAATTCCATCTCTGTCTGATGTTCTATTGTTATTGAACTGCTATGGCTAGAAAACAAATTAAACTAAAGAAACAATAAGGGACAGATAACCATCTACTGTACTTGAATCACATCGCAATGATTGATTTGTTTATATAACTTTGCCATGATAACATTTTAATTATTGTATATAAGGTGCACTTTTCTTATCCATACAATGAAGTTATTACTCTTTAGGTTCCCAGGATAGTGCAATGGCAGCCACTGGGTGCATCACCCATGCCATGTTGTTCCTTTCCTATTTGTTAACCAATTTATGCGTTGCCATGTAATAATAAAATCCTATGCCTTCCTTACCATTTTGTATCGGGAAATTACCGTCTTGTCGACTCATGGAATTCGCTAACAATTGGAACCAAGAAGTCAAAGGAACAAAATAACAGTCTGTTTATGTATACTCCTATAATAAGCCCTAACCTTATGCAGTTATGCTACACTTACTAATGGATGGACTCATGCTTTGTGCAGACTGTGCCAGTTAACCCAAAACCTTTCTTGAACAATCTGACAGGGAAGACTGTAATTGTCAAACTTAAGTGGGGTATGGAGTACAAAGGTAAATATTTATTGTTATTAATTTTATTTATTTCAAATTTTAAATGTTAAATTTTATTCCTTGAATTGGCCCTTCCATAAATATATTGATGAACATTTGCTTTATTTTCCCAGGGTATCTTACTTCTGTTGACTCATACATGAACCTTCAGGTTGGTCTTTGGCAGTTTGGCTGTTGTATTATTAGAACTCATCTATTTGTTTTTTTATTGTTTTGCAAGCTCATCATTCATTCAATATGGAAGAACGTGGCAAAAAAAAGTGATTACTACCTTTGCTACTGGTTGCAGCTTGCTAACACAGAGGAGTACATTGATGGACAATTTTCTGGAAACCTGGGTGAGATTCTGATCAGGTAATGATTCATGATCCTTTTGTTTGCATGCATCAGGTGTGTTAATCTAGATATAACCCAATAAAAGCTTTGTTTGCTGTCCAAGTTTCTGATTATTGAAGTGAAAAGGTACTTTAGTGTGGATCTGAAAAGGTTGAATTTAAGTGGTCATGAAAAGCCAGGGGTAAATACTCAATAAAGAGTAGCATCAGTTTGTAAAATGTTGCATTGGATGTTTGGGCTACAGTTTTCACAAAATAAGTTGAATAGGTTGGAGAATTTTAGGAAAATTAGTCTCTTGTTCTTATTATTTGATTAGTTTGGTTTTCTGAATACTTTGATTGAATCGTGTGGACTGAAATTTTGTTTCATGGATGCAATATTTGTTTGAGTTAGTGAGGAATACAATTTTATCCCCTTAAGGGCTTGTTCGGTTTGGTGGGTATTCGAGGGGGATTGAAAGAGATCGAGGAGGATTAACAAATCCCTTAAAAGTCAAAATCCTCTTCATCTCCTCCAATCCCCTTGAGGGGATTAACCGAACAAGGCCTAACTGACACCCAATACACAGCTGTCACTTGTATGATTCATTTCTATTTGCTCAATTTACAGATGCAACAACGTCCTTTATCTCCGAGGTGTTCCAGAAGATACAGAGATAGAGGATGCGGAGTGAGGAGACATGGACCATGCCTTAAGATTGGTCGATGATATTGTTCTGATAACAATGTAGCCTTAAGATTGGTTGATGATATTTCAGATGCGCACTACTGAATTCAATATTGCTGATGCATTTGCCTGCTTCCTGCCCCCGTTCTATCTAATACTAGTAAGATACTAAGATGCATTTGCTCGGCATGGCAAGACATTGTGAAATCATTTGGTCAATGTAGTACGGACTATTCCAATCTTGCCTTGTTTGTTTTGGCCCAATAACTTGTCTGCTGGAATTCCTGCCAGAGGTGATGGATAGTATTCAATTGCTAAGATGGAATTCCGAACTATTGTCTTCTGGTGAAGTTAAACCCATTGGTGCCTAGTGCCTTGGTAACATGGTGCAAATATTATAAGACGTCCATGTTCCATTCTGCCCATTGCCCAATGAAGAAAATGCACCATTTATCAAATGGATAGTTCTGACTCTTTGAAAGCTGTAGCTAACTCAGGTTGCCACGGTTCAGGCGCTGGTATGCGATGCCTCGAGTGAATGCTATTTGCTACTTTGAATACTGTTTGCTACTTTGTCACTCTGGACACGTCGCTTTGTAGGTTAAGTTACCTTTCACGCAAAGATTGCTATCATGATGTAATTTCTCGACTCGGGGGCATGATTCTAAAATCTAAACCATGCATTGAACTAACTAAAGATTATATTTGTGAACAACAACATTTCTACATATGATGTAAAACAGTATTTACTCTACTATCATTCAAGGAAACAGGAATGCCATCGTTCAAATATTGAAGTAACAAGAAATGTGAGATGAGAATGGATGGAGAAGGAAACAGATAGGATAGAGGAAATGCCTCCAGTGTCTGTTTGAGGGGACTGGGGAGTTATTGCTGCATTGTCTCTGCAGGTGATGCTAGCTGCTGCTAACAAGGCCCGGTTTTAATTCCCAAAAAATTTTGCAAAATTTTTCAGATTCCCCGTCATATCGAATCTTTGCATATATGTATGAGCATTAAATATAGATAAAAAATAAAACTAATTACACAGTTTAGACGAAATAGATGAGACGAATCTTTTAAGCCTAATTAAACTATGATTGGACACTAATTGTCAAATAACAACGAAATTTGCTACAATATCATTTTGCAAAAAAAATTGGAACTAAACAGGCCCCAAGTAATGACCAGGCGAAAAGAGGATCCCAAAGTATAATTTTTGGTTGCTTGTGTTCTGCTCAAGCAGGACACGAAGACAGTTCAATTAATATATAGATCAGAGCTGAACTTCATCCATAAATGTAATGACGATTGCTACTTCATAATAAGACCCTAGAAATTACATTATTGAGCAGCGACAAGCTCATGTATAGCTCTCATATTGATAAGAGTATTATCCCACAGAAAAAAAATGAATAAGATGACAAATATAGTCTAGAGAACGTGCCGGCTCTTGTCATTTTTGCCCAAAAGGCTATGTTCCCACAGACTGAAGCAGTGCTGTAACCGACTGCCACTGACAAAGCGCTAGGACTGTTTAAAAAAATAATGGCAAATCACAGGACTAATGCCAACTTCAATCCTAATATTTTTTTTTTGTGATCAACGCGCCAGATAGATGCAAAGCTAATACCAATTGCACAGCAGGAGGGCTTTCAGATCCAACTGCACCCAAAAAAAATCAAAATTTTGAATGAGAAAGATGTGATGGAGAACTTATATTCACCAAGGCTCCATCACACCTAGGCCAGCAGGCCATCCAGAATTTTAACACGTCTCTTTAGGTACTCTTGCTTCACCATCTGTAACCAAATCATCATCGGCATTGCTGTTCAAGTGCATAAAAACGAATAAATCAGACCAGTCTATATAACCATGCATGCTATTCTAGCTAGCAAGTATACAATTCAACAAAGATTAAAATAAACCTGACAATTTGAACAAACTCACCTTGACTGAGCAGCACCTTGCGGTGAGGGTGAGTCGATTTGCATTGTCACGGGGCCATCATTCACCAAAGAAACCTGCAAGACCTTCTAATTTACCCTTTTTCTGAAAAGGTCAAAAGCTATGAAGGCAATTAGGCAAATAACATGTTTCACTCAGAGACACCTTCATCATCGCTCCAAAAACGCCATCTGCCAGTCAAAGTAGGAACATCGTCACATTTATTTTCATATGATACAGTGACTCATGGCAGAAATCTTTACATGTAGATGGAGCATAGTGAAAAAGCAATAGTAGCAGCAGCAACAATAATAAGTGCAAGAAGATCGTGTATTATGAGTATGGGGAGCATAGACATACTCATGGCAATATTTCAGCAGAGTAAACAAGTTAGCAGAACATCACTAAAGAAATAGCTATGTTAGTGGCATAACATAACAGGACGTGACTATCGAGAAGATGAAATGCACATCCAGCAGAAAAGAATGTTCAATGCAGGACCATGGGGAGTGTGGGAAGTTACAACGAATGCATCAATCATGACAGGCAAATCCCAAATATAGGCAGATCCATGTTAACAAAAGGAAAAAGAACATTGATTTGCTAATCAAGAATTCAGGTTGGTAAACTGTGTAAAGCACAATGAATTATAAAATGCATATTTGTTACCTTTCACTGAATCAGCCGAGTATGACCTTTGAAATTTCTCAACTAGAGAAGCATAGAATGGTTTCGCTTTTGCAGGTGGCATAGCCACATGAAAATCTGGCTTATTACCCTTCAGGATGCCATATAAGGTGAACTGACTGACTGAATAAGATATCAGATCAGAAACGTAGTAGTTAATAACAGATTTAATGGAGGCTGTTTATATTTTACACATGAGGCAAGGTTGCATCATCACATTACCTAATAGCACCTCAAAGTTACGCTGCATAACCTGCAGGGAGGAAAAATCTTATTTAAGTTTGTCTTCAAAGCTCATATGAAGTGCAGTAAATAATTAGCATTCTCAGGTAAGCCAACTTTATTCTTCTATTGGGCCAAGATGGATCTGAGGCTTACACTTTGATCCCATGCTTTTTCAGTCTTGTCATTTGGAAACAGCCTCATGTTCAGGACCTTCCGACAACTATGTAAGGGTAATATTAGCATTCAATTAGAGATACAACAGCAGGCCATGCTAACTTAACATTTCATAAAAAAGATGGTAAGTTAGTAACATATCAGAAAACAAAAAGGTGACAGACTTTGGTAAATGAACAAGAAATGAAACCAGCCCGGTGCTTTGGACACATAAATCATAATGTTTGCCAAAGATTACCAATAAAGAAGCTGCCACCAATGCATTGCGGTACTAATACAAAAGGCATACCACACAACAGATTACTTAGTAGTACAAGCGACTAGTATTATCGTTCATTTATCAAGGATCATTATGACATCCTGCATCTCAATCTGCAGCTCAGGTAACTCGTCACTGAATCAACACAGCTAACTGATATCTGGACGAACACATTCCCACTGCAGATTCTGATGAGTTATAAAGATGTAATCATGTCTGAACAGACAAGAATTGAGACAACGGCTAGCACTAGCAGTATAAACAAGAATTGGAGGAAGTGGGAAGGGGATGAACGGAGAGGATTGTATACATGTAGTCGGCGTCAGAGTCGGTGTCCGCCTCGTGGACGCCGACGAGGACGAGGAGTCCAGGGCCGATCGCCGACACTATTCGCCCCTCGACCTGCGGCGACGCCACAGAAGAAGCATTCAGGGAAGATTCCGAGCGAATTGCAGTGAACTGAAGAGGGCGCTCACCTCGACACTCGCCGAGAGGACGCGCTGCACCACAGCCCTCATCCTGTGTCTTCTCCTGCGTCCGCCACGCCCAGTGGTGAGGGACGACCGGACGATTCGCCGCTCGCCGGTGAGAGACCAAGAAACGGCGGCGGCTCTGGTGTGGAGTGTGGGGACCTAGTGCAATGTGCGAACGCGGATGCCTCGTTGATGGGCCGTGAAAAGCGCCGATGGTTTACTGGGCCGACCTTTGCATTTCTTCTTCTGTCTGAACTGGGGCCTGTTTAGACGAGGGCTAGTTACTAGGAATGGAGACAACTATGAACATGAAATTGCCATCGAAAATTAAGAAGTTCTGTTGGCGACTTGCACTTAATTCTTTGCCTACTGCTAGTGTGCTGGAAAGTAGAAATATGTCTCAAAAGGGAGAATGCAAGATTTGTGGAGCAACAAGGATACGTGGGATCATGCGCTCTTGCATTGCACCATGTCTAAATGTGTTTGGTCTTTGGTGGATGAGGAGGTAACAGAACTGTTAGCTGCTACTCTGTATTTTTCTGATCCAAAACATTGGGTTGGGTGTTATTTATGTGTAACAATATACCCCAAGCTAATGGCATACAGATATTATCACCATGTTCGGCAGGCTGTTAAAAGCACTGCTGAACGGCTGATGCTGATGCTGATTTGTTGTGAGAGAAAAACACTGCTGAACGGCTGGCTG
This sequence comes from Saccharum hybrid cultivar R570, assembly GCA_038087645.1. NCBI lineage: Eukaryota > Viridiplantae > Streptophyta > Magnoliopsida > Poales > Poaceae > Saccharum > Saccharum hybrid cultivar. Next base: position 5,436,532 of record JAQSUU010000091.1, on the reverse strand, counting down.
ATTCTGGCAGATAAGTTCAAGCGAATAGGGTGATTAATTAACAGTTGGGCTATCTGGCACGCAAGGAGAAAGACTATTCATGAGCGCAAGCTAATTCAAGAAACGGCGATTGCTAAGGGGTTTGAATTCAAGGGGAGAAACAAGCATCAGCCAAGTCCGAGAACACACAGCTGGAAACCACTGGAGGATGGTTGTTGTAAGTTAAACACAGATGCAATAGTCGGATGAGCAGGAACCCAAACCTTGAAACTCTAGAAGCATTAGCTTGTTTGGAAGCACTAGCTCTTGCTGAAGATTGTGGTATTCGCAAGATGTTAGTGGCATCGGATTGTCTAAATGTCGTCAAGAACATCAAAGAGTTACCACGTTGTAGTTATATGATGATCCTCCAGGATATTTTCCAGAGGTCAAAGTCTTGTCAATATGCACGGTTCATACATGAAGGTCGGGAGTACAATAGGGAAGCTCATTGTCTTGCTAAGTATGCATGTACTCTTGGAGAGAGCCGACATGTATGGTTTGGCTCTCCACCTGTATTCGTGGATGTAAACTTTAAATGTTAAATATATTCCCTGTCTTTCTAAAAAAAAGAGTCTAGTTGGTTGACTTCCAAAATATACCTAAACTAAAGATTTTGCAAGCCATAATTTTGGTTGTTATTTGGGTCCCTTTTGGGCTCTCAGAACTACCAAGCAGTTTTTCAAAGAAAAATGATTCTCTGCTGATTCTACGAAGTGATTTTCTAAAGAGGTTGGAAGCTGCAAAAAACACCTTTTTCTGATTCTGTGAAGTGATTCTTCCTCGTGATTTTGAGGGTTTATGCTAAAGAATCAAAGAGAATCACTTTCAACCACCGAATCACTTCTCTTATAGAATCATCTTTTAAAGAAAATCAAAATCAGATAAAGCTGTACCAAACAGGCTCCAAAGTTTGCTACCAAAACTTGCCAACCTCTCACATTTGGCTTGTCAAATCTATAAACTTTTTTGAAAGTTTTTGCTTGCCAAAGCTAGGACACGACAGATTTTGATCACAAACCAAACGGCCCTATATTCAGGACTAGTTATTAGGACTAAAAAATTAGCGTAAATTAATTGAAGGTAGCTATCTAGTGGATTAACAACTGCTTAAAAATTTATCAAAAAAAAAATTAGCCCATTTATTAGCCATCCTGTTTAGATGTGCTAGGGCTAATTTTAATTAATTTTTATCTAGCTAACAATTAGCCCTTAGCATCAAACCGGCCCTAAATCCCTTGGCAAATTATTGCATGACAATATTAGAGTCCAATATTGCATGACAATAATTGGACAAAATATTCTGTGCACAGAGGAAAGAGCACAACAAAAATTACGATTTACATTATTGTGTATATGGAATTTATGTTTCTTTACAGAAGTGAACAAAGTCTCAAAGAGCCAACTTATCTTATCAACATGAGCGCATATCACTGCACAGCACGCTGCTCTTTGATACTATATTTTACACCCATTTCTAAATGGTTATCCTTAGCAACTATGGACAACGAAACAAGTCTACTATCTGACGTTCTTCACCACCATGAGTCTATAAACAGCAAACAGGGCCGCATGCGCAAACCAAATCTACCAGCAAGATTACAAGAACAAAAACTGCTGATCTTAAGTCCCAATCCTTTATGAGGCCTGGGTAGCAACCTTTGCTCCTGCCACATCTTGCTCGGTGCCACCTCCATTGCCATGTTCCGCTGTCGGATGGCCTTCTGCTATCATTGGCTCACCTCTAACAAGAATAGGCCCTTCACTCACCGACTCGGATCCATGAGGTTCAATCTGCTCCGGGATATCTGATAGCCTATCATCTGCTCTCTTTCTGGAAAACTTCCTGCTCAATGTGCTTGTCAGTGATCTGCCTGGTTCACCTGCATTTTTCTCTATCACCTTTGCCACATCTTCTGCTGAGTTCTCTGCATCTCCCACCTTGTCTGCCGGGCTTGCTTCTTCATTCACTACAATCTTTATCGATGTCCGCTTCTCGCCCAGCTCCTTCAGGTTGGGACGTGGAGTTTGAAGGAGCTTTGGATGAAGCTCTGTCACACTCTGAGAACCCGGAGTTGCAGGAAGGCTGGGATCAAGATTTTTTGAGCTCCCCTTCCTTGAATTTCTCCTGAAAAAGGAGCCTACATTAAATAGACCCCCTTGTCCACTGCCTTTTGGTGTCGGGATTTCCTTTGACTTGTCAACCTCTTGGTGAATCTGTGTGTCTGGGTTTCGTGCTCGTCCTTTCCGGGATTCCCATGTCCTTGGAACCCCAGTGCCAGGGCGATGTACATATAAACCTCCAGGTTGTTCTTGTCCATCAATGTTTATGTGCTCCACTTCATCCATTAAGACTTTCTTTTCTTCAGGAAGTTCACCAGAATCCACTTTGCTATAAACAGATGTTGATACTGGTACTTCAGTATCCGCTTGCTTCAATGATTCATCCAAACTTGATCTATTTTGGTCCTGCAGATACAACTAGAAATGAGTCCAGCAGAGCCCTTCTACATTTCAGGTTTGAATATGCCGTTTTGGTGTAACCCTGCTACCTCACCGAAGGCCACAAAAATGGTGTTAAAAGAAAATAGACATAATGTTTGCCACTGACCTCAGATATATCTTCAACTGTTACTGCCAAGTGAATCCTTCCTTTCTTGACATTATTCAGTGACATCCATTTGTCATGTCTTTGTCCACCTCTCAGCTCATGTAAATTAATGGTACACTGTCTGTAAATAAAACAGCGTGAGATGTATGTTCATTTCATTTCCAAATAATACCAAATTGGTCAGATCACTATAAAATGACAGGAAATGCTACATTGTCCTCTTCAACAAAAGCCAATCGAATCACAGCAATGGGCTAATAAGACAGTAGAAGCATTATCCTATAGATTTCCTTATCAAGGCATCATTTATCAACATGAGCTTAGAAAACAGAACATACCCAAGCGAGTCATCAAACATGGGGTCCTTATCACGAACTTCCATGACAAGTTCATTTGTTGCCTCCCACGATGTGATTGGTATTTTAAATTCTTCAAACCACTTAGGGTACAATGTTTTCCTCTGTATCTGTGTTTGGAATTTGAAAGGACCCAGACGACCTTTCACATAAGGGTCCGCTAGTCCTGTGCATTAGATCATCAAATGTGTTACACCGATGAAGAGTTAACACAGAAGCTGCACAATTCATCCTCACCGTTTATATCAGATGGCTTCATGTCAGTTCCTTCTAAAATCTCAAGTTTCACATATGCAATAGGAGGCCTCTCCTCAATGCTGAACCAGTTATTTTCTGCAGAATGAAAAGAAATTGGTACCATAGAGAAGATAACAGAAGGGAACTGAAAGTTTATCATCACATAATTTACAAAGTGGGAGTTATTATTCCTCTCAATGATTTGAGTCAAAATAGAACTTTGCAGCCATAGTTCATAGAACTATAAAGTTTGTTTAACTTTGGGGCATACCAAATTCTAGCACTTGCTACCAGCCTAGCACACTCTAATAAAGCAAGTGACCTAAATATTTCAGTTCATATTGTACACCATATGAGAACTGTCTATAACTAAATTTTAACAGCACATCCACAGGAGGATTTCAGAATCACAGTAATTTTTTAAAGATTTCTGAAACACAAGCAGAAATAAGTTGCTACCTACCTGAAGGAGTAGATGCAAATTTTTCCACATTTATGACTATCATATTGGGCTGCCAGAACAAAAAAAATACCTCAGTAAGGAAAAGGTACATGGACAACCTTCAAAGGTAAGCCCTGAAAAGTCTTTTGAAGAAAGCAAAACAAAGAAAAAATAGTGCTCTGTAATAAAAATCTGACCTCAACTAATGTCTGCCCAAATGCAGTATCCATCAACTTATCCTGGAAAAAGAAACCCAGTAGGCCGAGTGATCAGTGAGAAACAGAATCACCAATTATACAATAAGAAAAGATTATAATACAGGAAAATCTCACCAGCCATCCTGAAATTCCTGGAAACTCAGTGACATCAAGCCCATGATTAATAAGTGGCTTCACAGTCATCTGAAAATAAGGCGGCTCCACAAAACATAGTCTTACACGGCCAAGAAATGGCCAACTCCGAACAAACTTCACACCAACTAAAATCTGCAAAAACATATTCTTGTGTTGAGTACAACTTTACAAGGTAAACATTACATGTAGGGAAGAATCTGTTTCCTTTGTCTAATGAGGGTTTTCTAAATTTAAACTAAAATTTTCTTTATCATCTGCTTTTTCCATAGAACAAATCCATATATATATATATATATATATATATATATATATATATATATATATATATATATATATATATTTATTTATATTGCTTAACACAGTTAAAGATCGGTGGGATCTGCTGTTTGTCACAAAAAAGGGAGAATATGTATAGGCCCTTTGTTGACCAGAAAACTTTTATTAATTTCCTTAGGATTACAGTAAAGTTACAACATGGTCCTTGCCACCAGTCTGTACAAGAAACTGTGTATTTTTGGTTCATGAGTGTTGGTGGTTGCCTTCATGAAGGTAAGGGAAACTGTGCATCCTATTTCGAATTTTTAGCACGGTCCCCAATGATAATGTAGAACTTTAACAATGTAAAGCAATGACAATAATAAAGAGGTATTGTAAACTTTAACCATTTTGTAAATTATGTCACTTATTTCTGCACAGAGAAAATAACATGGGACTTGAAAAAGTTAGCATCATAAGTCTTTTCCTTTATTCAGCATAATGTGAATCACACTCTTTCCAAAGCATCACTCTTCCTAAGTGTGGATTTGGTGTTTTTAAATCCGTTTTTCTATGAGAATGTCACAAGTTTATCACTCCTATGGCAAAATGGTTCAGCTTACTAGTTAACTTGCCTTTCCCTCGACATGCATGCTAGTTAAATGCATCTTTGCAGTCATTCCAAGTCCCACGCTCTTGTGCAGCTGCATAGCAAGTACAGCACTCATATCTTCACCAGAAAGGAAATTCATTCCCAGCTCAAGAACCTGTATAAAAGCATTAAAATAAAGACAGATTATTGTCAATTGCCCATAGAAGTAAAGGAAATATTCAGATCAAACAAAAGTGGTACCTACCAAATGGTCATCATCTGATGTCTCAGGTAGAACTCTCATGGAGGTAAAGATTGGTGGATTCCTGCCCATGTAAAGCTCCTGAATACCTGCTTTGCTCTGCAGAATAACAATACCAAGTAAGCTACAGAGAATCGATGGATGGAAATGCCTACTTAACGAAACTAAAATGTGACTGTCATAGGAAAACATTGTTAAAGAAGCAGTTCGAGGTAAAATGCCACAAAATAGAGAATATGAATCAGAAAATCAAGATAAAAGAAGGAAACCATACGACTGTCCAAGGTTTGAACTTATCCAAGAACCATGGTATGATGGGCCGTAGAAGTTGTGAAACGATCTTCTCCATACAGACAGGCCACATCTTGTTGATTGCATAGTTTAACCAGCGTACTGATTCTGCATCAGAGAGGAGCTGATACATAAAACAATATGAGATGAATTTACACAGGCAGGAGCAGTCATAAAAAAGGAAATAAAAAGGAGAAAATGAAATTTCCAGCCTAGTCAACAATACTTATCCATGCAATATTTAAAAAGCGCAACAACTGTGGATCACAGAAAAATAAGGTGTATACCCTTCGTTGATAGGCAGATTTCATCTCCTCATGTTGTATCCTCTTCCGCAGTCTCACTGCACAGCGAGCATTTACCTACAACAAGGAGCATTATTGTAAGTTAATTTCTTCTGCTTATCTGGTATTCTGGTATCACACATGTCCAAGCAAACAACTAGATCACGATATAAAAGACTTGGAAAACAATGTATGCAGAAAGGTAGAAGTTGGAATGAGAAACGTGCTAAAATTACAGTAAGTGTCATGAAAAGATGAAGAAGTAAAACAGGGGAAAAGAAGCAGTATGGTCTAAAAATACTGAACCAGCTTGGAGTTGGTGTTGATGAAGATTGAAGAGAAGGGAACTTTCATTCCATAACATAGAATAAACACGGGAAAATTTCTGATACAGTGCCAAGGTGCCTCAGCTAAATCATTTGAAATATTTTACATCACTTGATTGGTTCTTAATGAATTGAAATTAGTCCATAAAAATTAGTATAGGAGGTCATAAAGACGAAGGAAATTACTTTGTACCATTTGATGGTCTCGAAATCACGATACGATACAATAAATCCTTAAAAAGCGGAAGCATTCAATCATTCATGTAATATCACTCTCACATGTCATCAACCTTCTTATACTGTGTCAAAGCAGAATAGCTACTAATTGCTTGAGAAAGTTATCCTTTGGAAGCCATGTATTTATCTTGGGGGCATAGGACCAGTACACCGCAGTTTTGGAAAAATAACTATACAACCTAGCGTCCCAATGGATTTGATTGGATTAAGTGGGTGTTGTGTGGAGTTAAACTTTTGCGGCGTATGATGTGTCATGCTAATTAGTCGAGCAATGATAGCACGCAACAAGCTTTCTAGCTGCTGCGAGGTCTCTGGATTTCATGGCTAACTGGTAAATGATCTATAAAACCATAGCACCCAGAATAGATACAAAGCAGAGTGCAGAATGAGGTGCCAAATTGACCTTTTGGTGGCACGGGCTGCTGCATCAGAGAAGGTGAAACCCCTTGTTTAGATACCAAATTCGGTACCCAAAGTTGTACAGTAAACATCGCGTCACACTGTAGCAATTTTGTTTTTATTTGGTAATAATTGTCCAAACATTGATTAATTAGGCTTAAAATGTTCGTCTCACAAAGTACAACAAAACTGTGCAATTAGTTTTTGATTTCATCTACATTTAGTACTCTATATATGTGCCGACATTTTGATGTGATGGGGAATCTTCTTTTTGCATAGTGGAATTTGGGGTGAATTTGGGTATCTAAACAAGGCTGGATGACAGAAACAAATTTCAGGGTATGTTCACTTCGCGAAAAGTAGGTGAAAAGTTACTGTAGCATCTTTCGTTGTTATTTGGCAAAATTTGTTCAATCATGGACTAAGTAGGCTCAAAAGATTCGTCCCGACATTTACAGACAAACTATGCAATTAGTTATCTTTTTTACCTACATTTAATGCTCCATGCATACGTCGAAAGATTCGATGTGATGGATGGAAGAGGAAATATTTTGGGTTTGCATGGCAACTAAACATGGCCTCATCAGAGAAAGCGAGGGAAATTACAGAAACCGACGAAGTACAAAGTACGAACCCTGCTGGAAAAGGCAATATATACTGGAATAGTATGATGCGGTACGAAAGGCAGGCGGGTGCTGTTCTTTCTTTGGCAAGAAAAAGGGGCAAATCTTTAGCGTTTTAATGAGTACAGAATACGTGAGGGGGACAGGAAGTAGTAGCAGCAAGTACCCACCATGTAGAGGTAGAGGAAGGCGAGGAGGTAGAGGAGGGAGCCGCGGAAGCCGATGGCGGCGGCGGCCCAGAGCGCGGCCAGCACCAGGCCGATGTGGTAGACGAGGGGCAGCTCGGCGGCGTCCATTCCCGCTCCCGCTCCCGCTCCCGGAGGCGAAGAAGAAAGGCGTTGGTTGGCAAGTGGCGGTCTGGCGGGTCGTGGTGTGACACTGCTCCGTCCGCTCTGCTCTGGAAAGGAGGGGAGCCCTACCAGCCACCACCACCGCACCACGACGGCCGGTCAGCCGGGCGGGGACGGCGAGGACTAGTAGTAGTAGAAATTGATTTCTGACAGCGACAGGGGGTGAAGTGATGCCGACCAGCCAACGGGCCAGGCACACCCAACAGAAGAAGAAGAAGCTGCGCAGGTGTCAGGCCAAGTGGTACACACGGGCACACGGCCCGCACGCGGCACGCCTGGGGTGTGTGTGTCGTCACATGCCTGCCGACGCCGCGGCTGCGAATGCGATCGGATCATCCACGTCTCGCGGCGTTATTCAGCCACTGGTTGTGGGCCCGTGGTGAGTTCCTTCGCTTATAAGAAAGTAAGAAACCCACGAGCCACGACTAGTAGAGGGTAGTACTACGTATTAATCAATTAATTATTGTTATGCTCCATTATTGTCAACAATCGATCATTTCGCCTTTTTGGCATATTCTCGTAACGAACAGTGTGTCTTTGCGACGGAACGGCATGTGGAACGGTTAGGCTGGGGCCGAAACGGCCAAGCCGGTCGATCCGAGGGGTCCACGTGGTGTGCATCGGATGCGCATGGACCACGACGACAGCTGGCGGCCTCCTTCCTCCTCCGGCTTTGATCCCTCCCGTCCCAATCCCAAGTGTGGTGCTGTCAGGCTACCGGACCACCAAACTGCGTGCTCCGGCCTCCGGGAGGGACCGGGATTCGGTGACTTTCCTCAAGGAAGTCACGCTGTAACTTTCCCCCTCACATCCATCGTCCAATTCTGATCCGAGGGCTCTCCAGCGCTTTCAAGCAACAAAGTGCTTGAGACTTAGAATTTTCAGCAGCGGGCGTGAGCCTGTGAGGCACTCTCGCCGGTTCACGCCGCGCCGCCGCGAGCACGCGGACGCAGACTGACTGACGAAGTGGAGCAGCGCGTCTCCTTTTCCCGCAGTTGTCTGGACGGTGGCGTTGCCCCGCGCCTCGACGACCCCTCGTTGGAGCAGGAGGGGCTGCGCGGGCATGGTCGCGGCGGAGAGCGACACACTCTCCACCGTCGCCTCCGGCCGCGTCGAGGCCGCCTCCACCGTGCTGCTCCGCCTATGCCGACCTGCGACCGGGGCTACTCTGCTCCTCCTCGTCTCCGAAACTGCACCACGTTGCCCCCTCGGTGCTCCTCTGCACCGCATCGCACGTGGCCATGGCCGGCGGCGGGTCGTCCCAGCAACCGGCGCCGCCCGCCAGCCTGGGGTCGACGATGCCTTTGCTACGGCGGTGGGGGCGCATCTGCGCGCGGCCGAGGCGCGTCCCTGCGGCGGCGGCGCTCGGCCAGGGAGCAGCCCCGCGACGGTGGCACTTGGCGGGGGCGCATACGCGCGTGGAGATGGCGGTGCAGGCGTGCTCGCGCGGCCAGGGGGGCGTCCCCAGGGCAGCGGCGCGCGGCAGGGGCTAGCTCGTGCGTCAGCGGCGCGTGCGCACAGACGGGGGCGCGTCCCTGCGGCGGCGGCGCTCGGCCAGGGAGCGACTCCGCGATGGTGGCGCTTGGCCACGGCGCATCCGCACGTGGAGATGGCTGCGCAGGCGCACTCGCGCGGCCAAGGGGAACGTCCCCGCAGCGGCGGCGCTCGGCCGGAGCACGTCCCCACGGTGGCGGCGTGCGGCAGGGGAGACCTCGTGCGGCGGTGGCGCGTCTGCGATGGTGGCGGCGCGGAGACGAGGACCAAGGATGCGAGCTTGACGACGCCGACGACGCCCAACTCGTCTCCTGCTGCTCGAGCGCGAGTAGGTGGACGCCGTGGAGCACGCGGACTCCGCCCCCCGCGACGACGACGACGGTGATGGTGGCGCAGGACTGCCGTTGAAGATGGCGTTGAGGAACCCGCGAGCCGTGCTCCGGGGGACGCCGGCCTTCTTGGCAGGCTCCTTCTCCGGCGCGGGCTCGGACGCCGCGGCGGCGGCAACGCTCGTGCGTATGGACAGTAGGCCGTCTCCGACGACGAGAGCCCGTCGTTCTGGAGCACTCGGAGAAGCTCGACGACTCGACGTGGTGGCAAGTGCTCGATTCAACGGGGCTCGGGGTCAACCCCAACGTACATGACGCCGCCGGCAAGGAGCTTGCCGGTGTCCAAACTCCCGCGTGAAACTGGAGTGCTCTTGCCAGCGTTCTGTGAAAAAAGCAGGAGATTCGTGACTGAGTTCTTGGAGGCGTTGGATCTTGCATGGACGTAGGAGATGGATGGAAAGTTACGTCGTGACTTTATGGAGAAAAGTCACTCAATCTGTGTCCCTCCGGGAGAGAGGAGAGGTCAGAGGAGTGAGTGAGGGCGCGCAGCAGGATGAGCGGGGAGGAGGCCGACAGCTCCAAGCCCCACCAAGGAGGCGTATACGGCACCTTCCAGGGGCCGCCCAGCTACCCGCCCCCGCGCCCGCCGCCCGTCGGCTTTCCACAGCCTGCCCCGCCGCCGGGTCTCTCCGCCCACCGCCGCGGCTACCAGGCCGTTTCCGGTAACGTTGCTGCCATTTCCTTTCTTGAATACTACTCCAATTCAGTTTCTAGGCGTACCATTTTAAAAAAAAACTGCGGGATCAAGATCAAGTTTCTTCTAGGCGTTGTTCGTTCAAAAAAAAAAGTTTCTAGGCGTCGTTTGATCTCAACTGTCTGCCCCTATTCGGCGACTCTCTTGCGCAAATTGGGACCAGATTTGCTGGAACCAAAGGAAATTATAGTGGGTTTAATTTACCTTGTTATTACCAGGATATTAATCCAGTTCAGTTTTGGAGCGACGATTCCATAGTTCGCTAGTACTTAGTGTCAAATCCTTCTTGTCCTAGTGCCCACTGTCTGCAATGTAATACCTGTTCTGCTTTTCAGTGTATTCCGTGTATGCTTACATCCAAATCCCATGTTTTTGTCTTCCTTGCTCTGCTTTCAGCTCGAGATTACGAAGCAGGTGTGCGAGGACATAGCCATGATCGACTTCCCTGTTGTGGCATTGGTTTTGGATGGTTCCTGTAAGTCATCATCGCTGCTTCATTCATGTGTGTCAAGCAGCATTGTCGTTCAGTTTGATACTTGGACAGAATTCATGGTACAGCAGTTGCAGTGCTGCTGCTATAGCTTTGTTTCCTTCCTTTTATTTACTCTTCTTCTAATGATAAACTCCTCCCCTTCATTCCTTCAAGGTTCATAATCGGTTTCTTTCTTGGTGCCATTCCCTGGTACATTGGAGCCCTTCTGCTGTGGTGTTCCAGAGTTGATTACAGGGAGAAACCAGGCTATGTCGCATGCACAGTAGCGGTGAGTAAACAACCTGTATTACACCACTCATGTGTCATGTGGTCCATCATCAATAAGATCAGATGGTATGGTACTAGTAAATTAAATCACCCCCATGCTTGCTCAACTTCTACTTCCTTTATCTGTGCATGACTACCAGTAAACTGTGAATCTAATGAGAGTGAGCCTTAAATTTGATGTTATTAGTAAATTTGGACCGCTGTTCATTCATGTTGACACCAGACTCCCAGAAGAAGAAGAAAAATATTTATGCTAGAAAAAAGTTTGTATTCATATGACCACCTAAGAAAATATATATAATTCAGTCATCTTGAATATCTTGTTATGGCGACTGCTATGTCATATTCAATGAACTTTATTCTGGCTGTTGACCACTAAAATGCTTGATGGAACTGTTAGTTTGTAATTCATGCATTGAGAGTTCTAACTTGTTTGTATAGCTAGAGCCCATTTACGAATTATGAGACACCAAGGGAGCACTTCCAGAGATGGTGGTGCATTATTGAAAGAAAAGAATGCTTGTCTATTCTCTTGGTATTGTCCAAAGCTATCGCAATTCAATAGATGCCTCGCGAACTCTGTATTCGATCACTTATCTATGAGTCATTTGTCAACTGTAATTTTGAAACTTCAGCGATTCTGATGAGAATTACTTGGTGTAACAGGCTATCCTCGCTACAATTGCAGTTATCATTGGGGCGGCAGCTGGAACTCATGTTTTTTTATTTTAACTTACATTGTATTGCCATTGTACATAACGTACATGTTATCCATGCCGTGCGTCAAAGAAATCACGCAATCATAATTGTAATGGATATTTGTTCTGCATTCACAATTATTCATGTTTATAACAAGGAGAACGGAGACCTTGCTGTTGGCCATAAATAAATCAGACCGAGATGACTCCGCCTTGTGAATAATGAAGCAATTTGATTCTGAAAGAAATTGTAGTCATGTATTTTGCTTACGATATTAATTGTTGATCTATGAAGTTGTAACCAGGGTTCGCTGGGCTACTGATTTCCTGTAATCCTGTGGTTGGCCAGACACTGAAATTGGAACCTGCATCCTCCGGTTCTACGTCAGGTTCTCCTGGTTACAGGTGTTCAAATTCAAACCCTGGTAATTTAATTTCGAGACAACTTATGCCAGCCAAGTTTTTCTCTCGCGGTGTCGCCCCCTCCCTCGCGTCTCGCTCAAAGCCATGCTACAGTAGCTAGGCCATCCTCCACCTTCCCACCGGATTCAAGAAGTAGGCCTCCACCAGATTCCGCTACGACCGTCCCGTGTCCCGACCACCCGTGGCGTGCCACCACCTAGCCGCATCTTGTCTGCGCGCCGCCGGCCTCCACGCCGCCTCGATCTCCTCCCTCCGCGCCTGCTACCCACGTCGCACGCCCCTTCCCCTTGAATTGCATCGGACGTCCCCGTGCCTGCTACCCACGTCGCACGCCCCTACGCCGGACCAAGTGTTGGAAAGATGTTAGCAAGCAAGAGGGGTGCTGATGATATCACACAATTCTCAAACAAGAATAAAAGAACCTGCGGTTATGACTTACCTGCTAGTAACAATCATCAAGGTATTTGGAGTCCGCTGAATGAAGAAGTTGCATCAAATTTGTCAAGAAGTGTTGTCTTAATTGTTTTGACCAGTGGACGCACAAGACATCAATTCTCTAGCATAGCCATAGAATGCCGGAGCAATGTCACAAAGTTTGTGACATCAGGAAGTTTGGTTAGGGCTTTACGGTTCTACCGTTTGGAAAACAAGATTGAATCACACTGTGAAGGCAATGTTGTCACAGGACATCTCGAAGAACATGATTCTGACCGTCAGCTTGCTGTTGTCAAAGTGAACTCCTCGCTTGATGTTCATTGTGTGCGTCGGAATCATGGAATGGAGTTCATGCCCCACAAGGAGAACGTAGCTGCTATAGGGCGTGATCTCTTTGGAAATTTAATGGTAACAACTGGATTGCTTTCATATGAAGATAAAAAAATGTCTTGTGTTCTCTGATGCTAATAAATGCTCTGAGAATTGGTTAGGGGCGGCATTTTTTGATTTTGATGGAAACTTTGTTGGTATGAACCACTTCATTTTTTTTTGCCACCAAGAATAGTTCTTGAACAGTCGACATCCATGCAAAGGATGGCATTACGCTATGTTGGCATGAACGGTTGGTTTGAGACTGAGCAGTGCTTCCATCCTAAGGCATATGATTGTGCTGACAAGGAACAATTTCAGGATCTATACTCTTTGGGTTATCCCATTCCATCAAGGAGTATGGTTAATAGTGGCTGGGTTTTGGTTAATACATTTGAAGATACTTTTGGTAATGTCTATCCGGAAGGTGTCTGGACTAGTATCAGGAAAAGAGTTTCTTCTGAAATATCTCGAAGCGTTGTGGCACTTGCTTCTTTCAATGGCAAGACAAGGTTTTTTGCATGCACAGGAGTTTTCCTTGACTTCGACGGTAAATGTCCAAGTATTCTGACTTCAGCGAGCTTGGTTAAGGATCCTTATAATCACAATAAGATTGTTGAAGGCTTGAGAATTGAAGTGTTGCTCCCAAACAGACAATGTATAGATGGGACATTACTACATTACAGTTTACATTACAATGTTGCTCTAGTCAGTGTCAAGAATTGCCGCGCTCGCTATCCTGTGAATCTTAAACATACAATTCCTCTCGAACTTGATGAGAGAATAGATACAGAGGTATTAGCTGTTGGGCGGATCTTCGAATTAGGCACATTAATGACTACAAGTGGAATACTAACTGCTGATACAGGCAATCTTGATTGTAGTAAACTTTCTTACTCCACATGTGAAGTCACTAAGGCTGGTATCGGAGGGCCCCTTGTTGACGTTGATGGTAATTATATTGGCATTAACTTTGTTGGATTGAATAAGGCCTTTTCAACATAAAATTTTTCGATCTGGTTGGCACCTGAATCGGATTGAACCGGCTGTTTGTCATTGTCGAAAAAGTGAGCCACCGGTTCAGGTACAAGATACTATCATTACCACCTGGACAATTAGACAGCTAACTCGTAATCGCAACGACTTCACTTTGTCTCACTTTCTCTAGAATCTCTAGAAAAAAGAATAGCTCTCGATGGTGAAGATGTTATTGATTGCGAACCCATCGAGAAAGAGAATTAACGAATCCTAAGGCAAAAGGGTGGAACCTCTCTTGACCCAACGATGCGTTGATCTAGTTTCCATCGGAGCCACAAGGGACTTCTTGTGAAGAAAATAATCCTATTTGACTGCCCGGAATCATGCATGAATTGGGCTAAGCTAAAAAAAAGACTCGAATGGTACCATCCCTCCGTCACCCCAGAATGAGGATAGGCTCATTACATAAAAAAAGATATGGAAATAGCCACAAAAGCTTGGTATATCAACTATACGACCATTAACTAAAATTTGAATAAGGAAATAGGAACCGCATACCTGTATCGTGAACATCTCCGCGGAATCTTGGAATATTTCAAGACAAAAAAAACACTACTTATTTAAGGGCATATGGTTTGAAGGCCGTTGTAATTGAAGATGGCCAGAGACCAATAAACATATGGCCAGTTCCTGTTCCACAGTGGTATCATCCAATTGAGCTGGAGGATGATATGAATGATAAACGTGAAGATCGAGCTAACGGCCTCCCAACTCGATACGCGAATGGAATCAAATTCGTGCTCAAGTAGTCGTTGTTGTACCATGCAGCCCCTGCTGGAACTTGTTTGAGTTAGCATGTCATATCAGTGTTTTTATCTGATGTTCGAGCCTGTGTTATGTAAGATAAAATGGTTTGTAGCATTTTTATTGATGTGTTAAAGAAACATCCTGCAGAACTTTTAAGCTTAAACATCATAGCATTTTTATTGAGTTTTTTTCATCCTGAAAGGATGTAATGGTGGTAAGGTACGCATGCTAGAAAAAGAGTATAGCGTCCACACAAAGGAAACAAATTAAATGTACGCTAGAACAGAAGAAGATATAGTAAGAACTCAGATAAGTTGCAAGAGATTGAGCTCTTAATCAGTTGAAGATTTACATGTCTTCTTGTCGAGAAAAGAGAACTAAGGCACTCTGAGAAATAAGTACTATTGACTTCTCTATTGTTGTTAGACATAGAGGGACTTAAGGTGCCTATACATGAGTTTGCTGTCGTGCACGGCCAAATGGAGCTCGGAATCATCGGACCACCATTGCTGCAGCCCGTGAGCCTCCAGGAACTTGCTTGGTCCTTTGGCAATCACGTACAGCTTGGAATGCACCCCGGAATGCTTCTCCGTGGTGACGGTAGCGACACCGCTACGATCAGCGTAGAAGCAGCAAATGTAATCGCAGCTGTTTATGTACAGGTTTGGCACCCATCTTTTGACCTCCTTGTTCAGCTCTTCTTCTCCAACTTCAACTTGAGAGGCGGCTTGTAGCTCCTCTCCTGGGGAAACATTTGATGAAGAGCTGCTGCCGCTTCTACTGATATATCGCTTGAGGACACTGCTGGCTTTCTCCTGAATTTTTCTGAGGCCCGTGCCAAGTGACACTGACGGTGGGTTAAACAAATGGCACTCCACAAAGGTTCCATCCTTAGCCAAGGCCTTGCCAACCTGCAGAGCAAAGCCAGCCCCCAGGGAATGGCCGGCAACGCACACATTGGCGCTGCCGTGCTTGTGGATTGCCGATTTGAGCACCTCCAGCGCGCCGGTGAACCTGACGGAACCCCTCAAACTGTCCAGGGCAAACAACCGAAGGTCATCTTCCAGGTCTCTCACCACAGTCAGCTGCTTCAGCACGGTCCCCCTGAGAGCGAGGACTACCTTGGGAGCACCTTGAGGCTTGACCACTATCAGATCAGCGAGAGCAGAAAGCTGGTCCCATTCTAGAAGCGCCCCGTAGATGGATCCGTCTCTGGAATCGATGAGAGGGCGCACCAGCTTGTATTTGAAGGGCTTCCACCAGTTGGGAGCGAGGGCAGCTTCACCGGTTCTGCTCTCCTGCCTGTCCAGCTCCAGCAGATATGCAGCCTGCACGAAGCATGACATTGCAATTCTTCTGTAGTTTGGATCTCTCCTGCAGAACAATGTTTGTGTGTCACAGCGTCAGTATAACAGTATTACAGACATCATAGCTTTGTTCTCAGGAATACCAAATGCTACTGCAAGAACAAGACCTCTACAAAAGTATAAGTAGTTGGTAAAAGGATGGAGACAAGCACAAGAGAGGAAAAGGAAATAGCAACAGCAATGGCACATGTTCTTGGGACAAAATTCTGGGACTAATTTCAGCTAAACATACATGCCTACTATACATTGCAGCAGAATTATGTAAACATGAATATATTCAGAAGACGCTTATGAAAGCGCTTTTTCGCAAGAAACAAAAAGACCACTCAATTTCTTTACAGCCTCGGAAGATGGAATGATTTCGGCATTAGTTCCTATGGTAAGTACAGTACAGGTAGAGTAAACATCGGACGGAAAATTCGGTTAATTGATCGGTCAGATCGAAATCGACACGCGCGATGGAAGAGAATGAAGGACCAATGGGTCCGTGAAGGTACTCCGTATTATGCAAGGAAATGGAAATGGGGAGCGAGAGGGGCATACCAGCTGGAGCGGATGAGGTCCCTCCAGCCGGGGCTTGAGAGGTTGCGAGGCCCCGTCGCGTGGAATTCCCACGACACAGCGGCGGCGGCGGCGGCAGGCGGCTTGCCGGCGGCGTTGCTCCCCATGTCTTCTTCTCTCCGCTCGCGCTCACAGGGGCAGGTGGATTGGCGAGGAAGTAGGCGAGCCGCGTCCCCTGTGGGGCACGGACACGGGAACTGCAGCCGATCCGAGGGAGAAGGAAAAGGGGAGGCGGGGACTCATCCGGCTGGACCCTTGTGCTCACTGCCCGACTCAGAACGAGTCAGAATTAAACCCAGACCCAGGTCTAGAAGCAACCCCAGTCCGCAGCCCCTGGCGGTGGAAGGGTTCACCGTCACACATGCTGAGTGACTTCTCGCTGAGTGACTCCGGGTTCTGATCCGTGAGTCTGTGACATCGTCACTTTTGCATTTCCACGCTTGTGTTTGCCATGTCCCGACGTCAATAATAGAGCAAGTGATTGACTATAAGCCAAGTTATAAGGGTTGAGCTATACAATAGTTAGCTTTCTATTTGTCTATAAAATTTCTTTATTATTATATGTCTTCATTCTCTTTCATATTCCTCCTCACATACATCTCTATTGGGACCCACTATTACATATGCTTCCGTGCCTAGCTTGGTGCTTGCATGGGAGCCAAGCTCTCTTATCTCTCCTTTCTTCTCTCTTCCACGTCAGCAAAAATATTAATTAGCTTGGCTATAAGTCAATTGTTGTACTTGCTCTAAGACTTTTTTTTGTGCGCATATCATATTTGTAACGTGATTTTGATTCATTTCAGTCCAACTATGTAAAGAATTAAGAACGCTAGAAGTTAGTGTTGATGTAATTTTGGTGGTTGAACCCTCGTAAGAAGATCAAGCAGACATCAAATCATTACGAGATCACAAGAACACTAGAGGCATAAAAAAGGTGGGGATAAAATTACTAGTAGCCTTTAAACTATACTCCATTCGTCTTGAAATATAAGGGATACAGAGTCTAAAATATATACTAAAATATAAGGTTTTTGCCTCCATTCTAATTAGTGAGGGGCAAGGTAGTCTTTTACCAAACCTCTTATTTTGTCAGAAAATCGCTTGAAAACCTTATATTTTAGGACATATGGAGTATCATCCAGGTTTTCAAACTACGAAACTGCATATCTAGATTCATAAACTATTTAAACACATCAATCTTGATTTTCAGTAGACACGTCACATCATAAACTCTAATGATGTGTGGTCCGTAACTTGTAATTAAACGACGTTCTAGCAGGTTGTACCTACGTCCGCCACTGGAATAGGTGATCCATCGTCACTTCCACCAAACTTGACAGATGGACTTATGATGCACCATTTCATCTAGAATAGAGTGATTGCTTGAACCAAGCACCCTATATATTTATGCAGCAATATGGCCCCGCACCCGGCTGCTAGGGTGCCCGCACATCAGCGGCTCGGCCCACAGCCAGTCGTTCGTGTGCCCGTGCACCAGCGACTCGGTCTATGCCACCATGCATCGCCGCATGACGGCCGCCATCGTCGATCGATGACGAACACCAGGCGACCCCCGACACCGCAAAGTGCCCATCCTCCTGATGGGCTACCTCGGCACCACGTTCCTCGAGCGGTTATGCCTGTCGACGTCGATGGCTTCGCGCTTGTCCAAAGCCGTCGGCATGGGCGCCGCCATGCCCCGCCTCACCCTCGTCGCCAGCGGCCAGTGCCGCCCTCACTCGTCGGTCTCTGCTTCAACTGTCTGGCGGGGGACCACATTGCCGCCCCGTGCACCTCCCCATCCCGTTGCCTCTTCTGCCTCAGCATAAAGCACCGGGTAAGGAACTGCAAGCATCGTCGTCCGTCTCAGCGCCTTTCCTCGGACCTGGTGTGGGAGCATATGCACCCGCGCCATCTCTATCATGGTCACCATGGCGTCGACAACGGCGGCGGTGGCCTGGGCCCTCTTTGCGCGCCTGAACCGCGCCAGAACATTAGTTCCCAGCAGGCGGCACCTATCAGGGTCGGACAGTTTCTTTGTCCGGCCCCTTCGACGTCGGCGGTGGTGGGTGGCAGCCCACAGCCTTCCCCGCACGCGCCACACGGTGGCTCGGTCGGAGCCACGCAGGGGACTGTGGGGGGCGCCGATGGCATCCGTCGTCGACACCGGCGGCGCCGGAGCAAGTTGCCGAGGGAGATAAACATCGCCGTGACCCCTGACTTCGCTGACAACACCGCCACTTCAACTGATCCACTCGTGCTGGCACTGTGTGAGGACGCGGGGCCTCCCATATGGGTCGACCCGATGCTCGATGAGCTCGCTGCCTCCCTTGTCGCAAGTCGGTCAACAGGTGTTCCAGTACTGCGCCACTCTACCCCTCTGGAGGCCCAGGCAGCGCTGGCGGACACATGTTCGCCGCAACGTATGGTGCAGCTCAGCTTCGCGGATGCTGAGGCGCCGGGGGGAATTGGTGAGGACGCCGCAGGGCTAGTGGCCGACAACCATATGCTTTTTGTCGGAGCTACCGGCCAAGCCCACGAAGTGCAGCCTCAGCAGCTCTCTTTCGGGGCCAACGACGACGCCCATGTTGGGTAGTCCGTTCAACACGGGACGGGCTCTACTCCTTCCGTCGAAGACTTCATCGCCGGACTAAAGCTACCGCTCGAGGTATCGCTGATCCGGTCGCCGCCGTGCCTTCGTGTCTCGCGCGTGCGGGTCTAGGATCTGGTGCCGCGCCGCAGTGATAGACTTGCTGCCAAGTCCGCCTTTCGTGACCCGAACCCGGAGAAGCAGGCAAAGCGGGTCTTGGTCGGCAAATGGCAGCCATCGGTGAGCGCCCCTCTGGAAACGGCGACGCCCGATGCGACCATCGCCGTCCGGTTCCATGAGACGTTCCGCGAGCCGTCGTCGTCGTCCAAGCGCGAGGCAGTGCAGGAACTCTTCCCCATGGCTGGTGCTCGCAGGAGGCGGGCAGCGGCGCATGCGCCTGTTAGTACTAATAGCATCACTGTTAGGCTAAAAGTACCGCTAGGACATAGATCCAGTAGGGTAAACCAGTGAAACAAGTAGTGGACAAAGTCCCTAGTGATAGAACTACCGGATCCGAGAGGGAGATAGGGAGAAAGGGGAGTTAGGTGGTGCAAACCGTCTGTAGGAAGGCTGAAGTTCGATCCGGACGCCATCACGAACGTTGATGGTGGCTGCGCACGGGCAGCGACGGTCGGAGAAGAGGAGCGCGATGCAGTGACGGCGGCGGTGCTTCCCGTCGCTCACAGCGCGACCCTCGAGATCGGTTAGGGTTGTAGGTGGGGAAAGGCGGCTCAGGTGAACCTCGTGACTCGAGCCCCGGCTCCCCACCTCCTTTATATAGCGCTGCGCGACGGGGGCCCACCAGCCATTGTTGGGCTGGGCGCCCCCGATCAGGGCGCGGATCAAAGGCCTAATGAGCCGTTGGGCTCATTAGAGGAGAGATCAACCTAACATTCTCCCCCTTGATCTCACTTATACTTTAACCTTTCATCTTTAACTTCAATGCTTTTAACTTTACTCGTTTCATCACAAATAAGTGCATAGAGCATGTTTCATCGTCACAGTCAATCGCCGATAGATTTGACAGCTACAATGCACATCTCTGATCGGAAACAGTTACCTTAACTTTTAGGCCCTTTATTATAGTCCAGGAGTCATAGGCTTTCCCTTAAACCCATGCCGGCTATATGTTCTCTGAACACGTTGGGTGGTAAGCCTTTTGTAAGCGGATCCGCGAGCATCTTTTCAGTGCTTATATGCTCAAGATTTATAATTTGATCCCGGACTTTATCCTTCACAACATAATACTTTATGTCAATGTGTTTGGCAGCACCACTTGACCTATTGTTGTGAGCGTACTGTACTGCTGGATTATTATCGCAGTATAACTTTAGTGGCTTATGTATGCTGTCGACCACCTTCAAACCGGGTATGAACTTCTTTAGCCAGTTCACCTGCCCCGTTGCCTCATAACACGCTACAAACTCGGCATACATTGTGGACGATGTAGTGACGGTTTGTTTTGAGCTTTTCCATGAAATTGCTCCTCCTGCGAGAGTGAACACATATCCTGACGTGGATTTTCTATCATCTCCCGCATAATCAGAATCCGAATACCCCACTATCTGGAGATAATCTGATTTTCTATACGTCAACATGAGGCCTTTCGTACCTTGCAAATATCGCAAGACTTTCTTTACCAGTTTCCAGTGTTCAATTCCTGGATTACTTTGAAATCTGCCAAGCAACCCGGTAACAAAAGCTAAATCAGGGCGCGTGCACACTTGAGCATATTGTAGGCTTCCGACAGCAGAAGCATATGGAACCACTTTCATTTGATCGAGCTCGTATTGGTTCTTTGGACATTGAAAATCCCCATATCTGTCGCCCTTGACCATGGGTGCAGGTGATGCACTACATTTATGCATACTGAATTTCTTTAAAACCTTTTCTATGTATGCCTTTTGTGATAGTCCTAATACCCCTGTACTTCTATCTCGGTGAATCTCTATGCCCAAAACAAAAGACGCTTCACCAAGATCTTTCATATCAAATATTGAAGATAAAAACTTCTTTGTCTCCAGTAGTAGATGGACATTACTACTAGCAAGTAGGATATCATCTACGTACAGGATTAGGAAGATATACCTTCCATTCTTAAACTTTGCATAAACACAATTATCCTCAATATTTTCTTTAAACCCAAAATTCTTTATTGTTTTGTCAAACTTCAAATACCACTGTCTTGAAGCTTGCTTTAACCCATAAATCGATTTCTTTAAGTGGCATCCCATTCGTTCTTTTCCTTCCATGACAAAACCTTTTGGTTGAGCCATGTAAACATTTTCCTCCAGATCCCCATTCAGGAATGCCGTTTTTACGTCCATCTGATGTAACTCTAAATCGTAGTGTGCCACTAATGCCATTATAATTCTGAAGGAATCTTTACATAAGACTGGAGAAAACGTCTCATTGTAATCAATCCCTTCTCTTTGTGTGAAACCTTTTGCCACAAGCCGCGCTTTAAACCTTTCAATATTCCCTTGGGAGTCACGTTTTGTCTTATAGACCCATTTACAGCCTACTGTCTTGGCTCCTTTAGGAATAGGTTCTAAGTCCCAAACTTTGTTGGTACTCATTGACTTTATTTCATCTTCCATGGCCTCAAGCCACTTGGATGAATTATCGCTTCTCATGGCTTCTTCAAATGAAGTGGGATCACCCTCTATTTGAAATTCTTCAGTGTTATACACCTCATAATCATCAGGTATAGCTGATCTTCTAGCTCTTTGGGACCTTCTCGGGGCCTCCATATTTGGCACATTTTCAGTTTGGGGCTGTTGTTGCTCCCCCTCATCTGTGGCATCAGTTTGTATAGGTTCCTGAAGGACAGGTTCCTCATCATTATTTACTGTCACCACAGGAGAACTGACAACAGGTGTTGGCACTACAGTATCTGGCACTGTTGGTGCAACAAGAACAGGTAGTTCAAAGAATGGTTCCTGAATCATCGGAGTGGGCACACATACCCGCTTCTCCTCAAGAACAATTTCTCGAGCCACCATGCTCCCCCTCATCATTTCATCCTCTAAGATAACAGTGTGTCTCGTTTCTATAAATTTTGTGTATCTATCTGAACAGTAGAAACGAAAACCTTTTGACTTTTCAGGATAGCCAATAAAATGGCAGCTAACTATTTTGGGATCTAGCTTCCCAATATTTGGGTTAAACACTTTTGCCTCAGCAGGACTCCCCCACACACGTAAGTGTTTTAGTGAGGGTTCTCTTCCTGTCCACAATTCATATGGTGTTTTGGGCACCGCTTTGCTTGGTACTCTATTTAGAATATGAATGGCGGTTTTTAACGCCTCCATCCATAGACTCAATGGCAAGTCAGAGTAACTCATCATACTACGCACCATATCCATTAAGGTACGGTTTCGCCTTTCAGCTACTCCGTTCTGCTGAGGTTCGCCCGGTGTAGAATACTGGGCTACTATGTCATTCTCCTGTAGAAACCTTGCAAAAGGTCCAGGAGCTTGGCCATATGGGGTATGTCGACCGTAGTACTCCCCACCACGATCAGACCGGACCACTTTAATCTTTAAATTATGCTGATTTTCAACTTCAGCCTTAAATATTTTAAATTTATCCAACGCTTCATTTCTTTCTTTAATTGGATAAATGTAACCATAACGGGAGTAGTCATCTGTGAATGTTATGAACGAATCAAAATCATCCACACTTTTCACAGGAAAAGGACCACAGATGTCTGTGTGAATTATCTGTAGAATTCCTGTGCTTCGTTTAGCATCCTTTTTAATTTGTTTTGTGTATTTTCCTTTAATGCATTCTCTGCACTGTTCAAAATCTGAGAACTCTAATGGAGGAAGAATATCATTCTTAACTAGTCTCTCTATTCTCCCCCTCGAAATATGGCCTAAACGACAGTGCCATAATTTCGACGACGCATTTTGAGTTCTCTTTCGTTTTCTATTCACGTTCACAAACGAGAATACGTTATCATTCGCATCACATACGGAATTCACATTTTCACGAAGTGATAACAAATAAAGATCTTACTTTTGAAAAGCAAGGCCAACACATTCATTATTACATAATATTTCACATTTGCCATCTCCAAAATGACAATCAAATTCATCGTTGTCCAAACATGACACACTAATCAAGTTTCTTTGTAATGACGGAACAAATAAAACATCTTTTAACAAAAGAATGAATCCATCAGCAAGCTCTAAGGAGACATCGCCAACAGCTTCGACGTCTGCTTGGACTCCATTTGCGACTTTAACGTGTCTTTCGCTTCTTTGCGTAGTTCTCGTCGAACGGAATCCCTGTAAAGAATTTGCAACATGAACAGTTGCTCCTGAGTCAATCCACCAAGTAGATTTCGAATACTGTACATACAGGGATTCATTTATAAACGTAATCATGTTCTCACCTTGCTTTGCCATGATCATCTTTAGGAATTCGGGACAATCTTTCTTGTAATGTCCCGTCTTCTTGCAGTGAAGACACTGATCTTTGTTCACTGTGAATTTGTTCTGCTGAGGCTGATGCTGCATGGGAGCTTTGCCCTTTGGCTTTGAGGGAGAGTTGGCATTAGCATTGAAATTCTTTCTTTTGTTGTCTTTAACAAAATTGAGAGTACCACCATTGGCGGCTTTTATCCTCTCTTCCTCCTGTGCACACATCGCCATACAACGTTCTAGATCCCATTTCTCGGGCTGAATGTTGTAGTTGACAACAAATGTGTCAAACTCTTTTGGTAAAGAAGCAAAAATCAAATGGACAAGAAACTCTTCCGTAAGAGCTAGATCCATTGGTTTTAGCTTGTTGTTCAAATGGTTCATTTTTGATATGTGCTCTCTTATGCCATTGCCATGACCACCCCCAGTGTATTTTTCTGTCACCAGCTGCTTTATCAGCTGAGTAGCATATGTCTTTGAAGAGCCATAGAACTGACTCTTTATCCTTTCCAAGTACTCTGTGACAGTGTCACACTCTTGGATTGAGCCCATTATGGTAGGCTCAATTGTGTTCTTTATGACAGCAACACACTTTTTATTGGCATTGACCCACTTTTGCTTTTGTAGGTCATATGCCATCTGTACGGGAGCATGGTCCCTCTCTTTTTTCTGCCATTCAGCATCAGACTCATTGGCCTCCCTCACCGGTGCCACAGGTTCACTGGGGCATGGTGTGGTGACCACCCAGTCCACCTCAGCCAAAACAAAGGCGAGGTCAATTTTCTTTTTCCATTCGTTGTAGTTGTCACCTTTGAGGGGTGGGATATCTTTGATAAACCCCATCAAAGAGTAACCTCCTGAAAATATAAGTCATATAAAATGAGAACATAATTATAACATGAATAATTGCATGCTTTAATTCCAACGTTGGTCAAAATTAAAACATACAAAAAATCATCCTTTTTACACTAATTCTAGATCACCGTTGGGCAGAAATAGAATTAATGCATGATAAAATCATGATAACATCATAATACTGCTATTAATCAACGTTGGTCAGAATAATAACAACAGTATGATCATATTTTAAATTTATCTATTTTTCAAAATTAAATTCTCCCGTTGGTTCGAATTTAATAATGAAGCAACATCTTTAAGTACGCAGCGGAAACACTTTTAACATAAATATTCCCATAATTATTTTTCCAGAAACATGAAAAATACTGTACTATTCTCCGAGAATTTATCGTTGGACAAAAATTTCCACGGAGATCTAACATCAAAATTCAAAAGAAAATATAAAAAAGCATTAACAATGTTTCTGGAAAAATAAAAATTGAAAAAACTATTTTCCTTTTCATTTGGCCCAAAACAGCAGGCATTTATCTCGGCCCAGCTGGCCTCGGCCCTTTCTCTTTTTTTTTCTTAGTCGCTGTTGAATAAGCGAAACTTGCTTCAAGCGGCCCAGCAGAGCCTGCTTCACGCGGCCAGCAGAGCCAGCTCTTCACGCGCACGCGCGCGCGGCCGCGCCCAGGCCGCAACCTGGGCCTGGGCCGGCAATCCGGTGCCCCGCCTGGGCTTGATCTGGCCCAAGACGCCCGGGACGCTCTCGGCCGTGGATTTTAGGTTTGCTCCATCCGACGGCCACGCGTGCGCATCGGAGGAACAAAACCGCCTGAGGCAGCCGGCTCCTCTAACCCTAATTCATTCTTTCTTCTCCGTTCGTCTCTTGTGCCGCACAGAGAGGAACCATGAACTCCTCCGGCAGGCCACGGTGGCCGCCGGTCCCGGTGAGGAAACGCGGCACCGGAGCAAGTCCAGTCCCATCCTCCTCTTCTATCTTGGTCCCCTTCCCTTCCGGTGCACTTTTCCCTTTCTTTCTTCACCAAGAGCGGTCGTCATCGGCCACCGGTGGAAGAATATGGTGCCGCCCCGCGCCCTCTCGCCGGCGTGCGTGCTCGCCCAAAGCTGAGCACGCCGCCGTCGAGGGGCCGCATGGTGGTGCCCCATTGCCTCGCGGCTCTGTGATCTTCCGCGCGGTGGCGGTGCCGCCGGCATCCACTGTGGTCCGGTGGTGAGCCGGCCATGGAGACGAGCCGGCGGCGTGACTAGTGACGGGGTCAGAGCCTCAGGTAGGCCCCTTTCCCCTTCTCTTGTACCCGATTAGGGTTAGGGTTAGGGTTAGTTTTCTTTTCCGATTCAAATCGGTTGTTTTCTCTCGTTTCTATTCCCCAAACTGGATCTACACCTAGATCCAGTCCTCCGATACCAATGTTAGTACTAATAGCATCACTGTTAGGGTAAAAGTACCGCTAGGACATAGATCCAGTAGGGTAAACTAGTGAAACAAGTAGTGGACAAAGTCCCTAGTGATAGAACTACCGGATCCGAGAGGGAGATAGGGAGAAAGGGGAGTTAGGTGGTGCAAACCGTCTGTAGGAAGACTGGAGTTCGATCCGGACGCCATCACGAACGTTGATGGTGGCTGCGCACGGGCAGCGACGGTCGGAGAAGAGGAGCGCGATGCAGTGACGGCGGCGGTGCTTCCCGTCGCTCACAGCGCGACCCTCGAGATCGGTTAGGGTTGTAGGTGGGGAAAGGCGGCTCAGGTGAACCTCGTGACTCGAGCCCCGGCTCCCCGCCTCCTTTATATAGCGCTGCGCGACGGGGGCCCACCAGCCATTGTTGGGCTGGGCGCCTCCGATCAGGGCGCGGATCAAAGGCCTAATGAGCCGTTGGGCTCATTAGAGGAGAGATCAACCTAACAGCGCCTTGACTACCGGATCATCCTGTGTGTGCGTGCCTGCTTGCTCTCCCATCGTCGCAAAATTTGTTCTTTACTTAGTACGCTCTTTTAGCTCCACCGTCAAGCCGGTGATCTATGTTAGTGTGTGTTTGTGCGGTGCCCTCGGCAACTCGCCGTTGTTCACCGCGTAATCGTGTTTGTACCGACTCTTACCTCTCTTAATGAAGCACGTGCCAAGCACGCTTTTGAAAAAAAAGTTTTGTTACTAGTCTAGTTTCATGGCTTTACCAAATTCAATCTGTGTATGCTATGCTACAAATGAGTTGAAGTTTCCTCAGTGGAACGCGCAGTTTCAAGCTTTGCCCCTATAATATTCTTTTTGCTTACTGTTTTTTCTTACTCTTTGCAAGCATTGAGGCGGCATCAGGCTGCAGCCTGGCTCCAAGCAATGGTGGGCTCCTTCGGTCTGCCCCCTTATCCATCGGAGAAAAAATTTGCTGCTTCACTGAGGAATGGCATTGTCCTATGCAAGGCAATCAACAAGTTACAGCCCGGTGCTGTGGCCAAGATTATAACAAATGCCCCCTGCGATAGCCAGCCGTTGACGGCTTTTCAGTATTTCGAGAACATCCGCAACTTCTTAGTCGCTGTCAACAAACTGAAGCTGCCGAGTTTTGAGGCATCTGATTTAGATAAGGTTAGCAACATTTGCTCAGAAAACTAATTTTGTGACAGCGGGATGCTTACTCACTGCTGGTTCTGTAGGGCAATCTTGATGTTGGGACGGTGGGCAAGATTGTTGATTGTGTCATTTCATTGAAGTCTTACCATGAATGGAAGCAAGCTGGTGGAGGCAATGGGCCTATCAAGTACATGAAATCGCCTCTTACAGTGCGTTCTTCGCAGATTCAATGCGAAAATGTTGCTTTGGGACCTTCCCCCTCCCAAAAGCGTCTAGACTTGGCAGATTCTGAAGCTGACACACAGCCATTTCAAAATGTAGATCCTAACATGGAAGGTTTGTACCACATTTCTCCTGGCTTGCTTGACACACTTTAAACCTAAATATTTTCTGATTGATAAGTCACTCCTGCTACCCGTATTAATGCTACTTTTACCAGAATTGCAACTTATGGTGCTGCTATCCTGTATAATTAGTATAAATCTGCACACTTGATTAATTTTGCAGATTGTGCATTTGCAGAGGCAGTGGAGAAACTTAAGAAAGTTACAGTAGATTCTATGTTGAGTTACAAGGAAAATTTTGACCAAGACATTCTGAAAAAGGTGATTCTGAATATAATAAGTTATTCCATGTTTTTTTAATATACTGTACTGTCCATGTCAGGTGCCAGACTGACAAGGATTGATTTTATTTTCAGGATCCCACAAAGCTTATTGGTGCTGTTTTAGCAAACCAGCTGGGAAAAGAACAGGTAAATTAAAATATTTCCTTTCCTTTTCTCTTGTGTGAGTGATTTCATCAATTGGATCTGTACAAAATGCCTAGCATGCTGTGTGTAAGGC
This sequence comes from Saccharum hybrid cultivar R570, assembly GCA_038087645.1. NCBI lineage: Eukaryota > Viridiplantae > Streptophyta > Magnoliopsida > Poales > Poaceae > Saccharum > Saccharum hybrid cultivar. Next base: position 5,408,628 of record JAQSUU010000091.1, on the reverse strand, counting down.
TATTTACATCTCAAAATAATCCCTGTTATGCTTTTCAAACATCTTCAGCTTTTGTCTCCAGAAAATCTTATGGCGGAGAATAAGCCAACTCATTGTATTGAGGTACAGTTTTGCATTCATCTTTAGTGGGGAAAGTGCACATATTTTTTAAATCAATTAGAAGAAGTTAGAAGAATTGGCTTTGCTTTGTGCTCTTTACCAGCGATGATGCAAATCTCTTAACATGGTATCCATAAGGGTTTTCTTTGTTAATCAAAGTACAGAGCTGGAGGTTGTTTTTTATTTCCTAAAATTTTGCACAGACAAATAGTAAGAAATTTGTTGTAGCAGGATTCTGCACTTAGAGCTGCTGTCTTCCCAGTCCACAGCAAGGTTTCATTTTTATCGATTACTGATACTGGATTCTTACTAGCATACTTGATATCCAAGACGCGGAATAAATATTTTTGCTCAAGGAATACAGGAACATAACGAACTCTTATTATGTATACTCATGTTATTAGGGTGGAGCAAAATAATTATCATTCTTCCGTGAATCTAATTTTTTCCTAGCACTTCTCCTGATGAAGTACCATTTTTCCATGTAGCATTCCAACTCACAGATTGAGAACAAACAGTTGCTGTTGCAAGCACATGAAACTGAACTTTTGGTGAGAATTCATAGTGCATTTTTGTATCATATCCAAATTTTATTTGTGGTGTTCAAAATTTTATGCTTCTTCTGGTTGGCACTTTTGCAGGACCTCAAGAAAATGTTTCAAGATGTTAAAGTCGACTTCAGGTCTTTGCAGACCCAATTTCTAGATGACATGGTCAAATTAGGTACACTGTTTTTTTTTAAGCAAATTAGGTACACTGTTTGCACTAGACATAACATTTTCTCAGCACTATGTGGGTTTAACTCTGCAACTTTATATTTACAGGTGAAAATATCCAAGATCTTTCCAAAGCTGCCCTTGGTTATAACCAAGCTGTAAAAGAAAACAGAAACTTGTATAACATGCTTCAAGAACTGCGAGGTATCACATGATCTAATTCACTGTTTTTTGTTGTTATTTAAGTCATTGTTCGAGAGATTTCTGAAAGCTTATTTGTAGGAAATATCCGAGTCTTCTGCCGGATAAGGCCACTTCTTAATTCAGAGTCTATTTCTTCAATCGAACATGTTGGAACCGATGGCTCAGTGATGGTCTGTGATCCAGTTAAACCACAAAGTGCACGTAAAATCTTCCAGTTCAACAAAGTTTTTGGGCCAACAACAACTCAAGGTAAATCAATTGCAGTTCAATACATCTTTCTTTAGTTTTACATCATCATTCTCAACTTTGTGCAGATGAGGTGTATAAGGAGACACAACCTTTGGTTAGATCCGTCATGGATGGATATAACGTATGCATATTTGCTTACGGGCAGACAGGTTCCGGCAAAACCCATACTATGGTATGAGGCAAACCATGTTTTATACAGTAATTTCTTAGTTTTCTAGGAATATATTTTGGTCACATCTAATGGATCTTCTATCTCTGTATTTTGGTGATTAGTGTGGTCCATCTGGTGGGCTGTCCAAGGATTTTGGAATTAATTACATGGCCTTGAATGATCTCTTCAACATATCAACTTCTAGAGAGGATGTCAAGTATGATATACGGGTGCAGATGGTTGAAATATACAATGAACAAGTTCGTGATCTTCTAAATGAGGACAGATCAAGCACAAAATATCCTTTCACACCTTACATATTATTCTTGTTACTTTTGGCAAAGTATGATTCTTTTTGTCTTTGTGTTAGTTCCTGACAGAGTTCACATTAGATATAAGGGCTTCCTTGAACAATGGTCTATTGAACCTTCCGGATGCAAAGATCTGCCCAGTGCAGTCCCCTTCTGATGTTATCAATTTGATGCAGTTGGGTGAAAAGCACCGAGCTTCTGGATCAACAGCAATAAACCATAGAAGCAGTCGTTCCCACAGGTTTGCACAACTGCACTAACATTGTCTTCAGGCTACTTTCTAGTGATGTTTGTTTTCTGTTATTCTTTTATTACTTGCTGCAATTGACTTCGGATGCTTTCTTGCAGTATCTTAACTGTCCATGTAAATGGAAAGGACATTGCTGGCAATGTGAGCCGTAGCAGTTTGCACTTGGTGGATCTTGCAGGAAGCGAAAGGGTTGATAGATCAGAAGCCACAGGAGACAGATTGAAGGAGGCTCAGCATATTAACAAGTCACTCTCCTGCCTTGGAGATGTCATCAACGCATTAGCTCAGAAGAACTCTCACATTCCTTACAGAAATAGTAAACTCACCCAACTACTACAGAGCTCATTAGGTATATCTGGCTGCACAATATAAAATGATCTTGCAATTTTGTGCACATTAATCAACAACTTATTGGGTGGTCCAATGGTGCTACATCTCTGACCCATCTTTTTAGCATCATAATTTAACTTCATTGCTTCATCATGCCTGAATTTGGCTGATGCCTGTTGACTATTGTTTTCTGTTTGAGTAAAATTAAGCTTCCTAGGGCAACTTTTTCTTCAAATTCAAGCTATATATGCAATTCTAACTTCTCTATACATTTCACAATATCAATGGCAGGGGGGAATGCAAAAATGCTAATGTTCGCCCACATAAGTCCGGAAGCAGAATCTTGTGCAGAAACCCTTAGTACACTGAAATTTGCTCACAGGGCTTCTACTGTAGAACTTGGAACTGCACACGCAAACAAAGAAAGCAGTGAAATAAGAGAGCTTAAAGAACAGGTAACTTTCTGGTCCCCTACAATCCAGTGGTCAACAATGTAATATGATTATCTTTTTGTCCTGTTGCACTGAACTAAAAATTTTGTTTCTTTGGTCACTATATTTTTGGGTGAAATATCTGATGGAACATTTTTTCCTCAAAACAACATGTGTTTATCTCTGTGACACTCATGTAGATTGAATCCTTGCTGTTTCATGATCTTATATTTGACTCTGTATGCCATTTTGTTCCACATGCTGAAAACAGTCTGAAAAGTTAGCCTTTCTTCAGGTAGACACTCTGAAAAAGGCATTAGCAAACAAAGAACTGGAAAAATCATCTCTTAAACTGAAGGAAAATGCAACCACAAGTGAGAGAACAAAGCAAGTACTGGATCGCACCCCCCCTAGGCTACGGAGATTAAGCCTAGAGAATGCTAGTTCTGATAAAGCCAGGATGCCAGAAAGAAAGATACTGAAATCGCCTCGTTCAGCTATGGGTATAACCCATGACAAGGAATGCAATACTGATGGCTTCCGTCACACCAACCACCACGAATCACTAATACAGGTGCATCTTGCTCGTAGTGTATTTCATATCATTCAATGCTGTGGCAGCTGACATTTTTTTCCTTGCCCATTATGGAAGATGCCAGCGACATGCGCTGAAGATCTTGTTAGAGAGGAGAAGATAATTTGTACAGTTGATACAGTGGAATTTTGTCAGCTACCCCCTGAAGTTTATAATCTACTTAAGCAATCAGGATTAAATACTCCAGAGGCAGCACCATGTAGGTCAAGGAACCTGTGCACTGAAGCAAGTTGCGGTGATGCTCCTTCTTCCACCGCCAAATTGGAGAAAATAATGACAGGTACTGCAGTGAAGAAAGGATCTCATCTAAGGAAGTCAATTCAAAGCAGCATAGGGAGATTGATTCACGGCACTGAAAGAAGGTACGCCCTAGGATACATGGTTTTTCTTGTGACGCGTATTACTGATGATAACAGCCTATCTGTCTCTGCAACTTTGCAGGAACGCGCAACATTCAGCACAAGGGACTCCAACTAAAATCACAGCCAACATGTGCCATAATATTGCCTCCCCAGTTACAGCTGATATTAGGTTAAGGAGAAGACAGTCACTGGCAGGTATCCCACCACCACCATCAACTATGTCACGCAGATCCTCTCTTGGAGGGAAGTCAGATACAAGTAAGTTTTCAGATCCAGTGAACTCCATTTGCCCTTATATGTTTACATTGATCCTTGAAATCATAACAATGTAGACTGCTCTCGCGTAGAGATTAAATCAGTTATATAGTTAGGGTTTTTGTGTCTGGATGAGTTAACTGAAGTGTAACCATTGCCTTGTGATTTGATGGAAGGTATAAGAAATAGTCAAACCACCAGTTCATGTGCTGCCAGCAAGTACAAGCCACTGCCATTCTCCTGGATCCCATGGCCTGAACAAGGTCAATGCCCATTCTACTTAGCTGGTCACCCTTTACCTGCTTGCTAATTAATTTAACATTGGATAGAGAATAATTATCAGGGGGGATTCTTTTTAATGCCCTTTAGAATTGTACATGCTAATCCCCGGTTGACGCTCGAGTGGATTTATTTGTTTTTAATAGCACTTAGTAGGGATGTTTACTGGTAAAACAAATTGTTCATGATGAATATGAACCAGATTTATTTTACTTCATATTATTATGTACTCTGTTGTTATGGAACAAAGGATGCTTTGTCTGATCCTCCCATTTTATTGTACTGAAAGTGCATTTGCTTTATTGTCAGGTTCAAACGACAAAAGAGGTGCAAAAACACCACCTCCAGTGAACTCAGCAGCGAAGGCGAAAAGATGGCTTTGAATCTGAAGCAAGACTGTCAGAAAATTTTGACTCCAAGCAGAGCTCAGAGGCAGACACCTAATTTCGTGTCACCAGTTAACTATAGTTTTAGGCCTTGGGTGGTGGTTACATTCTTTGTAACAGCTGAAACATTAGTTGTACAAGGGGAAGGGTGTGTGCTTGTTGTATTCTGAGTTTCTATTTTGGAGCAACTCAGTTGTTCGATACATTAGTTCTTCGTTCAACTTAACTGAAGCGAGCTCCGAGCACGAGCGCTTCTGAAACAGTTTTCACTGCTCCAATGGATATAATGATCATTAGCAACAAGTTTGGAGTGTATGCACAAATCACTTCGGAACACATGCACAACGCAGCTAATGAAAACAAAAGACGTGCACAGATTTATTCATTAGCAACATCACTTTCAATGTTCTCATTTCTACACATGTCAAGTAGCATCAACATCTGTCAACATCAAGTAACTTTCATCTTTGCCTAAAAGTATATTGCACTCTTCTCTCTCATCCTGGAACAGAGCTACATCTGTCAACAAAACTGTCTATCTTCCAACTATCTTTAATTTCCTTCCTATGATATGTATATTCCTCTCACTCTGGTACAGAGCTGTAAGTATATTTGTGCATGAGTCAGGAATTTGAGGTTCGGGCACAGACCATTACCTTCCAGCAGGAATAAAACAAGTACGGTCAGGCCCGCGCCCCTCAACCTACGATGTTAGTCCTGTGACTTCCTTTGGAATCAGAGATAGGAACCCAATCGGTAACAGAGTACAAATCATCTGTACACCCAAACCTAGAGCAAGATTGTCAAACTGTCCTGTGGTGAGGTTCAAAGCTGATGCCAGAGCAGACCCCAGGAATGAACCTACTGTTGAACCAAGGTTGTTGATTGACATGAAGAGGGCAAACAGTGTGCCCTCGATTCCAGGTGGGCAAAGCTGTCCTGACAGGATCAGGAACGGCATCATCCTGCCAAACAGAAGCATTCTTGTCAGAAGCTTGCAAATGGTTTGATATCAAATGCCATAGAGCTACTTGGTTCACAACTAAAGAAAGCATACTTGAATTGATTGATTGCATCACCCAAAGCAGAACCCCACAGCACCATGTACTTATCGGCAATTCCATACTGAACGTGTAACCGTGACACCAAAACAATGTCCAGTAGGGTAATTACGGCAAGACCGACATGAGCAAACCTGCAAAAATCAACAGTACGTGTTAGAAGTAGCGGACATAACAGCTTTGAATAGATATTTATATTTTTTTTACTGTGGACAATGACTTCTAAAAGTTTAGTTGGTATCTTGGAACAAGAGTAACTAATAACAAAAACTACATACCTTATTTGTTTACCAAAACAGCAAAGTTGGGCTAGAAGGGGCTTAATAGTACAACTAAATGTGACCAGCTGTGGCTTATAGAAGCATAGCATAATGCACATAAAGGAAAAGGAGGGATGTAATCCAACACGCATTCAGTTTAATGCACACGTGCAATTTTTTTTAGGGGAAATGCAGTAGGGGAGGCCCCCACTGTGCAATTTATTTTATTATAAAAAGAAAGAGAAAGTGAGTTACAGGAAAAGAAGACAAAAACAGTACAGGTGAGACAAAACCTGTACTGTGCAAATATGTAGGAACCAGGCAGGTGCTGGACAAAGGTGTTGAAACTTAGCTCAAAAAAGAAGAGGGTGACAACTTATTCAAGTACAATAATCATATATTGGTCAAGACAAATAATGTACTTCAGTAAAGCTACTTTGTCCTGTTAATCCATATGGACATGATGACAAAAGGCAAACTATCAGACACAGAAACTTCAATGGATAACTTACACAAGAATATTCCTGAGCTTCTTCTGCTTAAAATAGCGGTTGTAGGTGTAGGTGCCAAGCATTAGACTGAACCACCCAATCACACGTGCAGTCCCTAGAAAGGATGCCTCCAAATTTAAGTCCTCTGTTTGATAATAGAACATGACTGTGGAGATATTTGGAATTGTTACATTTGAAAAGAAAAACCATGCCATAGGCCTGGAAAAATAAAACAAAATTACCAATTAGTACCTTCTATCAAATTAGGGGTATACAATGGGCAAAATATAGGAAAAGAATCTTTGCTTACCGCAGAATGTTTGGCTGCTTAAAAGCTGTGCACAGACTGAAGAAGGCTGATCTCAGAGACAAACTTGGCAACGAATTAATTGACCCATTGTATTTGTCATCAGACTCAGTTCGCTTTGACAGTGATCTCCTTTTATTATTTTTACGAGTTCCCTTTCGCCTTCTAGTGCCCTCGTATCTAAGTGCTTCACTAGAGCCTTTTTCAGAAAAGGCAGTAACAGAACTCTGATTGTCTACATACTTATGTTCATCATTGGCACTGTGGAATCCTTTTGGAAAATCCTCAACAAACATACAGGAAACTAGTTGCAAGAATGGGAGGGCTGAGAAAACAACATATATAGCATGTATTGGGAGATTGGATAATGCATATCCTCCCAGCAAGCTCCCGAAAATACCACCTACAGCCATCGATGACCAAGATAATGACTGTAGATCACCAGCAAACTCCGGCCTGGAAAGAAAATTAATAGATCTTCACAATACGCCATAGCAGCATGCCAAATAGGGACACAGGATAGAGGATACATCAAGAAACCTACCCTGCTGATCGAACTGCTTCAGCTACCATTGCATCTATAACAACATCTGCCATCGCAGATCCCAGATTCTGTACTACGAGCAAGGCAGTAAGCATATTGGCTGAGCTCCTTAAAGTTTGTGATAGTCCAAGGATAAGCCACGGAAGTAGAGAAAGGCAGCTAGAAATGATCAAATAGGGTATACGCTTCCTCTGCTTAATTGGAATGCAGTCTGACAAGATCCTGCAGAAAACAATTGTCATATAAGCAGCCAAAAAGTAGGACTTAGATTTTACTGAGAAACATGAAACAGAATGGATGCAGTTATGTATGCGTGAAGGCATATAGCCATATAGGTTTCTTAAGTAACAAGAAAATAAGCATGCAACTCTGCAGGCAGGAGGTTAAATGTAGCATACATGTCAACCATTTGTTGCTAAAAATCATCGTTGCATCACCAATAAGTTTCGGTACCAGCAGTAGAAGAGGAAAAACAATAGAAGAGTCATGAGGGAACAAAACCTTACCCATATATAGGTTTAATGCTCCAAGGGAAATATGCAAGGGAGACCAGAAACTGCGATGTGGAGGGTGATAGCTTCATCACGTCCTTCATTTGGTAGGAGACAGCTGTCCAGACGAAAGACCTGAAACCCTAGAATGTTCGAAGGAACATAATTAATTTAGCAGGGTGATCCGGAAAAAAAATTGAGAGCAGTACGCCGTACGCGTGTGAACAAGCTAGTTCATTTAGATTTGCAGAAAGGCTAGGCTCTTGGTAATGCTTGAAGATGTTGACTGACTGATGAAATGAGGATCTCGCAGGTAACTAGGCATGCTAAGGAATTGATTTGGGCCCTGTTTGGAACCGATTAAAATCGGATTCTCGCTCGTCTACCGCAACAATCGAGCAAAAGCCCGTCAAACACCCTGCGGTGGCCTCGATGCTTTCGACCGCCCCTCTCCCATCCACTGCAAGAATGAACTGCGATCTCGATTCTTCGTAGCCGTACCGTGGCTCGCCCACCGCACCACGCGGTTGCCCTCCTCGGTTCCAAACAGGGCCTTGACGAATCAGCAGAGCATGGCAACATGAATGATCAAATTTTCTGGTTCCATGCCCTATATCAGAACTTTAGAAGCAAGTAAGGCATTTTTTTCCCTATATTAGAAGCTAGTAAGCCATTTTTGCGTATCTGATATGTCCATTTCTCCCAAACAGAGTCCTGTGGGGATGCCATAAGATTGAGATCTAAACAATCAACAGGCGGACAATAACTAATCGGAATTATACCGGAAGCAGTGATCGGATCAGGTCAGGGGGATAGAATGCTAGGATCCTTCGAAGAGGAAGAAGGGAGAGAGGGAGAGAAACCTGGATGAAGTAGATGAGGCAGACGAGGCAGAGGAAGGAGGGTCCGAACGCCGCCGCCATCCGCCCCGGCCACCACATCTGACGATGCTGGGCCGCCGCCATGGCTCCTTTGCTCCCTCGCGCTGCGTGGTGGGGTTAGGCCACGGTATGGATCCGCATCCACCGACCACCGGGGACTAGGATCGAGGTGAAGGGAGGCGAAATGAGATGCCGGAGGGGGGGAGAGGTCAGACGAGGGGCCGGGTCTCCTTCCTTCCAGTTCCAGTTCCAGGAGCCCCCGACGGCCGACACGACACGACGCGGGGAGGGGCGAGCGGAGGGGCGGACGGCGCGGAGAACGCGCAGACCGCAGCACGTGCGGGGGCGGGGCTGACCGGAGTACCTGACTGAAACTGACCGTCGTGAGATGGGCTCTTACGAGGGGTTTGGCCGGGCCTGGTTCCTAATGTTAGGCCTTTTGTTTGGTTTCCCTTTTTATTGGGCCATTTGTTTGGTTTCCCTTTTTATTGGGCCTTTTGTTGCCAAGCCCAATGCTAGCTTTGTTTCTTTTTTTTCCCGAAATGAAAACGACAGCTCTGTTACGATTTCGACCTTGAAGATCATCACAGGTTGGAGCTCATTCATGCCACTCAGGCGTTGCCTGGAGACTAGGATGGCTGCCTGGCCGGCGACTTTGCCAGTTTGCCTGCCAGGGCGCTAATCAAAGATGGCTTTCACCTTGTGCTCCAAAGCACTCCATGGGGAATTTTTCGTATAGGATTCAAATACAAAATTGCTCTGTTTTTCTTTATTTTTTGTACCAAACACAAAATTATACCTGATGAAAGAGGGCACAGGGCCACAACACAACACTGATTCTGTTCGTTAATTTCCGTGGTACAAGAATCATGGCACGCCACACACAATTATCCACCAAATTAATTCCCATCGTTCATTCCCTGGTACCAAAATCATGGCACGCAACACACAATTATCCACCAAATTTTTTTTTGTACTTACACAAAAGTAGAGTACCACAGGCCACAGCACAGCAGAGCAGAAAGAAGGCACAGGATGAGAGGAGCAACATTTGCTTATGCACAAGTAGAAAGCAGCTGGGGGTACGAGTAAGGATTAAGGAATTTACAACAAATCAGGAGCAGCAGCAGTTCAGGGCTGCATAGAATGGAATGGTCATCAATCGAGTTCATCACTCTGCTAGTCCCACCACCAATCGCACCCGACATGAGCAACGCACGCACCGCAAATGATTATTGTTTTTCTTCCCCTCCCCGATCCCCTGTCGGATTACGGCAGGTGGGGGAGCGAGCTGGAGGCTGGAGCTGGTGATCAATCATGTCATGGGGCCAGGCGGCTAGGCCAATCAATCAAGCAATCAATCCCACCCACCCGCGCGGCCACGCCTCACCTCCCCGCCTCCGCCCCCGCCTCCGCGTCCGCGTCCTCCGGCGACGACAGCTGCGCGGCCGCCAGCGCGTCGGCGAGCGCGCGCATGGCGTTTACCTGCATCTGCAGCGCGGCCACGTAGTCAGCGGCCTCCTCCAGCAGCGCGGGCGCGGGGAGCTTCCGGCAGCCCGGGACGAGGCGGCCCAGCACGCGGAGCCGCTCCTGCACCTTGTCCTTGTCCTTGTCCTTGCCCTTGCCCTTGAGCAACGCCGCCGCCGCCGCCACGTTGTCTCTGGCCTGCACCGGCGGAGGCGGGCGGCGGCGCCGCCGGACCTTGCCGCCCGCCTTGACGAGCACGCGGCGGCGGCTGCAGGCCGCGCCGGCCAGCAGGATGGCGCGGCTCCACCGCGTCTGGCCGCGCGCCGTCAGCGCCAGCGCCGAGTTCGCCGCCGCCTTGACGGCGCGCGGCTGGCCGCCGCCCGTGGCTCGGAGCGCGTCAAGCAGGCGCCGCCCGTACACCCCGCGCACCGCGCCGCTGCGCCACTTGCTGGCCTGAGTCCGCGGCGGCGTAGCGGAGCCGCCCTTGGGCGTCCGGGACGACGACGGCGACGGCGAGGGAGAGGGAGAGGAGATCATCGCCGCGCGACTTGCCAGCCTGACCCTCCCGCCGCCCGATCAAGACGGAGCAAGGGAATCGGGGAGGGAGGGAAAGGGGGCAGGGTCAGGGGGAGAGGCGAGGATGGGTGGAGCGCTGCTGCTGGTGGTGGTGGGAGGAAGGCGGAGGAGGAAGGAAAGCAAGCGGGGGTGATTGGTTAGATTAGCAACGTGCTTTGCTTTTGGGAGGTGGTGGGTTGGAGTGGGTGCGCTGCGGGGCTGCCGCGCTGTTGCTGATTTGATTCATCATTTCATAGACTAACAGCCAGCGGAATATTTTTAGAGCAGTGGAGGTGGAGGAGGGTTCGTTGCTTCCACATCCACCACTCTCTTCTCTTCTTTTCTTTTTCGTGCTTGGCTTGGTCGGTTGTTGGCTTGTTGCTTCTCCTTCCTTGCCCTTTACATTGTAGTGCTCCTGTTGTGTTGCACTTAAAATGATCCGGGTATGCATCATGTTTGCTGCTCCACTCATTATTAGTAGTAAGGCGTCATCACAACCTTAGTGATCCACTAGATATCTAGATACCACGTGGCATGTGGGAGGCATTCTTTACTCTTCTTAGTGGTTGTTTATCTTCGGTTGGGTTCTCTGACAATCAGGGTTCTAAATAGCTCGATATAGTTTTTTTTCATAAGGTTTACCTCTGCTATTGTCGCTAATGACGCTTTAGCTTTGCTAAAAACTACTATTTTGGCTTAGCCACCTAATAGCTATAGCACCACTAATTTTACTCGAGGAAAATATACATTCTTTAGTCTAAAGGACTGCAATCTATACCTCTTTGTGGGGTTCTTTACTTGATATAGATGTAATAAACCATTGAACTATGGATAATTGAATATTGAATGAAATGGATGTTAATCGTAGCATTGTGTATGTTGATCGATATGGTAAGGCCCTGTTTGGTATAGCTCCTAGAGCTAATTCTTTATTTGTCCAATCCAGCAAAAGCTCTGCCAAATAGTTTTCAAAGAGAAGTAATTCTTCGTGAATTACGTGAAGTGATTCGCTGAAATGAACTAAGAGATAGGGAGCTGAAAAAGTAGCTTCTTCTGATTCTCCATCATGATTTTGAGAGTTTATGCTAAAGAATCAAATATAATCGCTTTCAACCATAGAATCTCTTCTCGCAAAGAATCAGTGTCCATAAAGAATCAGAATCAGATGGAGCTCTAACAAATAGGCCCTAAATGTTAAATAATCGATATGGAGGCATAGTCTCTTAGAGCTCGTATATGTATTTGAATTCGTATAATTTTGTTTGGTTAAGTGTTTCCATACATAATTAATTTAGAAATTTTCATGTTTTCTGTGTAGCTAAATGAAATAGCTTCTGCTATATTTCACTATAGTTTTTTATAACTCTTGAAAGAGATCGCGGCTAAATATCTTAGTCCGCAATTTAAAACATCTCAATGTGTAATTCCATCAGCACTTCATTCTAATGCTAATCGTATTTTACTACTATATGAAAGGGCGCACCTACCAATTTCGTTAAAAAGTTTATCATGTTCAATGATTAAAAGCACCTGGATGGAAGTCGTGTGTATACATGGAACTATTTAGGTGCGTAATTGTACTTTAGTTGTATGCAAAATAATTGTACATGCACATTAGTGTAAGTGCATTCGCCTTCGACGTGGGTTTTGGATAATTAATGACAATCAAATTAGGGACTAACGAGTTTATTCAAGTGAATCCACAAGTGTTAGTCCATTGAAAGACTAGAATGATGATATATTGTGATTTTAGCATCCCCAATTTTATTTGATGGACGGCGTTCCGGCTCAAGGGCTCAAATAGATTTTACTTTTAATTTGAGTTATAGGAAATATCGTACTATCAAGAGGGATACAAATTAGACTTGCTAGACTTAGAAAAAGAGTGCTCATGTCGATCTAGTTTATGCGCTTGAGAGATACAATTTCACTCACTGGCACATAAAATATATTTTATCTGTCTAAGTGGACCGGTAGTTCCGGCTTACCCCACCGGAAGTACCGGTAGTAGAGAGTTGCGCCCAATGTTGTGCGTAGAAGTGAACTGCCGGAAGTTCCGGTCTCTGATCGGTAGTTCCGATGCAGACCGGAAGTTCTGGTAAAACACCGGAAGTACCGGTAGTTTATTTGTGCCTCTCTTCCACCCGGCGAAGTTGGGCGTAGAAGTGAACTACCAGTAGTTCCGGTATTTCACTGGTAGTTCCGGTGTACATCGGAAGTTCCGGTCCATCACCGGAAGTTCCGAGCTTTCACTCCTCGTCCAGTTCAAGCCCAACAGTCAGTTCTGGGTGGACCGGAAGTTCCGGTGATCAATCATTGGAAGTTCCGATAGTTCATCTAGACAGTAAGTATATATACTTTCTTACCCCCCATTTCTAACGGTTACCCACGCCTTCCGATAGTTCATCTAAACATTCACAATATGAAGCAACATTCATTAGATGCATCAGCAATACCTTTTGACAGTGCATTTGTTTGATGCTACAGATGCTAACATATTTTTCAATAAATTTGATCAGAGCTAGCACAAAACCAAAACGACTTAGGCAGTGCATTTGTTTGATGTTATATGACTTTGCTGCGTTTGTCAAAATCTGGATATGTATTGGTAGCCGTGGTACTTTTTTTTTGCACGAAGGCACCCGAGATCTCCATAGCTATAGACAATTTTTTAACGAACATATCCGAACCTCACAAAACAAAACAAAACAAAAGAAGATATATGAAATACAGGATACAGGCGAAGGGTGGCGTTGCTCGAGGACATGAGCCACCGGCCCCCAGCACACGCCCCACGGCGACCCGCCGAGTTCGGTAGGGCCAATGACGGACCCAGGATTTGTAAAAGACTAGGGCCAAATTTTAGCGGCCAAAAACTGAAACCAGAAACTCGAGAGAAATACGATGCTAAAGTCCTAGTCCTCTTCATATTGTACACTGTAATTTTAGAATGTAATAATTGTAATAAAACCCTCTACAAACTGAGAAGGATTGAAAATTAAAATTGAAAAACAATGCAAACCAGGGCTGGAGCTGCTCAGTTGTCAGTGTCTTCCTGGGGGGCTGGGACGGCCACCGCTGGGGCTGCGGGCTGGGGCGTTGCCGCGTTGGGTGGTGGGCAGGCAGCCGGCGACCGGCCGAGCCGCCGAGGGCATAGCTGGCAGCCGCATAGGTCAGAGCTGCGGAGGGCAGAACGGAAAGGGCGAGCAGCGGAGCCGGCGAGGGGCGGAGCACAGATGCGGAGCGAAGGCCCGAGGGAGGCAGGGAGCGACGCGCGACGTACTCCAGACGGAGTGATGGATGAGGACGATGAGATGCGACTCGCGAGCGAGGTGATGTGAGTCGGGTGAACGAGCTGCCCTATTCCTAGCTGGGCTGACTCCTTTTTTGGGCTCATGGGCCAAAAAATTGAAGAGCTGCTCCCTGGTTATTTGGCCCTAGTGCTAGGTCCACCAATGGTAGGGCCGCGGGGGGCGCCGGCAGAAGCCAGCGACGATGTTGGCGGCGCCGGAGCAAGCCGGTGAGCGACACCGGCATGGACGCACTCGTTGCCTTCGCCAACAACGCTACTAGCTTTGTCGCTGCACACTGCCTCCACGAGCCAGATCCGCTTGTCCTGGAGCTGTGTGTGAGCACAGGACCTCACGAGTGGGTCTACCCAATGCTGGAGGAGTTCGCCACCTCGCGCATCATCAGCCGGCCACCAGAAGCATCGGCGCTTGGGTGTCCACTTGGCACGTCGACTGCTCCTCAGGATGAGGAAGCATCGCTGGTGGACACCAGTTCTCCGGCGAAGGCTTGGACGACGGGCTTGCCTACACTGTCGCCGGAGCAGCCACCAGTCATGCCACAGCGGGTGGGACACCCTGTGGAGGACAAGGCATGCTCCAACATACCCCCAGGCGAGGACGCGGCCACCCCCACCCTGCCGTGAGGGGGACAACCCGTCGTCGTGGATAACGAGGTGCGCCCACAAAGCACCGGTGCCTTCCACCCAGCTGCTAACACGACCACACCTCTTGAGGAACACGGGAGCTCCGCCACCAAGAAGTTAAAGTGGTTCACCGCAAAGATCCTGCGTAAGGTGTCGTCGCCGCTGCTGCCTCAGCCAGATGTGGAGGCACAACCAAAGTTACCGACTCGCAGCAGGAGGATTGCCGCTTAGGCGCTTTCACGTGTCCCGGCTTCGAAGCGGGGAGAGGTGCTAGTGATGAAGCGGATGGACTACTTCGACGGGCAGACGAGGCCTTCCACAGCATCCCAGGACGCCTACGACAACATCTTCGTCGACCAGCTCAAACCCTCGTATGCTAAGGCAAATGCGACAGCTCTTTCTAGACCCACAAGGAGAGCGACCAAGGCGCCGCGCATGCCAGCACGTCTGATTGCCGATGATGGCTACGTAGTATGATTAGCGAGTAATAGCCATGATCTTCTTATGCTAGGGAAGGCAGAGCCGATTTATAACACTAACACCCCGCTCTAGTGTGTCTGGTTCGTGACGTGTCATTGTAACTTTTACTATTTCTCTATTTTAATATAAAAATGCATAAACCTTTTGCGTATTCAAGAAAAAAAAAATACAGGATGCTTCACGCAGGGTGTACTCCACTGCAGGTCAGGAAGCTGATTTCTGTGGCCTAGAGATTAGAGAACATAGGCTCCGCTCCGATCGGCGACACCGACATGGGCTCGAGGCCCAAGAGCTTTGCCAATGCCATCTGTGCAGTGCAACCAGGAAACGGAGACTTCTGATCGCCTCTTCGTGGCTGCTCGCTCACGAACCAGGTGTGGTTCGGCGTCTACCGCCGTCAAGCTCGGTAAGGCATTCCCCTCTCCGTCTCCGACGGGATGCTCACGCTCATTGCTCCTCGGTCCTCGATCATCGACTGATGGACAGGGCAGCAGGCTGAAGAAATTGTGATCTGGGTTGCAACTTCGACACCCTCTTCAGTCTTCATGCTTGTATCTTAGCACATTTGGTGTTGTTTCAGGGATATCAGCGCACATCTGGAGCAGCTTCTGAGCAGAATCAAACAAGAAGCCAACCATCAACCAATGGGTGCAAGCGGGAGCGGCGAAGCTTGGCTGCCTTCTTGTGTGAATCTTGTCGAGAAATATAAGCATAGAATGTGTTCTTAGCTAGGCTGCTAGTTCTTACTAAGCTGAGTAATTCTGCCGTTCTGGGCAGCCTAGTGCGCATGCACGGCACTGCACGTTGTTGTAAGCTAAACTCTGCTCTGCCTTAATACAATGATGCATCTGTACTGATATACGAGCCACTACAGAGCCTAAGCTGCAACAGTAAATTTATCACTCGGGCAGAAGCCAGCCAAAACTGTTTGAACTTTTGAAGGAACCCAGCCAGCCCCTCAGTTCTTAAACGAATTTACCGGATTCCGGATATCTTTTTTTGTAGCCGTACTACTTGCTTTCTGACATAAGAACTGGCCTGTTGGTTCAGTAGTTTATGTAGCTATATACTGGATTATAGGTTTTTATATGTCTGCCATGCCACAGCTTGGAATTCCTGCCCGTGGTCCTAGTGTAGTAGTGGATTGCCAAGACGTGTGCTAATTTTTTTTAGTCGAGTCATGAATGGGGGCTTGGTGCAACTTGGTAGTATTTGCATATGCTTTGGCCTAATTCTTGGAATCTTGATCCGTTTCTTGTGGCGGTTCAAACGGTTGGAGACCCTGCAGATAGTCAGCAGGATGAACCAACCACAGGACTAGGCGAAGAAAGATAGACTGGAACAACCAACCACTGATGGCTGCACGGTATCAGTGATTATAGGGATCAGTTTTTTGAAACGTAAAACCGAGGAGTACTATACTGCATCTATTTTAATTATATAAGGCCCCTTTCTAATTATGCGATGGATGTTTTGGTCGTCGTCTAAGCAGCCAATATACATGTTATTTGAATGAATGCAGGGCTTTGGAATTTATCTCTAGTTCTCTGATCCCTTTTATTTGGGGTGGAAAACATGAACTGAACACTGCACACTGGATAAATTGTTTTTGTCTTCGTTCGATATGAACAGGACTGTTGGCCTGTTGGTTTTCCAGGCAGGATTTCAGACGACCATTTATTTTGATATTTGAGTTTTGCATGCAGAAGAGCACCAAGACAGCGAAACACTGACAGAGCTGGGTTTTGAAAGCGTGGTCAGCTAGGCATGAGGAGCATGCCCCCATGGAGATCTGGTTCCTGCAACAAGCAAACAGTCTTGACTGGCGGTGGCAGATGTATATATAATATACTACTGTAGGACTCATCTGCTATGCTGAGTGACCTATAGGCTTAGGGGTGTTTGGTTTGAGGAGTTAAAGTTTAACAAACACTGTAACACTTTCGTCTTATTTAATAAAAAGTTTTCAATCTTGGACTAATTAGGCTTAATAGATTCGTCTCGTAAATTACTCATAATCTGTACCGACATGCATGCAATTAGTCTACATTTAGTACTCCATGCATTTGAGGGAACATTGATATGATGGAAGTTAAACTTTAACAAAAAAAAAAAAAACCAAACCAAACAGGCCCTAAAGAATGGCATAGCGCCTGCATGGTTCCGACGTTCCACGGAGGACGCCGATGGCGACGGCGTGCTCTGCCTTCTCGCTAGCTTAATTTTCGCGCCCACTTGGTGAAAGAATAAGCGAGCAGAGTAGCAGACAGTGCGACTGCAGGCGATAAACATTGAGCAGATACAGATAGGCTGGAGATGGGTTCAGTCAGATTTGATCCTGTGCCCACTGGCCACTGCATGCATGGTTCGCACGTTGATATTTTTTCCAGCCTGGCTGTTAGTCTGGTCTACTATGTGTGCATAGTTGTATGCTAACTGACTGATCTGTGATGGAGCAAGATGGTAAATGACAGGGAAGCCATTTGAAATGTAGTAAGGTTGTCTCCAACAGGGTAGCCATTGGGGTACCCAAACTCAAAATAGGTCTTCAATAGGATACCTATAGCCTCCAATAGAGTACCTATTTGAAAGACTCATTTTGGGTGTCAGGAGATCCATAACCCAAATATAGGTATTCTCTCTCCAGAAGACCCATTTGCAGAAAGGATCGTCTTTTGGGTCTTGTTGTTAGAGAAGACTAAAAATAGATATAGAACCCTTTGACTGTAGCGTTACCTAAAGGACAAATGTGTCTTGTATTTTAGGTTGCGGTTGTTGGAGACAGCCTAATAGCCTTGAACTCGTTGTCTGTACTGCATGTGTGCAGCTGTGCACTTCAGTATCACTGTATCAGTGCAGCAACATACGCTTCCTTTACATTGCTGTCTGTGTCTCTGCTGGGATTTCCTTTACATGTATCAGTATCCATTGTGCTCATGCTTGACAGCATACAAGGCTCTGGCTCTCACTGGTGGAGTGTTGGCGCTAGCACTCAGCACTCACCGATACCACCATTTCACCTGAGATCAAGAACTTAACTTCCAACAGAACAAAAACTAAGAAGGGATTATACACAGAAAACAGGATGATAACAACTGTCAGCAGCTCATGTACATATAATTGTTTTTTTCGGAGATGAATAAAATGTAATATTGGTGTAAGTAGGTGGCGGCTTCCCACCAGATGCAATACAGCTCAGTTCCCCCAAACTCCCTGAATTGAGGTGTCTGAGTTATTCAGCAGGTAACACACACTGACAAACATCACCACCAACCAATGCATCCACACTCATCAACCCCACCCATCAGTTAGCTAATCCAATACCAATCCCCACGTAGTACTACCACCACCAAATCACTCCATTAACCTTAATCCAATCCATTTCGCCTTGGGCTTTCTCTTCCAACACAGACCGACCTGTTCAACAGCTGGTGTCGAGCATGCCCTCGTGGAAGGCGGCGACGCGGTCCGGGGTGACGCACTGCGTGATGAGCCGTGCCCCTGGCTTGTGGGCCCACGGCTTCACCAGGATACACGTGGCGATGTAGTCCAGGTTCGTCAGTGGCACGACGTGGGCCGGCGGGCCCCAACCGTAGTCCACCTCCGCGAAGCCGAGGCGCGTCCAGTCGGACACCAGCAGGGTGCGGTAGTCGGACGTGATCTGGTACGGGTCGACGCCGGCGGCGCCCACCTCGCCCGCCGCCCACCGCGCGAACTCCGCGGGCATCCGCCGCTTCCCGTCCTTGATGATCTTCACCACCTCCGTGACCGAGGAGCCGGCCACTTTCCCCGCGGGCGCCGACACGCGCATGATGTAGTAGCAGTTGCCGTAGAACCCGGCGCCGCCATGCGGGAGCGAGGCGTGCAGCATGGGCCGCGCGTTCATGGCGAAGCAGAGGTGGACGGGGGAGTCCGGCTCGAACCCGGCCGCGCGGGTGCGGCTCTGCCACGCCTTGGCGATGAGCACCTCGAAGGCGGAGCACCACGCGGCGCCCGCGTGCGCCGCGCTGTACTGCGCCTTGAAGTGGTTGATGTAGTCGGCGGAGATGTCGATGGCGAGGTACTCGAGCCGCTTGCTATCGGCGTCGGGAGTCGGGAGGCGCCCCACCAGGGCGGCCGCGGGGTCCGGGATGGCGTCGCGGCCCCACTGCGGCTCCACCGACACCGCGTCGGCGCCGCGCGCCAGCTCCCCGACCGCGTTCATGAACTGCGCGGCGCCCGGGCCGTCGGCGACGGCGTGGCTGAAGCGGAAGCCCACGACGAAGCCGCCGCAGGCGAAGGAGGTGACCTGGACGAGCAGGACGAGCGCGCGCTCGTCCTCCTCGCCGGCGGCGGCGGGGGTGGGCGGGAGGAGGTCGTCCTTGGGCACCATCAGCGGGGCCTCCAGGTAGTCCACGTCCTCGAGGGTGCAGGCGGCCTCGGCCTCCGTGAACCACACGCCGGCGTTGCTGCAGTCCACCGCCTGCTGCGCGCCGGACTCCGACAGGACCAGGCGGCCCGCGAGAGGGTAGTAGTGGACCAATGCGCGGGCGAGCGCGCGCTCGATGGTCCTGGCCGGGCTGGCGGCGGCGTCAATGCCGCCGGTGGCGGTGGCGGGCCGGTCGGGGGCCGCCTTGAACACGTGCAGCGACTCGATGAGCGCCATCTGCGTGGGGTACCGGTCCAGCCAGGAGAGGCGGAGCGGGCCGGCCGGCGTGGGCTCGGCCGGGACCACCAGGCGCGCCGCCAGCCGGTCGATGGACTTGGCCGCCGCCATGGATCACGGGATGGAGTTGGTGATGGGGAAGGAGGATGGGAAGAGGCAGGGAGGAGGTGGGGATGGGAATGGGGATCGGGGACCAGGTAAGCAAGCTGCTGTAGCTTGTTGCTGCTTGGGTTTGATTTGGTTGTTGGATTGACTTGACGGGAAGGGTGGTTGCTAGCGTATTTATAGGTGTGCGGCCGCGCCGAGTTATTAAAGAGTGGGTGATGGGTCTGGGGGTGGTGACGAGGATGAGAGTCGGATGGAAGGCGTCCACGGGGGGCCCACGCGCTCAGTGGCGTCAGGGTCAAAGAATCCCCAGCCTCGTGCTCAAGACACTTTTGCACCCTCGTGTCTGTTGTTTTAAAATCTCGACTTTTTGTCCCATTTTACGACTTTGCAAACGGGACCAGAGAGTTTGGTTCTACGATTTTAGGCAGTAGAATCGTTTCTATGATTTTTTTTTGAATATATGATTTCGATCTTACAAAAATTCTACTACAATTTCCTTAGAATCTAGAACAATTTTAGCCAACCTTGGCTGCATCCACCTCAAGTCATAATGTGCAGTTTTCCTCTGGCGGATGCAATAACCATGTGTGCATTCCTATCTGTGGACCTACATCGACGCACTCCAACATTTCTCAATGTAGATCTGTTTTGTTCTGTGTTCTCACTCGTCCGCATCAGTCAGTATAATACCACTCTCAAGTCTCAAGCATTCAGTATATCTACAGAAGAAGAAAAAAACGTAGCCCCTTGGCTCGTCAACTACTATACTTGGGTCAATTAATCACTACAACCAATATATATGCATAAATACATAATATAAGTAGGAGTGGATCACTGACTACTCCGGGTTAGTTAGCAGAATATAGACAAGACACGATCTTCTGCAGCCGCTGAAACCGATCTGTCACCTGCCTACCATTTCTGGCACATTCACGACTCACATACGGAGAAGACGGCCGGCTTCTCGCATCGTGTACGCATGTGCATGGTCTATTGGTTCGTCTCCAACTTTTACTCTGTCCACGTTTAAGGTTCAACTATTATTCCCCGCCCTAGCTCCTCATTTCTTTCACCATCAGGCACGCATTCCTCTGAAAGCGACGTCTCATCAGCAGGCCAGTAGCTCGCAGATGACTCGGAGCCGAGACGACGCAAGCACTCCACTCCATGCGACGCCTTCCGAATTTCCGATCCAGTAGTGTGAAGTCACGCTCCCATAGTTACGTATGCGTATGCTTCCTCCAAGCAAGGCAGGCACGGAAGCTACCGAGTCTGGGAGACACGGTCCTCTCCAAACCAAGGCGCGTACGTACGTCGCCGTCGTCGCCCGTTAATTACCTGTTCCTCCTGCCTCCGATCGGAGAAGCGATCCATCCGGTGGTCAATTGATCAATAATCATCATCGCCATCACGGACAGCCCTGGGCGTTCGGTCTGACCGAACCGATCGGTCTCGGTCTTCGGTCATTTCGAAAGTTCGGTCATCTAAAAACGGAGACCGATCGGTTAGTTTCAAAACTCAGGACCGAGCAAGTTCGGTCTCGGTTAGTTCGGTTCGGTCTCGGTCATGACCGAACTAACCGAACTTCACAAAACAACTACTAAATATTGTAATGTATAGCAAATTTTATCAATATTTTTTTCTATTTCAAGGCAAAAATACAATACAAAATATAGATTAAACATAGTGATAAGAGTGATGGTTGATATAAACCCACTAGAATAAATATTATATCACTAATAATAGTCTAAATTATATATTATGTCAATAAAATTCAAATGTTCGGTTAATTCGGTTAGTTCGGTTACCCGAAGGTAATGACCGAACTAAGTCCGGTTAGTTCGGTTACTTCAAACTGAAGACCGAACTTGTGACCGAAATTTTCGGTCTCGGTCACTTCGGTCTCGGTCTCGGTTAGTTCGGTTCGGTCTTCGGTCTTCGGTTAATTATGCCCAGGACTAATCACGGAGAGGACGGGCGGGTTAATTAGCGAGATAGAGACGGGTAGTGCCGTACGGGTCGACTGGTTTAATTAAAACGGTAAGCATTACGTCCGCGTGATCGAGGGCGTCGCGACTCGCTACCAGCAGGGATGAAAACGGATCGGATACGGACGGTATCACTAATATCGTATTTGTTTTCATATTCATATCCGGATTCGGATTTGAATACGGATAGTATAAAAAATGCCGGATATGATACGATTGGATATCGACATCATAAATACGTGATTTAAATATTCGTATACGTATACGGTATCGGATGTTAAATATCCGGACTCGGATACGGACGGATTAAAACCCCTCTAAACGGATTCGGTCTCGAATACGGTCGGAAAATATCCGTACCGTTTTCATCCCTAGCTACCAGGGAGCGAAAAAAAGAACGACATGGGGATGCAGCCCTTGTTTATTGTTACGTAGGTGCGTGCACCGTAGGCATGCACGGGAAGCCGCCTCGCATCCGAGGCGTTGAGCACGCTATTCGTATGCATGCACGGGAGTTTGCGTGGACTGACGGAAGCCGACTCGCTTTCCTTTCTTTTCGATGACGCTCGTAGCAGACGGAGTATGTATACTCTCGTGTCTCGTCCATATAAACACATCTTATTCCTATGAGTATTCTTTTAAAAAAAATAAACCGACAGATCTAGAGATTAAAGACAGACACACAGTATTGTTTTTGACGAGGCTATCGCTCAGTATTGAAAAAAAAACTCTATAAGCATCTCTAAAGGATTGAGGTAGTGGATCTTAAAATTAATAAAGTCATCGTAAGTATCTTGTTACGGTCATGTGTAGTTCATTACTAAAAGAACAATGTCAATGAATTTTAGAAATTGAGGACTATGGAAACACCAGTGTTAAGGGGAGGATTTGAAACCGAGTGAGCACATTTGACCACGACAACCTAGAAAACTAAGATATGCCGAGTTCGCTGCCTCCTTCGCTTTGTGATAACTAACCAAGACGCTTTACACTTTTCGTGTCTTTTTTTTTAATCGCAAGTGTTTGTGTGTGGGACGCCAACTTTTTCAACCTTGTTGTGGGGTGGATACAATGATACAAACAAGCATAGTGCTTTGCTCGCTCTAATCTTTTTTCTAGATAACTAACTATAGGATAATCATCATGAATGCTAGTGGTAGCTTATAATTTGAAAAACAAGCCTTGCAAGTTGCCAGCAGCAGGCATGCGGAATGTGTGGGAGGAGGATTGGGAGAAAAGAAATCCAAAGTAATGCGTGTAGTTTGTTGCTGCACAGGGGCAGGTGCGCTTCTCACTTGTTTCGTCAGACAACAACACGTCTTTTCCACTCCAGTTGGGATCGTCGTTTAGTGTAGGGTAGTCCGTAGTCGCGTGCGACGCATGTCGTCAACTCCAGTATGATGATTGCACGTCTAATAAACATAAATAAATAAAATCGATTAACAAAGAACCCTCTCGCGAAAAAGGTCTATTTGTGACCATTGAATTATTGGTAAAGTTTGATTTTGACTATCAAACTACAAAAGTAGGTATTTTTGCGGACTACCAAAACCTAGCAAATGTAGCACTCTTGGCTGGTTTCAAAGGTATTTTTTCCCCATACTTGTATCTTCTGGATAAATTTTTTTTGCCATAATATCTAAAAAATTATGACTAATTCATTTTAAAGTGGAAGAAACTGGTAAACTTTTTTCATGTTGGTACTCTATTTATAATTATTTCGATCTTATTTTTTCTTATTGTTAGCATTCTATTACTCGTAGTGATGACAATTATTTCTTTAGATTTTTGCTTCGTGCTATATTAGACCAAGAGATCGACCAAAATGATTCAACATGCTCTGAGTACATGGAAGATCTCGAAGGTGACACAAACATCACGGATGCCATGCTGCACTACAAAGATCTTGTTTAAGCATTGAATGGCTAGCGTTTTACTTTATCTTGAAATGATCATATAGGTAAAACAAGGTACTGGTTCAAAACATCATTCAATCAATTTAATCGTCCTATCAACATAAACTAATATGAAATAACAATAATTTAAATAAATAGCAGTCATAACTACTATCAATAAAACAATAGGAACAATATAAGACCAAAATAATTGTAAATAGAGCACCAGCATAAGATTTTAATTTTAGAAAATTTATATGGTTTCATATTTTTCTGATTTAGAATTATTTGGTTATGATTTTTTTTAGAAAGTAAGCCATATTTTTTAATTATTTTTTTAGTAAAAAATATGTACGGAGTATCCGAATATATGGGAAAACCCACATTTGAAACAAGCTAGAGGACCATATGTGACTGACTTTCACAGTTTAGCGGTCAAATATCTGAATTTTTTAGTTTAGCAGCTAAAATCAAACCCATCGGCGGGCAAAAATAAACCTCTTAGAAAAGTTAGTCACATATGGTCCTCTAGGACGCCACTAAGGCGTGTTGTATTAAACTTTTTTTCTATCTTAATACAAAGACACGCAAACCTTTTACGTGATTGAGAAAAAAAAATAAGCTAAAGGATCTTTTGCTTATTCGAGAAAAAAAAATGAGCTAAAGGAACTAAACTGCGTATGCGGTCAAAAGTTTCAGCGTTTCAGTGTTTCGTCGCTGTTGAGTGTGTCTATCTTCTACTTGTATCTAATTGCATTTGTATTGATTTGTCAGGAGGGCGAGGACGGATTGATCTCCAATTGCTAATCTGAAAAGGTTCAGGTACAGGAGAGACTATCAGACTGTGACTGCATGCCATTCTCTACATCATGGAATTCAAAGGGTGTGGCTGCCTACCTATTGCGACGTTATAAACACAACAGACTGATATGTCGAGGATTTATGGATCAAGAAAGAGCAAGTCTCTGAAGTTTTGACTGACAAAAATGTACTACATACTTAACGTTTTTGCGAGGCCGAGTAGCATATGTAACTACGTAAGTTTGCTCGGCTCTCTGATGAAAAAAACTTTATTCCATTTTCTTCAACAAATTTACACAACAGCAAATATAAATGTGCAATTGATGACCTTTGTACTTTCCATATATCTCTCTGATGTTTGAATGACAAAAATGCAAAGAGAAGATAACGGAAAACCTCAAAGAGAATCGAAGACCTCCAAGATAGAGGCTTACACATTATCATTGAGTCACAAGCCAAAAGGCGATATATAAAAAATTTTAAATCTCCAGCATAGTTACAGATTATTTCAGGAGCTTCAGTAAAAGCATTGGCCACCCTCTTCAAGTGCTAAATTTGTTGCTCTCCTCGTGGGGTTCTATAAAAAGTGCTGAATTTCTGTTCTTGTATGATCTGTGAAGTAATTATCGTAAGGTGATAGTTAGGTGTAGCATTTCGGAGGAACAGAAACACATTTTGCATTCACGTTTTACTGTTTTAGTTCAACTAGCAAACATCCCCGTTGCAACGGGGAAAAACAAATGTTTGACCTATATGCTTCAGCTTGTTGCACCGCTTACCATCAACAGCTGTTGTGAACGGTTGTTGTAGTTTCTGTAGCAATCACAAATGAACGGGCACATTAATGAAAAATAAAGAACGACAATGTTATATTTTTGTTACCCTATCTATATCTATAACATTTAAAAGCTATACTTTATCTTATGATAACTATGACATCTCTAATATAAATTAATATTGGTAAAAATATGACATTGATAGATTTATTTTTCTTTCGTTATTCTTCCGTTGTAAGGCACAACAGTATTTACTCGTAAATATATCATAATTTCAGTTTCATACTATCTATGTATTGGTAGAGCTAGATATCAAGCTCTATTCTGATTAAACTGAACGACAAATTGCTCAAGATTTCAGTTCACGTTTCGATTAATTGGGTTATCGGCTGATCTGAGTTATAATAAATTTTATTCCCAATAAAAACTATGTCAACAACTTATCAAAACTATGTCACCAACTTAGTCATAGAAATATTTGTTTATTAGGTGAGAGTAAAAGCTTTAAAGATCCATAATACTATGTATAATAATTCAATTGCTCAGACCGAATACAACAAAGTATCTATTTAATTCGGCTAGGCATATGTATGTACAATGCAGCATCGGTCCCACCAATGAATCCCAAAATAACATGTCATTAGTCATGTACGTATATGTCTCCCGAACTTCTTTGTCCTCCTGCATGCATGCAACTTCTTTTGCCGCATGTTTATTTCCTTATTTGTTTTTGCTTTCCCTCACGTAAACAACCAGACGGCTTCTGGACTTGCTTGCCTATATTGCTTGCCTATATGATCAACGTGCAACACCTGCACTCCACTGTCCATAACCAATCGACGTGTTTTCATGCCTCAGCGCTTAGAAAATTCCTTTTGAGTTCAAGAAAAATAATGGTGACTCACGTTCCTAAAATAGACGTATTTGAGATTAAATCTTGGTTTAGAAGGAGTCTTACATCTTACATGTAATCTTAATTTATGAGTCTTACATCTTACATATAGATGAAAAAAAAATCTTGACAAAAATTTTACCTCTTTATTATTAGGTATAGATAAACCAAAACGTATTTAGAAAAAAAAATTTAAACCTTCCGCATATTGCGTTATAAAACTCAATAAAACCATGGACTTTCTTTTCATCGGGAAGGGCTGAAATTTTCTTTTGGTGAAATGGTATTGATGTAAATTTTGCCAGCCGAAGGTAGAACAATACTGTTCGTGCAAGTCCAATCATCTGAGGAAATAAATAAGAGCAAATAATAAGGATATCACAAGATGCCCTGATCACACATATGAATGATCAAAATTTGGGAAGTACCAAAAATATCAGTGAAGGAAATTTATGAGGACAGACTGCATCATGTGGAAAAACTTGCTGAGTGTAACAACTGCCTTGCACTGCACGACTGCCTGACCAAATACAAGGAACAGCGATACTGATTAGCATGCTTCGGATCTATCCAGCATGGTCACAGGATCTAAGGAAATCATTACAATTTGTCTCATACAAAAAGATTGCTCTTCTAATCTCACACTATAATCTCAATTCACAGACCCGCCTCGAATCAGCGAATCATCAAGCCTTGCATCCCTTGTGTCCCCTCCTCAGTGACTTTGTTAGCTTGTATTGTGTTGATAGCACTGGCAATGTTTCCCTGGGTCATAGTTTTCCAAGAAAACTCAATAAGGAGCACAGTAAACATTAACAGGCCAAAGCACCATAGTATGCTCTCTATATAACGCGCTTAAATCAAGTAGCAAACTCGATATGAATCAAGAGGTTACCCTCCATACTCCAAGCTTTGTGCGCAGACCATGCCACTGTGCCATCCCAAAGATCCTCTCCGTATGCCGACTAAAATTTACATGACACACCATAAATTAACCAAAATAACAACATAGCATCATATGAATGAACAAAGAAACCTTGATCCACTGCTACAAGATGAAGATAGGCTGCATAGTCTTAGCGACATGACATGAATACCTGACGATGACAGTTTGGTTAAGCTGGTCAACCTTGCAATCCAATATCTTGGATGCAATTGCCTTTACAATCCAATGCTCCACCTCGTCATCACTGATCTAACGAGGCATTACAAAAGTCAATAAAAATTCCAGCAAGGTTAATAAAAGCTATTTGATTGAATAAACAGCAAGTAAAATGGACAATTTACCCTAAGTTCAACAGTGATTGCAGAATAAGGGATTTCGCCAGAGCAACGGCTGCTCAGATTGAGCAAAGACATCAGGCGCATCTTGGTTACACAATCCTCATGGACGAGTCCTGTCGATTGTTCATCAAAAGTCAAATAAATGAAGCCAACATGTACGAGATATTTGAGTTCGCCAGGGGAAAAAACATAGGAATGGGACTGGCAGAGAAGATACCATAATCTTTCAGCAAGGCAGAGTTTGCACTCTGAAACTCTAAGTAGGAATCAAACCTCTTAGTAAGGAATATCTTTAGAAGCTCATAAACAAACTGATACTTTTCGTCCTTCTCAAGCTGTGAAACAGCTGGCATATTGAGCAAATCACACTGCAATTACAAAAAGTTCCATCAATCAAGCATGCTGATTGGAAGTACAAACTAAAAAGCTACTAAAGGATTTTACAATGTGCCTTGACCACATTCATGGGTTGTCAAGATCAAAATTTGAAACAACTCAATATATTAATTATTCACAGTTATTGTTGGCATACGAGAGATTAAGTGAGAATATGGAAGTGTAGTTGGTTGAGTTGGAAACATACATGATCATCTATCTGAGCAAGACAATGAAAAGAAAAAAAAAATATGTTTGGAACTTGGAAGGACACCCCCATGTCAACTCTGCCAACTTATAATCACAAAGGCTCAGGCCTGAGAAGATACTGAGAGCACCAACACTGGTTACATGTAAGCTGATGTCATTAGAGCATCTTTTGTCCGTGAAACTAATACTAGCATTAATAACAACATACAGCAGTAAACACATTTGGATATCTACCATTCTCCTTATTTTTACCAAATATGCCACCTTCCTCCACGTCATCGCTTCATTGTGTTCGTCCGATCACGTCAAGGCTTCCTCCTGTCCATC
Organism: Saccharum hybrid cultivar R570; assembly: GCA_038087645.1. Taxonomy (NCBI): domain Eukaryota; kingdom Viridiplantae; phylum Streptophyta; class Magnoliopsida; order Poales; family Poaceae; genus Saccharum; species Saccharum hybrid cultivar. The sequence continues at coordinate 5,380,238 of JAQSUU010000091.1, read as the reverse complement.
CGTCCCTCTCCCCCTCAAACTCCTCTGGAAACTTCCACACACACCTCGCGCATGCCCTCCCCCATGGAAAAAAAGATACGGCCCCTCCCAGAAACCTCGGCGCAGGAGAAGAGCACCGCCCTGGTCCCCTCCGCCACAGCAGCTTCCCCTCCGCGTCGCCGCCTCGCACACCCGCTCGTCTTCCCATGGCCGGGGTCACCTCGACGCGACTCCTGCCACCGCTAGAGAAGCCACCGGACACCGCAGCCCACCTGAGTCCACCTCCTCCCCCAGATCTCCAGCACCTCCAACCCCGTTGTCGCGCCGCTCACCGGAGCTTCTTCGACCCTTGCGGCTGCCCTCCCCAAACCCGCAGCGCTCCGGTCCCCTCCGGCGCCCTAGCCTGCCCTCCGTGCCGCCACCTCGCAGACACACCGGCCTGCCCTCCGAGCCGCGTAGTGCGAGCGCCATCGGCGACGCCGCCCGCCTCTGCCACGGCCTGCAGGGCCGCCGTGGCCTCTTCTGCCTCAGCCTCCGTCCTTTAGTGTGTGTTGGGCTGCCAGATGACCTCACTTTTTTTATTTTTTTTAACCTACTTATGACTTATGATTGGCGTTCCAGAGTTATAATAACTTAGCAACCATTCCCTTTCATCTATGTACAAAACAAATGACATTGCAGGGTTTCTCAAACTCGATCTAGATCGAGTCTATGGCTGCCCTCAACAAAAAATTGGTTTGCGGGGGTCTCTTCGGCTAACTCTATTCAAATAATTCATATGTCGGTGAGTTACTGGAGTCCGGTATGTGCAAATGTGATATGAAATTAATGAGTTTGCATTCCAGCTTTTTCAAAGATGGTTTATACGTTCCATGCTCTATTTGGATTACCTGCATATTGACCCTTAATTGCTCGCAATAGATTACAAATTGATAGATTCATTTGCTGCTAAATTATATATAAAAAAACCTTCATGTTAATTTCATAGCTATCCGAAATTTGAGCCCAATGTTCTTGGAAAGCTTTGTTTAGGAGTACAGTGTCCTGTGCCGCTGTTCTGTGTTAAGGTCTTTACTCCCCTACATTTTCAGACGGCATGGTTATGGGTCGTTGCCAATGTGATATCAAATTAGTAGGATACACTGCAGCATGACACTATATCTAATAAGGGTACAAAATTTTTTATTTTACTTCCTTTTCCTCCATGAAAACTCATGCGATTACTCATGGTAAGATTTCCTGCATTACCCATCTACACTCGACTGTTGGCACCACCCACTGCCTTTAAATCACCCATTGCTGATCCTGATGTTGCTACAGCCTCCAGGGTAATACAGTTTGTCGCTTTTTTTACAATACCTTTGCTGGTGGCTAACTTAGGTGCTGTTACACATGCATCAAGAGTAGGCCACTGAATTTTATGGTCAATTCCTTCGTGTTTTAGGGAACTAGCAAGTATGGGCGTCCATGTACAAACTTCCATTTGAAGCAAGATGGTGTTAATCCAGCATCAGTTGCACCCGGTAACTATTCGATTCTTCCTTAATGACAGGTGTGCAGTTTGTTTAACAAATCTCTGCTGAATAGCTCTCAAGTTTGTTTGGCTTAATGAAAACATTCGCTACAGTTCATTACTATGTGCTTATTCTTCGATGATCGCTTGCATGTTATCCATTCTAAAGGGCTATGCTAATTCCCCTCCTCACTGCCACAATCTAAATACTTTGGCCACAATAACCTCCTGGCTATCCATTTTAATCACTGAATGGGATTCTGAATTCTGTCATTATACTGTTTTTATCCTCAAGATGTCTACATATACTTCCTATTGACTATATATATCCCACACTGATTGCTGCATGACTTATGAATGCCATTTTCTGTTTGACAATTAACATGAGAAGGTAAGAACCGCAACAGCAGGACTAATCATGCTTTCCATTTATAGGTACTAAACAACAAGGGATATATCATGTCCAAATATTGTGCGTTTGAGACAACACAATCCAAGGTGACATGGGTTTGTTGTTCATATTCTTGGATCTACTTAAATTTCTAATTTGAAGGGACATTTTTATGCCCCCCAAAATTATGGATACTACCTTCAGAAATTTTTGTGAACCTTCATGATGCAAACAGGCTCTGCCTCTATAATTTATCTATAATTTCAATGTATTCATCTTAAACAAACAAACAAACAACAACATAGCCTTTTGTCCCAAGCAAGTTGGGGTAGGCAATGTATTCATCTTAGTCACTATAATTTCTCTTACTTCTTTCTTATTCAGTCGTAACTGCAACACTTCCCCGCGGCAACGCGTGGGGTACTGACTAGTAGTATGATGTAAGAATAGCATCTATATTGCAAGAAGGCACTGATGAAAAGCTAAGGGGAAAAAATATCCTTCTGAGGATTATATGTCATGATTTTTTTTTCTCAAAGAATCAATATTACAGATGCATGGACTGGAGTAAGCAAGCACCTGAAAGAGATTAGACGATTTGACAAACTCGATGATCGCCGCTACCGCCTCTTCCTTTGCATCACCAATTGTAGCTGATTCATCATCTGACCCTTTGAATGTGGCAAGGTACTTGTTGAGAAAGTTGAAGTACTCCTTAGCCATGCTGTCAATCATAAGAGAAAACGATTGACTTGTATCAGTGCAAAACCACACCAGATAGGCAGCAATAGACAGGAACTGTGGTGACAAGCCGTAAAGAGTCACGCATGCCTTACCCCTTGTGGTCTTTGAGGATGCTGGTGACAGCAAGGTAGAGCTCCCTCTGCTCTAAATTGTCAATTCCCCACTCACTGACGAAGCTGTCGATGTTTTTGAAAGATGGGATGATGTAGTCGGCAGCCTTTCCAGCCGTGGCGAGCTCAAGAGCCTTCTTGTAAACAAATGCCTTGCCGTAGGGGCTCGGGAGAAGATTGTACAAGCTGAAAAGACTACATAGATACAGAGACATTGGGAACAGGTCTGTAAGCAAACCTCCTTGGATGCCACAAACGAACAATCGAATTCTCTGCTAACTGTTGTTGCTTACACTTTGAGGCGCAACGCTGGCTTGTCCCCGGGCTGCTGGGTGAGCTTGGTGCAGATGAGGTCGGTGATCTGCAGCGCCTGGTCCTCGGATCCGGCCTTGGTGACGAGGCTGCAGATGACGGAGAGAACGCACTCCAGATCTGCAAAAGCAGAGTTAAAGGCTCAAACATGTAACATCTCTGAATTGAGAGAGAGAGAGAGAGAGAGAGAGAGAGAGAGAGAGAGAGAAGGAAGGTACCTTTGTCCGCGACGCGCGACGGGGAGGTGAGAAGGAGGTCGGCGGAGGCGAGCATGAGGTTGGCCATGTCGAGCCAGCGCCCTGCGAGGATGTGCTCCTGCGCCTCGAGGCAGAGGCGAGTAACCTCGGGATCGGCGACCTCCGGACCCGCGTCGGCCCAGGCGAGCTCGGCGGTGAAGCGGACCACGGCCAGCATCGGCTCCTCCTCCGTCGTGTTCACGATGGTCGCCATCTTGTTGTTCCTTCGCTGTGCGTGAGCCGGAGCTGCTGATGCCGCCGCGGCCGCCGGAGATGGTGAAGGGAGGAGGGGGGTTGGGCGCGTGGGGCAGAAGTGGCGGCGGGAGGAAAAAACCCTAAAAACCCCGATGCGATGCGGCTTAACACGGGGGAGTCTATGGCACCGACCGGGTCGATAGCGAGCCGCGTGCCGACCATGATTAAATTTACGGCGCCGGAGTCTGTTCCCTGCCGCACTTTCGTTTGGGCCTCCGCACTTTGTTTAGGCCTACGCGATTATGTCTTTTGGGCCATTTTTAGTTTGGACCAAGTGGGCCATTTTGACTGTTGGGACGTAGCGTAGCTGCGCGGCGTAGTGCATTTCCCAATGACTATTTTGGCTGTTTCGGAATATAATGTATGTACAGTATGAGTTTCCTTGACAGAATCATAAAAAATGTTATACGTGTCAATAGATCTTGTAGTTGACTGCATTAAAATCTCTGAGAAAATGTTGCATGAACTAGTTATATTTTCTATGATTGAGAATATTGATTCTGTAAATTAAATTACACATGTCATATAAATTTCGTATAGAAAAATCTAAAAATGAATAAATATTTCAACGTTTCTCCATTTGTAAAGTCAGAAAAGCACATTATAATTGTCTTCAAGCTGCACATTGTTTCCGTGATTAATGTGAAAATCGCTTTTGTATCGTTTTTGTATTCCTCATAGATGAACTGTTTCGTAAGTGTTTGATTCTTGTTGTTTCCCACGGTCTTACCAAATATTTGGTGTATACTAAAGATGGCAACGGGCATAAAATACCCGCGTACCCGCGGGCACCCGACCCGGTGGGTGCGGATACGGGCGTGAACCTGTGCCCGCGGGCGCGGATGCGGGTATAAAGTTGTGCCCAACGAGCAAAGGTTGACGGGCAAGAAAGAAGTATGCCCGCACCCGCAAACCCGACTGACATGTGGGGCCACTGTGGAAGATGTATATAACCTTCAGTTCTACGGTTTCACTCATCCAAATCCCCAATCCATCCCACTAGCAGCCGCCTCACCCACGCGACCCCGCCTCCCCACTCCCTAGTCACGCTCGCGCCTCCCCACGCAGTCGCAGGTTCGCGGCGTCGCTCCTCCAGGCGCGGTGGAGCTACCTCTCACCCTCGCGACGCTCCTCCTTGGCGTCGTGTGGCACGACCTCTCTCCCTCGCCGATGCTTAGATCCACAGCAGAGGCGGTGGCTGGTGCGCGCGGGCCTCGCGGCAGCTGTCTCCCGCGGCACGGATCCATGGCGGGCCGGCCCCCACCAGCGCCGGCGGTGTGGATCCATGGTGGGGCGACCCCTACCCGAGGAGGCGGCGGCCGGCGCCGGTGCGAGCAGGGTGGCCGGACCTGGCTCTCTCCCTCGTTCGCTCAGCACGGTGGCGTGGATCCAGGGCAGAGAAGGTGGCCGCGGATCCAGGGCAGGGAAGGCAGTCGCGCCCTTGCTCAGCACGGTGGTGCGGGCCCGGACTCCTTCCCTCGCTCGGTGGCGGCGCGGATCTGGCTAGGTGGCTTCGACGAAGGCTCAGTGGCTCTGCAGGTCGCCATCTCCTCCCCGCTCCGAGGCTTCGAGTAGGCCACCGTCATCTTCCCCGCCGTCGTCTGGCGGGTGTGCGGGCATGCCCGCGGATAGCGGGTGCGGGCGCGTAGCGCTGACCGTGGCGGGTTGCAGGCGCGGGTGCGGGCACAAAAATAACCTCGCGGGTGCGGGTTTGTGATACCTATATCCGCACGGATTTTACCCGTTGTCATCTTTAGCGTATACGTTTTCAACGTGGGTAACAAAAAAAAAAGTTGTTGTTTCCCGCATGTCCGGCCAAATATTAAGTGCGCAGGTTTTCATCATGTGTTAAAAAAAAGTTAGTTCGTTAAAATAGGTGTGGAAGAATTCGCATGTTGTTTCCCATGTGTCCGGCCAAATATTTGGCGTGCAGGTTTTCGGCGTGTGTAACAAAAAAAACAGTTGGTTCATTAAAATGATGTGTGACAAAATTTGAACTAAGACCAGTGGCGGAGGCAGCTATGTGGCGAGCTTGGCGGCCGCCATACCTAAAAAAATAAAAAAAACTGAATATATATCTATACTTCTAAAGTAAACTCTCACTGGTCTATTCCCTAACTTCTCATTGGTTCAATCCTGAAAAGTAATGTCATCAGCCCACTAAATGACATCATGCGCCCACTAAGCCCCATTTATCTCCCCACTGGCTATTTCTTTTGAAATAGAAAAAAGTTATAGCACCTAAACTCAGTATCATAATTAAAATCCAATTGCATCATGGTGTTTCTCGCAATAAACTCTTCAAAACAAGATCCCACATGGATATATTTCGATATTTTTTTTACAAACATTTAAACCGCTTCTAAGCAAAGCCTAGCAAAACTGCCGTTTCTAAGAAAAAACTAGCAAAACTGTAAATTATATGGATTACATGTGGTCATCCGAAACATGTATGATTTTGTGAAGAAAAGCTTCTAGAACTTTTGGGACGAGAGGATGACCCTCGAGTATAGTAAGGTGAGGGGTTCGGCTGGATGAGATTTGAGCGATCTATATTTGATTTGTGGACAGGTCCAAAGTCTAACGAGGAATCACAAATCTTGCAAGGACAAGTTAAGTAAAAGCTAAGAGAATGAGAAAAACAATATGCTATAGTAGCAACAAGTATTTTTTTTAAAAGTAACACAAAATATTCTGATGAAACATATATGCCAATCGATACAATATGCATAATTATGCTAATGCATCTATACATATACATCTTCTAATCCTTAGTTTAACTCTTTATATTTCTACTTTAGACCCGCAGCAACGCGGGGGCATTCCTACTAGTACTATATATCTGAAATACATACACATACGTACGTATATGCCTATATGATCATACACACACTATGGAGGGAAGCTAATAGGCCTGATGGGCTGAGGGCTCCGCCTCCTCCCGATGAGTTGGGCCACTGGCCTCGTGGCGTGATGGCGTCAATTACCATACCAGAACTCGCGTCTCTTGCTCTTCGTATTCTGATCTCATCGATCAATGCGCGGAGCGGTGGTTGCTCGACCGTGGACGGCGGACGGTGGCGCCGACGAGAAGTCGAGAGGCAAGAACTCAACGCAGTGGCCGGCGGGCGATGGCGCGAAGTTTGACGTGGCCACTCTGCCAGACCGCCATTCCTGCAAGTCTGCAACTACTTCAACAGTTCAACTGTACGATGGCACCAAAGAAGAGATATGTGATGAAAGGTATTTTTTAATTCAGAAACTAGAATTCTAAACACTCTATCTTTGAGTTGAGTACTATTTATTTTGATAATATTGTTTGTCTTTTTTGTCTCATGATTTTTTATACAAATTTGAAGAGTATGTTTGCCAAAGCATGTATCATTAGCAGCTGCAACCTAGCTCCTGTAGATGGTGTTGCAGTTGCTGGACAACAAGATTTATTTAGTGAGGTATTTTATGTGCCAATGCTTTACTTTTGGATTTTTGTTATATTTATTGATCATATAGTAATATACATATTTAGATAATGTTCTAGTGCGTCCTTTCATAATTGATAATTATATTACATATGTTCGATCTTTATAAATCCGCCACACCTAGAAAATATTCTTGTCTCCGTCACTAACTAGGACTTATGCATTAAGGCTACTCTAGCAACTCAGGGTGATTAACCCAGGGAAGAAAAACGAGGGTGAGGGATTTTTGTGGACATCGTAATCCCCTCTCCGCCTGGAGGTGAGATTTCACGGGAGGGGCTATTCCCTTGTCGCTATTTGGAAACAATTTTCTTCCCTGGGTGGCCAGGGTGGGAGATAAGCATGCACTGCATGCAGTGCAGCTCTAGCATGTCAGCACGAACAAAGTTTCACGGGCGCGAAGCCGCGGATGGCGGCGGCGGCGGCCTCGCGACACAGGAAGCTCCGCGTTGAGAAGCCAGCCGAGCGAGACTGGGGCGAGGAACGCTGCCTGGTGTCTTTAGGTTGGGCAGGTTTCCACCATTAATCTGGGCCAAGATCCCCGCGGGATGGGCTTCCAAATAGATCGGCAACTTAGCCCGTGGAAGATTTCCACGGGGGCTTCCACCACGGGGAAAACTTCGGTTCCCCGCGTGGAATCATGCTGCCAAAGTAGCCCTTAAGAAAGAGATTCCCACCACTACACTATATTAATTTTTATGTTAATTATGAAATATTTTAATCACTAAACATATCAGACAGTTTAAATCTAAGTGGAAAAACAAAACAAAAATAAATAATTAAAGTAATTAATTAGACTAGAATAAAGAAGAAAAGAGGAAAACAAAATACTATCATGTGCTGTAATATATATAAATAAATAACATAAAGAAAATTAAATTAATAAAAGATTAAACAAAACATAAGCGGAAACAAAAAAATAGAAAGGACAAAATCCACGTAAAAAGAGGAAAAATAAAGAGAACATTATATGGATATTATTTGAACAATAAAAATATACTATAAAAGCATCTCGTTAGTACAGGGTAAATACTCAAAAATAATCATTGAACATCATGTTTATACTACATAAACATCATAAAATACATCATAGAACATCACGTGTATAATACGCGAACATTACACATATGCCATGAAATATGGAAAATTTTAAAACAAAATATGAAATATAAAAATAAAACAATGAGTAACATAGAGAAGAGAATAGAGAAAATAAAAAATAAATAACAGATGCTATGAATATATAGAAATATTAAAATAAATAAATAACTTAAATAGAATAAATTAACAAAAAATAAACAAAACATAAGGGAAACAAAAAAAGGAACCCCCACCAAATAAAGAAAAATAGTAAAGAAAATCAAAAGAATACTACTTGAACAATAAAAGATATACTATAGAATATTCAAACATAATTATAGAATATCCCATTTCTGAGCATCCTAAAATACATTATAAACATTGCATGTATACTACGTGAACATCACATATATACCATGCGACCATCACAAGATACATCCTAGAATATCACATGTTTACGACGTGAACATCATACATCTCATGAAAAAAATATATCATAAACATTGCATGTATACTACGTGAACATCACATATATACTGTACGAACATTACAAGATATGTCCTAGAACATCACTTGTCTACAGCGTGAACATCATATATGTCATGGAATTTATAAAAAAAATAAAAATTCAAAAGTGAAAATAAAAAACAAAATAGTTAATTAAAGTAAAATAACAAAGATGAAAAATCTAGAGAAAATTGAAAGAACATCACATGATATACTATTTGAACAATCTAACATATACAGTAGAACCTATCATAGGTACTACGTAAAAGAGAATTATAGAACATCACATTTATATTATCGAATATCACAAAATATATCATAGAACATCACATATATACTAGCTAAATATCATAAAATGCATCATAAGATATCAAATATAATGAAAAATAAAATCATTAAACTAGTCAGGAACAATATAATAATAATTTATTATATACCTCGTATAAGAATAGTCTTATTATGCTAAGCTGCTCATCGTCACACGATCAACCACGTCCGACTACCAGCCCCTGCCGACTCCGCTCCGACGACTTAGTTCGATTCCGACTCTTCTCGAGTAGCGACTATCCAACTCTGAGCTATCAAGGGGTAGGCTGCTGAAGACCTGGCACACCTCGGGCTGTTTTCTTCCTCCAGTCGAAGCTCCGTATACGTCCTTGCTTTGATGCATGACAATGCTCCATGGTTCAACGACCTCTTCAAGCAAACAAACCAGGAGTCTATACGAGGCCATGCAAGCTACGGAGAATTGTATGAACACGAACAATCTCACCACGCCCACACTCGTCTCGGTGTGAGGGCCTGACTACGCCTAAATCGGATACGCCGGGGGGTACTCGGCTACTGCGGCTCGACTGCGCCTCAGTCGGACACACTGGCACTCTTAGCCTGCTTCTAGTGGGTCTCACGGCCAAGCAGTGGTGGAGCCACGTTGGGGCCATAGAGGGTCATGGTGTTGAAAAATAAGGTATTTTCATATTTATTTTAATCCATAAAAAGAACGCAATAAAAAGGAGAGTGAAGTCATGAATAAAAAGACAGAAACAATTCATGACAAATGCTAACATGATGACAAGACAAATTATAGAGCCGAAACATATGTGAAACATTTTTTTACATAACTGAAGCATCACAGACATGATCGTTTTACATAGCTGAAGCATCACAGACATGATCACAAATGTAAAAGATGTGTTCTCAAATATCAAGATCATGATGATCACAAAATTAAAAGGAACCAGATAACCAGTACTAGCATAATCATTCAAATGAACCAAACAGAGCATGTTGAATATGAAAGCAGTATTGCCTAGGAACATCATAATATTGATAATGAAATTCAAAAGAGGGTGAAGGAGATTATACCCTGCGGCGGAGCCGCTCGCACCAGGAAAAGCCATGGTGGTGCTTTGCTGTTGTAGTCGTCCCGCTCGATGCAGTGCAGAAAAGGACGACGTGAAGAGGCACTGCTACAGGTTCACCAGTGAGTAGTCGTGCCACCACCGACAGTGAGTAGTCGTGCCACCACCGACACTCCCCAAAAACGTAATCGCCCGTCTTCACTCGAGCAGGTGAAGCCCACGACGGAGATGCGTTCCGGAGGCCTACTCTTCCATCTCTGGTACTCGCCGGAGGTGGAACGGGAAGAACTTGCGCTGCTGGAAAGTGGTGTACTTCACAAAAAAAAATTAACCGAGAGGGGAGGATTTGTTTTATAGGCAGAGGCCAGAAGACGAGAAGTCGACGGCACCGAGGGGTCACATCTCCCTTCCTGCGGTGGGATAGACGGAGACGGAGAGCCAGAAGTCACGGGAGTTAACCTCCAATCAATTCGTCACAGGAAACGGAAACGGAGTTTCAAAAATAAAGGCCTCGCCCGTCCGCTTGCTCGCCGCCGCCCGCCTCGCCTCGCCACGCCACGCCACGCCCACGCGCACGGGCTCGGGCCGGACCGGGCGGCGGCGCGCGCGCGTGTGGCATCCAGGTGATTCACTTTTACTTCTCAAATAGATCGATCAATGATCAAGTATTTAAGTAGAGTCGCCTCTCGATTAAATTCCTATATGGTATAAAACCATAAATGTACATGTACGGACCATAGAGTTTAATAGAGATATTAAATAAATGGGCCAAGCCCATAATATCTAACAATCCCCACCAAACTCTAGGGTACACAGTTTGAAGTTCTCAGAACCACATTCCTTTTATATACCAGTGTTTTGATGGAGACTGTTAAGTTGAACATCCATCTAGAAAGCTAGCTACACCCATCCACAACTGAACAATGGATAGAACCTTGAATTGATAGTTTTGTGCGAGATGAGTTTCACATAGCCCCTTAACTGATACTATGCTGCCAAGTACCTTCCCTCTGTTTTGAAGCATATAAGTCACACTTCGAGGCCTTTTCATGAGCATCTAGAGATTACCCACATCTCATAGATTGTGACTAGCAATCGAGCTCATATAGGTGTGTTCCTTATAGGATGTTCTGTAGGACAACATCCCCGCTATACCAAGCCGCTCGGATCACATTAAGAACTTAATCATCCTGCCTAACAGTATTGGAGAGATGGTGCATCTCCAACCGAACTGAGCTATAATCTAAGGGGTCTCTCCCTCAGTCAATCAACAACTTGTTTTGCCATCCTAATTCACGGGATCTCCGATCACATAGGATAGGTTACCACTGTTGATGGCTCTATGTGGGTCTCAAACCCAGTTCCCTCGACGCACCTTCTATCACATTGCGTGATAGACCCTTAGAGAATTGATCTGCCAGATTATTTGATGTATGGACATAGTCCAATGCAATTACTCTGGAGTTTCTCAGTTTTCTGACAGTCTTCAAACGTCTCTTCACATGCTTTGTGGACTTCATGTTATCCTTAGAACTGTTTACCTTAGTGATCACAGTTTGATTATCACAGTTCATGGAAATTGCTGGGATTGGTTTCTCAACAATCGGCAAATCCATCAGAAGATCACGGAGCCACTCTGCCTCAGCACTAGCGGTATCCAATGCGGTCAGTTCTGCTTCCATTGTAGACTTCGTTAAGATAGTCTGCTTGCAAGACTTCCAAGAAACAGCATCACCTCCAAGTAGAAACACGTATCCACTCGTGGCATACAGCTGATCCGCATCAGAAATCCAATTAGCATCACAATAACACTCTAGTACCCTCGGATACCCGGAAAAGTGAATGTTGTAACTCATTGTCCCTTTCAAATAGCGCAACACTCTCTCAAGAGCATTCCAGTGAGTATCTCCCGGATTTGACACAAACCGGCTCAGTTTGCTTACAGCGAACGAGATATCAGGCCTGGTTGCGCTAGCTAGGTACATAAGAGAACCAATTATCTGTGAATATCTCAATTTGTCTCTTGCAATTCTGTGATTCTTCCTCAAATGAATACTTGGATCGTACGGAGTAGGAGCAGGCGTACACTCACTGTACCCAAATCGGTTCAAGACCTTTTCCACATAGTGAGACTGCATAAGAGTTACCCCACCATTTCCTTCCTCCCTTGAAAGCTTAATGTTGAGAATAACATCAGCCTCTCCCAAGTCTTTCATCTCAAAGTTACTCGACAAAAAATCTTTTACTTCTTTAATCACATTTAGATTGTTGCCAAATATTAATATATCATCCACATATAGGCATAGTATCACACCATCACCACCACCAAACCGATAATATACACATTTATCAGCTTCATTCACAACAAAGCCGGCTGATGTTAAAGTTTTATCAAACTTCTCATGCCACTGCTTGGGGGCTTGCTTTAGGCCGTACAGGGACTTCAATAACTTACAAACTTTACCCTCTTGACCATTTGTAATAAACCCATCAGGCTGATCCATGTAGATCTCTTCCTCAAGCTCTCCATTTAGGAAGGCTGTCTTAACGTCCATCTGATTAATGAGAAGACCATGTGAGGCAGCCAGAGATAGCAACACACGAACGGTCGTCAATCGAGCAACAGGTGAGTAAGTATCAAAGTAATCTTCACCTTCCTTCTGTGTATAACCCTTAGCAACAAGCCTAGCCTTGTACTTCTCAATTGTACCATCAGGCCTCAGCTTCTTTTTAAACACCCATTTGCAGCCCATAGGTTTGCAACCAAATGGACGGTCAACCACTTCCCACGTCCCATTGGACATAATGGAGTCCATCTCACTTTGCACTGCCTCCTTCCACATGTCGGAATCAAAAGAGGAGTATGCCTCAGAAACAGTTGTGGGAGTGTCATCCACGAGATATATAATAAAGTCTTCTCCAAAGGATTTTGCAACTCTTTGCCTCTTACTCCTTCGAGTGACAGTATTATCATCCTCCTCAGGATTTTGCTCAAGCTCATGGGTGTTATCATCAGCGTGTATATTCGATTCATGAAGTTCAGGAACAGGATCATGACTAGACATGCTAGATGCACCTATTTTCATTGGAAATTCATTCTCAAAAAACGTGGCATCTCTAGACTCCATGACCGTTCCAACAGCCATATCAGGAGCACTAGAATTTATTATTAAAAAACGATAGCCCACACTATGAATGGCATAGCCTAGGAAAACACAATCTACAGTTTTTGGTCCAAGCTTTCACTTTTTGTTTATTGACACGTTCACTTTGGCCAAACAACCCCAAACGCGAAGATAAGAAATATTTAATCTCTTTTTCTCCCATTCTTCAAATGGAGTGATTTCTTTGTTCTTTGTGGGCACTCTATTTAGGACATGATTCACAGTTAAAATTGCCTCACCCCACCATTCCTTAGATAAACCAGCTGTCTCCAACATGGCATTCACGAAGTCAGTTAGAGTGCGGTTCTTTCTCTCAGCAATCCCATTGGATTGTGGTGAGTATGGAGGTGCCCTCTCATGAATTATACCGTGCACCGCGCAAAACTTAGAAAATTCATTAGAGAAATATTCTCCCCCGCGATCGGACCGCAACCGTTTGATATGTTTTTCAAGTTGATTCTCAGCCTCAGCTTTAAAGGTTTTAAAATAATGTAATGCCTCATCTTTTGTTTTAATTAGGTACACATAGCAATATCGAGTGCAATCATCTATGAACGTTATGAAGTATCTCTTACCACCTTTTGTCAAAATTCCGTTCATTTCACAAATATCGGAATGGATGAGTTCAAGTGGTGCCAACTCTCTCGCCGCAACTGCCTTGTGAGGCTTGCGAGGTTGTTTTGCCTCAACGCATGTATGACATTTGGAGCTTTTGGCAACGTCAAATTTAGGAATTAACTTCAAACCAGCTAAGCGGGACATGCAACCAAGATTAACATGACATAATCGAGAATGCCAAACATTCATCTCAACATTAACGTTATTAACGACATTATTCACTGCAAGAGGTAAAGTATCAACCAAAGACAAGCGGAACAAGCCTCCGCTCTCATAGCCTTTTCCAACAAAGGTTTCATACTTTGACATAACACATTTATTCGACTCAAACACAAGTTTAAAACCTTCTCGACATAGCAAAGAGCCACTAATAAGATTTTTCCTTATTGAGGGGACATGATGCACGTTCTTAAGTTGCACGGTCTTCCCCGAAGTAAGCTTCAGATCCACCGTACCAACACCATGAACACCAGCACGAGCGCCATTCCCCATCAGCAAGGCTCCACTCCTCCCGAACTGATAAAAAAACAAGGACTTATCAGCACACACATGTATATTTGCACCTGTATCAACCCACCAATCAGGTGAGGAACAAACTGTAAATGCAGATAAATTACCATACCCAGCAGCGTCTGCATCAGTCTCAATGGTGTTGACTGTCTTCGCATTTGGTGGGGGCCTCCACTTAGCCTCAGGACACTCTCTAGAAAAGTGCCCAGTGTTCCCACAAGTGAAGCAGTTCATCTTTGCCTTGTCTAATCCCATCTTCTTATTATTACCTTTCTTGAAGAAGGTAGTGGATTTCTGCTTAAGCTCCTGCTGGGGTTTCTTCTTTTGTGGCTTAGGACGAAACTTTTGCACCACATGTGCACTAGTAGTCGCCTCACCATTCCCGCTCTTGCTCTTTCCCTTAACATCCTTTGCTCTTGCCTTGTCCTCAACATCAAGAGTGCCAACAAGTTCAGCAATGCTAAACCGCTGCCTCTTGTGTTTCAAGGTAGTAGCAAAATCAGTCCAGGAAGGTGGCAGCTTAGCAATAATGCACCCTGCCACGAACCTGTCAGGGAGAGGACAACCGTACAACTCCAATTCCTTCACCAGTCCCTGTATCTCATGAACATGTTCGACTACAGGACGGTTATCAACCATCTTGTAGTCATGGAACTGCTCCATGATATACAGCTCAGAACCGGCGTCAGAAAGACCGTACCTGTAACACCTCAGGTGTTTAGCTCCTTAATTGCATTGCATTTGCATAAGCATAAGCAAGCATCATTCATTTCATGCATCAGCTTATATTATGTAAAACATGCTTTGGAAACATTGCCACATATGTTTATATTTCATGTGAAGTAAGAAGTGGGTAGTGTGCAAAACATAAGTACCTTATGTGCAATTTCCTTTGTGAGACATGTCAACCACTTTAGTGTAACATAATTAGCAAATGTTATGCAACACACTCATGCAACATGTGCAACATGAGCTTGCAACATTTGGGTGAAAGTATGGAATTACTTGTTCCAAAGTATGTGACACTAGGAACTTTGTGCAACCAATATGTAGAGTGGCTAATTAGGTCTTATAACACCTTAATTACATTTAGGGTAAGTAGTGGAGCAATGTTCATGTTGACCAAAATTACCAAATTGACCTTCCAAATGTTGTTGACTAAATTGGACCCTAGAGTGATCTGGTTTGACCAATTAAAAAGTCTAGTTTAGAGATCTTGCATGGAGGAGCAACCTTAAGCAAAGTTGTAGAGAATTTCATAAGGAACAAAAGTTCTAATATGGCCATCTCATGAAAATGATCAAAACATGCTCAAAAATGACCCACAAGTCAGTATTAGAGGCTGTTTTGGGACTTAGCCATTTTTGCTAAGTGTTGAGCTGAAAACCGTTTCATAGTACCTCACTTTAGCAACTTGTAACTCACAAACTAGGCCAAACCAGTCCTGGAGCTAATTGACAAAGTTGTTATCCACACATAGCTCTACAACATTGTCAATATCACCATCACCTAGTTCTAAATGGTTTAGGAGATATGGTGTCTAGAAAATCGGGTTTCAGTCGGCTTAATGACTGAAACTAAGTTTTAGTTTCAAGGGGCACCACTTTGGAGCCTTGTAGTTTCAAATCCAGGCCGAACCAGTCCAAACTCCAATTGACAAACTTGTAGTCCTCATGTAGCTCTACAACATTGCCAACATCACCCACGTCTGGTTCTCACTGGTTTGGGAGTTAATCGTCGACGAAGTTGCTCTGTCAGTCGAACGAGGACGACCTCCATTCAGTAAACGGCGTCGCCATGCAGCCAGATAGCCGGCTCGCGTCGTGGCGCTCGGGCAGAGCCCGGTGGCCGCGTGGCGCGTGCGTGCTGCTGTCGTCTCCACGTCGCGAGCTCACGCGCGGGAGTGAAGTGGGAGTCGACACCTCAATCCCCAGCACTCACGCCACTCCCTCCTCCATTCCCTCGCTCTCTGGTCCGACGAGCAGTGCCACTCCGACCCCGCCGCGGCCGGGCGAGCTCACCACCGCATGGTAGCCTACCTAACTTCACCCACAGCTCCGCCTTAGGCTCCCTGACCTTCCCCTACATCGCGCTTGATCCATTTCGTAGAGGTGAGGAGGTATTGTCGACTTTCTCTCCACTGGAGCTCACCGGAGTATCGCCGCCGCCACGGTCCACCGTGGCCTGCTCCCCTCCCTCATTCTCCTCCTGTCATGAACCTCGTTCTCACCTCCGTAATCTGTGGGGATGCTTGTGGTGAGACCTTACCGTGGGATGCGACCTCGCCGGAGCGGAACACGACGACCATCGTCGTCGCGCTCACCGCCCCGCATCACGACGCTCCGTGGCTGGGGTGGTTAGGGCCTCTCTCCATCTCCCTTCTCTACCTCAATCAGTCCGCCTAGTTGCAGTGAAGCTCGTACCGAGCTCAGATGTGACCGTGCGGCCTCACCGGTGGCGGCGCACCGTCACCCGAACTTCACCGGCCGCCGCTCACGACGGCGAGCCCCTCCCACTCCAACCCAAGCCATCCTTCTTGCACGAATCGAAGCACCATGTGACGGAGAACGCGAGGGTGTGCTTGGTTTCCCGAGCGAGCTCCCCTCCGACGAGCTTGAGCTCGCCGGAGCTCACGGTTCGCCGCCCCTCTGCCCTCTGTCACTGACCGCGGGGACCCACCTGTCGGTGCCGCGTGTGGGCGGGAGCCCGAGCGGGCTGCGCGCGCGCGTCGTGGGCCGCGTCTTTCCGGGCCGGCCCAGTATAAAATGAGATCTTTTTCATTTTTATTTATCTTTGCTACAGAATTTTAGTTAAGTTTGGAAAATGTAGATCTAGGGTTTTACTTGCTCAAAAATCATGAGATAAATTTTGTTAGGATCTACATGATGTGTAGTATTTTAGAAAAATATGAGTTTGCTATGTGATGTTTAGCTTTCGGGACATTTAAATAGGTCTTTGAAATGTGTTTTAAATCACATGCAAACTTGTTTAAATTATATCTTGAGTTTCAGTGTTCCAAAAATTATGAAATTTGGTGAGTAGGCTAATTTATACTTGCTCTAGCTTTGGTAAAAATTTGGGCAATAGTGCTTAAGTACTTTTCAAGTTATAATGTTATCTTGTTATTCTAGGAAATAATTAAATGAATTTTTGTAATTTTTCTACATGTGCAATGTTCATATAAATTTTTGGAGAATGTCTTGGTACCCTAGAGTGTCCAATAAAATTAAGAAATCTGTTGTTTGACACTTTTTACTATGCTTTATTATTTATACAAAAATCAGCCTTTTTGGCTTGTGAATTTTGTTCAGAGAGTTCCTGTGAATAAATTGAGTTCAAATTTTTACAGTAGTCTATTTTTGGGTCAGAGAGTCCCCTGTAATTTTTGTAGAATTTTAGGAGCAGTTTACATATATGTTTAAAATTCCACTTAATTACTTAAGTAAATTAAGAAATGGGTTTAAATAAATATTCTAGGTGGGCACACCTTACTTTCTGGTGTTTTTGTGACATTTGTGAACTTATAGTAGTATTAGTTTGGTCTTAGAGAATGTTTGCCACATCAATAAATATTTAATCTTTGCAATTTTAGGTTTTCTGGACAGCTGATAGTATTTCTAGGTTTGACCTTGGATAAAGGTGGTTGCTGGAAAACTTGTAAATACCAAAGTTGTAGTAAAATTTGTAAATGAGCTTGTGTCAAAATTTGGGAGCATTTGGCTTAGTAGTTTGGGAGTTATTGCTGTTTAAAGTGCCAGTCCAGAATTGACTGCTCTCTGTTTAGAGAGAACAGATTCTGGAACTTTGGAATTTCGACTAGGTAAACTTTGGAATTTAGTGTTGTAGTCTGAAAACATTTTGTGGTACATTTCTTAAGCTTTCCAGATTGTCTTAGATCGTATCTTTTGGATTTGGGAATCTCCAGTTATGTTAGAAACAAGTAGCTGCTGTCCAGAATGTCTTACTGTGATAACCTAAGTAATATTACTCTTGTATTGTTAGGTGCTAGGACCTTAACCGAAGAGGAACAACTATATCTTAGGTTGGGTAGATTAGGTAAGTACTTCTCCACCGGAGAAGAGATTTGCACGTACTAATAAAGTAACTTGATTGGATTATTATTTATTTCTGAAATGCATTTCATTCCGAGCATGTTGCACCCATTATGCATCCATGATATTCATTGTGCATTCATGCAATAGGTGTACCGGAGGGAGTAACTCTCCTCGAATTCGAGCCTGTGATTCAGGAGGAAGTCCAGGACCAGCCGGAGCAGCTAGAGGAACCAGCCGGCGACGAAGCTCCTGTCGAAGATCTACCCGAGTGTCCTGATCACCGGCCTTCGACCTTTCTGAAAGGCAAGCCCCGGTGCATGCTAAACCTACTGTTTTATAAATTAATCTTGAGTACTTTTAATTGTTTAATGCATTAAGTTGTAGGAGTTATATGAAAACACTTGTTGCATTATACATGTCCTTGTCCAGATATCGTACTTAATCCTATATTAGGTTTAGGCACGTGTCAATGCTTAGCCCTGCTTAGTACGGTAGAAGTCGGGTGATTTCCGGTCATCCGCGAGATGTAGGAAGGAGTCACGAGTGGCTTTATGGCTATCGTGGATGGAACCATGCTTAAAATTGAAATTGAGACCGGGCGGGAGTTCGATAGTAGAGCCGCAAGACACTTCACGTCTTGGGTGTGGAGCTATGCCCGTCTGAGTCGTTTAAGGACCGATTCGCTGTACATCTTTGAGTCATGTTGAACGCAGTCTAACACTTAGTTGGCCGGATAAGTCATTCCGACCGCGAAGCCGAGTAACATGGTTCAGGCCGGGAATCGAATGGTAGGTTGCTTATTGGAGGAGAGAAAGGATGTGCTTGGGGACATTGGCGTGAGACCAAGGGGGGGTTAGAGTCCCTATCACCTGGCAGAGTGTCGCCCTTGGGGTCGCGACATTATTCGGACCCGCGATTCCTGAATCATATGAAACGGTGGCCTGTGCTGTAACACCCCAGGTGTTTATCACCAATTAAGTAGTGGGGTTAAGCTCAAACATGATAGATTAGTGGAGATGACGATGCCAAAGTTAAACCTATGGAAATAAACCCTAATCTAAATTTGGATGTGGCACCCTCGCTTACATATAGGCTCAATTAAAAGATATATGCTTGGGTGTTGCTATCAAAGTATCTTCACATGTCTCACCTCAATAACTATCTATATTGACCCTTGGAAAAGTTTCATGAAGTTTGGAATCAAAAAGTCACATGAAATGATAAGTTCCATTCCTATTGAAATTTGCCCCATTAAGTTAATGGAACTATAGAACATCAACCAAACCTTGCAAACTAGCCAAATGACTCTAGATGAACTCTACAACACCTTAACTACACTTAGGACACGTAATGGAACAATGTTCATGTTGATCATTTTGCCTAATTATGCTTCTAATTGGTGGTTGACCATGTATGGGGCCTAGAGCCCTGTGGTTTGACCATTTCAAAAGTGTGACCTAGAAGCTTTGCATGACTGTGCACCCTTTGACAAAGTTGTAGAGAATTTTATAAGGAACAAACTTTGTTTAAGAGTCAAGTCATGAAAATGTGTGTAACATGATCAAAAAGGGCCCACAAGTTAGATTTGGGACTGTTTCCAACACTTAACAATTTTTAAAGCCCCGATTTCAGTGTCGTCGACATTGACATCCCGCGTTCTCAAGTTTTTGTTAAGCGACTTGGTTTGACCCCTTAATAAAAGTTGGTGTAGACAATATAGAGAAGAACATGTAAAAGTATGGCATCAATTTGACTTAGTGTTGACCTTCAATTTTGGATGTTTGCTTTTCGCGGTCAAATCGCTGACACTACCAAGTTTGGTACGAATTATCTGCTAATCCAATAGCCGAATGGCCGAGCACCCTTAATCAAAGTTGTAGAGCTTTAGGAGGAGAGCAAACTTTATTTTAGGCCCAAGACCTAGATCAGCTCGGAAATGGCCCAAATCGGCGTCCCAACCGACCCACAGCAGCACCTGCCACGCGCTCGGTGAAATTCCTCAACGGGCGGCACCTGTCCGTGAACGTGGCGACCATGCACCGCGCGTCTTCGCCATGGACGCCGCACGTCCGCTTACCTGCCGCGTGCCCTGCCTCTTCCTCGCGCGTCATGGACACCGAGCCGCTCCTGGACGCTCTGTGCTCATCTTTGCTCGCCCTCCTCCGCTCTCCTTGCCGTTCTTCGCGCCCCGCTCACGCTCGCCATGGATGGCAGAGCTGAGCTCGTGTCCGTGCCATCATTCTCGTGAAATGGCCTGGTCGCAAGCCAAGCTGAGCATACCACCACATCCGCCTCACCTTCCTATCTCTTTGCGTGCGCTCGCCACGGGAAAAGCCCACCGGAGCCCTGCAGTCGCCGTCCGCCGCCATTGACGCCGAAGGCGAGCTTGCGGCCACAGTGGCCAAGCCGCCTCAACCCACCTTGAGATGAGCCATGGCCATCCCTGGTGGCATACGGGGTCCCTGTTGCACGAGCGCGCTTTCTCCCAGCTGTCCAGCTGCTGGAGAGCCACCGTCGTCGACATGGCCGCCGCCGAGCTGCCTGCTCGCGTGGCCAGTGGGCCACGGGCGGTCGCAGGCCACGCTGTGGGTGGCCACATGTGCGACTCACCGCCACGCAGCTCCCGTGCCGCTCATCCGCCGCCGGCGAGCCACCGGTCGGCTTTTTCCCCTCGCCGGAGTCGTCCCCGCCCCCTCCTCTGCTCCGTTCCAGGGAAGAAGGGGAGACACGGTGTACCTCCGTTTCTTAGGATGACAGGTGGGCCCAATTCAGTAGCGGGTCCCCCATGGCGGTGTAACGGGTGGCAGAACATGGGTACCGAATCGGGGGCGCCTAGCGATTTCAATAGGGTTGAGTAATTCCGATTTTGAATTTCAGATTTCATTTAAATTTTCAAATATGCATAACTCATGCTAGAAAAATCCAAAAATAGCAAGAGTGGACTTTTTGGAAACCTTAAGAAGAGATCTATGTAATAGAGTCATAAAATGTTACATGTTTGTAGAGGTTTTCTGCTGTCTTTATTTAAGTTTTAAAAATGCTCTATAAATGCCTTTAAACTTGACCAGAGCCAGATCTGGAGTTTTAGAATTCCAAAAATGATGATTCTTGTTTTGTTAATTTTGTAATGACATGTACTTGATAGGAAAAATATTAAACACCCTAGTTGCTCATTGTTTTCTTAGGGTTTTGATTTGACCTTGTTAAATAAGGAAAATCCCATTTTATTACTTGTCATTTTATATCTTGAGTTATGATGCTCCAATTTATGTGAAATTTTTATGGTAGGATTGTCATGCTATGGATGTGCTGTGGTATAAATTTCATGGTCATTGCTTACTGTATGCTCAAGTTATTGATTTAACTTGTTTATAGCTTGATAAATAGCTTACAAATAATATATAAATGATAAAATATAAAATGTTGTTCCATTACCTTAGTATGATGTTTCTCTATCATATTGATTTATAATATGGCCTTGTGTTCACAGAAAATATTGAGTTTTAGGTTTAATTTGCTCTTGCATGAATTATTGCAATAGCTAATTGTCTTTTTCATAGAGGTTGTTATACTTGTCTAAATGGCTTGAAATTTGGACAGTAGACTTGTGATAGTATTTGTAGACCCCTGTAATTTTGGTAGAATTTATTGAGCATATTTATGATGTGGTCATAATTCCACCTAATTATCTAAATAAATTAAGAAAATGTATTAAAAGAATTTATTTAGTAATTGACACTATATTTTCTGGTGTTCTTTAGTCATGTATGAAATGTTGGTAAAGTTGATTGTATTCAATTATAGGTTTGCAACATAAGTTAATAATTATTTCTTGCAAATGAGGTTTCTGAACAGATTTGAGAATATTGTTAATTACCCTATGCAAATGATGTTTTCATGTCTTGTGTGCTATAACAAAGTTGTTGTGAATTTCATGATCTAGCTGCTGTTAAATTTTGGTGACATTTGGCCATATGGTTTAGAAACTACAGCTGTTTTAAGTTGGGTTCAGATTTATGTTGCTCTCTGTCCTTCCAGGACAGATTCTGTACCTTCTGTATTTCGACCTTGTAAATGTTAGAATCAAGTTTAGATGTTTATAAATGAAATGTAGACAATTTCATAAGTTTTCTAGAATGTCTTCTTGCAAGTCATTTGGATTTAGGGATCTCCAGTTATGATTGATTTATGAAGCTACTGTTTGCTAGTCCAGAAATTGGCATATTCCAGTTATCGTTGTTGCTTCACCTTGAGTTGCTTTGCATGTTGCTAAGTGTGATTCATGTCCTTGGTGATGAAGTTAGTACACCTGAAACTTGTGAAGATTATGCTTTACTTATTATGCATGGAATGGTTGGTGTGCTATAGTCAGTGAGTGGCTAGGAGGGCTTGTATCTTGTTTAAATCTTGTGCTTGTCTTATGTGATGCATTCTTATTGCCATTCATCATGTTCATACACATGCATCGTCATATCTCATTTAGGTACGTTAGATGCACTACGTGGATGGCAAGATGTGGAGCTGAACCCGAAGATGGAGTTGGTGGATCCATCCCGAAGATAGAAGGACTGGACAAGTGATAGATTGGGAGGATGCTCGCCAAGTGAATTCTTCTGACATACTCTAACTTGAGTCGGATCCCAGGCAAGCCCCGGAGCATTATAAGCCTCCTACCTTCAAAGCAATTAATTATATATATGTTATAAGTATTGTTGCATTAAGTGGTAGGAGTTGGTTGAAAACCTTGCTGCATTATACCATTCCGTGTCCAGATATATGAATCCTTGAATCCTACATAGACTAGGATCGAGTAGATGCTTAGCCCTGCTTTAAGCGGTAGAAGTCAGGTGATTTCCTGTCACCTGCGAGATATAGGGATATTCATATATGGCACGGTTGGCTATATTTGCTATCGTGGAATGGAACCATGTGTTAATAAAATGAAATGAGACCGGGCGGGATGACGATAGTGAAGCAACAAGGCATGGAGGTCTTGGGTGTAGATCTATCCCCGTCTGAGTCGTTTAAGGACCGATTCGCTGTACGTCCTTGAGTCATGTTGAACGCAGTCTAACACTTAGTTGGCCGGATAAGTCGTTCCGACCGCGAAGCCGAGTAATGTGATTCAGGCCGGGAATCGAATGGTAGGTTGCTTCTTGGAGGAGAGAAAGGATGTGCTTGGGGACATTGGCGTGAGACCAAGGGGGGGTTAGAGTCCCTATCACCTGGCAGAGTGTCGCCCTTGGGGTCGCGACATTATTCGGACCCGCGATTCCTGAATCATATGAAACGGTGGCCTGTGCGACCCTGGCAGGGGTCTGCACGGTGAGTGTTAGAAATACCCCTCCAGCTGGATAGGAATTCGTTTCGAATCGCCGTCGCTCCCGGTTAGTGAGCACTTGACTTGAGCAGCGGCAACGTAGATTCAATTAAATTGAACGGATGGTTAATTGGATCACAATGGAAAGATTGCCTCAATTTATACCTGCTATGGTTAATATTGTTTGCTCCTAATAAAGTGAGTGCTCTAGTACAGGTTCTAATATAGATGATAGGTTAATGATAATTAACTTGATGCTTAAGCATTAATGATTGATCATCTATATTAAGCTTTTATGCAAAATGTTGTCAAGCTAGCCCCACTGTATATCAGCCTTGCATGATCCTTGGTGTCACCTTATTTCTGGTTTCTGACGGGTAAGTCTAGCTGAGTACTTTGTCGTACTCAGGGTTTTGTTCCCACTTGTTGCAGGTTATGATGTATCATGGCGGCTGCAAGAGTTGGTTGACTCCTGCCGTAGTGGCGGAGTGTGATCATGGGCATGATCCTTCTGAGCTACCTTATCTCTAATGCTTTTGTTGGAAGACGACCGTGGTACTGGCATGTATTTGAAATAAGAATGATGTTAGTTTCAAATTACTTTGCTTCCGCTACTTTTCAAGTTAAGTTATAATAACTATGTTGAACTCCGATGTATATTGAATTACTTGTGAAATGGTTATAACATGTGACTTGTTATGTTGAATCACTACGATCTTGGCTTGTATGTTGGTTGGTTTGAAATCCCTCGTGATTTCATTGGACTACCGGAGTTATATGGGCTCAAGTGCGAGAATTTGATCATTTCGGTGATTGTTTTTGTACTTGTGCTCTTATAATTTGGACGGTTCTGTTACAGCTGGCATCGGAGCAAGATTCAACATTAAACTTGTCGTATGTGTATTTAAAACAAAAGTTTTGTTTTATAAAATCAGTTTTATCAACTTATAGATATATATAGGTTTGTGAAATCTGAATTCTAAATCTAAGTATGCCAGTGGTCAATTTCCTTATGCCCATATAAGGATTATTAGGTGGCTTATATAAGTACTAACTTGGGGTTTTTCATTTATGCATCTACGCCTAGACCAAGGTATGTATGTGTGATAACTCTCCCACACTATGCTACCCGGTGTGTCAGATTAGAGGTAGCCTTCATATATGAGATAGTCATATATGTCGCTAGTTTACTTTTATGCAACATCGCACCTACGCTCAGGTAAGTGTGAGTTGTGAGAGCATGACCGTACAAACTGCGGTCTAGGGGAGAGCTAGTTTTGGTTACTGGATTATTTACATGTTACACACATGTATATATGAAGGTACTTAATTGTGGGAGATTGATGATTCGGGTAGTTTTGGTACTACATGTACGTATACAGGGGTATATGTACATGGGAGTACTTAGAATTTTACTTCTCTGCTTTCATTGTGTGCTATATTGGGAAATGTTGGGCTGCAATGAAACTTTTCTGCAGGTACGCTAACCACGAATGCGTAAGTCGAATGTAGCTGACGACTAGCTATATATCGAGAGAGTGCGTGTTATGCCACCGACATAGAACGTGATCGCCACTTTAGGTTGGCAATCTTGTGAGGACGAATAGGACGAAGCATGCATCTTCATGATTGTTGCCTTATGCATAGCTATGCTCCTCTCACCCTTGTTCTGTAGGAAGTAACTTGTGATCGATGTAGTACACTATCTTTCTTGTGTGGAATCAAACAAGAATGCCTTGTTCCATGTTGCTTGAGAAAAATGTGTACTTAGCCTTGATAGAAATAGTTGTGGTTACATGCTTGAACCTATAGATGTTCTTTAGTTTAGCCAAGTGGTGGATATGTTGTTCCTACAAGTTTTTGAAAATGCTTTAGACCTCACTTAAGTAAATTGGATTCTCATAAATGAATTAAATTGGTGTTGGTCTAAGGTAATAATGTTTAGAGCTGCTAGAATAATATGTTTGTGTGCTCTCTTGTTAAGTAGAACAAAGGCAAGCTTTGTTTTGCTTATTAAACGTTGGCTGCTAGAACTGTTTCTGTTGTAGTGATGCTTTTATGATCATAATGGTGTTTTCTGTAGTTATAGAGAATACCAAAGTTGTAGCTAACTTAATTATATAGCTTGTCCTAAAATTTCAAGACCCTAGGCCTTATGGTTTGGGAGTTATAAATTTTAGAAGTTGTCCAAATCTGCTCATGTTCAGAACAGATCTGTATGTTTGGTTTGTTTGACCTATGTGCATAAGGAATCATGTCTTGGAGATAATAGAAGAAGTGTAGTACTTTTTCTAAGCTTTCCAAATTGTCCTATAGCACCAATTGGGGTGGTCTAAATCTGTACTTATGAGCTTGTAAAGTGGAATGACAGAATCTGTCCAAATCTGGGCAGAGATGTCTTCTTTGTCTTGTTTGGCCTTGTTAGATATAGAATCATCTTAATATGATAATAAGAAAGTTATAGACAACTTAATAAGCTTTACGCAAAGTTAAGGCTTAGCCTTGTTGTGTCCCTAAAACTCCAGTTTTGCATTTTTGAAGTTCTTGTCAGTTTTCTGTCCATAATGGTATAGATCTGAAATATCAGCATGTTTGACCATGTTAATCTATGAATTAGCTATTGGTATGAATAACTAAAGTCTAGTCATCTTCCTAAACTTTCTATAAAGTCTAGGATCATCTTTGTGGGATGTCTACAACCTCAGTTATAGTTGAAACAAGTAACCACTGTGCTGCTGTCCAGATTCTGGGCACATGCTAAGTTGGCCTCTTTAACTAACGTTTGTTTGGACTAAACTTGTAGTTAGTTCATGCTTGAGATAAATGCTTATTTTGGGTGAGCCTGGTGCTTTATATTGGTTGCTTAAGCCCATTGTTTGAATTTTCTCAAATAATTGCTTGATTGTGATGTTGTATGTATGCTTGTTATCTTGGTAGTGCCCTAGTTGTCACCTCGTTTGTCCTCGGTGAGCATACGAGGGTCACATAGCTTTATCCTAGAACAACGTTCACGTATGTAATTGTATGGTTGTTGTCTTCCATTAGGTTCTCTATCTTAGGAGCATGAGCCGGTAGACATGGTTGCTTGCCTTGAGTGCTTGTATCCATGCCTTTGCTTGACCGAAAGACCAAAGTTTAGTTCTCCTATATGTTTGCATGAGCCGTGGGTGTTTTCCAACCCTTTTTGTGAAGACCTTTATTGACTGACCCACCAAGTTAACTTTCATCAACGCTAGCCTTTGACCATGGTTCGTACATTGCCAGTTGTGGAGACCGTACCCAAATCCAGGTTGGACCTTCTGGTTACCTCTCCCAAAGGTTAGCTAGTGTGACGCAACGTCTCTCTGCTAGGGCCTCTAAATCGTGTGTTTGTAAATTCATTCATCTACCTTGACAACCCAATCTATGCCATTTGAAATCCCTCATCGGGTGCATGTTCAGTAATGGTGTTGTGAGTAGCAACTAATGGTGCCGCGACGAAACCGAGAGCCTCCTGTGGGTGCACACACAAGGTTGTACTGCTCGGCACGCGCTGGTATCATGGTTTCTAATCGTAATCCATTGCAGAACAACACTGATGTGATTTTCACGTGACCTCCTTCCTTGATTGTTTTTCCATATCTTATCGAAAGATCCTTATATTGAACCAAAAGTAGTAAAAACTTCCTCCTGAAGTTGCTAAGAGGATAACCTTTGAAGAACCGGTCACCGACATAAACATTAACAGACTGCAATAGGTGGTAGACAAGTGACTTTGCTTAGTTGTCCCTATATTGACAACCATCATCTAGTGAGTAAAGTATCTCATCTCTGTTGGATAAAAAGGACACACAACATTTAATGTTGGACAAGTCGCCTGTTGGATAAGAACCGATTGTCACATTACGCAAGTCTTAACCTTTGTATGCATAATAACCTTACCGTTGAGATCAGCCATCTCTGGTGAGACTCCTTATCTGCTGACTTCGATAGCAACCATCTGTGTTGTATCAACCACAATTATGGTGATTAAGAATGAAGATTTGGAACTTTTTAGTGTTGAGAGACAACTGATTTGTTACCAATAGGAAGGTTAATCTCCAGCTAGGTAACGACTTTTTGGTAGCTATGAAGGCTATGTCTTACAGAGCAATAACCAACAAGAAGTTAATCAACTAGCCAACAACTTGAGTGATATTCTATCTTCTAGAGCCATTGTGATTAAGTCAATTCTGTCTTGAACAATCACACAGATAGTGCAAGGTGTTCTATCAGCTAAAGCGAAGAATTAGATAAAGTATACCCTAGTTTCAATTAGTATCCTTGTGCCATAGGTGCCACAAATGGTTTGTCCATAACTTGATTGGACGAAGTGTCAAGGAATATTCGAAAGCGGTTCCTTATCCTTGTAGGAATGTTCTCTAGGCAGAGTATGTGTTTTGCCCTGCAAAAGTAACCCGCAAGTTCAAAGCGTGTGCATCCTCGGATTGATATGTAAATTAATAGTCGAGATCTGCTGTTGGATGACCCTTTTGAGGTCTCACAGATACTAGTTTACACTCTTTCATTTGCTT
Source organism: Saccharum hybrid cultivar R570 (assembly GCA_038087645.1). NCBI lineage: Eukaryota > Viridiplantae > Streptophyta > Magnoliopsida > Poales > Poaceae > Saccharum > Saccharum hybrid cultivar. The sequence goes on along the minus strand of JAQSUU010000091.1, from coordinate 5,352,051 downwards.
TTGCTTTCTCGTATCCCTAATGTACGAGCAGCCTTGGTTTCTGCAAATCAATGTATGCCATCGCGAATCAAAAGCAATTTGAAAAGTGTCAAACAACAGATTTCCCATCTTAGAGCTGCTATATGACCCTAAAGAGAAAGTCTCATGGTGAAAGGTTGGCCTGACAAAGTTGTTATGCTGCAAGTCAACTCAACTTACAGTACAACTAAGTCACTAAGGAAAATGTTATTCAATCGCTTGGTGGTAGACCACTCCCCGCGGTTAAGTGAATAATTACAACTTTTGTTGTCCTTAAGGCCTCGTTACATCTTTCTTAGGAAATTATTTTTCCTAAGATGACATACTTTGGTACCTTATACATGTTTTTACCAAGAGGTTGCATCTGATTCAACCTAGATAACGATTGCCTTTAGAAAGGAGAATCTTCTTAGGTAACTTTTGGCAGAAATACGAAGCCGACAGAGTCCGCTATCACATTCACTAACCCATCAACAAACTCAGATAATACAGTGTTGTCATCAGAGAAAGAGAACTGCACACATGGAACCTCAAGTAGTTTTCCATTAGTTGATATCGGAATGTTTGAACATTTACGATCAACCTAGACCCTGTCTATTGGTTAGTCAGTATCCTATAGCCTCAGAGAATGTTTGTCATCTATGATCTCACCCTTTTGGAAGGTTGTACTCAAGCCATTTTTGGTAGAGAACTGCTTTTCAAAACCGTGTGGATATAGAGTCATTTCAACGAGTATACTTCTGAAGACTTTGGTTTGATGTAAAGTTCATACGGACTATGCTGTGTTCACTAAAGAGTCAGATCCTTGTGAGTGGTTCACTCATGGACCAAATGATCTCCGTACTTTGAGAATGCAGTACTGTGCTATCTTGGATTCCTCCCAAAGTAACAATGCTTCATGGAAGTCAATGAAGGAAATTCTTCAGACAAATTTTACCATGAAGAGTAAGTATCAGAAAATGCCTTTGACCAAACTGTTCACCGACGTTGAAGCCTTGTAGCTGAATGCTATAGCAAATGTTGGGAACTTGATAACGTGTCTCTCTTCCTTAAAAGGTCTTCCATTCCGAATCTCGGGACGCGATTCTTTTAAGGGGGGAGGGCTGTAACACCCCAGGTGTTTATCACCAATTAAGTAGTGGGGTTAAGCTCAAACATGATAGATTAGTGGAGATGACGATGCCAAAGTTAAACCTATGGAAATAAACCCTAATCTAAATTTGGATGTGGCACCCTCGCTTACATATAGGCTCAATTAAAAGATATATGCTTGGGTGTTGCTATCAAAGTATCTTCACATGTCTCACCTCAATAACTATCTATATTGACCCTTGGAAAAGTTTCATGAAGTTTGGAATCAAAAAGTCACATGAAATGATAAGTTCCATTCCTATTGAAATTTGCCCCATTAAGTTAATGGAACTATAGAACATCAACCAAACCTTGCAAACTAGCCAAATGACTCTAGATGAACTCTACAACACCTTAACTACACTTAGGACACGTAATGGAACAATGTTCATGTTGATCATTTTGCCTAATTATGCTTCTAATTGGTGGTTGACCATGTATGGGGCCTAGAGCCCTGTGGTTTGACCATTTCAAAAGTGTGACCTAGAAGCTTTGCATGACTGTGCACCCTTTGACAAAGTTGTAGAGAATTTTATAAGGAACAAACTTTGTTTAAGAGTCAAGTCATGAAAATGTGTGTAACATGATCAAAAAGGGCCCACAAGTTAGATTTGGGACTGTTTCCAACACTTAACAATTTTTAAAGCCCCGATTTCAGTGTCGTCGACATTGACATCCCGCGTTCTCAAGTTTTTGTTAAGCGACTTGGTTTGACCCCTTAATAAAAGTTGGTGTAGACAATATAGAGAAGAACATGTAAAAGTATGGCATCAATTTGACTTAGTGTTGACCTTCAATTTTGGATGTTTGCTTTTCGCGGTCAAATCGCTGACACTACCAAGTTTGGTACGAATTATCTGCTAATCCAATAGCCGAATGGCCGAGCACCCTTAATCAAAGTTGTAGAGCTTTAGGAGGAGAGCAAACTTTATTTTAGGCCCAAGACCCAGATCAGCTCGGAAATGGCCCAAATCGGCGTCCCAACCGACCCACAGCAGCACCTGCCACGCGCTCGGTGAAATTCCTCAACGGGCGGCACCTGTCCGTGAACGTGGCGACCATGCACCGCGCGTCTTCGCCATGGACGCCGCGCGTCCGCTTACCTGCCGCGTGCCCTGCCTCTTCCTCGCGCGTCATGGACACCGAGCCGCTCCTGGACGCTCTGTGCTCATCTTTGCTCGCCCTCCTCCGCTCTCCTTGCCGTTCTTCGCGCCCCGCTCACGCTCGCCATGGATGGCAGAGCTGAGCTCGTGTCCGTGCCATCATTCTCGTGAAATGGCCTGGTCGCAAGCCAAGCTGAGCATACCACCACATCCGCCTCACCTTCCTATCTCTTTGCGTGCGCTCGCCACGGGAAAAGCCCACCGGAGCCCTGCAGTCGCCGTCCGCCGCCATTGACGCCGAAGGCGAGCTTGCGGCCACAGTGGCCAAGCCGCCTCAACCCACCTTGAGATGAGCCATGGCCATCCCTGGTGGCATACGGGGTCCCTGTTGCACGAGCGCGCTTTCTCCCAGCTGTCCAGCTGCTGGAGAGCCACCGTCGTCGACATGGCCGCCGCCGAGCTGCCTGCTCGCGTGGCCAGTGGGCCACGGGCGGTCGCAGGCCACGCTGTGGGTGGCCACATGTGCGACTCACCGCCACGCAGCTCCCGTGCCGCTCATCCGCCGCCGGCGAGCCACCGGTCGGCTTTTTCCCCTCGCCGGAGTCGTCCCCGCCCCCTCCTCTGCTCCGTTCCAGGGAAGAAGGGGAGACACGGTGTACCTCCGTTTCTTAGGATGACAGGTGGGCCCAATTCAGTAGCGGGTCCCCCATGGCGGTGTAACGGGTGGCAGAACATGGGTACCGAATCGGGGGCGCCTAGCGATTTCAATAGGGTTGAGTAATTCCGATTTTGAATTTCAGATTTCATTTAAATTTTCAAATATGCATAACTCATGCTAGAAAAATCCAAAAATAGCAAGAGTGGACTTTTTGGAAACCTTAAGAAGAGATCTATGTAATAGAGTCATAAAATGTTACATGTTTGTAGAGGTTTTCTGCTGTCTTTATTTAAGTTTTAAAAATGCTCTATAAATGCCTTTAAACTTGACCAGAGCCAGATCTGGAGTTTTAGAATTCCAAAAATGATGATTCTTGTTTTGTTAATTTTGTAATGACATGTACTTGATAGGAAAAATATTAAACACCCTAGTTGCTCATTGTTTTCTTAGGGTTTTGATTTGACCTTGTTAAATAAGGAAAATCCCATTTTATTACTTGTCATTTTATATCTTGAGTTATGATGCTCCAATTTATGTGAAATTTTTATGGTAGGATTGTCATGCTATGGATGTGCTGTGGTATAAATTTCATGGTCATTGCTTACTGTATGCTCAAGTTATTGATTTAACTTGTTTATAGCTTGATAAATAGCTTACAAATAATATATAAATGATAAAATATAAAATGTTGTTCCATTACCTTAGTATGATGTTTCTCTATCATATTGATTTATAATATGGCCTTGTGTTCACAGAAAATATTGAGTTTTAGGTTTAATTTGCTCTTGCATGAATTATTGCAATAGCTAATTGTCTTTTTCATAGAGGTTGTTATACTTGTCTAAATGGCTTGAAATTTGGACAGTAGACTTGTGATAGTATTTGTAGACCCCTGTAATTTTGGTAGAATTTATTGAGCATATTTATGATGTGGTCATAATTCCACCTAATTATCTAAATAAATTAAGAAAATGTATTAAAAGAATTTATTTAGTAATTGACACTATATTTTCTGGTGTTCTTTAGTCATGTATGAAATGTTGGTAAAGTTGATTGTATTCAATTATAGGTTTGCAACATAAGTTAATAATTATTTCTTGCAAATGAGGTTTCTGAACAGATTTGAGAATATTGTTAATTACCCTATGCAAATGATGTTTTCATGTCTTGTGTGCTATAACAAAGTTGTTGTGAATTTCATGATCTAGCTGCTGTTAAATTTTGGTGGCATTTGGCCATATGGTTTAGAAACTACAGCTGTTTTAAGTTGGGTTCAGATTTATGTTGCTCTCTGTCCTTCCAGGACAGATTCTGTACCTTCTGTATTTCGACCTTGTAAATGTTAGAATCAAGTTTAGATGTTTATAAATGAAATGTAGACAATTTCATAAGTTTTCTAGAATGTCTTCTTGCAAGTCATTTGGATTTAGGGATCTCCAGTTATGATTGATTTATGAAGCTACTGTTTGCTAGTCCAGAAATTGGCATATTCCAGTTATCGTTGTTGCTTCACCTTGAGTTGCTTTGCATGTTGCTAAGTGTGATTCATGTCCTTGGTGATGAAGTTAGTACACCTGAAACTTGTGAAGATTATGCTTTACTTATTATGCATGGAATGGTTGGTGTGCTATAGTCAGTGAGTGGCTAGGAGGGCTTGTATCTTGTTTAAATCTTGTGCTTGTCTTATGTGATGCATTCTTATTGCCATTCATCATGTTCATACACATGCATCGTCATATCTCATTTAGGTACGTTAGATGCACTACGTGGATGGCAAGATGTGGAGCTGAACCCGAAGATGGAGTTGGTGGATCCATCCCGAAGATAGAAGGACTGGACAAGTGATAGATTGGGAGGATGCTCGCCAAGTGAATTCTTCTGACATACTCTAACTTGAGTCGGATCCCAGGCAAGCCCCGGAGCATTATAAGCCTCCTACCTTCAAAGCAATTAATTATATATATGTTATAAGTATTGTTGCATTAAGTGGTAGGAGTTGGTTGAAAACCTTGCTGCATTATACCATTTCGTGTCCAGATATATGAATCCTTGAATCCTACATAGACTAGGATCGAGTAGATGCTTAGCCCTGCTTTAAGTGGTAGAAGTCAGGTGATTTCCTGTCACCTGCGAGATATAGGGATATTCATATATGGCACGGTTGGCTATATTTGCTATCGTGGAATGGAACCATGTGTTAATAAAATGAAATGAAACCGGGCGGGATGACGATAGTGAAGCAACAAGGCATGGAGGTCTTGGGTGTAGATCTATCCCCGTCTGAGTCGTTTAAGGACCGATTCGCTGTACATCCTTGAGTCATGTTGAACGCAGTCTAACACTTAGTTGGCCGGATAAGTCGTTCCGACCGCGAAGCCGAGTAATGTGATTCAGGCCGGGAATCGAATGGTAGGTTGCTTCTTGGAGGAGAGAAAGGATGTGCTTGGGGACATTGGCGTGAGACCAAGGGGGGGTTAGAGTCCCTATCACCTGGCAGAGTGTCGCCCTTGGGGTCGCGACATTATTCGGACCCACGATTCCTGAATCATATGAAACGGTGGCCTGTGCGACCCTGGCAGGGGTCTGCACGGTGAGTGTTAGAAATACCCCTCCAGCTGGATAGGAATTCGATTCGAATCGCCGTCGCTCCCGGTTAGTGAGCACTTGACTTGAGCAGCGGCAACGTAGATTCAATTAAATTGAACGGATGGTTAATTGGATCACAATGGAAAGATTGCCTCAATTTATACCTGCTATGGTTAATATTGTTTGCTCCTAATAAAGTGAGTGCTCTAGTACAGGTTCTAATATAGATGATAGGTTAATGATAATTAACTTGATGCTTAAGCATTAATGATTGATCATCTATATTAAGCTTTTATGCAAAATGTTGTCAAGCTAGCCCCACTGTATATCAGCCTTGCATGATCCTTGGTGTCACCTTATTTCTGGTTTCTGACGGGTAAGTCTAGCTGAGTACTTTGTCGTACTCAGGGTTTTGTTCCCACTTGTTGCAGGTTATGATGTATCATGGCGGCTGCAAGAGTTGGTTGACTCCTGCCGTAGTGGCGGAGTGTGATCATGGGCATGATCCTTCTGAGCTACCTTATCTCTAATGCTTTTGTTGGAAGACGACCGTGGTACTGGCATGTATTTGAAATAAGAATGATGTTAGTTTCAAATTACTTTGCTTCCGCTACTTTTCAAGTTAAGTTATAATAACTATGTTGAACTCCGATGTATATTGAATTACTTGTGAAATGGTTATAACATGTGACTTGTTATGTTGAATCACTACGATCTTGGCTTGTATGTTGGTTGGTTTGAAATCCCTCGTGATTTCATTGGACTACCGGAGTTATATGGGCTCAAGTGCGAGAATTTGATCATTTCGGTGATTGTTTTTGTACTTGTGCTCTTATAATTTGGACGGTTCTGTTACATGTGCGACCCTGGCAGGGGTCTGCACGGTGAGTGTTAGAAATACCCCTCCAGCTGGATAGGAATTCGATTCGAATCGCCGTCGCTCCCGGTTAGTGAGCACTTGACTTGAGCAGCGGCAACGTAGATCTTATTAAATGAACCGGTGGTTAAGGGAATGATACAATGTTGCCACAATTCATACCTGCTCTGGATATAATGATGATAATTGTTTGATTATAATCAAGTGCATGTTTAGTATAGGTGCTAAGATAGCTGACAGGTAAATGCTAAAAATAACTGCTAGTACAGGCTATAAGAGTTTCAATTACTTATGCCATTATGCAAAATGTTATGTCAGTTAGCCTCTTGTGTAAGCCTTGCATAATCCTTGGTGTCATCTTATTCCTGGTTTTCGACGGGTAAGTCTAGCTGAGTACATTCCAGTACTCAGGGTTTATTCCCTCCTGTTGCAGATGATATGCTCTATCAAGGCTTCTGCAAAACTTGTCTCCACCCTACGGGTGAAGAAGACTAGATCACTTGGGCGTGATCATCTTTTATGTACTTTCCTCATGCTTTTGCGGGTTGTTGATCATCAAGACTGGCAGTAGTTAAACAACTGGTGTGCGTTTGCTTCCGCTACTTTTATAAACTTGGTTTGTAATAATTGCGACTCCGTTTGTGTAAACTTATTTCAGAACTACTTGTGAAATGTAACGTATGATATTGTATGTTGAATGATGTGATCCTGGTTGTAAGCAAGTTGGTTTGAAATCCTTCGTGGTTTCGATTGACTACCGGGATTATATGGGCTCAAGTTCGAAAATTTGAGCGCTTCGGTGCTTGTTTTTATACTTGTGCTCTTATAATTTGGTCGGTTCTGTTACAGCTGGTATCGGAGCATAATTCAACATGAAAAACATCATATGAGTATTTAAAAACAAAAATATTTGATTATGAAAAAGGGTTAAAACACTAAAAATTATTTTTTTTGGTATGCCAGTGATCACATCCCTTAGCCCAAATAAGGACTCTTAGGTGGCTTATTATAAAGACTAACTTGGGGGCCTTGTTTGTTTTTGTTTCGTCGTCCATACGGCGTGATATTGTATGGATGCCATCCACTTGGGTGGTAATGTATGGATCAATTGCCTCGACGCTCTGGTAAGTGTGAGTTGTGAGAGCATGATCGTCCAATCGGTGATCTAGGGGAGAGTAGTTTTGGTGACTTGCATACTTACATGTTTAAACCATGTAATTACGTAAGCACTTAATTGTGGAGACCTTTATATCGGGTAGCTTTGATACTGAAGTATATACATCAGGGGATGTGTATATGGAAAGTATTTAAATTACTGCTTTCTTGTGTGCTTATATTGGGAAACTGTTGGGCTGAAATGAGGTTTTCTGCAGGTACACTAACAGCGTAACGAGTAGACCGATAGTTTCGCTTATATGAGAGAACGTATGTATGCCACCGCCTAGCGTTAGAACTTTAGGTTTCTACTAAGGGAGAGGGCGTACGGAACGTGCATGCCTCATGTTTAATTATATCATACATATCATTTACTCCCTCCTTAAAAATTTCAGTACTCCCGACTAAATTAAATTTCGTATCCCCTAAATGATCCTCACTTTAAGTCGTATCTTATCTTGTTGCTACAGATGGCACGTACCAAGAGGACTGCTCGTAAGTCCACTGGGGGCAGGGCACCGCGTCACCAGCTCGCTCCACGTGAGCCTCGCCCTGAGCCTACTGAGGTGGAAAGGCTGAGGGCAGAGTTGGCTGAAGTGACTGCTGCCAGGAATGCAGCGCGTCAGCAACTGGAGCAAGTGATCCGTGATCGTGACCAGGAAACCCTTGCAGTCCAGAGATTGACAGTAGCAAACCGCAACTGTCAACGCATGCTGGTCCGTGTCATGAACCAGAGGGATGAAGCCTGGCACGAGGAGAACGTTCTGAGAGCTCGTCAGTTTGAGCTCGAGCAACAGTTGGAGAATGCTGAAGAATACAATGACAATCTTCATGAAGAAGTGCACCACCTGAACAACCAGCTAAATCCTCTGCTGCCTAGAAATATCAACGCAGATGAGGACATGGGTTCGGGAATCTTCATGGCTGAAAATGATGATGAAGTGGAGGTCAACGGACCCCAAGATGCCAAACCAGAAGAAGAAGAAGAAGATGAGGAGTTAGAGCCTGTTAGTGATGAGGACGGCAGGGAGATCCTTGACACCGACTCTGAGGACGATGCTTAGAGTAGTTATCACGTAGCTATGATGTTAGGATCGTCTTTTGTGCCTCCTGGGGTTGGAGTGAGGCTTTGTAATAACTTGACTTTTTGGATGTAAGGTCGAACTCTATGTTTTCTGGATATTTAGTTGGAACCTGTTAATTTCGATCGCAATTGGATGTCTTATTGTGTTGCGTTCGATGATGGTGTCACGATTAGTACCCTTCGGTGCCGCGATGAAACCGAGGGCCTCCTATGGCACGCGACATAAGGCTGTGCTGCTTGGCACGCGCTGGTATCGAGGTGGCTAGTCATGATCCACCATGGAACTCTACCGTTGAGAAGTCTCCTTGTGGTCAGATTGAAGTAGCTTTCTTAGTTAACTAAAAACTTTGAAATCGAATCCAAGCACCGGGCGAAAGATCAAAACTCACGTAGACTTTAGTGTAAACGGTTCAGTCACTGTTGTGCCTCTGTGAGTGAGCCTTTATCAAAATACATCTTACCCTCGCATGATTGCGTCCCTTTGATCCGCTTGAACGGATTGTGCGGTTGTGATGAATTATTGTGTCATGAGTAATTTGAGAAGTCTATTTCATGAAGTCAGTTTGACATATTTACAATAATTCATCTACAAATTTCCCACATCGTCAGTGCTCATTGGCTATGCATTTTGCAGATGTCGTACAATCTTCGTCGGGGTCGTGGCAATGAGGATGAGGAACAGCCACCCCCTCCGCCACCACCTACCCCGGCTGAGTTAATGCAGACTGTGGTCGAAGGGCAATGCATGCTGGCTGATGCTATGCGCCAGCTTGCCAACCGGGAGGCTCGTCCTGGCCGCCAGGGCCCAGAACCCAATCAATACAGTGATTTCAAGGACTTTCTTGATACTAAGCCCCCACTCTTTAAGGAGGCGGAGGAACCACTGCAAGCTGATGAGTGGTTGAATACTATTGAACAAAAGTTTCGTCTGCTTCGCCTAACTGAGGAGCTAAAGACTGAATATGCTTCTCATCAATTGCATGGTCCAGCGGGTATTTGGTGGAGCCACTATCGTTCCACACTGCCTGCAAATGTTCCGATTGCTTGGGACCAGTTTAAGGCCGCATTCCGTAGAAACTATATTCCTCCAGGTCTCATGGCTATCAAGCATACAGAATTCATGAGGCTGTCGCAGGGAAATAAAAGTTTGACTGAATATCTACAATCTTTCAACAACCTGGCAAGGTATGCCACAGAGTTTGTGGATACCGATTCCAAGAAAATTGCTAGCTTTAAAAGAGGTCTCGGCCCAAAGCTGATGAAGACTATGGGCACTAGCAAGTGCACTACTTTCAATGAATTTATCAGTGATGCTCTGACTCAAGAGAACAACAATGCTATCTATTCTGCCTCTAAGAGCCGCAAAAGGGCCATTGAGGCGAGTGCTTCGTAGTCTCAAGCTCCAGCTGCCCCGAGGGCTCTTCCTCGCCCTCCTGCCACAAATGCTAAGTTCCGTCCCCCGCAAAAGAAGGCGCCAGTGAAGACTGGGTTTCGCAAGGCATATACAGTGGCTCTGCCAAAAAGTAGTTCGAGCCAAGGCAGCTCTAGTGTTCCTCCTAGCAACATGCCTTGCTGGAACTGCAACAAGCCAGGCCATTGGTCCAGAAACTACTCTTACCCCAAGAAGAATGTCAACCAAGGTGGCCGTCAAGGGCACGCCCATTATAACAGTATTGAGGAAATCCCATCTGGTGATGTTATCACTGCTGGTAAGTTCCTAGTTGACCAACATCCTGCAGTGGTACTTTTTGATTCGGGTGCTTCGCATTCCTTTATCAGTCCTAAGTTTGCATCAAAGTTTGCACACAAATTGCATACTGTTGAAGGTGGGGGTTATTGTATTAGTGCAGCAAGTGGGAATATTTCCACAAATAAAGTAGTGGGGAATCTTGAGCTTGAGATAGAAGGGCGAAAGTACTCGCTTGCCTTAGTGGTTTTGCCGGGCTTAGGCATCGATGTTATTTTGGGCATGAATTGGATGAGTCAGAATGGGGTACTCATTGATACATCCACTCGGGTAGTTATGCTCAGAGATCCTACAGATCAAAAAGGTTTTCTGGTACAACTTCCCAGAAAAGTTGATTTGTCTGGGGAAGTTCATGCTGTGCAAGCAAAGGCGTTGGCCGAAATTCCAGTAGTAAGTGAGTTTCCGGACATTTTTTCTGATGATTTGTCGGGGCTCCCTCCGGATCGGGATGTGGAGTTTAAAATTGAGTTGTTGCCTGGCACGGCTCCCATCTCTAGGAGACCCTATAGGATGTCTCCGAATGAACTAGCTGAACTTAAGGTGCAATTGAATGAACTTTTGAAGAAGGGGTTGATTCGTCCTAGTTCGTCGCCGTGGGGATGTCCTGCTATCTTTGTAAAGAAGAAGGATCAGTCGTTGCGGATGTGCGTAGATTATAGACCTCTTAATGCAGTCACTGTCAAAAATAAGTACCCTCTATCACGTATCGACATCTTGTTCGATCAGTTATTTAAAGCTAAAGTTTTCTTCAAGATCGATCTAAGATCTGGCTACCATCAAATTAAAATCCGCCCGGAAGATGTTCCAAAGACAACCTTTTCTACCAGATACGGTCTTTATGAGTATCTTGTTATGTCTTTCGGCCTGACAAATGCCCCCGCACACTTCATGTACTTGATGAATTCGGTGTTTATGCCTGAATTGGACAAGTTTGTGGTGGTATTTATTGATGACATCTTGGTATATTCTGTGAATGAGGAGGATCACGCTGAACATCTGCGTATAGTCCTCACAAGACTGCATGAACATCAACTTTATGCAAAGTTCAGTAAGTGCGAATTCTGGCTTCGTGAAGTACCTTTCCTTGGGCATGTGTTGTCCGATGGAGAAATTATAGTGGACCCCGCCAAGGTACAGGAAGTACTGAACTGGAAGGCTCCTATCTCGGTTCACGAGGTCCGAAGTTTTCTTGGTTTGGCTGGTTATTATCGTCGCTTCATCCCGGATTTCTCCAAAATAGCCAAGCCAATGACTCGGTTGCTGCAGAAAGACACCAGGTTTGTCTAGACTCCTGAGTGTGATGCGGCTTTTCACCAACTGCGAACCCTCCTAACCTCAGCTCCGGTTTTGGCACAACCGGATATCGAGAAACCATTTGATGTATATTGTGATGCCTCAGGCATAGGTTTGGGAGGTGTTCTGATGCAGGAAGGCCGAGTAATTGCATATACCTCTCGACAACTTCGGAAGCATGAGGCGAATTATCCAACATATGACTTAGAACTCGCTGCGGTTGTGCATGCTTTGAAAGCCTGGCGGCACTATCTGCTGGGCAATGTTTGCAATATCTACACAGACCATAAAAGCCTCAAATACATCTTCACCCAACCCGAGTTAAATATGCGTCAAAGAAGATGGCTCGAGTTGATTAAAGATTATAACCTTCAAGTGCACTATCATCCTGGCAAGGCAAATGTGGTTGCGGATGCTTTAAGCCGTAAGTCTCATTGCCATTCCTTAGTTGAAACTGATTTTCATCGATCTTGCCTTCTACATCCAGCAGTCTTGTACAACATCACTGTCAGTTGTACTCTCAAAAATAGAATTATTGAACTCCAAAAGACTGACACTGGTATATTCCACATCAAGCGTAAGATGAAAGAACAAGAAACTACACAGTTCAGGATAGATGAAGATGGTGTACTATGGTTCAAGGATAGGTTAGTTGTGCCTAAGGACCGAGAGCTTAGAAATGATATTATGTCTGAAGCACACTCCTCTAAGTTGTCCATCCATCCTGGTAGCAATAAGATGTATTATGATTTGAAGCCATACTATTGGTGGACCAAGATGCAGAAAGAGATAGCTGCATATGTGGCTAGGTGTGACACCTGCTGTAGAGTTAAGGCTGTGCATATGAAAGCTGGGTTACTTCAACCACTTTCTATCCCAGGTTGGAAATGGGAAGAGATAAGTATGTATTTCATTGTCGGTCTTCCTCCTACTGTCAAAAATCATAACTCCATCTGGGTAATTGTGGATCGTTTGACCAAATCAGCTCATTTCATTCCAGTTAGAGTGGACTATCGTCCCACTGACTATGCTGAGTTGTACTTCAATCAGATAGTCCGGCTCCATGGGATACCTCGTACTATCATATCTGACCGTGGTCCCCAGTTCACTGCTCGCTTTTAGGAGCACTTGCATCACCTTCTGGGAACCAAGTTAGTGAGAAGCTCTGCTTATCACCCCCAGACATCAGGACAGACGGAACGGGTTAACCAAATCTTGGAAGATCTGTTGCGGGCATGTGTCATTTCATCCAAGGGTTCTTGGGAAAAATGGTTACCTCTAGCCGAGTTTTTGTACAATAATAGTTATCAAGAAAGTATTAAGATGGCTCCATTCGAAGCATTTGTACGGTCGTAAGTGTAGAACTCCACTAAACTGGGTAGAAGCTGGTGAAAGGAGGTATTATGGTATTGATTTTGTTCATGAAGCTGAGGAACAAGTCCGTACCATCCAAAAACATATGGCTGTAGCCCAAGCTAGACAGAAAAGTTATGCTGATCGTCGTAGAAAACCACTCGAGTTTGAAGTTAGAGACTTCGTGTATCTAAAAGTTTCTCCAATGAAAAGTGTCCATCGTTTTGGTGTTAAGCGGAAACTTGCGCCGAGATACGTGGGTCCTTTCCAGATCATAGGCAAGAGTGGAGCTGTTGCGTATAAAATCCAGTTACCTCCAGAAATGAGTGCCATATTCAACGTCTTCCATGTATCTCAGCTCAAAAAGTGTCTTCGAGTTCCTGAGGAAAGAGTCCCTTTAGGAGATATCAGGCTGGAATCCGATCTAACTTACGAAGAAAAGCCAGTCCGAGTGATCGATACTCAGGAACGAGTGACTAGAAGCAAAGTGGTTAAGTGGTATAAAGTAATGTGGAGTAATCAGGGTAGTGAAAGTGACGCTACATGGGAACGGGAGGACTATTTGCGGGATGGTTATAAGGAATTCTATGAAAAATGGTACGCTTTCCAAATCTCGGGACGAGATTTTTATAAGGGGGGAGGGCTGTAACACCTCAGGTGTTTAGCTCCTTAATTGCATTGCATTTGCATAAGCATAAGCAAGCATCATTCATTTCATGCATCAGCTTATATTATGTAAAACATGCTTTGGAAACATTGCCACATATGTTTATATTTCATGTAAAGTAAGAAGTGGGTAGTGTGCAAAACATAAGTACCTTATGTGCAATTTCCTTTGTGAGACATGTCAACCACTTTAGTGTAACATAATTAGCAAATGTTATGCAACACACTCATGCAACATGTGCAACATGAGCTTGCAACATTTGGGTGAAAGTATGGAATTACTTGTTTCAAAGTATGTGACACTAGGAACTTTGTGCAACCAATATGTAGAGTGGCTAATTAGGTCTTATAACACCTTAATTACATTTAGGGTAAGTAGTGGAGCAATGTTCATGTTGACCAAAATTATCAAATTGCCCTTCCAAATGTTGTTGACTAAATTGGACCCCTAGAGTGATCTGGTTTGACCAATTAAAAAGTCTAGTTTAGAGATCTTGCATGGAGGAGCAACCTTAAGCAAAGTTGTAGAGAATTTCATAAGGAACAAAAGTTCTAATATGGTCATCTCATAAAAATGATCAGAACATGCTCAAAAATGGCCCACAAGTCAGTATTAGAGGCTATTTTGGGACTTAGCCATTTTTGCTAAGTGTTGAGCTGAAAACTGTTTCACAGTACCTCACTTTAGCAACTTGTAACTCACAAACTAGGCCAAACCAATCCTGGAGCCAATTGACAAAGTTGTTGTCCACACATAGCTCTACAACATTGTCAATATCACCATCACCTAGTTCTAAATGGTTTAGGAGATATGGTGTCTAGAAAATCGGGTTTCAGTCGGCTTAATGACTGAAACTAAGTTTCAGTTTCAAGGGGCACCACTTTGGAGCCTTGTAGTTTCAAATCCAGGCCGAATCAGTCCAAACTCCAATTGACAAACTTGTAGTCCTCATGTAGCTCTACAACATTGCCAACATCACCCACGTCTGGTTCTCACTGGTTTGGGAGTTAATCATCGACGAAGTTGCTCTGTCAGTCGAACGAGGACGACCTCCATTCAGTAAACGGCGACGCCATGCAGCCGGACAGCCGGCTCGCGTCGTGGCGCTCGGGCAGAGCCCGGTGGCCACGTGGCGCGTGCGTGCTGCTGTCGTCTCCACGTCGCGAGCTCACGCGCGGGAGTAAAGTGGGAGTCGACACCTCAATCCCCAGCACTCACGCCACTCCCTCCTCCATTCCCTCGCTCTCTGGTCCGACGAGCAGTGCCACTCCGACCCCGCCACGGCCGGGCGAGCTCACCACCGCACGGTAGCCTACCTAACTTCACCCACAGCTCCGTCTTAGGCTCCCTGACCTTCCCCTACATCGCGCTTGATCCATTTCGTAGAGGTGAGGAGGTATTGTCGACTTTCTCTCCACTGGAGCTCACCGGAGTATCGCCGCCGCCACGGTCCACCGTGGCCAGCTCCCCTCCCTCATTCTCCTCCTGTCATGAACCTCGTTCTCACCTCCGTAATCTGTGGGGATGCTTGTGGCGAGACCTTACCGTGGGATGCGACCTCGCCGGAGCGGAACACGACGACCACAGTCGTCGCGCTCACCGCCCCGCATCACGGCGTTCTGTGGCCGGGGTGGTTAGGGCCTCTCTCCATCTCCCTTCTCTATCTCAATCAGTCCGCCTAGTTGCAGTGAAGCTCGTACCGAGCTCAGATGTGACCGTGCGGCCTCACCGGTGGCGGCGCACCGTCACCCGAACTTCACCGGCCGCCGCTCACGACGGCGAGCCCCTCCCACTCCAACCCAAGCCGTCCTTCTTGCACGAATCGAAGCACCATGTGACGGAGAACGCGAGGGTGTGCTTGGTTTCCCGAGCGAGCTCCCCTCCGACGAGCTTGAGCTCGCCGGAGCTCACGGTTCGCCGCCCCTCTGCCCTCTGTCACTGACCGCGGGGACCCACCTGTCGGTGCCGCGTGTGGGCGGGAGCCCGAGCGGGCCGCGCGCGCGCGTCGTGGGCCGCGTCTTTCCGGGCCGGCCCAGTATAAAATGAGATCTTTTTCATTTTTATTTATCTTTGCTACAGAATTTTAGTTAAGTTTGGAAAATATAGATCTAGGGTTTTACTTGCTCAAAAATCATGAGATAAATTTTGTTATGATCTACATGATGTGTAGTATTTTAGAAAAATATGAGTTTGCTATGTGATGTTTAGCTTTCGGGACATTTAAATAGGTCTTTGAAATGTGTTTTAAATCACATGCAAACTTGTTTAAATTATATCTTGAGTTTCAGTGTTCCAAAAATTATGAAATTTGGTGAGTAGGCTAATTTATACTTGCTCTAGCTTTGGTAAAAATTTGGGCAATAGTGCTTAAGTACTTTTCAAGTTATAATATTATCTTGTTATTCTAGGAAATAATTAAATGAATTTTTGTAATTTTTCTACATGTGCAATGTTCATATAAATTTTTGGAGAATGTCTTGGTACCCTAGAGTGTCCAATAAAATTAAGAAATCTGTTGTTTGACACTTTTTACTATGCTTTATTATTTATACAAAAATCAGCCTTTTTGGCTTGTGAATTTTGTTCAGAGAGTTCCTGTGAATAAATTGAGTTCAAATTTTTACAGTAGTCTATTTTTGGGTCAGAGAGTCCCCTGTAATTTTTGTAGAATTTTAGGAGCAGTTTACATATATGTTTAAAATTCCACTTAATTACTTAAGTAAATTAAGAAATGGGTTTAAATAAATATTCTAGGTGGGCACACCTTACTTTCTGGTGTTTTTGTGACATTTGTGAACTTATAGTAGTATTAGTTTGGTCTTAGAGAATGTTTGCCACATCAATAAATATTTAATCTTTGCAATTTTAGGTTTTCTGGACAGCTGATAGTATTTCTAGGTTTGACCTTGGATAAAGGTGGTTGCTGGAAAACTTGTAAATACCAAAGTTGTAGTAAAATTTGTAAATGAGCTTGTGTCAAAATTTGGGAGCATTTGGCTTAGTAGTTTGGGAGTTATTGCTGTTTAAAGTGCCAGTCCAGAATTGACTGCTCTCTGTTTAGAGAGAACAGATTCTGGAACTTTGGAATTTCGACTAGGTAAACTTTGGAATTTAGTGTTGTAGTCTGAAAATATTTTGTGGTACATTTCTTAAGCTTTCCAGATTGTCTTAGATCGTATCTTTTGGATTTGGGAATCTCCAGTTATGTTAGAAACAAGTAGCTGCTGTCCAGAATGTCTTACTGTGATAACCTAAGTAATATTACTCTTGTATTGTTAGGTGCTAGGACCTTAACCGAAGAGGAACAACTATATCTTAGGTTGGGTAGATTAGGTAAGTACTTCTCCACCGGAGAAGAGATTTGCACGTACTAATAAAGTAACTTGATTGGATTATTATTTATTTCTGAAATGCATTTCATTCCGAGCATGTTGCACCCATTATGCATCCATGATATTCATTGTGCATTCATGCAATAGGTGTACCGGAGGGAGTAACTCTCCTCGAATTCGAGCCTGTGATTCCGGAGGAAGTCCAGGACCAGCCGGAGCAGCTAGAGGAACCAACCGGCGACGAAGCTCCTGTCGAAGATCTACCCGAGTGTTAGAAATACCCCTCCAGCTGGATAGGAATTCGATTCGAATCGCCGTCGCTCCCGGTTAGTGAGCACTTGACTTGAGCAGCGGCAACGTAGATCTCATTAAATGAACCGGTGGTTAAGGGAATGATACAATGTTGCCACAATTCATACCTGCTCTGGATATAATGATGATAATTGTTTGATTATAATCAAGTGCATGTTTAGTACAGGTGCTAAGATAGCTGACAGGTAAATGCTAAAAATAACTGCTAGTACAGGCTATAAAAGTTTCAATTACTTATGCCTTTATGCAAAATGTTATGTCAGCTAGCCTCTTGTGTAAGCCTTGCATAATCCTTGGTGTCATCTTATTCCTGGTTTTCGACGGGTAAGTCTAGCTGAGTACATTCCAGTACTCAGGGTTTATTCCCTCCTGTTGCAGATGATATGCTCTATCAAGGCTTCTGCAAAACTTGTCTCCACCCTGCGGGTGAAGAAGACTAGATCACTTGGACGTGATCATCTTTTATGTACTTTCCTCATGCTTTTGCGGGTTGTTGATCATCAAGACTGGCAGTAGTTAAACAACTGGTGTGCGTTTGCTTCCGCTACTTTTATAAACTTGGTTTGTAATAATTACGACTCCGTTTGTGTAAACTTATTTCAGAACTACTTGTGAAATGTAACGTATGATGTTGTATGTTGAATGATGCGATCCTGGTTGTAAGCAAGTTGGTTTGAAATCCTTCGTGGTTTCGATTGACTACCGGGATTATATGGGCTCAAGTTCAAAAATTTGAGCGCTTCGGTGCTTGTTTTTATACTTGTGCTCTTATAATTTGGTCGGTTCTGTTACAGCACCGGGCCTCAAGGGCTTCCCACACAGCTCTGCCAGTCGGGAGTGGTATGTAGGCATCAACCAGAGAATCATTGATGATGCTCAACAGTGCAACCTTGCACATGGTCTCAGCATGTCCCCAAGCCTGTTCATCCTCATCGGATCTCACAGTAGCAGGCTGCTCATTGAGCACATGACCACAGCGTATGGCCGACAACCACAGAAGGGCTTTCTCACGCCACCTCTTATAGTGAGTGCCCTCAAACGGCGTAGGCTTTAGCATGCCCGCAAAGCCAACTGATGAAAATGACCTGAAATTACGTTTTTGGAATGTTAAAAAATAAGGCATTTTCATATTTATTTTAATCCATAAAAAGAACGCAATAAAAGGAGAGTGAAGTCATGAATAAAAAGACAGAAACAATTCATGACAAATGTTAACATGATGACAAGACAAATTATAGAGCCGAAACATATGTGAAACATTTTTTTACATAACTGAAGCATCACAGACATGATCGTTTTACATAGCTGAAGCATCACAGACATGATCACAAATGTAAAAGATGTGTTCTCAAATATCAAGATCATGATGATCACAAAATTAAAAGGAACCAGATAACCAGTACTAGCATAATCATCCAAATGAACCAAACAGAGCATGATGAATATGAAAGCAGTATTGCCTAGGAACATCATAATATTGATAATGAAATTCAAAAGAGGGTGAAGGAGATTATACCCTGCGGCGGAGCCGCTCGCACCAGGAAAAGCCATGGTGGTGCTTTGCTGTTGTAGTCGTCCCGCTCGATGCAGTGCAGAAAAGGACGCCGTGAAGAGGCACCGCTACAGGTTCACCAGTGAGTAGTCGTGCCACCACCGACAGTGAGTAGTCGTGCCACCACCGACACTCCCCAAAAACGTAATCGCCCGTCTTTACTCGAGCAGGTGAAGCCCACGACGGAGACGCGTTCCGGAGGCCTACTCTTCCATCTCTGGTGCTCGCCGGAGGTGGAACGGGAAGAACTTGCGCTGCTGGAAAGTGGTGTACTTCGCCAAAAAAAAATTAACCGAGAGGGGAGGATTTATTTTATAGGCAGAGGCCAGAAGACGAGAAGTCGACGGCATCGAGGGGTCACATCTCCCTTCCTGCGGTGGGATAGACGGAGACGGAGAGCCAGAAGTCACGGGAGTTAACCTCCAATCAATTCGTCACAGGAAACGGAAACGGAGTTTCAAAAATAAAGGCCTCGCCCGTCCGCGCGCCGCCCGCCCGCCCGCCACGCCCACGCGCACGGGCCGGGCGGCGCGCGCGCGTGTGGCATCCAGGTGATTCACTTTTACTTCTCAAATAGATCGATCAATGATCAAGTATTTAAGTAGAGTCGCTTCTCGATTAAATTCTCATATGGTATAAAACCATTAATGTACATGTACGAACCAAAGAGTTTAATAGAGATATTAAATAAATGGGCCAAGCCCATAATATCTAACACATGGCCCCCTTGCCTCTGTGAATTTTTGAAGGAGCCCATATTCAATCTAGCTCAAATCGTCTAGCACAACAGGTCAGCAGGCAGCAACACCCAAACGCTCGGAACTCCCAAGCCGCAATTCTCTACGAGACCGTCATATCCGTCTGCCTTTTGCATCCGCGCGAGCGGCGAGTCACTGAGTCAGCGCCTCATCGAGTGACCGGCGAGCCGGTGGGGCGGCAAGGCCTGGACGGCCGGCCGTCGACCAGCAGCTAGTGTCAACTCCATCCCCCCACATAGCAGTCTTCTACTCCTCTGCATCTGCCCTTTGCTGGTCTACGTACAGGCTACATGCTTACAACCATACTTGTATGCTTGATTTCTTATTGATTCTTTTTCTTCTCCTTTTTGCTTCTAGCTAGACTAAAATCGATAGGTTACATATACTATAAGTGGCTGATTGAGAGATAGACCACACAATCAACTGTATTTTGTTTACTGTGGCCTGATTATAAGTAGTAACTAGTAAGATTAATTTCTTTACTACCTATGTACTTATGGGTTTAATTGGCGAATTGACCCCGTATGTTTTGGTTCTGGGTTCTGGCTCCGCCACTGCAGCCAAGATGCAACTTGCGCCAGCACGTCACGCTGTCGCACACCAATCAGCAACGCGAAGACACGTGTACAACAGACACGTACAAGTTCATTATCAGATCCACGCAAACAGTCCAACATGCACGTATTCATCACTTCATCCAACATACAAGACGATGACAAGCTAGCAAGCTATTGGGAGATTTAAATCATACGTACACGCTCTCACGACAGACGTACGCGTACATGTTCATCCATCTACTCGAATACCACACCACTAAGTTCGGGGGCTCGGCTATGTCACGGCTTAGTCGGCGGCACTTCGACTACGCTCGGGGGCTCAGATTCAACCACTTTCAGTGACATTCATTGTTCAACCTACTTTCCGACAAGTAGTCGGACAATTACTCCTACATCCCTGAGTATATTCTTTACAGATCCTAGCACTGACTACAAGTATTCGGACACAGGCTCGGAGACCGTGGGATACATATCCTCAGATGATGCATTTAAATTTCTTCGACGAGGAATTGCAGACAAGGCCTTACAACTCTTTGTTCCAAATAGCAAGAGACTCGGGGGCTACACTCAGTGAGTGCACTTTTCTGAAAAAGTGCACACCACTAAAAAAATCTTAAGAAACACTACATGGTTTCTCTCAACAAAACACTCAGACCACGCTTGTTTCTACTCGGCAAGATCTAGAGGAACAAGAAGTCTTACAAAGTTCAACCATACAGTGCTCAGGGGCTTATGGGATAAAGTCCTCGGGTACCCCGCAAGGAAGGGAGAAGATCTAGTTCGACTATGATTCCCCACATGTAATTCTAGTAACATTGCTATTCTGTAATTTTACTATGACTCTTACATTGTAACCGGCTGTAAGACTAGCCTTCTGGGATATATAAAGGAGGGAAAAACTTCCTAAATCGGCATAACACAGGGGGAACAGACCTCGCGGTCTAAACCCTAAGCGTATGGCGCAATATATTCACCCAGACTAGACGTAGGGACGTGATCTGACGGATCGAACTAGTATAAATTGTTGTTTCTGCGTTCACCGTCGAGTTCTGCATACGTCGAAGCCCATCGAACACCATCCCGGTACCACCGTGACGGGTTGCCGGTCATCAAACACCGACACGTGTATTATACATGTGATGTTCTCGTAGTATACAGGTAGTGTTCTATGATGTTTGATATTCTCTTAGTATATAGGCGATGTTCAATGATGTTTTTTGTGATGTCCACGCAATATACATGTGATGTTCTATGGTGTCTTTATTAATATTCATGTAATATATATGTGATGTTCTATAATGTTTTAATTGTTGTTCTATAGTGTATTTAGTAATGTTCACTCACTATACATGTGATGTTCTATAATGTATTTTAGGATGTCTGAAAAATATCCATGTGATGTTCTTTTAATTTTTTCCCTATTACGTGTTTTTATTTTTTTCTTACGCTTTGCTCTAGATTTTATTTTTTTTATTTTTTTATTTATTTATTTATTTATTTATTTATTTATAATATCAATAAGTTTTTCTAAATCGAGAACATTTTCTTATGAAGACGGAACATTATTCTTTAAATCTAGAATATTGTCTCTGCTCAATACAAAAATATTATATCTTCAAAAAATAAATGTTTGTTATTAAAATTTTATTTAAATATATCTATATGAGATCTTGTTTTGAAGGATTTATCGTAAGAAATCCAATGATGTAATTAGAATTTAATTTAGATATTTGGTTTAGAAGTTATGATTTTTTTTCGTCAAAAGCCATTGCGTACATGCGTCATAGCTGACGTGGGTGTGCTGCTGCACCGTCTCCTCCCGTGGGCTACCTACGCGCGGGATAGCTGCGAGCCGAAATTAATTAGCGCGGGCGGGAAGAAACGTGTACGAGCGCGGGAGGGTCCGCGGGAAAGCGTGGGCGGGAAAGATTGGCGCGGGATTACCGTCCGAGCAGCCGGACCCTTACACTACCCCACTTATCACCTCTATATTCATCCTCTATACGTTCAGTCAGCAAGATTCTCTTCTCTATATTTAATTTTTCTGCACTCATCCATCCTTTATACCATCCTCTATTCACTCTATCCACTGTGAGATCCACTTGTCACTTTATCTAAATATATACATGTGTGATATAGTTTTGAAGGATTTATTGAGACGAATTTAATGGTGCAATCGAAATTTAATTTGGATTTTTGGTTTATGAGTTATAGCATTTTTTTCTTTGTTTAGCCAGTGGGGCCCGCCACTATAGAGTATAGAATAAGCACTGTACCACTCTAAATATAGAGTGAGAGAAAAGATAGAATATCGTTTTAGAGTACCCAGTGCAGCAGATTTTACTCTATATTCATACTCTAAAGTTTTAGAGTATCGTTTTAAAGTACCCACTGCGGGTAGTCTAACACGCCCCGTCCGTCCCCTCTCCGCGTTGGTTTTACTTCACCCTCGTCACAAAGGAAAACACTAAGACTACCCGCACTTATGGACCTCTATATTCATTCTCTATACATCCTAGTCAGCAAGATTCTCTCCTCTATACTCAATTCTCCTGCACCCTTCCATCCTCTATATCATCCTCTATCCACTCTATTCACTGTGGGACCCACTTGTCACTTTATCTAAATATATCCATATGTGATATAGTTTTGAAGGATTTATTGAGACGAGTTTAATGGTGAAATCGAAATTTAATTTGGATTTTTGGTTTTTGAGTTATAATATTTTTTTCTTTGTTTAGCTAGTGGGTCCCGCCACTATAGAGTATAGAGTAAGCCCAGTATCACTCTAAATATAGAGTGAGAAAAAAATAGAGTATCATTTTAGAGTACCCAGTGCAATAGTTTTTACTCTATATTTCTACTCTAAAATATCGTTTTAGATTACCACGGCGGGCAGTCTAATGTAACCACGATTTCTGACAACAACCAACAACAACAATCTCCCCCAATTTCTATTCCAGCTCGATTCCCCGACTGCCCGTGTGCTCGTCTCCCTCGTTCGCGTGCTCCTCCCCAACCCCTCCCACCCACCGAGCCCGAGAGCGACAGCGAGATCCATATCCGCGTGCAGATCCATCGCCGGGGGCCGCCATGAACCCGACGCGGCCCGCGCAGGCGTCGTTCCGCGACCGCACCAACGAGTTCCGCGCCGCCGTCGAGAGCGCGCGCCGCCAGTCGTCGGCCCCCGCCGAGGCGAGCAGCAGCTCTACCGGGCCCCTCGATGGGTTGATCGCGGCCACGTCGGCTCGCTCGGAGTTCAACAACCGCGCGTCCAAGATCGGGCTCGGGATCCACCAGACCTCCCAGAAGCTAAGCCGCCTTGCCAAATGTATGGCTTTCGTCCTATTCCTTCCCGTGCTTCTGGATTCGTTGTTCCCGCGTTGCTTCAGATTAGCTGAACTGCTAGTCATCGGATTGGCGGCGAGATCTCTGGACGCGCGTCGTGTATAGGATGCTTGGCTAGAGATTTATTCTGTAGGCAGTGATTGCTAGGTGTTTGTGCTTGTGGTTAACTTGGGAATATCATGGCACTTTTGTTCCGTACTATTTGCATTATGTTTAACCGGATATTTTCTGCTATATTCAGATTGAGACTATAGTGTGATGTGCTTCTGTTTTGATGGTTTCAGTTATGCCATTAGCAGTTCATTAGCACCTTAATCGGCCAAAACGAGCTAAGATAACTATTCTGTCTGTCAGCTTGCTACTTTAGATGCTTTAATGATTTTTGCATGCTTGTAATGTGGCTGTAAGTGTATCAAACATGAACCATAGTCTGGGCAAGGCACGGATTGACATCATATCTTCTCAATTACTTTTTTTTGTTACTTGATGGTTGGTGCTGTTCTGATAGCGTCAGATCTGATTTGATGCTATTTTGTTACTAGCGCTTTATTACGCAGTGTTTTAATGCTTTCATGTATCAAACCTTGTGCTTAATGGTGTTGAAGAGCATGTTTGAGGAAATATGGAGATTTGGGCCACTTTTTTTTTTTTCAAATTCAAACCCAAGATGAATGTTATTTATCTGCACCATATCATATCAATGAGCATTAGCTTGATTTGCCAATAGCTTACATGGCTGGACTTCCTACTTGCCCAGGCAATGTCAAAATGGGAGTCCATTCTAAATGATTTAGCTACTCTGGCCTTCCACTTGTAATGCAAAGAAGCAGGGTAGGCTGCAAAATCTTCAACTTGGCAATTTTCCTTGACAAAATGTGTATTTGCTTGTTGCCACTTTTTGCTTATGGATTTATGTTCCTTGATGTGCCAGTTGAACCTGACATTATGCATTCGCTTTTTACTAAGTCCTTAATCATATAGTCTACGGCTTTCTGACATAAGATCTAATTTTGTTCATTAGTTCCAGTGGCATTTGTGATGTATTATGACAAAGCCTGATCAATGATATGATCACATGACTCTATGAATCTCTTATCGTGAACACTCAAATATTATGCACTTATAAAGATTGTGCTATTCTATGGGACTGATATTATAAAATGAATGTTTGCAGTGGCAAAGAGAACATCTGTTTTTGATGACCCCACAGTGGAGATTCAAGAGTTGACTGCAGTTATCAAGAAGGATATCACGGCTTTGAATACTGCTGTTGTAGACCTACAAGCTATCTGCAATTCACAAAATGAGAGTGGCAGTCTCTCCAAGGACACAACAAATCATTCCACTACAATTGTGGACAACCTTAAAAATCGTC
This sequence comes from Saccharum hybrid cultivar R570, assembly GCA_038087645.1. NCBI lineage: Eukaryota > Viridiplantae > Streptophyta > Magnoliopsida > Poales > Poaceae > Saccharum > Saccharum hybrid cultivar. Next base: position 5,327,145 of record JAQSUU010000091.1, on the reverse strand, counting down.
TGATGAGTGCAACAAAAGAATTTAAAGAAGTTCTTACCATGCGAACAGAGGTCAGATAAAATCGTTTTTTTCCTCAATTATAGTGCTCCTTTCCTCCCTTGTAAAGTCTTTAGAACAGATGGTTGCTTAAAACCTTTCTTTCCTTGATGTGCAGAATTTGAAGATTCATGAAAATAGAAGGCAAATGTTCTCCTCATCAGCTGCAAAGGACGCGTCAAATCCATTCATCCGTCAACGACCCCTTGTTGCTAGGGATCCATCAGAGTCCTCTGTGCCCCCAGCACCATGGGCCAGTGACTCTGCATCTACCCCATTATTCCAGAGGTACAGTTACACATACAAAACTTGATGAATTTGAACTTTCACCTGTCAGCAGCCGTTCAAAATCACCTTAGTTTTGTCCTTTGTCCTTTCACATGCTATGTTAGCTGTATATTGGGCATTGGGCTGCTAACGTCTCACTTGCTTTAGTCTATTCAAAATCACCTTAGTTGTCTGCTATCATGTAGGTAATGTGGTACAAAAGAGAAACTGTTCCATAAAATTCCTCATGTCTGACCAAGTACATCATCATTCACACTAATCATCGTTACAATAATTCAATGGTATGTATTGTTTGTTGCACTTCTTATTTGAGTATTTTCTAGGTTACTAGTTTGATGGAACAACCTCAACTCAATGCTTACTCATGAAATTTTTTATTTACCATGCGGACACAGGTTGGTTCATTTGGGTTCACATTTCTGTCTGTATTGCTAGTTGAGGTCATGAATGCTGGCACACATGTACATATTGTAATAAGCAAATCTTTTTTATTTGTTGTCTCTATGGCCACCCTGAAGTTATTTTATATAAATTGGCTAGACCAACACTTTTTGGTCGAATGCATCTATTGCTTGGCCATGCAAACCATTGTTTGTGTGCTTTTAGAGTTCTGTTCTTAAATTTGTGCTCCCATTCACCAGGAAGAAGACTAATGGAGACCATGGGTTATCATCGTCATCATCTCAGCCTTTTGCACAGCAGCAGCAATTGGCAGTACAGCAGGACAGTTATATGCAGAGCAGAGCTGAGGCTCTTCAAAATGTGGAATCAACAATCCATGAGCTGAGCAACATATTTACACAGTTAGCAACCATGGTTAATCAACAAGGAGAGCTAGCAATCAGGTGAACTTCCTCATCCAAATTCTATTCCATCTATTGTCCATGAAATAAAAACTCACTTGAACTTAAATCCGTATCTTAATTTTATAGTGTTAATATGTTCAAGGGTGAGCATTAGTGTTAATATATCATGACCTCACCTAGAGAATCTTATGGCCGCATCAAAGAGGAACATTGTCTGAAATGTTGACAATGAATTTGAGAATTTGCTGGCTGCTTGGTTGTTTGGGCTTGTAAGCAGGCACTGACTCTGGCATTTGAACAGTACCTAATGGAAGCATTAGGGTTACATAGGGTTTGGAATTTCTATTTTTCTTAATAAGTAATTAGATTGTGAGGATAAGGTTAAGTTAACTAGTATCCTATCTATTATTCTTGGACTTACTATCTATTTAGTTAGAAAAAGTAAGGTATGGTCCATTAGGAAGGTGGACACTGTTGTTAAGGGTCAAGACAGTCCTTGTGCACGTGAACAGTACCACGGCACTGTGGCACAAGCATGGTCAAGGGACCCTAAGGGCATGTTTGGTTGCTCGGATGTAGCTAGCCTGGCCCATATCCATAGGCCTGGCTCACCCCAGCCAGGCTGAGCGCATGCAGGCTTTTAATTTACCTAATCATGTAAATGTTTGGTTCCTTGCATGCAGGTAGCCTGGTTTGGAAGAGAAGTTGTTTGATTGCCCGTATGAGTATAAATCATGTAACACGAATATGTCAAAATAAATACTAAAATATTAATTATTTATGATATTGTGCCATAATAAATTTTAATTTGCCTAATCCAATCTTAATTTGATTTGAAATCACTTAATATTCACTAATTATGTGCTAATAACGTCATTAGCTGTGCTAATCATGCACCGTGTGAGCCTGGCTCACTGGATGCAGCCGATTCTGGCGTTTCTCTAGATGCAGCATCTTTCATGCTTTCAGTACCGTGTGAGTCTGGCCCAATGTTCTGTCCAGCCAACCAAACGCAAGCGCATGCATCCGAGCGGCCTGGCCCAGCCCTCGTGCAGGATACCAAACGCGCCCTAAATGCTACACTATGTGCCAAATTATGATCAGGGAAAAGACGAACCAACTTTTGTACCTGGCTGATTAGAATCTCGTGGCATCCATGATAAGTTTGGCATTGGTAGGAGCATATATCTTCCTGGACCGTATCCCCAAACATCTCCTGTATTATCAGTCCTCACTGCCCCTATTGTATTGCATTGGTGTGGAATTGATGTGCCCTATTGGCTATATTGTATTAATTGACGGGTTGCCATGGCAGAATTGACGAGAACATGGATGACACATTGACTAACGTGGAGGGAGCACAGAGCCAGCTCCTGAAGTACCTCAACAGCATTTCATCCAACAGGTGGCTGATGATGAAGATATTCTTTGTGCTGATGGTGTTCCTCATGATCTTCATATTCTTCGTCGCTTGAGATGCTCTGGCTGCTATGCGTAGTATTCTTTTATTTTTACTTATATCATACTACACCGTGTACACAATTTTCACCCTGGATGATAAGCAATCGTTCGCCCATTTGTGGTCATGTAAATTGGGAGGAGTTCCAGTACTGGGCCTTGTTTAGATCTCAAATTTTTCCCCCTAAATTCTACTATGCAAAAAGGAGATTTCCCGTCACATCAAAATACCGGCAAATGCATGGAGTACTAAATGTAGATGAAATCGAAAACTAATTGTACAGTTTTGTTGTACTTTGCGAGACGAACATTTTGAGTCTAATTAATTAATTTTTGAACAATTTTTTACACTAAAAAATAAAAGCTGCTACAGTATTCTGACAGCTGTAGCAGCTTTCCCCGATTCGGCGAGCAGCTTTCGGGATCTAAACACGGCCCTGATACGTTACTCTTGATTGGCAATGTCTCCACTATATTTGATGTATCATTTCGCCAAACGGTAATGGTAGTTGGTAGCAGACAAAGCTGCTGCTCGTCATTGTCAGATCGCTATACGGATACGGGAGTGTGCCCCCTATTTCCGGCACACATTGTTCCTGGTATCTGCTGTTTGTCTCACTAATTTTGAGGTAGGATATCTGTCCTGTCTTCACTAATTTTGAGGTAGGATATCTGTCCTGTCTTCACTAATTTTGAGGTAGGATATCTGTCCTGTCTACGATAAACATAGGTGAATCCTAGCATCATGGATGATGCATCCTTTAGCGCTTAGGCTGCCCGCAGTGGGTCTAAAGCGATACTCTAAGGGTTTGTTTGGTTTCAATGTGTTAATGTTTAACTCCCATCATATTAATGTTCTCTCAAATGCATGGAGTGTTAAATATAGACTAATTGTATGCATGTCGGCACATATTAGGAGTAATTTACGAGACGAATCTATTAAGCCTAATTAGTCACAGATTGAAAACTTTTTGTCAAATAAGACGAAAGTGCTATAGTGTTTGTTAAACTTTAACTCCTCAAACCAAACACCCCCTAAAGCTTTAGAGCATGAATATAGAGTAAAAACTACTGCACTGAGTACTCTAAAACGCTACTCTATATTTTTTTCTCACTCTATATATAGCGTGGCGCAGTTATACTTGGCCATGCAGCCCGAGGCCCGGTGGCCCGGCCCACGGCCCGGCGTTTTGGCCCGGCCCGAGCACGGCACGGCCCGGTGGCTACCGGGCTCGGGCCGGCCCGGCCCGAGGGACCAGGCCGTGCCTGGGCCGCCACCCAGGCACGTGGCACGGCACGGGCACGGCCCGGTCCAAGAGGCGGCCCGTTAAATTAATAACCATATGAATATTTGGCACAACCCACTGCAATCCATACATATATATATAATATCTTCATCACTCCAAACCCTAACTTCCTCCCACTCCCACTCTCCGAGACGGCGCTGCTCTTCCCTTCCCCTCCCCATCCGTCGCGCCGCTCTTCCCTTCCCCGCGCGCTGCTCTCGGGCCGCCCGCGGCACGCAGGGCACGCCGTGCTCTCGGGCCGGCCCGACGGCCCACGGGCCGTGCCTTGGGCCGGAGGCCAGGCACGAGCACGCCACAGGCACGACCCGTCAGGCACGGCGGCCCGTGGCGGCACGACGCGGGCCAGCACGGCACGGCACGGCACGCCGCCGGGCCGGGCTGACCCGGCACGGCACGTTGGACATCTATAGGCGCAGTACGTACTCTATCCATCGCGGGGGCCCACGGCCGGCCAGCAGCGCGCGAGAGCTGCTGAGGCAGTGTCAGAGTGGGCAGTGGTGGGCCTCACTAGCTAACCAAAGGAAAAAAATGCTATAACTCACAAACCAAAAATCCAAATTAAATTCCGATTGCACCATTAAATTCGTTTCAATAAATTCTTCAAAACTAGATCACACATGGATATATTTAGATAAAGTGACAAGTGGGTCCCACAGTGGATAAATGATGATACAGAGGATGGATGAGTGCGGGAGAATTAAGTATAGAAGAGAGAATCTTGCTGACTAAGACGTATAGAGGATGAATATAGAGGTCCATGAGTGCGGATAGCCTTATATTCTTGTTTTTGTTTTTTTATTACATGACTTTTCTCGCGCTTTTAGCACTGTTATAAGGAAATAAAAATCGCATGACACGACCCTGATACCAGCGCTTTTAGCATTGTTACAACGAAATAAAAATCACATGACACGACCCTCATACCACGATACTATACCACTATGCTTGGAGACATTTCTACAAGGTCCATGCGATGTGGAAACTCTGTGTCGATTCTACGAAAAACGTATGGCTCGATTCTACGAAAAACGTATAGCTCAGGTTCAGGCCTTCAGGGTCAGCGACGTCCACAACAACTCCACATCATGAACGGGAGGACGAGGCAGCCGTGGCACGGCACCCGCACACCACAGCGCATGGCGTGTGCCGTCTGGCAATGCGTAATGCTGGTGTGGGTGGATAATAGAATTGTAGCTAGCGATAGGTAGCAAAACACGGCAGCAAAGCAAAACAAACGCCAGGAGAACTGCGGCACGCGTCCCCCTCCGTCTCCTGCCTCATCTCAAAACCCTAGCAACCGCGCCTCCATCCCTACCCGAATCCCAATCCAAGTCCGATCCCCCGGCGGCGAGGACCCTTCCGCGACGATTCGTCCCCGCAGATCGGCGGGCAGGGCGGATTCAGATTCGGGTTCGCGGTTCGCTCGGGTCGCCTCGCCGGGTCCACACCGCGGCGGTTGGGGAGCATGGTGGGAGGGGGGAGGCGGGGCGGAGCGGCGGAGGAGGTGAAGCTCAACACCGGCAACGTGTTCGCGGCGCTCGAGTCCCTCAAGAAGAAGAAGAAGGGCGACAAGGGCAAGGCGGCTGGGTCGTCCTCCAGGAAGAAGCACGGCGAGGGAGCCGCGCAGCAGCAGGAGCCGCCGCAGAAGGAGCTCTTCTGGGCGCCCGCGCCGCTTACCACCAAGTCCTGGGCGGACGTCGAGGACGACGACGACGACGACTACTTCGCCACCACCGCGCCGCCGCGCCCCGTCTGGGGCACCGCCGACGAGCCCGCCAAGGAGGAGGAGGACGTCGAGGATGCTGTGCGTGCCGCCCTTCAGGAGGTCTATTTCCCCCACCTTCTCTATATGCCCTGTGATTTTGGTTGTGGAATGCGCCTATGAAATGTTCTTATACCTTCAGACTGTTCGTTGTTGTTTAATCTATGCGTACTGGTTAGTTGACAGTTGGCGCGGAATCGTTGGAGTAAGGGCATGCAAAATTCTCTAGGTTTACGTGTGCACTGTGCCGTTTTATTGGTGTCGGTAACGGATGCGATTATTTCCCTTGGCCGTGTGTCGTGTGCGCAATATGGCAATCAATTGTTGGTGTATGTATTGAAACGCTAAATTTCAGCTGCAAAGTGCTGTAGGCGTACCACTTGAATAACTTTGCCCTTTGATTCGGTGATAGAAGGATTGTCGTGTTGTACAGCATATGCTTAGCTGACAAACTGACATGACGTAGTTACGTTGCATAAGCAGAATTGGCAAATCGGTATATTAATGCCCATATTATCCTTTTTGGCAATTAATGGATTCAGGAACTGGTGCAAGAATTCTGGGTAACTGTATAATATCGCATATTGACAGTAAGGAATTAAAGAGGTTCGTCATGTGTATGGACGTTTCTTCACTACCTTTAGGATTCGAGTTCTAATTAGCTGTGGTCTAAAGGAGCATAATGCAACTGAGCTACAGTGATGCTCTTTACAAGACGTGTTTGTACTAATACCATTGGAGATAAACCACCTGCTAAAGAAAAAAAAGGAAAAGAAGCACCTCGGACAGGGACTTGGTCCAATTTTTTCTATATCTTGGCTAAGCAAGTCATTTGGAAATGGTTATATATGACAGGTGCTGCTTGTCTGTCATAGCAAACTCTGGTTATTGTTCTACTTGTTTTCTGTCAGAAATTTTGCTTTGAAATTGAACTTTGTTAAGTGGAAGTATAATTTACTCATGTTCAGGGAGATGGAACATGTTTGGCTGATTGTCCTTATAGTTAGCCTCTGATAGTATTCTTCGATGTATTTGCTTCTGTATATGCTGCAGGACATTGAGAGTGATGATGAGGACATTGATGATGAGGTTGATGATGGAGCTGAGGATGAACCTGAGCATGAAGCGGAAGATGCCCCAGCCAAGCCTGCTATCAAGACAGCTGCAGCCCCGGCTGCACCACCCAAAGATACAGAAAGGCAGCTGTCTAAAAAGGAGTTGAAAAAGAAGGAACTAGCAGAACTTGATGCAGTATTGGCTGAGCTGGGACTTTCTGGGAATTCGAGCAGCGCTGCACAGGATGGTAAGAATCATACATGCTGCCATTAAAACTGCCTGGTCTCAATAGCTCTCTTGTGTGGTTTTGTTGTTCGTATGGACTCAATTTTCTCATGCTATATTTTCTTGCAGCTGAGAAGAAAGGTGCCAACCAAACTGGTGATGCAGAGAAAAAGGAAGATGCTCCTGCCCCTTCGGAGAGCAAGGCCTCAAAGAAGAAGAAAAAGAAGGATAAGAGTTCAAAGGAGGGAAAAGAAACACAAGAAGCAGATGGGTCAGAGGAGACTGCCAGTGCAGGACCTGATGAAGATACCACTGCTGTGGACGTGAAGGAGCGCTTAAAGAAGGTGGCTTCAATGAAGAAGAAGAAATCGAGCAAAGAGATGGACACAGCTGCCAAAATTGCCGCTGCCGAGGCCGCAGCGAGGAGCGCAAGGCTTGCGGCGGCCAAGAAGAAAGAGAAGAGTCATTACAACCAGCAGCCCGTGCGGTAAATGGGCAGAAAGTTTTGGGTGCTCTGAGTTTGATATCCCCTTGTTCGTTTTGGACTCACAATAAAACTTTTTTGAGTTGTCGTAATTATGACTGGGAAGTGCCTTTCTGAGTTTTATTTCAGAATTCATGAAAGGTCACTGTGGTTGCAAAACGGTGGTGTAATTGTGTTTTAAATTGTTTATCCAATGAAAACTTCATAGACAACATGGCCAATCAGGGCTACTCCGGCACCTCCTGTAGTCACAGGTCCCAATTCTTGCATTACTGCGGTGGCTACACTCGCCAAAATTATCCTCAGCCTCATTTCTTTTATCTTATATATACCTTTTCTATTCCTATAGACTAGTACCTTTGAGGCCTGTTTGGAACATGAGATCCCCTAAAAAATCGAACTGATTTCCGTGAAATTTTGATTTCTCATTTCTGGGTTGTGTTCTACACAGGTCCTAATGTTGCCCTCATCACTCTACATTTCTATGGAACAACATATTGTAGTCTGATGATTTATAAGATTTGGGCCTTGTTTAGATTGAAAGTTTTTTCAACCCGATGAATAGTACCACTTTCGTCTTATTTGACAAATATTGTCCAATCGTGGACCAACTAGGCTCAAAAGATTCATCTCGTGATTTCCAACTAAACTGTGTAATTAGTTATTTTTTTTACCTACATTTAATACTCCATGCAAGCGGCTAAAAATTGATGTGATGGAGAGAGAGTGAAAAAACTTGGAATTTTGAGGGTAACTAAACATGGCCTTGATAACTATATCTGGGATGCATCCCGTTTCGTTTTTGCTGAAAGGTGCAACCAATTTGGCAATTTCGTTGGGATTCATGTGAGCCCACTTAATAAATTGACGGTAACATTTTACTGCCTTGTGCAAGCTGGTGCTAACCTTTTTCTAATTGGACAAACGATCACTCGCATTGCACACTGTGGATCGGTTGATTAGATGCGACAACTCCTAATAATAAAAATAAAAGAGACCAAATTCTCAGAAACCATTACCCTACCCAAAGACAAAAAGAAAAAAGGGTTAGAAGAAAACTGAGGCGAGGCGTGGAAGCAAAAGCTAGGCTAAGGCCATGTTTAGATTCCAAATATTTCCTCAAATTCTACTATGCCAAAAGAAGATTTCCCATCACATTAAAATACCAGCACATGCATGAAGTACTAAATGTAGATGAAATCAAAAACTAATTGCACAGTTTTGTTGTATTTTGCGAGACGAACATTTTAAGCCTAATTAGTCAATGTTTGGACAATTTTTACCAAATAAAAATAAAATACTACAGTACAGCACCGTGATGCACAGTGATTCCACCGCCGCCGATTCCGGGCAACTAAACACGCCCTAAGCTTTCGCTAGAATACTCGAACTTGAGAACGAGAAGACACTGCCCACTCAGAGAGGCCGGGCCAGACCAGGCCAGGCAAAGAGGAAGCCAGCACCCAGCAGCGCGACGACGAAACGGTCCCAGCGAAAGGCAAGCATCTCCTTCGCATCATCGCCTCGCCCCGCGCCCAGACCACTACTCTCCCCTTCCTCTCGCCGCACGCAAATGGTCACCTAGGCGCGCGAGGCCGACGCGCCGCTGGCTCCCTCCCCAACCAATGTCGCACTGCCTCCGCGCCTCACTCTTCCTCGCGCCGCCGTCGCCCTTCCTCTTTTCCCACTGCCCATCTCCGCGCCGGCGACGGCGCCCGCGCGGCCGCAGCCTCCGCCTGACCTCGCGCCCCCTCCTCACCCTCGCCCGCTTCAACCCGCCGCCGCTGTTCCGCCTCAAGGTCTCCGACTCCAGCGACTCCCCCGCCGAGGCCGCCCACGCGCACGCCCACCGCAGCAACCACCGCGCCCACGCCCACCACAGCCCCGCGCCGTCGCTGTTCCCGGGGCCGCGGGCCCTGATCGGCTCGCTCGCGCCGGTATGGCGGGAGGGGCTCTTCCTCGTGCGCTGCTCCGTCTTCGCCGCCGTGGTCTCCGTCGCCGCCGCGCTCTCCTGGCTCGCGCAGCTCCGGGCCCGCTCCTTCGTCGAGGCCCGCCTCCTGCCCGCGGCATGCGCCGCGCTCAGCGAGTACCTCCAGCGGGAGGTCCGCCTCGGCAAGGTGCGCAGCGTCTCGCCGCTCGGGATCACGCTGCAGACCTGCTCCATCGGCCCGCACGCCGAGGAGTTCTCCTGCGCCGAGGTGCCCGTCATGAAGATTAGGGTACGCCCCTTCGCCAGCATCAGGAGGGGAAGGGTCGTCGTGGACGCTGTGCTGTCCGAGCCCTCCGCGCTGGTGGCACAGAAGAAGGATTTCTCGTGGCTCGGGATTCCCCCGCCCTCCGAGGGCACGGTCAAGAGGCACTCCGGGGAGGAGGGCATAGACTACCGCACCAAGACGAGGAGGCTTGCCAGGGAGAAGGCTGCGGAGCAATGGAACGAGGAGAGGGATCAAGCCGCAAGGGAAGCCGCTGAAAAGGGATACACCATTCCGAGTGGCCAATCGGTTTCTCTTCCCGCTAATGAGATTCTAGAGGTTGATGGGACTACTGAGATTGGGAAGTCCAGTCCACCCATGTGCGCCGATGAAATGCACAAGAAGGATCATCATTTGGCAACAGGCATCGACTCTGGTTCAAAGCATGCAGATTTGGAGAAGTCTTTTGGCTTCAAATCGCGCATTCCTGGGATTAACCTCTGGTCTAGGGTGATTTCAAGCTCTAGTAGGCTCAGGTACAGGAGGAAGGCTCTCAGTAAGGTTATTCCAGATGTTGATAATTCTTCTCAGCAAAGGATTCTTAGACGCAGTGCAGATGCTGCTGTAGCATATTTTCAGAACAAAGATCGCATTAATATTGATGATTCATCCCCTGGACCAGGAAAAGGCTCATCGGATGGTGGTCATGCCAATGTTGGTGGCAGTGGAATCACTTCAAATGATGAAACTGTCAGCAACTCTAAGACTGCATCAGTCAGTTTGGCTGAATCCCCATCGCATAATCAACTATCCAGTCAGTGCAGTTCAAGAAATTTGGACAACTTGTTACTATGGCACAATTTGGAAGATCTGCAGATCGGTCAAGCCAAGAATCCTTCTGAAAATAAACTTGTTCCACAGCAAGAGATTATTTTTGGGGATTTCGGTTCATGCACGCATGCTCACAACTGGGTGCCATTTTGGCCGTTCCAATTAAAGAGTTTTCCTGTCAGTTTTAATGCACCTTGTGCATCTCTGGATCGTAAAATTGAGAAATTGAAGTCACAATTTGCTATTGGTCCTGGAGAATTCTCTGCTGAACTTACAGAAGGGGCTAGTCGGATCCATCCTGGTGGTGTTCAGAATGCACTTCCGATCACCCTTGATTCTGTCTATTTCAATGGAGGTAACTTGATGCTTCTGGGATATGGTGACCAAGAACCCAGGTGTGACGTCTTCATTTAACATCTTTGTTTCAGATATGTGGTCTTCTGTAGTTTTTTTTTTTATCTTTCTAGCACATTATCTCCAATCAACTTGCGACATTGTGAACGATAAATATTTTCAACTTAGGCTTTCATATTTGTATTAACCTATAACCGATCTTATAAATTACCACTCCACAGTAAAGTTGCTAAAGCATCACACTCACAGTCTGGGTAGGCAGAATGCACTGTAACGTTTCTTACCCTAGTCTGCCAGCACAATTCAGTAATATTTTGAAATGTAAGTTATGCTGTAGGTTTTAGACTAATTTCAGCTCGAAGTTTGATCATAGTCCCTCAGTCCTGTAATATAGCGCATACAAGCATTCAAAATTTATACTCAAATAGATTCTAGGGGGCAGAAAACACTTTGCATTAAATAGTAGCATAACTTTGGTAGGTATTATATTGTTACTTGCCATTTATCAACCAATCACCATTAATCATGTTGATGATAGTGTCTGATTAGGAAATAAAGTGAGGGCACATGCGTCTATTGTGTTTCTCTCGTAATCTGTCCTAAAACCTGTAGAATGCACCATATTATAGAACAGAGGGAATATGTAGTATTGGCATTTTTGAATGAGCCCACTACTTTGTTTGCACTGACTGCGTGTATATTGTAGAGAAATGAAGCATGCTAGTGGGCATGTCAAGTTCAAAAACAATTATAATCGTGTACACGTGCATGTAACTGGGAATTGCATGGAGTGGAGGCAAGACCGATCTTCTCAAGGAGGGGGTTATCTTTCTACAGATGTATTTGTTGACATAGCTGAGGAAATATGGCATGCTAATCTCAATGTAGTCGATGCATTTGCTCCGGTAATGATACTGCTTTTATGATTTCTGTTTTACCATAGTTTTGTAATCGAATTATCTCTGCTTAACAGCAAATGATGTTGAAAGTTTAGTTTCTGTGTTGAAAAGGAGTTTTCATGTGCAGCTGTTTGAAAGAATTTTAGAAATACCTATTGTTTGGCACAAAGGAAGAGCTACCGGTGAGGTACTTTGCTAAGCATGATCTCTTACATGTCCTTTTTCCACTGCTTGCATTGTTACATGTTCTTTTTTTTAAAATAAGTGGAGATGTGACTTTTCACATGCTCTGGATGAGTGGCTGAACTTAATAGGGTTTACTGTTAGCCATGCCAAGACACCAATGACCAATCTCTCATGAAGCTTTCTTATACCATGCTTGACCATTTGGTATGCTTATTACAGGTGCATATTTGTATGTCAAAGGGTGACAGTTTTCCAAGCATTCATGGTCAGCTTGATGTGAAAGGTCTAGCTTTTCAGATATTGGATGCCCCATCATCATTTTCTGTACGTTTACATTTAACCCCATGTATTCGATGGAATAAAGTCTTTGGAAATGTTAGTGCTGGAAACATTGCAAGTGTGTAGTTACCACCCTTTAATAATGAGCCTAGATATATGCAGGATATAGTGGCAAAATTATCATTTCGTGGTCAAAGAGTATTTCTGCACAATGCAAGTGGGTGGTTTGGTGATGCTCCAGTTGAAGCTTCTGGAGATTTGGGACTAAATCCTGAGGACGGAGAGTTTCATCTAATGTGTCAGGTACCATAACTGCTCTAATTGCATACACGGTGTTATCTCATATACAGAGTTTCCTAAACAGCAATGCTTACATCTTTTGGTAACTTTTATTCTATTTTCAGGTTCCATCCGTTGAAGTTAATGCACTTATGAGGACAATGAAAATGAAACCTCTTATGTTCCCGGTATGACATTCTCTCTTTCTCCCTCTCCCTCTCCCGCTCCCTCTCCCTCTTCCACTCCTCTCCCTCTCTCTCTGGTACTCCCTATGTTCACTATATTTGTCCATAGCACACCATACCATAGACCAAACCATGTGGAAGTATTCTAATAACAATTTCTGTGATAAACAATATGGAATATTTTCTCTCAAATGCTATGGACAAACATAGTGAAATGGAGTTAGTAATATCATATTCCAGTTCTGCATGCATCTGGATTGATCTCTTTTGACTCAATTTCTTCTTGGTAATATATGGAAATGTCATAGATGGTTCAACTATAGTATGGTAGAAATAAAATTTGAATATATTAGTTTCAATTAAGAAACAAAAGGCAAGGATATTATTGATTAGTTTTGTAAGTAAGGAATATCATATTGCGAATTAGTTTTGCACTACCTTATTCAGTGTGAGAATTTACTTTTTTTTTTTGTCATATGTGGAGTTAGCTAAATTGAACACCCAACATGTCTAGTAGAGCGAGTAAAGATAAGATGTTGATATATTCTCTATTTGTATGGTCGTCACCCTATGGACAAATAGTTAACTGGCTAACCCATTTGGGTTGATATTGATGGTTGAATTCACTTATTTGTACGGGTACAGTTGCTATTCTCCACCTCAAAAAGAGACTGAGAAGGGGGGGGGGGGGGGGGGGGCAGCATATTGCTTTGGTTCTTAGCATGAAAAGAATTAGCCTCTGGATGAAGCAAAATGATAGTTTAAATTATCATCGTGGGTTATGGATCTTTTTTTTTCTGTACACGATGATTTGGAATGGCCCTAGTTATGATGTAATGTGTTTCAACACCTCTATGCCCCATGTTTCTGTTCGCCCTTTTATGACTTGACCTCTGATACCACAACTTAATCTGTTCAGTTGGCCGGTTCTGTTACTGCTGTATTTAACTGTCAAGGACCCCTTGATGCTCCTGTTTTTGTTGGAAGTGGGATTGTCTCAAGGAAGTCTTTTTCAGTATCTGGTATGCCTCCATCTGCAGCTTCTGAAGCTGTGATGCAAAACAAAGAGGCTGGTGCAGTTGCTGCATTTGACCATATTCCATTCTCTCATGTATCGGCCAATTTCACATTCAACCTTGACAACTCTGTGAGTACAAATATAGTCATAATTCTTCTACTTCGGAAGTTTAGAGTTTAGCAACAATTTCTCTCTCTTAGTTCTCATCCCTGGATGCAGGTTGCTGATTTATATGGTATTAGAGCATGCCTATTGGATGGCGGAGAAATTCGAGGGGCTGGTAATGCTTGGATTTGCCCAGAGGTATTGTTGTTATGCAGTGTCTTACACTTCCATTCAGTCACCCCTCTGTGCTTGATTGAGTCAGACAAACTTCTTTCTACTTCTACTATAGTGGCTTCAGTTTGCGCCAAATGGCCATTTCGGATGAGAACTAAGTAAAGATTTTGAATTATGATGAATGGACGATGATATAATAACAACCCAAAAATGAAAGTTTGTATGGAATGATTTAATTCAGTACAATTCTCAAAGGGCATTCACAGGACCATAGGTTCCCACAATTTCTGACTTGCTATAACAAATATAGTTGCTGGCCATCAAAGTTCTATTACTCGTTTCCCTGGGGTTGCAGTGAATGTTCATTGTTGAGAGCTTAGCAAACAACTACAAACAGCCTATATTTCTTGCTGTTAAAGTTCCTAATAACAAGTAAAATAACAGCAGTGTGCTCCTAAGAGGGCAAGCATAAATTTGCAATATTGCTACTTTAATCCATTATAATTAACCTACGGTTTCTCATCAGTACAAGTAGTCACATTATTTAAAATATAGTTATAGATTTCAATCTTTACAGGGGGAAGGTGATGATTCTGCTATGGATATTAATTTGTCTGGGACCATTCTACTTGATAAAGTATTGCATCGTTACATTCCTGGAGGAATCCAGCTGATTCCACTCAAGATTGGAGAGCTCAATGGAGAGACTAGACTTTCTGGTTCCCTTATTAGACCGTGAGTATCTTAAGTTTAATGTCAACTGTCCTAGTTTTTGTTAATCTTTTAACAACAAATCTCTTACAGGAAGTTTGATATCAAATGGGCTGCACCAAATGCTGAAGATTCTTTTTCAGATGCACGTGGCAATATTGTTATTGCACATGATTACATTATGGTCAACTCTTCATCAGTCTCCTTCGATTTAAATACTCGAGTTCAAACATCATATATTGATGACTACTTGTTGATCAAGGAGACTTATCAAATGAAAAAAATCATGCCACTAGTTGTGGAGGGTGTTGATTTGGATTTACGTATGAGAGGCTTTGAGTTTGCTCATATAGCCTCCTCAATACCTTTTGATTCACCACGACCATTACATTTGAAAGCATCTGGAAGGGTCAAATTTCAAGGAAAAATCATGAAGTCTAGCAATACAGCTGATGGCAATATCAATGGTGTTCTTCAAAGTAACATTGACCAAAATAAGCTTGAGACCAATGTGTCAAAGCTTGTAGGCGACATCTCTCTTTCTGGAATTAAACTCAACCAGCTCATGCTAGCGCCACAATCTACTGGTTTCCTTTCCATATCACGGGATTCTGTGATGGTAATTTCTTATCAAATTGTTTGTTTCTTGTGGTCATCATCCCCCATATCTTCTTTTGATTCTAGATTATTTACTATAGTCGAATTCAGTTTTTTTCCTTTTCTGTTTGCATGTGTATTAATTTTATGTACTTGAAGCCATGGCCGAAAGCAATGATGGTATTATGTGCACAAATAGATCCACCATAATCTTAACTAATGTTTAGTTGCTTCCTATATTTGACCTTTTCAAATGCGACATATCTCCTATTTACTTTGCAATACAAATCAAAGGCAAATTTTAAATACAAGGATAGAAGTTCTGAACAAAACATGTCCTCCATTTGTTTATTTTTTTATCAAACTTTGGGGGTCCATATGCATTCAAGTTAATTTTTCTTTCCAAGTTAATACACTTCACTTTCTGATAATTATACTGTATCTATACTACTTTAACAGATTACATTTCAGCAAATAGTAATCTTTCTTAACATGGTACTGCAGAAACTTTGCAAAAGAGGCTTCATTGAAATAACAGCATATCATAATTTTGAGACTTTAAAGGATCTTTAGTTCGATGTGCACCCATTGGTTCTACACAAAAAATAAATTTGTTTTCTTGAATGCATATGGTTTGTTCCACATGAAGTTTTGCTCTAAAAAGATGGATAGAGCGTGCAATAGTTTGTTCTATGTTGATTTTAGTATTGTATCAGTATGGACTTCACTGTGGTTCCTGTTCATTTTCCTCTTACAATCTCTATTCCCTGGTCAAGCAGTTGAATGCTACTGGCAGGCCTGATGAAAATTTTTCCATAGAAGTGAATGGACCATTGCTTTTCACTTCAAACGAGGATATTCAAGATGTAAGGCTTCTGTCAATTTTCCTCCAAAAGGGCCAGCTGAGATCTAATATCTGTTATCACCCTCAGAATTTGACCAGTCTAGAGGTACACCACTGATATGGTTGTATTTTACTTGCCAGTGGTTATTATGGATCACTATAGATTTTAGGAGTCTATTCAAACTTTTAATACTACATGTTCTTGTTCCTGGTTTTAAAGGTTCGGAATTTGACACTCGATGAGCTGGAGTTTGCTTCATTGCGCGGATTTGTTCAGAAGGTAATGATAGTTTAGATAATAATGTGACATTACTTTTTTTTCTGTTGGGTGTAGGACAACGGGCAGGTTGTGTATATGAGTTTTATCTGTTTATTAGATCTCTTTGGTTGCGCTGCTGTGCCATATACTTGTAATTAAATTACTCACCTATCTAAGTTTGGACATATCTTCTCTTGAGATTGCCACATTTTAAATTTTCTAAGAGATATTGTCTTAGCCTCTTAGGATATGTTATATTCTAATACTAAGAAGCACAGCTCTCCTGCATTTTCGAAAAAAAAGGATATGTTATATTAGTATAGCCATTGAAAATATGCAAGTATGCAACGATGATGGCAACAGTGCTTTGAATCCCAAGCAAGCTGTTGTAGACAGGCTAGAGGGCCACACAAATCATCAACTATACGCAGTAGACTAATAATGTTAACTAATAATGTTATACTATGACCATGTTAAAAGAGTTCAAATTTACATATTGAGTTGAAAATGTGGCATGGTTATTTGCAGTGATGTAACTTTCTAGTTTACTGCTATTTTCAGTTGTCTATTGTTCACCGTGTATGTATTTGTTTTATTACTTTTGCAATGTTTTTTGTCTTCTACTACCATAGCATTTTTTTTGTTACTTTTGCCTATTGTTCTAGTTTTTTTCCTTACTTTTATTGGGATCTTGTGGCCATACAGTTTGAATCCAGAAGATTCAAAATCACTAACCTTTGTTAGTGGAGTAATCACCTATTATATGATGTGACATTTTTTTATTGCAGGCAGAACTTCAGCTTAATTTTCAGAAAAGAAGAGGTCATGGTTTGCTGTCAATAATCCGTCCCAAATTTAGTGGCGTGCTTGGTGAAGCACTTGATATAGCTGCTCGATGGAGCGGTGATGTTGTAAGTTTTTCTTTTCAAAATTTTCCTTGTTTCCTGAGCCGCCTCGGTCCCATGGCCCCATCTGCCTTGTCCGCTCGTCACGGACCCATCTCAGCCGTCTGTTGCTGCCCTGAGTCTTCACGCGTATATAGAATGAGGCCATGTGGGATAGGGGTTTTTTTTTTCAGTTCTGAAACCAGGATTGGCAAATCATCTCTTTTGAGGCATGCCGTTTTATAGTAAGTGATGATGTTTCTGCTATGAACTCAGATTGATCTGTACAGTTGAATTCTGGAATACAAAATAACTAATAATTAGTAACACATCCTTGGAAGACTGTATACTGATATGCAAACTGTAGAAACAAATTTTCTGGAACACGTAGGAGAGCTGCGTATCGTTGTATGAAGAGAGAAGGATAGAAACCCCAAAGTACAAACACTCACACCATTTTGGTTCTCAATATACATTTGTGCCCGTGAAAAAAAGATAAACTGACCACGACATGACCTAATCACTAGGTGCAACTGTGCCCACGCAACATGGAGAGCCCTCGCGATCCAGCCATGCCCCAAAGTTGTGCCTCTTTTTCTGCAAGCAGTAAGACACCCACTATTTTTGGGGGAACACCATTAAACACACAGCGATTCCGATTTTAATGAAGGAATGCACCAAACTTACAGGTCTGAAATCCCTGATGCTTGTAGCCTCATCCTTTTTCATCAAGAGGGTGATATATGCCGACTTAAGCTGCTCAAAGTTCATAAACTTTCTGCTCCATATAGCTGAAACCACTGCCATCACATCATCTTTAATGACTGGCCAACAGCATTGATAGAAATTTCCCTGTAAAACCGTCGGTCCCGGTGCTTTGTTTGCCGGCAAGAGACCGGTAGTCTTCCATGACATCTCAATCAACACTTTCCCCAAGCAGCTTACTATAAAAATCAAGAATGATTTTTTTTTCTTATCTTCATGGCTTGTGAACACCTCTCCCTCCTCAGTGATGAGCTTGGTTATGAAGTTCTTTCTTCTTCGGTGTTTGGCACATAGGTGGAAAAGTTCTGTGTTGGCATCACCTTCACTGGGCCAAAGAATCCAGGACACGCTGACACTGTAGAAACAAGTCAATTATTAATGCTCTCAATCTCTGACCATACTCTTCTTTAGACGTATATACCCTCAGCAATCATCAGTTTTACTCTGCTTTTGATCTCTAGGAGTGATAGTAACCTGCAGTGGTTAGCACAAACTAATTGGTGTATGGTGTGAATGCATCATGCATCCATTGGTTTTTCCTGTCATTATTTATCCATTTCTAGCAAGGTTTGTGTCTTGCTTTTAGTTACTATTTTGGAACCCTCTCTTTCGTTCTCACTAGCCTTTTTCTTTAATATATTCAAACACAGATTACTATGGAAAAATCTATCCTGGAGCAAGCTAATAGCAAGTATGAGGTTCAAGGGGAGTATGTTTTTCCTGGAACACGTGATAGATTTCCTGTGGAAAGTCAGAATAACGGGTTCATAGAGAAAGCAATGGGAGGGCATCTTGGTAGCATAATGTCTTCGATGGGCAGGTGGAGGATGCGACTAGAGGTTCCTGGTGCTGAAGTAGCTGAAATGCTTCCTTTAGCAAGGCTTCTTTCACGGAGTACAGACCCAGTTATTCGTTCAAGATCAAAGGTACACATTTGGTCCTTCAAATCTGCTTTTTCTATGGTTGGATAAAATACTTATTGGTATTTATGTCTATTAGAGGTCAGAACACCATATAACCCTCCTTTTGTTTTCAGGAACTTTTTATGCAATGTCTGCATTCTGTTGGGTTCAATGCTGAAAGTCTTCATGATCAGCTAAAGGTATTGTACTAAAGCTAGTGTTGTAGTCAAGTAGATCCACTGGCATAGGGTTTGATACTTTGATGTCTAGTCTAATGCTATGGTTTATGGTCTCATGATGACATGATTCTTTATATTAAACTTTACCTTGTTACTTGCTCCAGGCATTAGAAATGTATCATGATTGGTTGGATGATGACACAATGGAAGATATAACACTTCCTGGCTTAGCTGAACTAAGAGGATATTGGCGTGGCTCTCTTGATGCCAGTGGAGGTGGTAATGGGGATACCATGGTGAGCATGTCTGAAACTGGCCCCTTGTAGTTGCCTTTTTGTTAGGATTTCTAAAACAATTGAGAAGAAGCACGAGTGAACATGTATTTTGTTGTTCAATTTTATTTTCCATTTGTTTCTTTCCTAGCATTTGTTTCCTAGCATTTGTTTTTATCTGGGGAGAATGAGGGTTCTGCCCTTGAGTTGGACGACTCATTTGACGATACCAACAGACGCTTTGTGAGGAGAATTCAGGAGGCAGAGATCGGAGAGGCTTTGAAGAGGATGAAGGGAGGTAAAGCGATGGGCCCTGATGGTATCCCCATTGAGGTGTGGAGATACCTAGGCGCCAGAGCGATAATATGGTTAACTAAGCTTTTTAACCTTATTTTTCGGTCTAACAAGATGCCTGAAGAATGGAGAAGTATATTAGTACCTATCTTCAAGAACAAGGGAGATGTTCAAAGTTGTACTAACTACCGTGGGATTAAGTTGATGAGCCATACGATGAAGTTCTGGGAGAGGGTTATCGAGCATCACCTAAGGAGAGTGACACATGTGACCCAAAATCAGTTTGGGTTCATGCCTGGTAGGTCGACCATGGAGGCGATTTTCTTATTACGACAATTGATGGAGATATATAGGGAGCAGAAGAAGGACTTGCACATGGTCTTTATTGACCTCGAGAAGGCATATGACAAAGTACCGAGAAATGTCATGTGGTGGGCCTTGGAAAAGCACAAAGTCTCAATTAAGTACGTTACCCTCATCAAGGATATGTACAGGGATGTGGTGACGTTTGTCCGAACATGTGATGGCGACACCAGTGACTTTCCAATTAAAATAGGACTGCATCAGGGGTCAGCTTTGAGCCCTTATTTATTTGCTCTGGTGATGGATGAGGTCACAAGGGACATACAAGGTGATATCCCTTGGTGTATGCTCTTTGCTGATGATGTGGTGCTAGTTGACGACAGTAGGGCGGGGGTTAATAGGAAGTTAGAACTATGGAGGCACACGTTAGAGTCGAAAGGGTTTAGACTTAGTAAGACTAAGACCGAGTACATGAGGTGCGATTTCAGCGCGACTAGGCACGAGGAGGGAGACGTTAGCCTCGATGGGCAAGTGGTGGCCAAGAAGGATACTTTTCGGTATTTAGGGTCGATGCTACAAAAGGATGGAGACATTGATGAAGATGTTAGGCATAGAATTTCAGCCGGCTGGTTGAAATGGCGTCAAGCTTCTGGCGTTCGCTGTGACAAAAAGGTGCCTTAGAAGCTGAAAGGTAAGTTCTATAGGACGGCGATTCGTCCGGCGATGTTATACGGTGCTGAGTGTTGGCCTACAAAAAGGCGACATGTCCAGCAATTGAGTGTAGCAGAGATGCGTATGTTGCGTTGGTGTTGTGGGCACATAAGGATGGATAGAGTCCGGAACGACGATATTCGGGATAGGGTTGGGGTGGCACCAATTGAGGAGAAATTGATTCAACATCGGTTGAGATGGTTTGGACATGTCCAACGGAGGCCTCCTGAGGCGCCGGTGCGTAGTGGAGTTTTAAAGCGGACCGATAATGTAAAGAGCGGTAGAGGTCGACCTAAACTAACTTGGGACGAGTCCGTTAAGAGAGATATTAAGGAGTGGAATATCTCCAAGGATTTAGCTATGGACAGGAGCGCTTGGAGATTGATAATCAACGTGCTTGAACCGTGACCTCTTTTTGTCTTGTGCCCTTTATGTCCCTTTATGTGTCTCCCTGTTTCTCGTCTCTTTTGGGTTTCATCTCTAGCCTACCCCAACTTGCTTGGGACAAAAGGGTGACTTGCTTCCTTTACATTCCTTTGTATCCCTTCAACAAGATAATTATCCTACAGTTATGGTTGACTATGTTCTGCATGTACATATACATGATCAAAACACACTTATGTACCACAGGCAGATTTTGATTTCAATGGTGAAGATTGGGAATGGGGAACTTACAAGACACAGCGTGTTCTCGCATCTGGTTCATTCAGCAATAATGATGGTCTGCGACTAGATAAATTATTTATTCAGAAAGATAATGCCACCCTTCATGCTGATGGGTCGATTCTTGGGCCGCTTACAAATCTTCACTTTGCTGTGCTTAACTTCCCAGTTGGCCTTATACCAGCTTTAGTTCAGGCTATAGAATCATCAACCACAGACTCAATTCATTTTCTGAGGCAATGGTTGACTCCCATCAAAGGTATTTTGCACATGGAGGGAGACTTGAGAGGTACTCTGGCAAAACCAGAATGTGATGTTCAAATAAGGCTGCTTGATGGCACTATTGGAGGCATCGATCTTGGAAGAGCGGAAGTATTAGCTTCTGTTACCCATACGAGCCGTTTCGTATTTGATGCAAATTTCGAACCGACAATACAAAGTGGACATGTAAACATTCAAGGTAGTATCCCAGTCACTTATGTAGACAACAGCTCGATAGAGGAAAGTCCAGAAGAGGCAGATGGGAAACAAGGTATCATAAGAATCCCTGTTTGGGCAAGAGACAGAGGATCATCGAATGAGATCAGTGAAGCAAGAATTGTGAGAGACAAGACGGAGGAGGGCTGGGAATTTCAATTAGCTGAAAAACTTAAAGGTTTAAGTTATAACATGCTAGAACCAGGTGAAGTGAGGATAGATGCAGATATAAAGGATGGGGGTATGATGTTGATAACTGCATTGAGTCCTTATGCAAATTGGCTTCAAGGCTATGCTGATGTTCTCCTCCAGGTAGTCCATTCTTTTTTAATTCCTATTCCTATTGTTCTATTAGTGACAGTCTATGTCTCTGACTATTTGGCCAAATCCTTTCAGTAATATAGTGTGAACTCAAACTATTGTATTGTGTTTATATACGGGTTCTTTTGTTGTCCTTGTGAAATCTTTAGAAACTTTCCCCCCCTATGGATCTGACATGAAACTGTGTTGTTTATATTTTGCCCTTGTCTTTTATTTACCAAGGTTAAAGGCACTGTTGATCAGCCTGTTGTTGATGGGTCAGCAACGTTTAACCGAGCAATTGTGAATTCTCCTTTTCTTCGGACACCATTGACGAATTTTGCGGGTACAATTCAAGTCATATCCAACAGACTATGCATCAGTTCAATGGAAAGCAGGGTTGGGAGGAAAGGGAGATTGTCAATGAAAGGGACCCTACCTCTTAAAAATAGCGAGCCATCTGCCAATGATAAGATTGATTTGAAATGTGAAGTTCTGGACATACGAGCAAAAAATATTTTGAGGTCATTGTTGTTTCTTTATCCTTTTGTTTATCAAAATAAATAATTGCATTGTTTCTAAGTTATAGGGTATATGCTCCAATCTAAAATAGATACTCCCTCTGATTGCAAAATTTAGATCATTTTAGACCTGTGCACAAAGATTAAGAAAGTAGGTCCAATAGTATTTTTGCCGTTCATTTGTACTCATTGGAAAACATGGCTTATTTATTAGGAGAGTGGTACCATTTGTTAAGCAAGGGCAATGAAGGAAGAAAATAGAATTAAAAAAAGTACCTAGGAGTACTAGGATGATTTTAGTTTAGAGAATAGCCAAGAAGATTAACACAGCATCATTTTAGGTTAAGTGTTTCCTCTGAATTCTCCTACATATTGCTTACTGG
This sequence comes from Saccharum hybrid cultivar R570, assembly GCA_038087645.1. Classification (NCBI taxonomy): domain Eukaryota; kingdom Viridiplantae; phylum Streptophyta; class Magnoliopsida; order Poales; family Poaceae; genus Saccharum; species Saccharum hybrid cultivar. Next base: position 5,304,156 of record JAQSUU010000091.1, on the reverse strand, counting down.
CAGTGTCATTAAAGAGGCCTATACATTACTAGTTACTTATTTCCATATTAGAGCTTTTTAGCCTATGAGGTTCTCAGAATCCTGGGTTGGGCATTGTAATAGTGTAATTGGTACTGCCTTCAAGATTAGTTTAATGCATTTACAATAATATGCTGACCTTACATGCATCTCATAAATGGATAGGTGAATCAATGCCGACTGTAGAATATGCCCTTAACATTTGTGACTAGATGGAGTAATACGTAACACAAAACGCTGTGGAGTTATATGAGCCTTAACATTTGTTTTGTTGTTTTTGTGCTGACTTATGCAGTGGCCAAGTAGACAGCCAGCTGCAAGTTACAGGCTCAATTTTGCGACCAGATCTTTCTGGGATGATCCGGTTGAGTCATGGTGAAGCATATTTGCCTCATGATAAAGGCAATGGTGCTGCTGTCACTAGGTTGACTTCAAACAAGTCGAGTTATCTTCTTTCTGGTTTTGACCAATCAACCACTTCGCAGGATGTCTCACGAATTCTGGGGTCACTGTCAACATCTGCAGACAGTATGTATTCAGTTAAATTTGAGCTTCACTCATATTTTTCCACCAAATACTCTTGGCCAACATGTTTTGCTTAACTACATATGTTGTTGCACTTGCACATCAGTATGCCCAACCAGAATAATCCAGTTTTGGCATGAAATAAGTGGCATATTCTTTGCTTTTTATATGCCATTTTTCTCCAGCACTTCTGCTGTTTCCTTAATGAGCCAACTAAAGCTTTCCATCTCTATATACTAGGAGATCAATCAGACACAGAAAAGACTCTTGAGCATGGAAGTTTTAAGCCAAACATTGATGCACGGCTAAATGATCTGAAGCTCACCTTGGGACCAGAATTAAGGATTGTTTATCCTTTAATTCTGAATTTTGCCGTCAGCGGTGACCTAGAGCTTAATGGGATGGTCCATCCAAAGTATATAAGACCTAAGGGCATCTTAACATTTGAAAATGGTGAGGTCAACCTGGTAGCAACGCAAGTAAGCCTTACTTCCCTAAGCCCTTGCTTAGAATATCTTCATTTTATTGAAGTATACATTCAAGTTGATATGGTTATGATGGTTTTTACTCTCTCTACTCAATTGCAGGTTAGACTTAAAAATGATCATTTAAATGCAGCAAAATTTGAACCTGATCTTGGTTTGGATCCTGTTCTTGATCTCGTTCTTGTTGGATCTGAATGGCAATTCAAAATCCAAAGTCGAGCAAGCATGTGGCAAGACAATCTGGTGGTAACCTCAACACGCTCTGTGGACCAGGATGTTCTGTCACCTAGTGAGGTAAGACTACTGCAGTGAGTTATAAACCAAGTCACTTTACTGTAGGATCATTAACACATTTCAAATCTTTCAACTATTGTACAATCAGGTAAATTTTCTTATGTTTTATGTACCTCTTGCGGTGTGTTTGCTCAATCCATTTTAGACAAGCGCATGACAGGCAAATAGCATCTAACAGATATCACCAGGAACTCACACAACTACACGAACACATTGGTTTTGGTGGCTGGAATGACTTAGTCTTTTCTGATTTTCCTTCTAGCTTTATACAGTGCTGAGAGCTACAATTGTGGCTGTGATAGCCTCCTAATTAATGCGGAATATTACCCAAATAATCAGCCTATTACTCCTATTACTCCATGCTGAAATTTAGCTAAAGTAAGGCTAGGAACCTGGACACTAGCATGCACGTAGGCACAAAGAATTATTTCCAACAGCGCACGAAGTTTTGAATCATTAAGAATTGGTTTGCTGCATTCTTTTTCTATCATCTATTTGTAGTTCTTATACATGCTTTCCTTGTCTTTTAGGCTGCAAAGGTTTTCGAATCACAGCTTGCAGAATCATTATTAGAAGGTGACGGACAGCTTGCATTCAAGAAGCTTGCAACTGCAACGCTGGAAACTTTGATGCCAAGGATTGAAGGCAAGGGCGAGTTTGGACAGGCACGGTGGCGACTGGTTTATGCTCCGCAGATCCCAAGTTTACTCTCTGTGGATCCAACAGTTGATCCACTAAAATCTCTGGCAAACAATATCTCTTTTGCCACGGAGGTCGAAGTGCAGCTCGGAAAACGCCTTCAGGTATACACTCTTTTTTCAAAAAGGAAACAAGTTAAAACCTTTCAGCCTGATAAGGTGCAATGTGCTGTACTGAATAGAAATTGACCTAAATTGCTGTCGTCAATGTGCAGGCCTCTGTCGTCAGGCAAATGAAAGATTCAGAAATGGCGATGCAGTGGACGCTGATATATCAGCTAACTAGTAGGCTCCGTGTTCTCTTCCAGTCTACCCCATCCAATAGGCTTCTCTTCGAGTACTCAGCAACATCGCAGGATTAATTCATTTTTTGCGCACAGCAAGAACTGGGCGTAGCAGCTGTGTCATACAAAGATTAGGTGGCCTGATGAATTGATTTTGTAGATATGCAAGTTTTGACAAGGAGTTGTACGTGTACATTCGCTCAGTTGTAGTTGCATTCTTTCTCGGAAACGAAGTTTCTGAGCCTGTAAATAATAGGTAGCAATCTTAGCCTCGGGTGTAGAGAGAAATGTATAAATGAATGAACGTTTCCGGTCTCTTGCGTTGCTGTTCATATGTGGAATTGGCTTGTTATGGAGCCAGTTAGAGCAACTTCACCAAGAGCCTTTAAATCAGGATCCCTATATTTTATGTTGAATATTGAGTAAAATTCACCAACAGTCCTTACAATATTTTTCTGAAATTGTAATAGGTCTTGTCTAGGTCCTAACAGACGTTTACCCGACTTGTTACTTTACGTGACGTGGTTCCGATAGATGGGACCAATATGTCAGTGACAAGACTCCATCTTCGAAAAATTGTATTTTTTTTCATACGATCACGGATGAAGATGATTTTTATATGAAAATTGTAGCTCTTATAAGATCCATAAACTTTCTAGTTTTAAGTTTTTCTTTCACTTGAGATTGTTAAGACGCTAAAATAATATAAGGTTTCAGCAACATATTAATTGTGTATTAGGGCTCTTCGCTTTAGAAAAATCATATTTTTCTTATGGTGTTGGATAAAGATTCTTTATATATGAAAATTGTAGCTCTCGATTAGATCTATAAATTTTAGTTTTAAGTTTTATCATTTGAGGTTGTTAATACGGTTGCAAACGGCGCGGCGGCGGTCAGCCCGCCCCGCGTCCGCAGCAGCCGCGAGGCAGTTTGCGGCTAGATGCGGCGGCCCGCATAACGCCGCTTGCATTTGCGGGTTTCGCGGCAGCCCGCGTAGCGCGCCACATACCTCGTGACTCGCTGACGCTTATGCGGATTTCGTTGCGTCCGTCACAATGTTGCTGACCCTAAACCCGGCCAACCCATCCATGGTCGATGACGACCCCCACGCCGCCGTGGCCTCCTCCTCTGCTGGCGCTGACGAAGAAGACGAGGACACCAACACCATGGCCTCCACTCCAACTCCGATGTCGTCAACTCCAAGGGCCAGGGTCCTCCACCGTCATGCCGTCAAGATGTGGCTGAGGATGGCGCAGTAGTCAGCAACATCAAAGTTTAAAACAGGTCAAGGACGCATGTGGCCGCAGCCTGCATCAACGCCGGCATGTCCGTATCCTCCACCCATGGCTCACCTCAGCATTCTTCCGCCCAGGCTAGCTGCCCAAAAACGATGCTGCTTTCTCTGTTTGTCCTCCTCCCTTCCTTGGCAGTCGCACTTCCTTGCGGGACGCTGCAGCGCCGTTGGACTACGTGGACAAGCCGCGTCGGTCCGCTCCTAGCTCGCGGGTTGATGAGGGACTGCGGCGCGGTTGGCCCAGCGGGTTAGCGGCGCGGCCCACGCCGTTTGCATCCGTAGTTGTTAAGGTGCTCAAAAAATAATATAAATGTTTAGCAGCATCTTAATCGTATACTAAAGCTTGTCGTCTTAGAAAACCAAGCCTTTCTTGTATGGTGTTGAATAAACATACTTTGTATTGGAAGTTGTAGCAGTGAGATCTACGATTTTTAGTTTTGAGTTTTTTTATTTAAAGTTATTTGTATTTTTTTTAAAAATGATGCAAAACATGATTAATATGTATTTTTTGGAGCATCTTAACGACATCAAATAACAAAACACAAAACTAGTATTTTGTAGATCTCATCGAGAACGACAAATTTATGTATACAAAGTAACTTTATTTGACACCATATAAAAAGATATAATTTTTTCGACGATACACTTTTATACACAATTAATATGCTGCTAAACTTTATATTAATTTTTTAGCATCTTAATGACCTCAAATAACAAAATTCAAAACTGAAAAGTTGTAGATCTATATGAGAGGTACAATTTTTATATACAAAGTATCTTTATCCGACAAGACATGACTTTTCTAAGACGACAAGCCCCTCATACACCATTAATATGTTGCTATAATTTTACGGGCTTGCTAGCGCCCAGACGTTCGGACGGACGCGCTTGTAGTCTGTTTCTCGCACCGGTTCGCGTGCCCACATGGGGCCTGCGCCGCCTCGAACGTCACCAACATTGAGAAGAGGGAGAGGGGGCGGTGGATGCCCACCGGGCGCCGGGAGGAGGAGGAGACACCGAGGCGAGACACCAGAAAGTGAGGAAGGAGTTGCAACACCCGATCTACTTTTGAAACATCCAGATGCGACACTTGCAACGTATGCCTGAAAACAGATGAAACACTTGAAACATGCATACGAAACACTTGCAAACACACATAAAACACTTGAAGACTATTGTAAAATATACGCAACATCCAGATAAAAAAAACTTTCAACATATTTGTGAAACATATACAACATCCAAATAAACATACTTACAATATACATCTGGAAAACATATAAAACATTGAGAATAGAAACTTGCAACATATGTGTATAACCATTTCAACAAATGCAACATTTCGATCTACTTTTGCAATATCCACATCAAACACTTGCAACATACCTCTGAAACACTTGAAATATACGCTTGCAACATGCGTTTTCACCCTTCTTCTTCTTCCCTACGACGCTGCGCAGAGCGGGGGATGGGCAGGCGGAGGGTAGCGCCGTCGCGGCCCCTTCTAGAGGCGAGCAGAGGGGGTGGCAGGGACAAGCTGCTGGTGGGCTAGCCAGGCTCTAGCCAGGAGGAAGGCGCCGGCCATAGGCGTAGTCGGCTGCCGGTGAGCTCCGGCCGGGCGGGGGACAGGAAGAAGGTGACGGCGGTGGACGATGGCTGGTGGAGGCGCCACAAGAGATGGCGTGGGATGGAGGTGCCGCGGGGAGTTTTTTTTAGAGCGGGTGCAGATAGGAGTCACGGGACAGACACATGTGGTGTATCATTATTAAAAATTTTATATTATTTTTTGAGCATCTTAAGGGCCTCAAATGACAAAGCTCAAAACTAAAAAGTTGTATATCTCTTTAAAAATACAATTTGATATACAAAGTATATTTATTCAACACCAAAGAAAAAGATATGATTTTTTCTAAAACAACAAGGTACACGATTAATATGATGTTGAAAGTTTATATTATTTTTATGAGCATCTTAACAACATCAAATGCCAAAAAAATACAATTTTGATATACAAAGTATACTTTTCCAACACCAAAGAAAATAATATGGTTTTTTCTAAAGCAACAAACTCTAGTACACAATTAATATGATGCTGAAAGTTTATATTATTTTTCTAAGCATCTTAACAACATCAAATGACAAAAAAATCAAAATAAAAAAGTTGTATATCTCAACGAGAGCTACAATTTTTATAAACAAAGTATCTTTATCCGACACCATCCAAGAAAGATATGATTTTTCGAAGGCAACAAACGTCGTACATGATTAATATGTTGCTGAAACTTTATATTACTTTTTAGCATCTTAACGATCTCTAATAAAAAAAATCTAACTAAAAAGTTGTATATCTCATCGATAGCTACAATTTTTATATAAAAATCATCTTTATCCGAGATCGTATGAGAAAGATACTATTTTCTAAGGCGAAGCCTTGTCACTGACATGTGGGTCCCATTTGTCAGATCCATGCCACCTAGGATAGTGGGTCAGGTAAATGCCCGTTACAACCTGAAAGAGACCCATTACAACTTTAGAAAATCAAAAATGTATTTTGGGACTTTGGAGACCTAGATGGTACTTCCAGGCTGCTTTGAGGACAGCCTGTGAATTTTACTTTTTTATTTGAAGGTTCTTTCGGTTTTAAGGGTCATATTTCTGGGATGTACTACAATGGTGGCTCGCAAAACAACTCCTACTCATTTTCACCATTTATTCACACACATTATGCATGTGTATTTGATAACATAACAATATGTAATAAATTATTTACAATTTCACTATTAGGAAGACCGATTTTTTAGGGCTAAATAGATAATCCTCTCTAGAATTATTTAGAAACCTAAATCATTTGATATGGAATTTAGTTTCATAATATAATGAAGTGGATTTAATTTAGTTCTAAAACTACAACATCTATTTGGGTCACATATACTTTATTTTAGTTATAAGAAGTTATTTATGTAAACATTAAATTTTGAGAACCATCTATAAACTTAAAATTCAAATGCTTTTAGTAGTTATTCATGCTGTCATGTTAACGCCATGTCAAACAACCACTCTAAGTTTGAGTTAGGCTCGAAAAGAGAATGGTGTTGGTAGTTGAGGGTTGAAAAGTAAAGGGTTTCAAAATTGAAGGTTGAAAATCGCAATCCACTCATAGCCAAGGTTAGTAAAATTAACATTTCTCAATGAAACATGGTAATTTCCACATAATTTACATGTTTTTTTAGAATTTATTAGGTCTTACTGGACCAAATTGAAAGTGGAAGAAGGGAGAAGTGGAGAAGGGACTGAAATAGACGACCTTAAGAAAAGAATCCTTTTTTGGTCAAGAGGTGTTTGCGCAAAGATAGCACAATGCACACCTGTAAGGTCTAAATGGCTAGAGAGGGGTGAATAGCCTATTTAAAAATCTACAAGCTTCACTAATCAACAATGGTTAGTATAAAAGATGGCAATGCTAATTCTAGCACTAGCTCAACTATACTAAGCAAGCTACCTATACAATTCTAGTGAACAAGACTATGATCTCTAATTCACACCAACAAAGCTAAGTCTCTAAACTAATTACTCCTAAGTGATAAGCTATTCTACTCAAGCTAAACAAGGCAAAGAACAATAAGTAAAGGAGTGAGCCTTAATAGATATACCAACGTTGATGAGAAGAGATATGTCTAATGTATCAATCAATCAACGTGATCACATACACAAATGAAATCCTCGGCAATAAGATGATACAAGATTATTTTTACCGAGGTTCACTTGCTTCCCGGCAAGCTACTTCTCATTGTGGCGATGCACCCACTTGATGGATCGCGAGCTAAACAACTATCAAGAGTTGAACCCTCAGCGGGTGCCGCACATCCACTCACAAGATGGGGATCCTCTAAGCCACGAGCTCCATTAGAGTAGCCAATTCACGAACTCCTGCGAGAAAGGCTCAAAAACCCCTCACAATCACTTGGTGAGGCTCGAAACAATCTCCAATCACGAGCTCAACACCACCGCTGCTCCAAGCCGTCTAGGGTGTCGGGAAACACCTAAGAGTAACAAGCAATCCACAGCAAACTCAAGAATCAAGTGCCACTAGATGCAACTCTCAATGCAATGCACTTGAATCTCACTCAATCTCTCTAGAGTATGCAACCAAGCAAGGAGATGAGTGAAGGAAAAGTTATCTAGCTCAAAGTATGTCTCAAGTGTTCAAAGAGTCAGAGAGAGCTGCCAAAACCCGGCCACCATCTATTTATAAGCATCCCCAAAGAATAGAGCCGTTAGGCTGGAGATGCCGCTCTGCGCGTGTTGACTGGACGCGCTGGTTTGATTGACTAGACGCGGCCAGCGTCCGGTCGCACCAGCATGACTTCACCGATGCTCGCCATGTGTCCCTTTTTGATTCTCGCTCGTTAGATTTCCAACGGTCACGAAACGTTACGCTCTCAGGTAAGTGTGACTAGACGCGCTCCACGCCACGACCGGACGCGTTGATCGCACAGCGCCCGCGCCCGAGGAGCACCGACCGGACGCACTATAAAACTGACCAGACGCGTTACAGCCGGCGTCCGGTTAGAGTCTAGTAAGGGTCCACTCGCGACCGGACGCGTCCGGTCGAACGTGACCGGACGCGCCACCACGTCCGATCGACCACGCGATCTACAGACCCTCTGAGCGCCTGATCGGACACGCCAGCCCTGCGAGTGATCGGATGCGCCGGTGCAAAAACCTAGCCCGCGCGCCTCTGCAACAACTGCTACTGACCGAACGCGTCCGGTTAAGCCGAGATCACGTCCGGTCACCCTAGTGACCTCCGTTCGCCTCCATTTCTGTCTAGGATGACTTAGAGAAAAACTCTGCCATCAGCATAGTGGAAAATATGCATTTTATTTCCTCAAAAACGTCTGAATTCCGCGCTCGTAAGCTCGGCGGGAGGGAGAGAGGACCCCAAACCCCTCTCTACCGCTCAAACTCTACCGCATTCGTAAATGTGTTAACATCACCAAGTGTACACCATCATGTGCATATGTGTTAGCATTTTTACAATTTTTTTTCAAGGCGTTATGTTAGCCCTCTACTAGATCCTAATGCATATGCTCAAGACGATGACCTAGTAGCATTTGATTCATGAGCTAACCGTGATTGCCCCTCTTGATAGTTAGCTATCAATCCTAAACTCGGTCAATCACTTCTCTACTCATCTTAGATCGGCAAAAGCAAACCCTATGATTATACTTTTGCCTTGATCACTTTGTTCCATGTTCATCTCCTCATGCTTGATCACCATGATCATCATTTCATGTCCATGCACCATCATGCTTCTTGCTCCTTCATCACATGTGTTGCTATGCCTAACTCAATTCACTTGACACAATGTCATTAACAATTTGGTGTCATTAATTACCAAAACCAAACTTGGGCTTTCAACACCCAAATCCCAAATTCGGGAATTCCCTTGCGCTTGGAACTCCCCCTATTTCCAGTTATGTAGAGTAGCACCACGGCACCGCCCCTTCCCCAAATTCTGAATTTCAAAAAAACACGGCCTCACCCCGCACCCGCAGAGAAGCCACCAGCACTGCAGCTGCAGCCCTTTGCCATGCTCTCCTGCTATCGCCGCCTCACCGATGTCGTCGGCAACAAGGGCGGTTCGGCCGGCACGGACGGCAGCACCCATAGCCACCACATCGCCGCCGCCGCCAGCACCACATCCCCTGACTCCTCGTCGCCTAAGGCAGTGGAATCAGAGCTATCAGCATCATCGTGGCAGCCTCTCCCACGCTCCGTCCTGCACCTCTATAATGTTGGTACGAGCCCTACCACTGGATACGCCGCCCCTTTCATGCCGTGGGCTTTGTGTGATGGCGAGATGTTCTACTCTTGGCACAACAAGACGTTGTCTCTGTCGTGGATGCGGAGGCGCAGTCTCATCGGTGACAGCGACGTGCCCCTTTCACCAAAGCCGTCCACTGCATCTCACGGCATTCCTGCTCAGAAGCCATTCATCCCGTGGTTCCCCGGTGATCCTCAGGCGCACACACCGAGTGGCCCTCCTTCTTAGAAGCCGTTCATCAAGTGGACCCACGGCGATCCTCAGGCGCACACCCCGATGTTGCCTGCTTGGACTCGTTTCGCTCTCGCCAACCTGCATGGCACGCTTCTTCTTGCTCCTCCTCCACCACCGCAGAGCAACCAGGATGCATCTCATCCACCTTCTCCAGCTGAGGCTAGTAAGGACTGTCAGGTACTTGATTTTGATCTGCCAATCTGTTATAAATTGCTGATCGATAACGTGATGTATGTTATACTTATTCCTGCTTTCCACAAGATAGTTGGTTGGTCAAGGTAGCAACCACACACAAAATCAATTAGCATAATAGCATGGGAGCTCTTTCTGTCAGATTCTGTTACTTTTGTTCGATCAAATTATAACTCAGCAGTCGATCTTAGTGCAACCAAATCGATTGACCATTTTTAACAATAAATACTTTAATCCAATGGACATACATGTATTCCTAAGAGTCACATTAATTGGTCGTTTGAGAATGTTTTTAATGAACAGTGGTTTGAGAATATCAATATTAAGAGCATGTTAGCTTAGTTTTCCGCAATGTCAATTTTAGGGATTCTTGGCTTAGCTGGCATTTGCTGCTATTGTGATCATGGGTGTTAGAGATGGCCTCGATGATCTGCTGTCTGGTTGGAACGAAGCTCTAAAGGTGATCTTCATGCTATCGCTGATTGTGGGAGCTGATACATTGGCAGTAGGTCTTATGGCCACTTCTCCGGTCGTATCTACAGGATACACATGTACAGTGTTGTCCACGTGCGCCCACTTTTGCACCTGTCTGGCTGCTTTCATTTTGATCCTTGACCTCTCGGTTCTCATGGGGAGTCATGGATATATTGCTAGGATTATCCTTGGTCTAGTGTCTGTCTTGTTCTCAGTGTCAGTTTGGATCAAGGGTGACCCAGCTGCCTATGGTGTTTACATGAGGGCGTGGAATAGCGCAAAGCATCTGTGTGGGTGCTTCAAGTGGTCTCGTCAGAGAGGTCCAATCCTCCCAACATGGAGACATTATATGTTTCTAGTCCGCGTATTATACTTCTGTTGACCACGATCAGTACATTCATTAAGTCTTACCTGATTGTTGCCGATTTACATCTCTGTCATATATATGATGGCATGGCAGTGTATCATGCCTAGATTTGTTGTGCATGAGCTTCTCTTGAATCAACCTTTTTGTCTTCTATGTTTAACAGGTGGTTTCCTCCACCGCTTACCTCTGAGTCTCTGACATGTTATATATTGCAATGTTTGAAAAGGTTGTATAGCATACCTTTAATTAGTCTACAGTCCTACAGAAGCAAAATTTTCTTTCCAGTAACTATTGCATCTAACTCTACCACTCTGGTATTTGGAGATATAATATCCACTTGTTTTTAGCTCCCCTACAGAAAGATGTATAGCATACAGTTTTTTCTCACTCTCATGTTTTCAGATAGTAGAGATAGCTGATGTGCTTACATAGTTACATGTACACTTACAAATGGCATTTTGAGTGTATCGGTGTGTTCCAATTGTTTCATATGTCTTCCATGCCATATTGTTTCTATGTAAAGGATTTTAAAATGGTAGTGTTGATACTGAAAGCATCTAGGCCTCTAGTTGGGTTTCGGTGATTGATGACAACACGAGATTACTATGACTAACGTGTGTTTTATAGAGGCATTGTAAGTTAGGTCATAGAAATGGAAATCTATTGGGCAACTATGGTTTTCATGCCCCTATCAATGAAAATCATTTCGGTTTTCAAAGGATGAACGAGAAGGTTAAGGATGGACTAGTTCTAAGTGTCGTTTGACGTTGGAGAGGCACTTAGAGTAGTTTAGGATTTTGTTTTTCCTTTGGTCGTACTATTAAGGGGGGTATGAACCAGTAGTTTGACCTAGGTGAGTCTAATAGTTTAGGTGTGGTGCACACTTATCAAACTTAGCACTAGGTAGCTTAGGGTTAGCTCTAAGATCGATAGGAATCAAAGCCATTCACAAAGTTACTTGAATTGGAAGTGAATGGAGCTGATTTGCATGCACCAGGCGCTGGAGACGAAGGCACCGGACGCAGGGGGTGTGTCTGGTCAGTTATCGGCATGTGTAGTAGAAGAGCAGCATCCACCGGACGCTGCACAGTGCTTGTCATCGGACGCACCAGTACTCGCACTGTAGCAGCGTGGACTGAGGTTGACTAGTGACGTGTTGACCAGACGCTGCACCGTGCAGCACCTAACGTAGGTTGTTGTGTGTAACAGAACCGACCAAATTATAAGAGCACAAGTACAAAAACAAGCACTGAAGCGCTCAAATTTTCGAACTTGAGCCCATATAATCCCGGTAGTCAATCGAAACCACGAAGGATTTCAAACCAACTTGCTTACAACCAGGATCGCATCATTCAACATACAACATCATACGTTACATTTCACAAGTAGTTCTGAAATAAGTTTACATAAACGGAGTCGCAATTATTACAAACCAAGTTTATAAAGTAGCGGAAGCATAACACACACCAGTTGTTATCTACTGCCAGTCTTGATGATCAACAACCCGCAAAAGCATGAGGAAAGTACATAAAAGATGATCACGCCCAAGTGATCTAGTCTTCTTCACCCGCAGGGTGGAGACAAGTTTTGCAGAAGCCTTGATAGAGCATATCATCTGCAACAGGAGGGAATAAACCCTGAGTACTGGAATATACTCAGCTAGACTTACCCGTCGAAAACCAGAAATACGATGACACCAAGGATTATGCAAGGCTTACACAAGAGGCTAGCTGACATAACATTTTGCATAAAGGCATAAGTAATTGAAACTCTTATAGCCTGTACTAGCAGTTATTTTTAGCATTTACCTGTCGTCTATCTTAGCACCTGTACTAAACATGCACTTGATTATAATCAAACAATTATCATCATTATATCCAGAGCAGGTATGAATTGTGGCAACATTGTATCATTCCCTTAACCACCGGTTCATTTAATGAGATCTACGTTGCCGCTGCTCAAGTCAAGTGCTCACTAACCGGGAGCGACGGCGATTCGAATCGAATTCCTATCCAGCTGGAGGGGTATTTCTAACACTCGCCGAGTCACACCTGGCGAAGGCTGCTCAGGTCATCTTTTGTACAGTTCAGGAATCGCGGGCCCGAATAATGTCGCGTCCCCAAGGGCGACACTCTGCCAGGTGATAGGGACTCTAACCCTCCCTTGGTCTCACGCCAATGTCCCCAAGCACATCCTTTCTCTCCTCCAAGATGCAACCTACCATTCGATTCCCGGCCTGAACCATACTACTCGACTTCGCGGTCGGAACGGCTTATCCGGCCAACTAAGTGTTAGACTGCGTTCAACATGACTCAAGGACGTACAGCGAATCGGTCCTTAAACGACTCAGACGGGCATAGCTCCACACCCAAGACGTGAAGTGTCTTGCGGCTGTACTATCGAACTCCCGCCCGGTCTAAATTTCATTTTAAGGCATGGTTCCATCCACGATAGCCATAAAGCCACTCGTGACTCCTTCCTACATCTCGCGGATGACCGGAAATCACCCGACCTCTACCGAACTAAGCAGGGCTAAGCATTGACACGTGCCTAAACCTAATATAGGATTAAGTACGATATCTGGACAAGGACAGATATAATGCAACAAGTGTTTTCATATAACTCCTACAACTTAATGCATTAAACAATTAAAAGTACTCAAGATTAATTTATAAAACAGTAGGTTCAGCATGCACCGGGGCTTGCCTTTCAGAAAAGTTGAAGGCCGGTGGTCAGGGCACTCCGGCAAGTCTTCAGCGGCGTCTCCTTCGCCTGCTGGATCCTCGGGCTCCTGCTGCTCCTGGTTCTCCTCCGGAATTACAGGCTCGAATTCGAGGAGAGTTACTCCCTCCGGTACACCTATTGCATGAATGCACAATAAATACCATGGATGCATAAATAGGTGCAACATGCTCGGAATGAAATGCATTTCAGAAATAAAATACTCTATTTAAGTTATTTTATTAGTACGTGCAAATCTCTTCTCCGGTGGAGAAGTACTTACCTAATCTACCCAACCTAAGATATAGTTGTTCCTCTTCGGTTAAGGCCCTAACACCTAACAAACACAAGAGTAACATTACTTAGGGTACCCCAGTAAGTTATTCTGGACAGCAGCTCAAAGATTCTGACATAACAGAAGATTCCTATCTCCAAAAGATATGATCTAAGACAATCTGGAAAGCTTAAGAAATGTATCACAAAATGTTTTCAGATCACAACACTAAATTCCAAAGTGTACCTAATCGAAATTCTGAAGTTCCAGAATCTGTTCTCTCTAAACAGAGAGCAGTCAATTCTGGACTGACACTTTAAACATCAATAACTCCCAAACTACTAAGTTAAATGCTCCCAAATTTTGACACAGGCTCATTCACAATTTTTACTACAACTTTGGTATTTACAAGTTTTCCAGCAACCACCTTTATCCAAGGCAAAACCTAGAAATACTATCAGCTGTCCAGAAAACCTAAAATTGCAAAGATTAAATATTTATTAATGTGGCAAACATCCTCTAAGACCAAACTAATACTACTACAAGTTCACAAATGTCACAAAAACACCAGAAAGTAAGGTGTGCCCACCTAGAATATTTATTTAAACCCATTTCTTAATTTACTTAAGTAATTAAGTAGAATTTTAAACATATATGTAAACTGCTCCTAAAATTCTACAAAAATTACAGGAGACTCTCTGACCCCAAAAGAGACTACTGTAAAAATTTGAACTCAATTTAATCATAGGAACTCCCTACACAAAATTCCCAAGCCAAAAAGGCTGATTTTTGTATAAATAACAAAGCACAGTAAAAGTGTCAAACAACAGATTTCTAAATTTTCTTAGACTCTCTAGGGTACCAAGACATTCTTCAAAAATTTATAAGAACATTTCACATGTAGAAAAATTACTAAAATTCATTTAAATATTTCCTAGAATAACAAGATAACATTATAACTTGAAAAGTACTTAAGCACTGCTGCCCAAATTTTTACCAGAGCTAAAGCAAGTATAAGACAGTCTACCCACCAAATTTCATAATTTTTGGAATACTACATCTCAAGTTATATATTTAACAAATTTGTATTCATTTCAAAACACACTTGAAAGATCTATTTAATTCTCCTAGAAATTAAACATCACATTCCAGATTTATATTTTTCTAAAATACTACACATCCTGTAGATCCCAACAAAATTTATCTCATAATTTTTGGGCAAGTAAAACCCTAGATCTACATTTTCCAAACTTAACCACATTTCTGTAGCAATATAAATAAAAATGAAAAAGATCTCATTTATACTGGGCCGGCCCGGAAGACGCGGCCCACGACTCGCGCGCGCGGCCTGCTCGGGCTCCCGCCCGCGCGTGTATGACTGACCGGATGGCTCCACTTGTCAGCGAGAGAGAGGCGGAGTGGAGGAGCTGCGG
Source organism: Saccharum hybrid cultivar R570 (assembly GCA_038087645.1). Taxonomy (NCBI): domain Eukaryota; kingdom Viridiplantae; phylum Streptophyta; class Magnoliopsida; order Poales; family Poaceae; genus Saccharum; species Saccharum hybrid cultivar. The sequence goes on along the minus strand of JAQSUU010000091.1, from coordinate 5,289,036 downwards.
TCGCCGGAGCTCGCCGTCGGTGAGCCGACCGGCGAAGCTGAGCGGATGAGCATGACCACGTCATCGAGCTAAGCCGATTGGTGGCAAGAACAAGACGACGGAGCAATGGGAAAGCACTCGCCGTCGGTCATGGCGGCACGGTGGAGGTGCGCGGCGGTACGCCGACGACGGTGAGCCCCTACCGCCTCAACCAAGCCCGCTCCGAGTTTCCCGAGGTCACTGGAACGCTAACTACGGGAAAAGGGAGGGATGAGAAGGGCCGAGCCGCTCTGACCACGGTGGCCTCACACTCCAGCGAGGTCCCGAACGCGGCCGTGGCGGCGGAAGCGAGCAATGCAGCCTCACCTTCGCTCAAACGCCCCCGGAAAGGGGTGGAGGTGGTAGAGGGAGATGCTGCGGTGTCGCTGGTGGGAGGAATTGGGCCGAGACTCGATGACGACGGCGCACGAGCGCAGGGAAGTGGCTCGGCGGCAATGGCACCTCGGTGCTCCGCCCTGGCTCGGAGAGGACGAGAGGGAAGCAAATGCGCGAGTGAGGGACAGGGTCCGGCTTCATGGCGTCCTTGAAGGCGTCGCGACCCGACGGGTGGGGCCAAGGCCGGCGTACGGCTGCCACCGCGTGGCCACGCGTCGACGACGGCCTGCGGCCGGTCGGCCACGACAGTCATGACCGAAGTCTGACTTAACTGAATCGCGTCTGAAACAGTGACTGACAGAGCGATTTTGAGTCCAGTTTACTCCTAATCCAGCGAGAACCAGGTATGGGTGCTGTTGGCAATGTTGTAGAGCTACATGAGGACTACAAGTTTGTCAATTGGAGTTTGGACTGGTTCGGCCTGGATTTGAAACTACAAGGCTCCAAAGTGGTGACCCTTGAAACTGAAACTTAGTTTCAGTCACTAAGCCGACTGAAACCCGATTTTCTAGACACCATATCTCCTAAACCATTTAGAACTAGGTGATGGTGATATTGACAATGTTGTAGAGCCACATGAGGGCTCCAACTTTGTCAATTGGCTCATGGACTGGTTTGGCCTAGTTTGTGAGTTACAGGTTGCTAAAGTGAGGTACTGTGAAACGGTTTTCAGCTCAACACTTAGCAAAATTTGCTAAGTCCCAAAACAGCCCCTAATACTGACTTGTGGGCCATTTTTGAGCATGTTCTGATCATTTTCATGAGATGGCCATATTAGAACTTTTGTTCCTTATGAAATTCTCTACAACTTTGCTTAAGGGTGCTCCTCCATGCAAGATTTCTAAGCTGGACTTTTTAATTGGTCAAACCAGATCACTCTAGGGTTCCAAACTTGGTCAACAACATTTGGAAGGGCAATTTGGTAATTTTGGTCAACATGAACATTGCTCCACCACTTACCCTAAATGTAATTAAGGTGTTATAAGACCTAATTAGCCACTCTACACATTGGTTGCACAAATTTCCTAGTGTCACATACTTTGGCACAAGTAATTCAACACTATCACCCAATGTTGCAAACTCATGTTGCACATGTTGCATGAGTGTGTTGCACAACACTTGCTAATTATGTTACACTAAAGTGGTTGACATATCTCACAAAGGAAATTGCACATAAGGTACTTGTGTGTTGCACACTACTCACTTTTTACTTCACATGAAATATAAACATATTATAAGCTTATGCATGAAATGAATGATGCTTGCTTATGCTCATGCAAATGCAATGCAATTAAAGAGCTAAACACCTGGGGTGTTACAGCCCTCCCCCCTTATAAAAATCTCGTCCCGAGATTTAGAAAGCGTACCATTTTTCATAGAATTCCTTATAACCATCCCGTAAATAGTCTTCCCGTTCCCATGTAGCGTCACTTTCACTACCCTGATTACTCCACATTACTTTATACCACTTAACCACTTTGCTTCTAGTCACTCGTTCCTGAGTATCGATCACGCGGACTGGCTTTTCTTCGTAAGTTAGATCGGATTCCAGCCTGATATCTCCTAAAGGGACTCTTTCCTCAGGAACTCGAAGACACTTTTTGAGCTGAGATACATGGAAGACGTTGAATATGGCACTCATTTCAGGAGGTAACTGGATTTTGTACGCAACAGCTCTACTCTTGCCTATGATCTGGAAAGGACCCACGTATCTTGGCGCAAGTTTTCGCTTAACGCCAAAACGTTGGACACTCTTCATTGGAGAAACTTTCAGATACACGAAGTCTCCAACTTCAAACTCGAGTGGTTTTCTACGACGATCAGCATAACTTTTCTGTCTAGCTTGGGCTGCAGCCATATGTTTTTGGATGGTACGGACTTGTTCCTCAGCTTCCTCAACAAAAGCAATACCATAAAATCTCCTTTCACCAGCTTCTACCCAGTTTAGTGGAGTTCTACACTTACGACCGTACAAAGCTTCGAATGGAGCCATCTTAATACTCTCTTGATAACTATTATTGTACGAAAACTCGGCTAGAGGTAACCATTTTTCCCAAGAACCCTTGGATGAAATGACACATGCCCGCAACAGATCTTCCAAGATTTGGTTAACCCGTTCCGTCTGTCCTGATGTCTGGGGGTGATAAGCAGAGCTTCTCACTAACTTGGTTCCCAGAAGGTGATGCAAGTGCTCCCAAAAGCGAGCAGTGAACTGGGGACCACGGTCAGATATGATAGTACGAGGTATCCCATGGAGCCGGACTATCTGATTGAAGTACAACTCAGCATAGTCAGTGGGGCGATAGTCCACTCTAACTGGAATGAAGTGAGCTGATTTGGTCAAACGATCCATAATTACCCAGATGGAGTTATGATTTTTGACAGTAGGAGGAAGACCGACAATGAAATCCATACTTATCTCTTCCCATTTCCAACCTGGGATAGAAAGTGGTTGAAGCAACCCAGCTTTCATGTGCACAGCTTTAACTCTACAGCAGGTGTCACACCTAGCCACATATGCAGCTATCTCTTTCCGCATCTTGGTCCACCAATAGTATGGCTTCAAATCATAATACATCTTATTGCTACCAAGATGGATGGACAACTTAGAGGAGTGTGCTTCAGACATAATATCATTTCTAAGCTCTCGGTCCTTAGGCACAACTAACCTATCCTTGAACCATAGTACACCCTCTTCATCTACCCTGAACTGTGTAGTTTCTTGCTCTTTCCTCTTACGCTTGATGTGGAATATACCAGTATCAGTCTTTTGGAGCTCAATAATTTTGCTTTTGAGAGTACAACTGACAGTGATGTTGTACAAGACTGCTGGATGTAGAAGGCGAGATCGATGAAAATCAGTTTCAACTAAGGAATGGCAATGAGACTTACGGCTTAAAGCATCCGCAACCACATTTGCCTTGCCAGGATGATAGTGCACTTGAAGGTTATAATCCTTAATCAACTCGAGCCATCTTCGTTGACGCATATTTAACTCGGGTTGGGTGAAGATGTATTTGAGGCTTTTGTGGTCTGTGTAGATATTGCAAACATTGCCCAACAGATAGTGTCGCCAGGCTTTCAAAGCATGAACAACTGCGGCGAGTTCTAAGTCATGCGTTGGATAATTCGCCTCATGCTTCCGAAGTTGTCGAGAGGTATATGCAATTACTCAGCCTTCCTACATCAACACACCTCCCAAACCTATGCCTGAGGCATCACAATAAACATCAAATGGTTTCTCGATATCCGGTTGTGCCAAAACCGGAGCTGAGGTTAGGAGGGTTCGCAGTTGGTGAAAAGCCGCATCACACTCAGGAGTCCAGACAAACCTGGTGTCTTTCTGTAGCAACCGAGTCATTGGCTTGGCTATTTTGGAGAAATCCGGGATGAAGCGACGATAATAGCCAGCCAAACCAAGAAAACTTCGGACCTCGTGAACCGAGATAGGAGCCTTCCAGTTCAGTACTTCCTGTACCTTGGCGGGGTCCACCATAATTCCTCCATCGGACAACACATGCCCCAGGAAAGGTACTTCACGAAGCCAGAATTCGCACTTACTGAACTTCGCATAAAGTTGATGTTCACGCAGTCTTGTGAGGACTATACGCAGATGTTCAGCGTGATCCTCCTCATTTACAGAATATACCAAGATGTCATCAATAAATACCACCACAAACTTGTCCAATTCCGGCATAAACACCGAATTCATCAAGTACATGAAGTGTGCGGGGGCATTTGTCAAGCCGAAAGACATAACAAGATACTCATAAAGACCGTATCTGATAGAAAAGGCTGTCTTTGGAACATCTTCCGGGCGGATTTTAATTTGATGGTAGCCAGATCTTAGATCGATCTTGGAGAAAACCTTAGCTTTAGACAACTGATCGAACAAGATATTGATACGTGGTAGAGGGTACTTATTTTTGACAGTGACTGCATTGAGAGGTCTATAATCTACGCACATCCGCAACAACTGATCCTTCTTCTTTACAAAGATAGCAGGACATCCCCACGGCGACGAACTAGGACGAATCAACCCCTTCTTCAAAAGTTCATTCAATTGCACCTTAAGTTCAGCTAGTTCATTCGGAGGCATCCTATAAGGTCTCCTAGAGATGGGAGCCGTGCCAGGCAACAACTCAATTTTAAACTCTACATCCCGATCCGGAGGGAGCCCCGGCAAATCATCGGGAAAAACGTCGGGAAACTCATTTACTACTGGAATTTCGGTCAACACCTTTGCTTGCACAGCATGAACTTCCCCAGACAAATGAACTTTTCTGGGAAGTTGTACCAGAAAACCCTTTTGATCTGTAGGGTCTCTGAGCATAACTACCCGAGTGGATGTATCAATGAGTACCCCATTCTGACTCATCCAATTCATGCCCAAAATAACATCGATACCTAAGCCCGGCAAAACCACTAAGGAAAGCGAGTACTTTCGCCCTTCTATCTCAAGCTCAAGATTCCCCACTACTTTATTTGTGGAAATATTCCCACTTGCTGCGCTAATACAATAACCCCCACCTTCAACAGTATGCAATTTGTGTGCAAACTCTGATGCAAACTTAGGACTGATAAAGGAATGTGAAGCACCCGAATCAAAAAGTACCACTGCAGGATGTTGGTCAACTAGGAACTTACCAGCAGTGACAACCTCACCAGATGGGATTTCCTCAATACTGTTATAATGGGCGTGCCCTTGACGGCCACCTGGGTTGACATTCTTCTTGGGGTAAGGACAGTTCCTGGACCAATGGCCTGGCTTGTTGCAGTTCCAGCAAGGCATGTTGCTAGGAGGAACGCTGGAGCTGCCTTGGCTCGAACTACTTTTTGGCAGAGCCACTGTATATGCCTTGCGAAACCCATTCTTCACTGGCGCCTTCTTTTGCGGGGGACGGAACTTAGCATTTGTGGCAGGAGGGCGAGGAGGAGCCCTCGGGGCAGCTGGAGCTTGAGACTGTGAAGCACTCGCCTCAATGGCCCTTTTGCGGCTCTTAGAGGCAGAATAGATAGCATTATTGTTCTCTTGAGTCAGAGCATCACTGATAAATTCATTGAAAGTAGTGCACTTGCTAGTGCCCATAGTCTTCATCAGCTTCGGGCCTAGGCCTCTTTTAAAGCTAGCAATTTTCTTAGAATCGGTATCCACAAACTCAGTGGCATACCTTGCCAGGTTGTTGAAAGATTGCAGGTAATCAGTCAAGCTTTTATTGCCCTGCGACAGCCTCATGAATTCTGTGTGTTTGATAGCCATAAGACCTGGAGGAATATAATTCCCACGGAATGCAGCCTTGAACTGGTCCCAAGCAATCGGGACATTTGCAGGCAGTGTGGAACGATAGTGGCTCCACCAAATATCCACTGGACCATGCAACTGGTGAGAAGCATATTCAGTCTTTAGCTCATCAGTCAAGCGAAGCAGACGAAACTTTTGCTCAATAGTATTTAACCACTCATCCGCTTGCAGTGGTTCCTCCGCCTCCTTAAAGAGCGGGGGCTTAGTATCAAGAAAATCCTTGAAATCACTGTACTGATTCGGTTCCGGACCCTGGCGGCCAGGACGAGCTTCTCGGTTAGCCAGCTGGCGCATAGCATCTGCCAGCAGGCGCTGCCCTTCGACCACTGTCTGCATCAGCTCAGCCGGGGTAGGTGGTGGCGGAGGGGGTGGCTGTTCCTCATCCTCATTGCCACGACCCCGATGAAGATTGTATGACATCTGCAAAATGCATAGCCAATGAGCACTGACGATGTGGGAAATTTGTAGATGAATTATTGTAATTATGTCAACTGACTTCCTACAATAGACTTTTCAAAATACTCATGACACAATACTTCATCACAACCGCACAATCTCTTCAAGTGGACCAAATGGTGCAATCATGCGAGAGAACCCAACAAGATGTACTTTGATAAAGGCTCACACACAAGGAGCACAGCAGTTACTGAACCGTTTACGTTAAAATTTACATGATTTTTGATCTTTTGCCCGGGATTTGGATTCAATTTCAAAGTGTTTAGTGACTGAGAAAGGCTACTTCAAACTGATCACAAAGAGACTTCTCAGCGTAGAGCTCCATGGTGGATCATGACTAGCCACCTCGATACCAGCGCGTGCCAAGCAGCACAATCTTATGTCGCGCGCCATAGGAGGCTCTCGGTTTCGTCGCGGCACCGAAGGGTGCTAATCGTGACACCATCATCGAACGCCACACAATAAGACATCCAATTGCGATCGAAATTAATAGGCTCCAACTAAACATCCAGGAACATAGGGTTCGACCTTACATCCCAAAAGTTAAGTTATTACAAAGCCTCACTCCAACACAGGGAGGGCACAAAGGACGATCCTAACATCATAGCTACGTGATAACTACTCTAAGCATCGTCCTCAGAGTCGATGTCATGGATCTCTCCGCCGTCCTCATCACTAACAGGCTCTAACTCCTCATCTTCTTCTTCTGGTTCTTCTTCTGGTTCTTCTTCTGGTTCGGCATCTTGGGGTCCGTTGACCTCCACTTCATCATCATTTTCAGCCATGAAGATTCCCGAACCCATGTCCTCATCGACGTTATTGTTTTGAGGCAGCAGGGGATTAAGCTCGTTGTTCAGGCGGTGCACTTCTTCATGAAGATTATCATTGTATTCTTCAGCGTTCTCCAACTGTTGCTCGAGCTCAAACTGACGAGCTCTCAGAACGTTCTCCTCGTGCCAGGCTTCATCCCTCTGGTTCAGGACACGAACCAACATGCGTTGACAGTTGCGGTTTGCTACTGTCAACCTCTGGACTGCAAGGGTTTCCTGGTCACGATCACGAATCACTTGCTTCAGTTGCTGACGCGCTGCATTCCTGGCAGCAGTCACTTCAGCCAACTCTGCCCTCAGCCTTTCCACTTCAGTAGGCTCAGGGCGAGGCTCACATGGAGCGAGCTGGTGACGCGGTGCCCTGCCCCCAGTGGATTTGCGAGCGGTCCTCTTGGTACGTGCCATCTGTAGCAATAGATAAGATACGACTTAAAGTGAGGATCATTTAGGGGATACGAAATTTACTTTAGTCGGGAGTACTGAAATTTTTAAGGAGGGAGTAATGATATGTATGATATAATTAAACATGATGCATGCACGTTCCGTACGCCCTCTCACCTTAGTAGAAACCTAAAGTTCTAACGCTAGGTGGTGGCATACATACGTTCTCTCATATAAGTGAAACTATCGGTCTACTCGTTACGCTGTTAGTGTACCTGCAGAAAAATCTCATTTCAGCCCAACAGTTTCCCAATATAAGCACACAAGAAAGCAGTAATTTAAATACTTTCCATATACACATCCCCAGATGTATATACTTTAGTATCAAAGCTACCCGATAATAAGGTTCCCACAATTAAGTGCTTACGTAATTACATGGTTTAAACATGTAAGTATGCAAGTCACCAAAACTACTCTCCCCTAGATCGCCGGTTGGACGATCATGCTCTCACAACTCACACTTACCAGAGCGTCGAGGCAATTGATCCATACATTACCACCCAAGTGGATGGCATCCATACAATATCACGCCGTATGGACGACGAAACAAAAACAAACAAGGCCCCCAAGTTAGTCTTTATAATAAGCCACCTAAGAGTCCTTATTTGGGCTAAGTGATGTGATCACTGGCATACCTAAAAAATAATTTTTAGTATTTTAACCCTTTTTCATAATCAATTTTTTTTTTGTTTTTAAATACTCGTATGATGTTTTTAATGTTGAATTATGCTCCGGTACCAGCTGTAACAGAACCGACCAAATTATAAGAGCACAAGTACAAAAACAAGCACCGAAGCGCTCAAATTTTCGAACTTGAGCCCATATAATCCCGGTAGTCAATCGAAACCACGAAGGATTTCAAACCAACTTGCTTACAACCAGGATCGCATCATTCAACATACAACATCATACGTTACATTTCACAAGTAGTTCTGAAATAAGTTTACACAAACGGAGTCGTAATTATTACAAACCAAGTTTATAAAGTAGCGGAAGCATAACACACACCAGTTGTTATCTACTGCCAGTCTTGATGATCAACAACCCGCAAAAGCATGAGGAAAGTACATAAAAGATGATCACGCCCAAGTGATCTAGTCTTCTTCACCCGCAGGGTGGAGACAAGTTTTGCAGAAGCCTTGATAGAGCATATCATCTGCAACAGGAGGGAATAAACCCTGAGTACTGGAATATACTCAGCTAGACTTACCCGTCGAAAACCAGAAATACGATGACACCAAGGATTATGCAAGGCTTACACAAGAGGCTAGCTGACATAACATTTTGCATAAAGGCATAAGTAATTGAAACTCTTATAGCCTGTACTAGCAGTTATTTTTAGCATTTACCTGTCGTCTATCTTAGCACCTGTACTAAACATGCACTTGATTATAATCAAACAATTATCATCATTATATCCAGAGCAGGTATGAATTGTGGCAACATTGTATCATTCCCTTAACCACCGGTTCATTTAATGAGATCTACGTTGCCGCTGCTCAAGTCAAGTGCTCACTAACCGGGAGCGACGGCGATTCGAATCGAATTCCTATCCAGCTGGAGGGGTATTTCTAACACTCGCCGAGTCACACCTGGCGAAGGCTGCTCAGGTCATCTTTTGTACAGTTCAGGAATCGCGGGCCCGAATAATGTCGCGTCCCCAAGGGCGACACTCTGCCAGGTGATAGGGACTCTAACCCTCCCTTGGTCTCACGCCAATGTCCCCAAGCACATCCTTTCTCTCCTCCAAGATGCAACCTACCATTCGATTCCCGGCCTGAACCATACTACTCGACTTCGCGGTCGGAACGGCTTATCCGGCCAACTAAGTGTTAGACTGCGTTCAACATGACTCAAGGACGTACAGCGAATCGGTCCTTAAACGACTCAGACGGGCATAGCTCCACACCCAAGACGTGAAGTGTCTTGCGGCTGTACTATCGAACTCCTGCCCGGTCTAAATTTCATTTTAAGGCATGGTTCCATCCACGATAGCCATAAAGCCACTCGTGACTCCTTCCTACATCTCGCGGATGACCGGAAATCACCCGACCTCTACCGAACTAAGCAGGGCTAAGCATTGACACGTGCCTAAACCTAATATAGGATTAAGTACGATATCTGGACAAGGACAGATATAATGCAACAAGTGTTTTCATATAACTCCTACAACTTAATGCATTAAACAATTAAAAGTACTCAAGATTAATTTATAAAACAGTAGGTTCAGCATGCACCGGGGCTTGCCTTTCAGAAAAGTTGAAGGCCGGTGGTCAGGGCACTCCGGCAAGTCTTCAGCGGCGTCTCCTTCGCCTGCTGGATCCTCGGGCTCCTGCTGCTCCTGGTTCTCCTCCGGAATTATAGGCTCGAATTCGAGGAGAGTTACTCCCTCCGGTACACCTATTGCATGAATGCACAATAAATACCATGGATGCATAAATAGGTGCAACATGCTCGGAATGAAATGCATTTCAGAAATAAAATACTCTATTTAAGTTATTTTATTAGTACGTGCAAATCTCTTCTCCGGTGGAGAAGTACTTACCTAATCTACCCAACCTAAGATATAGTTGTTCCTCTTCGGTTAAGGCCCTAACACCTAACAAACACAAGAGTAACATTACTTAGGGTACCCCAGTAAGTTATTCTGGACAGCAGCTCAAAGATTCTGACATAACAGAAGATTCCTATCTCTAAAAGATATGATCTAAGACAATCTGGAAAGCTTAAGAAATGTATCACAAAATGTTTTCAGATCACAACACTAAATTCCAAAGTGTACCTAATCGAAATTCCGAAGTTCCAGAATCTGTTCTCTCTAAACAGAGAGCAGTCAATTCTGGACTGACACTTTAAACAGCAATAACTCCCAAACTACTAAGTTAAATGCTCCCAAATTTTAACACAAGCTCATTCACAATTTTTACTACAACTTTGGTATTTACAAGTTTTCCAGCAACCACCTTTATCCAAGGCAAAACCTAGAAATACTATCAGCTGTCCAGAAAACCTAAAATTGCAAAGATTAAATATTTATTAATGTGGCAAACATCCTCTAAGACCAAACTAATACTACTACAAGTTCAAAAATATCACAAAAACACCAGAAAGTAAGGTGTGCCCACCTAGAATATTTATTTAAACCCATTTCTTAATTTACTTAAGTAATTAAGTAGAATTTTAAACATATATGTAAACTGCTCCTAAAATTCTACAAAAATTACAGGAGACTCTCTGACCCCAAAAGAGACTACTGTAAAAATTTGAACTCAATTTAATCACAGGAACTCCCTACACAAAATTCCCAAGCCAAAAAGGCTGATTTTTGTATAAATAACAAAGCACAGTAAAAAGTGTCAAACAACAGATTTCTAAATTTTCTTAGACTCTCTAGGGTACCAAGACATTCTCCAAAAATTTATAAGAACATTTCACATGTAGAAAAATTACTAAAATTCATTTAAGTATTTCCTAGAATAACAAGATAATATTATAACTTGAAAAGTACTTAAGCACTGCTGCCCAAATTTTTACCAGAGCTAAAGCAAGTATAAAACAGTCTACCCACCAAATTTCATAATTTTTGGAATACTACAGATCATGTTATATATTTAACAAATTTGTATTCATTTCAAAACACACTTGAAAGATCTATTTAATTCTCCTAGAAATTAAACATCACATTCCAGATTTATATTTTTCTAAAATACTACACATCCTGTAGATCCCAACAAAATTTATCTCATAATTTTTGGGCAAGTAAAACCCTAGATCTACATTTTCCAAACTTAACCACATTTCTGTAGCAATATAAATAAAAATGAAAAAGATCTCATTTATACTGGGCCGGCCCGGAAGACGCGGCCCACGACTCGCGCGCGCGGCCTGCTCGGGCTCCCGCCCGCGCGCGTATGACTGACCGGATGACCCCACTTGTCAGCGAGAGAGAGGCGGAGGGGAGGAGCTGCGGTCGCCGGAGCTCGCCGTCGGTGAGCCGACCGGCGAAGCTGAGCGGACGAGCATGACCACGTCATCGAGCTAAGCCGATTGGTGGTAAGAACGAGACGGCGGAGCAACGGGAAAGCACTCGTCGTCGGTCATGGCGGCACGGTGGAGGTGCGCGGCGGTACGCCGGCGACGGTGAGCCCCTACCGCCTCAACCAAGCCCGCTCCGAGTTTCCCGAGGTCACTGGAACGCTAACTACGGGAAAAGGGAGGGATGAGAAGGGCCGAGCCGCTCTGACCACGGTGGCCTCACACTCCGGCGAGGTCCCGAACGCGGCCGTGGCGGCGGAAGCGAGCAATGCAGCCTCACCTTCGCTCAAACGCCCCCGGAAAGGGGTGGAGGTGGTAGAGGGAGATGATGCGGTGTCGCTGGCGGGAGGAATTGGGCCGAGACTCGATGACGACGGCGCACGAGCGCAGGGAAGTGGCACGGCGGCAATGGCACCTCGGTGCTCCGCCCTGGCTCGGAGAGGACGAGAGGGAAGCAAATGCGCGAGTGAGGGACAGGGTCCGGCTTCATGGCGTCCTTGAAGGCGTCGCGACCCGACGGGTGGGGCCAAGGCCGGCGTACGGCTGCCACCGCGTGGCCACGCGTCGACGACGGCCTGCGGCCGGTCGGCCACGACAGTCATGACCGAAGTCTGACTTAACTGAATCGCGTCTGAAACAGTGACTGACAGAGCGATTTTGAGTCCAGTTTACTCCTAATCCAGCGAGAACCAGGTATGGGTGCTGTTGGCAATGTTGTAGAGCTACATGAGGACTACAAGTTTGTCAATTGGAGTTTGGACTGGTTCGGCCTGGATTTGAAACTACAAGGCTCCAAAGTGGTGACCCTTGAAACTGAAACTTAGTTTCAGTCACTAAGCCGACTGAAACCCGATTTTCTAGACACCATATCTCCTAAACCATTTAGAACTAGGTGATGGTGATATTGACAATGTTGTAGAGCCACATGAGGGCTCCAACTTTGTCAATTGGCTCATGGACTGGTTTGGCCTAGTTTGTGAGTTACAGGTTGCTAAAGTGAGGTACTGTGAAACGGTTTTCAGCTCAACACTTAGCAAAATTTGCTAAGTCCCAAAACAGCCCCTAATACTGACTTGTGGGCCATTTTTGAGCATGTTCTGATCATTTTCATGAGATGGCCATATTAGAACTTTTGTTCCTTATGAAATTCTCTACAACTTTGCTTAAGGGTGCTCCTCCATGCAAGATTTCTAAGCTGGACTTTTTAATTGGTCAAACCAGATCACTCTAGGGTTCCAAACTTGGTCAACAACATTTGGAAGGGCAATTTGGTAATTTTGGTCAACATGAACATTGCTCCACCACTTACCCTAAATGTAATTAAGGTGTTATAAGACCTAATTAGCCACTCTACACATTGGTTGCACAAATTTCCTAGTGTCACATACTTTGGCACAAGTAATTCAACACTATCACCCAATGTTGCAAACTCATGTTGCACATGTTGCATGAGTGTGTTGCACAACACTTGCTAATTATGTTACACTAAAGTGGTTGACATATCTCACAAAGGAAATTGCACATAAGGTACTTGTGTGTTGCACACTACTCACTTTTTACTTCACATGAAATATAAACATATTATAAGCTTATGCATGAAATGAATGATGCTTGCTTATGCTCATGCAAATGCAATGCAATTAAAGAGCTAAACACCTGGGGTGTTACATTGTGCGTCCGGTCAAGTCCAGTAAGCTACCAGAGAGGGTTTTCTTGCATCAGACGCGTCCTGTGGGGTAGACCGGACGTTGCCCAGCGTCCGGTGTGACCATAACGGCTAATTTCTCTGTGCAGTCACTTTGTACTAACCAGCTCGTCCGGTGGTGAAGACCTGCGCGTCAGGTGGTATCAAAATTTGCTAACATGGACAGTAACAGTTGGATTTCGGCTGGGGTGTATAAATACATCTCCTACTCGTCCATTTCAGCTCTCTTGCTCATTTATTCAGTTGAGAAACATATTTGGATTGCAAGGGAGTGCAAGAGCCTAGTGGGGTGATTGAGATTTGATAATCCAAGATTAAGAACCTCATTAGTGCATAGGGAGTAGCAAGTGTGAATCCACCTTTCTCATTAGGCTTGTCATGGTCAAGTGAGAGTTTGTGCTTGTTACTCTTGGTGATCGCCATCACCTAGATGACTCGGTGGTGATTGGAAGCTTGGTGATCATCCGGCGAGCTTGTGGATGACCCAAGTCGTCTTGTGAGTGATTCACCATGATGGAGGTTGTAACAGAACCGACTAGTTATATGAAATTAAATAAGAAAATCACCCGTCAAAGTAGATAATTTAGCAAACTTAAGCCCGTATAACCCGGTAGTCCGTGAAACCACGAAGGATTTTAAACCAACCAACATACAAACCAAGATCGTATAAATTTAGCAGCTACAATCACATATTACATAAAAGTTCGCAACATTAGTTGAATACATCGGAGTTTAGAACATAAAGTTATTACAACCAAGTTCATAATGAAATAACGGAAGCAAATAGTTTTAAAGCCACACACACATTTAGTTCATATACAGTGCTAGGAGATAGTCATTTTCAACAAAAGCATCAGATAAGATATACAGAGCAACCATTGCCCTTGGTCCTAGTTGTCGCCCATCGCAGGGTACAGGCAGTTGATGCAATAACCGTAGTACATCTGACCATCTGCAACAACAATGGGAACAACGCCCTGAGTACGAGAAAGTACTCAGCTAGACTTACCCGTCTTAAAATAAAATAAAGTGACACCAAGGATTATGCAAGGCTTTCTTTTATTAGACTAGCTAACTCATTTGCGAAAGAGCAATAAGTTAACATAATGAACCATTTAAGTATTTTGCATCATCTTTATTATAACCTATCAAGCTAGGTAAACACCTATACTATAGCAATCACTTGATTAACCAATAACATCCAGTTACCAACTTAGATTTAGCATTTCCAACATCATTCATATAACCATCAGTGTTCCATCATCATTACTACGATGTCGTAACTCGAGTCAAGTGCTCACTATCTAGGAGCGATGGCGATTCGAATCGATTCCTAACCAGCTGGTGATTTATTCCTCACACAAACCACACTCATCGATCAAGTGAGCTACAGATCACCAATGACACTTTTCAGGTAAACGTCGCGGGATAGCAATCATGGACCGCAATACCCAGAGACCGCCCGACAGCTAGGACGCACCTTGGGCTCACTCTTCGCGTCCCCGTCTTACCCCCTTCGGCACCAGTCTGCCAGGCCGAGTCTATCCTGGCCTGAATAGTGTCACGAGCTTCGCGGTTAAAAGGTATTTTATTCGGCCAGCTAAATGTGAGGCATGCGTTCAACATGATAAGAGAGACAAGCAACGATCGGTCCTTAACCGACACAGACAGAAAACAAATAGCACCCTAGAACCCTGTCTGGTTGCCTCCAACTTTTTCTGTCCGGTCTCTAATTATCCATCACACATGGTTATTTCTAGGATATCATTCATTCCATAGCTAAAGTTTTTGAGTAACCACCTATAATTGCAGGTGACCGGAAATCATCGGTCGCTACCGGTCTAAGCAGGACTAAGCAGTATTCGATCCTAAACCTAACAGGGTAGAATGTGATAAGGTAGGCAAGGATAGTAATAAATGCATCAACGGTTTCACTCAACTCCTATACTTAATGCAACAATATATAAACTCATATATATAAAGGATAGCTTTTATAAAGTAGGAGACTTAGGATGCTCCGGGGTTTGCCTCGCTCGACGAACTAGGCTGATGGTCCACGCACTCGGGCAGGTCCTCTCCTTGCTTCTCTTCCTCTGGCACCTCCTGTGCCTGGATTTCCTGTGGGTCAGCCCCGGCCTGCTCCTCTGGTACCGCTACTTACACTTCCTCCTGTGATCCTGTATGATACAATTGTATAAGTAAATATGCAAGCGGTGCATCGGATGCGATGGCATGTGATGATCGTGATTGCATGCAATGCAGATGAACACACTTAGACTTATAGGATAGTATAGAGGTAAAACTTTTCTACTAAGTAGTCAACATCATCCAAGGAAATGTACTACAAGTATATGTTATCTACTGCATTCTCTTCTGCCACTAACCCCCGTTACTTTTTCGCTAACTAACATATAGCTCTAACATAAGTGCTACTACACTTTATCAACACAACCATACTAACATGCCAAGTGACATCAACAAAGGATTGATGCTTCAAAGATACACCAAATCTATACTATTAAACTAATCATGCAATAGGAATTCTATTTTATTTCACTTTTAAACTAAGGTTACAACAACAACATGTATTTCTAGTGCATAGAAAAATCTAGAAAAATTATAGTAGCATAGCCATACCATAAGTAGCCTACCATAAAATTTTCATGGCAATTGGATAAGTAAAACTGCCTACATAAAAATAACAAGCTAGGGTGTATAAATGAGCAAGAAAATACTTTGTACTATTAAAAGTATCAAACAATAGATTTAGTATTTTTCCCATGTTCTACACAGTAACCAACCACTGTACAAAATTTATCATATGCATGTTTTATACTAATTTTTCTCTCTACCAAAAATAACAAAAATAAGCCAATAAAGGCACTTGAACTAGACATCAATATTTTTCTACAGAACAAGAATGACATATATTTTTCATGCAAAGCACATCACAAAAGAATACTAACAAAACTAGAACCAAATTTTTCTGAGCAACATGTGATTTATTATGCATTTTCTAAGAAAATAGCAATTAAAAGAATTAAATAAAGCTCCATAAAAAAGTATCACAAAATCAACATGCAATATTTTTAAACTGTAGATCTACTCATAAGAAGTCTACCAAATTTTGTTTCATCAATTTTGGAGTCAGATTTCTCAAGATATGAATTTCTAAAGCATTTCCATAATTTCTAAAAATTCATTTCTGAAATCATTTTAAAAATCATCCACGGAAAACGCTAAGTGCACCCCACGCCTTTCCCCTGACCCAGGCATGGGACACTGCAGCTGGGCCCCGCAGTCAACCGGGACCCCACCCGTCGGCCACCCGAGGCAGGGGGGCCGTTGACCGGCTGGGATCTCGCCGGCGGCGAGGTCACCAGCAGCAAGACCGCCACCCTCGGCCTCTCCTCGACAGCGTGGATCCAGCGAACAAGAAGATGGCGCGAAAGAGGAGCGTGAGCGAGCTCACCGTCGCTCTAAGCGGTGCGGCGACGCTGGCGGTCGGCGTCAAGCCATCCCTGACCACGACGACAACACACAAGGGGCGCAAAAGGCTCGCGAAGCCAAGGCGGGCACGGCGCATTGCTCAAGAGAAAGAGAGGGAGGGCGAAGAGGTGCTAGTCGTGGTGAGACGAGCACGGTGGCAATGGTGATGGCGGCGGGGAAAACGTCCAATTGGGCCGTACCTTAGCACTAAGGTTGCCGCGAGCACGAGCACGGGATGGTGTAGAGTCTAGCGAAGGCAAGGGAGAGGCGAGTCGGAAGCCGGTGCTGCGGTGAGGGTGTATGACGCCGACAGGCTCTGCGGTGGTGCTCGTGACCGGCACGAGCTCGGCTGCTGCGCGCGGCTGCTGTGGGCACGCGAGCGAGAAGGGGAGCGGGAGACAGAATGGATGGATAGGGGAGACGGGGCGCGAACCAGGCGGGGTGAAGGCGGGCCGGCGGTGCCGCGCGACGAGCTCGCCGGCGCATAGCTGCCACACGGCGTGCGCGGCATGGCGCGGTCGGGACGACGAGCGCGGGCGCGCGGCAGGCCGGGCTGGCTCGCTCAGGTGGGCCGAAAGGGAGGCGCAGACCCAAATCCAGAGAAAAATTGATTTTTCATTTTTATTTTCAAATAACAGCCCCCAACCTCAAATTTGAACTAGAAAATAGCATTTTCAAATCTTGACCCCAAAACAAAAGTTGTTTAGAATTTGATTCTCTACAACTTTGCTTAAAGGTGCATTTTAAAATTTCCACTAGATTTTGAAATAGAGATTTAAAGTTCATTTTAAACAAAATCCCATTTTTCCAAATCATTTTTAAAAAGCAAAATTTGAGAAGACTTTGAATACCAAATTTGCTCTAAAAATCATGCTAAACAAATCTAAATTATTTGCACTAACCTAATCAAGCATACTCATGGCATAGTTTTATTTAAACAAGTAATTGCAACATCCATGTTTCGAAGTTATGTTTCACATGTTTCAAACCACTGTTTCATTTATATCACATGTGATTATGAATGCAAGATGATGCTCATGCTCATGATTTGCAGTGCCTAATGCATGCTTAACATCAGAGGTGTTACATAGTGTTAAAGAATCACCCCGTAGAGAGCACTTGATCCTTGCGCGGATCAAGGGAGAGCTACACCCTTACGTGGGTGCTCCAACGAGAATTAGTGCTGAGTGACAACTCTCCGATACCTCAGAAAAACATCACCGCGTTTCTCTCCCTCTCTTTACTTTAAGCATTTATATTTGAGCAATTCAATTCATGTCTTTACATTCCTAGAATTACCATGCTAGAGTAGAATTGAAACTTAGGGTGCAAAACTTTTGTGCGGTAGAACTATAGAATCACTCTTAGGCACAAGAGGACGAAATGGGCTAAGTGTAGGACTTAATAATTGCAAGAAATTTAGAATTAGCCCAATTCACCCTCTCTCTTGGACATCTTGATCCTTTCAATTGGTATCAGAGCCTCGTGCTTCTTGAATTAGGCTTAACCGCTTAGAGAAAGATGTCCCACAGGGATGGACACCCTCCCATGTTTGAGGAAGATGATTTCCCTTATTGGAAAATTCATATGGAGACGTACCTAGAGGCCACAGATGTTGGAGTGTATAGAGTCGCCTTCCAAGGCTTCACAAAACCTAAGGATCCTGCCAACCTTGTCGGTGATGAGGTTCACTATGAGAAGTGAAATGCAAATGTTAGAAACACCATCTTTAGAGGCCTTTGCAAAGACGTCTTTAACCGTGTGCGAAACCACAAAGACTCCCATGCACTATGGTCGAATATTTGTGCGCTCCATGAGGAAACCAAGAGTGAGCGTGAGGAACGCTATCACCTTGTGATGAAGAAGCTTAATTCATTTGAGATGTTTTCTAATGAAAGTGCTAATAAAATGTATTCTCACTTGAATGTTCTTATAGAGGAGGTCAATGGGCTTGGACTCACTCAAATGCAACCATCCGATGTTGTGAGAAAGATCTTGAGTGTTCTTCCCGTTGACAAGTATGGACATATTATGATGGTGCTTCATCAAGGTGGTCTCTCCACCACTACGCCAACTCAAAATATTGGGGAAGATCAATACATATAAGATGTACATGCACATCACTTCTCAAGAGGGCTCTTTATCCTCAAAGAAGAAAGATTTGGCATTCAAGGCTAGCCACGAGAAGAGAAGCAAAGAAAAGATTGCTCATAATAGCTCAAGAGATGATGAAGTTGATGAAGCAAGTCTAGCTCTCATGCTGAGAAAAACTGCCAAGATGCTCAAAAAGCTAAACAAGAATGGTGTCAAGTTTGATGGCAAGAAGAAGAAATTCTTCACAAGTAGTAGAAGAAAGCCCATATCCGAAATGGGATTGCTACAATTATGGAGAACTTGATCATCTAGCTCATCAATGTCCCAAACCCAAGAAAGACAAGTACAAGAAGAAGTACAAGGGCAAGAAAGATGACTCAAGTGATGATGATGATGAGAAGAAGAAGAATAAGCCATACAAGAAGGATGGCAAGAAGAAAGAATTTCACAAGAAGAAGAATGACAAGGCTTATATTATTGGTGATTGGCTCACGGACATTGAATCATCTAGTGGCTCATCCGATGATGAAAGTAATGATGGGAAGGAGAAGGTGGCCGCTCTTGTGATTGGTTCTTCACTATCTCCATCGCCACCATCACCATCATCCTCTACACACCTATGCCTCATGGCCAAAGGTGAACGAAAGGTACAAAATGATAATGATAGTAGTGGTGATGAAAATGCTAGTGATGAGAAAAATGGTAGTGATAGTGATGAAGAATTTAAATCACCTTCTTATGATGATCTTGTAAAATTGCTAAACCAATACACTAAGATCATAAGAAAGACAAGAGCTAAAAATGAGAAACTAGAACTTGAGAATGATTCACTTTTAGCAAAGTATGACATAGCCCAAAAGGCTAGTGATAAGCTTAGAGAAGAGAATAAAATTGTGTCATCTAAACTCAAGGAGCTCAAAACCTCTACAAAGGAGCTTAGAGAAAAACATGATAAGCTTGAGAAGATGCATAATGAGCTCACCACTAGTTACAAGTTGCTAAAAGATGAGTACATCAATCTCAAGATTAATCAAGACAATCTTGTTCTTTCTCATGAGCTTTTATCCAATGAGCTGCATGATGCTACTAACAATGTTGTTAAGATTGATATAGCTACATCATGTGATGACTTGATTGTTGAGAGCATTGAGCAAGGTTCTAGTAGCAAAGTCAAGGAAGTGGCTGAGTTCGATAACTATGATGATTACATCAAGCTCAAGAATGAGAATGAGAAGCTCAAGAAGGATCTTAAAAAGGCATCAACCACCAACACCGTTGTCATTGAGAATCTTAACAATGATCATGATATGACTCTTGAAAATGAGATGCTTAAAGAAGAGAATAAAAGACTCAAGATAGAGATAGGTCTTAAGAAGCAAATAACAAATGAGTCACTCATTGAAAAAAACAAGAAACTCAAGTTAGAGAAGGAACATCTCAAGACCGATTTGAGCAAGTTCATAAGAGGCCAATATCTTCAAAGTGAGCTACTAATGAACACCGTGATGAAGATGGATAGAAGTGGTATTGGATACTTGGCACATTAAGAGAAGAAAGCTCAAACTCAACATCAATAACAATACAAGTCAAAGGCTAAGCCAAAGAGATGCTTTGAGTGTGGACAAGAAGGTCACTTTACTCATGAGTGTAAAACCCCACCACCACAACCCTTGCCCAAGCATGCTAGACCCTTTGCTTTCAATGCTCACTACATGCTTAGAAAGGATTCTAGTGGAAATATGAAAGTCATGTTCTTAGGTCCACCAAACAAGAATAGGCCTAAGGAAATTTGGGTTGCTAAGTCACTAGTTGAGAAAATTAAGGGCCCTCATCAAGTTTGGGTCCCTAAATAACAAGCTTGATCTCTTATGTGTAGGTGAACTACAAGACTGGTGAAAGTTATTGGGTTATTGATAGTGGTTGCACTCAACATATGATCGGTGATCCTCGTATGTTCACCTCACTAGATGAAGAAGTGGATGGTCAAGAAAGAATTACATTTGGTGATAATTCAAAGGGCAAAGTACAAGGGTTGGGCAAAGTTGCAATATCAAATGATCACTCAATTTTAAATGTGCTATATGTTACTTCATTGAGCTTCAACTTGCTATCCGTTGGTCAATTGTGTGATCTTGGCTTTCAATATTTGTTCACCGAGAAGGAAGTGGTTATGTAAAAGAAAGATGGTGATCAAGTTATATTCAAGGGCTTTAGATACAACAACCTATATCTAGTGATTTCACCTCCGAAGATGCAAACTTGAAGACATGCTTATTCACCAAAATATCACTTGGGTGGCTATGACATAGAAGACTTGCACATGTTGGGATGAGCTCGCTCAAGAAGCTAATGAAGAATGAATTGGTGAGAGGTTTGAAGGATGTGAAATTTGAGAAGGACAAGCTTTATAGTGCATGTCAAGCCGGCAAGCAAGTTGCAAACACTCATCCAACCAAAGCTTACATGTCAACAACAAGAGTGCTAGAGCTTCTCCACATGGATCTATTTAGACCAATAACTTATAAGAGTTTGGGAGGTAATCTCTATTGTCTTATGATAGTTGATGACTACTTTAGATATACTTGGGTGTTCTTCCTTCATGACAAGACCGAAATGGCTGCATGTTTTAAGAAGTTTGCTAAAAGAGCACAAAATGAATTTGAAATAAAGTTCAAGAAGATAAGAAGTGACAATGGGAAAGAATTCGACAACACAAATATTGAAGCATATTATGATGAAGTTGGGATCAAGCATGAGGTCTCCGCAACCTACACTCCTCAATAAAGTGGTGTAGTAGAGAGAAAGAACCAGACACTAATCACCCTTGCTAGAACAATGCTTGATGAGTATAATACACCCAAAGCTCTATGGGCGGAAGCTATCAACACCGCATGCTATGCATCCAACCATCTATTTCTTCAAAAGTTTCTTGGCAAGACTCCTTATGAGTTGCCCAATAGGAATAAACCAGATGTCTCATTCTTTCGAATGTTTAGGTGCAAATGCTATATCTACAAGAAGCGACAACACCTAGGGAAGTTTTAAAGACGTTGTGATATTGGTTTTCTTATCGGTTACTCATCAAAGTCCAAAGCATATCGAGTATTTAATCATGCCACCGGCTTGATTGAAGAAATATATGATGTGGAGTTTGATGAATCTAATGGCTCCTAAGGAGCACATGAGAATCTTGATGATGTAGGTGATGAACCATTGAGGGAGATCATGAAAAATATTTCAGTTGGTGACATCAAGCCTAAAGATGATGAAGATGAAATGCATGTAATTGATCCGCCCTCTTCATCAAGTGTGCCATAAGATGATGGTAAATATGAGAGAGTAGAAAATAAAGATACTCATGTCTCCTATGATCAAATGGTGGCACAAGCTCAAGATGTTGATGCTCCACAACCTCCTCTCCAAGTGGTTGATAGAAGGAATTCGCCTCTACTTTAAGCACATCCACAAGATCTCATCATAGGGAGTCCTTCAAAGGGTGTAACGACTCGCTCTCAAAAACTTGCTTTATTTGTTGAACATCACTCGTTTGTTTCTTGCATTGAACCTAAGAATATAGAAGAAGCTCTACAAGATCTGGATTGAGTGAATGTCATACATGAGGAGCTAAACAACTTCACTCGCAATGAAGTTTGGACACTTGAAGAGCGACCACAAGATGCAAGAATCATTAGA
This sequence comes from Saccharum hybrid cultivar R570, assembly GCA_038087645.1. Classification (NCBI taxonomy): domain Eukaryota; kingdom Viridiplantae; phylum Streptophyta; class Magnoliopsida; order Poales; family Poaceae; genus Saccharum; species Saccharum hybrid cultivar. Next base: position 5,266,577 of record JAQSUU010000091.1, on the reverse strand, counting down.
ACAAAGTGGGTGTTCCACAACAAGCAAGATGATCAAGGTATCGTTATGAGAAACAAGGCAAGACTAGTTGCAAAGGGGTTTTCTCAAGTTGAAGGCTTGGATTTTGCAGAGACCTTTGCATCGGTTGTAAGACTTGAAGCCATTCGTATCCTCCTTGCATATGCATCACATCATGAAATAAAATTATATCAAATGGATGTTAAAAGTGATTTTTAAATGGCTTCATAAATGAACTAGTCTATGTTGATCAACCTCTCGGGTTTGAAGACCCTAGATATCCTAATCATGTTTATAGGTTGTCCAAGGCGCTATATGGGCTAAAGCAAGCCCAAAGAGCTTGGTATGAGTGTCTTCGGGATTTCCTCATTGAGAAGGGTTTGACCATTGGGAAGGTCGACACCATACTATTCACCAAGAAGCTTAATAGAGAGATCTTTATTTGTCAAGTATATGTTGATGATATCATATTTGACTCAACAAATGAAGACTATTGCAAAGAGTTTGGTGAATTGATGTCAAAGGAGTTCGAGATGTCTATGATTGGAGAGCTTACATTCTTTTTTGGTTTTCAAGTCAAGCAAATGAGAGAAGGGATTTTCATCTCTCAAGAAAAGTATACCAAGGATCTTCTCAAGGGGTTCAAAATGGATGAATGTAAGCCAATCAAGACACCAATGACATCAAATGGACATCTCGACCTAGATGAGGGAGGTAAATCGGTTGATCAAACTCTCTACCGTTCTATGATTGGTAGCTTGTTGTACTTGACCGCGTCTAGGCCTGACATCATGTTTAGTGTGTGTATGTGTATTAGATTTCAAGCTAGTCCTAAGGAAACTCACCTTGTTGTCGTTAAAAGAATTCTTAGGTATCTTAAGCACACACCAAGCATGGATTTTTGGTATCCCAAAGGAGCTAGATTCCAACTAGTTAGATATTCCGTTTCGGATTATGCTGGTTACAAAATTGATAGAAAAAGCACATCCGAAGGGTGCCACTTGCTTGGTAGATCGCTAGTGTCTTGGACCTCTAAGAAGCAAAATAGTGTGGCCTTGTCCACCGCTGAGACGGAGTACATTGCCGCGGGTGCTTGTGGTGCGCAAATCCTTTACATGAAGCAAACTCTTCTAGACTATGGTGTAGTTCTAGAAAAGATACCTCTTTTGTGTGACAACGAGAGCATGGTAAAAATTGCTAATAACCCGGTTCAACACTCTCGCACCAAGCACATTGATATTCGTCATCACTTCCTTAGAGATCATGTTGTTAAGAATGATATTTCACTAGAAGGTGTAAGGATGAAAGATCAATTGACGGATATCTTCACAAAACCATTGGATGAGGCTATGTTTTGTCAGTTGAGGAATAAGCTCAATGTGCTTGACCTAAGTAACTTCACTAAAAATGAGCTTATGTTGACCCTTGCATTGCATTGTAATATAAAATATGTTTAATTTTTAGTAATGCACTTAGGGATTGTCTAACATGGTTAAGATAACCCTTGGTACGAGGTGTGAAAAAGCTTAACCTTGGATCAAACTTGATAAGAAACTAGATTTACCTTCTTGTATTGCATTGCATATGCATGTGTGTTGCTTTGTTGTTTCTTTTCGGTTATCGCTTGAGCATCCGCTGTGTTCATCCACAAATAGGGAGAGCATTTGAAGCTCCTACTGGTTATAAACCCTATTGTGTGGCCACATGTTGCTCCTCGCTCGTTTTGTCACCTATTTTCTTAAAAAGATCTATAGCCTAAGGCAAAATATTTTGAAAATTTTGAGGGTTTGAGAGAGGTCTCTCATATATGTCCCAATTGGTGCTTATTTGGGTCTTATTGAAGTTGATACTTGATTGGGAGAAAGCGTCATGAAGTTTGGAGGAGGAACCACTGTTGAATGGCACCGAACGCTGAACTAGACTCACCAGCGCGTCCGGCCAGTACTGGATGAAAGAACAAGTACAGAGTGTACACCTGACGATGAACAATGTTCTAGGTGCATCCGATGTATGACTTGCAACATTGCACCAGTGCGTCCGGTTAGTACAAGATGGCGAACAATGAATGCACCAGACTCCAAGCTGCGTCCGGTTAGCTAGCATCGGACGCGTCTAGTCGCGTCGAGAGCGTCCTTGGACCTCTCTGTTCCGCACTGGACGCCAAGCAGTAGCATTAGGTGATGAATACTAGAGTGTTCAATCGATGCATCCGAAGCGCCATGGATTTTAAATCTATGACTGATAGTGGGGCCACATACCTTCTCTCTTAATTTGTCTGGCGGGTCCCTTTTTTCTTCTCCATTCTTATTCAAACCACCCGCGTTCATCCCGGTTCCGTACACCACCGCACCACCGCAAGCAAACCCTAACTGCCGTGTCCCTGCCTCCGCGTTGCCACACTCTCGCCTGCTCTCCTCTCGTGCCAACGCCACTAGGTTTCGTAGTCGCTATCCAGTGCACTTGCACTCGTGCGTTCGCAGGCCAGGACCTCGTTCGCCCGGTGCGCCGCCGCCATCGGGGATCTTCTCAACTTGACCTCGCTGTTGATGCCTTCAGCTCAGGCCATCATGTACGATTCCCCTTAGGACCCTGTGCCTCGTCTCTGGCGACTCCTTGGCCTGCTACATACTGTCCCTAGGTGAGATCTCCATCTGCCCTCCAGGTGTTCGACAATTGCCTGAACCAGTTCATCTATCCATTTGATTCAATTTCTTGACTGGTTATCTTTGCAGTAGTCGTTATTGACCTCAGTGGAGCTTCCTTACACCCAGGGCTCCCTCCTCGAACACTCCTTGGCTAGTGTTGCTATCCATCTTGTTCCCGTGTTGTGATCATGTGGGGCCCCTACATGTCGGTCACTCTTATCTTTTCACAGGGATCAGTAAGGTAGCAAGCCAATTTCATTCCTTTACTTTCCTCCATTGCTTGCTTCCTGTTTAGGACTCTCTCATCTCTAGTGTATGATGTGTTGCTCTTATATATTCCTATCTACTCTATCTCTGCAGCGAGTCGTGGCAGTGAGTTTGCTTGGTCTGTTCAGCTGTGTCAGTTGAACCTAGGGCCAAGCTCACGGGTATGGATTGAGGCCAAGCCTCACGAGTGTTAGTGGCAGTTATTCTTGTCAGCGACAGTGGTTCTCTTCTAGTGATAGTTGTGCTCTCAGCGACAGTTGACTCTCTTGACTTGGCAGCTATGGCACGTTGTAAGAGGAGGTGACGAGGAGAGGGACCCTCCTCGCTTGATGGAGAAGGCTTAGGGTAAGAGAAAGGTGTTAGCAAAGAGGAAGAGGAAGAGAGTTGATAGAGATATAGAGATGGCAGCAGCAGCTGAGCGTGCAGAGAGAGGTGGAAGAGGAGTGGCATATAGATAGGCGAGTCTCGCTTTCACTTAGAGGGCCAAGAGTTAGGCACTGATGAGCCTACTTAGACAAAGCAGGCAGAGGAGCAGGCAAAGCAGTCACCTCAGCCTCGACTTCAATGCTTTAGCCGTACTCGCACTCAGGTGTCTCCTAGGCTTGAGAGGTAGAGGCGAGGTGCCTATGCACCTCCTAGACAGTAGGGTCCACCTCCAGTTCAGCACTTGGACCTCAGGATAGCTATAACACGTCAGGTGCGACAACTTCGGATGGTTTCTCTTGAGGAGTGGTTCCCAGATCAGAGGGACGAGAGAGCATCAGAGGGGTTCTTCACACCACTATAGGAGGACTTCTACAGAGCCTACCAGGATAGTGGCGTTATTTTCAGGTCACAGAGAATTTGTTCCTTGGAGGCTATAGTTCAGGTCGCAGGCGAGGAGATTCGTCCACACCTTACCTACTTGGAGGGCTTGGCAAACTTGTTAGGACGTAGTGAGAAGTATGTCTCGTCTTGGGTCCGAGAGTTCTATGCCTCACTATGGGTCAACCCTGCCCACTGCTACTTACACTTTGCTTTCAGAGGCCGAGACTACCAGATCTAGAGTGCAGAGGCTCATGATGTTATGAGGATTCCTTTCCAGCGTACTCGACTTCACTAGCTCTGCTATGAAGACACAGAGCCACCCAGATGCCCTCACGGCGGTCGTGTGCCACCGACCGACTTGATCCGTCCCTGTTTTAGAGAGCCATTTGGTGAGGGCTCGAGCCAGACTCCACGTGACCTCACCGACACAGCTCGAGTCCTTGATGCGGTCGTGAGGCGGACCATACTTCTGAAGGGTGGCTACATAGAGGGTTTGACTAGACTACAACTTTGGCTTCTCCAGCACTTGCTCTCACACACAGCTTTTGATATCTGGGATTTGATTCTATCATAGATGGAGGACACCATAGCTGAGGGATTCAAGGGTTCTTGACAACTATCATATGCTCACTGGATCACTTACTTGATTTGGAAGACAGTGTCACCGATGTCAGCTGAGACAATTGCAGAGTGGAGTGGTGCCACCACAGAGTTCCCTAGGTACGACATGAGCTAGTTGCTTTGACACAGTCGTGGGAGGACTCCTAGTCAGTCGAGCCATAGGCCAGAGGTGCCAGAGATAGCTACACAACAGGACGAGATAGTCTGGGCACTAGCAGAGACAGAGCTTGAGTAGTTAGAGGCTCAGGGTGAGGAGGCTGAGATAGAGACAGATCCTACTGACAGTTCAGACGAGGACTACCACTCAATTCCTCAGAGGCCTCCTCCACGTGCACACGATAGTGAGGCCGATGGTTCCCACTCAGCTCCTTCACCACAAACTGACCTTGCCTTGATTGCTTACTCAATAGGATGTAGGCAGAGCAGGCACGATAGGCACAAGCTACAGAGGCTACACTTGCACAGGTACAGGCTCATCAGGACGAGTTTTAGCTACAACAGCAGGCCATTCAGAGGCAGCAGCTAGAGGTCCAGCAACACGTCATGGGATTCATGCAGCACGTACTGATAGCTATAGGGATTCCTCCCTATCAGCCATAGCAATAGTAGCTTGGACTCTCAGCTCTTTCTACCCAGTTGACTTCAGCGTTACAACCCAGTGGGTTTCAAAGTCAGGGTCAGATAGCTGCTCAGTTTGCCTCTCCTCCACAGTAGGTTTCTCAGATGTTTGCCTCGCTGGACTTCACTCCAATTGTCATAGGCTTCACACCTCAAACTTAGTCAGCTTCTGTGCTTGTGACAGACCCGCCTGTCTCCTAGAGTCTCGGTGCCACCTTTAGTGAGCTCACTAGCCAGTCTACACTGCCAGAGTTTTAGTCTTTAGCTACTACTTCGATTGTTCTAGTGATAGAGGCTACAGCTGCACCAGTGATAGGCACCACTGAGATGATCTCATCGTCTGTCGCTTCCTCTGAGCCAACGTAGATTGCAATACTAGAGGCTCCAGCGACACAGATAGAGGCACTAGTGGCTACTCTACCTACAGGCACACCTTCAGAGCCACAGGGTCAGGCTATAGCTACAGTTTAGATTCCACTTCTCAACCAGCCGGCCCAGTTATAGAGACCGCGGTGCCGACCGAGATCGCTCTACCTATAGCTTTAGAGACTGAGGGTTAGCAGCAGCTAGCTCCGACAGGTCCTACATACCCAAGTCTAGAGTCCGAGGATGACACTTTACAGTTTCATATCTCTCACCATACTCCAAGGCCTGACTTGTCTGCTCCTGCCCTACCTTTAGACCCTTAGATTTTGGTGCTTGACGCTAAAGGGGGAGAGGGAGCGAGTATGTTAGACTTAGCGGGAGAGTGTGAGATGGAATTGATTCTTTTGTGTGTGATACTTCATGCATATCATGGTTACTTTCATGCATTGTGCCCCTTGTGATATACATGTGTTTGTGAGACTTATGTGACATGTGTGCTCTCTTTTTCGATATATATATGTCATGTTACTTGGTTCTGCTCATTTGCTTTGCTTCCATGTTTTACTCCGATTCAAATGAGCTTTACTTTTTGTACTTGTGCTTATTACAAATCTTATGAGTACATCTTGTTGGCTTGGGTCCTATAAGCATTCCTAACTCTTTTGTTTTTATTATCTAATGCTAATATGAACCAAGCATGTTGAAAACCTCACTCTCTATTATACACATACTTGAGGTGGTGTTGTCATCAATCACCAAAAAGGGGAGATTGAAAGCATCTAGGCCCCTAGTTAGGTTTCGGTGATTGATGACGACACGAGATTACTATGACTAATGTATGTTTTGAAGAGGCATTGTAAGTTAGGTCATAGAAATGGAAATCTATTGGGCAACTATGGTTTTCATGCCCCTATCAATGAAAATCGTTTTGGTTTTCAAAGGATGAACGACAAGGTTAAGGACGGACTAGTTCTAAGTGACGTTTGGCGTTGGAGAGGCACTTAGAGTCATTTAGGACTTTGTTTTTTTTCCTTTGGCCGTACTATTAAGGAGGGTATGAACCAGTAGTTTGACCTAGGTGAGTCTAATAGTTTAGGTATGGTGCACACTTGTCAAACTTAGCACTAGGTAGCTCAGGGTTGGCTCTAAGATCAAAAGGAATCAAAGTCATTCACAAAGTTACTTGAATTAGAAGTGAATGGAGATGATTCGCATGCAATGGATGCTAGAGACGAAGGCATCGGATGTAGGGGGGTGTGTCCGGTTAGTTATTGGCGTGTGCAGCAGAGGAGCAACATCCACTGGACGCTGCACAGTGCTTGTCATCGGACGCACCGGTACTCGCACTGTAGCAGCATGGACTGAGGTTGACCAGTGACGTGTTGACCGGACGCTACACCGTGCAGCATCTGACGCAGGTTGTCATGCATCCGGTCGAGTCCAGTAAGCTACAAGAGAGGTTTTTCTTGCACCGGATGTGTCCTGTGGAGGTGGACCGAACGCTGCCTAGTGTCCGACGTGACCGTAACGGCTAATTTCTCTATGCAGTCACTTTGTACTAATCGGCGCGTCCAGTGGTGAAGACCTGCGCGTCAGGTGGTATCAAAATTTACTGACATGGACAATAACGGTTGGATTTCAGTTGGGGGTGTATAAATACATCTCCTACTCATCCATTTCAGCTCTCTTGCTCATTTGTTTAGCTGAGAAACATCTTTGGAGTGCAAGGGAGTGCAAGAGCCTAGTGGGGTGATTGACATTTGATAATCCAAGATTAAGGACCTCATTAGTGTATAGGGAGTAGCAAGTGTGCATCCACCTTTCTCATTAGGCTTGTCATGGTTAAGTGAGAGTTTGTGCTTGTTACTCTTGGTGATCGCCATCACCTAGACGACTCGGTGGTGATTGGAAGCTTGGTGATCATCCAGCGAGGTTGTGGATGACCCAAGTCATCTTTGTGAGCGGTTGTGGGCGATTCACCACGACGGAGTGTCAAAGAATCAGCCCGTAGAGAGCACTTGATCCTTGCACGGATCAAGGGGGAGCTACACCCTTGCACGGGTGCTCCAACGAGGACTAGTGGGGAGTGGCGACTCTTTGATACCTCAGAAAAATATTGTCGTGTTTCTCTCTCTCTCTCTTTACTTTAAGCATTTACATTTGAGCAATTCAATTCATGTCTTTACATTCCTAAAATTATCATGCTAGAGTAGGATTGGAGCCTAGGGTGCAAAAATTTTGTGCGATAGAACCATAAAATCACTCCTAGGCACAAGAGGGTGAAATGGGCTAAGTGTAGGATGTTGACGGTCATTAAACACCAAATATACCCGTCAGTTATTGCATAACTTGGTATGAAATGAATTGCAAAGCATAGTTGTAGGATTTGATTCTAACAAGTTCCATAAGTTTTGGTGGTCTTATTTGTCTTGTAGGATTTGCAAATTTTCATAGAATAAAAGTATCTCAAATGATGAATTAGAGTGCACCATTGCAAAGAGCTCATCGAGATGATCGAAATGGACTTATCATTTGTTATATTTGGAGTTCGGGATCAAATTCCACCGCGGCACATACGTGAAAAGATTCTAGAAGGCACTAGAAGACACCACGACGAAGATGGGCCGAAAGGCCATGAAAGTGTGTCGGGCGACACCTCCCTAGGGCCGGGCGGCACCCCCCGGAGCCTGTTGGCCTTCGGCTTCTGGAAACTTCCTCCACCGTCTCTTAGGATGCATCTAAGCCATACGTCAAGTCGGTTTGATCGAAGGACTCACATTGATCCCACCGGGCTATAAAAGGAGACCCCTGCCCCCCTCCCTAGAGCATCCCAATACCCTAATTCATATTCTCGTTAGGATCCAGAGAGAGGTCCCATGAATGGATCTACCTCCTAGAGATAACCATCAAGAGAAGATTAGTCCTCCATAGGATCTAGTCTTATGAACAGAAATAGTGAGATAGAGAGTGAGAGAAGAGTTTAGAGGAGGTGCCAGCCTGTCGGTGCTCCCTCTACGGCTTGTACTTCAGCGGATTCAAGTTCTTCAAGATTTCTCTAGTAATCAACTTCTGTTCTAAGCTTACTATTGTTTATATTTATTGTTCCATCTTGTTTGCGACTCTTTTGAGTGCTTTATTCTTGTTTCGGACGGAGTAGAGTATTAATCTTAAGTGTAGGCGTGGTGCTTAGGCTTAGGTTTAATCGTGAATGCCCCCTGTTAGGAGGAAGGTGGTAGATCGCATAGATGACAGTTGCGTTGAGTCCTTTATAGTCCATCTCCCGTTAATAGGATTGGTAGGCCAAATGGTGCTTGTAGGGAAGAAACTCTGATTTTGTTCCTTGGGTTGGATATAGAAGACAGAAGTAGAGGACCCTTAGTTATCCTCTCTACACTCTTATTTATCCTAACCTTATTGCTACTCTTAGTTATCACAACCCATAACCTACTTATCATCCTTTTATTGAGTTAGATCGTAGTTAGTCTCACACGTTTCTTTGTGGATACGATATTTAAAACCTCCAGGTGCAAGCTACAACGGTATCCGTGCGCTTGCGGATCATTGCTTGTGATTATTTTGTGTGCGTTAAAAAATACCATCATAGGACTTAATAATTGCAAAAATTTAGAATTAGCCCAATTCACCTCCCCTCTTAGGCATCTTGATCCTTTCAGATATAACAGTTCATGTCTTCCTATGGAAATGATAATATGATTTAGATCATCTCCAAAAATCTTTCTAAATCATCATTTGAAGAGTCATTTATGTAATCTTTTCGCTCTCCAACAAATTTTCTATAGCTTGTCTGCACTCTAGAGAGCCATTCTCGTTCTATCTTTGGCTAGCGAGAAATTCGAAATAGTACAGCTATATTTGAATAATAATCAACTCACCCATGTCTCCAACCAAACGGGCCTGGCATGTGGCATAGCTTCAGTCTGATAGATAGATTGGCCGTACGTAGCTGGGCTTTCCAAGTCTGTGGGCCAGGCCTAGCCCACCAATTGAGACACGCTTCACATGTCACTTGGGCCAGCGGTCAGCCAGCCCCAAGTAAAACCCTAATTCCCTTCTCCAGTCGCAGCCTCGATTTCTTTCCCTTCCCCAGCCAGCCGCGAGCCTCATACCGGCGCAGCCATGGCGGAGGTGCCCGCCGTCGTCGCCGCCGCCTCCAGCTGCGAGGTCGACCTCGGCAATCTCTTGGCGTACGACCCATCGCACCACGTCGCCGCCGCCGCCTCCAGGTAGTGTGTCTCGTGCCTTCCTTTCTGCTATGGTGTTTTTCCTGACAGAATGCGGTGGTGTTGTTGGGGCGGAAAATCTCAGGGAGGAGCTGAGGCAGGAGTGTCTGCGGAAGGGGACGGAGCTGGCGCAGGTGGTGGCTGACGCCCTCTTCGCGCTGCCTCCCAGCGAGGACCGCGACGGCCCCATCGTCCACCTCCCGCCGCCCACCGTCCGACTCCCGCGCGAGAAGCATGTGAGAACCTCTCTCTTAATTTGTTCCTAGTTCTGTTTGCCTATATGGTGGTGATACATTCCACTAGAAGCATCCTCTGAAGATGATGGGCTGTACACAAGTAGTTAGTCACATGGGATGGACTGCTGTTTCGCCTGCTGCTGTAAATCTCGTGCCCAAATTAGAACCTCGTTTGCTGTAAAACATGTACTCGTTTCACTAAGGCAGCTTATTTTTATTCCACTTTTGACGATGGGAATAATGAACGTTGTGCTTCTGACATGACTATGAGCCGAAACTACTATAGCTGCAAGCATGTTTGCTTCTGTTTTCTCAAGACATTGAAGATTACATGATGTGATGTGGGGTGTTTCGTATGTTTAACAACCCAGTTTATGTTCTTTCCAGCTACCCAAGCCCAAGCCACCGACCAAGTGGGAGCTGTTTGCAAAGGCGAAAGGTGATCCTGTTGTCCACAACGTCTTGTTTTTATGACTCTTTTGGAAATTGGAAATTTACTCAAATTTTCATCATTGTCTGGGTGATCATAACACAGGAATTACCAAGCGCAAGAAGAACAAGCGCGAGTGGGACGAGCAAACTCAATCCTGGAAGCGGACTTATGGCTACGACCGTGTTAATGATGACAAAGACATTCCGATTGTTGAAGCCAAATTGACTGACGGTTAGTAACTTGTCTTCTTGAGCTTTTGCCAACAAACCTGTTGTGCAACAAGGCTGTTGCCTCTCGTCCCTATCCAGTAGCATGTTGTAATTGTCATATGCATCTCCTTGTGCATGTTAGCTTTTCTTAATGTGCAATGCTTTGCCTCATTTATTTTAGATTTGTAGTACTTTTTATAGTTTAACTCCTGGGTCTGACAAGTGTTTTCTTTTTATCGTTTATCAATCATTCTCATGTGTCCTAAACCTGGGTTGCCAACCTGATACCCTTTTGATGTTCATTTATTGCAGAGCCTGGTGTTGATCCCTTTGCGCAAAGAAGGGATGAGAAGAAGAAGAGGGTTGAAAAGCAAGAAAAAAACAGACTAGAGAACTTGAAGAAAGCTGCAAAGATTGGCGCTTTGCCAAGGTTGTTATCCTTCACTAGTAACTGCTGCTTCCCCCTTCTTTCTATTATGAATGTCTTCTTATATTAGGAAGCAAACTTCTACAATTACAGCTATTCAATATCTTTTGTATGCAGTCATGTACAGCTTGCTGCAAAGGCCTTGCCCATCACAGGAACTAAAGCTGACCTTCCAAAAAAATCTAGAAAAGAGGATCTTGAGAGTGTTGTTGGCATGGCTTCATCAGCAACAGCAAGCGGTGGGAAGTTTGACGAGAAGTTGCCTGGCGAGAAACCTCCAAAGCACCCTGGCAAACATAGAAAGGTTTTTATATCTGAATGACTTTGATTTCTGAGTCTGTACCTTTGTAGGATGATTTTGTTCACTGGCTGAATGATGCCGTTTCTGCAGTTCCTCCCAGTTGCCGAAGGGAAGGGAATGGGCAGCCTGGAGAAACAGCAAAATGACAAAATCCTGAACTCTCTACTTGCCAGAAACTCTGATGAACCGCTTGATGTTGGCAAGGCAAGTTTCAGGATCCAACCGCTTACATAAAGTTGTGTTTTGCCCACCATTGGTGGCACTGATCCATGTTTTGTTTGGGCGAGCTGACAGCATCTGTGAACGATTTTCTAAGCAGGCAATTACAATGTACAAGGTGAAAAAGGAAAAGCAGAGAAGGAAAGAGAAAGATATGTCATCGAAATCTGATAAGCTTAAGCCCCAGAAGAAACCCCACAAGAAGTCATCGAAGAAAAAGGCTTAGGTCCACATCTTTCAGGTGACCACAGTTTTGAAAGCTCAAGCAAGGAGGCCTGTCGCATATTCGATTGTATTTGTCCACTTTGAATCTATGGGAGAAATATTGTTATTCCGTGTACTGGTTATGGCACAAAAACCTGAATGCTGTTATAATATATTGTGCCCTGATATGCGCCCATCTTGTACTTTTCAAATTATGTTTGGGATGTGGTTTGTAACTTGTAAGAGTCCCTATTGGTTCCTGAAACCTGTCCAAAAGGAGCTGTCCTGGCTAGTTCCAATGAAGCTACTGTCTGAGTGTCGACGGTGCTGATCTGATGTTGGCCTCTGGGTTTACTATGCGACGTGGTGTGAGATTATACATTTGAAATCTTTTCTCCGATACCTTGTCCATCGTTTGCAGTGGTACGTACAAAGTAGCGATCGAGTTGCTTCGTTTAGTTAATAACCTAATGGCAGCACTAGTGTTGTTGATTGATGGGCTAATATTTGATTTCATCGTAGGCCACCATAGGAGTCTCATGTGCGCTAGCTGAGGTAGGACAAATCATTGTTTCTCTTAGTATGGCAAGGTATTTCGCTTGCTATACCTTAAATTTCTAGCAATTCTCAGCCCTAATGCAATACCTTGCAATACTTTGAGAGAAATAACGATGTATCAACCGACGGCTGAAGGAAGGAGCCAAGGAGAGTCAGCGAACCATCACCTGGAATCCTGGGCTGCTACACTGCTGCATCATTTTTTGAATCCTGTAGAGCTGCGTCTTTTGGGGCCTGTTTGATTTCTTACCCCTGGCCGGCCCGGCCGGCTCACCTGACTGTGGCCAGCTCAGCCTGGTTCCCATGGTGCAACCTCCTGTGTTTGATTCTTATGTTTCTATTGAGCTAGCCTAAGTTGAGATTGTGTTTGAAAGGATGGCCGTCGGGGCCGATATTAGCCACACTACCCTTTTCTAGACGCCGGTGATCCATCTGTACATTCTTTCAAACACAATTTCAACTTAGGCTGGCTCAATAGGAACATGAGAATCAAACATAAGAGGTTGCACCATGGGAACCAGGCTAGAGCTGGCCACAGCTAGGCCAGCCGGCCGAGCCGGCCGGGACAAGAAATCAAAAAGGCCCTACGTGATTTCGGCCGTCTTTGAGGCCTGCATGCTGCAGCTAGCTTGCTAGCTATATAGGACGCCCTCTCTCTCTCAAAAAAAGAAGCTATCTAGGACGCTGTTCACTCTCTGTAGTTATCTTGTTGTGCACGTGTGCATGAATATATGCTACAATTGATGAGAGGCAATAAAAAAGGCAAGTATTCCAAGTGCTACAGTGTTGTATTCTTTTGGACTGCTAATGTGATTTTGGCTGACTTTGTGGCCTCGGCTAGCTTAATACGTAGGCTGTGTTTAGTTGAGAAAAATGGGGTGAAAAGTTACTGTAGCACTTTTCGTTGTTATTTGGTAAAATTTGTCCAACCATAGATTAATTAGACTCAAAAGATTCGTCTTGAACTTTACAGACAAACTATGTAATTAGTTTTTTTACCTACATTTAATGCTCCATACATGCGTTTAAAAATTTGATGTGATAGATGGAAGAGGAAATATTTTGGGTTTGCATGAGAAATAAACAGGGCCCTATTCAGGAAGTGGTTCTACTATGTGCGCAGTTGTATGTCTAATTGTGCATGTGTGGTGTTAGCGTGATATGTGTGGGTAGCATGCATGTGTACATAAACATATGCTACAACTGTATCCAGATGAGAGGCATAAAAAAACTATATAGGTCCCACGTCCATGCCACATCCACACACGAAGGCCAGAAAGATTATGGAACAAAAGTTCGCAAGGCTCCAGCAGTCAAACGATAGACCATATAAGTCGCCTCTGATGACGTCGCCTGCTTGCCTGGTCAACCATGACTTCGTTGGGCGCCTGTTCTCATTGGTACCTGTAATTCAGAATGCAACTTTCTTCATGAGAGAAAGAATAGAGAAAAATTATGCTTTAATTCTACTTCTTTCTTCCACCCTAAAATATAAGTTATTAAGTATTCAAAATTTATCCTAAATTATAAAGGATTTTAAATATCATTAATGATAAAGGATTCTAGATATAACGCCGCTACAACTGTTTGAGGTAGGTTAAATAATTTACGTATGATGTATAATTTAGCCGTTATAGCCTTATCTAGTTCCGTTATTAGTTGTTTTAGAAGTCTTCTGTTGAATGCTTTAGGTGGAGATTAAAACATTGAGGCAATCGTACAGAGAGGCGTTTGCGGGTATTAAAAAATAAAAATTAAATTCAAGAAAATAACAATCCGGCAATCTTCGCAAAGTTTTTTTTCGAGACGAAGGATCTCCCCATTTTCATTGATAGCAATGGAAATACCGTTTGTTACAGAGAATTTCAGACAAGAATAGATAACCAGAGGACTGACCACTATCCTTACAAAAACAAGCAAAAGCAAAGTTCTTTTATTTTTTGACAAAATCTTTGCAAAGTTTGCTTGGCTCACTCAATGACGCGCCTCCAAGCCCGCCCAAACCCTGGAAGCGGTGCTGTCCAATCGAGATCGGACGGCACGGTTTCCCGCACCTTTCACTTCCTCACTCTCCTCGCCAGTCAGCTGTACCCCACCATTCCCCGCTCTAAATCGGCAAAAACAAAAATCTAACCCCGAAGAAAAGAGGGAAAAAACTCGAGAAGAGCAAACCCTAGGTTCCCGTGGCACCGACGAAATCCTAATTCGCCGCATTGGATCGCCCAGGCAAGGGGCTTTTCGCACAGATCGGCGCTCCCCCGTCCTCGGATTCGATTTCTCGTCTCAATTTGTCGCCGATCCGTGGCGGGATCGTCTCGCCGCTCGGCAACTCTCTCTCCCCCCTTTTTTTTCTCGATCCGTCTGCGAGACACTAAGCGCTTCGCCGCCGGTCGCCCCTGCTGACGCCACGGGCACCAGGAGGCTTGTCGCCCACTCTGGTCCGCCACCGACGCTTGACGCCTCCAGGGCTCCAAAGGTAAAACATTATTTCCGTGCACAGATCTGCGATTTCTTTTAATGTCTGGATACCAAATGGGCTGTTGAGGTGATTGTGGATGAATTGATGGTGTAGGATTGCAGATGAGAGGATGATCGAAGCTGTTTCTGTGAACTTGTCCTGGATTCAACTGAATCCTCATGCTCCACGCAAAGTCCACCCCTGATCTGGGGTCGGGACTCTACGTATGATGGGAGGTGAAATTCTGAAGAATTCTGTTCTCTTGATTCGTGGGCTCGTGAATGGAATCCAGTGGCGGTGATAAACCCACTGCAACAGATGCTACCGAATCAGTGGTGGTTTTAGATGGTGAGGAGACTTTGTCTGAGAGGGAATCTGTTGGAGCAAGACGTGCCTCTGCCTTGCCTAATGGGGGTGGAAAGGAGGCTCCTTCAAGCAGTTTATCCGCGGGGAATAAGAGGAAGCGTGACAACTTGGGTTCTAAGCAAATGGAACTCAATGAACCAGGGACACCAAGTTCCAGCTCAGGTGATTCCACATGGAGCATAGATAGTCTGGATGGCCGTCGCCAACTCTCATTGTCGAGAAATAAGAATGAACACTCTGAACATTCGGTTACTTCAGCTGGAGTTACAGTGATCAGGCAGCCTCGTGGCGTCTTGAGGTTAAGGAAGCTGGCTCAGAATGTCAATACTGAGAGTTGGGCTGGTGGTCATAAAATTCCACAAGCTAATGGAGTTCCTAGGTCTTCCCAACTCCCGAGGCGGAACAAGAAGGGGGAATCAGTTGCGTTCCAGGAGAATAGAATTGGTGGTGATGAACCTGTCAGTTGCTTGAGAACTGGGAATAGTACTTGTGATCAGGATACTGACACCAAGTTATGTTCTGAAACTGAATTCTCAGTTGAAAAGCAATCACATCTTTCAGGTGAACCCTCAAAAGCTGTTCATGTTGACAAGAGTAGCTGTGACCATGTCAAAGATGATGATGGTGTTAGTTTGGAAGAAAATGCTGCTAGGATGCTCTGTTCTTTATCAGATAACAGATGTGCTGGATCACCAAGGAAGGGAATGAAATCACCTGATAGGTCATCAAAGAGATCTTTTCCTCAGCATTCAAATCATTTTAAAAATTCATACAAAAAAATCAAGGATGTACCTGGTCCTGCTAGGTCGCTGCGGAAGCGTGATGGTAAAGTTCCCTTCAGGAAGCGTCGCGCACGTCGGCATTTTTATGAAGTCAGCCCTAGTGATGTGGATCCATTTTGCATTGTAAAAGAGAGGATCAGGGTTTTTTGGCCTCTTGATGAGACTTGGTACTTCGGCTTGGTCAAGGAATATAATCCTGTCACAAGGTTACATCATGTCAGGTATGATGATAAGGATGAAGAATGGATCAATCTTCAAAATGAGAGGATTAAACTCCTGTTCTTACCAGCGGAAGCTCGCAATAGATCTAAATGCACCAACTCGAGGTCAGTGTTTGAGCCGAAGAACGAACAGGGTGACAGAGAAGACATGGATGGAAGCAATACAGAGAGTTCTGAGTCAGGTCCCATCAGCTCATGGTTGACTCGATCAAACCAAGCAAAATCTGCTACACTTTGTGCCATCAGCAAGCAAGATCACAATCATTCCAATACTGTTACTATTTCATTTGACCAAAAGCAGTGTCGTGGTTCTGATGCCAAGGAATCTAATGATTCTATACCATGTAGTTCACTTGCAAATGGGGATGCAGAGGTTCTCAAGGATAGGACCACACCTGAGGACAGGAGGTTTCACTTTGTTTATTCTAGGAAGCGATTTTGCAGAAAAAGGAATGATTTTCTTAGCATTTCTGAACAGCGTTCTAATTGCCAAAGAAGAGGAAGTTCTGCTATAGTTCTTGCTGCATGTCCTAGTATGGAATCCAGTACTGCGACTGGTGCTTTAGTCGCATATGTCATACCTGCATTGAGCCTCCCACTGAAACCTGTTTATAAGTTGCTTTGCGAAGCCTGTTGCGTTTCAGTTTCCAATGCCTTCTTTCTCCTTCAATGTGGTACATTGGTTGCCTTATGGCCAGTTGTACATCTGGACATACTTCTTGTTGATAATGCTTTAGGCTCGAAACATTTCCTTCTTGACACATGCTTGAGATCGGCAGTATCACTTTTCTGTTTACTTGCTGGAAGCTTCAAGCAGTGTACTAGGCAGAGAACTACCAAGGAATCGAGAATACCTTGTACTTCGATCAGATTTCAGATATCTGGTGGGCATGGTAGAAGCCAAGTAGTGTTTATGTTCTTCAGCTTTGTTGGTGTAGAGAAATCCAAATTGAAACACCTTCAAAGAAAGCTTCAATATCACTGTTCAAAGAAGGAGTTGTCTAAAGATTCGACAAAATGTACTGGTCAAAGATCCCTTTCTTCAATGGATCTCTTCTCTAAGGTATCTTCCTGCCTTACATATGCAGTTTTAAGTGATCTTTCCACATGACTATTATAATTGCATTCCCTATAAGATTTAAACAATCTTGCATGCTTTTCACTTTATGAGCACCGGCTCATTAACAAATAGGGGCATTAACATTACTCAATATGCAGTAGCACCCCCTTATAATGGCTTCATTGTGTAAGCACTCATGGACTTTATGTGAGGTTATCCATAACCAGTTTTGGGTCATATGAGGAACCTTAGTGATGTATGGTCATCGTTCTCTTACGCTATGTAATACTATGCTATATGCTTGTCTTCTATCCTCTTTCCTAGAATAGCTAGACAGACAATCATTGTTTAAACTGCGCAAAAACATAGCTTTGTCAGATCAGCTATGTTACAATTCATTGAATCAATATTGTATTCCACAAGGCGTAATTAAGGGATCACCTAGGCGCGCTTAAGCCCTGGGCGGAGGGGTAGATGGAGGTATAGGTGCCGTGCCACCAGATCCAGAGCTACGCTGCCTGACGGAGGGAGTCGTGTTGCCGGGTCCATTGTGGCACCACCTCCCTTTCTGGCCCAGGATTATCGATGTGCATCCGTTTGCAGGGGAGGGGAATGGAGCAGAAGGGAAAGGGATTGGGGTCTTGATCCTGCAGGGAGTGCGTGAGACGGTGTCAATCTTTGTGGCAGTGCACGGAGATTGCATTGGACTGCAGGCGCCCTCCACAGGAGGGAGAGAGGGAGCAATTTTGCATTTGCCCCTTCACTTTTCTAACAAATCCTAGAGATTTCTTTACTATCATTCCTTTTACTGATTTTTTACATTATAGTCTCAAAAACTTCTAATTTCTCACAAGATAGTATTAGATATACTTTTATTTGATATTTCTCTTCTCTTAACCTCTTCTCTGAAACAAGAATTACACGTACACATGTTGAATGAGATCAAACCTAGGAGGAACTAGGTGGTTTTTCATTAAGAAGAGAAATAGGCACCCAAATTCAGTCCAAGACGGACTTGAACCTGGGTGGTTGGGTGCATTGCCACATCTCTCACCCAACCAGTTGAGCTATGCTCACTTCCTACACGTACACATGTTGGTGTTTAATTCATAGTTAGTCAATTACATATATGCAGAACAAACTGATGTAAACGCCTAAAGTGCGCCTAATGCCTTTTTTTAACCTTGAATATATTGCCCATATATTTGCATTAATAATACTCTTAATGTGCATCTTAATGTGTGTTTTATTTTGTTTAAGGTTGAAACAATACCTGTTCTTTGTTTCTGAAAGCCATATCAGGGTAAAGAATATTTACTTATCTAGCAGGGTTTCCCACTTCCTGTCAATGATTTAGTACTGCCATTGCTGTTGTATGTGCGGTCTCTTATTATCCTTGTCAAGTTATTTGTGCCTTAATAACCCTTTTCCCTATAAAACCGTAATGCACATGCCTCATGTGATTCATATGTGAATGTGAATTGTTGTTCAGTGGAAATACACCTCTTTTAACTGCTGTTTGTTTATTGATGTGCACCTTTTTGTGCAATGATTCTTTCATTGATCTTCTACACATAATTGTTAACATCATCTAACACATTGCTCTAAAACAATTTGCTAGAACTCTATTTTTGTAGAAAATCAGCTGACCATTGTTTAAATATTTTCTGTTAAACAGGGTTTTGATGTTCAGGAGTCTGTCTTTCTTCCAGAGTCTAATTATTCAGATATCTAACCTGTTATTTGTTGTTTGGATGTGCAGTGTAAATTTACTCAAAGTGTTCTGGACATGACATCTGCATCTTCACTACTGCTTTGGCACCAACAGTTAACGGGAAGCAATTCGACTAATGGTTCTCTGCAATCCATGTCATGTACTTTGGATGAGGATCAGCAGCAGTTGGTAATGGAACATGAATCGATTACAGTTCATCATGCTCCACCTCAAGTTTGTGCATTTAATCTTGGTTCATCACCTGATAGTCCATTGGATATGGCTTCTGCTAGTTGTGCAAATCCATCTAGCTCTGCTAGTAGGGAATCCAAGATTGCTGAAAGGAATATGATCCCAGAATGTAATGTCAGCAGTATTGGTGATGCAAATATAATGCACAGGAAGTTTCAAGATCAAAATGGGCCTTGTATTGGTGCTGACAAGCTATGTTCCTCCAATCCTAGTGTTATTTGCTCTTCACAGAAGTCCGCAGAGAGTCGTCTTTCCATCAATGTTCCTCAAGACAAAGCAATTGATGCACCAAATGATAAACCTCTTGACAAAGATGAAAAAGAAAAGCAACCTATATCTAACTTGGTTCAGGAATTGAATGAACATCCAATTGGTCGTGTTACACCAACTGCCCCCAGAACTACTTACCATAAAAACCGGTTTACATCTATATCACGTGCTTTTGGAGATGGTTCAAAATTACTGCCAGAAGACCACGTGTTGACTGGCTTTGCTGGAGGTTCTAAGAAGCCACGAAGTCAAGTTTCATACTCAGTTTCTCCTAGAAGTGAGGAACTTGGCTTAAAAAACAAAGGCCATTTCCACAAGATACAATCTCATGCAAAGAAACTTCCTGATAGTTCTAGAAGTGGGCATAGCAGTCCGGAGTCATTGACTTGTGTTGCAAATGTTCTTGTTACAGTGGGTGATAGAGGTTGGAGGGAGTATGATACCCAGATCACAATGGATTCTGATGGTCAGAGTGAACGGAGAATATGCGTGAAACTTGCTGAAGGGACCAAGTATGCTCACAAGGTCTGTCAAGTTTTGCAGCCTGGAGCCACAAACCGCTATACACATGCCATGATGTGGAAAGGTGGGGCTGAATGGTGCCTGGAATTTTCTGACAGAAGCCAATGGTTGATTTTCAAGCAAATGCATGATGAGTGTTATAGCCACAACATTAGAGCTGCTTCTGTGAGAAACATTCCAATCCCTGGTGTCCATTTGGTTGAAATCCATGATGATAATGATGTGGTATCCTTTGTGCAATCTGAAGATTATCTTGTCCACATTGGAACAGATGTTGAAATTGCTCTTGATCAATCCCGTGTGTTATATGACATGGACAGTGATGATGAAGAGTGGATATCAAGCTGGCGGAAATTCTTAGTAAGAGACAACACCACACTTGTGTTGGCAGAAGATTTGTTTGAGAGGGTTATGGACAAACTAGAGAAGTTTGCATATAGCCACAACTGTAATGAACTCAGCATTGATCAGATGAAGGAACTGGATATTGATGATGTACCTCTGGACATTATTGAAATGATACATACATATTGGCAAGATAAGAGGCAGAAAAAGGGAATGCCGCTTATTCGACATTTTCAGGTGAACACATATTTTTGTGTTTTATTTATTGATTTTTGGCTTGTTTAGCTTTCTATTGTTTAGTGATCATTTGGTTGATACAATAACGAAAGCAGGTGAGCTTTGGATAGTTGTTATCTAGCTCTGTTATTATGTTTCATGTAATGTTTAGTATTTAGTAAGCATCTTGGATCCTTCATGGTACCAGCGTAACTAGATATAGATAACTGCAGTTCACATACATAGTTTTATGTACATATTATTTATTTATTTAGCTAGGCATATAGTACTGAAGCATGCTTGACATTATTTTGCAAACAAGTTGTCACTTTCAGCTTTTGTTCTCAGCTTTTTGATACTGCCAGTGCCAATGTAGTGAAGTAAAAACACCATAACAATCTTTACATTTGCTGCAAATCCATCTCGTCCCAGGGTATCATTCTGACTAAGGCTTATTGAACCAGATCCTTGGGGGATCTTTTTGTTGCTTATTCTGGCTAAAGATATGAAAGCCTTCTTTTTGAACAGTAGCAATGAAGCAATTTTTTTGGTCATAGTTGATTGTTCTTCTGTTCTTATCAATTATTTTTAGAATTCAGGATAACATAGATGCTTCCTGTGAAATAATTGATTGTTTTTCCTGAGCTTTGATTATGACATCTTTCCAACAAATAATGGCTGAGAACGGGCACAATCTTGTTCTCTTACATCATTTTCACTTTTCAGTCTGCTATGTGGAAGATCTACGAGCAGCAGGTACATGAATGGGAATCAAAAGTATACAGAATGCAGGGTTCATCAAATGGGTACCAAGAAAAGAAATTGCCTCCCAAGCCTGCATTGTTTGCCTTCTGTTTGAGGCCTCGTGGACTCCATGTACCATACAAGGGACCAAAGCAGCGTTCTCATAAAAAGCTTATGTCCACAGGCTGCCACAGCTTTTCAAGAGAGCATGACGGCTTTTACCGGCAAGGTACTCTCCCTTAATGGCTACTCCCTTTGGTTTGCAAATACTTGACAGGACAAGGTTTGAGTTAAAGCTTTTTAAACTTTGATTGAAACTAACTTTAAAGTACTGCATCGGAAACTCGAAGGTATATGCACAGATTTGTCTTGAAAAATACTTTTATGAAAAACATAGCTTTGTTAGAATGTTCATTTTGTTCATAGAAAATATTCATCGTAGCTATGTTTTGAAAACTGCTGTCTCCAAAACGTAAGTATATGCAAACTCGAGGGAGTACTTGACTAAGAGCATCTGCAAAAGCTCCTTAAAAGTTACTTGATAAACCAATGATTATGCCAAGTGAATGAGATTAATAGGGAGCCGTGTGTGTGTGTGTGTGTGTGTGTGTGTTGGGGCGGGCACCTGGACGGATAGCAAGATGGAACATATGTGTATTTGTGAGTTGAGGGGGAGATTTACCCAGTGCTTATCTTTAGGGCCCGTTCGTTTCGAGGGGAATTGTGGCCTGGAATCATTCGTACCCAGTTTGCTTGCATAATTTGTATAAGTTTTGATCATCTGGATTGATTCCTGGAGGAATACTGAGTAACCAAACAAGGCCTTAGGGAATTCAGATGCAAAACTGTTGGTGGGCTGTTTTTTTCCCTTACAGAAAACAAATTAGGGAGTTGTTTTAAGGTGCCCTTGGAGATGCTCTAATGATTGTTTTGCCTTTTCCTGTTTGCTGATGTATCTTCCTCTTGTCCAGTATCAGGCAGGAGATACAATGAATGCACTGTGGATGGGAGGATATGCGAATCGTATGACACTGGTTCTCTTTATTCCCCAACAGGGTATTCTCCCAGGTTCTCTACAAGAACAGATTCTCCTCGGGCATTTGACTCAGAAAGAAGTTCTACACCAAGATTTTTGAGGACCAATAGTGTCAAAAGGAGTGCAAGCCTTGCTTTCTCTGATGATTACCAGCCATCACCTTCCTTCCGCCCTCAGAGAGTAAAACGGAGTGCACATGACCATTGGAATGCTGTCGTTCATGACTGGCAGAACTCAAAGCACCTTTTCCCAGGCTCGTCTCGTGTTGATATTGAGGAGCTCAAGCTGCGGGATGCTGCAAGCGCAGCACAGCATGCTGCTGCCATGGCGAAGCTCAAGAGGGAAAAGGCCCACTGCCTGATGCAGAAGGCTGACCTTGCCCTCCATAAGGCCACGGTAGCCCTCATGATTGCTGATGCAATCAAATCCTCCAGCAGGGACACTTCTCGGGATGGCAGAAGGGATTTGAGGAATGAGGAACGCTGACTTTCTTTTTTGGCCTTTTGCTGCGAGCATACATACAACTAGAGCTCGATGCTTCTTTTGCTGATTATGGGAGCGTGTTTGACCCATTTGATCGAGTCAGTAGATAGCATCCCCTCCCCTTCTTTTCCTCCCCTTCTTTGCATCTCCTGTACATAGGTTTTCTTTCGTCTTTCTTGTGTTCTCTTTAGACCTCCCGGTTAACATATTGCCCGGTGAAGAATGGGCCAGGATGTAGGTCAGCTATCGGTTGGTACAATCTGGCGTGTTGTCTCATGGTTGGGTCACTCCATAGATTGTGAATTTGTTTGGGCCTTTGGGAGCTTCTAGCCGCTATCTCACAAAACGATGGAGAGATGAATGAAACGAATGGCACAGTACAGGATGTAGTGCCTCTTCTGAAACTGACATGTCTGGTTTTCCTGGCTAAATGTATGCTGCACATTTGAATGGATGCTGATTGATGTGATGTGAATGAAGACACGGACACGGAGTTCGTGCCACATGTATCGCCCATTTGAATTCTCCCAAGAGAGAGAGAGAGAGGCTAAATTGTGCCCAGAACGCACCAATGAATTTTAAAAGGAAATCCACATCCATGTGTGGCAGCAAGACGGATTCTTGCCTTGTCTTCCAGTGGCTGGGCCAAGATGTGCTATTGCACGCCACACAAAGCCTCTATACAGGTCGCGTTCGCACCTGCTATTGCGAAGCAGGCATGAATCTATCGATACCTTTCAAGACTAAAAGCATCTCTATTTTTCTGTACTTCCTTTCACATACCGTTAGAATGCCTTTTGTAAACAAGGCAGGGAGGGGCAAAAGACAATGTCGGGCAAAAATGGTAGACAATTATAGGACATTATCTCTCCAATGGTTGGTAAGAGACTAAGAGTGATAAAAAAATCCCCATCAACATATCCTCATTTCTCAGTTAAAACAAGTGTCACTGCAAAAAAGTAAAATGATAATGGACTAATCCCTGTGTTCTCTCGAGTCTGCACTATCTAGAGTGTAGACAAAAAATGTTAAATACAATAGTACATAAATTATTTTTACAGATAGCTCCCATTTCTAATAGAGACGGACGACTTAGGAAACCACTCGTAACTTTCGCGGGAAACACCGTAGCTAACGAGTCGTCGTTGGAAATCAATTTTCAAAAGCGGTTTCTATTAAGAAAACCGTCACTGAAAATATATCTATTTTCAAGGATGGTAAACTTAAAAGAACCGCCCCTGAAAATAAGATTTTCAAGGATGGTGGCTTATGTCAACCGTATCTAAAAATAGATGATTTCTAGGAGCGGTTTTGTTAGGTCCACCGTCACTAAAAATCGATTTTCAAGGGTGTGACCAAGTCAACCGTCCTTAAAAATAGCTGCAGCACAAATAAATTCATATATTTTTCAAATGAAGTCGGATGAAGACAAAATTTATATTAAAATTCTATATATCGACGAGATCTAAAACTTTGTAGTTGATAAATTTTTTGTTTGAGATTATTTAGGATTCCAAATATATAAATTAAGTTCTTAGATTTTGAATTTCAAATATTTGAATTCTTCAAATGACCTTGGATGGAGACATGTTCTATATCAAAGTTATAGTGCTCGACGAGATCTAAAACTTTGTAGTAGGACGAAATGGATAATGTTGGGAGATACTAATTCTCACTCTTTCACTAGTATGCAAATGGGAGGAGGAAAAACACCATCTCTTGCTTGGAACCTGACCAGGGGGGAGATCAGAGGACAGAGAGATATCACTGAGCATATTGTGGACTATTACAAATCCTTGTTTGGGATAGTGAACCATGTCAGATGCTTCTGAACTCAGAACTCTGGCCCCAACAATTGAAAGTTTCAAAGTTTGACAAAGCTAACCTGGTTAGGGACTTTGATATCCAGGAGATAAAATGTGTCATTATGGAGATGAAAAAAAAACTCTGCTCCTGGCCTGTCGATGTGGGACCCACAGGATTCTCCAGCGATACGACTACAAGTCGTGGGCCCTGGCCTGGCCCACGGACCGAAGCAGAAAAAGGTGCAGCAACTGCTACACCTAATCCGAGTAGAATAAGCCAGACTAGCCAGACACCTATAGGGAAGTACCTTATGTATTTAGGTCAGAACACCTTCTTTGGATCCGACTAGGATTGTAATTGCACCATAGTCTTCTCTATTGATATAAAGAGAGACTATGGGCACCCCTGTAACAACAACGCAACATACAATCAATCCAACGCAAAAGGCTAACACTGACTGGACGCAAAGGCTATTACTCGATCACGGTCAAGGGCCTGAACCAGTATAAATATACTGTCTCTTGCGTTTACCGTTGAGTTCCGCACCAGCCGAGGCCCGAACAACTGTCCTGGGTACCCCCCGTGACAGGCTATCGGTGGTAAAACATCGACAGCTGGCGCGCTAGGTAGGGGCTTTCGGCAGATTTACATCCAAGAGCTCGACGGACCTCGACAGCATGATCTTCTCGACAGTATCAACCTTCATCTTTGGATCATGGATCTGCGAGGCGGACGACAAAGGCAAGCTCCAAGGAGTCTCCTCGGGGATCAAGAAAACCAGAAAGACCTCACTCTTTTGGTGAGATCGACAAAAGAATTCACTGGAAGGCTCTCACGTCTCGTGAAGTCTGAATCAATTCAGGTTTTGCCAACGATCGAGTTTAACTCAGACTCTGGGATGGGGTCCACCTCAGAAACTAATCGAGGTTCTTTTCATGGCAAACTGGGTTCTTTTTCGATGGGACTCTGGAACACAACTTTAATCCATCAAGAGATCAACTCAAACTTATTTCAGAATTCTTTCACAAAGTTGGCCCCCTTCCCATTCGGACTCAACAACATGGCGAAGTCATGCCAGATTCTACTCCAAGAAGTAGCCAGATCAGTACGGGGGTACCACTCACAGGAGCCCACGAAGGCCTCGTGCTGACCATGACTCCACAGGATTGCCTCGTCCACTGGCCAGGTTCTGTCTCCGGGAGTGGCGACATCCGACTGATTGATGAAGCAACGATTCTACCTTACCAAGAAGGAAGCATGCTCTACGACACCGATGCCTCTACAGAGATCATTAGCAACTACGATGGCACAGACATGGACGTGGAAGCAACGCACGCTTGAGAAGTATTCATAATTTGAAGACCACCTTTGATTCTGCCAAAAGCACCCGATGTTAAGTCCTTAGATGAATTAGAGTCCAACATATCACCCAACGCTCCGTAGTACGATGGCGAGACCGAAAGCCAGAGACAAGCTAGAGAAAGAAGGAACAAACTAAAGCAGGGATGCAGACACCGGGCCCAGCAGCACAAAGAAGCTTGGGTCAAGTACGAATCAGATATGGCCGATAAGAAGAAATTAGAACAAGAAGCTGAAGAAAGGCGTGCAACTAGGATGCACAATTCCCTGTATGACAAAATCAGAGAAGCATTAGAAGAACTCGAAGCCATCTCGCATCCCAATAAAGAACAAGAACGACTACAGGAGGTTCTCCGGTCAATAGCCTTTAGAGCACACGACGGAAGAACCCGCTCAAGACTACCCACCAGATCAGCATCCCATAGACAAGAAAATCAAAGTCAAAGGAGGTCCGTCTTTGAAATACTAGAGCCAAGCGGAAGCCACAATAGAGAAAGTAGAAGGGACCATAGTCAAAGTGATCGAATTGAGCAACCGAGGGAAAACAGAAGTAGAGTACCCATCCAAATAGCCCCACGGAACTACTCTCGCCAAAACAATAGCTGGCAGGAAGGAGGGGCTAAATCAGAGTATAAAGAAGCCGAAGCACACGACAGGTTTCCTTGCTTTGCAAACCGACTTGCTTCGGTACGACTATCTCACAAATTCAAGCCTTCAAACCACTCCAAGTACGATGACAAAACCGAACCTAGGCAGTGGATCAGGATCTACTCTCAGTCAATTGAACTAGCCGGCGGAGATGGTGACATCAAAGCACTCTTGTTGCCTATGGCATTAGAGGCTATGTCTCTCCAATGGTTTGATAAATTGAGCCTAGGATCTATTAGGGGGTGGGAAGATTTGCAAGGAGCTTTCTGTGAAAAAATTTGCAGGCATCATCATGCATTCTATCACACATGCAGAGCTAAAAGGGCTCAGGCAGAAAGAAGGCGAAAGCCTTAGAGATTATTATCGTTGATTTGGTGAACTACGTGCTCAAGTACATGACATCACTGAACGAGAAGTAATCGAAGCTTTCTCCCACGGGATCATGGCCAAGTGGCAGTTTCAAGACTTTTGCAAAGAGAACCTAAGAAATAATGAAGAATTCAGACGCACAGTAGAAAGGATGATCACTGCAGAGGAGAAAACACGAGAGAGGTTCCCGGATAGAAACAACCGAGACAACCCGGACAAGCAAAATCATTGAAATAATGGGCATCAAGTTAGAAAGCGTGGACCTGACAACACTGTAGCTGTGGCTGACAAATCAAAGAAATTCTCAAAATTCAAGAAGTTTGAAGACATTGAGAATATGCATTGTATATGGCACCCTCAAGGAAATCACACAACTGGGGATTGCCACATCTTCCTCGACAGATATACAAGAAAGGGTAACAACAGAGACAAGAAAGAAGATAACCAGAAGAAAGATGAGGACAACCCAAGGATAAGGGATTTCAGCAATCAAAGGGAACAATTGCAATCATCTTTGCTAGGATTTTGGGTTCTAGGAGCAAACAACAGGACATGCTAGCTCTACGGACTATCATGGCGGAAGAACCAGCTACTCCCAGGTACCTCAATTGGTCGCAGTACCCAATCCAATTTTCAAGAGAGGATCAATGGACTATCGTGGAAAATGCTAGCCACTACCCACTAGTTTTAGATCCAATAATCGCTGGTATGACCATCACAAAGGTGCTAATCGATGGGGAGACGAACTCAATATAATATTCTCAGAAACACTAAGTAAGATGAGACTGGAATTCGCCGGGATGATTACTCCAACAAGAGTTCCTTTTTACGGGATAGTACCCGATAAGGCAGCCATGCCACTTGGACAAATCACTCTATCGGTTACTTTTGGACTCCCTCAAACTACCATACAGAGTTCATCAAATTTGAGGTTACAGACTTCGAATCTTCATACCACGCTATCCTTGCAAGACCAACAATAGCCAAGTTCATGGCGATACCACACTACCCATACCTCCTACTCAAAATGCTAGGCCCAGTGGGGTCCTCTCCCTCAGAGGCGACCTGAAGCGTGCTTTCGACTGCGACATACAAGCAGTCCAGATCGCAGCTAAGGTATAA
This sequence comes from Saccharum hybrid cultivar R570, assembly GCA_038087645.1. Lineage (NCBI taxonomy): Eukaryota > Viridiplantae > Streptophyta > Magnoliopsida > Poales > Poaceae > Saccharum > Saccharum hybrid cultivar. Next base: position 5,238,655 of record JAQSUU010000091.1, on the reverse strand, counting down.
GCGACCAGTGGAAGAGAAGAGATAGCGACCATAGTGGCTGAAATCAACCCAAAAAAACTAGAGATCCCAACCAAGAAACCTAGCATCCTCTCTCCTCCAGAAGAAGTCAACGTGAAGCAAATCGACCTGGGTACTGGTGATCCCTCCAAAACAGTGACCATCAATGCCCACCTCTCAACAAAATAGAAACTCACGCTCACAAAGATATCTTCGCTTGAAAGCCGATCGACATGTCAGGTGTCCCAAGAGAGTTGGCTTAGCACAGGATTGATGTTAACGAAGGCTCCAAGCCTATGAAGCAACGACCATGATGATTCTCACCCGACAAAAATGTGACAATTAAAAAAGAGATTGCAAAGTTGATGGCAACAAGGTTTAAGAGAAATCCTCCATTCAGATTGGCTGGCCAACCCAGTTTTAGTACAGAAAAAGAACACGACCAAGTGGCACATGTGCGTCGACTACACAGATCTCAACAAACATTGTCTGAAAGACCCGTTTGGACTACCACACATTGATCAGATAGTTGATTCAACAATAGGATCTGCCCAATTGTCTTTTCTTCATTGCTATTCAGGATATCTTCAGATCACATTAAAGAAAGAAGACCAGAGCAAGACATCTTTTATCACTCCGTTCGGCGCCTACTGCTACAAAACCATGTCATTTGGACTTAAGAACGCTGACGCTACTTACCAGAGAGCTATCTAGACATGCCTTGGTGAGCAGATTGGCGAGAACGCAGAAGCATATGTGGACGACATAGTAGTCAAGACAAAAAAACCTAGGCACACTAATTGAAGACTTGAAACAAACTTTTAAGAATCTAAAGAAGTGGAAGTAGAAATTGAACCCAAATAAGTGTGTATTTGGAATACCATCAGGATAACTACTCGGATTCTTGGTCAGTCATCGTGGAATCGAGGCCAGCGCCAAGCAAATTCAAGCTATAACAGAGATGGGCCCTCCACGATGTGTCAAAGATGTGAAAAAATTGACAGGTTGCATGGCAGCCCTCTATTGTTTCATATCACGACTCAGTGAAAAAGGGTTACCTTTCTTCAAGTTACTAAAGAAAACAGGTAAGTTCAAGTGAACAGAGAAAACCAAGGAGGCTTTCAAAAGCCTTAAGGTGTACCTCACCTCCTCGCTTGTTCTCACACCACCAAAGAAGCACGAAGATATGATGTTATACATTGTGGCAACTTGTATAGTGGTCAGCACAACGATCATCGTGGAGAGAGAAGAAGAGGGACGCGTATACAAAGTACAGTAGCTAGCTTACTACATCAGTGAGGTACTATTAGATTCTAAAATCTGGTGCCCACATGTACAGAAACTACTCTACGTCCTTCTGATCACTTCCCGCAAGCTACGTCACTACTTCGAAAGCCACAAGATCACCGTGGTAACGGACTTTCCACTCGGAGATATCCTACTGAAAGTCCTATGTTTGGTGTTGGTAATTAGTGATAATGCCTAAGTACTAATCCTATACCTAAGTTGTATGTAGCATATGAGGATTAGTACATTCCAAGGTTGGTGGCAAGATGGACATGGTGATCATGATGGCCACACTTGGATTTGGACGCAACCCTACGTGATCAAGACAAAGGTATATGCTTAAGGGTTGTGTTTTAGTAACCAAGACACCTAGTGGGTGTGGTTACATTATAGGATAGATAGCCATACTATAAAGAGGGGAATGACACGGCTATTGAACTCCTAAGTGCCTCTAGGTGCATCCTTATATTTAATTTTTATTAGCAGTCATTGGTAGTTCATTAACCAACCATTCTAGGTAAGCACCTGTTCTACTTTCAAGCAAAGGTTGAGCCATCAGAACCATTTTTCCATCTTTCGTCTTTCATCTTTCATTTCTTAATACGGTGCCAGATCGTAGTCAAGCCGTACCGTCACGTAAAAATGGCGATTCGCGAATCAATGTGCCCAGCTGGGTACCCCAAAAAACACATGCCTCGCTCACACCCTAGGCACGAGCGAGACCAACCCATTTCACTCCTGTCACGGGTTCCAGGTCCCCGTCCAAACTTGGACTCCAAGCCCCCACACTTGAGGCCCGGCCTCAAAGTGGTGCTTAGACCTCCACCTATCCCCGCCTCCAATCTGTCGGTCCAGAAAGAGCCGGAGCCCATGACAAGAGAGTAACAAGTCTTCCTAGCCCCCATCCGCTAGTATATGCTCGGGATAAGAAGATCTATGACTTGACCAGTGTCCAATGCAACGGACGGTCCTTAATCGACACAGACGGGACAAATGCAACCAGAGCCTCGCTCAGATTGCTCAACCAAGTCCATATCCAATTCCAAGTATAGTCCCGCCCTGTCTCCAATTATTATCCATATATAATCCATGTGATAATAACATGATAATAGTAACAATAATATATTTCTTATCTCTCGCGAGTGATAGGCAATCACTCGACTTCTACCGGAGTCCTGTAGCATAGCAATCTATACGATCCTAACATACTAGTAAGACTCATGGGATCATGATATATATATATGCAAGTGGGTTTCATTCAACTCCTTAAAACTTAATGCACAAACATAAAATAAAGTGCAGAATAATAGGGGTTATGCACCGGGGCTTGCCTGGGTAGAACATAATCAAAGTTAGCATTCCACCATGACACCATGATCATTCGGGCACCATCTTTTCCGCTACTCCGGTTGACTCCACGATCCATCGTCGTCCCTATTATGAGATTTACGCGAATGCAACGTAGAGACATAAGTAAAAGACAACAATCGCAACTCTCGTCATACGACTACGTCTCGCAAGCTACGAGCTAGCCACACACCAACTCACTAGGCCACGTATCCACGCTGTCGATTCAAATGTTATTTCTCAACAAGTGTTTTAGTTATATAAACCCGAGATGTCGCGTTATTCATTTTATCGATTTACTACATATTCAAACTAGAGCTCATTAATTATCCTAGCAACGAATTATTTTGGAGCTACAAAAATTATAGTGGACAGCTAGTAATACTAGAAGCTTACTATAAAATTTCTAGGATTAATACTATCACTGATTATTTATAACAATTCTTACAAGTTCATGTTTGATAATATTAAACGTCTTGAAGTAATTAAAGCAAACCTAAAAATAGTATAACACTACGTGGACCAACTACATTTTTAGATAGATCATGATTTTAGGAAACTAATGAAATTGGTTTCACGATTTTTGGACTTCTACACAATTCTATTTTGAATTTACAAGTTTAACTTGGGAACTAAATTACGAAATTGCTTTATAAAGGAAAAAAGGCCAACGGCTCCCATTCAGCCCGGCGACTTGCCGTGGCCCACGCGAGGCGAGACCGCGCGCGGCACAGGTGGCCCAGCAATGGCCCAAGATGGAAATCCCGTGTTCGCGCCCGTTCTTTTGCAAAATGGCCCCTAGACTAAGCAGATATTACGCGGGACCGTGAAGCACTATTTACCTGAGTCACTGACTTCACATCTGGACCCGAGAATCAACTTCTTCTCTTCTCTTCTTCCTTCGTACAGAGCACGCAGGGGATGGGCATAGAGCTAGGATTCGACCAGCGTGGGAGCGAGCCGACGGCGATGGGCAGCGCCCGAGCATGACTGGGCCAGCGCGCACCCGTTGAGGGGCATGGCTCGGCCAATGGTGGACTGTGGTGGTCTGGCCACGGCAGCCGGAAGGTCAGCAGCAGTGGTGGCCCAGGAAACGAGGCCGACGGTGCAGAGGGGCCCCATAGCAAGCGCATCGGACGTGGCTTGGTGCAGGTGAGGCGCCGGAGTGGCCGTCTGGAGTGGAGGAGGGCAGGGAGCGGTGGTAGCTGTAACGCTCGGCTCTGCGCCCATGGTGCATGTGCGCGCGGCGAGAGAAACACCAATTTGGTGGCCAGTGGAGCAAGGTTGTCTTCGATTCGGTGCGGGAAGCTAACTGGCTGGTCAGGCTACTTGTAGGTGCAAGCAATTGAACAACAACGCACCGTGCACGGTGAAACGGGGACTACTGCGGCTATGGAGGGGGCACATGCGACGGACGAGCAGTTAAGAAGGGCGGCTTCGGTTGTTAGCGACGACGCGAGCATGCGCACTGGAGGACGAAACAGGAGCAGGCTCGGCAGTTAAGTGGGCGGCTCCAGTTGTTAGCTGAGCAAACACGTTGCCATTGATGAGGCGGGGAAGTGTGTGAAAGGTCTTGATGGCTAGAGGGGGGGTGAATAGCCTATTAAAATTTTCTACAAAGACAAGCTAAACAAGTTTATCAATAAAACAAATAGCGAGATGCGAGTTTTGCTTAGCCTACGGGGTGTTTGCAAGCCACCTAACCAATTCACAATTATAATAAATTTGCACTCAACCGCACAAGTCAAACCGCACAATTTAACTACAACTAAAGCTAGCTAGCTACACAAGCTAAAAGGAACACTAACAAACTAGCAAGGTAACTAAGAAATTAATACAAGAGAGAGTTAGGAGGATATCACCGAGGGGCGAAGTATTGAGCCAACCAATCAATATGATCAAGAGATGAATACCACAATATACAACCACCGGGATCGATCAAACACAATAAGAATGATGACACGAAGATTTATCCCGAGGTTCACGTGCTTGCCGGCACGCTAGTCCCCGTTGTGTCCCTCTTTACCACGTGGTTCGGTGGCTAATCGGTCTCACACCGAGCCTCTCAAAAGGCGCCACAAGAACCTACCAAATGGCAAAAGGTTGCAATGACACGAGCAATATACTAATGTTGCCTTTGGCGCTTCGCCGAGGTAGGCACAAACCCCTCACAATCACCGGAGGTGGCCAAGAACAAACACCAACTCTTGCCAACGCCTCCAAGCTGCTCCAAGCCGTCTAGGTGGCGGCAACCACCAAGAGAAACAAGAATCCCGCAGCAAATCAACCACCAAGTGCCAACTAGATGCAATCTCACAATGCAAATGCACTTGGATCACTCAATCTCACTTCGAATATGCAAAGAAGCAAGAGAGATGAGTGGGAGGGGAGTTGCTTAGCTCAAAGTGCTCACAAGTATGTCAAATGTTCGAGAGAGAGAGCCTTGAGCCGGCCAACGAGTATTTATAGACGTACCCCTTCGAATATAGCCGTTAGAATCTTGAAACAGCCGAAGTCGCGTTGACCGGACGCGCTGGTCCAACTGACCGGACGCGCCGGTCGCGCAACGGCTAGTTTCGCGAAGCACCGACCGGACGCGCCGGTCGCAACGACCGGACGCGCCGGTCACGACCGGACGCACCGGTCCCGTAACTGACCGGACGCGCTGGTCAACCCTGAGCCGCGCACAACGAACCAGCGACCGGACGCGCTGAAGAACTGACCGGACGCCATAGTGCCCGCGTCCGGTTGGAGTCCAGTAAGCTCCCTGGACGACCGGACGCGTCCGGTCGCCTGTGACCGGACGCGCCTCGCGTCCGATCAAACAACTGAAAAACGCGCAGATACTGGACACTGACCGGACGCGTCCGGTCAAACAGTGACCGCGTCCGGTCCAGCGTCCGGTCACCACTGTGACCCCCGTTTGCCTCCGTTTCTTTTTCCGACTTCCGGCGTAGTGGAAAATAGGCATTTCATTTCCCCAAAATTGCCTGAATCCCGCGCTCGCACGCTCGGCGGGAGGGAGAGATGACCCCAAACCCTCTCTACCGCTTAAACTCCAACGCCATCGCAAATGTGCTAACACCACCAAGTGATCACGTCATGTGTGAGTGTGTTAGCATTTTCACAATCATTTTTCGAGGCGATATTAGTTCTATCCAAATGCATATGATCATGAAATGCACATCTAGAGGCACTTAGGAGTTCAATAGCCGCGTTATTCCCCTCTTTATAGTACGGCTATCTATCCTATAATGTAACCACACCCACTAGGTGTCTTGGTTACTAAAACACAACCCTTAAGCATATACCTTTGCCTTGATCACGTAGGGTTGCGTCCAAATCCAAGTGTGGCCATCATGATCGCCATGTCCATCTTGCCACCAACCTTGGAGTGTACTAATCCTCATATGCTACATACAACTTAGGCATAGGATTAGTACTTAGGCATTGTCACTAATTACCAACACCAAACATAGGACTTTCAGTGTGGCGTGATGCGCACGGCAGGGGTGGTCAGTCGACCAAACATGGCGAGCACGTGGGGCAGCAGCTGGGACCCGGTCGTAGCTAACTAGGCCAGCCACACAAGGCAAAACGGTGTACGGTATCACCAGGCGCGCACCAGCCAGCGGCAATCGGCCTGCCATGGCCTGAGCTCAGAGCCAGCAGCATCCGCGCGCATGGTGATCGCGCCCACACGACCAAACGGCCAAATCGGTGACCTGCACAGTTTTTAAAGTGAACCACAACTACAAAGCATCTCGATCATGACGTAACCCCTTTTGCTAATCTATAACTGATGCTAGCAGCTAACTAGCGAAGCAAGGCTCACGACCAGAGGACGATCCGAGAGAAAGATGGAGAGACGCTAAGGTAGGTTCATCGTGTTTATGCTGACTTGCGAACAGAGCGTCAACACCAGTTACACAACGCGTTCTAGCGAACATTGGACCATTTTTAGGAAGGCATCGTGGTCTCCAACCCAACCACCACTCATACCAAGTTCAAGTGCATACTTAGAAGCAAGCAATAGTGTAGAAACATGAAGTTATTGCTTAATTGTTTTTGCTAGAATTAAATGCCAAGATAGCATTGCCTAATGCTCCTTCGGACTTAGGAAAAGCTAGGGGTTAGATCATAGCTAACAGTCAGTAGCACTTTTGTTTTGATTTATAAAAAGGTCTAATCCTTGTTAATTTCAACTAACAACTATCTCATGACATAGCCCATAGTTCCTACTATCTTATAGAAACAAAATATGTAGATACAATTCTATTATTTTGCATGCTATAATTCACCAGAAAGGATGCTTTTTAAACGTGAGTTATATCACACTTGTTTTATAGAATTTGTTTTTTCATGCCAACAATTAAAACAACTTATTCGATGTTTCTTATTAGGATCGCATTAGCCTATCCGACCTAAAATCAACCAACTTAGAACACTTGTATAGTTTTGCCTAACTACAGAAGTGAGCCACATAAGAGTCGGGTGTCATTTCATGATCGATTAAAATTTTAAAAACCGAGAACTCATTTTGTTAATTTCTTTTAGACCTTAATCGCATGCTAAGTAAGCTAGTAACACTAGGGGTGTTACATCCTTCCCCCCTTAAAAAGGATCTCGTCCCGAGATCCAGAACAAGAAACAAAAGAGGGAAACATGATTACAGATCTGAGCTTACATAGGAGATTACACGACTTCAAACACCAAACCACTCCGGGATCTAGAGATAACTCGGCTAACAACAAATCTGATATGACTCACAACCTCTCTAGAAATCGACAAAGATGGGGACAATGGAAAAGTAGAAGGAAAACGATTATCCAAAACATGGCGTATGCCCAACAGAGCCAGAAATTGGAGACAGGTACAAAGATCATCGCGAACTCTAAAACCTAAACTAACCAGGGATGAACTTGAACTTCTCCAATAGAAACCAAATCCCTTCTTCTCAAGTTACACCATCACCTCTTACTAGTAACCCTAGATCTACGAGCAACGGCTAGATCTCGTAGCTCTGCCTCCAACCACTTCTTCCTGACTGCTTCTCGAGCTTTTCCTACCTGAGCGCTGACGGAGGAAGTCAATACTATGAGCTCTACTCCAGATCTGGGGGTTGAATGGAGGAGAAGCAAGCAAGGTGGCATCTTAAAGCTGGTGAACGGAGGAGGTGGTGTAGCACACCGGAAGTGGAGACGGCGTAGAGGGAAATCACTAGTGAAGGGTCACGAGGTGGGGAGGGCGTCAGCCATGGTGCGCTCCCTGTGCGAGCTTGAGTGAGGCAAAGGAGAAAGGAGGGGATGGGGTTCGCTCGACCAGGAGGCGTGCGAGCGATGGTGCCTAAGAGAAAAGAAAAGAGGGGGTCCGGTACGGGGACGAGGGCAAAAATCGAGAGCCGACACAGGTGCCGGGATCAGAGGGGCGTACTATGTGACAAGACGAGGCGAGTGCGGAACAACGCCGTGGCCACATGAGAGCGGCACACATGGGCCCCACCATAGACGACGTCCGCAGGGCATGCAGTGACAACGACCCAACATGCGCAGCATGACCAAACCGGTCACAGGAACGATGTCGAGTTGGGTGATTCAACTTCTCTAACCTACGTGCGGGCTAACTTTCCTATTGTTTTTCTCTTTCTTCTTTTCCCTTCCTTCAAAGCTATGTTACCCCTATTACTTGGGTAAAGCACTGCTACATCAACTCGTTGTGGATTTCCTGTTTGAACACAAGGATATTTTTACCAAGGAGAATATTGGTAACAAAAACGATACTGTGGTGTAACTTGGTAAAAGGGCTCAATCAACAACCTTGATACCAGCACGCGCCATGTGGCACAACCATGTGGTCGTGATCCACCAGTGGCCCTTAGTTCTGTCATGGCACCATAAGCTATTAACCAGGCAACTATTACCAACTTACTCACAGTAAAGGTAGTCGGGTCGTAGACCACAAAATCATAAAAGTATTGCAAGAGAGGATTTAAGAACAAGGGTTGCTTTCAAAACAAGGAACAAGTAAAGTAAATCCCAAGGCAGATTTAAGTCAAGTGAATCCAAGTGTTCTGCTAGGACACCCACAATTAGTGATACATCGTCCTCTGTTTTCCAATCACGGTTAATTTGCTGGTCGTTGTCTCAAAAACCCTAAGCAAATCGAACAAGGTCTAAGGAAAATCGACGTAACAAACACAACAAATACTCATTACCAACAGCCTTACACGGGTGCAACATATAGGCATTCACTCTCCCACACCCGACACATCGCTTGGAATGTACAACCAGGCGATCTTAAGAACTACGGATGAGGTAAATGGAAAGATTACAACACTAGAGGACAGCGATGAAAAGCACTTCTAGTGACGGTTACATCTTCTTTAGGACAACTAATCTACTTCATTGGCCCAAACAGCTTCATTCCTAGGCTCCTGGGGTTCTTCTGCCGCACTAGGTGGTCGATCTGCTCCTTCTTGTGGTGGTGGCTGGTTGAGGGAAGGCAATGACTCTACTTCTGAGGCTTCCGTGGGTGGAGGCACTGCAATACCAGTTCTCCTTCTCTCGAGTGGATGGACAGGGATTCCCTCCAAGATCAAGGGTTCCTGTCTTTTCGTGGCCAGCATCCTACGCTTGGCCCTGGTGACGAGATAGGCATCCTCCAGCTCCTGGGCATGTCGCTCTTCATCCACCTTGAGTGCTTCCGCCATGGTAGTCTCTCGACTCTCTGCGGCTGCCACATTGGCGTGGGCTTCAGCAAGCTGCACTTCGAGCATCCTGGAGAAGATCTCGGCTTCCTCAGCTCGGCAGAGACACTCCCTCAGCTGCGAGGCCTGCCGGTCGTACTGCTCATCCAAGGCAAGCAAGTACGTGGTCAGGTGCACCACGGTCGGGTTGTCCTCTTACACGTCCCGACCCTACAAGGCCTCCATACGAGCCCTCCAAACCCACCGATTCTTGTCCAAAGGTGGAAAGAAACCGCATGGGGGTACGAGCAATGGGTTGCTCATAGATCTGGCATAGATGCCGCAAGGCTTTGCGGGCCACAACCTAGTCGGTGTCGCCGAAGCGAAACCCGGTTGTGGTCACATTCCAAGCTTCAGTGATGTCGAAGAACTCCTCACTCTTGCCAATGAAGACGGTGACCTGACATCGCTTAGTGCCATGCTTCGTGTACTCACGACCCTCATACTTGGGATGATCCTTGACTCCGAGCTTTTGCAGGGTGGCATACAGGATTTTGGGAAAACCCTCGGTGTTCAGGCAGTAGCTGCTAACCCAAACTCCTGCCATCCTAGGTGGGTGGGGATTGCAAGGAAGGCTTGAGGAGAAGCTTTCTCAAAAGAAAAGGGCTAAGTGAGCTAGAATGCACTGGGTGGTGACACCAAGTGGCTGGGCTTGGCCCCCTTTTTAAAGGCAAAGCGGCTAGTGGTCCTGGCGCAAACCAGTAAAGTAAAACAGTAGGATTTTTACGCGCACGAGGCGAGTGGTGTCTGAGGCCATAAAGACTAGCACGGATGTAGGGCAGAGGTCTGACAAGGGCACAGAAGGAGTGCCAAAAACGTAAGCCCCGACAGTCGCGAAGCACGAGCGAACGCGATACACGAAGCCACAGTGCAGCAGTAATTCCTAGACAAGGATGTGTGGTACCTACGAACAGGGCACCTACAAGATAATACTGGCTCAAAGACTATAGCAGTAACAACGCATCTGACTTTAGGACCGCACACTATGCACCAGTTAGTTCACCGGATGAAAACCCACTTAAACTTATTCCGAATACTTAACTATGGTAATAGGGCTACTTATATAACTTCGTATGCAAACGCCCTATCTTTTTGCAAAAATGTGTTGTCAAATTTTAATTTAGAAAAGGGTTTTGAAGCTTTATTTTCTCATTTATGCTCTGATACCACCTGTGGCAGAACCGCCTAATCTAATGCCCTCCCAAGAGTACTTGTTTTCCATTAGACACTAAGTACCCAAGAGAGTGCACTAAATTCTACGATTCCGTCGAGCACACCCGAGGGAGAACTCGAAAATCCACATTTTTACCTCAGGATCATAAATGAGAGATAAAACTTACAACATCTTTACCATTTCTTACATCACTTTTAGTACAACATCAGGGTAATCCATTATTTAATTATAACAGTGGAAAATAAAATGTTATCAGAGTTCAGCGGAAATAAAACCATTTAATGATGAGTTAAATATTCTCATGATGAACATTTATATACAGGAAATGATAACAGGTGGTAAATCTTTCCCCTGTAAAACATTTTTTGTGAGAGTTATAAACCAACTCTACATTCACAACATAAAGGAAATCCTCACTGAGCCCACCAGGAGGTTTCCACACATAAATGTCATCTTTAAGAACACCTGTCACCTGCAACAGGGTAGAACAAACCCTGAGTACTCAATTGTACTCTGCAAGACTTACCCGTCAGAAGGAAAGAAAAGACTCCAAGGATATGCAAGGCTATCTGGCTTGTGGGTTATTGCAACTGCCAGAAGCATTACTAAAGGTGCATCCTTATATTTAATTTTTATTAGCAGTCATCGGTAGTTCATTAACCAACCATTCTAGGTAAGCACATGTTCTACTTTCAAGCAAAGGTTGAGCCATCAGAACCATTTTTCCATCTTTCGTCTTTCATCTTTTATTTCTTAATACGGTGCCAGATCGTAGTCAAGCCGTACCGTCTCGTAGAAACGGCGATTCGCGAATCAATGTGCCCAGCTGGGTACCCCGAAAAACACATGCCTCGCTCATACCCTAGGCATGAGCGAGACCAACCCGTTTCACTCCTGTCACGGGTTCTAGATCCCCGTCCAAACTTGGACTCCAAGTGCCCACACTTGAGGCCTGGCCTCAAAGTGGTGCTTAGACCTCCACCTATCCCCGCCTCCAATCAGTCGGTTTGGAAAGAGCTGGAGCCCATGACAAGAGAGTAACAAGTCTTCCTAGCCCCCATCCGCTAGTATATACTCGGGATAAGGAGATCTGTGACTTGACCAGTGTCCAATGCAACGGATGGTCCTTAATCGACACAGACGGGACAAATGCAACCAGAGCCTCGCTCAGATTGCTCAACCAAGTCCATCTCCAATTCCAAGTATAGTCCCACCCGGTCTCCAATTATTATCCATATATAATCCATATGATAATAACATGATAATAGTAATAATAATATATTTCCTATCTCTCACGAGTGACAGGCAATCACTCGACTTCTACTGGAGTCCTGTAGCATAGCAATCTATACGATCCTGACATACTAGTAAGACTCATGGGATCAGGATATATATATATATATATATATATATATATATATATATATATATATATATATATATATATATATATATATATATATATATATGCAAGTGGGTTTCATTCAACTCCTTGAAACTTAATGCACAAACATAAAATAAAGTGCAGAATAATAGGGGTTATACACCGGGGCTTGCCTGGGTAAAACATAATCAAAGTTAGCATTCCACCATGACACCATGATCATTCAGGCACCATCTTTTCCGCTACTCCGGTTGACTCCACGATCCATCGTCGTCCCTATTATGAGATTTACGTGAATGCAACGTAGAGACATAAGTAAAAGACAACAATCACAACTCTCGTCGTACGACTACGTCTCGCAAGCTACGAGCTAGCCACACACCAACTCACTAGGCCACGTATCCACGTTGTCAATTCAAACGTTATTTCTCAACAAGTGTTTTAGTTATATAAACCCGAGATGTCGCGTTATTCATTTTATCGATTTACTACATATTCAAACTAGAGCTCATTAATTATCCTAGCAACGAATTATTTTGGAGCTACAAAAATTACAGTGGACAGCTAGTAATACTAGAAGCTTACTATAAAATTTCTTGGATTAATACTATCACTGATTATTTATAACAATTCTTACAAGTTCATGTTTGATAATATTAAATGTCTCAAAGTAATTAAAGCAAACCTAAAAATAGTATAACACTACGTGGACCAACTACACCTTTAGATAGATCATGATTTTAGGAAACTAATAAAATTGGTTTCATGATTTTTGGACTTCTACATAATTCTATTTTGAATTTACAAGTTTAACTTAGGAACTAAATTACGAAATTGCTTTATAAAGGAAAAAAAGCCAACGGCTCCCATTCGCCCAGCGACTTGCCGCGGCCCACGCGAGGCGAGACCGTGCATGACACAGGTGGCCCAGCAATGGCCCAAGATCGAAAGCCCGTGGCGCGCCTGTTCTTTTGCAAAATGGCCCTTAGACTAAGCGGATATTACGCGGGACCGTGAAGCACTATTTACCTGAGTCACTGATTTCGCATCTGGACCCGAGAATCAACTTCTTCTCTTCTCTTCTTCCTTTGTACAGAGCAAGCAGGGGATGGCGCGGAGCTATGGATTCGACTAGCGTGGGAGCGAGCCGACCGCGATAGGCAGCGCCCGAGCATGACTGGGCCAACGCGCACTCGTAGGGGGCATGGCTCGGCCAATGGTGGACTGTGGTGGGCTAGCCATGACAGCCGGAAGGTTAGTGGCGGCGGTGGCCCAGGAAACGAGGCCGACGGTGCAGAGGGGCCCCATAGCAAGCACGTCGGACGTGGCTTGGTGCAGGTGAGGCACCGGAGTGGCCGTCTAGAGTGGAGGAGGGCAGGGAGCGGTGGTAGCTGTAACGCTCGGCTCTGCGCCCATGGTGCATGTGCGCACAGCGAGAGAAACACCAATTTGGTGGCTAGTGGCGCAAGGTTGGCTTCGATTCAGTGTGGGAAGCTAACTGGCTGGTCGGCTACTTGTAGGTGCAAGCAATTGAACAACAACGCACTGTGCACGGCGAAACAGGGACTGCTGCGGGTATGGAGGGGCACATGCGACGGACAAGCAGTTAAGAAGGGCGGCTTCGGTTGTTAACGATGATGCGAGCACGCGCATCAAAGGACAAAACAGGAGCAGGCTCGGCAGTCAAGTGGGCGGCTCCAGTTGTTAGCTAAGCAAACACATTGCCATTGATGAGGCGGGGAAGTGCGGCGTGATGCGCACGGCAGGGGTGGTCAGTCGACCAAACATGGCGAGCGTGCGGGGCAGCAGCCGGGACCCGGCCACAGCTAACCGGGCCAGCCACGCAAGGCAAAACGTTGTGCGGTATCACCGGGCGCACACCGACCAGCGGCAATCGGCCTGCCGCGGCCTGAGCTTAGAGCCAGCAGCGTCCGCGCGCATGGTGATCGCGCCCACGCGACCAAACGGCCAAATCAGTGACCTGCACAGTTTTTAAAGCAAACCACAACTACAAAGCATCTCGATCATGACGTAACCCCTTTCGCTAATCTATAACTGATGCTAGCAGCTAACTAGCAAAGCAAGGCTCACGACCAGAGGACGATCCGAGAGAAAGATGGAGAGACGCTAAGGTAGGTTCGTCGTGTTGATGCTGACTCACGAATAGAGCGTCAACACCAGTTACACAACGCGTTCTAGCGAACATTGGACCATTTTTAGGAAGGCATCGTGGTCTCCAACCCAACCACCACTCATACCAAGTTCAAGTGCATACTTAGAAGCAAGCAATAGTGTAGAAACATGAAGTTATTACTTAATTGTTTTTGCTAGAATTAAGTGCCAAGATAGCATTGCCTAATGCTCCTTCGGACTTAGGAAAAGCTAGGGGTTAGATCATAGCTAACAGTCAGTAACACTTTTGTTTTGATTTATAAAAAGGTCTAAACCTTGTTAATTTCAACTAACAACTATCTCATGACATAGCCCATAGTTCCTACTATCTTATAGAAACAAAATATGTAGATACAATTCTATTATTTTGCATGCTATAATTCACCAGAAAGGATACTTTTTAAACGTGAGTTATATCACACTTGTTTTATAGAATTTGTTTTTTCATGCCAATAATTAAAACAACTTATTCGATGTTTCTTATTAGGATCGCATTAGCCTATCCGACCTAAAATCAACCAACTTAGAACACTTGTATAGTTTTGCCTAACTACAGAAGTGAGCCACATAAGAGTCGGGTGTCATTTCATGATCGATTAAAATTTTAAAAATCGAGAACTCGTTTTGTTAATTTCTTTTAGACCTTAATCACATGCTAAGTAAGCTAATAACACCAGGGGTGTTACATGGTTGCCGCCACCTAGACGGCTTGGAGCAGCTTGGAGGCGTTGGCAAGAGTTGGTGATTGTTCTTGGCCACCTCCGGTGATTGTGAGGGGTTTGTGCCTACCTCAGTGAAGCGCCAAAGGCAATGTTAGTGAATTGCTCGTGTCATTTGCAACCTTTTGCCATTTGGTAGGTTCTTGTGGCGCCTTTTGAGAGGCTCGGTGTGTGACCGATTAGCCACCGAACCACGTGGTGAAGAGGGACACAACGGGGACTAGCGTGCCGGCAAGCACGTGAACCTCGGGATAAATCTTTGTGTTATCCCTTTCATATTGTGATTGATTGATCCCGATGTTCGGTTGTCTTGGTATTCATTGTTGATCATATTGGTTGGCTCAATACTTCGCCCCTCGGTGAAACTATCCCAACTCAACTTCGCATTACTTTCTTAGTTATCTTTGCTAGCTAGTTAGCTTTGTTTTAGTAGCTCCTTTGTGTAGCTTGCTAGTTATAGTTGTAGTTACCTTCTCGGTTTGACTTGTGCGGTTGAGTGCAAATACTAGAATTATGAATTGGTTAGGTGGCTTGCAAACACCCTGTAGGCTAAGCAAAACTCACATCTCACTATTTGTTATATTAATAAACTTGTTTAGCTTGTCTTTGTAGAAAATTTTAAAAGGCTATTCACCCCCCTCTAGCCATCAAGACCTTTCACCTACACAACAGAGATGCAACCAGGCACATATCTAAGTGGGTTGTTGAACTTGGAGCTCTCAACATTGATTTCACCCCACGCAAAGCAATAAAGTCCCAAGCGCTTGCTGATTTGTTGCTGAGTGGACAGAAATGCAACAACCAACGCCAGATACAATCCTCGATCGTTGGAAGATGTACTTTGATGGATCACTTAAATTAGGCGGAGCTGGCGCTGGTGTCCTCTTCATCTCCTCAGATGGAAAACAACTCAAATACGTCCTCCAGATACTATGGCAAGCCACAAATAATGAAGCAGAATATGAACACTCATCCATGGGCTCCGGATTGCTATATCCCTTGGAATAAAACAACTTCTAGTCTACGACGTTTCAGTAGTAGTTGTCAATCAAGTCAACAAGAATTGGGACTACACCAAAGACAACATGGATGCCATACTATGCCGAAGTGCGCAAACTAGAGAAAAACTTTCAAGGATTAGAAATTCTACATGTTCTGCGTGACTCAAACGTCGCAACAAACATCCTCGCAAAGCTAGAATCAAACAGGGCGAAGGTCCCACCCGGTGTGTTCATAGAGGAGCTGTCAGCACCCTCTATCAAACAATCTAGTGAGATAACCCCTGAACTCCCAGCACCAACAACCTAGATTTTGGTAATCACAATATCATGGACAAAGGATTTCATTGACTACATCAAAGAAAACAGTTACCGACAAATAAAGAAGAAGCTACTCGGATAATTAGAAGAAGCAAGAACTATGTCCTCATGGGAGACAACCTATACAGAGGAGCCGCATCATCAGGAGTACTCCTCAAGTGTGTTTCATCAGAAAAAGGTAAAGAGATCTTAGATGAAATCCATCAAGTTGCTATAGAAATCACGTCGCTTCAAGAACATTGGTCGGTAAAGCATTCCACACTGGATTCTACTGGCCAATAGCTTTGAAAGACATAGAAGAACTCATCAGAAAATTTAAAGGTTGCCAAATGTTTACAAGATAGGCTCACGACCTAGCACACAATATCATCTGCATCTCGCTCGCTTGGCCATTCTCCTGCTAGGGGCTATATCAAGTAGGACCTCTCAAGAAGGCTAAGGGCAGTTTTGAATACATCTTTGTAGCTATTGACAAGTTCACCAAGTGGATCGAGTACAAACCGCTCATGAAATACAGTGCAACCAAAGCAGTCGAGTTCATCTAGGACATCATGCACCGCTTCGGCATGCCTAATCAAGTCATCACATATTTAGGTTCTCCCTTCATGGCTATAGAATTCAAAAGTCGGGCGCAAGATTGTGGCATCAACATAGATTACGCATCAGTCGCACACCCAGAGGCAAACAGACAAGTAGAGAGAGCTAATAGACTAATACTAGCCAGATTAAAACCCAGGTTGTATGAAGAACTAGAGGACTATGGATCCAAGTGGATTGAAGAGTTGCCCAAAGTAGTATGGGGGCTACCAACTTAATTAAGAGAGCTACCAGATACTCACCTTTTTTCTAGTCTACGGATCAGAAGCTATATTACCTGCCGACCTGATTTGGACATCACCAAGGATTAAGTAATATGATGATGGAGAAGTCGAACACACCCGAAGACTAGAACTAGACAATATAGAAGAAGTCAGGGTCAACACCACCTTATAGTCAGCTCGTTACCTCCAAAGTTTAAGACACCACTACGACAAAAGTACCCGACCATGTTCCATCCTAGTCGGGGATCTGGTGCTTCGAAGAATACAAAAGGCAGATGGACGTCATAAACTACTCAGCCCATAGGAGGGTCCTTTCATCGTCGCCAAGGTCATCGAACCAGGAACATATGAGCTGATAACCGAGGACAAGATACAAGTCAGATTCATGGCGCATCAGCCAGCTATGAAGATTCTACGACTCAAAAGCACATGAATGATTCTTCTATAGTAAGAAAATACTATGTAATCAATATTCATGATCAAAGTAATAAAGATAATGCTCCTCACCAACATTTGTCTTACTAAGATCTACAAAACCTATTCTGGAGTTGCTTAACCCGGATGAGAGCAAAAGAGCTAACCAGGCTTGAGCTCGCCCCATCCCAAGTCTTTTTAGATTTGGATGAGAGTAAGAAGGCTATCAAGCCAACACTCAACCTATCCCAAGTTATTTTCACAGTGCGGATGAGAGCCAGACAGTGCTCACCCTATCCCGGAGTTATTCAACCCAGATGAGAGCAAAAGAGCTAACCAAGCTTGAGGTCATCCCATCCCAAGTCTTTTTAGATTTGGATGAGAGTAAGAAGCCTGCCAAGCCAACACTCGACCTATCCTGAGTTGTTTTCACAGCGCGGATGAGAGCAAGATAGCGCTCGCCCTATCCCAGAGTTATTCAACCCAGATGAGAGCAAAAGATCTAACCAAGCTTGAGCTCGCCCTATCCTAAGTCTTTTCAGACTTGGATAAGAGTAAGAAGGCTACCAAGCCAACACTTGACCTATCCTGAGTTATTTTCATAGTGCGGATGAGATCCAGATAGTGCTTGCCCTATCCCGGAGTTATTCAACCCGGATAAGAGAAAAAGAGCTAACCAAGCTTGAGCTCGTCCCATCCCAAGCAGATTTGGATGAGAGTAAGAAGGCTGCCAAGCCAACACTCGACCTATCCCGAGTTGTTTTCCATAGCACGGATGAGAGCCAGATAGCGCTCACTCTATCACGAAGATATTCCACACCGGATGAAAGAACACGACTGACCTAACGCCATGCTCTCCAAGACACGCAAGGACACAAAAACAACTGTACAACAGTTGAAGGGACATAACCCTAATGCATCTGTATATGCCTACAATGTTATATCTGGCACATAGCAAAGAAAGTTCTATGATCTAGGGAAACAACTCAAAAAGAATTACAAAAGGGCGACTACTCGAATAATCCAAGTAAGATAGTAAGGATGTATCCAAAGAACCAGAGTTTTTTACAATACAACATAAAAAGTATATCTTTACAAAGGAGGAAGGAGGCGTCTGGACACTACAAAGCCTAGCTTTCAGCCTCATCATCAGAAGGAGGGAGTTGAATATCAAGCTTCTAGGCGATGAAGTTGACCAGATCTTCAACTTCAAGCTCAGCATTCTTGATGGACTCCAAGCAGTTGTCATCATCGGCTTCCTCTCTAAGCTTTTCTAGAGGGACCGTCAGAGCAAGAACCCGAACATGTGCCAAGACATTCTTGACGCATGTCTGGACCCCCTTCTTGACAAAACTCTAGAGGTGCATAGGGATTAGTGGGATGAAGTCGCCCTAGGTCCTTCCATCATCTTCAGGAGTCCAAAGAAGCTTGGCAACAGCCTTGAAAGATTTCCACAAGGTGGCAAACCATTGATCAAATACCGCCAGCTTCTTAGACAAATCATCAACGGTTTTCATTCCCTGCACAAGACCCTGGTCAGCACCAAGTCTAATCAACTGGGCATGAGTGAGTTCTTCTTCAGCATGAGCTTTTACCTCCTTAGCCCTATTGTGATTAGAGCAAACCAGTATCTTCATCTCTTCAATATTTTTCAAGAGCTTCTGCTTGTCTCTACGGAGGGTTGATCAAGGCAATTAGAGAAAGTCAAACAAATGAAGAACAGAGAAATAAAAGATAAGAGAAAACAAATCATATAAGAATTTGGGATACCTTCACTCTCCTTCTCAAGCCTGTCAGACTTCCTAGATGATTCTCGCAAGGCGGCCATGGCATCATCCCTCCTCTACTCCGTCTCAATGACTTGCGCACGGAGAGCCCTTACTAAAGTTTGGCGTCCTTAGCGCTCAGTATCTAGCTCAACCTCCTTACTGGCTAGCTTTGCCTTCAGCTGGCTTAATTCAAAGGCCAGCTTCTTCTCAGTCTCACCAGAGCCAAAGAAGCTAGAGTGATCCCGAGAGAATGACTTCTCTCATAGAAAAAAGAAAGAAAATGAGAAAAAGAAGCAAAAGAAGCTGGACCACCACAAAGAAGAAAAAGATGCCTACCCGAAGCTGTTCTCTAAAAGAAGCCACCCCAGCCGAGAGGCCCTCCTAAGCCACGACCAGCTTTGATAGACGATGGATGGCATCAAACTCCAACACCACATCGTCCTCCAAATGCTGATTATCTGAAGATTGGCCAATAGGAGGAGGACACAACAAAGAAGTAGAAACCACAACGAAAGTCGTACCCTGCATGGTAGAACCCCCAGCCGCCTCCATAGCCATTTTTCTACCACAGTCACAACCACCTTAGGGTGGGGCGACTCCACAGTGACCTGTTCGACCTGGGTCATCATTTCTTTCGCCTCCGCTTCGCTAACCATCCGCTCCGAGTCTTGCGACATAGTAAGCGAAATGGGTCCAATCGACTGAGAAGAAGTCGATAGGGGATTATGGGAGGAAGTCGACAATGATCTTCAAGAAATAAAAAGAAGTCATCAAAGAAGGATTAATATCGAGAGGCAAAAGGATGGTAAACAAGTCAGAAAAAGCTTACTTGGTGCTCCTTCGCTTCATGCCAATTCTCCTAAGCCAATCAGAAGACTTGGGTGGGGGCATGGGGGCTAAAAATATTAGTGCCAGCCTACTCCAAGGCTAGCAAGACTGAAGCTTGAGTTTTCGTAGAACTCTGACTCAACCCCCGCTTACTGCCAAAGACAAAAAGAAGATGAATCATCAAACAAACTCAGGACAATGCAAGATAATGATGATAATAGGCACTCTAACTACTCACCAACGAGTAACAAGGGTCACGCTATCATCCTCATCCTTGTCCTCGAGGATCTCCATCGCAATGCCATCTAAATAGAAAAAAGTACTCGAATAAGGAAATGTACAAACAATAAGGAAAAATAAAGAACATTGATATGCTCACCTAAGAGCATGCTACCTATGGCTTGAGTACCTGAGTGAGTGCTCAGAGGATGAGACTTCTTAGTAGTAGATGCACTGGTGGAAGTGTCATCCAGCCGCGCCCTCTTGCTGGTGGAACGAGGAGCTCAAGGAACTGGGCGAGGCACATATTCAACAAAAAGAATGAGTTCTCTAAAAGAAAAGCCAGGAAGAACATAAATGGTTCGAGACTTACTAACTACCGAGGCTCCAGCCTGGCTCCTATTGACCACCGCACCAATAGGATTGTCCTTGGTAGGAAGCACGGGCAAGTCATCAATAAGTGCTATAGATAACCAAACAGCAAAATTGAGCAGAAGAAACAAGGAGAAAACTACTTGCCAAGAAATAACAAAAACAACTTATAGAAGGTGGTAGATTCATAGCAGTGTACTCCTTGACTTGAAGAGGAACAACACTCGCATCCTTCAAGATTTTGTGGAGGCATCCCAAGACCTCCTCCTCCGTCAGCTCCTGCGTAGGAACCATCTGGGATCGGTCCTTTGCTCTGGCATACTCAAAGCCATACCTCTCCCTTGCCTTCAGAGGCTGCACTCGGTGACATAGGAAAGTGGTCATGATACCAAAGCCAGTCAAGCCCTGCTGCTTCTTCAAGACTTTGATCCACTCAAGGAAAGGCTTGATCTTCTTGAGGTCTTGTAGCGACAGAGGCAGCTTCTCTCAGCAGTCATTCATAACAGAACCAGCGTTCGAGTGGACAGCGAGAGGAGGATTCATATTCCCAGCATAAAACCACTCAGAATGCCAGTCCTTAACCGAGTTAACTAGGTTGTACTCGAAGAACTCTTTATGCTTATTTTGGCAAAATTGGATACCACAACCACCCAGGACAGAAGTACTGTCACTATGGGGGTGTGGTTTTAAGAGAAAGAAGTCACAAAACAAAGAGATGGAGGGGAGGATTCCAAGAAAATACTCACAAAAGTGAACAAACACAGAAAGATAAAGGATTGCGTTCGGAGTTAGATGGTTCCAAGAAATATTGAAATATCGAAGGAATGGGTGAAAAAAAGGAGATGCTGAGAGACAAAGTCTAACACGGATGAAGGAGACGAAGAGAACGATCTCACCAGGGCCAGGGGAAGGAACCTGATGCTCGTCAGGGGTCTTTATCGACCAACTTCCGCAACTGATCCTCTATGGTGCTTAGAGTAGGCCAGACCTTATCCGCAGCAACAAACTCTTAGTTCTAGATCACCTGGAGCACCTCCTCCTCATCGACTAAGGTGGCCTTTGACTTGCTAGATGAACCCATCTTCTTGCTCATACACTGCTCACACTCTCCTGTTACAAAATAGGTGGCGGCGGCGCGTGAACAGTGGTGGTGCTTGAACGACGGCAACAACGGTGGCTGAGCTCTGAGAGAGGGCTAGGGTTTTAGAGACAGGCGATAGAAGGCAAGGAACAAGTGAAGAAGAGAAGAAGGGAAAGGAATCATTTTATAACAGTAAATATGCGGCCCAAACGTCCCGTTAAGCCAACGGATCATTTCCACCTTTTTACGCATTGAATGTAGGATGCAACCGAAGCGACAGATTGCACGCCTTTTTACAACGAAACAGTACAACGGGTAGATTTCAGACTTATCCGTCCACATGGTACTATTGCCGACTAGTTTTAGCTCGTACTACTCAGAAAGAACCCACCACTCGTAGGATACATAGAAGAGATTATAGAACGCTGCCAAAGAACCTGGATTTTTTAGAAACAACACGGATGTTAATCAAAAGCACTTAGAAAAGCAAAAAAAAGGTGACAACAACTCAAAAAATAAGATTTTTTATATTACAAATATCTTCAAGGGATACAAGATTACAGATCTCACAAGATCCAAGAAACTTGGTATTATGACAAACAAGGTAGCAACAAGGAGCCTAGAAAGAACACGACTCTGAAAATGATTGCACGCTCCTAGTTGCTATACGACAAAACACACTCTACTCGACTACATTATTTTCTTCAAAGGAAGAGCACAGTGCATCCAAGATTGGTGTCAGCGGCACAACAAGACAACATGGACCAGGTGAGGCTCACAGGCATTAGTCTACCCAAGTCTGATGTGATGCTAAATCAGGTGCCAATCTGCAATGGACAGTCGTGAGGCAGAGTGGAAGGATTAACCCGGAGATGCTAGATGAGGTAATGCGTCCCACATCACAAGACTTCTCCCACCTATTAGCACGTACTACCTAGTACAATGCCGCTGCAAGATTAGTCTACCTCTAATGTCTGTCACAAGACTTTTTTCACCCACTACAAGATATACAAGACTTACAACTCACGTCCAGAGGCTGCTCTACTTTACAAACTATCATATTCATGACTACAATACTTCAAGATCTACGATCGATTTGCAGCAGCTCGCTAGGGGGTATTTATAGGCCAAGAAGCGGCGTACATGGACCTAGTGCACCGACAAAACAAACCTAAAAAAAGATTCAAAGAAGTGACAGAAAGCAGTAAAGGAAAAACAACCACGCATGAAGACACAGTACTCGAGAAAGGTATATACGGAAGAATATGCCAACACTGTACAACTCGTGACTAAGCAACATTTATACTCAACCACCAACTACCACCTACCTCTGACTGAAAGTAGGCTATCTGAGAACATGACAAAAGACCCTCTATCTGAGTTCTTCTTAAATAAAAGAATAATAAATGCTCAGGGGTTGCAGGGTACATATCCTTCGAAGAGATTTTTAGCTTTTCCAACGATCAAAATCCAAGACCCTCTAACTTTTTATCCTAAATAGCAAGAGGCTCAGGGGCTACACTCAGTGAGTGCCCTTTTTCTTCGAAAAAGTGCACATCACTCAAGAGATTTCTTTAAGAAAAGACCACTTCAAGGTTTCTCTTCGAAAGAACCTGGACCAGGCTTGTTTCACCAAGCCAAGCCAGAAAAACAAGAAGGTTTTTGAGTTCAACCATGAAATGTTCGAGGGCTTATCAATGTCAGACCCACAGGGTTCCCTAGTGATACGACTATAAGTCGTGGGCCCTCGCCTGGCCCACGGACCAAAGCAAGAAAGGGTGCAGCGACTGCTACACCTAATCCATGTAGAATTGGCTAGACTAGTCGAACTCCTATAGGAAAGTATCTTATGTATTTAGGTCAGAACACCTTTTTTGAATCCGACTAGGATTGCAACCGCATTATAGTCTTCTCTATTGATATAAAGAGAGACTATGGACATCCCTATAACAACAACATAACATACCAATCAATCCAACGCAAAAGGCTAATGCCAACTGGATATAAAGGCTATTACTCGATCACAGTCGAGGGCCCGAACCACTATAAATCGACTGTCTCTTGCGTTCACCGTTGAGTTTCGCACCAACTGACGCCCGAACAACTGTCCCGGATACCCCATGACAGGCTATTGGTGGTAAAACATTGACATGGTCCCAATGGCTTTGGGATATCTTTTTTAGGAAATTCTAGGATCTTCTGAACAATGATGTATCCTTCATATCTTTGATGACTTCCACAAAGGGTTACTAGATATTAAGAGGTTAAATTTTTGGGTAATCACTTTAGTTCCTAAGGTCAAAGAGGCCAATGTAATTAAACAATACAGACCCATTTCTTTACTTAATGTGGATTACAAGTGGATTACCAAAACATTAACCAACAGATTTACCCTCAGCTAGGAAAATCATTGGGCCAAATCAAACTGGTTTCATCAGGGGTAGAAACATACTTGAAGGGGTGGTAATCTTACATGAAGTTTTGCATGAGTTAAGAACGACCAAGGGTAAAGGTCTCATTCTTAAGATTAACTTTGAAAAGGCATATGACAAAGTTAGGTGGGACTTCTGGGAACAAGTTTTGATTGGCAGAAATTTTCATCCGAAGTGGGTCTCTTGGGTTATGGATACTGTCAAGGGTGGCAGAGTATGCATAAATGTGAATGAGGAAAGAAGTAACTATTTGAGAACCTTTAGAGACTTGAGACAATGGGATCTTCTTTGTCCTCTTCTTTTTAACTTGGTGGCTGATATTCTGGGCATTATGCTAAATAAAGGTTCTGACAAGGGTCACATTAAGGAAGTCTTAGGTCTTCTCATACCTGGAGGTATCTCTCACATCCAGTATGCAGATGATAATGTGATAATGATTGATGGCTCTGATCAATCCATTAGAAACGTAAAACTCATACTATATTGCTTTGAATGGTTGACAAGGTTAAAATCAATTTCCATAAAAGTGAGGTCTGTGAATTTGGTTACTCTTAGCAAGATAAAGAACTGAATGCCAACATGTTAAACCATGTCCTGGGTAACCTACCTTTGAAATACTTGGGCATACCTGTTTCTGATGACCACTCAAGCGTGGGGGCCTTCTCTCCTATTCTACATAAAATGATTAAAAGACTTGACCCTTGGAAAGGGAAACACTTAACATCTAGGGGTAGGCAGATTTTAACTAATACATGTCTTAGTAGTATTTCCATTTACCGTATGGGGTTCTATTGGCTGACAGATGGTTCTCACAAGAAAATGGATGGCATTAGGGCCAGTTTCCTTTGGTAGGATGCTGAAAGGAAATTCAAGTACTATATGGCCACGTGGGAAATGATTAGCAGACCTAAGGATCTGGGGGTGTGGGTATTATAAATACTAGATTAATGAATGATTGCCTTCTTGTTAAATGGATTTGAAAAATTCTTCAGAAACCTAATGAGTTGTGGTTCAGACTACCTAAGGCCAAATACCTAGATGGTTGTACTTTTTTTGCTTAGAGTAAAGATAGCTCCCAATTTTGGAAAGGTCTCCATAAAGTTAAGCATTTATTAAAATGGGGTGCTCTCTTCTCTGTGAGGAATGGACTTAATTGTAGATTTTGACAAGATTGTTGGATTCTAAATGTCCATTTGAAAATTCCTTATGAGGATCTATTCAAATTGGCTAGAGAGCCAGGCATTACAGTTGCTGATTGTTGGGTTGACAATGACTGTTTTGTTGATTTTAAAAGATCATTATCTATGTTAGAGTTTGAAAGATGGTTTGAACTCAAGGGTGAGTTGAGTAATGTCTCTTTAGAACAAGATAGTAATGATACCATTAGATGGGGTTTAGAAACGAAAGGTCATTTTACTGCCAAATCCCTTTATCGATTCATGATTAGTGGGGGAATGCCTAACAGGATGGTAGGACATATTTAGAAGTGTAAAGTCCCGCTAAAATAAAAAAAATCTCTAGCAAATTTTTAACAACAAACTTCAATGTGTTGCTAGCTTGGTCAAAGGGGTTGGAAAGGGGATATTGATTGTTGCCTAGGGAATGGCAGAGAGTCAGTTGATCACATCTTCTTTGGATATCGTTTTGCTCAAATGGTGTGGGGCTTCATGAGGGAGATTTTCTGCTGGGATACCCATCCTCGCTCTGTGAAAGCTCTCTCTGAAACTTGGTTGCTGGGCAAGGGGCCTTTGCCCATCAGATTAACTCTGTTTGTATTTGCAGGTTATGTCTGGGCTATGTGGAATAACAGGAACAAGATGTCCATAGAGCACAAGTTTCCAAAGAATCCTTCTGATACCATGTATATTGCGCTATCCTTCATGCAGAAGTGGAGTCTCTTGCTCAAGGAAGAGGATCGTCAGCGCATCACCCAAATTAAGGATGAGGTCCTGCGATGGATGAGGAGCTTTAAGCCTATGGTGACGGTGTCCACAGACATATATGAGATTTAGTGGATATCTTAGGCGTTTTACTATCTTCTATGCTTTTGTGAAACTGGAATTCCCAGTCTGTATTGCCACTGCTTTCTTAAAAGCTAAGGCTTGCCTCTTTTTTTAAAAAACTTTGTAGTTGAAAATTTTCCCATTTAAAATTGTTTATAAGTCAAAATATTTATTTACAAGATTCAGATATATTAGTACAAATAGATAACATCATATAAGCAATAATAGGTGATTGTGTGATGTGGTGGTAGGGACTTTAACGCTTTGAGGCAAGAGGTTGTTGGTTCAAATCCCAACTGTTATACTCTATTAGAAATAGATAGAACATAAATTTTTCCCCATACTTTTACGACTTCCAAATGTTTTTTAAAATCCTTTCTTTGAAAATAACTAACTTTTACAATTGGTGGCATTGTATCTGTTTTGCTGACCGCCTCTGAAGACCATTTTTAACCGTTTGTAAAAAATATATTTGTGTACTAGTGATATTAGCATTATTGAATTATTTCCGACCAATTTCCTTTTCTTCATGTTAAGAAACATTGGGATTTAGTAGGATAAATATTGCACGATTAATCACAAAGAAATGAACATCAACAAACGAGAGCTTATTCAAATACACATGAACTTTGGTAGATACATATGTATTTAGATAAGTCCTTATTGAAAATTTTCATGCGTTTCCTGCAGGAGCTGTAAATGAGAGCAACTTTAATCAGATGTTTTTCTGTTCTTATAGTCTACAGCTGGTCTAGACGTTCAGTTTAAACAAAATGTGCTTGTCAAGTGAGACAGAGACTCCTCTCTGGTTCCATTATTCACGTAACGCCGACAGTTCACTTCACATGGTCATAGTAATAAATATTCGGAGTCAGAATTCTATAAAATACGCAATATAAATTATCACGTTGACATCGACTTGTGATGGAACATGAATTGGAGTAATCAAATTGACGTGTATGCTCGTATTTTTTAAATCTAATTCAGGTTTTAATGGCGCTATTATTTTACTGGTAAGTGATAGACAACGTAACGTCTACAGTGACTATTAATTTTAAAATGTGCTGGTCTAAGTATTTCAAAGACGCTCGTAGAGACAGGGTGTGTATGCTTGTATCCATAGGAGCGAGTGTGTATACATGTAAGTGCCCCTGTACTGTGTTTTGGGGAAAAAAGCATGCAAGCAAGTGACATCGCAGGACTCGAGCATCTCGAAGAGTATCTTTTTTTTTCTCCTAAAAATGTATAGTTTTACAACTCTTAAAGAGGTATTGGGAGGAAAAAGGAAAGCCGTCTCTAATAGTTTTAAATAATTCATTCTTAAAATATAGAAGATAATTTTACATCAGAAATCTTATACTATTTTTAAATTATCGTAACCACTTTTATATATTCTCTCTCGTATATTTGCATCAGAAACCCTTTCCTGCTTCTTATTCCTTCCCGTACCCTTTCACCTTTAGATTGACCGAGTGATACGCACACGAATGCAGTATCCGCGCGACCGCTACTACGCGCAAAGTTATGTGCGACGGGGGAGGATTTCCCAAGAGCGCCGGATTAGGAGCAGTTGGAGAGATGTTTTTTCTCATCTTGCTAAAAACTAAATATTGGAAAGAAAAATAGAGATGTTCTAGCTAGCAGCATTTCAATGCTCATATACAATGAGTTTCATGAAGAACACTGATTTTTTTTATAAAAAAACACACATCATGAAGACATGAACATACATATACATGATAGACGCTTAGTTATTAATTCGAATCGAACCAAATCCAGCAAGAGCAACAATGTAAGTACAGTTGTAGAGCCTAAGTCTTGTATAGTATCTATGCCAGCTGATGTGGGCATATAGAGCAATAATAATCATGCGACGACGCGCGCGAGAGCTAGTATGTAGCGAGTTGGCCTAGTTGTTGCCGCCGGCGATCTGCTTAGCGACAAACGCCTTGAGGTTCATTTCCGACGAGCCGCCCTCCGACGCGGCGGCGCGCGCCTTCTCCCTCCACACGGCTGCCTTGGCGCGCACCATCTCGGAGGTGGCGAAGTCGAGGCACCTCCGCAGCTCGTCAGCCTCCAGCACGCCGTCCTTGTCGCTGACGGCGGCCCTGATGCCGGTGCCGACCCTCTCCACCAGCCACGCGTTGGTGCCCTGGTCCGTCCACTGCGGCACGCACACGACGGGGACGCCGCACGCCATGCTCTCCAGCGTGGAGTTCCACCCGCAGTGCGTGACGAAGCAGCCCACGGCCGGGTGCGACAGCACCCGCACCTGGTCGCACCACCCCACCACCATGCCGCGCTCGCCGCCCAGCGGCGCGGCGTCGCTGCTGCGGTTGTCCTCCCGCAGCACCCACAGGAACGGGCGGCCGCTCTCGGACATGCCCCGGGCCACCTCCTCGATCTGCCGCTCGCTCATCACCGACAGGCTCCCGAACGAGATGTACACCACGGAGCCCGGCGCCTGCGCGTCCAGCCAGTCGAGGTAGCCCTTGCCGTCCTGACTGAACAGGTCGTTGCCGCCGTTCTTGGCGCCGCCGGCCGCCGCGTCGTCGTCGAGGAAGGAGACGACGGGTCCGACGGGGACCACGTCCACGCCGTGGTCCCGCAGCGACGCCACCGCCTCGGGCTCCACGGCGTCGAACGTGTTGGCGAGCACGCTGGGGCTGTCCTCGCCGTCCAGCAGCTCGATGAGCTGGCGGAACGCGTCGACGACGAACGCGTAGGGGTCGTTCTCGGAGGTGGAGACGATGAACGACGGCAAGTCGCGGACGCGGAGCGGCGGGAGGCCCGGGAACCGGACGGTCGCCCACGGGTCGCCGCCCGCCGCGGCGATGGCCGCGTCGACGCCGTCCGTGGCGCGGAAGAAGTGGAGGTAGGCGGCGAGCACGGTGGCCGGCTGGATCCAGTAGAGCGCGGCGGGCACGGCGTGGGCGCGCGCCACGTCGGCCACCCACGACAGCAGCAGCGTGTACACGACGAGCGTGACGGGCCTGCCCGCGCCGCGGAGGCGGGCCAGGACGTCACCCAGCGTGCGGGACCCCACGAGCTTGATCTGCTCCATGTAGTGCGTGGCGTCGTGCACGGCTTTGTCGAAGCCGTCGTCGTAGCCGTCGGAGTAAGGCACGTACCACACCCCCGCGGCGTCGCGGTGGCCCTCCGCATCCGCCTGATCGCCGCCAAATGCCGCGTCCGGGAACATCTTGCGGAGCGCGGACACGGCCGTGGAGACGGTGACCCGCGCCCCCGTGGCGCGCAGCAGGCGGCGCGCGAGGTGGCGCGCCGGGTTGATGTGGCCCTGCGCCGGGAAGGTCACCACCAGGAAGTGCGGCTCCGGCTCGGGCGCCGGCGCCGCCGCTCCCCTGACGACCTCCTCCTCCTCCACCATGGCCGGCATTGTGCGAGAGTCACGGAACAACAACCGTACCCCGGCTGGTGGTGGTCTCTGGCCTGGTGCTGCTGCACGACAAGCTGCTGCTGCTGCTGGAAGCTAGCTAGTGAGAGCGAGAGGCTGATGGCTGTGGCGAGCGGGCGTGCAACGAGCGAGTGATGATGTGGTCGTGGAGAGAGGTGGGCGCGATACCGCCTATTTGTACAAGGGAGAGGACGCCGGTGACGCAAGCGGTGAGGAGAGCAGCCGCCGCTGGCGGTGGTCACAAGTCACAACTCAGCAGCGGAGGGAGGAGGCAACTGGGCCAGGGCCGCCAACGCATGTGTGGTGTCAGTGGCCGGAAGAAAATTACGTGGACCCTGGGTCCATTCGACGGCCAATGCGCCTCTACGGTGGATTAGCGACGCGTGGCCGAGCATTAAATCGGCTTCCTCGCGTAGTGACGCTAGCTCAGGCTCGCGGTCAGCGGCTCGGCTCCAAGTGCAGCACCACGTCGAGTTGATGATTCACGCCGAGGCTATGTACGGTACTTCCTCCATCCAAATTATAAGGCATTCCAAAGATCTGGACAGTCAAAGGATGTCAAATTTGACCAAATTTATATGATAAAATAATAATATTTATAACACCAATTAAGTATCATTAGATTCTTCATTAATTATATTTTCATATTATACTTATTTGATATTGTAATTTTTTATAATTTTCTCTATAATTTTAGTCAGGCTTAAAATGCTTTGACTCTCCAAGATTCTTGGAATGCCTTATAATTTGGAATGGAGGAAGTATGAGTTTTTTGTCTTCAGCTAGCGAACCCTAGGATACCGAGTTGAGCATGAACGGCGGCGTTACCTTACCTGGACGAGGGCATGAACGGCGACATGGCCACTGCACCACCGGCACAAAAGGCTACCTGGACGATGGGACCTGCCACGGATGGCCATGGCGAGGTCCAGGTGCACCTCCGAACGGGGCAACGGGCGAACGGCTGGAGCTGACCGCCACATGCAATGCAAGTAGGGTGCCGTTTGGGGAGGCTGAGGTGTCGTTTCGCCTGTGGCGCCGGACTCTGTAGCGTAACGTCCTGCCTGCCTCTGGGCTGTGGCAGTGTTTGTGTTGGCCTTTGCATGCCTTTCTGTTGCCACATTCAAAGCTGACTTTTTAAAAGGCATATATAGGCTTAGGTTGTGTTTAGATCCTTTAAAATTCTAAAAATTTTACAAGATTCTCTGTCACATCGAATCTTTGAACACATGCATAGAGCATTAAATATAGATAAAAATAACTAATTATACAGTTTTGTTGTAAATCACGAGACGAATCTTTCGAACCTAATTAATCCATGATTGGACACTAATTACCAAATATAAACGAAAGAGTTATTGTGCTTCCAAAAATTTTCCAGCCGTATGCATTGTGGACCAATTGTCCTTTGTCACATTTTTCACTGTCTTTGCACGCAAGAAAGAGAGAAGATTTTGTCCCTACGGCCTCGTTTAGACGAGAGAATTGGAAAGAAAAACACTGTATCAGAATTCCTATAGCATTTCGTTTGTATTTGGTAAAAATTATCCAAATTTTAACTAACTAGGCTTAAAATGTTCGTCTCGCAAAGTACAACAAAACTGTGCAATTAGTTTTTGATTTTATTAACATTTAGTACTACATGCATTTACCGACATTTTGATGTGACGGGAAATCTTCTTTTTGCATAGTAAAATTTGGGGAGAATTGGGGCAACTAAACAAGGGCTACGTTGCATAGTACTAGGATCTTAGGAACGTGACAAAACGTGTTCTCTAGCCCTGGCCTCCTGGGAACATATAGGCGGTCTTTGATTTGATGTGATCAATTCACAGGTACTTGTTTTTATTTTTTAGATCTAACTTTTTCAAGTTGGATCTTGTGATC
Organism: Saccharum hybrid cultivar R570; assembly: GCA_038087645.1. NCBI lineage: Eukaryota > Viridiplantae > Streptophyta > Magnoliopsida > Poales > Poaceae > Saccharum > Saccharum hybrid cultivar. Next base: position 5,207,270 of record JAQSUU010000091.1, on the reverse strand, counting down.
GACTCTTAGTGAGATGGTATTTGTTTTTTAGACCTCAAATTTTTCAAGTTGGATCCTATAATTTTTTGACCTAATTTGTATAGTACATATTTAGTAAGATTATTCTATTCAAACATCAAATTTTAAACTTGATTTTAAAAATTTTAATATCACATATGAAGTGCATGAATCTTATGGGCATATATTTATAAAGGTAAATTCCAAATCTTGACCAACAAGAAAAGCAAAACAAATATAGGCAAAATCACATGACAACATCTCTTTCACGCAGCAAAATCACATGGCAACATTTCTTCCATGCATTTCATTGAACAACCTTGAGCATTCCGAGAGGCTGAACATGGTATCCTAGATCAACATTGTGGATGCCACCACAAAACTAGATACCCGAACCCCAAACTTGAAAAAAACCCTAAGCTTCACTCGGATAACTAAAATCCCTCATCTCTTTCATCTCCTCTGATGTCATCTCTCTTCTCTCGTCTCTCTTTGTCCCAAAGTTTGTATTGGCCTTTGACTTTCAGTCCTTGGACACCATCTTCCTCCTGAAACAAACATGAATGAACCAAACTCTTTCGTAAAGTCATACAATAAAAACATTCCATTTTGTCAAATATTTATACCAAATAAAAAGTATGTGTTTCTTTTCTCATATTCGTAGATACAAAATGACTTTTGAAATAAGGCATACGCTTACATTGTGGACTAATAATTATCTTTTCTCATTTTTTTCATTTATTGATGGAGTGTGAACAATCAAAGATGCTCATAGGGGTAGCATGTATGTATATGTGTTTCACAAGGATGAGCGTGTGTGCATGTATATGAGCGTCGTCTGCATTAGTACTGGAATTCATGCAAAAAAAATGAACCCCAAACTTCCACAATGCAACCAGATTCTTCTACACCATTGCTAGAGATCACCTTCCTCTAGCAAGCTCCACCTCCCACAATCTTAGGTAGCCATCGTTGTTCTTGGTGTAGCACAAGTCATAAGTGAGCCTCTTCACCACTAGGGTGAAAGGTCCTTGTTTGGTTTTGGTAATTGAGTGACAACCTTAGGTAGACTAATTGTGTTTATGTGAGATACACAGGTGATTAGTCCATAAGTACATGCGTGTGAGCAATATATGCCATGACGGTGAAGATGGCTCGAAAATGTTGCAAAGCTTACACAAGTGATGATGGAGGAGCTCATTGCACATGAGACATGACATTGAGTCATCTGATCAAGGTGGAGAAGATCAAGACAAGACTTGGCTCAACGGACCGGTTGCAAGTGTGAAGGGCAAGTTGAGTAATGACTTGGCGCCGATGGACCAAAGCAATGGTAAAGAGCAAGTGAAGTCAAGATCGATGAACCAATATGGTCACGTGATGATATGGAGTGGATCATATCATTGTTGATCATGTTGGTGCATGTGTTGTATCGACATTGGAAGAGATGGAATGGAATACGCAAGGCAAAGGTATAACCTAGGGCATTTTATTTCACCGATCATAGTTGTGTAGAGAAGTTGATGACTGGGTTTACGATAGATGGTCATACTATCAAGAGGGGCAAACTTGTTTGCATATCGGTCATCTAGTGCCACTCGAGTGATCTAACTTTGCATCATTACTAGGATTGAGTGGCATGGCAAGTTGAGTGGCTAACTCCTTTGAAAAAATATTTGTGAAATGCTAACACACTTGCATATGATGGTGTACACTTGGTGGTGTGTAAGGTCCTAGATGGCTAGAGGGGGGGTGAATAGCCTATAAAAAATTTCTACAAGAATCACTAAGCAAACTTGTTAGAACAACAAACGGCGCAAAGCGAGTTTTGCTTAGCCTACGGTTGTGATGCAAGCCTCCTATCCACAAGTCTAATAGATTATGATCTCTAGTTCACACAAGGGCTATGTCACTAAACTTACACTAGTGAGCAAGCTAACAACACTAGCAAAGGCTACCACTAGAGCTACACAAGATAATCTAGTAAATGTAAACGGGAGAGAGAGGATTGTGTATCTTATACCAACGGTGTAGTGAAGATGTTGCCAATCACCAAGATGATATACAATCAATCAATATTGACAACAACACAATATGAAGACCAATCACCGGGAGACAAGAGACACAATATTTTTGTTTACCCGGTGTTCACTCGTGCACCGACAAGCTACGTCACCGGTTGTGTCGACCAACACTTAGATGGTTCCCCGGTGTGACCCTCAAGTCACTTGCCCCTCAAGGCACGCCCCGCAAGGCACCACAAGACGCCACTCTCAAGTGAGGTAACTCAATGACACGCGCATTCCACTAGAGTTGCTTTTGGCGTCCCGCCAAGGAAAGCACAAGAACCTCTCACAAACAACTGGAGGTGGCCAAGAACAATCACCTTCTCTTACCAACGCCTCCAACAATCTCCAAGCTGGCTAGGAGCGGTACTCTCCAAGAGTAACAAGAAATCCACTGGCTAAACCACCCACAAGTGCCACTAGATGCCCTCAAGCTATGCAATGCACTTTGGGATCACTCAATCTCACTTTTGATTTGCAAACAAGCAAGAGAGATGAGTGGGAGGAGTAGCTCTAGCTCAAAGGATGCACAAGAGTGTTAGAAATGCCAAGAGAGCTCCCTAAGGGCCGGCCAACGAGTATTTATAAGCATCCCATCCAAATAGAGCCGTTGCCACTCCACTGACCATTTTTTCGGGATGACTGAACGCGCCGGTCGAAACTGACCGGACACGCTTCACCGCGTCCGGTCGCCCTACGACGTCCACGTGTCCCTCGAATTCAAACGCGACCGTTAGATCCTCCAACGGTCACTGTGCGCCAACGGTCAAACGCTATGACCGGACACGCTGCTCAAACGACCGGACGCGCCGGTCGCACAGTACCGCACGCCCGCGAAGCAATGACCGGACGCGCCGATGCGCACAGCACCCACGCCCGCGAGGCAACGACCGGACGCGCTCCAGAAGATGACCGGACGCGACAGTGCCAGCGTCCGGTCGGAGTCCAGTAAGCTCCCTCGATGACCGGACGCGTCCGATCGTGTGTGACCGGACGCTCACCGCGTCCGATCGACCTTGCGAACTGTAGTTCCCTCAGGGCGCCTGACCGGACGCGCCGGTCCCGCGAGTGACCGGACGCACCGGTTGTAAACCCTAGCCCGCGCGCCCGACTCCTGCGCTGTACTGACCGGACGCGTCCGGTGCAGCGTCCGGTCACCTCAGTGACCCCGTTCGCCTCCGTTTCTTTTCTGACTTCCGGCGTAGTGGAAAATAGGCATTTCATTTCCCTGAAATCGCCTGAATCCCGCGCTCGCACGCTCAGCGGGAGGGAGAGAGGAACCTAAACCCATCTCTACCCGCAAACCACAGCGCGACCAACGCCACCTTTGCAAATGTGCCAACACCATCAAGTGTACATCTCCATGTGCTTGTGTGTTAGCTTTTTCTCAATCATTTTCAAAGGTTTTCCAATTAGCTCACTAGGCCCTACATGCAATGCACTTCATGAATTCACCTAGTGGCACCCGTGCATCGAATAACCGATAAGACTTCCCCTCTTAATAGTTCGGCTATCGATCCTAAACCACTCACACCCTCTATGGTGTCTTGAGTGTAAAACAAAATGGCCCTATGGTTATACCTTTGCCTTGAGCCCATTTTGTTTCTCCAAATGATATGATCCACTTCATATCATCACATGACCGTTTCGATCCATCGACCTTGACTTCACTTGCTCTTTACCGTTGCATCGGTCCGTCGGCGCTAAGTCTTGCTCAAGCTTCACCATCGCATGGTCCTTCGCTTCGAAGCCTCGACTTGCCCTTCACCTTCACAACCGGTCCATCGAGCCAAGCCTCATCTTGGTCTTCACCATCTTGGTCATATGAGTCAATGTCATGTCTCATATGCAATGACCACCTTTATCTAAATCATCCACTTAGATACAAAGGTTAGTCCTAGGTTTCATCAATTAGTCAAAACCAAACTAGGGACTTTCAATCTCCCTCTTTTTGGTAATTGATGACAACCCTCATAAGATGATTTTGATAATAAAAGTTTTAAACTTGTCATACTTGTCCAATCATTTTGCTCATAAGTAAAGTTTGGACAATTATCACATGCTCGATTTTGGTAGCATTAGCTCCCCCTACATATGTGCATAGAGTTTGGATTCAAGGCTTTGCACATACGCATGGATAGAAGTGTTGGGAGAGTAATTCTACCAAAATGATGCTATGGTGTAAGAAATGGACCTTTGAAGCGTGATACCAATCGGAGTTGCCTTTTACACCATCCTTAGCATCATGAAGTAACTAGACATCCATCAAAACTCAAGAACCCCATGAGATCAACATTATATGTAAAGGTTCTTGGACCACTTGTAAAGCTAACCACTTGTAAAGCTTTAGGCAAGTCTAGATACCACATGTAAACTATTCCTATGCATGCTAGTAGATTATTTCATCATCCAAGTTCTATACTAGCATTGCACCACACAAGCATGTATATTGAATTTAAATACATGTGCAATGAGCAAGTCATATGAGAATGCACAAACAAATGCAACAACTTTGTTTATGAGCTTTCTCCCCCTACTTGTGTGCATCAAAAAAATTTATTTACCCCTTTATCAAGTTGAATCATCTTTTTCTCTCCCCCTTTGTCAACAACTTACCCAAAAATGGGATCAAATTGTGGAGAGAAGCAAAAATGTTTGATGGAGTAGATTAAATTTTATCAAATTTGGTTCAACCTAGAACACTTGCCAAAGATATTTAATTCGATTTGAACTAAAGACAAGCTTCTTCACACCTTATAATAAGGGTTATCTTGCCTATGTTGAATTAAACACTTATAGCAAATCTTCTAGATTCAACACTGGGTTTGCAAGTTCACAAACATGTCATATGCCACCACTAGATCAAAACAAACATAGAGGCAATAGTGGTAACATATATCCATCAAATTCATTTGATTTATCATGAATGCTCATGCATACCACTTAATATGTCTACATGCTCTAGCAAGTCCTTAGCATAGGATGAATGACATGTCAATCAATTTTACCTTGCAATGTCGAAGGAGAGGCATGTCAATAAGTGGGTGGGGTGCATTCAACTCATGTTTGAGAAATCAAGAATGTTCAATTCATTCCTTAGCTTGCAAAACCTCTTTTCATCAAGTGGCTTAGTGAGAATATCGGCAAGTTGATCATCGGTGCCAACACTTTCAATGGCAATATCTCCCTTTTGTTGATGATCTCTAATGAAATGATGTCTTATGTCAATATGCTTTGTTCTTCCATGTTGAACCGGGTTTTGTATCATCTTGATTGCACTCTCATTATCACATAGCAATGGCACATTCTTGAAGTTGAGGCCATAATCCTTCAAAGTTGATTTTATCCATAGCAATTGTGCACAACAACTCCCCGCACTCACATATTCGGCTTCGGCGGTAGAGATTGCCACACTATTTTGTTTCTTTGAGGACCATGACACAAGTGATCTTCCAAGTAATTGACATGTGCCACTTGTGCTCTTCCTATTGATCTTACAACCCCCATAGTCGGAGTCCGAATATCCAATCAATTCAAACTTTGACCCCTTGGGATACCATAGTCCAACATCTCTTGTTTGCTTCAAGTACCTTAATATTCTCTTTGCCACCGTGAGATGACTTTCTCTAGGTGAGGCTTGATATCTAGCACACATGCAAACACTAAACATGACATTCGGCCTTGATGCGGTGACATAGAGTAGTCTTCCAATCAAAGACCGATATTCCTTTTGATTCACCATTTTGCCATCAAGATCACTATCCAAATTGCCATTTGTGCCCATTGGAGTTGAAATTGGCTTTGCATCTTGCATTCCAAACTTCTTCAACATGTCCCTTATGTATTTTCCTTGACTCACAAATGTCCCATTCTTCAATTGCTTGACTTGGAGACCAAGGAAGTAGCTAAGTTCACCAATCATAGACATTTCAAACTCTTTGGCCATCATAGCACCAAATTCTTCACAATAAGCTTGATCGGTTGATCCAAAGATGATGTCATCAACATATATTTGCACTATGAATAGATCATTTCCAATCTTCTTGGTGAATAGAGTAGTATCAACCTTGCCCATTTTGAATCCCTTAGAGAGAAGGAAATCCCTTAGCCTCTTATACCATGCTCTAGGTGCTTGCTTTAAGCCATATAAAGCCTTCTTCAACTTGTACACATGGTTGGGTTTCTTGTCATCTTCAAATCCGGGCGGTTGCTCAACAAAGACTAACTCATTGATGATCCCATTGAGAAATGCACTTTTGACATCCATTTGATATAGTTGATGTTGTGTGCACAAGCATAAGCCAATAGAATCCTTATTGCCTCCAATCTTGCCACGGGAGCATATGTCTCATCATAGTCAAGACCTTCAACTTGAGTGTAACCTTGAGCAACTAGTCTTGCTTTGTTTCTCACTACAATGCCATCTTGATCTTGCTTGTTTTTGAACACACACTTGGTTCCAATCACATTGTAGTCATTTGGCCTTTCTACCAACTCCCAAACATCATTTCTTGTGAAATTGTTAAACTCTTCTTGCATAGCCATGATCCAATCGGCATCCCTCAAAGCTTCTTCTATCTTCTTTGGTTCTATGGTTGACATAAATGATGCATGCTCACAAAATATAGTCAATCTTGATCTTATTTGCACACCACTTCTAATATCACCAATAATACTATTAATAGGGTGATCTCTTGAAACATGTTGTGGTTGGAGTACTTGCACTTGATTGCTTGAGCTTGGTTGATCACTTAATGTATCTCGATGAGAAGAACTAGCACCATAATTTTGCACTTGAGAGTCACTAACTAGCTTGTTTGGTGAATTGAGCACTTGATCTTTATCATCATCTTGAATATCAATTACTTGCTTTGCTCTAATGTCCCCAATGTCCATGTTCTTCATTGCTTCCACCAATTGAGTTCCACCAACATTATCTAGATTCTCTTCTTTATCTTGTGACCCATTGGTTTCATCAAATTGCACATCATGGACTTCTTCTAGAATGCCACTTGAGTTGTTCCAAACTCTATAAGCTTTGCTTGTAGTTGAATAACCAAATAGGAACCCCTCATCACATCTCTTGTCAAACTTCCCCAATCTAGTGCCCTTCTTCAAGATATAGCATTTGCAACCAAACACCCTAAAGTAAGAAATATTGGGCTTTCTTCCATGAAGTAACTCATATGGGGTCTTCTCTAGCAATGGATGACAATATAGTCTATTGATGTAGTAGCAAGCGGTATTGATTGCTTCATCCCAAAATGATTGACTCACATTGTACTCATGAAGCATTGATCTAGTCATATCAAGCAATGTTCTATTCTTCCTCTCAACTAGGCCATTTGATTGTGGAGTGTACTTGGCCGAGAATTAATGTCCAATACCATAATGATCACAAAGTTCTTTAATTCTTGTATTCTTGAACTCACTTCCATTGTCACTTCTCACTTTCTTGATTCTAATCTCAAACTCATTGTGAACTCTAGTGAGAAATGTCTTGAAGGTGTCAAACACTTCACTTTTGTCACTAAGAAAGAATACCCATATGAATCTTGTGAAGTCATCCACTATGACAAAGCCATACTTGTTACCGCCTATGCTTGTATATGTTGTTGGTCCAAATAGATCCATGTGCATCAACTCAAATGCTTTGCATGTGCTCATTGTACTCTTCTTTGGATGTGAGCTTCCAACTTGATTCCTGGCTTGACATGCACTACAAAGCTTATTCTTCTCAAATTCAACATCTTTCAAACCATTGACAAGATTGTGAGTTGTAAGCTTCTTCAATTGTTTCATGCTAACATGACCAAGCCTTCTATGCCAAAGCCAACCCATGCTTGATTTGGAGACTAAGCAAGTTGTCAAAGAAGTTTCTCTAGCATTGAAGTCAACTAGGTAGAGATTCTCATATCTAAAGCCCTTGAATGCCACATTTGAACCATCCACACTAATAACATCCACATCATCAACCCCAAAGATGCATTTGTAGCCTAGATCACATATTTGTGCCACGGATAGAAGATTGAAATCCAAGCTTTCAACTAGCAACACATTAGAGATACTCATGTCATTTGATATTGCAATCTTGCCCAAGCCAATAACCTTGCCTTTCTTGTTATTGCCAAATGTGATAGAATCAACACCACTATCATTGTCATTGATTGAGTCAAACATTCTTGATGTACCGGTCATGTGTTGAGTGCACCCACTATCAATAATCCAATGCCTTCCTCCGGCTTTGTAATTGACCTACAAGCAAATCAATGAAGTTTAGGTACCCATTTTTGCTTGGGTCCTTGTAGGTTAGTAACTAAGCTCTTTGGTACCCAAATAGCCTTCTTCTTTGGGCCCATAATTGATGTACCAACAAACTTAGCTTGCACACCCTTCACACCCTTGGTAACCACATAGCAAGAATCAAAAGGTATAGCATTAACAAGGTTCTTTCTTTGATTCTTTTTATTGCAATTATGCTCTAGGTGCCCAACTTGCTTGCATCTATTGCAAAACCGACCATTGCCCTTCACAAAGCTAGGCTTTGGAGTTGCAAAGGCTGACTTGCCTTTCTTGGGAGTGTAGCCCAATCCCTCTTTGTTAAGAGAGAACCTTTGGCTACCTAAGCACTTAAGCAAGCGGGCCTCACCACCATAGGCCTTGCCTAGGGCGTGAGTGAGCTCATCCACCTCTTTCTTGAGAGTCTCATTCTCAACCATTAGTGAGGCATCACAAGTGAAACCATCACTAGTAGTGGAGGTAGAGTTAGTGGTGGTGGATGAAGAGCTACAAGAAGGGTTAGCATTTGACATGATGATAGGTTCATTAAAGGATTCATCAATTATATCACATGTAACACCTATATCACATGATACAACAATCTCTTTCTTTGCTTGTTGCTCAAGTAGTAATGAGTGAGCTTTTTCAAGCTTGGAATGAGCCTTATCAAGATCCTCATGGTCTTCCACTAGACTCTCATGAGTGGTCTTAAGCTTACTAAGGACTTTCTCAAGTATTACTACTTTCATTGAAAGCTTCTTACACTCTTTGTCCTTGGCAATAGCTATGTCTCTAGTTTGTTGCATCAAGTCATATAGTTGTTCTTTAGTTGGTTCATCATCATCATTTTCATTATCATTATCATTATCACTATCATGAGCATATTCCATTTCACTTTCATCATCACTCTCATCATATAATACCTTAGCTTCTTTAGCCATGAAGCATGAAGAGGATGAATCAAATAGTGATGGCTTCTTGTTGATAGCAATGGAAGCAAAAGCCTTGTTGGATGATTCTTCTTCTTCATTATCATCACTTTCCCAAGTGATCACATAGGCACCATTTTTGCCTTTCTTGAATGTCATCTTGGCCTCTCTCTTCTTCTTCTTCTCAAACTTGTCATTTTTGTTCTTCTTCTTATCATAAGGACATTCCGCTTGAAGGTGCTTGGTGCTATCACAATTGAAGCACTTTCTTTGTTGTTCATTTCTTTTCTTAAAGCCTCTTCTCTTGATGAACATGTGACCCATCTTCTTGACTACAAGAGCAAGTGCCTCATCATCAATTTCAAATTCTCCATCTTCATTGTTGTCTTCTTCTTCTTCAATGATGGTAGCTTTGCCCTTGGAGGAGGTGGCCTTGAATGCCACGGTCTTCTTCTTCTTCTTCTCATCTTCCACCTTCTCCTTGTCATCAACATCTTGATCATATTTGTCATAGGTCAATACTTCACCAAGCAAATCATTAGGCTTCATTGTTTCAAGCCCATCTCTTTGCAACATCATGATCAACATCTTGAATCTTCTAGGTAAGCTCAATAAGAACTTGTGACAAAAATCTTGATCTTGAGTTTTGTGCCCTAAGCTCTTGAGATCATTGACTATCACTTGTAATCAATGAAACATTTCAATGATTGTTTCATCATTCTTTTTCTTGAAGTTCTCAAACTCACTCTTGAGCCCATATAGCTTAGCACTCTTCACAACCTTAGTGCCTTCATATGTCTCACTCAACCTTGTCCATACTTCACTAGCCAATTCTAAATCTTTGATGCCCTCAAACACTTTTGTGTCAATACCATTGTAGAGTGTATTGAGAGCCATTCTATTGCATGTTCTATTTGCTCTATCTTCATCGGTGAGATGATCAGGATCAATGATAGCAAAATCATTCTCAGTGACTTGCAATACTCTCTCATGAATAGAACCAAGGTACATTGTCATCTTTCTCTTCTAATGAGCAAAAGAACTAACACCATCGAAGAACGGTGGCTTGCCCCCAACATGATTGAACACAATTTGAGCCATTTTTCACACCGAATGATGTTAAGCCTTGATTAAAACGGTGACCACGGCTCCGATACCACTTTTAAGGTCCTAGATGGCTAGAGGGGGGTGAATAGCCTATAAAAAATTTCTACAAGAATCACTAAGCAAACTTGTTAGAACAACAAACGGCGCAAAGCGAGTTTTGCTTAGCCTACGGTTGTGATGCAAGCCTCCTATCCATAAGTCTAATAGATTATGATCTCTAGTTCACACAAGGGCTATGTCACTAAACTTACACTAGTGAGCAAACTAACAACACTAGCAAAGGCTACCACTAGAGCTACACAAGATAATCTAGTAAATGTAAATGGGAGAGAGAGGATTATGTATCTTATACCAACGGTGTAGTGAAGATGTTGCCAATCACCAAGATGATATACAATCAATCAATATTAACAACAACACAATATGAAGACCAATCACCGGGAGACAAGAGACATAATATTTTTGTTCACCCGGTGTTCACTCGTGCACCGACAAGCTACGTCACCGGTTGTGTCGACCAACACTTAGATGGTTCCCCGGTGTGACCCTCAAGTCACTTGCCCCTCAAGGCACGCCCCGCAAGGCACCGCAAGACGCCACTCTCAAGTGAGGTAACTCAATGACACGCGCATTCCACTAGAGTTGCTTTTGGCGTCCCGCCGAGGAAAGCACAAGAACCTCTCACAAACAACCGGAGGTGGCCAAGAACAATCACCTTCTCTTGCCAACGCCTCCAACAATCTCCAAGCCGGCTAGGAGCGGTACTCTCCAAGAGTAACAAGAAATCCACCGGCTAAACCACCCACAAGTGCCACTAGATGCCCTCAAGCTATGCAATACACTTTGGGATCACTCAATCTCACTTTTGATTTGCAAACAAGCAAGAGAGATGAGTGGGAGGAGTATCTCTAGCTCAAAGGATGCACAAGAGTGTTAGAAATGCCAAGAGAGCTCCCTAAGGGCCGGCTAATAAGTATTTATAAGCATCCCATCCAAATAGAGTCGTTGCCACTCCACTGACCGTTTTTTCGGGATGACCGGACGCACCGGTCGAAACTGACCGGACACGCTTCACCGCGTCCGGTCGCCCTGCGACGTCCACGTGTCCCTTGAATTCAAACGCGACCGTTAGATCCTCCAACGGTCACTGTGCGCCAACGGTCAAACGCTATGACCGGACGCGCTGCTCAAACGACCGGACGCGCCGGTCGCACAGTACCGCGCGCCAACGAAGCAATGACCGGACGCGCCGATGCGCACAGCACCCGCGCCCGTGAGGCAACGACCGGACGCGCTCCAGAAGATGACCGGACGTGACAGTGTCAGCATCCGGTCGGAGTCCAATAAGCTCCCTCGATGACCGGACGCGTCCGATCGTGTGTGACCGGACGCTCATCGCGTCCAATCGACCTTGCGAACTGCAGTTCCCTCAGAGCGCCTGACCAGACGTGCTGGTCCCGCGAGTGACCGGATGCACCGGTTGCAAACCCTAGCCCGCGTGCCTGACTCCTGCGCTGTACTGACAGGACGCGTCCGGTCACACCGTGACCGCGTCCGGTGCAGCGTCCGGTCACCTCAGTGACCCCGTTCGCCTCCGTTTCTTTTCTGACTTCCGGCATAGTGGAAAATAGGCATTTCATTTCCTCGAAATCGCCTGAATCCCGCGCTCGCACGCTCGGCGGGAGGGAGAGAGGAACCCAAACCCCTCTCTACCTGCAAACCACAGCGCGACCAACGCCACCTTTGCAAATGTGCCAACACCATCAAGTGTACATCTCCATGTGCTTGTGTGTTAGCTTTTTCTCAATCATTTTCAAAGGTTTTCCAATTAGCTCACTAGGCCCTACATTCAATGCACTTCATGAATTCACCTAGTGGCACCCGTGCATCGAATAACCGATAAGACTTCCCCTCTTAATAGTTTGGCTATCGATCCTAAACCACTCACACCCTCTATGGTGTCTTGAGTGTAAAACAAAATGGCCCTATAGTTATACCTTTGCCTTGAGCCCATTTTGTTTCTCCAAATGATATGATCCACTTCATATCATCACATGATCGTTTCGATCCATCGACCTTGACTTCACTTGCTCTTCACCGTTGCATCGGTCCGTCGGCGCTAAGTCTTGCTCAAGCTTCACCATCGCATGGTCCTTCGCTTCGAAGCCTCGACTTGCCCTTCACCTTCACAACCGGTCCATCGAGCCAAGCCTCATCTTGGTCTTCACCATCTTGGTCATATGAGTCAATGTCATGTCTCATATGCAATGACCACCTTTATCTAAATCATCCACTTAGATACAAAGGTTAGTCCTAGGTTTCATTAATTAGCCAAAACCAAACTAGGTACTTTCATGGTGTTAGCACATTTGTAAAGGAGAAGAAGTTGGTGAAGAAAAGGTGTTGAAAGCGCTGGTCATGGGGTGACCGGACGCGTTCGACATGTGGACCGGACACGCCCGGTATCTGACTCAGGCGGTAGTTTTCCTAACATGACCGGACACGTCCGATATCGATATCAGACACGTCCGGTATTCTAGCCAGGCGTGGGCAGAAGTGTTGACTCGATTGAACGCTGTGACCAGACGCGCAGAGCCTGTGTTCGGTCAGTGGTGACGTACGCTAACATAGCACGCTGAGTTGAGTCAAGAAGGAGGATCGGACGAAGGGGCGCGTCCGGTCGGTCCAGGACGGCTCTAGGAGCTCTCTAGACTCGACCTGATGCTGCCTCGCCTGCATCCAGTTGTTTCCTTGCTGCGCGTATGATCAGGTGGTGTTCGCGCGTGTCAGAGCTAGTCATTGGGCGCCAACGGCTACTTTGTTTGAAAGGGACATGTGGCTGGCGAGTAGCGATCGCACGCTGCGACCGGACGCGTCTGGTGTTCTCGAGCAGCGCGTCCAGTCAGTGCACAGAGTGCCCAGTGAAGGGGTAACGGCTCTATTTGTTCATGGGGTTATAAATAGGGCACTTGGCTGGCCTTGGTGAAAGTGCATTTGCCCCCTATGTGGATTTTGGTGTATTGATGACATCCAAATTAGGGACTAATGTGATCTTAATGAGACATATCGTAGCTATTGGTCCCATGAAAGATTTAAAGAGTTGATCCAAGATGAAATGGTATCCCTCAATTCGTCACATTGAAAATGGTGTCGAACTCAAAGCGGAGCTTCAAAGTTTATCTTTTCTTGCTTTTGGGTTTAGGTATGCCGCACTATATAGAGGAATGCAAAATTAGTTGGTCTGAGAAAGATAGAGTGCTCAAGTATTAAAACTAAATCAAAAGAGAGACACTCTAACACTTCACGAGCACGTAGAATAGTTTTTTTGACTTTAGGTGTCAGAAGTGCCGATGTATGTCGGAACTCTCGACTGTCAGAAGTGCTAACTCGCACCAGAACTGCTGATGTTTAGTCACTTGCTCGCGCAGTGACTATGGACGTCGGCAGTCCCGATGTTCGTCAGCAGTTCTGACCATCGGCAGTGCCGACCTTCGTCGATAATGCTGACGCCTGGCCCTCTGGCTGGCTCTGGTGTGTGCTTGCGTCGGCAGTGTCAACGTTCATCGGTAGTCCCAACGTACATCAGGACTTCCGATGTTGACCTTTGCGCAGGGACTTTGACCTTGGATAAACAATCTTTTAGTTAAGGTCAGAAGTCCCAAGATCTGTGTTGGCAGTGCCGACGTAGATCTGAATGGTTAGATTTCTACTACAAGTATAAATAGCTCTCTCCTCACTTCTAACCGTTACCCACTTATTCACTGCTCACCAACTCATGGCCAAAACATCTCTTAAGCATTCAAGAGCTCTCTCCTCTCCCCTTTGCTGCTAACTTCGATTCTCCACGTATTTGAGTGATAGGAGAGTAGATTGAGTGAGAAAATCATCTTCACAAGCTTGAGCACTTGATTTCTTCATCAAGCTAGTTGGATTTGCTTCTATTACTCTTGGGTTCTTGGAACCTTAGCCGGCTAGGCATCACCCAAGAGCTTCTATCTTGTGGAAGAGCCTTGGAAAGTTTGTATTACCCTTTGTTTTCTTAGTGGAAAACTCAAGTGACCTTTATGGTTGCTTTGAGAGAGGCAAAGAGGTGAAAGAGACTCTGGCCTTAGTGGTCACCTCAACAATGAGGACATAGGAGCTCCTTTGTGGGGTTGCCGAACCTTGGGATAAATCCTTTGTCCCGCGTGCTTGTTGTTGTTGTTGTGATGTGCTTAGTATTACTTGTTTTTGCTTGTCTCTCTCTCTCAACCTCCCTCTTAGGGTTTGGTCTCGATCTACGATTTGGAGGGTTCTCGGTGTCAAGGAAGTGGCCTAACATCTCCACCTTACCACTAGGAAGTGGTGTTGTAAGTTATCGGTCTTACAAAGTTCATTTCAGCACTTGTAGTTCATTACCTGTTAGTGTCGGAACTTCTGACATGTTAGAAGTTCTGACCCAAACTGTCAAAACTTCTGATAGTTGCTAACAAGTGACTTTGAGATTTGTGTAGAAATTTTTAGATATGCCTATTCACCCCCTCTAGGCATTGTTTAGATCCTTTCAATTAGTATCAGAGCCAGGTCTTCTCGAGCGCTTCACCGCGTGAGAAGAAACAATGTCAGAGACCGATAAGATGCAAGCCGAAGCCACCGAGATGGCCAAGACTATTGCAAAAGAGTTGATGGCTGAACAAGCAAAGCTTTTCAAAGATGAAATAAAGAAAATGCAAGATGAGATGAACAAGTTGAAGGAAGAGTTGAGCAAGAAAGTTGAAGATGTTATAAGTGGCAAGAATGAAGCAACAAGTGGCAAGAATGATGTAAACAAAGATGCCGCAAGTGATGTTGGAGATGGTGAGCATGCTCAAGGAAAAGGAATATATTCAAACATGAACTTCGACTATGCACAACTCATCAAAGGTCATCCTCTACACGCTCCCTCAGTCAACATTAGCAAGCCACCTCACTTTGATGGAACAAGATACAACGACTGGGCTTACATGATGAAGATGCACCTCATTGCTGCAAGACTTTGGGAAGTTGTGGATGTTAGTGTAACACCCCTGGTGTTACTAGCTTACTTAGCACTCGATTAAGGACTAAAAGAAATTAGCAAAACAAGTTCTGGGGTTTTAAAATTTTAATCACACATGAAATGATACTCGAATCTTATATGACTCACTTCTATAGTTAGAAAAAAAACTATAAGAGTGTTGTAAGTTAGTTTATTTTAGGTAGAGATATGCTAATATGATCCTAATAAGAAAAATAGAATAGATAGTTTTAATCATCTGGCACGGAAAACAATTTCTATAAACACAAGTGCAAAATAGCTTATAGTTAAAAAGTGTCATTTTTTTGGAGAATTATCTTGTGCAGAATAGTTAAATAGTGCTTACATGTTTTGTCAATATGAGTTAGTATAGGGTATGGACTATGGCGTGAGATGTTTGTTGGTTGAGAGTAACAAGGTTTGGACCATTTAAAAACTAGGGCAGAAGTGCTAAAGGATGTTAATTCTAGCTGAAACCATGAATTCCCTAAGTCTGCAATAGTGCTAGACAATGCCATTTTGACATCTAAATTTCAATGAAAATGCTTAATCAATAGCTTCATATTTTTGTCTAGTTGTTTACATCAAAGTGGGCTCTTGAGCACCAGGTAGGTTGTGGTCATGTTGGGTGTCTCGTTGTCTTCTTAAAAATTGACCAAACGTCGCTAGAACATGATATGAATCGTGTCCTAGAGCTCTGCTCGTGAACCGACGTTCCCGTGACAAGCTCATTTTGGCGGTTCTCTATCTCCCTCTCTGGTCTCTCTCTAGACGTGAGGTTTGTTTCACCAGTTGGGTGCTAGTATCGACTTTAGGTTAGTGATTTTGGTTGAGCCTCAACCGAACTAGGTTCGACGTTTAGCACGCTTCAAAATTCGTGCACACCACTGTTCCAGCCGTTTGGCCTGTGGGCGCGATCACCACGCGTGCACAGCGCTTTTGGCGCCGAGCTCTAGCCGTGGTAGGCCTGTTGCCGCTGGCCGGCTCG
Organism: Saccharum hybrid cultivar R570; assembly: GCA_038087645.1. NCBI lineage: Eukaryota > Viridiplantae > Streptophyta > Magnoliopsida > Poales > Poaceae > Saccharum > Saccharum hybrid cultivar. The sequence continues at coordinate 5,190,869 of JAQSUU010000091.1, read as the reverse complement.
CGCGTCTTGGTGGCACCGCGCAGCGCCTTAGCCTAGCGCTGGCCGACCCCGACCAGCGACGAGTCAAGCTCCGCTGTCCCGTGCATGCCACACTCGGGTCTAACCACGATGAGTCAAGCTCCACTATTCTGTGCACACCATGCTCAGGACTGACCACGGCGAGTCAAGCGCATTGTGAGCACGTGCTCGTGTACCGCCACCAACCGGAGCCACTTCGTTTTAACCCGCTCGGCCCGCCCGTGTGCTTCTCCATGACACGACCACGGCATGGGCACCACACTCTCCTCCTCCAAATTTTCCCTAGGTCAAGGTCTCGCAGACTAATTTCTCGCACCAGCACGTAGCCTAGGAGGTCAGGTAGCCACCCTATTTTCCCCAAGCTCAGGCATGCATCACCGACCGACAATTCAACGAGCTACCCACCGCCGGTCATGTGCGCCGTCAAGTCGGTATCATGGGGAGTAAGGCCCGAGGATTCAATTACTTGTATCCCTAAGCTCGCCTTGACTCCTTCTATCTGGTGCTCACGTTGTTCTGGCCAGGGTACCTAGAGACGATGTGGTGACGCACCGTGTCGGCCTCGGAGCACCGCCACCATGCTTGTGCGCACATGGCCGGGTCATCTCGGCCCTCCTCTGCCTCAACCGCCACTATAGGGCGGACCATGGTAAGGCCCTCCTGCTCCCCCGCAATCCCTACTGCCTTGTTAGGCCGTAGGATAGCCGGAACGGCTATGCCATCGTCGTGATCCGTCGCCCGCAGCTGTAGCTCGTGTCAGTGCAGCTCCAAGCTCCAAATCACCGCCCAGCGTCGACGTTTTAGCCGTAGATGGAGGTCAGCCCCGTAGTTGGGTTAGAGCGGGTCCCAGGTGCCTGGCGCCACAGCCGAGTGCCGGTCGGAGCCGTGCCACCGCGTGCAGGCACGCCGGGGACTGCCCTGTTGCGAAGGTAACTCTTTTCGGGATGTTTTGTGCAAAGCTCTAGTCTAGAGAAACAATAACTCACTGTATTGTTTGCTTTCCTTAGAGCACAAGCCCTCTTTTGCAAAAGCACGGGCGCGTGCGCGGGCCTCCCGTCTCGGGCCGTTGCTAGGCCGGCTGTGCCGAGCACGACGGCACTTCCGCTCGGGCCGCAGTGGGCCGCTGGCCTGATTAGATAGCTGCCGGCCTTTTCCTTTTTAAGGCAATTATAAATTAGATTCGAGGCTGAGTTTGTAAATTCAAAAGAAATGGTATAGGAATCCAAAAATTGTGAAACCAATTTTGTTAGACTTCTAAAATCATGATCTATCTAAATGCGTAATTGTTTCACATAGTTTTATAATATTTTTAGGCTTGCTCTAATTATTCTATGATGCTTAATATTATTAAATGTGAACTTGTGTGATAAATCGGTGATAGTGTTAACTCTAAAAATTTTACAGTAAGCTAACCATATTATTGGGTGTTCACTGTAATTTTTGTAGCTCCAGAATAATTAGTTTGCTAAGATAACTAATGAGCCCTAGTTTGAATATATCGGTTAAATCAATGAAATGGAAAAAGGAACACTTCGATTTGTATAACTAAAATACTTGTTGGGAAATAGCGTCGTGACATGGATACGTGGCTTAGTACATTAGCGTTAGAGCTAGCTCGTTAGCTTGAGAGGCGTAATCATATTTTAAGCGTCGAGGTTGCCGTTGATTATTTACGTCTCTGTGTTATATCCGCGTATATTATAATAGGAACTATGGTTGATCGTGGAGTCATCTGGAGCAGCAAAAAGGATGGTGCCTTGATGATCGTGTCACCGTGATGGAGTGCTAACTTTTGGTTATCTTACCCAGGCAAGCCCCGGTGTATAACCCCTATTATTCTGCACTTTATTTTATGCTTGTGCATTAAATTTTAAGGAGTTGAATGAAACCCACCTGCATATATATTCTTATCCCATAAGTCTTACTAGTATGTCAGGATCGTGTAGATTGCTATGCTATAGGACTCCAGTAGAAGTCGAGTGATGGCCTATCACTCGCGAGAGATAGGAAATACATTATTGTTGCTATTATCATATTACTGTCACATGGAATATATATGAATTATAATTGGAGACCGGGCGGGACTGGATCTTGGTTTTGGACTTGGATTGGTTGGACGATCAAGTGAGGGCTCTGGTTGCATTTGTCCTTCCTGTGTCGATTAAGGACCGTCCGTTGCATTGGACCCTGGTCAAGTCACAGACTTATTATCTTGAGCACATACTTGCTTATGGGAGCAGGAAGGCTCGTTACTCTCTTGTCGTGGGTTCTGGCTCTTTTCGGACCGACTGTTAGGGGTGGGAAATAGGTGGATGTCTAAGCACCACACTGAGGCTGGGCCTGCAGTGTTGGGAGATTAGAGTCCCAGTTTGAATAGGGACCTAAACCCCTTGATAGGAGTGGAGTGGGTTGGTCTTGTCTGTGCCCGGGACATAGATGAGGCGTGTGTTTTTGGGGTACCAGCTGGGCACATTGATTCGTGAATTGCCGTTTCTGCGTGACAATACGTTTTGACTACGATCTAGCACCGTAGTAAGAACTAGAACTTGGAAGATGAGAAAATGGTTCTAATTGCTCAACCCTTACTTAAAAGTAGAACATGTGCTTACCTAGAATGGTTGGTTAATGAACTACTGATGACTGCTAATAAAATTTGAATATAAGGATGCACCTTTAGTAATGCTTCCTGCAGTTGCAACAACCCACAAGTCAGATAGCCTTGCATATCCTTGGAGTCTTTTTCTTTCCTCCTGATGGGTAAGTCTTGCAGAGTACAATTGAGTACTCAGAGTTTGTTCTATCCTGTTGCAGGTGACAGGTGCTGATAAAGCTAACCTTGTGTGTGGAAACCTCCTGGTGGGCTCAGCGAGGATTTCCTTTATGCGTGGACATAGAGTTTATTTAAAACTTCCACCAAGAATGTTAGAAAGACTTATAACCTGTTATCATTTCATGCATATAAATGTTTTTTCATGATAATGTTTAACCTGGCATTAAATGATTTTCATTCCACTGAAACTCTGATAACATTTTATATTCCGCTGTTATTATCAAATGATGAACTACTCTGATGTTACTAAAAGTGATATAAGAAATGGCATAGATGTTGTAAGCTTTATTTCTCATTTATGATCCTGAGGTAAAATGTGGATTTTTGAGTTCTCCCTCGGGTGTGCTCGACGGAATCACATATTTTAGTGCACTCTCTGAGTACTTAGTGTCTAATGGAAGATAAGTACTCTTGGGAGGGCATTAGATTAGGTGGTTCTACCATAGTTGGTGTGACATTTCCTACCGATGAAGATAGAGAGATAACGCCAGAAGAAGTGCATGTCCTTTATCAAAATGCACAAGCTGTGGCCTTGCTTTTTCAAGTCTAGGTCTGGATGAGTTCAACAAAGTGAATGAAAGAGAAAGTGCCAAGAAAATTTAGGAAATCTTGAGAACATCATTTGAAGGTGACAAGAGTGTGAGGAAAGGCAACATTGAGCTACTTCATGGTGAATTGGAAAGATTTGTGTTCTTGCAAGGTGAAACCACTCATGCAATGTTTGATAGGCTTATGTTTTTGTCAACCGCATAAGAGCTCTTGGAAGCACTGAATGGGATGACAACAAGGTTGCTAGGAAGATGTTGAGAACTTATAGAGCCAAGAATAACATGCTAGCTTCTGTGATCATGGAGAGGCCCGGTTATGATGATATGACACCCCTAAGAAGTTCTCTCAAAGCTCAAGCATCATAAGTGTCTAGATGAAGATGCAATCAATGCTTACAATCAAAATCCTAATGCAATGGGATACAACAAGAATACAGCCCTAAAAGCAACTCATGTTCATGATGGCAATGGGTGTTGTCAAGAGAAGAAGAAGAAAGTGAAGGATGATATCTCAAGTGAAGAAGAAGATTTTGATGTGGAGGTTGCATTTGTGATTAGGAATCTTAGAAAGTTCATGAAGAAGAAGAACAACCGCAAGACTTATGGTGATGGAAGGAAGAGGTACAAGAAGAGGTTTTGCTATGGGTGTGGTAAAGTTGGTCACTTCATTACCGATTGTCCCGATGAGAAGAAGAACAAGCATGACAAGGATGAATACAAGAAGAAAGGTGAAGCTCATCTTGGTAAAGAATGGGAGTCAAATGATGATAATGATTCAAGTGATGATGAGAAGAAGAAGGGAGCTGTGAACATCGCCATCCACCACTCTTCATCACCAATCATGAACTTCCCCGACTCGACTTCACCACCAAAGCACTTCCCCAACTTGGATTCATCACCGAGGCTCTTCTCCAACCTCATCGATAACGAATACTACACTCCAACTTGCCTTATGGCTAAGGGGGAGAAGGTACAATCCTCATTCAACTCCTCTAGTAATGAGTATGATAGTTGTGATGAGAACATAGAACAACTTGAAGCAACCATGATAAAGAAATTTAGTAAAAAGTCCTACACTAAAATAAAAATGCTAATAAAGAAATTAGAGAAGAGGGATAGATGCTTGGAGATGCAAGGAGATATAATCACTCAAGAGAGAAAAGAGCCAAGCTCTTGAAGCATCTATCGTCGAGGAAAAGTTAAAGGTTGAGAAGTTAACCGTTGAAGTGTCTTTAGCCAATGACTCAATTGGGAAATTGACTAAAGAACATTCATCGGTTAATGATCAAATAGCTAGCCTCAAGAATGAGAAAAGTATTGCTCAAGAAAGCCTCACACTCTTGGAAGAAAAATATCAAAATCTTGAGAAAAACTATAGCGCTCTTTGGGCTAGTACTTCAACTTCTCCTAAAGCAACCGAAGACTCTAATGTCTCCACTAGCAATGATTGTAAAAGATGCTTTAAAATTGATGTAAATGCATATGCTACTAACCTTGTTGAGCTAGAGAAGAGAGACAAGGAGATCAATAGGTTGAAGATGGCCTTGAAGAATGGGTGCAAGTGTCAAGAGCAATCCAACAAGACTATATACAAGGCATTTAGGCACCCATCTATCAAGGAAGGTTGGTATGATGGGAAGGCCAATGGAAGGAACATGATCAATGGTGTACCTTGTGTGAAGTTCAACAAGGGTGTTGCCCTTGATGAGCTTATATGCAAGGCAAACAACAAGGTCTACATTCCCAAGATCCAATCCACAAGCAACAAGACAATCAAGACAAAGCAATCCGAGTCCCCTAAGCCACAAGCATCACTTCCATGGTGCTATGCTAGTGACTACATGTGTTATTGGGGCAAGGATGGCAAGATTGTAGTCAAGTATGTTGATGCCCAAAAGAGAAAGGAGATCATGAGGGTTGTTTGGGTGCCAAAGTTTTATGTGACTAACCCCCTAGGACCCAAATGTCTTTAGGTACCTAAAACACAAGCTTGATTTATCTTTGTAGGAATATTTCTCCAGTGAAACAAGTTAGGTGGTGGATAGTGGATGTACCAATCATATGACTAGAGAGAAGAATATGTTCACATCATTTCAACCTAGTAATGATGAAAGTGGAAACATTGTGTTTGGTGACAATGGAAAAGGATGCAGCCTCAGCGTCCGGTCGCTACGCGCTAAGCCCACGGATGGACACCACGTTGTAACACTCCGGTGTTACGCAAGCATTTGCATGGCAATCATATGCATGGCATTTCATATCATCCTAATCATACATGTTAATATTATAATTTAAGTGAAATAAAAGCTTAGAAAGTGGTATTTGAGATGTAATATATTAATGTGCTAATCACATTCCATCAAAATTTTGTGCAACTATAAATTTCATATCACTTAGAATGATAAGGAAATTTTTAGAGCCACTAAATCACTCAAAGTTTTGTCAAAGATTTGTTTTAAAAATGTATTTTGAAAATATTCAAAAATCCTCTCTAAATTAGCTTTTATTCTAAAAATCAAAATCTATCTAGATTTGGACTTTGGTCTTAAAAGCAAAGTTGTAGAGAATTAAATTCTAAGCAACTTTCATTTTTGGGCCATTTTCAGAAAAGGTCGTTTGCTTGCCCAAAATTGAATTTGAAAACTGCAAATTGAATTTTATTTGAATTTTCTCTGGAAAAATAAAAAAGGAAAAAAACAATTTCAGCGCTAGCAGGCCGCCGCCACCCTTTCGGCCCGTCGGCCGAAGCGGCCCGCGCCACCCCCGCGCGCGCGCCCGCGCAGCGCAGCGGCCCGGCCCGCGTCCGCACGGCCGCCTCCTTCTCCCGCCCGCTCGCGCGCCTCGCTGTCCGCCGCGGCAGAGCACGCTCACTGCGTGGCGGCCGCATGCCGGCAACGACACCCCGCGTGGCCGCCCGTGGACCCCGCGCGCTCCGCCTCAAATCACCGCGCGCGCCTGGCCTCCATTCCACTCGCCCCCTCGCTCGCTCCCCATCCACTCCCCCTCTCCAAGAACCGAGCGGGCGAGCGGCTCACCGCCGAGAGCTCCACCTCCGCTCCCCCGTTCCGACATCGACCCTCCACCGCCACCAAATCCGTCTTGCACCAAGCTTCGCCACTCCCTTGCCTCCTCCGAACGAGCGCCACCATCGCCTTGCTCACTCCGGTAGGACACCAATTTAGCTTCCTCGCCGCGCCACCGTGACGGAGCCGCCGCGCTTGCGCTCCGGCCACCGTCGCCTCCGCTCCTCCCCATCTCTATCGAATTGCGCGTCGATGTTCACCGTGTCCCTGCGATCGTGTTGCGCGCCTCGCCTTGCTCGCTCGGGCACGGAAGCAGCCGCTGGCCGTCGGCGGCCGTCGCGCCGCCGCGGTGACAAGCACCGGCTCGGCCGCGCGCTGGCCCCGCTCACCTGCGTCTGAAGCGGTCGACTGGGCCGACCTGCTCCAACAGGAGATGGCCCGTTTCCTTTCTCCCGCGCGCGCGTTCTTGGGTTGAGCCGGACCGGGCCGTTTGCCCCGTACTGTGCCGGCCCGTTTTCAAATAAAGAATTTTCAGTTTCTTTTCTTTTATTAAGTGGAAATAAAAATACTTTAGAAATTGTTTGGGTGATTAAATGTACCCCAAAAAATGGTGAAATAAAATTATCTAGATTCATTGGAACCAGATCTACAATCTAAAAATATTGCATGTCATTTTTAGAATACTTTTCTGTAGAGCTTTAATTAATTCTTAATATTGCTGATATCTTGTAAAATAGCTAGTAAATCCTATATGTATCAGAAAAATATGATTTTAAGTTTATTAATCTTCATATATCATGTACTTCCTAAGAAAAATATGTCCCATACATGTGTTGTGGAAAAATGTTGAGGTGTAGTTCAAGTGCCTTTAATGGCTGAATTTTGTTATTTTTGCTAGAGAGCAAACTTTGTATAAAACATGTATGTGATAATTTTTGTACAATCATAGTATGCTATGAAGAACCTAGGAAAAATATTAATTCTGTTGTTTGACACTTTTCATAGTACAAAGTAATTTCATGCTCATTTTTATGCTATAGCTTGTCATTTTGTATAGGATAGTTTACTTATCCAAATGCCATGAAATTTTTATGGTAGTCTGTTTAGAGTAGTATTATGCTACTGTAATTTTCTTAGATTTTTAGGAGCTTCAGAAATATATGTTGCTATTCAAACCTATTATTACTTAGGGTTTAAGCAAGTGTTGCTTTAAGTGTGATTAAGAAATTAGTAAGGCTTTGGTGTATCTTTGAAGCATTTCATAAGATAGGTTAACTTAACATAATAATAGTAGAAGAGAATGCAGTAGATGACATGTGCAGGTAATGTATAGTTTCTTGGATGATGTTGACTACCTTGCATTTCAACATATTCGTTGCATTCATCTCCTTCGATGCACACTTGCATAATCACTTACGCACATTGCATCATACAGGATCGCAAACTGAGAACCCAGTCATACCCGAGGAGCCAGAGGAGCAGATCGAGGTGCAGCAGCAGGAGGTGGCAGAAGCCGAAGAAGAGGTCGGTGAAGATCTCCCGGAGTGCCCCGATCACCGTCCAAGTTCCTTCGAGAGAGGCAAGCCCCGGAGCATTTCTCTCCTGTTTTTGCAAATAATTTATTATTAACTTTACTTAATTTGATGCATTATGTTTAGGAGTTGTTTGCAAACGTTGCAGCATTATACCTTGCTTACCTTTGTTATACCATATCCTTGTTACCCTGGTATCCACAGTCAAGTCAATGCTTAGCTGGCTTAGACCGGTAGAAGTCGAGTGATTTCCTATCACCTGCGAGCTATAGGTGGTTACCTGGATCTGTTTGGTTGACTATGAAGTCATGGTATAACTAAGTGTGAAATGAATTTGAGACCGGGCGGAAACTTGCAGGGTTTCGGACTATAGTGTTTTCCGTCTGTGTCGGTTAAGGACCGTCCGTTGTTGTCCCTCGGGTCATGTTGAACACATGCCTCACATTTAGCTGGCCGGATAAAGTACCTTCCGACCGCGAAACTGGGAGATTATTCGGGTCGAGTGGATTGCCCGCAACGCACTGTACCGGAGCAGTAGTGGCAGGATACGGGGGCGCGATGATAAGGCCAAAGAGCAGTCGGGCGGCCCCCGGGTACAAGTGGTTCCTGACAAGCTCACGACTTTACCTGAATGGTTGACTCGGTGACCAACACCTCACTTTAGCGGGTGAGTGAGGTTTGTGTGAGGAATAACTTACCAGCTGGTTAATAATCGATTCGAATCGCCATCGTTCACTGGATAGTGAACACTTGACTTGAGCTACTTCATCGTAGTAATATTGATGGAACACTTGGACAGTTATATGAAATATGATGTAATGAAAGTTGTTAATGATCATTGGTTATCATTACCTGTTTAATTACATACTACTTTAGTACAGGTGCAAATGTAGTTGACAGGTTAATAAAGATTTAACTTGATGCAAAGCTTTTGTAAAAGTTTTCCTAAATGCTAAAAATGCCTTTTGCAAATGAGTCAGCTATCCCACCAGAAAGCCTATCATGTTCCTTGGTGTCTTTTATTTCTGGTTTATGACGGGTAAGTCTAGCTAAGTACCTTCTCGTACTCAGGGCTTTGTTCCCCCTTGTTGCAGATGGACAGATGTACTACGGTTATTGTATCAACTGTCTCTATCCTGCAATGGGCGAAGCATAGGACCATGGGCAATGGTCATTCGTACTTCTCGTCTGATGCTTTTGCTGGAGATGATCACAAGCTGGCACTTTATTCCAAAATGTTGTGTGTGTGCGTGATTTGAACTACCGCTTCCGCTACTTTTAGTCAAACCTGGTTTGTAATAACTATGTTTAAACTCCGATATATTTTATGCCACGAACTTTTATATAACTTATGATGGTAACCGTTAAACTTAGTACGATCTTGGCTGTTATGAGAAATGGTTTGAAATCCGTCGAGATTTCACGGACTACCGGGTTATACGGGCTTAAGTTTGTTGAATTGTCCTTCCGTTGGATGATTTTCCTACTTAATTTCGTATAATTGGGCGGTTCTGTTACAGCTGGTATCGGAGCATGGTTTAGCATGATTACTGTTCATAAGTGTATTTAAAACAAAATTCTATTTAAAAAGTGTTATTTTAAAACTAAAGGTGTGCCAGTGGTCATATCCTGTATGCCTAGTTAAGGACTCTAGGTGGCTATGTAAGTACTAACTTGGGGTTCTTGCACCATATTTCTTTTTCGTTGCTCATACGGCGTGATATTGTATGAGTGCCACTTAATTGAGTGGTAATATATGGATCAGTTACCTCTACGCTTTGGTAAGTGTGAGCTGTGAGAGCATGATCGGATACACCGCCGATCTAGGGAGAGTGTTTTATATGATACTAGAATAATTACATGTTGTACACATGTTTTTATGAAAGTATCGCATGTGTGGGTGTTCCGTCTGTTGGGACGATGCCGTCAATAGGACGATGTATTTGGGTAGTTACTACCGTTGTACACGTATCTGGGGATTCGTGTAGAGCGCGTAGGTAGATTTACTGCTTTCATGCATTCATGGGGAATGGGCTAAAATGAATCTTCTGCAGGTACATAACAGCGTTTATCGTGTAGATCGAATTAGTTACGTATATGAGAGATCGTTTGTATGCCACCGAATTCATCGTTAGATGTCTTTATTTTCTAAGTTTGTGAGAACGTAAGACTCACGCATGCATCATATTGCCTGTGCATTTCATTCATAACATGCATTTCTCCCCTTATAAAAGGATTATCCCAGTTCGATAAAAGTGACATCAACTTAAAATATGTTCTCATCGGGTAATTTAAAACTTGTGCTACAGATGGCCCGCACGAAGAAGACTGCCCGTAAGTCCACTGGTGGAAGAGCACCACGTCACCAGATGGCCCCGCGGGAACGCCGCAGCATGGACACTTTTCTAAGTGAGTTTGGCATGCCCACCTTGCTTTGGAGAGTGCTCCATGATGTGGGGTACCCAGAGGGTCAAGAGCCGGTGTACTCTTAGAATGAGAGCCAGCTAGCTAAGGATGGACTTGCAATAGTGGAGATCACCGTCCCTGCCCTTGGTGATACGCCAGAATGGGATGGTTGGCATTTGGAGTTTGAAGGACGCACTCCAGTTGAGGGTGTAGAGGGTGCAGCCTTTCACGTCATCCGAGACATAATGAGCAGGTTTCCTAATGAGTTGGTAGCAGCTTTGGCAGGTACCTTCCCGAGAGATGATCCTCGTGATGCCATTTGGGTGCAACCGCAAGGAAGTGCCTTGGTTAGAGGCCCAAGTGAAGGACAGGCTAGCGACAACCACACCATGAGTGCCATGTATGCAGCCATCAAAGCATACCAGGGTCTTGAGAATACCTATTGGACCTTGACTGGTCTAAGAGGTAATGATCGGCTTGAAGCAAGGAAGCAGAAGAAGAAGCAAGCACGTGCTATAACTAGCTTGTAGGAGCAGTTGGCCGACATGAGCTTACAGCGAGATCGGGCTCGAGAGAGAGGTGAGAGTGCTATGCAGCGGGTATAGACGTTGACTCAGGCCAACAGAAATGCAAACCGCATGATGGGATAGCTAGTGCAGGAAAGGAATGAAGCCTGGAACGAGAGGGACCTTCTCAGGCAAAGGGTCGAGGAGCTAGAAGGGTATAACGCCAACTTGCATGAAGAGTTCCATGCCCTCTACAACGGGATAGGCCCGTATGCACCTCCGGACGCCGCCCAGATGGACGTCGATGACGCCGCCGCCACTGATGGTAGCAATGGTGACGCCTCCGACCTCGACGACGGCCCCAAGGAGTAGGCTAGTTGCCTTGCGTTAGTGATAGGCTTTATTGCGATGGCCTTCTTTTGGTTCCCATGTGTCGTGTTGTATCCTGTTCGATCTTGAGACTTGCGATCTTTTGGATCTTGGTTTTGTATGTGATGCTTGAACGCATGAAAGTCCAGTGTATGTATGCTGGCAACGTGGTTGTATAGAACGCGATGTTGCATTCGAAGTAACTTAATTAGTGATGTTGTTTTAATTGGAATGTGATTATTGTGCCTCTATTTTATTGCATGACTTGTTCTCTCCAATAAATTCAGTATGGCATGATTGTTCATTCGGATACAATTACTACCACTTCACTCAATTATTACTTGTTGCTGAAATATGCAGATGGCAAACACTCGCCGTGCCACGTATGAGGCCGCTAAAACTGGTGGCAACGGTGCAGGGGCTGGTGGGGGTGGTGCAAACAACGTCAACCACCAGGAGCCACAGCCAGAGCCACAATTGCCCCCTCCTCCACCGCTCACTGCAGAAGTGTTCTTTGCACAGTTCCTTGGAAGCCAGCGTAACACCGAACAGTCACAAAGGAATATGGAAGATTTTCAGTGAACCATTGCTGAAAATGTTCAGAGAGGAAATAATCAAGGTGGTGGCCATGGAGTGAACTAGTACAGCAATTTCAAGGATTTCATGGATACTAGGCCACCTATTTTTAAGGAAGCAGCCGAGCCACTCGACGCTGAAGAATGGATCAACACTATGGAAGATAAGTTCCGTGTGTTGAGACTGACAGAAGTTCTGAAGACAGAATATGCTGCACATCAATTACAGGGACCGGCAGGGATGTGGTGGAAGCATCACCGCACCACCTTTCCTCCCAATGCCCAGATTACTTGGAGAGAATTCACTGAAGCGTTTAAGGGAGCTTATATTCCCCCAGGGTTGGTTGAGATGAAGCTCGGAGAGTTCTTGGCCTTAAATCAGGGTACCAAGACTGTAACACAGTATCTACATGCCTTTAACAACTTGTGCCGTTATGATCCAGACATGGTCGACACAGATGCAAAGAGAATTGCTAGTTTCAAGAGAGGGTTAAGTCCGAAGATGATGAAGCATGTGGGTACCAATACCCGCGCCAGGTTCAATGACTTCGTCAGTGATTGTTTGAAACAAGAAAAGAACAATAACGTCTACACTGCATCCAAGAATCGCAAGAGGGTGTTTGAGTCAGGACCATCACAGTCCAGAGTTGTCACTGCAAATCGTCTTACTTATCGTCCGTCCGCACCTGGTGCAAGGTTCAGGCCGCCACAGCATAAAACCCAGAACTACAAGGGACCACAGAAGCCGTACAAGATGGCCGTGCCGCCAGCAAAGATCACCGCAGCTGCAGAACAAAGCAACTCCAAGGGAGCAATAGGATCTGCTGGTACAATGAAGGGGCCCTGCTACAATTGTGGTCAGCCAGGCCACTTTTCAAAGTTCTACCCTTATCCGCCTAGAAAGAAGCAACAGACTTACACTGCCCGCGTACACCATACCACCGTTGATGAGATTCCTAAAGGAGAACCAGTAACTGCCGGTAAGTTTCTTGTTAACCATCACCCTGCAGTTGTTCTATTTGATTCTGGATCCTCGCATTCTTTTATGAGTCAAGCATTTGCACGGAAGCATGAACAACTATGCACAGAATTGAGTTATGGTTATCGCATAAGTTCAGCAGGAGCTGATGTGCTAACCAATAAGATGGTTAGAGGGGCAACCCTTGAGTTAGATAGTCGGAAGTTTCGAGTGAACCTGATAGTTATGCCGGGACTAGTTTTGGATGTAATAATAGGAATGAACTGGATGAAAGACTGGGGAGCAGTCATAGATACAAGCAGTTGATTGCTTACCCTTAAGGATCCACAGGCAGAGGGTACTTTTCAGGTACCATTGCCCGAAAGAACAGACCTTGTGAGTGTGACCTGTGCCACGGAAGTTGTTCCTATCCGCCAGATCCCGGTAGTGTGTGAGTTCCCGGATGTGTTTCCAGAAGAGTTACCTGGCCTTCCTCCAGATAGAGATGTTGAGTTTGGAATCGAGTTGATCCCCGGAACAGCTCCTATTTCGAGGAGACCCTATCGGATGCCTCCAGATGAGTTAGCTGAGTTGAAAAAGCAACTGGAAGAATTGCTAAAGAAGGGGTTTATCTGACCAAGTAAGTCTGAATGGGGATGTCCTGCCTTGTTCGTGAAGAAAAAGAAAGAGGGTACTCTAAGAATGTGTGTGGATTATCGACCTCTTAATGCTGTAACTATCAAGAATAAATATCCTTTGCCTCATATCGATGTTTTGTTTGATCAGTTGGCTAAAGCTAGGGTGTTCTCCAAGATAGACCTAAGATCAGGGTATCATCAGATAAAGATCAGGCCACAAGATGTCCCGAAAACCGCCTTTTCTACCAGATACGGGTTGTACGAGTATCTTGTTATGTCCTTTGGCTTAACAAATGCTCCTGCATACTTTATGTATCTGATGAATACGGTTTTCATGCTAGAGTTGGACAAGTTTGTAGTTGTCTTCATTGATGACATTCTAGTATACTCTGAGAATGAGAAAGATCATGAAAAACATCTGAGAATTGTCTTGACCAGATTAAGAGATCATAAGTTGTATGCTAAGTTCCGCAAATGTGAATTTTGGTTGAAGAAAGTTCCTTTCCTTGGTCATATTCTATCTGAAAATGGAGTTTCGGTAGATCCGAGCAAAGTGCAAGAGGTTATGGATTGGAAAACTCCAACCACAGTGCCAGAAGTTAGGAGTTTCCTAGGGTTAGCTGGTTACTATCGCCGCTTTATCCCAGACTTCTCGAAGATTGCTAAGCCAATGACAAGTCTATTACAGAAAGATCACAAGTTTGTGTGGACCGAGGAGTGTGAGACAGCTTTCCACACCTTGCAAAAACTGTTGACCACTACTCCAGTTCTTGCACAGCCAGACATCGAGAAACCTTTTGATGTGTTCTGTGACGCCTCAAAAATAGGACTAGGCTGTGTTCTGATGCAAGAAGGAAGAGTCATTGCTTATGCCTCCCGTCAGTTGAGAAAACATGAAATCAATTATCCGACACATGATCTTGAGCTTGCCGCCGTGGTGCATGCCTTAAGGATTTGGAGACACTATTTACTTGGTAATGTGTGCAATGTTTTCACCGATCACAAGAGTCTCAAGTACATTTTCACCCAACCAGAATTGAACATGAGACAGCGAAGATGGTTAGAGCTAATTAAAGATTACAACCTGAATGTACAGTATCACCCTGGGAAAGCCAATGTGGTAGCCGATGCTTTGAGTAGAAAGTCGCATTGTCTGAATATGCAACCCTTACTAGAAGATGGTTTTAATCTAATGCACCCTGTCGTGTTGCATAGTATTCAGATCAGTTGCACCTTGGAGAGTAAGATAATAGAAGGTCAGAAAGCAGACAAAGGGATATTCCACATAAAAAGTAAAATTAAAGAAGAACCTTCAAAACACTTCAGAGTGGACGAGCAGGACGTGTTGTGGTTCGACAACCGTCTTGTTGTTCCAAAGGATAGAGAGCTTAAGAATAAAATTATGGACGAAGCTCATCACTCTAAGTTATCCATTCATCCTGGCAGTAGTAAAATGTATCAAGAACTAAGACCTCGTTTTTGGTGGACAAAGATGAAGAAGGAAATTGCAGCCTATGTGGCCAGATGTGACACATGTTGTCGAGTGAAAGCCATTCACATGAAACCTGCCGGATTGTTGCAACCTTTGTCGGTACCTAGTTGGAAGTGGGATGATATAAGTATGGATTTCATCACAGGTTTGCCCACTACTCAGAAAGGCCATGATTCGATTTGGGTAATCGTGGACCGTCTTACCAAGACCGCTCACTTTTTGCCTGTCAAGACAGTTTATAGACCACCTCAATATGCAGAAAAGTATATTGCAGAGATTGTGAGATTGCATGGCATACCGAAGACTATAGTATCTGACAGAGGGTCCCAGTTCACTGCTCACTTTTGGGAGCATTTGCATAAAGGTTTGGGGACTAGTCTGATTCATAGCACTGCCTATCATCCTCAAACAGATGGTCAGACTGAAAGAGTTAATGTTGTTTTAGAAGATATGTTGAGAGCTTGTGTGTTGTCTTCCAGAGGTTCATGGGAGTCGTGGTTACCTCTAGCAGAATTCGCATATAATAATAGCTATCAAGAAAGTATCAAAATGACACCTTTTGAGGCTTTGTATGGACGAAAGTGTAGAACACCTTTAAACTGGATTGAGCCAGGGGAAAGAAGGTATTATGGTATTGACTTCGTGGAAGAAGCCGAAAAGAAAGTTCATATCATTCAGCAAAATATGAGAGCAGCTCAGTCACGTCAGAAAAGTTATGCGGATAAAAGAAGGAGACTACTTGTGTTTGAAGTTGGAGACTATGTTTATCTGAAAGTCACGCCAATGAAGAAGAAGCGGTTTGGAATACGCAGAAAGCTTGCCGCCAGATTTGTAGGACCCTACAAAATCTTAGAAAGGAAGGGTCCAGTGGCTTACAAATTGGAATTACCAGAATCAATGGGTGCTATATTCCCAGTTTTTCACGTATCACATCTCAAGAAATGTTTGCGCATTCCAGAGAAAATAATTGAACCTTGAGGCATAAAACTTAAGTCAGATCTGGTGTATCGTGAGCAGCCAATTCGAGTTTTGGATTCCAAAGAAAGGGCTACTCGAAACAGTGTGGTGAAAACATATAAGATACAATGGAGTCATCATGATGAGGGAGATGCATCGTGGGAAACGGGTGAATACTTACAAAAAGCATACGAAGATTTTTATAATAAATGGTTCGTAACCCAAATCTCGGGACGAGATTTTTATAAGGGGGGAGGGCTGTAACACTCCGGTGTTACGCAAGCATTTGCATGGCAATCATATGCATGGCATTTCATATCATCCTAATCATACATGTTAATATTATAATTTGAGTGAAATAAAAGCTTAGAAAGTGGTATTTGAGATGTAATATATTAATGTGCTAATCACATTCCATCAAAATTTTGTGCAACTATAAATTTCATATCACTTAGAATGATAAGGAAATTTTTGGAGCCACTAAATCACTCAAAGTTTTGTCAAAGATTTGTTTTAAAAATGTATTTTGAAAATATTCAAAAATCCTCTCTAAATTAGCTTTTATTCTAAAAATCAAAATCTATCCAGATTTGGACTTTGGTCTTAAAAGCAAAGTTGTAGAGAATTAAATTCTAAGCAACTTTCATTTTTGGGCCATTTTCAGAAAAGGTCGTTTGCTTGCCCAAAATTGAATTTGAAAACTGCAAATAGAATTTTATTTGAATTTTCTCTAGAAAAATAAAAAAGGAAAAAAACAATTTCAGCGCTAGCAGGCCGCCGCCACCCTTTTGGCCCGTCGGCCGAAGCAGTCCGCGCCACCCCCGCGCGCGCGCCCGCGCAGCGCAGCGGCCCGGCCCGCGTCCGCGCGGCTGCCTCCTTCTCCCGCCCGCTCGCGCGCCTCGCTGTCCGCCGCGGCAGAGCACGCTCGCCACGTGGCGGCCGCATGCCGGCGACGACACCCGCGTGGCCGCCCGTGGACCCCGTGCGCTCCGCCTCAAATCACCGCGCGCGCCTGGCCTCCATTCCACTCGCCCTCTCGCTCGCTCCCCATCCACTCCCCATCTCCAAGAACCGAGCGGGCGAGCGGCTCACCGCCGAGAGCTCCACCTCCGCTCCCCCGTTCCGACATCAACCCTCCACCGCCACCAAATCCGTCTTGCACCAAGCTTCGCCACTCCCTTGCCTCCTCTGAACGAGCGCCACCATCGCCTTGCTCACTCCGATAGGACACCAATTTGGCTTCCTCGCCGCGCCACCGTGACGGAGCCGCCGCGCTTGCGCTCCGGCCACTGTCGCCTCCGCTCCTCCCCATCTCTATCGAATTGCGCGTCGATGTTCACCGTGTCCCCGTGATCGTGTTGCGCGCCTCACCTTGCTCGCTCGGGCACGGAAGCAGCCGCTGGCCGTCGGCGGCCGTCGCGCCGCCGCGGTGACGAGCACCGGCTCGGCCGCGCGCGCTGGCCCCGCTCACCTGCGTCTGAAGCGGTCGACTGGGCCGGCCTGCTCCAACAGGAGACGGCCCGTTTCCTTTCTCCCGCGCGCGCGTTCTTGGGCTGAGCCGGACCGGGCCGTTTGCCCCGTACTGTGCCGGCCCGTTTTCAAATAAAGAATTTTCAGTTTCTTTTCTTTTATTAAGTGGAAATAAAAAATGCTTTAGAAATTGTTTGGGTGATTAAATGTACCCCAAAAATGGTGAAATAAAATTATCTAGATTCATTGGAACCAGATCTACAATCTAAAAATATTGCATGTCATTTTTGGAATACTTTTCTGTAGAGCTTTAATTAATTCTTAATATTGCTGATATCTTGTAAAATAGCTAGTAAATCCTATATGTATCAGAAAAATATGATTTTAAGTTTATTAATCTTCATATATCATGTACTTCCTAAGAAAAATATGTTCCATACATGTGCTGTGGAAAAATATTGAGGTGTAGTTCAAGTGCCTTTAATGGCTGAATTTTGTTATTTTTGCTAGAGAGCAAACTTTGTATAAAACATGCATGTGATAATTTTTGTACAGTCATAGTATGCTATGAAGAACCTAGGAAAAATATTAATTCTATTGTTTGACACTTTTCATAGTACAAAGTAATTTCATGCTCATTTTTATGCTATAGCTTGTCATTTTGTATAGGATAGTTTACTTATCCAAATGCCATGAAATTTTTATGGTAGTCTGTTTAGAGTAGTATTATGCTACTGTAATTTTCTTAGATTTTTAGGAGCATCAGAAATATATGTTGCTATTCAAACCTATTATTACTTAGGGTTTAAGCAAGTGTTGCTTTAAGTGTGATTAAGAAATTAGTAAGGCTTTGGTGTATCTTTGAAGCATTTCATAAGATAGGTTAACTTAACATAATAATAGTAGAAGAGAATGCAGTAGATGACATGTGCTGGTAATGTATAGTTTCTTGGATGATGTTGACTACCTTGCATTTCAACATATTCGTTGCATTCATCTCCTTCGATGCACACTTGCATAATCACTTACGCACATTGCATCATACAGGATCGCAAACCGAGAACCCAGTCGTACCCGAGGAGCCAGAGGAGAAGATCAAGGTGCAGCAGCAGGAGGTGGCAGAAGCCGAAGAAGAGGTCGGTGAAGATCTCCCGGAGTGCCCCGATCACCGTCCAAGTTCCTTCGAGAGAGGCAAGCCCCGGAGCATTTCTCTCCCGTTTTTGCAAATAATTTATTATTAACTTTACTTAATTTGATGCATTATGTTTAGGAGTTGTTTGCAAACGTTGCTGCATTATACCTTGCTTACCTTTGTTATACCATATCCTTGTTACCCTGGTATCCACAGTCAAGTCAATGCTTAGCTGGCTTAGACCGGTAGAAGTCGGGTGATTTCCTGTCACCTGCGAGCTATAGGTGGTTACCTAGATCTGTTTGGTTGACTATGAAGTCATGGTATAACTGAGTGTGAAATGAATTTGAGACCGGGCGGAAACTTGCAGGGTTTCGGACTGTAGTGTTTTCCGTCTGTGTCGGTTAAGGACCGTCCGTTGTTGTCCCTCGGGTCATGTTGAACGCATGCCTCACATTTAGCTGGCCGGATAAAGTACCTTCCGACCGCAAAACTAGGAGATTATTCGGGCCGAGTGGATTGCCCGCAACGCACTGTACCGGAGCAGTAGTGGCAGGATACGGGGGCGCGATGATAAGGCCAAAGAGCAGTCGGGCGGCCCCCGGGTACAAGTGGTTCCTGGCAAGCTCGTGACTTTACCTGAATGGTTGACTCGGCGACCAACACCTCACTTTAGCGGGTGAGTGAGGTTTGTGTGAGGAATAACTTACCAGCTGGTTAATAATCGATTCAAATCGCCATCGTTCACTGGATAGTGAACACTTGACTTGAGCTACTTCATCGTAGTAATATTGATGGAACACTTGGACAGTTATATGAAATATGACGTAATGAAAGTTGTTAATGATCATTGGTTATCATTACCTGTTTAATTACATACTACTTTAGTACAGGTGCAAATGTAGTTGATAGGTTAATAAAGATTTAACTTGATGCAAAGCTTTTGTAAAAGTTTTCCTAAATGCTAAAAATGCCTTTTGCAAATGAGTCAGCTATCCCACCAGAAAGCCTATCATGTTCCTTGGTGTCTTTTATTTCTGGTTTATGACGGGTAAGTCTAGCTGAGTACCTTCTCGTACTCAGGGCTTTATTCCCCCTTGTTGCAGATGGACAGATGTACTACGGTTATTATATCAACTGTCTCTATCCTGCAATGGGCGAAGCATAGGACCATGGGCAATGGTCATTCGTACTTATCGTCTGATGCTTTTGCTGGAGATGATCACAAGCTGGCACTTTATTCCAAAATGTTGTGTGTGTGCGTGATTTGAACTACCGCTTCCGCTACTTTTAGTCAAACCTGGTTTGTAATAACTATGTTTAAACTCCGATATATTTTATGCCACGAACGTTTATGTAACTTATGATGGTAACCGTTAAACTTAGTACGATCTTGGCTGTTATGAGAAATGGTTTGAAATCCGTCGAGATTTCATGGACTACCGGGTTATACGGGCTTAAGTTTGTTGAATTGTGTCCTTCCGTTGGATGATTTTCCTACTTAATTTTATATAATTGGGTGGTTCTGTTACACACGTGTCCTTGTTCAAATACTGCGCGTTGATCTTCAACAGTTGCGAAGTTAGTCGGTGCGCAGTCAAAGCCGTGACCAGACATGTCTAAAGAAATGACCGGACGCAGCCAACCCAGGGTCCAGTCAAGTCCAGTAAGGGTTTTTCACGTGAAAATAGTGACTAGACGCGTTCGATCATACGTGACATGACGCGCCCAGCATCCGGTCCGACCGTCGCCTCCTACGCGCAATCAGTCAACACTGACCGGACGCTGACGTCAGCGTCCGGTCATAGCGTGACCAGCGTTCGGTCAGTGCTTTTAGCGAGAAACACTTCCGCGGCTTCGCCACCTTCTCAACCCTTGCTCAAATGTGCTAACCACCAAGTGTATTACCTTGTGCACGTGTGTTAGCATATTTTCACAAACAATTTCAAGGGTTATGTTAGCTCACACTAGGTCCTAATGCATATGCTCATATGAATTCACCTAGTGGCATTTGATAACCATTTTAACCGTGCAATTCCCCTCTTCATAGTACGACTATTGATCCTAAGTCACTCACACCCTCTATGGTGTCTTGAGTGCAAAACAAAAATGGTCATATCACATATACCTTTGCCTTGAGCCTATTTTTGTTTTTCTCTTTCTTCTTTTCCAAGTTGAGCCCTTGATCATCTTGTGGTCAACACCATCATCACCATGATCCTTCTCTAGGCTCCACCACTTGGCATGGGACTTATCATTTCATATCTACACACTCGGCATAATGATTAGTCCCTAGGTTTCATCAATTATCTAAAACCAAACTAGGGCTTTCAATCTCCCCCTTTTTGGTAATTGATGACAACCCATTTACAAATATATTATGATAAAGATCTTTTGGATCCATGTTGCTTGCCCAAGCATTTTACTATGTGTAAAGGATATGGACAAGTTTCATAAATACGAATTGGTAGCAATTGCTCCCCCTACACATGTGCTAAGAGTTTGGATTTGAAAGCTTGCACATATGCTTAGATAGAAAAGATAGGAGTCAATTTCTACCAAATGATGCTAAGGTGTAAAGAATAGACCATTGAAGCGTGATACCAATCGGAGTTGCCAATATATACCATCCTTAGCACCATTTTTTTGATACCACTTGAAAAACATCAAAGTCACTAGATACCTCATGAGATCAACATTATAAGCATGACTCTAGTACCACTTGTGAAAGCAAAAGTCTTAGTTACTTTACCAATGCATGCTAGTTTTTCATTTCATCAATCAAGCCTACAACTAGCATACACTACACAAGCAAGGTATCAGAGAAAAAACCAAAGTTTATGCAAGCAACCATATGTAATACACAATCAAATGCACCATACAAGTTTATGAGCTTGCTCCCCCTACTTGTGTGCTTCAAATTTTAATTGATCCCCTTCCTTTCTTTATTCTCCCCCTTTGGTCATATCTTTAGAATTATCTCTCCCCCTTTGTTATTAATGACCACAAAAGGTGAGCTCAATTTTTTAGGAAAGTTATGTGAAACCATTATATGTGAGGATCATTTTTCTAAATTTGGTTCAATCTAGATCACTTGCAAAAGATATTTAACTTGGTTTGATCCAAGGGCAAGCTTCTTCACATCTCCAAATAAGGGTTATCATGCACCATGTTGAGTTAAACACTTATAGCTCATTTTCTAGATCAAACATTAGGTTCACAAGCCCACAAATATGTCATATGCTACCACTAGATCATATCAAGCATAGAAGCAATAGTGGTACCATACAAGCATCAAATTCATTTGATTTTCATGAATAAGCCTATTTAATGCAAGGAATGACTAGATGCACTAAATAGGTCCTTAGCCATGGATGAATGACATGTCAACCAACTTTACCTTGCTTAGCTCGATGGAGAGGCATGTCATATAATGGAAGTGCATCAACACATATTTGAGAAGTCAAGTATGTTCAATTCATTTCTTAGCTTGCAAAACCTCTTCTCATCAAGTGGCTTGATGAAGATATCGGCAAGTTGATCATCGGTGTCCACATTCTCAATTGATATGTCCCCTTTTTGTTGGTGGCCTCTAATGAAATGGTGGTGGACATCTATGTGCTTTGTTCTTGAATGTTGAACCGGATTGTTGGTGAGCTTCACGGCACTCTCATTGTCACATAACAATGGCACTTTCTTGAATTTGATTCCAAAGTCATTCAAGGTGGCCTTCATCTAAAGTATTTGTGCACAACAACTAACAGCGGCAATGTATTCAGCTTCGGTGGTTGAAAGTACAACACTATTTTTTTTCTTTGATGACCAAGAAACAAGTGATCTCTCTAATAGTTGATATGTGTCTGATGTGCTTCTTCTCTCAACCTTGCATCCCGTATAATCGGAGTCTGAATGTCCAATCAAATCAAACTTTGCTCCTTTGGGATACCACAATCCAACATTTTGTGTTTGTTTCAAGTGCCTCAATATTCTCTTGGTTGCCTTCAAATAACTTTCTCTTGGTGAGGCTTGAAATCTAGCACACATGCATACACTAAACATCACATTCGGCCTTGATGCAGTCACATAGAGTAGACTTTCAATTATAGACCCATACATTGTTTTATCCACTATGTTATCACTTGCATCACTATCTAAGCTTCCATTTATCTCCATTGGTGTGCTAATTCCTTTCGCATCTTCCATGCCAAACTTCTTGAGCATATCTTTGATGTACTTTCCTTAACTCACAAATGTTCCATTCTTTAATTGCTTGATTTGAAGATCAAGGAAGTAACTAAGCTCTCCAATCATGGACATCTCAAATTCATTTGCCATCATCTTTCCAAACTCATCACAATAATCTTGATTGGTTCATCCGAATATGATATCATCAACATAGATTTGCAACACAAACAAGTCCTTTCCAATTTTCCTGATGAAGAGAGTGGTGTCAACCTTGCCCATGATGAACCCTTTAGAGAGTAGAAAATCCCTCACCCTCTCATACCATGCTCTTAGTGCTTGCTTCAAATCATACAAAGCCTTTCTTAACTTGTAAACATGGCTGGGCTTCTTCTCATCTTCAAAATTGGGAGGTTGCTCAACATACACAAGCTCATTAATGTACCCATTGAGAAATGCACTTTCACATCCATTTGATGTAGCTTGATGTTGTGGGCACAAACATAGGCGAACAAGATCCTAATTGCTTCCAATCTTGCAACCGGGGCATATGTTTCTCTAAAGTCAAGACCTTCAATTTGAGTGTATCCTTGAGCCACTAATCTTGCTTTGTTCCTTATAACTATCCCATCTTGATCTTGCTTGTTATGAAAGACCCATCTAGTTCCAATCACATTATGATCCTTAGGCCTCTCAACTAACTCACATACTTGATTTCTCTTGAAGTTGTTTAGCTCTTCACGCATAGCATTGACCCAATCAACATCCTTCAAAGCATTATCTATCTTCTTAGGTTCAATAGATGACACAAATGAGAAGTTTCATAAAATGATGCCAATCTTGATCTTGTTTGTACATCTCTTGAGATATCACCAATTATGGAGTCCAATGGATGATCTCTTGCAGTGTTGGTCAGTTGAAGAACCTGCACTTGATTGCTTGTATTTGATTGATCATTGGGTTGAGATGATGTACTAGCCACTTGTTGTTGATCTTGCACTTGAGATGATAAACTAGCTTGATTTTGATCATGAGAATCACTAGCTTGCACATTTAAGTTAGAGAGCACTTGATCTTTGTGATCTTCAACTTCAATCACTTCTCTAGGCCTTATGTCACCAACATCCATCTTCTTCATTGTATTTGCCAATTGGGTGTCCCTCACATCATCTAGATTTTCATCTTCCTCTTGAGAGCCATTGGTTTCATCAAATTTTACATCATGAACTTCCTCAAGAGTACCACTAGCCAAATTCTAAACTCTATAAGCTTTGCTAGTAGTGGAGTAACCAAGCAAGAAACCTTCATTATATTTCTTCTCAAACTTGCTCAATCTTGTGCCTTTCTTCAATATGTAGCATTTGCAACCAAATATCCAAAAATATACAATATTGGGCTTTCTACCATTCAAGATCTCATATGTTGTCTTCTCTAGGAATTGATGGCAATAGAGGTGGTTACTATAGAAGCAAGCCGTGTTGATAGCTTCGGCCCAAAAGGAATGACTAACATTATATTCACTCAACATTGATCTTTGCCATGTCAATCAAAGTTCTATTCTTTCTTTCAACTAGCCCATTATACTATGGTGTGTACTTAGCCGAGAACTGATGCATAATGCCATACTCATCACAAAGCTTATCAATTCTTGTATTCTTGAATTCACTTCCATTGTCACTTCTCACTTTCTTGATTATGGTTTCAAACTTATTTTGCACTCTCTTGATGAATGTCTTGAATGTTGCAAACACATCACTCTTGTCAACAAGAAAGGCTACCCAAGTATATCTAGTGAAATCATCCACAATCATAAAGTCATACTTGTTGCCACCAATACTTGTATATATTGTTGGCCCAAATAAATCCATGTGCAATATCTCAAATGCCTTTGACGTGCTCATTGTGCTCTTCTTTGGATGAGTGTTATCCACTTGCTTTCCGGCTTGACATGCACTACATAGCTTATCCTTCTCAAATGTGACATCTTTCAAGCCTCTAACTAAGTCATGCTTCACTAACTTGTTCAATTATTTCATTCCAACATGACCAAGTTTTCTATGCCATAGCCAACCCATGCTAGATTTAGTGAGCAAACATGTTGACAATTTAGGTTCACTAGCATCAAAATCAACCAAGTATAGATTCTCATATATAAAGCCTTTGGAGATCAAATTAGAGCCATCTACACTTATGATCTCTACATCATCAACACCAAAATACACTTGAAACCAAGATCATACAATTGAGCTACCGACAAAAGATTGAAGTTCTAGCTCTCAACTAGTAGCACATTGGAAATGCTCAAATCATTAGATATAGCAACTTTACCAAGCCCCTTGACCTTGTCTTTGCTATTATCACCAAATATGATACTTTGAACACCATCACCATCATTTGACTTGATTGAATTGAACATTCTTTAATCACCAGTCATGTGTTGTGTGCACCCACTATCAAGCACCCAATGCCTTCCTCTGGCTTTGTAATTAACCTACAAAGGAAGATCAATTCTTTTTAGGTACCCAAACTTGTTTGGGTCCTTGAAGGTTAGTCACCAAGGTCTTTGGTACCCAAATAGGCTTCTTCTTTGGGCCCATAATTGGTGTACCAATGAACTTAGCCTTCACACCATTGGCACCCTTAACAAGCATATAACAAGAATCAAATTTAATTGAGGATACATTAAGTTGCTTGTTCTTGTTGGTCTTGCAATTTTTCTCTATATGCCCTACTTGCTTGCATCTATTGCAAAACCAACCATTGCCCTTCACAAAGCTAACTTTGTGAGTTGCAAAAGCTGCCTTGCCTTTCATAGGGGTATAGCCCAATCCCTACTTGTTGAGAGGAAATCTTTGGCTACCCAAGCACTTTAGCAAGCGGGTACCTTCACCATAGGCATTGCCTAAGGCATAAGTGAGCTCATTGACCTTCTTCTTAAGAGCCTCAGTCTCAACCATTAATGAGGCATCACAAGTGAAACCATCACTAGTAGATGAGGTAGAAGTGAAAGTGCTACAAGAAGGGTTAGTGGGAGCAACAATAATAGGATTATAAGAAGATTTATCAATAAGATCATATATTAGTCTCACATCACAAGTCACGATTACTTGCTCCATCTTGGTCTCCTTCTCCTTAGCTTGCTCAAGTAGAGAGGAGTGAGCTTTTTCAAGCTTAGTGTGAGCAGGGCCAAGCTCCTCATGATCTTTCTTTAGACACTCATGAGATGCTTGGAGCTCATCAATAAGGGCTTTGAGCTCCTTTTACAATGCTTTGTATTCCTTTCTCTTCTTTTCATAGCCGGTGCTAAGTTGCTCATATATCTCTATAAGCTCATCCTTGGAGTAGTCCTCCTTATCATCACTCCTACAATCATCACTTTCATATTCATCATCACTTTCATCATATTTTACCTTAGTGGGCTTTGCCATGAGGCATGTCGAAGGAGTGTCGAAGAGGGATGACTTGTTGTGGATGGCGATGCTTGCAAGTGCCTTCTTGATGGACTTCTTATCATCATCACTTGAATCATTGGTGCAATCACTATCCCAAGTGACCATATAGCCACTTCCCTTTTTCTTCTTCTTGAAGGTCATCTTCTTCTCCTTCTTTTCCTTCTTATCCTTCTTCTTCTTCTCATCCTCCTCATTGTCGTTCTTGTAGGGATAATTTGCCACAATGTGATCTAGGCTCTTGCACTCAAAGCATAGCCTCACATGATCCTTCATGTGATCCCTTCTCTTTCTTACACCATAGCTTCTCTTTTTTATGAATTTGTCCATCTTGCGCACTAGAAGAGCCATAGCCTCATCATCAAAGTCACTTGTATCTTCATCTTCACTTGATGCTTCTTTCTTTGCTTTGCCCTTGCTCTTGGATGAGGTGGATGCCTTGAAAGCCACACTTTTCTTTTTCTTGTCATCATCCTTCTTCTCAACTTCTTCATTGTCACTATCATTATATTGGGCATTGGTCATGACATCGCCAAGAGATACACCGGTCAATCCTTCTCTAAAGATGATAGTTCTCAATGTCTTGAACTTCTTTGGCAAGCACATCAAGAACTTATGAGAGAAGTCTTCATTCTTCACCTTCTCACCCAAACTTTTGAGATCATTGACAATAACTTAGAGCCTATAGAACATCTCTAGAATGGACTCATCATCCTTCATCTTAAAGTTGGACAACTTGTCCTTGAGCATGTATAGCTTGGCACTCTTTACCGTTGTAGTGCCCTCATATGTTTTCTCTAATCTCACCCAAACTTCACTTGCTCTCTCAAGACCTTCACTTGCCCAAACACCTTTTAATCAATACCATTGTAAATTGTGTTGAGTGTCATGGTATTGCATTGCTTGTTGCCATGTCATTATCGGTCAGATTGGTGGGATAAATGATGACAAAATCATGCTCGGTTACATCCCACACTCTATCATTGATTGAACTAAGGTACATCTTCATCTTTCTCTTCCAATAGTCAAAAGAGCTTATGCCATCAAAGAAAGGTGGTTTGCCCCAACATGGAACACAACTTGAGCCATAATTTGAGCACCGAGGTTGTTAAGCCTCCAATAAATGGTGACTATGGCTCCAATACCACTTGAAAGGTCCTAATATGGCTAGAGGGGGGTGAATAGCCTATTTAAAAATTCTACAAAGCACTAGAGCAATTGATTAGTCTGACAAAAGGCGTAATGCAATTTTGCTCTAGATCTACACGGGTTGCAAGCCACCTATCCAACAATTCTAGTTGCTATGATCACTAAGACAATCAAATGCTAAGCCACTATGATCTCTCAAAAGCTAGCTACACTAAAGAGTTTGTTACAACTAGTTTGCTAGAATGTGAATGAAAGGAATGTGAACTTTATACCACCGTGTTGAGGAATGACCCAATCATGATAAAGTGAATACCAATCACCGGGAGAAATCCAAAGAATAAATCATAAAGAAGACACACAATTTTTCTCCTAAGGTTCACGTGCTTGTCGGCACGCTAGTCCCCATTGTGTCGACCTACACATGGTGGTTTAATGGCTAAGAGGTGTAGCAACCTCATCCTCTCACTAGGACACTGCAAGAACCTACCCACAAGTGAGGTAGCTCAATAACACGCACAATCCACTAGAGTTGCCTTTGACGCTTCACCGAGAAAGTTACAAGAACCCCTCACAATCACCAGGAGATGGCCAAGAACAATCACCAACTCTTGCCACAACTCCTCCACTGCTCCAAGCCATCTAGGTGGCGGTAACCACCAAGAGTAACAAGAATCCCACAACTCAAATGATCCCCAAGTGCCATTAGATGCAATCACTCAAGCAAATGCACTTGGAATCACTCAATCTCACTTTGGATTAGCAACTAAGCATGGGAGATGAGTGAGAGGGAGTATGCTCAGCTCAAGAGGATGTCAAGATGATCAAAAATACCAAGAGAAGTTCCCAAGAGCCAGCCACCAACTATTTATAAGTGTCCTCAAAGAATAGAGTCGTTAGGCTCTTCACTGTGCCTGCCTCGAGGCGACCAGACACGCCGGTCGGGTTGACCGGATGTAGCCTCAGCGTCCGGTCGCTACGCGCCAAGCCCACGGATGGACACCACGTGTCCTTGTTCAAATACTGTGTGTTGATCTTCAATAGTTGCGAAGTTAGTCAATGCGCAGTCAAAGCCATGACCGGACGTGTCTGAAGAAATGACCGGACGCGGCCAACCCAGGGTTCGCTCGAGTCCAGTAAGGGTTTTTCGCGTGAAAATAGTGACCGGACGTGTCCGGTCATGTGTGACCTGACGCGCCTAGCGCCCGGTCCGACCGTCGCCTCCTGCGTGCAATCATTCAACACCGACCGGACGCTGACGTCAGCGTCCGGTCACAGCGTGACCAGCGTTCGGTCAGTGCTTTTCAGCAAGAAACACTTCCGCGACTTCGTCACCTTCTCAACCCTTGCTCAAATGTGCTAACCACTAAGTGTATCACCTTATGCACGTGTGTTAGCATATTTTCACAAACCATTTTAAGGGTTATGTTAGCTCACACTAGGTCCTAATGCATATGCTCATATGAATTCACCTAGTGGCACTTGATAACCGTTTTAACCGTGAAATTCTCCTCTTCATAGTACGGCTATCGATTCTAAGTCATTCACACCCTCTATGGTGTCTTGAGTGCAAAACAAAAATGGCCCTATCACATATACCTTTGCCTTGATCCCATTTTTGTTTTTCTCTTTCTTCTTTTCAAAGTTGATTCCTTGATCATCTTGTGGTCAACACCATCATCACCATGATCCTTCTCTAGGCTCCACCACTTGGCACGGGACTTATTATTTCATGTCTACACACTCGGCACAATGATTAGTCCCTATTCATCAATTATCCAAAACCAAACTAGGGCTTTCGCTCGCCCTGTGGATTACAACCACAATGTCCAGGAGATTAGACATCAGAGAAGCAGAAATTTGTATGCTGAGGATGAGATGGATCTTCGCTTGGAGTATCATTTCTAGCATCATTTCCACTTTTACTATTATGATTCCATCCTCCACTGCAAGTTCCTTAGGAAGAGCGAGCCTCCGGTTGTTCAGATGAGATGCATTACTGAATATTCTCTCAAGATGTCATTTAAGGAGCAAGACCTACAGCAGATGGTGAATGATTTGTGCAACATGGGGCTCATTTACTTGATGGAGTTTAGGAAGGATTGGAACAACAGGATCATCATGCAGTTCTTTGCCTCTTATCATCATGAGAAGGATAAGACTAGTGCCATTGACATCATCCACTGGACTATAGAGGAAAGGTATTATAAGGTGGATTTCGCTACCTTTGCTCGCTTGCTTGGACTCAATGGTAATGACCATCATGCTACTGAGCTTACTAAGTATAAGGATGTTGACATGGAGGAGTATCAGTACATGTATCTTGATTGTCACACTGCAGATGGTCAGACAGTATACTTGAAGCCATATTTCTATGTCCTAAACAACATTTTGAGGCAGATTTTGTATCCCAAGATCGGTGATACTACCAATCTTCGAGATGATTCTTAGAAGGTGCTTGATCGCTTTGGTGATGACTTCCAGAAGTTCTCGATCAGCCGCTACATTTGGAACAAAATTCATGATACTTCTGAGGATCTTGTGAAGAGTCTTCCCTATGCGCCCTACATTATGCATGTCATTGAGCAAGTGTCAGGCATCCGGTTCCCCACTGATGCTCAGCACAAGCTCCTCAAGCTTACCAACAAGATGTCTATTTCATATGCAAGAGACCTCAAGAGGGCAGCTGAAATAGCTCAAGGCAGAGGCAAGGGTGTTTCGACCTCTCGTTCGTGTCGTGGTGGTGCTTCTCCTTCAGCTGCTCCTTCCCGCTCCACTAGTGCCAAGCCACTCACTTCTTCCTCCTCTGGCAAGAGCAAGAAGCCCAGCAAGTTCAAGTTTCTCATGAACTACATGTTTGGACAATGTTGTGCTAGTGCTCAAAGGGAGCATGACATGCAAGAGTGTCTCTATTGCATGGAGCAACGGGCTGGTATTGTGTCTTCTCCTCCACCGTCGTATGTGCCTCCTCGTGACCCTATGCAACTTTATGATGAGGTTTGTGCGGCATTTGTGGATGAGGCTTCTTCTCGCTGTCGTGGCAAGAGCACGGCCCCTCCTGAGGATGAGGACTACATTCAGGAAGATGACGCCGATGATGATGGTGATGATGGGGACTACGATGATGACTAGTTTGCTTCTCTCACGTGGCCTACCCCTTTTGGCACTTGTTGACAAAGGAGGAGTATTATGCTTTGATCTATCATGTAATAGTTAGTTGGTAGCCTAGCTTCGAGACTTTAAAACTTTTAGCTTGTATGAACTATATCGTGTGGTGGCACTATATGATGGACAACTATATATTTGTGTGTGATGGTTGGTTGTAAGACAATTAATGGTTATCTATTTAACTTATCAGCTATTATTCTTGTCTTGTGATGATGAATGTTTTATTTTAGATGGCCATGTGTTGCTTTAAGTTCTATCTCGAGTTCTTGGCCATCACTTTCTTTTCACTTTGCTGTGTGAATATAACATGTCATATTGCATATCTTTATCACAGATATATATACTTGTTCACACACACCTGTTGCACCCCACAAATTGCAAAATTTAGGGGGAGCTTTTTGACTTGATGTATGCAAATCATGTAAAAATGATCATTATTTAAATTCAAGTTCATGCATACATCAAGGGGGAGCTCTTCACAAATTTTGGGGTTCAAAAGTTTTAAATTCTTTTATTCTTATAAAAGCCTAAGTTGGTTGTCATCAGTTACCAAAAAGAGGGAGATTAAAAGTGCATTTGCCCCCTATGTGGGTTTTGGTGTATTGATGACATCCAAATTAGGGACTAATATGATCTTAATGAGACATGTCGTAGCTATTGGTCCCATAAAAGATTTAAAGAGTTGATCCAAGATGAAATGGTATCCCTCAATTCGTAATGTTGAAAATGGCGTCGAACTCAAAGCGAAGCTTCAAAGTTTATCTTTTCTTGCTTTTGGGTTTAGGTATGCCGCACTATAAAGAGGGATGCAAAATTAGTTGTTCTGAGGAAGATAGAGTGCTCAAGTATTAAAACTAAATCAAAAGAGAGACACTCTAGCACTTCACGAGCACGTAGAATAGTTTTTTTGACTTCAGGTGTCGAAAGTGCTAACGTATGTCAGAACTCCCGACGGTTAGAAGTGCTGACTCACGCCAGAACTACTGACGTTCAGTCACTTGCTCGCGCAGTGACTATGGACGTCGATAGTCCCGACGTTCATCGGTAGTTCCAACCGTCGGTAGTGCCGACGCCTAGCCCTCTGGCTAGCTCTGGTGTGCGCTTGCGTCCGCAGCGCCGATGTTCATGAGCAGTGTAACGGAACCGTCCAAATTATAAGAGCACAAGTACAAAAACAATCACCGAAATGATCAAATTCTCGCACTTGAGCCCATATAACTCCGGTAGTCCAATGAAATCACGAGGGATCTCAAACCAACCAATATACAAGCCAAGATCGTAGTGATTCAACATAACAAGTCATATGTTACAACCATTTCACAAGTAATTTAATATACATCGGAGTTCAATATAGTTATTACAACTTAAGTTCAAAAGTAGCGGAAGCAAAGTAATTTAAAACTAACATAAATCTTATTTCAAATACATGCCAGTACCACGGTCGACTTCCAACAAAAGCATTAGAGATAAGGTAAATAAGAAGGATCATGCCCGTGATCACACTCTGCCACAAGGCAGGAGCCAACCAACTCTTGCAGTCGCCATGATACATCACAACCTGCAACAAGTGGGGATAAAACCCTGAGTACGACAAAGTACTCAGCTAGACTTACCCGTCAGAAACCAGAAATAAGGTGACACCAAGGATCATGCAAGGCTGATATAAGGTGGGGCTAGCTTGACAACTTTTTGCATAAAAGCTTAATATAGATGATCAATCATTAATGTTTAAGCATCAAGTTAATTATCATTAACCTATCATCTATATTAGAACCTGTACTAGAGCACTTACTTTATTAGGAGCAAACAATATTAACCATAGCAGGTATAAATTTAGGCAACCTTTTCATCGTGATCCAATTAACCATCCGTTCAATTTAATGGAATCTACGTTGCCGCTGCTCAAGTCAAGTGCTCACTAACCGGGAGCGACGGCGATTCGAATCGAATTCCTATCCAGCTGGAGGGGTATTTCTAACACTCACCGTGCAGACCCCTGCCAGGGTCGCACAGGCCACCTTGTCATATGATTCAGGAATCGCGGGTCCGAATGATGTCGCGACCCCAAGGGCGACACTCTGCCAGGTGATAGGGACTCTAACCCCCCCTTGGTCTCACGCCAATGTCCCCAAGCACATCCTTTCTCTCCTCCAAGAAGCAACCTACCATTCGATTCCCGGCCTGAATCACATTACTCGGCTTCGCGGTCGGAACGACTTATCCGGCCAACTAAGTGTTAGACTGCGTTCAACATGACTCAAGGACGTACAGCGAATCGGTCCTTAAACGACTCAGACGGGGATAGATTCACACCCAAGACCTCCATGCCTTGTTGCTTCACTATCGTCATCCCGCCCGGTCTCATTTCATTTTATTAACACATGGTTCCATTCCACGATAGCCAATATAGCCAACCGTGCTATATATGAATATCCCTATATCTCGCAGATGACAGGAAATCACCTGACTTCTACCGCTTAAAGCAGG
Organism: Saccharum hybrid cultivar R570; assembly: GCA_038087645.1. NCBI lineage: Eukaryota > Viridiplantae > Streptophyta > Magnoliopsida > Poales > Poaceae > Saccharum > Saccharum hybrid cultivar. The sequence continues at coordinate 5,157,983 of JAQSUU010000091.1, read as the reverse complement.
GCTAAGCATCTACTCGATCCTAGTCTATGTAGGATTCAGTGATTCAGATATCTGGACAAGGAATGATATAATGCAGCAAGGTTTTCAACCAACTCCTACCACTTAATGCAACAATACTTATAACATATATAGAATTAATTGCTTTGAAGATAGGAGACTTATAATGCTCCGGGGCTTGCCTGAGATCCGACACAAGTCAGTTTAGTTAGCTTGCACCGTCATGGTGACATCTCCGGTCCTAGCACTTGCATTCAGGGGTTCTTCCATCTTCTGGACAGCCCACCGTTACACCATCATCTGTCTCCACATCATGCGCTCCACGTCCACGTGCTGTACCTAGCGTACCTAGGATGAGATGCATAGATGCAGATGCATGAACATAAAGAATACACATGAAGGAATGCAACAAGCATACTAAACAAGCATATGTTACACTATACACACATAAGCATGTCATACAACCAGCTAGCTATACATGATCAAGTACTTCACAATTTAGCAAAACATTTTAGGCATGCTACCTTAACTCTAGGTGTCCAAGATAACCATTTGCAATCATACAAACAAGAGCAAGTAGAAGCAAACAATTCTATATACAAGTAGATTTGGACAGCAGCAAACAGTCACTTGTTTCGAACATAACTTAAGCTACAAACATCCCACAAGGATGATCTAAGACTTTATGAAAATCCATAGAAATTGTCTACAAGATTGATTTTTACATAAAAAGCTAATTACAAAGTTAAACAGGTCAAACATGTAGATGTTTCAGACCTATCTAGACATGGACATAAAACTGATTGCAACTTCAGAGAAGCATAACTGTAGTTACACAAATCCAAATGACTTGCAAGAAGACATTTTGGAAAGCTTATGAAATTATATACATTTCATCTTTAATCATCTCAACCTGATTCCCAAGTTATCATGACCAAACATGCCAATCTTTAAAGTCTGCACAGAAGGTAATTAAAATCTGACAGTAGACTTATTAAGCATGCAACTCTTAAACTATCAGACCTGGGATCATAAAAATTTAACACAAGCAAGATAAGATAATTATCTACAACTTTTGTATTTACCAAAACCACAGTAAACATCATTTACACCATGAAACCAGTTGCACGAGTAACACCACACATGCAGCCCAACAGCAGTGGTATAATTATAGACAGAAAACTGATAGAAACTTCAGAGAAGCATAAATGGAGTTCTAGACCTCCAACAAACATGATTCTCAACTTTATGGAAAGCTTATAAAGTTACCTACAACTTTCTTGTAATCATCTTAAGATGATTCTACAGTTAACATGGTCAATTAATTAAATAATTGCATCTCTGTCCAAAATATGGACAGAATCTGATATGCCACTTTAAACCGTTATAACTTGAGTTTCACAAATCCAATAATTATGGTTCTGGACTTTTTAGAAAGATTAACAAGTTGCGAACAATTTTGTTATAAACATCTAGAGCTAATTGTGCTACTAACTAGGTCACACATTATAAATAAGGCAACCCTGTCTGGGTTTGGACAGAAACAGCTACAACACTTTAGACTACTATAGTTAAACATATACTTAACCAAAAATTGTGCTCTTTAGCTTTTTGAAAAGCTTAAGAAAATTACTACAAATAATTTATTGTCATCAAGGAATAATTCATAACTTAACTAAGCCAAATAATGCATATATGCAGAACTGTCCAGAATAGAAGCAAAGCAGCATATAGCATTTGTTATTTTTATAGCTCCTAAACTATCAAGCCTAAAATCTTGAAATTTTTACTAGACATCATACATCACAAGAGTAACACGTCACAAAAATTTCACTTCATTTGGAGTTATATATTTACAGTTATTAAAAATAACAGATCCAACTAGCATTCAAAACCTAGTTGCATAAATCTATTTTTACAGCTAAAACTTTAAACTAAAACATGCCATATTATAGATCCAATGCATAGAAAATTTCACAAGGATTCCAAAAAGTCCTCATTTGCTATTTTACGATTTTTCTATCATTTACTATGTATTTTCAAAGTTCAGCCATTTGAATGCAATACTAATTCCGAAAAAGAAAAAAAAAGAAAACATTATGCAGAGTGAACACAAAACTTTCCACAAATCATGTAAGCCCCTATATGTAAATCCTTTGTCTCTAGCACTTTTGCAAAGTGAACACAACAAAGAGTTTCTGCCTCGCTAGATGGTCCTTCTTCCTCACAGCGACGGAAAACAGCGAAGGGGATGGAGGAGGCCGGCTTGATTCCGGTGAGATAGCGGCCCAGGACGACGAAGGAGCAGATGGCAGCCAACAGCAGCGGCAGGAGGGAGGAGGAGAGGGGTGGCTGGTGTTGGAAGAGGAGGGGCAAAGGAGGGGCGACGGCAACAGCGAGCTCCAGCCCGACTCGGCCATGGCTTCGGGCACGAGAGAGCGAGGGAGAAATAGACCGAGGAAAAGAGGAGAAGTGAGCGAGTGAAGGGTCGGGCTCGATCCCCTTTTTCTCCCCCTCGACACAGAGCAGCCCGGGGAGGTGGCGCTCATGCACGGGCACGGAGGCCACACGGCGCTCGGTCCTTTCCGATGTCGGCCACCAAGTTTCAGCGCCTCCAAAACTGCCATCCAAAAGCGACGTATTTACGAGTCTGCCACTCTTCTAATCTCACCTCTATCTCTTAAACCAGATGACAATTCGACCAACAAATTATACCGCTGCGTAGGGCTATGAGAGTACTACAACATTGCTTATAGGAGCTCAGTCAAATTCCACTAGTTTGCGAGATATTAATTCCCACCATAGGGTTGCACAGGAGGAGTCAAAATTGCACTGTGATCAGCTTGACAGCACTTCGGGGTGGGATCGGGACGCGGTCCAAAAATAAAGTTTGTTGCATACAAACTAAACTCCAATTTTCATTAAAGGTCAAACTTCATATCTCGAACAAAAATAGTAGTTTCACTTCGGTCAACACCGCGTCGGAAGAAACCCTAGTTTTGAGGTTCGGGACCGATTTGCGGCATCTTCTTATCACTTGTTCCACATGAGCCTTTCATAAGTGTTGTTGTAGGGTTCAATTGGAGTTGTTTGGTCAAGGTTGCAAGACTTGGTTGATGACATATGTTCTCATTCTCTAAACAAAACAATCCAAGCAAGATATGACTCATTCCTTCAAAATTTCCAACTCTACTATGACTTATCATTTCATTTGACTTCTTGATTCCAAACTTCAAGAAACTTTTCCAGGGATCAATATAGATAGTTATTGAGGTGAGACATGTGAAGATACTTTGATAGCAACACCCAAGCATATATCTTTTAATTGAGCCTATATGTAAGCGAGGGTGCAACATCCAAATTTAGATTAGGGTTTATTTCCATAGGTTTGGCTTTGGCATCGTCATCTCAACTAATTTATCATGTTTGAGCTCAAACCCACTGCCTAATTGGTGATAAACACCTGGGGTGTTACAGCCCTCCCCCCTTAAAAGAATCACGTCCCGAGATTCGGAATGGAAGATCTTTTAAGGAAGAGAGACACGTTATCTAGTTCCCAACATCTGCTATAGCATTCAGCTATAAAGCTTCAACATCGGCGAACAATTTGGCCACATGCACTTTCTGTTACTTACTCTTTATGGTAAAATCTGTCTGAAGAATTTCCTTCATTGACTTCCATGAAACATTGTTACTTTGGGAGGAATCCAAGATAGCACGTACTGCACTCTCAGTGTACGGAGATCATTTGGTCCATGAGTGAACCACTCACAAGGATCTGACTCTTTAGTGAACACAGCATAGTCCGTAAGAACTTTACATCAAACCAAAGTCTTCAGAAGTATACTCGTTGAAATGACTCTATATCCACATGGTTTTGAAAAGCAGTTCTCTTACCAAAATGGCTTGAGTACAACCTTCCAAAAGGGTGAGATCATAGATGACAAACATCCTCTAAGGCTATAGGATACTGACTAACCAATAGACAGGGTCTAGGTTGGTCGTAAATGTTCAAACATTCCGATATCAACTAATGGAAAACTACTTGAGGTTCCATGTGTGCAGTTCTCTTTCTCTGATGACAACACTATATTATCTGAGTCTATCGATGGGTTATTGAATGTGATAGCTGACTCTGTCAGCTTCGTATTTCTGCCAACAGTTATCTTAAAGATTCTTTTATCCAAAGATAACAGTTATCTGGGTTGAATCAGATGCAACCTCTTGGTAAAAACATGTATAAGGTACCAAAGTATGTCATCATTGGAAAATAATTCCCAAAGAAAGATGTAACGAGGCCTTAAGGACAACAAAAGTTGTACTTATTCACTTAACCGCGGGGAGTAGTCTACCACCAAGCGATTGAGTAAAAATTTTCCTTTATTACTTAGTTGCACTGTAAGTTGAGTTGACTTGCAGCATAACAACTTTGTCAGGCCAACTTTCACCTTGAGGCTTCCTTTTTAGGATCAAACAGCAGCTCCAAGATGGAAAATCTGTTGTTTGACATTTTTCAAATTGCTTTTGTTTCGCGATAGCATACATTGATTTGTAGAAACCAAGGCTGCTCGTACATTAGGGATACGAGAAAGCAAAAGCAAATGAAAGAGTGTAAACTAGTATCTGTGAGACCTCAAAGGGTCATCCAACAGCAAATCTCGACTATTAAATTGCATATCAATTCGAGGATGCACACGCTTTGAACTTGCGGTTTACTTTTGCAAGGCAAAACACATACTTTATCTACTTCTTCACCTTAGCTGATAGAACATCTTGCACTATCTGTGTGATTGTCCAAGATGGAATTGACTTGATCACAATGGCTCCGGAAGATAGAGTATCACTCAAGTTGTTGGCTAGTTGATTAACTTCTTATTGGTTATTGCTCTGTAAGACATAGCCTTCATAGCTACCAAAGAGTCGTTACCTAGCTAGAGATTAACCTTCCTATTGGTAACTAATTAGTTGTCTCTCAACACTAAAAAGTTCCAAATCTTCATTCTTGATCACAATAATTGCGGTTGATACAAAGCAGATGGTTGCCATTGAAGTCAGCAGATACGGAGTCTCACCAGAGATGGTTGATCTCAATGGTATGGTCATTATGCATACAAAGGTTAAGACTTGCGTAATGTGACAATCGATTCTTATCCAACAGAAATGAGATACGTTGCTCACTAGATGACGTTCGTCAATAGTCTGACAACTAAGTAGAGTCACTTGTCTACCACCTCTTGTAGTATGTTAATGTTTATGTCGGTGGCCTGTTCTTCAAAGGTTATCCTATTAGCAACTTCAGAAGGAAGTTTTACTACTTTTGGTTCAATATAAGGGTCTTTCAATAAGATATGAGAAAACAATCAAGGAAGAAGGTCACGTAAACATCACATCAGTGTTGTTCTGCAATGGATTACGATTAGAAACCATGATACCAGCGCGTGCCGAGCAGTACAACCTTGTGTGTGCACCCACAGGAGGCTCTCGGTTTCGTCGCGGCACCATTAGTTGCTACTCACAACACCATTACTGAACATGCACCCGATGAGGAATTTCAAATGGCATAGATTGGGTTGTCAAGGTAGATGAATGAATTTGCAAGCACACGATTTAGAGGCCCTAGCAGAGAGACGTTGCGTCACACTAGCTAACCTTTGGGAGAGGTAACCAGAAGGTCCAACCTGGATTTGGGTACGGTCTCCACAACTGGCAATGTACGAACCATGGTTAAAGGCTAGCGTTGATGAAAGTTAACTTGGTGGGTCAGTCAAAAAAAAGTCTTCACAAAAAGGGTTGGAAAACACCCACGGCTCATGCAAACATATAGGAGAACTAAACTTTGGTCTTTCGGTCAAGCAAAGGCATGGATACAAGCACTCAAGGCAAGCAACCATGTCTACCGGCTCAGGCTCCTAAGATAGAGAACCTAATGGAAGACAACAACCATACAATTACATACGTGAACGTTGTTCTAGGATAAAGCTATGTGACCCTCGTATGCTCACCGAGGACAAACGAGGTGACAACTAGGGCACTACCAAGATAACAATCATACATACAACATCACAATCAAGCAATTATTTGGGAAAATTCAAACAATGGGCTTAAGCAACCAATATAAAGCACCAAGCTCACCCAAAATAAGCATTTATCTCAAGCATGAACTAACTACAAGTTTAGTCCAAACAAACGTTAGTTAAAGAGGCCAACTTAGCATGTGCCCAGAATCTGGACAGCAGCACAGTGGTTACTTGTTTCAACTATAACTGAGGTTGTAGACATCCCACAAAGATGATCCTAGACTTTATAGAAAGTTTAGGAAGATGACTAGACTTTAGTTATTCATACCAATAGCTAATTCATAGATTAACATGGTCAAACATGCTGATGTTTCAGATCTATACCATTATGGACAGAAAACTGACAAGAACTTCAAAAATGCAAAACTGGAGTTTTAGGGACACAACAAGGCTAAGCCTTAACTTTGTGTAAAGCTTATTAAGTTGTCTATAACTTTCTTATTATCATATTAAGATGATTCTATATCTAACAAGGCCAAACAAGACAAAGAAGACATCTCTGCCCAGATTTGGACAGATTCTGTCATTCCACTTTACAAGCTCATAAGTAGAGATTTAGACCACCCCAATTGGTGCTATAGGACAATTTGGAAAGCTTAGAAAAAATACTACACTTCTTCTATTATCTCCAAGACATGATTCCTTATGCACATAGGTCAAACAAACCAAACATACAGATCTGTTCTGAACATGAGCAGATTTTGACAACAACTTCTAAAATTTATAACTCCCAAACCAGAAGGCCTAGGGTCTTGAAATTTTAGGACAAGCTATATAATTAAGTTAGCTACAACTTTGGTATTCTCTATAACTACAGAAAACACCATTATGATCATAAAAGCATCACTACAACAGAAACAGTTCTAGCAGCCAACGTTTAATAAGCAAAACAAAGCTTGCCTTTGTTCTACTTAACAAGAGAGCACACAAACATATTATTCTAGCAGCTCTAAACATTATTACCTTAGACCAACACCAATTTAATTCATTTATGAGAATCCATAATTATTTAAGTGAGGTCTAAAGCATTGGCAAACGCTTGGGTGAACAACATATCCACCACTTGGCTAAGCTAGAGGATATCTCCAAGTTCAAGCATGTAGCCACACTTATTTCTAGTAAGGCTAAGCACATATTTTTCTCAAGCAACATGGAACAAGGCATTTTTGTTTTACTTCACTCAAGAAAGATAGTGTAACACATTGATCACAAGTTACACACTATAGAATAAGGGTGAGAAGAGTATAGCCATGCATAAAGCAACAATCATGAAGATGCATGCTTCGTCCTATTCGTCCTCACAAGATTGCCAACCTAAGGTGGCGATCACATTCTATGTCGGTGGCATAACACGCACTCTTTCGATATATAGCTAGTCGTCAGCTACATTCGACTTACGCATTCGTGGTTAGCGTACCTGCAGAAAAGTTTCATTGCAGCCCAACATTTCCCAATATAGCACACAATGAAAGCAGAGAAGTAAAAATTCTAAGTACTTCCATGTACATATACCCCCGTATATATACATGTAGCACCAAAACTACCCGAATCATTCGATCACCCACAATTAAGTACCTTCATATATACATGTGTATAACATGTAAATAATCCAGTAACCAAAACTAGCTCTCCCCTAGACCGAGGGTTGTACGGTCATGCTCTCACAACTCACACTTACCTGAGCGTAGGTGCGACGTTGCATAAAAGTAAACTAGCAACATATATGGCTATTTCATATATGAAGGCTACCTCTACTCTGACACACCGGGTAGCATAGTGTGAGAGAGTCATCACACATACATACCTTGGCAAGGGCGTAGATGCATAAATGAAAAACCCCCAAGTTAGTACTTATATAAGCCACCTAATAATCCTTATATGGGCGTAAGGAAATTGACCACTGGCATACTTAGATTTAGAATTCAGTTTTCACAAACCTATATATAGCTATAAGTTGATAAAACTGATTTTATAAAACAAAACCTTTGTTTTAAATACACATACGACAAGTTTAATGTTGAATCTTGCTCTGATACCAGCTGTAACGGAACCGTCCAAATTATAAGAGCACAAGTACAAAAACAATCACCGAAATGATCAAATTCTCGCACTTGAGCCCATATAACTCCGGTAGTCCAATGAAATCACGAGGGATCTCAAACCAACCAATATACAAGCCAAGATCGTAGTGATTCAACATAACAAGTCATATGTTACAACCATTTCACAAGTAATTTAATATACATCGGAGTTCAATATAGTTATTACAACTTAAGTTCAAAAGTAGCGGAAGCAAAGTAATTTAAAACTAACATAAATCTTATTTCAAATACATGCCAGTACCACGGTCGACTTCCAACAAAAGCATTAGAGATAAGGTAAATAAGAAGGATCATGCCCGTGATCACACTCTGCCACAAGGCAGGAGCCAACCAACTCTTGCAGTCGCCATGATACATCACAACCTGCAACAAGTGGGGATAAAACCCTGAGTACGACAAAGTACTCAGCTAGACTTACCCGTCAGAAACCAGAAATAAGGTGACACCAAGGATCATGCAAGGCTGATATAAGGTGGGGCTAGCTTGACAACTTTTTGCATAAAAGCTTAATATAGATGATCAATCATTAATGTTTAAGCATCAAGTTAATTATCATTAACCTATCATCTATATTAGAACCTGTACTAGAGCACTTACTTTATTAGGAGCAAACAATATTAACCATAGCAGGTATAAATTTAGGCAACCTTTTCATCGTGATCCAATTAACCATCCGTTCAATTTAATGGAATCTACGTTGCCGCTGCTCAAGTCAAGTGCTCACTAACCGGGAGCGACGGCGATTCGAATCGAATTCCTATCCAGCTGGAGGGGTATTTCTAACACTCACCGTGCAGACCCCTGCCAGGGTCGCACAGGCCACCTTGTCATATGATTCAGGAATCGCGGGTCCGAATGATGTCGCGACCCCAAGGGCGACACTCTGCCAGGTGATAGGGACTCTAACCCCCCCTTGGTCTCACGCCAATGTCCCCAAGCACATCCTTTCTCTCCTCCAAGAAGCAACCTACCATTCGATTCCCGGCCTGAATCACATTACTCGGCTTCGCGGTCGGAACGACTTATCCGGCCAACTAAGTGTTAGACTGCGTTCAACATGACTCAAGGACGTACAGCGAATCGGTCCTTAAACGACTCAGACGGGGATAGATTCACACCCAAGACCTCCATGCCTTGTTGCTTCACTATCGTCATCCCGCCCGGTCTCATTTCATTTTATTAACACATGGTTCCATTCCACGATAGCCAATATAGCCAACCGTGCTATATATGAATATCCCTATATCTCGCAGATGACAGGAAATCACCTGACTTCTACCGCTTAAAGCAGGGCTAAGCATCTACTCGATCCTAGTCTATGTAGGATTCAGTGATTCAGATATCTGGACAAGGAATGATATAATGCAGCAAGGTTTTCAACCAACTCCTACCACTTAATGCAACAATACTTATAACATATATAGAATTAATTGCTTTGAAGATAGGAGACTTATAATGCTCCGGGGCTTGCCTGAGATCCGACACAAGTCAGTTTAGTTAGCTTGCACCGTCATGGTGACATCTCCGGTCCTAGCACTTGCATTCAGGGGTTCTTCCATCTTCTGGACAGCCCACCGTTACACCATCATCTGTCTCCACATCATGCGCTCCACGTCCACGTGCTGTACCTAGCGTACCTAGGATGAGATGCATAGATGCAGATGCATGAACATAAAGAATACACATGAAGGAATGCAACAAGCATACTAAACAAGCATATGTTACACTATACACACATAAGCATGTCATACAACCAGCTAGCTATACATGATCAAGTACTTCACAATTTAGCAAAACATTTTAGGCATGCTACCTTAACTCTAGGTGTCCAAGATAACCATTTGCAATCATACAAACAAGAGCAAGTAGAAGCAAACAATTCTATATACAAGTAGATTTGGACAGCAGCAAACAGTCACTTGTTTCGAACATAACTTAAGCTACAAACATCCCACAAGGATGATCTAAGACTTTATGAAAATCCATAGAAATTGTCTACAAGATTGATTTTTACATAAAAAGCTAATTACAAAGTTAAACAGGTCAAACATGTAGATGTTTCAGACCTATCTAGACATGGATATAAAACTGATTGCAACTTCAGAGAAGCATAACTGTAGTTACACAAATCCAAATGACTTGCAAGAAGACATTTTGGAAAGCTTATGAAATTATATACATTTCATCTTTAATCATCTCAACCTGATTCCCAAGTTATCATGACCAAACATGCCAATCTTTAAAGTCTGCACAGAAGGTAATTAAAATCTGACAGTAGACTTATTAAGCATGCAACTCTTAAACTATCAGACCTGGGATCATAAAAATTTAACACAAGCAAGATAAGATAATTATCTACAACTTTTGTATTTACCAAAACCACAGTAAACATCATTTACACCATGAAACCAGTTGCACGAGTAACACCACACATGCAGCCCAACAGCAGTGGTATAATTATAGACAGAAAACTGATAGAAACTTCAGAGAAGCATAAATGGAGTTCTAGACCTCCAACAAACATGATTCTCAACTTTATGGAAAGCTTATAAAGTTACCTACAACTTTCTTGTAATCATCTTAAGATGATTCTACAGTTAACATGGTCAATTAATTAAATAATTGCATCTCTGTCCAAAATATGGACAGAATCTGATATGCCACTTTAAACCGTTATAACTTGAGTTTCACAAATCCAATAATTATGGTTCTGGACTTTTTAGAAAGATTAACAAGTTGCGAACAATTTTGTTATAAACATCTAGAGCTAATTGTGCTACTAACTAGGTCACACATTATAAACAAGGCAACCCTGTCTGGGTTTGGACAGAAACAGCTACAACACTTTAGACTACTATAGTTAAACATATACTTAACCAAAAATTGTGCTCTTTAGCTTTTTGAAAAGCTTAAGAAAATTACTACAAATAATTTATTGTCATCAAGGAATAATTCATAACTTAACTAAGCCAAATAATGCATATATGCAGAACTGTCCAGAATAGAAGCAAAGCAGCATATAGCATTTGTTATTTTTATAGCTCCTAAACTATCAAGCCTAAAATCTTGAAATTTTTACTAGACATCATACATCACAAGAGTAACACGTCACAAAAATTTCACTTCATTTGGAGTTATATATTTACAGTTATTAAAAATAACAGATCCAACTAGCATTCAAAACCTAGTTGCATAAATCTATTTTTACAGCTAAAACTTTAAACTAAAACATGCCATATTATAGATCCAATGCATAGAAAATTTCACAAGGATTCCAAAAAGTCCTCATTTGCTATTTTACGATTTTTCTATCATTTACTATGTATTTTCAAAGTTCAGCCATTTGAATGCAATACTAATTCCGAAAAAGAAAAAAAAAGAAAACATTATGCAGAGTGAACACAAAACTTTCCACAAATCATGTAAGCCCCTATATGTAAATCCTTTGTCTCTAGCACTTTTGCAAAGTGAACACAACAAAGAGTTTCTGCCTCGCTAGATGGTCCTTCTTCCTCACAGCGACGGAAAACAGCGAAGGGGATGGAGGAGGCCGGCTTGATTCCGGTGAGATAGCGGCCCAGGACGACGAAGGAGCAGATGGCAGCCAACAGCAGCGGCAGGAGGGAGGAGGAGAGGGGTGGCTGGTGTTGGAAGAGGAGGGGCAAAGGAGGGGCGACGGCAACAGCGAGCTCCAGCCCGACTCGGCCATGGCTTCGGGCACGAGAGAGCGAGGGAGAAATAGACCGAGGAAAAGAGGAGAAGTGAGCGAGTGAAGGGTCGGGCTCGATCCCCTTTTTCTCCCCCTCGACACAGAGCAGCCCGGGGAGGTGGCGCTCATGCACGGGCACGGAGGCCACACGGCGCTCGGTCCTTTCCGATGTCGGCCACCAAGTTTCAGCGCCTCCAAAACTGCCATCCAAAAGCGACGTATTTACGAGTCTGCCACTCTTCTAATCTCACCTCTATCTCTTAAACCAGATGACAATTCGACCAACAAATTATACCGCTGCGTAGGGCTATGAGAGTACTACAACATTGCTTATAGGAGCTCAGTCAAATTCCACTAGTTTGCGAGATATTAATTCCCACCATAGGGTTGCACAGGAGGAGTCAAAATTGCACTGTGATCAGCTTGACAGCACTTCGGGGTGGGATCGGGACGCGGTCCAAAAATAAAGTTTGTTGCATACAAACTAAACTCCAATTTTCATTAAAGGTCAAACTTCATATCTCGAACAAAAATAGTAGTTTCACTTCGGTCAACACCGCGTCGGAAGAAACCCTAGTTTTGAGGTTCGGGACCGATTTGCGGCATCTTCTTATCACTTGTTCCACATGAGCCTTTCATAAGTGTTGTTGTAGGGTTCAATTGGAGTTGTTTGGTCAAGGTTGCAAGACTTGGTTGATGACATATGTTCTCATTCTCTAAACAAAACAATCCAAGCAAGATATGACTCATTCCTTCAAAATTTCCAACTCTACTATGACTTATCATTTCATTTGACTTCTTGATTCCAAACTTCAAGAAACTTTTCCAGGGATCAATATAGATAGTTATTGAGGTGAGACATGTGAAGATACTTTGATAGCAACACCCAAGCATATATCTTTTAATTGAGCCTATATGTAAGCGAGGGTGCAACATCCAAATTTAGATTAGGGTTTATTTCCATAGGTTTGGCTTTGGCATCGTCATCTCAACTAATTTATCATGTTTGAGCTCAAACCCACTGCCTAATTGGTGATAAACACCTGGGGTGTTACAAGCAGTCCCGACGTACGTTAAGACTTCCGATGTTGACCTTCACGTAGGGACTTTGACCTTGGATGAACAGTACTTTTAGTTAAGGTCAAAAGTCCTGAGATGCCGACACAGATCTGACCGGTTAGATTTCTGCTACGAGTATAAATAGCTCTCTCTCCTCACTTCCAACTGTTACCCACTTATTCACTGCTCACCAACTCATGACCAAAACATTTCTCAAGCATTCAAGAGCTCTCTCTCCTCTCCTCTTTGCTCCTAACTTTGATTCCCTACGGATTTAAGTGATAGGAGAGTGGATTGAGTGAGAAAATCATCTTCGAAAGCTTGAGCACTTGATTTCTTCGTCAAGCCGGTTGGATTTGCTTCTATTACTCTTGGGTTCTTGGAACCCTATCCGGCTAGGCGTCGCCCAAGAGCTTCCATCTTGTGGAAGAACCTTGGAAAGTTTGTATTACCCTTATTTTCTTAGTGGAAAACTCAAGTGACCTTTGTGGTTGCTTTGAGAGAGGCAAGGAGGTGAAAGAGACTCCGACCTTAGTAGTCACCTCAACAACGAGGATGTAGGAGCTCCTTTGTGGGTTGCCGAACCTCGGGATAAATCCTTTGTCCTACATGCTTCTTCTTGTTGTTGTTGTGATTTGCTTGGTATTACTTATTTTTGCTTGTCTCTCTCTCTCAACCTCCCTCTTAGGGTTTGGTCTCGATCTATGATTTGGAGGGTTCTCGGCGTCAAGGAAGTGGCCTAACATCTTCACCTTACCACTAGGAAGTGGTGTTGTAAGTTATCGGTCTCACAAAGTTCATTTGAGCACTTGTAGTTCATTCCCTGTAGGTGTCGGAACTGCTGACAGTTTGCGCCGGAACTTCTAACACGTCAGAAGTTCTGACCCAAACTGTCGGGACTTCCAATAGCTGTTGACAAGTGACTTTGAGATTTGTGTAGAAATTTTTAGATACGCCTATTCACCCCCCCTCTAGATATTGTTTAGATCCTTTCACTTGGGCTGGCAGTAGAGCACCCTTGAGCCTTGGTGGCTTGTGTAGGTATGCTTGGGAGCCTTCTAACTCACTTAAGCTTGATAGTGTTCATTCGATCGAGTGAGTGAGCGATTCTAGTGTGATTGCATCGTGAGGTTACATCGAGTGGCACTAGGTGGTCATCTTGCAAGCCGGTGGTGCTTGTTACTCTTGGAGGTTGCCACCTCCTAGATGACTCAGTGGTGGTCTCCGTTGAAGCCAGCAAGAAGCTTGTGCAGTACTCTGGAGAAGAGCTTTGTGAGGGGTATTGTGCTCGCCCCGCGGGAGCCACGAAAAGCAACTCTAGTAAAGAGTGTCATTGAGCTACCCTTACTTGTGAGGTAGGTTCTTGCGGTGCTCGATGTGTGGGCTTGGCGGGTGATGCCAATTAGCCGCCGAACCACTGGGTGAGCGGTCGACACAACGGGAACGTAGCTTGATGGCAACCTCGCGTCGGGAGAAAAATCACCGTGTCAACATTGTCTTCATCATCTTCTCGGTGGTTTGTATTTCCTGTCACACAAGCTTGTTCTTACATTTGATACATTGTGCTTGTGTAGCTGCTCTAGTAACTAGTTGTGCTTGTGTAGCTTGCTAGTTACCTTCTTGCTTGTAGTATAGAAATAGTTCCCATGCGTGGCTAATTTGGTTTTAGTAACCTTATTAGTCACATTGCTTAGTTTGTGTAGCTAAATAATCTGCGCTATCTAATTTGGCTTGTGTAGCCTTGTTATTGAGCATTGCTAGTGAGCTTAGGGGCTTTGTGCTTTTGCTTACTAGATTATGTAGGAGCTCCCCCGGTTGGCAAAGTACTAGTTGCATAGGTTTGTATGACATTGCCACTAAAATTGGTTAGGTGAGCTCTAGCTAGCCCGACACCTTAGTTGCTTGATTAGGATCTTTGTAAGGTGCTAGAGAACATAATTAGAGGGGTGTAGTCTTAGTTAGACCGATAGTTTTAATCCCGCACTTATATCGGTTAGCCGGCACGATTAAGTTTTAAGAAAGGACTATTCACCGCCCCTCTAGTCCGCCATCTCGACCCTACGTAGGGGTGGAACTAGCCCGAAAATTCAAGGATGATAAAACATGAGCTCTCTAGCCCAGTTGGTGAAGTACTTTCCTGGCCTCATGGGAAGATATAGATCTTTGATGTTATCAATTCATAGGTATTTGTTTTTATTTTTAGATCTAACATTTTTTAAGTTGGATATTGTGATCTACTCTTCGTGTTGGTTTTTGTTTGTAGACCCATTTTTTCAAATCAGGTTCTATACTTTTTAGACCTAATCTATATAGTACATATTTCTTAAGATTGCTCGTTGATTCTAACATCAAATTTTTAAACTTGATTTTTAGAAAATTTTAATATCATGCATGAAGCACAAAATCTTGCGAACATATTTACTCCCTCCATCCAGGAAAACATACAATTCTAGCACAGTGTCACGTTTTAGTATCTTAAGTTTGACCAATTATAGATAAAAAAGTATCAATATTTATGATATCAAATTAATATCATTATATTAATTATGAAATGTATTTTCATAATAAATTGATTTGGAGCTATAAATATAAATATTATTTATTAGAAACTTGATCAAACGTGAACTACTTTTTCTGGCACGTAACCCATAATTGCATGTTTTTATAGACAGAGGGAGTATAAAGTAAACTCCAATCTTGACCAACAAGAAAGGCAAAATACATATAGGCAAAATGATATCATAACGTCTCTTTCACCTAGCAAAATCACATGATAACATCCCTTTAGTGCATTTCAATAAACAACCTCGTATGGTTGAATGTGGCATCCTAGAGCAATTTTATTTGTGGATGCCATCACAAATTTGGATAAACCTGAGCTTGACTCTGATAACTACCCCTCCTCTCTTTCTTCTACTCTGATCTCATCTCTCTTCTCTCTTTGCCCCAAAGTTTGTGTTGGCCTTTGCTTTTTTTGTTGGCCGCCATCTTCCTTCCGAAACAAGCATGCATGAATCAAACTCTTCCGTAAAGGCACACAATAACATTCCATTTTTCACATATAATTATCCTTTGTTAAATTTGACATTGATGGACGGAGTGTGAATATTCGAAGGTGCTCATAGGTAGCGTGTATGTGCATGTGCATATGTTCTAAGGGTATATGAGCGTATACATCAGTATACTATTGATTCGTTTTAAAAAAAGTGAACCCAGCCCAAGCAAACTTCCCCAACAAGTTCCTACACCACACTTCCAGAGTTCACCCTCCTCTAACATGCTTCGCCTCCCACAAACATACATATCCACAACCTCTAACATGTCACAAATGATCGTCTTCACCGCCAGGGGTAGAAGTGTAGAACTAGCCCAAGAGTTCAAGGATGATATTGGTAGAGTATGTATATGCCTTTGTAACCTCAATAAATAGGGTCTATATATGTCCATGTTGAAATTTGGGAAGTAAGTGGCGGCCTATGTCCTCGCTCGTCTAAATGTAGGTCCCTCCTTTCGCTGCTAATCCTACATTTGCAGACACAAAGCTACGTGCATACATAGTTCATGTTAGAGTGATGTTCCAACAGCCTCCAATATACAAAGCCAATGATTAAGACCAAATTTTCACCATGTTCATATATTCCACATCTCCGCTTACTTTGTCCGATCCTGACGTCATCGTTTCTATACATTATTTACCCTGTCGTCCGCTATCGCTGATGAGCGAGACTTGTGCGAGGATGGATAGATTGAGGCAATCCTAACAACAAATGAAGAGAAGAAAAAACCAGAAACCAGTTGACTGACCACGGGCGGGACAGCAATGCAAGCAGCGCACAGGCAGAGCTAGCCACTCGGATCCCGGGATCCAGTCTCAGTAGTTTTGATTCCCAGAAAATTAAATTAAATAAATCGCAATCGATGTCGCGGCCATGCTATAGAAGCAGACGAGCGAGCGCGCACAAGAGAGAAGAGACAAACTCCCGCTGGCGGCGGGCGGCGTGCGGCGGCCGGGGCAGGGTGTGTTTAGTTTCGCGAAAAGGTGTAAAAAAGTACTGTAGCACGTTTTAGTTTTATTTGGTAAATAGTGTCCAACCGTTGACTAATTAGGTTTTCGTCTCGCAAAGTACAACCAAGCTGTACAATTAGTTTTTGATTTCATCTATATTTAGTACTTCATGCATGTATCGCAAGTTTGATGTGACGGGGAATCTTTTGTTTGTACAGTATTTTTTTTGAGGAAGTAAACACAGCCTAGTGGCAACAAAACAACAAGAAGCAAGGCCGTCCCTGCCCAATCGGTGCGTGATGGCGACGGACGGACTCCCGACCTCAATCGTCTCCGCGAGTTGGATATGCGTGCTGGCTCCTCATCTGCTCGACGTGACGTCCGCGGCCACCAGCTACGACTATACGGAGTTACAGCCCGTGCCGCCTGCTGCTATGACGCACGTGTGGACCCTAGCCAGACAGCGTGATTGATCGGAGCAGGCAGGCGGGCGGGGGGACTCGACGGGCAGAAGCGACGACGTCGCCCGTGACGTGCGCCGTGACGAACACGCGCCGGGGCGGCGGCGGTGCCGGCCGGCGATCCTCGGCTGCCGACGTGCGGTGCGGCGGGACGACGTGCCGTACCGGGCGGTCGGCCGTCTTATGATAACCACGGCTAGAGCACGATTTGAGGCATGTTTGGATCCATGGTTGTTCTAACAACTGGCTAAAGTCCTAACTAATCGTTAGTTCACTGATTCAATGAACCCAATTAGTTAGACTAATTACTGGTCCTGGTTCATCAAACACGCCCTTAGTAAACGGAGCATTAGATGAGTCCGGAACTTGACGCCTTCGTCCGACCCCAACAGTCCGTCACGCCACCGGTCGACGCGTCGAGCGTGTCGTGTAGGAAGTTGAGACGCGGCACGGGAGGACCGGGACACCGGGTAATAATCTGAGAAAGATCAATCAGCGGGGCACATTTAAGGTTTCTGGATGATCTTTAATCATGGCAAAAACAACAGGTTTTTGGACAATACGTACTGTACGGCACAGGATTTTCCAGAATGGTCGGCAACGGCGAACTGATGCCGACCGGGCAGTGCAGGCTGCAGGGCAGGGCAGACGATGCGCGTGATCTACAGTGTCTCCGATGGTTGCGCCGCTGCGCATGCGTCGTCCTGAATTTTTTGTCCTGATGATGACCGACGACCTGCATGCAATCTGCTGCTGACGAAGCAGAGCACATGATTACCTAGCTAGTTCCTGCCATGCACAGGAGTAATTTACACTGTGAATTTTCTATGGCCTTGTTTAGATACCACCTAAATTCTAAATTTTTACACTCTCTTCATTACATCAAATCTTTAGACACATACCTGAAGCATTAAATATAGATAAAAAAAATAATTAATTGCACAGTTTGGTTGTAAATCACGAGACAAATCTTTTAAGCCAAATTAGTCCATAATTGGACACAAATTACCAAATACAAATGAAAGTGCTACAGTAGCCAATTTTTTTTAAAAAAAATTGCATCTAAACACCCCCTATGTCAATATTGTACCTTATCTTATTCTGCATGATTGAGGGTCCACGTAGCATCGGAAGTTGATGCTGCATTTCAGATGATGGATCTCAATTGTAGCTCCAACTCTTCCACTTCCCTGACTAACAATGCTTCTAAGTTAGTAAACGGAGCATATAGAAAAATGAAACTCAAAATATACCTACTGAATTCCTGATGTATACCATCAATGATAAGACCACCCCCTCCTCCCATAATAATGCTGCAGTAGGCACATGTTTGATAAAATTGATCAGACGAAATAAACTGTGTACCTAGAGCCGGGCTAGAGCAACAGAAACCTTAGGAAAATCAATATCTAGTAGTTCCAAGATTCTTTAAGGTCCTGTTCATCCAGCTTATAATCCGTACTTTTCAGCTTGTTTTTTCAGCTAGAACAGTATTTTCCTCTCACAACAAATCAGTCAACAGTGTTTTTCAGCCGGTTTATCGGCGCAGCCGAACGGAGTCTCATCTTGTAGTACCTATACTCCAACTCCGATGGAACACCACATGCACGAATATATCTCACATAATATCTAGTAGTTCCTAAATTCTTTAAGAGACTCATCTTGTAGTACATGTATTTCAACTCCGATGAAACACCACATGTATGAATATCTCGCATGCGGTAGTGTTTGGTTAGGACGTGGAAATAGTTGTCCGTGTGACGGTGCCTAAGCAATCAGCAGATGCACCGCTGCATGAAGGCTCTCTTGTCTGTGAGATTACTTGGAGGCTTGTCAGATGAGATAACATCCCTGGAGAAACTTAGAAGAACATGAGGATGTTGTGGTGGGAGGATTTACTTATGTAGACAACTTCAACCCTCTCATCTGTACTAGCAAGCATGCAGGCTCTACGGTTGCATACCTAGCATTTAACACACATCGGTGGGAGACCAGTTTTAAGAAGACACTGGGTCCGGAGAGCTCCTCAAGTGCCAATTTCAAGGGGTGTCTAGCTCCCACCTTAAAACTTTACACCCCATCACATCGAATGTTTAGAGACATGCATGGTGCATTAAATATAGATAAAAAAATAACTAATTACACAGTTTGCATGTATTTTGCGAGACGAATCTTTTAAGCCTAATTAGTCCATGATTGAATACTAATTGCTATAGTTACACATGTACTATAGTACATCGAAAACTTTACGGCCCCTAAACTAAACACGTCCTCAGTGCTAGTGGATGGAAAAAGAAGTACCCACGTGAGATAGTGAATGCCTTAAAAAATGGACGGCACGAATGTAACGGATGCCACCTGATCTAACAGCTGGATGCAACTTTGGGTGTGTTTAGTTGAGAAAAATTGGGTGAAAAGTTATTATAGCACTTTTCGTTGTTATTTGGTAAAATTTGTCCAACCATGGATTAATTAGACTTAAAAGATTCGTCTCGAACTTTACAGACAAACTATGCAATTAGTTATTTTTTTACCTACATTTAATGTTCCATGCATGTGTTTAAAGATTCGATGTGATGGGTGGAAGAGGAAATATTTTGGGTTCGCATGCCAAGTGAACACAGCCTTTATAGCAATAAATGATTGTCAATGGCCTCTATCTATATAGGGCCTCGTTTAGATGCACCTAAAAGTTAGAATTTTTTCACTCTCTCTCCATCACATCAATTTTTAGCCGCTTGTATAGAGTATTAAATGTATGTTAAAAAAATAACTAATTACACAGTTTAGTTGGAAATCACGAGATGAATCTTTTGAGCCTAGTTGGTCCACGATTGGACAATATTTACCAAATAAGACGAAAGTGATACTATTCATTGGGTTAGAAAAATTTTCAATCCAAACGAGGCCTAGATATATATAGGATGCATGGGAGGAATTAGGGGGTGTTTAGATGCAAAAAAAATTAGAATTTTATTATTGTAGCACTTTCGTTTGTATTTGGTAATTAGTGTCTAATCATTGATTAATTAGGCTCAAAAGATTCGTCTCGTGATTTACAACCAAACTGTGTAATTAGTTATTTCTTTTACCTACATTAAGTGCTCTATGCATGCGTCTAAAGATTGATGTGATGAAGAAAGAACGTAAAAATTTAGAATTTAAAAAGAAAGTAAACAAGGCCTTACTCTACGTACTAGACACAAGTCATGGTGTCTTATTCTTTCTTATCTATACAAATGCGGGTACATGACAGGTGGTTGATGCTCAGCTCTCCTCCATATTCAGTGTAACAGAACCGTCCAATTTACATAAGTCCAAGTAAGATAATTATCCGCCGAAGTGAATAATCAAGCCTACTTGAGCTCACATAAACCCGGTAGTCCGTGAAATCTCGAAGGATTTCAAACTTTTCCACAACAGCCAAGATCGTAGACATTTAGCGGTCACAGTTCACATGATACACCAGTTCGAAACATAATTTGATACATCGGAGTTCAAACATAAATAATTATTACAATACCAAGTCTTCAATTAAGTAGCGGAAGCAAATAGTTTTAAAACCACACACGTGAACACTTAGTTCAGATACAGTGCCAGATAATGATCATAGTCCACAAAAGCAATATAGGTAAGATACTTAGAGAAGATCACGCCCATGATCCGACTGCTTCACCACACAGGGTAGAAACAGGTGTTGCAGTACCCATAGAACATTTGGCCATCTGCAACAACAAGGGGAATAGAACCCTGAGTACGAGAATATACTCAGCTAGACTTACCCGTTATAAACCAAAAATAAATGGACTCCAAGGATTATGATAAGCTTTATCTGAGTGGGCTAGTTGGACTCTTTTGGGGAAAAGCATAAGTACTATAAATAAACCGTTTCCATCTTTTAGCAATAGCTTATAATTATAATCTGTTTACTACGTGAGTAGCTACGCTAAACAACATTTAATTCATTTCAACAACAATAGTACCATGTCCAATTGTAGCCTTTCAACAATAATGCATCATGTCCAACTCCAATGTTCCATAACCATTACTACGATGACGTGGCTCAAGTCAAGTGCTCATTAACCAGGAGCGATAGCGATTCGAATCGATTTCTAATCAGCTGGCGAATTTATTCCCCACACAAACTCCACTCACAGATCCCGTGAGTTACAGGTAACCATGGCACTTTCCAGGTACAGTCGCGGGATCGACAATAACCAACCATATCCGGGGGCCTCCCGACTGCCAGGATGTTTAGACCATGCCTGTCCTTGGACTCACTCTTTGGGCCCCCGTCGCACCCCCTTCAGCACCAATATCGTGCGTTAGGTCGATCCCGGCCCGAAAAGGTGTTAGGCTTCGCGGTCGGAACGACTTATCCTTCCAACTAAATATGGGGCATGTGTTCAACATGACAAGAGGGACAACAATGGTCGGTCCTTAATCGACACAGACGGAGACACTATAGTCCAAAACCCTATAAGACTACGTTCGGTCTCCAATTTTTATCAACACTTATTCCATGATAATCAACATATGGCTAACAGTGACAAGGTAACCACCTATAGCTCGCAGGTGACAGGAAATTACCTGACTTCCACCGGTCTAAGCAGGACTAAGCATTTATTGCGCACCTAGACCTAGCAGGGTGACAATGATAGTATAAATACCAAAAGAAGACAAGGAGTATACAATGCAGCAACGGTTGCAAACAACGCCTATACTTAATGCATCAAAGACAAAAAGACGTAATAATTAATTAATTTGCAAACCGTAGGGAAGATATGCTCCGGGGCTTGCCTCGCTCAAACGCGCTCGGGCAGTGGTCCGGGCACTCGGGCAGCTCCTCGACGTCCTCCTCGGGTGCCTGCACCTCCTGTGCGGCCACGTCCTGCTGCTGCTCCTCCTCTGGCTGCTCGAACCCCGCTACCGGAAGCTCCTCCTGTGAACCTATACGATGCATATGCGTGTAATAAGTATCATGAATGCAGGTAGCGGTGCAGGTGCGATGACATGGTGCGGTGCATGGTTAAACATGTTTACGGTTAATAATTGAATATGTGCAAACTCTTCTCTAGTTGACTAGCATATACACACATCATGATATGCATCCGTTAATTGAACCGGCAACATGGCAACTGTACCAGCAGGTTGAACAGGTTATAGAGCACATAAAAAGTAACATAAAATGATATATAACACATCCGTTTAACTTAATTAAACATGTATTAACAAATGCATATAACAGTAGCATATAATTATATTTCACATAAAATTCTGTAAAAATTACAGCAAGTAGCACATGTCAACCGGACCCTACCATAAAACTTTCAGCCCAAAATAATGCATATTAGATTCTGTACAAAAATGACAAATAGCAGTCCAGAACTAGCATGAAAATATGTTGTACAGTGAAAAGTGTGAAACAACAGATTTAACATTTTTCTTAGCTACTTCTTAGCACAAGAGCAGTTCACAAAATTTTCCAGCAATTTTCGATGCATAGATTATTTACTAAAAATGTCACAAGAATCAGCCTCTAATTAAATAAATATACAACTTAAAATAATTCCATAACCGTGGCACTTCAAACTTTTATCACAGATAGAGCATCACAGGATCTACCCAATAAATCAAGTTTCACATTTTTATGATAATTATTTGATTTGCCACTCATTTTCTAAGTTATCAGCAAATACAACATTAATTAAAACAGTATATAAAAGTACCATAAAAATACCAGTAAAAATACTCAAACTGTAGCATTCATGGTGCATTTTCTATTGTTCCTATAGCATTCATGAGATGTTCATGGGGTACATCTCATTGTTTTTTTTATATTCATGAGATGTCCCGTTGTATATTTTGTATTGGTCCGATAATATTCATTATATATATTATATATATTTCATGGTGTATCTTTATATTTTGTTTTAGTTTTTTTTAGCTTTGTTTTCTACTTTATTTTTGTTATTATTTTGTTTTCTATTTTAAATATATACTTCATAGTATTTTTCTGTTATGGTGATGTTCACTTGAACTATTTTTTCTATAATATAACAAGATTGTTCACAACGAATTGAATAGATCTTGGTCAGACAGATTTGTGGGCAAGGTTCCCTGGCCAAGCAACCAAACAGCGTATGTTTCATTTGTACGTAGCGTCATGGTTTCATCTAACCTCAGTCTTGCAAGGCATCAGTAATTCTGAGTCCACACAATTACGGTATGTTTGCCTACAAACCTGAGAATCTGACAGGCACAAACAAGCAACCCCCAACAGGCACACGATTTTTATTTTTATTTTTTTGAGACAAACCAGGCACACGATTTCGTTGGCCTGGAGTCTAATCACTGCTTGGGTGGGCAGCTGCCTGACAGGCAGCATCTAAACATGCTCTTTTGCAGCATCGGCGAGTTACTGACAAGCAATATGGGAGTGCAAAAGAGTTTACGAGTGTTCGGCCCTTTCGAAAAAGATTATAGGAGGGTTCGGATGGCGACCTGGCCAAACAGCTGCGTTCGAGCAGCAATCCAAACCTGAGGCCGACGAGTCCGGATTTGCTGCTCGGACTAGACAGCTGCTTTGTCAGGTTCCCAAACAAACAAGCTCTATGCTTTTCAGATAGTAGTACTGCGAGATCGATGATGAGCTTCCTCAAACGAGCTTCACGATGGATTAGTGGTAGCATATATATAGTACTCCCTAGTTGTTGCCTCTTCCGTGTTGCCTCGTCTTGGCTTAGCAAAAACTACCCGATCGAGCAGCTGTGCATCTTCATTGACCAACGAACATCCAGGAATGCGAATTTGTCGGCGATGCATTCATAGCACGCACCACCTCTTCCCGTTTTCCCTTTCCCTTTCATTTGCTTTGCGTTTGTATATATATAAATTTTGGCTGTCAATCACGTCGTCAGAATCAGTGAACACTGCTCATGTCTCCGCCGACGATCCCACCTGCCTTGTCCTCCAGATGACTGGCGCGATCATCATCCATACTGCATAGATACGAAAAGTGCAAGCAATCATTCATTCGTCCGTCCGTCCATCCTTCAGTAAGCACAGCCCACGCATGGGCATGGCCGCCATGGCTGCGAACAAGCTAGGGGCCAGTTGAGTTCAGGTCACTTACTGTACACGATTGCCGCCAGCCACTCGTTGCCGATACGAACCCACGTGCTCGCCCACCCGACGTCGATCGTCCACCTGCGGCGGCGGATATCGATCATGACATGAGACCATATTCAGTGGATTATATTCAGAGCGAGTGAGTTTTCTCTCTTCTCCCTTCTGAAATCTGAGCTCACTTACCTCTCCATGGTGTGGCTGGCGTTCCAGCCGACGAAGATCATGGCGAAGTACATGGCGCCCATGGCGAAGACGAGGTGGAAGAAGCCGAAGCCGTAGGGGATGTCGTCCTCCTCCGACTCCCCCTCCGCCTGCTTGAACTGCGAGTTTGTTTGTTCGTTTTTGCCATACGTTTCAGAGCTCAGACTTTCAGTTCAGGTGTGATCAGTTAGTTCAGTCTTGGGCCCAAGTGACAGGAGAAGAGCACGCACCTGGAGGCACTTGGAGTCGATTCCCGTCGAGAAGGTCGCCGCCACGATGACGATGACGGCGATCACAAAGCTCTGCCAGAGAGAGACACACACACACACCTCTTGTCAGTCACATGGCGATTCGTCAGACTAGTTTGTAACTGAACTTTTTGGCTACTTTATTTACCGCGATGTTCACCCAGTCTGCGCTCGTGGCAACTGCCGCCTTCCTGTTGCAAACCTCCGTGTGCGGCTCACTGTTGTTTTTTTTTTGTTAGGAAAAAGAGATGAGTCATGAAGGAAATCGTACTACTGATTAATTTCAGATGCAGTCACTGTTACACAGCACACAGACAGGATTTCAGATCCACCCTATCGATCTCACCTTCTGATCGCTGACCAGCACAGGAACACGACGTAGATCCCCATCAGCCCCGGCGCCAGGTACCCTGCCTTCACCTGTTTCATGCAAGGGCAACCAAAGATTCAGCCTACATTTCCAAGCTCCAGCTGTGAATTAATGATGAATGGACGCCATTTTCAGAGCATGGATGTACGTGTTTGCTTGCCTTGGAGCTCATGGAGACGAAGGTCATGAGCTGCACGAGCACCAGCGTGACGGTGATGAAGAGGATGTTGAGCTTGCAGGACAGGCTGGGCGCGTACCACACGTACATGAGCACGATCCCCAGCAGCGACCCCACGTACGTGACGATGGACACCACCTGAATCTGCAAGTGGCTGCATGCATTTTGCAAGATAGGTACTGTAAAAATGCAAGAGCAGCGGCAGCAGAGACGACTATCGTATCGAGCAGTGACAGTGAACCTACCATCTCTTCTGGGTGATCTCTGACCGGCACCAGTCGTTGAGCCACATGATGAACCGGGTGACGCTGATGAGCTGGATCACCAGGAACGCCCTGCTTGCGATTTCATTGATTCCGAGGCAAGTTCGTTAGGACATGCATGTTCTATCTCTATAATCTATGGAGGAACGAACTAATGCGGCCAGCCTGGATTCTGAGCTGAAGAACGCGAAACATACCCTGCTCCGAAATGCGCCACCTTCCCTGCAGAGATTCAGAGGAACGGAACGGATCGAACGCCAGCATCGTCAGCAAGATCAGAAAGCTGTATATATATCTGGATGGAAACATATATGATCGTCGACGGGAGTAAGCACTGACCGTAGAGTTGGACGAGCGGCGACGGCGCGAGGAAGGTCACGGCGGTGAGGCCGAGCCAGAGGACGAGCTTGGCCGGCCACCACTCGGAGTGCCACGAGTTGCGGCAGTCGTGCACCTTCCTTGTGTTCACGGTGGACAGGAACATGACGAAGAAGAAGAGGAAGCAGCCGAGGCTGATCCGCAGCACGCCTTCCGCGCCCTGGCAGACCTTCAGCCCTGCATGGCACGCACACGCCATATGGTCAGATCGAGACGGCGTCATACAATGCGCGTGATGCACGCGTGCGTTCACGGGCATGAACGACGGGTAGTCGGCCGGGTACGCACGCTGGAGCTCGGCGAGCGCCGAGTTGCCGTAGTCGCGGAGGGTCCAGGCGAGGAGGTTGGTGACGAGGAAGATGAGCGCGTACAGGTAGCGCGCCATCATCGGGTTGGGCCCCAGGAAGAGCCCCGCCCAGGTGCAGCAGCACCAGTCCTCCGTGAACAGCGCGCGCCTCCCGTTGTGCTCACCACCGCCGGCCTCCATGTCGTCGGCCACGGCGCCAAGCGTCATCTATACGGCCCTCGATCGAGAACTTAACACCGCCGCCCGCTGCTCTCGTTTCCTTTTCCTGCACACATACAACGACGGGACACAGGGAGAGGTAATCAGGTAAACAAAGATTAATCCAGACAAAAACAGAAGGAGGAGATTTGTTCACACGCAAGGGGCGTGATGCGTCTGAGCTCGTACTAGTTCGTTACGTACGTTTCGCTCGACTGACATCAGGCACATCCCTCGTCGCTGGCGGTCGAAGACGATGTGTTTCTTTGCGCCAAAGCATTCCTGCTTTGTTCTTGCCTTGCTTTGTGGGCAACACCACCGCCCTGTTTCGGCACTGTGCACTGCGTATGCAAGCTAGCTACATCCTACTAGCCATATGTATTCCTGCTTCCTATTTGTGGCAGCATTGCATATATATAACTTACTTCCAGTAGTGCCTCTTATTATAACTAGTGCTATGTGAGCTGGGCACTTTGGTAGGCTGAGCCTACCAGTTATACTAGGTTCCAAGAAACGGTGCGTTTTCCCCATGAACGCTAGCTAGTAACATTTTCCTTGGAACAGTGATGGCAATCAACTATTGCATTGCGTGTTCAAATCCAGATGCTATTCTGATTGAAGAGCTTAAGTTCCTAGTCAGTTTCAATTTTAATGAGTTTGCCTGTAATCACTTAGGTAGAGTTGGCAATAGAGCTGCCCATGCTTTTGGCTCCTTTAGGTTATTGGTGCATCAAAAGGGAGGAGCTTATCACAAGTTCCATTCCGGATTATGTCTAACGATTTGTCAGTTGAGTAATGATTCGAAGTTTTAAAAAAAAGTGTCAAAAGGTTCCTCCAGAGTCCAGAGCCTTGCACTTTTGCAAAGCACCAGAAAAGGCTAGCAAGAGCCTGAATTCACCACCTTGACAGGCAGCGACAGGGATAGTGTTGACGCAAAGATTGGTCACACACTAGGGCTAGATCGCCTGGGTTGCCATGAACAGAAGAACGCAGCTGATAACTATCACGTTTTCACGGTGAAGAGCGGCAAGGTTTAAGAGAAAACCAGCAAAGGATACCCGATCGTGCTTGCATGACGAAGAACGGCAAGCTTACGAGCAAACTAGCAAAGAAACCGTCGAAGCTCTCCTCTGGGAGGGACCACGTTAGGGTGAGGCTAGAGCGTCATCCTTTGTCGTCAGATCAAGAGATGAATTAGCATGGGGTTGGAAAAAGGATTATTATTAACTATATATATATATTGATTGTGGACCATGTACCCCTATTTTATAAGGAGTATACGTGGTCTTATCCCGTTAGAAAACTAATGTGGTATTATTAATATTATGTCGCTTTATAGAGTTTTTCTTAGATTGGGCTAAACTGTCATAAGCCTATTTAAATTAGCATGGGCCGTGTTAACAAATAGGGTATATACGTATGTAAAGAGGTGAAAGGCATTTCAAAGAAAAGCAGTGCGTGTGACGAGACGACCGGATAACAAGAACGCATATGCGCAATACGAGAAACAACATAAATCAGCAGAGCAGAGCTTGGTGTGGGATTACGGTTAAAGAGGCGGAAACGAAAGCTCCGTGGATGGCTTTTTTGTGTCTGTCACACAGAGCTTTGGATGTTTGTAGGGAAAAATAAAAAGAGCAAATTAAAGCGGCAGGCAGCAGGCAAAGCATTCGGATGATGATTGTGGAATAAAGCAAAGGAGCCTGAATTATCCTTGACGAATGGTAGGAGTAGTGTTGGTCCTGAATTCTCCTCTTTCTTTTTCTTTTTCTTTTTTTTCTGGCGCAACTATGCACCACAAGGGAAGTTATTCCTGCAGTTTTCATGTAGGTAGCTAGTAAATTTCCTTTGTTTTTGGTAGCTAGGGTGCGTTGCTTAAAGTCTGTAATGATCTAGTCTAGTACTTAAAGTAGGTATTAATCAGTTCTCCGTGTGAATTTTTTTCTTCTTGTCGCGTTTTTACTAACTACTGTTAATCAGAATTCACCAACAACTGAAAGAAAAGTCACACAGGTCCGCCCTCAGCTTTTGCATGAGAAACTGAGCAGGAGCCAGGAGAGGAGGGGTCGTGTCATATTTTTGGGCAGTAGTAGTCAGCGCACATATCCGACTGCATGCTTTTTCCTTTTCTCTGTAGAGCATATCCTGATCTTGGATTGTTGGCAAAAAGGAACATGGCCCTTGTTTAGATCCTAAATTGGTGCTCCCGAATTGTTACAGTGCGTATTAAATGTGTACTGTAGCAGTTCGTTTATATTTGGTAAAAATTGTCTAAACTTTGACTAATTAGGCTTAAAATGTTCGTCTCGCAGAGTACAACAAAACGGTGCAATTAGTTTTTAATTTCATCTACATTTAGTATTCCATGCATGTGCCGGTATTTTGATGTGATGAGAATCCTCTTTTTACATAGTAGAATTTGGGGGTTAAAATTGGGAACTAAACAATGCCATGGCTTACTCCGTACAATTTCAGTTAATCGTCTAATCAACAGCAACTACGTACGTACGTATACAACCAACAGACACAACGTGCGTGTTTTCTAAACTTTCAAGAAACCCGGTCGAATAACACAAGAGGGTACATCTATGTCGTCAGAGAAATGCTACTGACGATGATCCAGTTCATTTTTCTTCTAACGAAAAGGAAGCTAGCGGCATCAAGGATGAACAAGCACAGGCGCACAGCTGACGATGCTGATCGAATTCAACACACACCTTAGAGGCAGAAACGGCCAGCAGGTCGATCGATCGTCGTCACCGCATTTCCATCCGGTTTATGATCCGAATCAGATCGCTTGGTCGAGGTAGCTGCAAGAAACAACAAGAGTCGCCCGGCGGGGGCAAGAAAGCTAGGTTAATTATGATTCAAGCAACACATGCATCTATGATGCGGCGTGTGGGTTGCACTTGCATCCCCGACCACGGAAAAGCGAAGAGCCTAGAGAAATGATAGCGCGCCGGCCGCGCTTGCGTACACCGCAATAACGACGGAGCCGACAAGGGAGCAGGCGGTTATTGGGGTCGTAACACACAAGCTCGCAGGAAGAAGCAGCAGATCGATCATGAAGCAACGACGACGACGACTCACCTGATGATGGTGTGCCAGCAATGGACAAGCCCCGGCCTGGCAGTAGATAGCTAGCTAGCTAGCAGTCTACCTGGAGGCACGGGCGTCCACTGCGGCCACCGTCGCTGTGCGTAACTTCCGGTGGCCGGCCTTCACCGAGGAGGAGGAAGGAGGAGGAGGGGCTGCTGGATGCGGCGGGAGAGGTGGTGGATGTGGGAGCGAGGAGAGCGAATAAGGTAGGGGAGGAAGCGGCGGTGGCTCCTTTGTTCCGCGCCGCAAGCGAGGGTGGCGCCGGTCCGGCTCGGCGTCGTGTGCTGCTGCGTATCACAAACTCAGATTCTCACAAGGCCCTGCAGCGAGCCTCCTTGTGCGGTGCTGCGGTCTGCGGTCTCTGTCTGGGCTGGGCATCTGCATCTCCCGCGGCTTTAAGACGCGCACCCGTTGCTGTAGGCTGTAGCGCATCCTTCGAGTGGGCTGTTGTGCCTGCCAAGTGTTGGGTTCCAAACTTCTACTCGCTTAATTTCCGTTACGTTACATGTGGCTCCCGCCGGCCGGGCCGCCGGTGAATACCGAACAGTCGCAACGAATTTTATTTTGTTTGGCTTCAAGGCAGCCATGTCGTTCTGGAGTTCCGGTATTGGACAAGGTTACATTCAGTAAATTTGGAGTTTTGTTGTTCCAGACACAAAAAACCTCCTGCGAATTTTTTGAATAAAAAACCTCGCGAGCGACCGAGTTCAGCATTTTTGGAATAGTAGTAGCCGCATCATTTTCTGATGGCTTTCAGTTTGGAGGCGGATCTTTTTCTGCCCCGTCGGTGACGAGCAGTCGAGCACCGACCGACCGATCGCGCTCGGTCTGCTACGCACCGAGCCCGCACCGCACCGCACCAAAGCCGCATCGATCCATAGCTCGCGTAGCCTTTCGCCGCTGCGCAGCCTGCTTAGGCCGTGTTTAGTTTCCCCGATTCGGGGGTGGCAAAAACACTGTAGTACACTGTGTGTTACTGTAGTATTTTGTTTTTATTTGGTAAAAATTGTTCAAACATTGACTAATTAGGCTCAAAACGTTCGTCTCGTAAAGTATAACAAAATTGTGCAATTAGTTTTTGATTTCATCTACATTTAGTACTCCATACATGTGCCGGCATTTTGATGTGATAGGGAATCTTTTTTTTGCATAGTGGAATTTAGGGAAATATTTGGATCTAAACATGCCCTTAGTGCTTTCGCTACCTGTGCGTAGCCTGTACTGTGGCCACAAGCTGGCATGCCGGCCGGCAGGTGGTGCTCCACTCCACTGTCCACTCGCTCATCATCACACGGATCCGCTCCGGCGCTTGATCGAGAACGAGACGGGCGACGCGCGTCGCTGGTGCACAGTGGATGTGGATGCATGCATGCAGTTGCAGACCACGGGAAGGAAAGGAAAGGACGACCGTGTCAGGGGAGGTTAGGCTTGCTTGGGCACGGGGCATGTTAGGCCGGCGCCGCGCGGTGGGGCGTCCGCCAACTTACACCGAAACGGCAAAGCCAGCACGAGCGGCAGCGTCAGCGTTGCCGCCCGGGGGTCTCTCCTCCGTCCTCAGTGGACAGTGGCCGATCCGATCCATTGGCAGGCAGCGCGCGCCGCGCGGCGGGCTCGATCGGCTCCGTGTCAGCCACAACTCGGTCGCAGATCTTTTCTCCCGACCCGATGATGTCGTACTATTCCTACGCACAAATAAACGTTCTCCCTGTTTGTTTGTACGTCCGTCTACATGCAACTTGCGTGCGTGTGTAAAAATAGCAGGCCGTCTGTGTTCAGAAATATACAGTAGAGATATATGGCGTGCCCTTTCAAGACTGAAGAGCAGGGAGACTTTTATGTGTGGCGTGCGTTGAGACATTTCATCGGCGGAAACATACATATACGTGAGTACAAACAAATTAAACTCACACATGTCTTTGTCGTTTGGATACGAGCACCACAATTTAAATTAAAAGATAAGTGCAGAAAATTAGAAGCGGTACGGTGAAAAACGATGGACGCGACAAGTGTCCAATGCAAAACAAACGAACCACCTCCATGAGAATTCGAACCGTAGTTCGACCAATTTTCAGAATCTGGTACGTGAAGCTCCACGTACGAATGCATGGTCCAAAAAGATCGATTGGATGCATGATCCTTCAGCTCCGGCCTGCCTATTCCACGGTAGTGTGGACGTATCAAGTGTCACGGAGGATGCGTGACACACCAAGGGCAAGGAGAATATATATGGTCCAATTCTAGAGCATATAGGATAGGCTTTCGACTCTCGACCGATTCGAATTACGTGGTGCATATATATGGATATATGCCTCAGCACGAAGGTCTCCCGTTGTGGCTCATCTCTGTGCATGTCGACGAATTACCCATCACAACAAACAGAGGGCCACTGTCCCAGCAACCAGAGGGATCAGATACTGTACTAGCTCCACTCTTCCTGCTCCATAGGCATCCACCACAGAGGGCGTACTATTATTATGTCCATGGCATATTGGCACGGACGAGTTGAGGCACCAAGTGCGCCAGCCAGCCAGCCAATGCAACTTGACCCCTCTAGCTAGGTAGCTTAGCCTGCATATATGAAGCAGGCTACAGATAGATAGACCAGGAGAATATGGTGGTGCCACTTACTACTACGTACCACAGTACTACTGAGTTACAGTGCTCACGCACTAAGGCAATGCAAGTGTGTGCATGCACACGCAGTAATGAAGATCGAATCCTCATATATGCTGGTCCGTCAGCAAGCAAGCAACGGCGACGACAGGGGAATCGATCACTTGCAAGGAAGTGCATTTATTTGCCAAGTATAATTATATTGCATTGTTATATATATAAATCCGCCTGGAATCCATGCTTGAAATCATCGTCGATGCGGCAACTTATACGGTGATGGTGGTGACGTGCACTTTTCGACGACCACGTATGTCACTCCATCGATCATCATGATCTCTGGACGTACGTGTGCAACACGGCAAAAGCATGTGTGTAGTGTAGCTCTAGTTGTTGTGCCATGATCACGGGCACACATGCTTGGTGGTTTACTAGCGTAAGAGCACTTGTTAGGCTTTGGTCCCTTTGTTTACAAAGGAAATAATCATATATAACCTCTTTATTATTTCGGTAATGCTCAGGGTCGGATGTCCGTCCGATCGAACGCCGCTCTCGGGGCCAGCGCGTGCTACCGGACCAATAAGCCTGCCTCCTCCTCCGTACGTCTCCTCTATCTCTCTCAAAAATATTTTCCTGCTTGCTCGCTTCACAGCGCCGTGTTGCCGTCAGCCCGGCCCACTCCGCATTCACCGCAGCGACCATCTCCTCCCCCATGCGCCCTCATCCTACGCTGCTCACTCCTCGCTCTTGCTCGCCGCGCGCCCACCCACGCCGTCAGGCGCGCCAACTAGCACCTCAGGTCGGTCCCCACGGATCCAAGGGCACCCACAAGCACGGGCCATGCTGGTGGTGCTCGCGCACTGCCGCTCGGCGCCGGCTCCCACTCAGAGGTTAGAATCAACCAGCCATGGCCTCTCCCTCTCCCTTTGTGCAACTATATGTTTCAAGTGTTTCATATGTTATCAGAGGTATGTTGCAAATATTTTATATGGATGTTGCATATGTTAAAAGTGTTTCAGAGACATATTGCAAGCGTTTGTTCAAAATGTTTCATATGTTTCAGACGTATGTTGCAAGCATTTTTTATTTCGATGTTGCACAAGTTTCACACATATGTTGCAAGAGTATCTTCGAAATGTTTCAGCTATTTCAATTTTATGTTGCAATAAGTGTTTTCATGTTGCAAGTTGCAAGTGTTTCATCTGGATGTTACATATGTTTCATACACATGTTGCAAGTGTATATTCCAAATGTTTCATTTGCTTCAGACGTATGTTGCATTTAAGTGTTTCATGTTGCAATTATTTTTGTGTTTCAGATGTATGTTCAAAGACTCATGGGGGCATGGCCCGGGTGTTAGGGGAAGGGGCATGGCGAGCGAAGGCCAGCGGATGGGGCGCACGACACGCTTAGGGTCCTGCGGACGGGGGCGTGCTCGTCCTCGTACCATTTCCTAGCCCCCCCCCGCGGGAGAGAGATGAGGGGTCAGGGGAAGGAGCGGTGGGCGTGGAGTGGGGCGGACGGGAGCGGGGACGGATGCGCCCGTGCAGCAGTGAATGCAGCAGCGGCGGGCGTGGGCGGGTGGGCTGGCGATCAAAGCCGGGGTCGCGTGATGACGTTTTCTGATGGGCCATTCTGCTAGGCCGTTCGGT
This sequence comes from Saccharum hybrid cultivar R570, assembly GCA_038087645.1. Taxonomy (NCBI): domain Eukaryota; kingdom Viridiplantae; phylum Streptophyta; class Magnoliopsida; order Poales; family Poaceae; genus Saccharum; species Saccharum hybrid cultivar. The sequence continues at coordinate 5,123,937 of JAQSUU010000091.1, read as the reverse complement.
GGGAGTGTGCCTAAGTTACCGTCCGATGGAATCATATCCCATCGGACGTCCGGGCGTAACCAATTCCCTTACTATTTGCCCCTGGGTAACAGGACGAGGTGAAAATAGAAGGATTTTTTTTATTTACAAAAAAAAACAAATTACTTCCCTAATGTATGGTTACCCACAACGGCAATGTGTTTTTGGAAACATTGTAACCAATTGCGAATGTTATGTATCAACACCATTCTTATAGTGTACCCCAACTATTTTCAGCTGGTCCAATTTATCCCTTAACCAGGTCCGTTATTTGTTTCTCCATGTATGTATGTACTCCCTTCGTCCGGAAAAAAAATGCAATTCTAGCACTGTAACAAGTTGCTGGTTAAAGTATCTCAAATTTGGCTATTATATATATATATATGTTATACATATTTATGATATCAAATAAGTATTATTAGATTTGTCTTGAGATATAGTTTCATGATATACTCATTTGGGGTCATAAACATCAGTATTTTAACTATATATTCAGTCAAACTTTGGGCACTTTAATCAAGAATGCACCTATAATTGCATTCTTTTCTGGACAGAGGTAGTAGAAGTTGAGTTTTGCTTTCAAATTATATGAGATGATCATACTTTATACTAAAAAATAATCCTTCCATTTTAAAATGTATGTTGTTATGGCTTATATATATATATATATATATATATATATATATATATATATATATATATATATATATATATATATATATATATATATATATATATATATATATATATATATCATTTTACTATATACCTAGATGCATAGCTAAAGATACGTACCTAGAAAAATAGGAATGATTTACAATCTGGAACAGAGGTACTACATCTATGTTATCGTTGTTTTAGTAAATCAGGAATTTTAATAATAAATTAACTGGAAAAATTGGGGAGTAAATTGAACCATGCATTAGTTTAAAGGGTTATTTTGACATAGACCAAATTTAGAGGGAGTAATTTGGACCTTACCTCGTAGAAAAGGACTCCTTTTTTCATACCAGTCATGCACTCATCCATCCATTAATACAAGTTTATTCCTTAGGGAGTGTACAATGGGGTGACATTAGTCGTCTAGAGAAAAGGGTGCCATGCATATATAAATTAAAAAAAGAGGAGAGAGAAAGATGTTGTCTAGTAATTAAGAGATGGTCCGGGAGTATGCGAGAAATCTCTCATAGACAATATTTTTGTACTGTTGAGCTTTTTACTACTATATATATGGTCGTATGTTATTCACCAATTAGGGTTCGAAGCCGTCTCTCTGCAGAATTTCTGCAGGGGTAAGACTTTACTTCGGTTATTCCCTTCCCCAGACCCCACTCGTGTGGGAGCCTCTGGCACTGGGTCTGCCCTTGAGCTTTTTACTACTATATATATGGTCATATGTTATTCACCAATTAGTTGTTATTATTTATACGGCTCCTAGTAGCTTGTCTACCATATTTTCTCATCTTTCAGACAACAATTGCTGACACTGTATATATCCTGTAGGCTGAAAAATAGATGGTAATCTTCTTTCAGACTGATAGCAATTGCTGACCACTATATATATCCTTAGGCTGAAAAGCAGATGGTAATCATCTTTCAAACAGACAGCAATTGCTGGACCACTGTACTGTACATCACTCTCTCTCTTTTTTTTTTTGCTCAAGCACTATACATCACTTAACATCTCCTAGATGCATGGTACCAAAAAGTAACACAAGTTCTTGGAAAACAAGCACACTGTTATACGATCTCCATCCATATATCGGAGAATATCTCAATCATCACAATTTACAATATACACCCGTCCGCTTTAATCTTGGCCAAACGCTCTCTTTATGAAGCTAGAATTAAAAAATGGTTCAGTAAGTAGTCCTAAAAAATGTCGTATATAAAAACATAATCCTTTTATATATGTCAAATACCACGTAATTTCTACTCGATCACACATACGGACAAATGGTACGTCTGACACGACCGTCATGCGTGGCCTTTATTTAGCTACAAAGTGAGGCACACGCACCATACTTGCCTACGAGTGCATTGCTATCACACACCAGCAAATAAAAATCGGTTAAAGCAGCATTTGTGCATATGCAAAACGTGGGCAACTCGCTCATGCCTGCATTCACCATCGTCCTAGCAGGTTGTGCTTCGCGTGACAATCACGTGCAGCTAGTTAGCATCGAATTTTCAGAGGAGGTAGCATGAGTGCGTTTGGCACAGTGCCTGTTCCGGCTCCTTGCGGTTTTTGCCAATGAACCGGCGTGTCAAACGGACGAGCAGCCCCAAGGCATATACCAAGCAAAAGGAGCTGGAGCACTTTGCCAAGCAAAGCAGGAGCCAAAAAAAAGGCTCCAATAATTTCCTTTTTCATTTCCACTGTTTTAGGTATGGATATATTCGAAGTGGTCACAAAGTTGACAGAAATTTATGACAAAACTACAACTACAACCGTATTTCAATCATTTTTGTAAATGGCCCTAGACGGGGTCGAGTTGGGCAGCTACATTGGGCCTCGAAGCTAAGGAACGGAAACTAAGGTATAGATAGATGGCCTCTGGTGCAACAAAAACTCAAGAACCCTAGCCGTCGACGTGACCTCGCTGACACCCAGCTCTACGTCTACGACTCTACACAAGTGGCGAGTACGGTACATTTGCCTAATTACTTCAAAATCCCTTTGTTGATCTATGCCAATTATATACTTAATCAATGCTTAATTTGTAACCGTCTAAATACATAGCAAAATGGATATACCAAAAAAGTCAAAGCGACTTATAATTTGGAACAGAGAGAATATTATTTTAGTACAAGATTTGAGACTCTTTAAAAATTTTGTTTTGGAATTTGGGAATCCCATATAGTGCAGCTAGGGCAGTGTGACGTGAGACTATTTAGTGAATAATCATTACCTCAAGTTCTCAACTAGGTAATTTGCTAACTCTTTTGATTTTAATGTGACTAAAAGAACCTTTAGAAAGTTGAAACTATTGAAGAATCATTAGAGGTCAGTAATATCTTAAGAAATATTAAATGGTTTGACAATTTTATGCACCGAGAAGAAATCATTAGATGAGATTAATATTGATACCATCATCAATGACTTCGCATCCGCAAATGTTAGACAAAAAAAATTAAAGGTAACATTTATAATTTGTTTGATAAGAATGTTTGTATTGAAGTTTACTAGAAACATCATTGTTATTATTATATTAAAGGACTCATTTTTTTAGCTTCATTCTAGGCCACCAAATTGATAGAACCGGCTCAAAAAACGACTTTAACTTTAGCACAAGAGCCAGATCTAGAGCTATTTTTTATAAGAAATCATGTTAGACTGGCTGCACTTTGTAACTTCTCGATTTTTTTTAGTGTAACTTCTCTGTTTACATTTTTTTAGCAGACTTCTCTGTTTCAAAAGACAACGCCAAGCAAAAAGGTCACGTGGATCTGCGAGGGCAGCAAATTCACGGTTTTTTTTTTCCACCGGCGGAGACTGGGCCGGTATCCCAACTGGGCTTGCTGTATTCAAAGGAGCCCTGTTATCCCTGCAGGGCTGCCTCCCCCTGCTTCCATTCGCCATTTCCCCGCCGGCCGCCGCCAACCCCAACCCACCGACGCCCCACGCCGCGCGCGCTGTCTCCCTCTCTCGTGGAGACGACTGTGCGACAGCCGCTGCCGCCCAACGCCAGGTGCCCAGGTCTTCTTCAGGCCCTTCGCCGGTGACGAGCACCGCCAGGTATGCCCACCCCTTCGTCTTCCCTTCCCTGCTGTGCGAAACCAAGCACCCAAACCTTGTATTCGCATCTGACCTACTGACGCGTCGTTGGGTTCTGTACCTTAGGTTTGGGTCGACGGGGGCCGATGGGGGAAGAGGCGGAGAGCACCTGCAAGCGCAAGGCGCCGGACTCGAGCGCGGAGGAGCAGCCGAGCCCCGCGCCGGCGCAGTCGCAGGCGGAGGCGGACCCGGCGGCCAAGCGCCGGAACCTCTCCCGCTCGTGCGTCCACGAGGTCGCCGTCCCGAAAGGGTACGAGTCGGCCAAGGACGAGGCGGTGCACGGGACGCTCGCCAACCCGGACTTCAACGGGGAGATGGCCAAGCAGTACCCGTTCAAGCTCGACCCCTTCCAGAGCACCTCCATCGCGTGCCTGGAGCGGAACGAGTCCGTGCTTGTCTCCGCGCACACTTCCGCGGGGAAGACCGTCGTTGCCGAGTATGCCATCGCCATGGCGTTCAGGGACAAGCAGAGGGTCATCTACACCTCCCCGCTCAAGGCCCTGAGCAACCAGAAGTACAGGGAGCTCAGCCAGGAGTTCACAGATGTTGGGCTGATGACTGGTGACGTCACGCTCCATCCCAACGCCACGTGTCTGGTCATGACGACAGAGATCCTCAGGGCAATGCTCTACAGGGGCTCCGAGGTGATTAAGGAGGTTGCCTGGGTTATATTCGATGAGATACATTACATGAAGGATCGTGAGAGAGGAGTCGTGTGGGAGGAGAGCATCATTTTCTTGCCCCCTGCCATCAAGATGGTCTTCCTTTCTGCTACCATGTCAAATGCGACCGAGTTTGCTGAGTGGATATGCAGCCTGCACAAGCAGCCCTGTCACGTTGTGTATACGGACTTCAGGCCAACACCATTGCAGCACTATGTGTTTCCAATAGGCGGTTCTGGTCTTTACCTTGTAGTAGATGAAAATGGCCAGTTTAGAGAAGATAACTTTGCAAAGCTACAAGACTCGTTTGCTAAGCAAAATAATCAACTGGATGGAAGGAAAGGTGGTGGACCTAAAGCGAGTGGCCGGATTGCTAAAGGTGGAAGTGCCTCTGGGAATTCTGACATATACAGAATTGTCAAGGTAGGCAGACACTCGCATTCTTCTGTGCATGATATTCTTTGGCTTAGTGTGCTTTCTGAATTTATCAGTTCGTATGTGCATGGAACTTTCTAATGTAAAGTTCGTTGTGTTTAAGGAGCCTTAAAGTTGAAATCTCACTAGTAAATATTTACTGTTCAGTTGATGATATATCATTTGAATTTCAGTGTTGTTATTTTATTTGGACCTGAGACACTCGTATCCTTGCTTAATTTTGAGTGCATTTTAACTTCCAGATGATTATGGAGCGCAAGTTTCAACCAGTCATAATTTTCAGCTTTAGTAGAAGAGAATGTGAGCACCATGCCATGTCTATGTCAAAACTTGACTTCAACACTGAGGACGAAAAGGAATGCATTGAGCAGGTTTTCCGTAATGCTATTGGTTGTTTAGTCGAGGAAGATAGAAGTTTACCTGCTATAGAGTTGATGTTGCCGCTTCTTAAGCGAGGTATTGCCGTACATCATTCTGGACTTCTTCCAATAATTAAGGAGCTGGTGGAGTTGCTCTTTCAAGAAGGTCTTGTCAAAGCTCTCTTTGCTACTGAGACAGTATGATCTCTATCCTGATTATTTCTCTTCACCTTAAACTTTTTTTTATCTCTTACATGTAGTATAAGGGGTATAGTTGAATTTCTTGATTGGATTCTTTCTTTAGTTTTCAAATAGGTAAAGTAAGAGAACTATCGTTGTACACTTTATGCAAATAGTGCATTTTTTTACTCTTAGTTGCATCATTTGATCAGTAACAGTCTTCATTTTGTTATTGTTCTGCTTCAGTTTGCCATGGGTCTTAATATGCCTGCAAAAACCGTTGTTTTCACCTCTGTCAAAAAATGGGATGGTGATACTAACCGCTATATTGGATCTGGAGAATATATACAGGTAAATCTTTTATGTATGAAATGCAAGTCAGGCATACACTCATACATGTAAGTTTATAGAGAGGACATACACAAGCCCATTCTTACTTTAATTTTACATGGACTGCACTCTTAGATGAGTGGAAGAGCTGGCCGGCGTGGCAAGGATGAACGTGGTATTTGTGTTATAATGATAGATGAGAAGGTAAAGGTCCATTGTTCTATGTCCTTATTATCTTTGTTTTTCAAGTACAATTCATAAAGCATGTCAAGGTGTTCATGACGGTATTTAGTGTGTCTTTATTGACTACTTGACTTGTTTTTAACAAACTATTTTAACAAAACTGGGCTTCCTCTTGGGATGAATACAACACAATCTATCCCAGTGCATCCTGATTCTGCAGTTGTCTTTCTGTGTCCAGTTGACAAAATCTGATGTGAGAATTGATCATTGATTTCCTTAATATCTAATGTTGTTGCTATTTCTATTGCAGTTAGAAATCCACCTGATGTTTATTAGGTTCCATCTTTTGTTCTTTGTATATCAGTTTCACTGTTTGTTGGTATGCAAACGGATGTTTACTTAGTTCAACATGATCTATGATATGCTTTGAGACTGCATCGAACCTTTGCAGTTTAAATACAATTGAGTAGGTGTGCTTAAAGATTCATTTTGTGTTGTTGAAACATCCCCACCTAAAAGTTCTGGTTTTGTTCTAAACTTATGCTTGCTTTATGATGAACTTTTTAGCTTTCATGATTTCTTATGCTAACTATTCCAGTTGATCATGTGTTGCGCCTATCTTTTAATCTGTTGCTTTTGTCCATCCGACTTAACATGAGTATGTTCTGCAGATGGAAATGAGTGTTATCAAGGACATGGTGTTAGGCAAACCAGCACCTCTTGTCAGTACTTTTCGGCTGAGCTATTACACTATTCTGAACTTAATGAGCCGTGTAGAGGGCCAATTTACCGCTGAGCATGTGATTAGGCATTCATTCCATCAGTTTCAGTATGAGAAGGTTTGTTTGAGTAACTCTTATAGATGCTTCTGCTGTCATACACTAGCCAATGTTAAAAAATAACTACCCTCGCTTTTCAGGCATTGCCAGAAATAGTTCAAAAGATTACACGGTTGGAGGATGAAGCTACCTTGCTTGATTCTTCTGGAGAGGTATGCTATCTTAATTGCTGTATTCAATATTATTTGTCATCATCGTCATTGTTACTAGACTTGCACATTTCCTTGTACAGACTGATCTTGCTGAATATCACAAACTGGGGCTTGATATATCTGAACTAGAGAAGAAAATCATGTCTGAGATGATTAGACCAGAGAGGGCTTTGTTGTATTTGGTTCCTGGAAGGCTGGTAGGTAACTCAGTTTTTCACAACTTCTTTCTGTTTGTGGTCAAGGAGGTTGTGTCACTACCATTTTATTTGGATTTGGCTGATTAGAAAGTGTAGAAATACTTCCTCTGCTTCTGCTCACTTATTTATTTCTTTGATGAACTGCTGTTTTGTGATCACTTCTGTTGTAGGCTTTACAAAACTATACATATTCTTCCCACTCAGTATTTTGCATTGTGGCAGGTTAGAGTGAGGGATGGTTCAACAGACTGGGGATGGGGTGTGGTTGTAAATGTAGTGAAGAAACCTCCAGTATCTGGGACTCTCCCCCCTGCATTAAGTGCATCGCGCAGCAATAACTATATAGTTGACACCTTGCTTCACTGCTCCTCTAATTCCAGCGAGAATGGATCACGTTCAAAGCCATGCCCGCCCCGCCCAGGGGAGAAGGGTGAAATGCATGTGGTAAGTTGAAGCTTTATGACAAGGGGTCTTATCTTGTTAGACTATCATCATCTGGGGTATTACTCTGATTAATCTTGAGGTATTTGCAGGTGCCTGTACCATTGCCTTTAGTATCTGGTCTAAGCAGTGTTAGAATCAACATTCCTCCTGATCTACGACCACCCGAAGCAAGACAGAATATACTTTTTGCAGTGCAAGAACTAGGAAAGCGCTACCTCCAAGGCCTTCCGAAGCTACATCCAATCAACGTATGATAGTTTTTTTTCTTCTTACAGAAATTTACTTGCAGTTTTTGTATTTGCGCCTAAAGTGCCATTTTTGTTGTGGCTTAAATTCTGGAAAATTATAACAAACTCAAACACATGGAATCATGGTTAGTTTTACATGAACCCAGCTCTTCTTGTCTTGTTAAATACCTGTGAATTGTAATATTGTTCCTTCTCTGATACAATTTTGTTGTGCAATTAACATTTCCAAATATGTGGAACATGTTTTTTTTTTATCGTGGTCCTGTATGCATTTTCTGCACATAATTTATGTGTAAAGAACAAATCTATTCACGTGATCATTAGCTCCTGATATTGCCTTGCATATTCAGAGACTTCTTGCTCTGCCCTCTGCCCCTCTGTTGGCAATTCTATCAGTTATGGGTCCAATTTGTCTGAGCATATGTTAAAATAAATGCTCTAGCATTTAATAGAACAAATGCTTAGCATGCACTCACTTTGATTGTCTAATACTATTAACAGGATATGGGTATTCAAGAACCTGAACTAGTTGACTTGGTACATAAACTTGAGGACCTTGAGCAGAAACAATGCTCTCACAGACTTCATAAGGTATATATTTCTATCACCTTTGCATCAAGAAGTATCTGGAATAATGTATTTTCTGTTTTTGACTGACGTATCTTTTGCTACTCTTTATCTTAGTCTGGTCAAAGTGATCAGGAACTATCTTGGTACCAAAGAAAAGCAGACTTGAATAGTGAAATTCAGCAACTCAAGTCAAAGATGCGGGATTCACAGGTTGGTTTCATTATTTTACCTTTGGTCCAATTGGACCCTTTCTAACAGCTAAATGAATTTGTAACTTCTTCATTCAGCTACAAAAATTTAGAGACGAACTTAAGAACCGGTCCCGCGTTCTGAAGATGCTTGGTCATATTGATGCTGATGGTGTTCTCCAGTTAAAGGGACGTGCTGCCTGTTTAATAGACACAGGGGATGAACTGCTTATCACTGAACTTATGTTCAATGGTATCCGTTCTATATGATTTTGTGTGTCCAATTATTCTCTCACTGTAGTTGCATTCCTTTAATATTTTCCATCTGTCTAGGTACATTTAATGATCTTGACCATCATCAAGTTGCTTCCCTTGCTAGCTGCTTTGTACCTTGTGATAAATCAAGTGAGCAGATACGCCTAAGAAATGAACTTTCTAGGCCGATGATGCAACTTCAGGAGGCTGCAAGAAAAATAGCTGAGGTGCATACTTGTCTCAAATTTTGATATGTCCCTGAACTTGATTGAGATGTAAATTTCCCATTCCTGTTTCCAATGCAGTGAGATCAAAGAGCATGTTTTCTTTGCCTCCTGTATATTTTTTTTATCTTCATGTACTTGATTTGATCTCTTTTAGGTACAAAAAGAATGCAAACTGGAAGTAAATGTGGAGGAATACGTTGAATCAACCTGCAGACCCTACCTTATGGATGTCATATACTGCTGGTCAAGGGTTAGTGAGATTGAGGCCCTGTACAACTCTTGATTTTAGTTTTTTTTAAGATCCTTTTGGAAATTCTGTTGACCTTAGAAACATCTTAATATCCAGTTCGGTTTTTGGTTCTTATTTTGTTTAATTTCTGATAAGATGCAATTTTAGACTATTGGAAAGGCTACTGTGATTTCATTAATTTTATCTTAATTGTATGTATTATTATCGTCATACAGGGAGCCACCTTTGCAGAGGTGATGGAAATGACCGACATTTTTGAAGGAAGTGTGATAAGGCTTGCTCGAAGGCTGGATGAATTTCTGAATCAGGTAGACTGTCATCTTTATATCCTTCCAACATAAGTACCTTCCATCATGTGTTTATTGCTTTCCACACTTTCAGTGTCACTTGGTTGTATGGATGCATTCCTTTGATTACAGACTTACAGTAATGTGGTAAGGCTGCTTGGGAAATGTCCACTATAAGATGTCACTATGTCAGAGTAGTTTACTGTCAATGTGACATGCTTTGTTTGAGCCATAGTTCTGATATAGTGTTGAAGTTATTAATTTGCACAAGAAAAGTTTAAACCAATTGTAGATGTGTTACTGCTCAATTTTGTGCATCGTTTGCACCTTGGTTGGCAGGATAATCAATGATAATCTTAGGGGGGATTTAGGGGGTTGGTGAGTTTGGAACACTAGAAGATAACCTCGCGCGTTGCCACAGGGATTGCAAAGAATTTGAAATGAAATTAAGTGAAGATGATGCGGATAGCATGCATTAAGATGTTGAAAGTTAGTGGAATGACATCGCTATTTGTGGAGATGATATGGATAGTTAGTGGGGGATGATATAGATGGCTTGCATGTGGGATAGACTTGTAGTGGGGATTAGCTTTATAGGAGATATTAGATAGATAGATATAGATATAGATGTGCCCTTGGGTACCGGCTACAGTACATGTGATTGGGTGCTGGCTACATTTTGTGCTTCTGCTATTCGGATAATGATAGGTGGATGCGCACCATGCCTATCGATGATGCTTGCTCGTTATTTGTGACTACTCTCATAGTGAACGTCCTTTTGTTCCATGTTTGAGCCTTCTATTCTAACTCTGAACTTGTTCTCAGTTGAGAGCTGCTGCTGAAGCCGTAGGGGAGGTTAACCTTGAAAAGAAGTTCGAGAAGGCAAGTGAGAGTTTGCGTCGGGGTATCATGTTTTCCAACTCATTGTATCTGTAATTAGCACTTTAGCAACAATAGTACCATATGTTAGCCGACAAATGCTAGTGCGAATTTTGACGAGGCAAAAATATGCCTTGCCCGTAGGAGAGGACTGCCAGAGAGCCTCCACAACCTTGTAGTTCCTAGGCTAAATTAATTTGGTATCATGTATACATCAGATCAAGGTAGGAGAGATGCTGTCTTAAAGCAATCGAAGTGACGCGAAAGATCTGTAGGTTTGAAGGTTCGGTATGCTCTTAAGGTTTTGGATGTTAACGTAGAAAATTGCCAATCTATATTTTCTCAAACAATCTAAAGGCTGCATGCCTGTATCAAAGAAACGGTACCCTAGCCAGTTGCGGGGTGACAGAGGTAGGCTGTACATTCACGGCTAGCCATGTGGTTAATGAATAAACGTTGTGAACATTTCGCAGGCAAGAGCATACATAAGCGTTGCAATATGAGCTGAAAGCATTGCAAAATGCAAATCGTGATAGCTAGTGCAAGAACAATAGATTGAAGCAAAGCAGCAGTTACACAATTTCCAAACCTGCCTCAACTTCAAACAATGAAAAGAGAACTGTGGCAACATATATAGTAAATCTCTTCATCACGAGATTGCAATAAATTCAAATGACAAAAACGTCTGATGCTACAGCCCATTCGGGGAAAGCTGAAAAGGCAGCTCCTCTTTGGATACAGATAATGTGTATCCTTTTCCTACAATGATACTGTTACGAAACGGTGTCTCTCAACAGACACCCCTTCGGTGATCTCATCAACGACGCCATGAACAGACACCTATTCACGAAGTGATCTCATCCATCAATTACAAGATTAGTGGATAGGATTAGACAGTTAGTTTTACTCCAAAGGGCATGTCCTTTGGAGAACAGTCGTGTCCCTTCGTGACACCCCTTCACTTGTATAAATATATTTCAGAGATCCATGAAAGAAACAGTTCTCTCAAATCTTGTTCATTTACATTCACACCTTAACACGTTATCAGCGCTTTGCTCTGTGGACAAGAGGAAGAACAAAGGCACGCATGCCTCTCAGACCATCACCGTTCCCTCAGAGTTCGCCGAGAACAAGACGAGAAGGACAACAGATCACGCACGCAGTGCTCGCTGGCTGTTCTCTCGGAAGGGGGACTAGACCAAGAACAAAGAAGATCAGAAGAAACTGCAATATCAAATCGAGTTCACACAGTAAGAACTCAACAAAGATGTGGCAAGTTCGAGAATGAACCATTGGATCGAGGTAACTGCTAACCTTTCCAATCATGGATTCCATACTTCTGGATCTCCGTCGGGTTCACCGTCATGGCGTTTCATTGCTGTTTATGCGCTGCTGCACATCTCCATATGATGCCGTGCTATTGGCATGGCCTCAAACCGGAGCGGCAGCGGTGATCGCCCTCGGCCTCCCGCTATCTGAGCCCGCCGGCCCATGCCTACCGAAAATTCGGAGGCGACCACACGGCTGGCAAACCCCCGACCGATGGACCCGTGATGCCCCGTCCTCCGCGCCCTCGGCCGGCTCTCGCGCGGCCAGGCGCCCAGTCCGGCGGCCGGCCCCTGCCACGGCAGACGGCCCCGCACAGCCCCTGCGCTCGGCCCCACGCCGCGACGTCGGCTTCTCGATGGGGTCAAGAGACAGAACCGCGGCCGGTGGGCCTGCCCACTGCCGGCGATGGCATCGGGGCTCGCAGGCCCCGCTGCGACCCGGAGACGGTCTCCCGCACAGCCTAGAGCCCGCGACCGGTAGCGGCGGCCGGCTGCTTCCCGTAGCAGGCCGCCCACGTGTCCCCCGCTCCTCGCGGCCCTGCGCAGCCTCCGAGCACGCGTCCCCAGCGGTGGTCCGGGACTCTGGACGGCGGCTAGCGCGGTTCCGGCCAGCGATGGTGGCCGTGCACCCGACCGGCGACCCGCGCGTCTGTGGCGCTCGTGGTGGCCAGGCCCGTAGCCGCGGCCACGAACTCGCGGCCGGTGACCCCGCGCGCCTCCTCTCGCCCCTGCGGCTGGCTGGCCCTGCACGGCTCCTGCTTCTCCCACACCCGCTGCCGGCAGCCCCGCGCAAGCGGCCGCGCGCCATGGCCAGGCGAGTCCGCGCGAATGGGCAAATTGGCATGTTCAAAGTGTTTGTCCAAATTGGCAAATCTAATAAACATGTAGTATAATCATTACAATGTTCAAAGTGTTTGTCCAAAATGGCAAACCCAATAAACATGTAATATAATTATCACAACCTTTGCATTGTAACTACTTTGTTATTTGCAATTTTCATTTTATGTTAAGCCTATTTATGCTTTATTTAAAGCTTATAGCGCTTATATTTTAATGCAAAATCAATGAAGTGTATTATCTCATTATTTGTACAACACAAATGTTCCACATTGTATGTTGGCCATACACAAGGTAGCGCCATAGTTGCTACTGTGGGATCTACACTAAATTCTTAGTGACTATCCTCAATGTGCGTACCCAACATCATAAATTGGAACATACGGTCTACATCTTTTCACAAGATGACTACCGTTAATTAGCATTCCTATTGGCCATACACAAGGTAGCACCATAGTTGCTACTGCGGGATCTACACTAAGTCCACAACTTAGTGACTATCCTCAACATGCGTACCCAATTCGTTTGCGGATTAACTAAGGTCTACATCAATCTTTTGATGATTACCTTAAAATGTGTTTATATAAATTGCATATATCACTAGGCATCTACTGTTCAACAGACTATGTCCATATTATTAGAGGTCTACATCTTTATGATGACTACCTCTAATGTGTTAGCATAAATGAGGTTTACACTATTAGTGAGATAGATCTTGTCTCCTATTTATTTTGCATTAATTAATACAACATCACCATAGCAATTTTAAATTTACCCTTAGCGTAAATTCAGAAAATCTATGGTTTAAACCTTGTTAGAATAGTAGCCAGCAAAGAGTTTGATCTCTTGCTCTTGATGGTCACCATTATCTAACATGGTCAATAGACGTAATGTTAAACTTGATGCTCTATGGATTCATGGCAATATTTGATGCTCCTCATAAGAGAGCATCACCATTTATGATCAATTAAGTATGGAGTTTTATTTTAAATAAAGCACCATACACATCCAGAACACACATATGTGTATCTCGATGGATGCAAATCGAAGCACTATATGGCTAGTTTTCAATGATTGATACGAACAACATAAGGCAGTCATTCTGCCCAATACCAACTATGATTGGCCACAACTTTATCTCTAGGATCTTAAGTCCACTTGAGAATATAATTATGTTGTTCCAAAATATCCCCCAACATTACGTTTTTGCGAAAGCACACTACTTACCAAATGTATTCTAGATTAATTCCTATATTACTTCAGGTCTAAGTGTATGATAAACTCTTATCGAGGAATCATCATTAGCATTATAGTGATGCTCTATCATCTGAAGTACATTGAATTTCCAGAATCATTACAAGTTCGATGCCATGTAGCAATGACATCCATAGAACTTTAATGGTAAGACATTTCCCAAATATGACAGAACCATATTTTGTCCCAATTGTGTATGATATAGCCGCACAACTTGGAAATGTCATGCATTGAAACATTTAATTGATCGGTATTACAAATCCATTAGACATAAATATCCAGCTCAACAATAAAGATATGAAGCACGCTTCTATCTTCAACCTGACACCACCAGGAAGGCCAGTTGTTCACAACAAGTTTCATGAAGAAACCAAGTAGCAACCAAATACTTAATTAATAAGTGGGTCTTATGAGCATGGAGAGCACGATCATCGAATTTACTTCGCTTGATCCATTTTTGGAGACCAAATTTGTCTTCCATTTACAAAGATACCTAGTATCTACGTCCTATTTTGGTGTTGTAATATAAAATGTTGTCATCAATTTCAATTGAATATCACAATAATGTGCCATCACATTTGATATTCCATTAATTAACTTGTATGTTATCTATATATCTGCAAAGAATGTCATTATATTCTTCATGCTATATATAGACCTATATGGGAGTAAATCCAAATGCAAAGAGGAATTTTGCCTAGTGGATAGTTGCACCACAAACTCTATATATAGGGAAGCAAAATATTCCTAAACTCTTACATAGAGACAAGAAAATATTTTGTTAATCGCTTGACGTGATGTCATGATAGTGGGCTTTGGTCGTGCTACTATCATACTCCCTATTGGTACTCAAATAATAATCATGAATCCATTCTTGTATTCTGATTCCATAATGTACCCAATTAAAATTATAGAGATATCCGTCAATGTGGTTTTCATATGGAAACCCCAAGATGACAACTAAGAGGAGTATTTTTCTCTTACCAACGGATATGGCAATACTTAAACAGAACATCCTCAGTTTGATTTGACAACACATACATAACCTGTATCCAATGTTGCGTACAAATAATTCTCTCTCTTGATGTCAACAAGACTTGGCACATTTGCCTTGGTTATTCAACTATAGAGATAACTTGAGAATTATTGTCAATTCTATTGGTCATAGCACCAATATGAGCCACTACATTTCTTGAAGAAATTCAAGAACATACATGTGACTCTATTTACCATTTTATGGACCATAGAGATACTATGTAATGCACATTTATGCATCCAAAATATAGTCCCAGGTGTGTCTCTTAGTCATGAGAACCATCACTATACCAAACACATTGCTCGAAATTTTTAATTTAGAGCAAATTATCCTGGACGCGGGATCAAATTCATTTTATATGAAACTGTTTGGTTTTTGGGTACTATATATCAAGTACCTTATGTCCATACCAATAATGGTTTTATTGAGTCTCTTATTGAGAATCAAATTGCATGACATATTAAAATAGAATTGTAATTTACCATAACTAAGTTGTTTTCATGCGGCCTTACACACCGCATCGTTAATTCAAATTCATCAAGCTGCACTTATACAACTCCCTCCATTGCAGTATGTACGTGAAACTTTGGCCGCAGCCAAACATTTCCCATCTGCGCATCGAGTATGTTTACACATACCCATATCACCACCCCAACATACCAATGGGCATTAGGGATCCCAAGAGGTAACTCTGCAAGGGATTTATAAATTGCTCGTATGTTGATCACATTTGAGGATAATTCCAGGCATTAGGGGGAGATTTATACCACATTAAGAATGCCAGGAATCAAAAGAGCAATCCTCACATTCACGTACCAAAAATTCTAAACCTAATTGTTTAGAATGTCTTATATTTGCATCATATTGCAAAGAATCTGCCAGAAACATTTACTGATAATAAGGGTGTCACAAAATCCTCTTATCCTACTTATAATGCGCCCGAAAGAATGGAGGTACCAATTAAAACCATTCAACTCCCACTTCCAACGAAGAGGGGGAGAAGTACGGCCGCTCCTAAGGATAATGCTCCAAGTAAGCGTCCGAGGATACCGAGGACAATATCCTTCAAATCAGTAAATCCAAGCCAACCTCAAGTTGGTAGACACCCAAAATGGATGAGCATCCAAAACCTGGATAAAATCCACCCGGATCAACGGTGCACCCAAATTCTGATCCTGGGACATTGGAACACCCTGACTCCATATGGGAAATGACTCGGAGTCCAAAAGGGTCAACATTTTCACATGCTATATTGATTTCAAGAACTGAATCAATCATTTAAAGACTACAAATTGTCGCGGCATATACTCCTCAAAGATTGCCTTTTTACCTTACTAGATCCAAACCAAAAATCCTAGGCAGAGTGTCTTCACACTCAAATTTGGTCAAACTAAAAGGTGGCAATTAAGGAGATTGCTCTTGTTCAATGATGAGAAGTATTACCACAGTAATATCTTCCCTCATAGAGTTTCTTTTCAGAAGCAAGGTGGTGAACAATGAGAGCTTGTAGCATATGGTTTCACGCAGAGACCCAGCATAGCATACCCCATGGCATGTGTGAAAATAAAGTTTTCCAAATTCAATAATTGGCAGATCAAATGAATTTGATAGATTCGGACGTATAAGTCCCAATGGACTTCATATTCTGAATCCAAATACAAATCGCAACATACATTGTGTATAATTAAGCATGATTGCGTATATTGGTTATTTTGATATCATCATGATACAGAAATAATTATGCAATCATTTGAGATACAATTTCCATCATGTGGATTCGAGATGGAGGATTTGGGTAAGACCAAATATTGCCTAGGCTTACAACTTGAGCACCATCCTTCAGGGATTTTAGTGCATCAATCAGCCTATATCCAGAAAATATTGAAGAAATTCAATATAGACAAATCATATCATAACAAAATCCCGATGGTTGTTCGTTCTTTAGAAATAGAGAAAGATCCATTTAGACCACGAGATTTTGGAGAAAAGATATTGGGACCAAGGTTCCATATCTTAGTGTCATTGGAGCACTTATGTATCTTGCAAATTGCACCAGGCCTGATATTGCATTTGCAGTGAACATACTAGTTAAGCATAGTGCCAATCCAACTCATCGTCATTGGACGGGAGCGAAGCATATCCTCAGATATCTTAGTGGCACATAGGATCTTGGTTTATTCTTTAAGAGAAATCATGATCCCAATATGATTGGATACACGGATGCTGGTTATTTATCTGGTCCCCATCCCAAACTGGATTTGTATTCTTACATGGAGGTACAGTCATTTCATGAAGTCTTCTAAACAGACTCTGACGGCGACCTCTACTAATCATTCTGAAATTATTGCTCTATACGAGGCATCACGAGAATGTGTATGGCTTCGCGGAATGATTAACCACATATAATAGTCATGTGGTATTGGTTCAATTGAATCACCGACAATTATCTATGAAGATAATTCCACTTGTGTTACATAGATGCAAACAGGTTACATAAAGAGCAATATCACTAAGCATATTGTTCCTAAACTGTTTTATCCCAATGAATTACAAGAAAGCGGGGAAATAAACATCTTGCAAATCAAGTCATGCGATAATCTCGCTGACCTATTTACTAAGTCCTTACCAACTTCTATGTTTCAAAAATTGGTACATGGAATTGGTATGAGGCGACTTTGAGATTTGCCAGAATCAGGGGGAGACATCTCCTAAATGTTGACCTATACTAGCATCATATTATACTCTTTTCTTTCACAAGTTTTACTTAAAAGGTTTCTTGTCAAAGTTTTTAATGAGGTAATATTAACATAAGCATGTGTCATATTTTCTATTTTCCCCACCGGGGTTTTTGTAGGAAATATCAAAGACACATATTGCCCTCACAACTCATTCATGGTTTTTCCCTAAGAAGGTTTTTCATGTGAGTTATCCAAGAGGCAATACCAATAATATGTCGTCATATTTTCTCCTAATTTTCCCACTGGGTTTTTACAGGAGTTTTAGCGACATATCACTTTATATTGCTCCTCATATTTTTCCTGAAAAGGTTTTTGGAGGAGTTATCTTTATGTCGTATCTCCAATATTTTTCCCCATTGGGGTTTTTAATGGGATACCAATGACATAGTGGTTTACTTAAATCACAAATAAATATGCTATTTTCTCCTTATTTTCCAATAAGGTTTAAAGGAGTTTTTATGGCATATCATATATTCCTCAGATTTTTCCCATAGGGTTTTTCGAGGAATTTTAGCTTACAGCTACATTGATCTCAAGGAAGATTCGATCAAGGGGGAGTGTTACGAAACGGTGTCTCTCAACAGACACCCCTTCGGTGATCTCATCAACGACGCCATGAACAGACACCTATTCACGAAGTGATCTCATCCATCAATTACAAGATTAGTGGATAGGATTAGACAGTTAGTTTTACTCCAAAGGGCATGTCCTTTGGAGAACAGTCGTGTCCCTTCGTGACACCCCTTCACTTGTATAAATATATTTCAGAGATCAATGAAAGAAACAGTTCTCTCAAATCTTGTTCATTTACATTCACACCTTAACAGATACAGCAGTGGTGGATAATGTGTATCCCTTTCTTCACACTATCTTTTGCCATCACGTTCCTTTTATCCCCAATCTGAAGAAATATTCCCATATGGATACTTTGACAGGCTATAGGCGTCTGAGGATCACTTTCAGTATCACTAGTTGCCATTCCGGTTACCAGCTGAAAGAAAGCATCTCCAGGAGTTCAATCACCTGCTACTGTTACTCTAGTGGCAACGGACTCATCTTCTCGACTGTCAGCAGAAGAGCCACAAGCATGTTTTGTTTTGATGCATGGAAATTAGAATACTTGTTCAGAAACTTTGCACAACAATTTCCGTGGAAATGAGCCTTACGCCATAGGAATGAGCAAACTTTTAGAAAGAGGGGTTAAAAATCACCAAAGCTAGCAGTCTGGCACATTGGAAATCCAGACCAAAACAGGTACGAGTTGTACGTAATATTTTAGTAAATGAATACCCGGTGGTTGAAGATAAATTAGGCACTGGAGGTGATTTTGTCAAGAACTTTAGTAATAGTGATATCCTTGGTCATTGGTCTCCATTGATAGTATACCGCCAGATCAGATACTCAAATGGCGATAGGATTCTTACCACCAACTGAGGGCAAATGAAGTAGCGGCGGGGTAGAGACTCACCATCATCAAGTATAAGGTCCTATCGTCATGTCAGAGGGCGCGGCGGTCTCTTAACGCCGTTTCAAATAACGGTTTCCTATGTAATCGTATACCGCATACAGGAACATTATTCATTTTGCTGTATCCAAGATGCAATGCTACCCTGTACACAAAAGGAAGATTCTTCAGTCTTTGCTGCATCCATGGATGCATCGCCGCAATCAAGAGGTACGTTTGTCATTTTTTTTCCTTTTTTTGAGGGGAAGAGGTACGTTTGTCTGAACATAAAATGCAGTCGCCGGGTGGGCCTGTGAGCCCTCAAAAGATGGTGGAAGGTAAGGGCCTGAATGTGGGCCAATGGGAAGGGGGAAATAGCCCATTCTGTCGCATCCATATGAAGCCCACTCAAATGTTCAAATGTTCAATTGCTTGTCCTCCACTTTGGATCGAGATCCACTCAAAAAAAACACTTTGGATCGACGACGTCTTCCACCCTCCATGGAAAAACCCTAGAGCTTGACGCGCACGGCGCACCTAATTCTACGCGCCAAATGCTCGAACACCTTCCCACCAAACCCGCCCGCTAGCGTTCGCAATTAGAGATGGCAACGGGTACCCAAAACCCGAGTACCCGACGGGTATTACCCGATAAAGAGGTGGGTATGGAATGATTTTTCTACCCGTGGGTATGTTATTGGACAAAATCCTATACCCATCGGGTATGGCGGGTACGGGTGCGGGTGTATACTACCCATACCCGCGGGTAAGACATACCCGCAAAAATAACTAGCCAACCTCAGTTATTTTAGCGCATATAAGTCATGAATTTGGTCCATTGAGACATCCACTATATTTCTAGTAGATTGCCTTTGTTGTAATGATGCTAATAATGTTTGTTAGCATGTTTGTAACTTGTTGGAAGCTTAGAATGATTTATTTTTGCATGTGACTATTTGATATTTTTAGGTAATTTTCGGGTATGCTATCGGGTACGGGTTACCCGTCGGGTGAGAATTACCCGGCGGGTACGGGTATAGAACTATTTTTTTACCCACATGCGGGTACGAGTAACGCGACTGGTAAAATTTTGCGGATGCGGGTACGGGTATGGGTGGACACTACCCGTCGGGTACGTACCCGTTGCCATCTCTATTCGCAATATAGATCCCTAATTTGTGCGCGCGCCTGTGTCACAGACAGAGACAGAAAAAGAGGGCATGTTTTGTTAGTCCCTCCTAGTCAGCTAAATCTAGTCTTATTTAATTATTTTTTATACAAATACTATGACTAAATGGGATTATCCTGTTTGGATTTATTTGCCATGGCAAAAATTTAGTTGCTAAACTTTAGTCTAGCAGAGGGGTGTTTGGATCCATGGCAAAATTTTAGTCCTCCATCATACAATGACTGATTTGCCCTCATTTAATTAATCCATGGGAGAGAGGGCGTAGGTGGGTGGGTGGGGCTATCTGGTGTCCAGTGCACCCGCCAAGACGTTTTAGCCCAGTTTTGCATCCCTTGAGTAGCAAATGAGCAAAACTTTAGTCCACCCCATTTGCTCACTTTTAGCCCACCTGTTTGGATCCCCATGCAAAAAAAATAGGCTAAAAGTGTAGGACTAAAGTTTTGCCAAGAAATCCAAACACCCCTTAAATGGACTTTAGCCAACTACTCCCTCCGGTCCATTTTATCTGGCGCAAAGTTAGAATGACACGGTCTCCTAGATTACACTTTGACCATTCATTTGATTTATATTATATTATTTATGCTTATAAACTTATAATCATTGGATAGTATAATTCTTTACAAATCTAATCATATAAAATTTGTATTATGATAGCTAAAATTTATTAGCCTAATTATTGGTCAAAGTTTTAAAAGTTTAAATCTTGATATGCATGTGTGTCAAATAAAATGGATCGGAGGGAGTAGTCACTAAATTGTGGCTAGAAAGGACTAAAAGGGACTAAACCTCATCTTTTAGCCACTTTGGAGCCAAACATCCTGACTAAAAGGAACCAAAATGCTTCTTTTATGGGGTGTTTGGTTTGGACTGCTAAAGTTTAGCTGGCTAATTTTAGTCACATTCAGTCACTTTTTACCCAAATACTATGACTAGATGGGACTAAATGGGCATTTAGTCAATTAGTCACCAAAGGGTTGCTAAATAAAACTAAAGCCTAGGCTACCTCGCCTTTTAGTCACTTTAGATCAAACACCCTGACTAAAAGGGACTAAAAGGTCTCTTTTAGTCCACCAAACCAAACATGGATGGCTAAAGTTTACCAGTTGGTTTAGCTAGCTAAATTTTTGCAGCTTCAATTCAAACGGACCTTAATCAATTAAACCAAACACCTAGTGACTAGAGAACCAGCTGGTGGCTGGTTGGTCAGCTGAGCGTACGCTCAGGCTGCCCACCCGAGTTCGAGTGCTGATACTCGCTCAGGTGCCTCGTCCAGAGGATTTATTCCCTGTTATTTTCAGCTGCCTCGCACGGATGAGCCATCACTGTCAAATCTCTCAGCCGTGTACGCTTAGACTTAGATATAGGTTGTGTGTCTAGCTTACACACTTGAGGTGTGAGTGTGTTAGGGTGTGTGTATATCTGTGGTGTGAGTTGATGCGTGAGTTCACATACTATGTAGTCCAATCTATACCCACACCAATCCACGTCTCTGCACGGTAGCTTTTGTCACTAAACTAAACTAATCCAAACATGGCGGGAACCAAACTACTGCTAAAGTGAATCCACAGAGCAGAGCAGAGATGAAAAGTATCTTTGTGATCCAATCTTCCCGTGGGTTCCTATCCATTTGACAACCCGTGGGTTCCTATCCATTCTATACCAATTTTCTAAGCCACAGAGCAGAGCAGTGCTGTGCATGAGCATGATTAAGCTCCATCCACCGTACAACCAGGCGTCCAGACCAGACCATTTAAAATTTTACATGCATGTAAAATTCATTTCATACAGCCAGAGCCAGGCCGACATTAGAAGTGGCAGATTGGTCACTTAAATAAACAAAATGTTCAAAGTAATAGGCACCCAAAAACCCATAAAATGCCTGATGAGCATCACTCAGCCTCAAAATTTTGCCACATAAAACATGTCATGCTAGGAACAAACTCAGCCTCAAATTTTGCCATATAAAACATGTCATGCTAGGAACAAAAGGATCTTCTTGGATATACACCACTTCGCTGAAGCCAAACAATACTTGCAAGAACCAGCTTTTCAGTCTCTGAAGCCAAATAGTTACTGCAAGAAGTTGTGGAAGGAAGGTTTGAACCACATTGACAAGATCTGTAAAATAGTATCAGTATCAGTCTCATGTAAGCTAAACTTTGGAGATTGCATTCATCTAACAAAAAGCGTTACTGAATTTTCTTTTCCTTCGTAGAAAGGATAACAAAATAATAAACTTTCTCCTCTGTTACCTGCTGCATTACAGTGCACCCTCTAGGTTGCAGGATACTAAGGATAGCCACTACTTATTTACACACCCTTTATCTGAGACTATTGTTCGAGACAGAAATGTGATCCTGACAGACACAGTATATATAGGAGTCACCTTTTGGCTGCATATAAAAAGGCGAACTGAATGTTCGAACCTTGCTAATATAACCTATGTGTGTTTTGACAGATTGTTTGAGGACCCTAACATGCTGAACTATGCCTTGAATCTGTTCCATGCATAGCCCCAACTCAATACTAGAGGACCATGTGCCAAACTATGCAAGTATCAAAGAATACAGTTCCTTCTTTTTTTCATTTGCCATGCTTGGTCGCAGGACCGACATCCAAATTATGCTAGACAACTATCTGAAATCTCATTCCTTCTTAGATTTGCACTACAAAAATATCCTATACTTTTTCTTAAAAAAACAAAAAAATCCTATAAAGCCAAGAACGCCATTGAGCAGAACAAACAACCATTTGTTATGTGGAATGTCGTCAATGGGATATCAACATCTAATTAACAAAGCTATGTCCTGCTGCAATGTCCTGCTAACCCTAACCCCAGTGGGCAGTGACCAAGGTGAACATTCAGTCAACACAAAAGTAAAAAAAAAATAGAGACACATAAAAGTGAAATAAATAAACACTGTCCTGCTAGATGTGAAACTTATCTTGCTTGACAGAGCTTAAAATGCCAACGCTAAATGAAAGAACTTACTGAGCTTAACTTATAGTGAACAATCAGTGATGAACTAAATGTGAGATAAACAACAGTGAGGTAACTGGAGCATCTTCTACTTATTTATGCAACTAAGACAAACCATTAAATGATATACACTTCTAAAAAATCATTAATGAAACCTGCTGCAGGTAGTAATCACCATGAAGTTGCAGGTAGTAATCAGTATACAATATACTTATTAAAACCTGAGTTCCCGAACTTTCTAACGTATGTGCAGACATAGTTGATGTGTCAAAGATGACAGTTTGTTTTAGCAGACCTCGGCTTCAAGAAGATCACCTTCACAAAATTATTAACATAGCATCAGCTACAATCAAAATTCAAATCTACAAGCACTATCACACCACAACAGTAGTGAGAAACCAGCCTTATCATTATCATCACGGCCATATATGAATTTACCAAACCACCAAATAAAAGGTGTAAATAAAACAGTAGATGTAACCACAAAGACCGGCTCTGTCGACAGATTGAGAAGCAGTCCCCAGGTTCCTATAAACATGTGAAGCATGGAAACCACTTGGTATAGGCCTAATCATAGCATTACCAGTTAATGCCCATGGCTACTGGAGACGTGGCATCAGGCCCATAAAAAGATAAGCACAGTTACATATAAACAAGTAGATAGTTTATGTAGATCCTGAGCTAGCCAGTCAATGCTCAAGGTATGATTCACTGCTCAGACAAAAACCAGAGAATATCAAGTCTGATCATAAAAGGCTTGATAAAACAACATGCAGTACTAACCAGGTCTTAAGAAATATCTTGCAGGATGGCAAAAAAACAAAAGCCACCAAGTAACCTAGAGTGTAATTCTGCCACTTCAGAGAGCAAATGCAGGTCAAAGTTTCAGAAACATTTACTGGCATGCCCAACGATGTGAATACAGAAGGCACTAAGCCAATAGTCCCTACATACACTTGCAGTAAAAAAACGAGGTGAATTCAGAAAAACTAAAATATTAGGCTGGGCATGGCAATGTCAATTTCACAACAAGTTCACTAAATCACCAATTTTCAGGACACTGCTAATGCAAAAGTAGACCAGAGATCGAGTGTGTGCTCACCAAAGACGGTGTTGATGGGGATCATGGTGACCAGATAATTGGTTGCATCTCCAATGAGCGAAATCCATCTCGGCAATGGCTGCATCTCCAATAGGCGGGCTTGGGTAGTAGCTGTCAATGAAACTATGGAAGTAAAGAAAAAAGAAGGGTGTATAAATAACTAAACTGGGAAATTAGCAGTAAGTAGCAGCAGGGAGCTGTTTCAGTGCTATCCCATGTGCATCATTTTATTCCTAGGCTGCACATGCTGAATTAGGGAGTTCACGAATATATGCAGTTATGCACAAATGAGTTTTTTGTTTACTTGTCTTTTGCTGTGCAAAAGAGAACAACCTACAGGGCCCTGACTAGTCCATCATCGGAGCACTCCACACCAAACGAAGAACAGGGGCTCAAACTCTCTTCATTCCAGTCTAACAAAGCACCATATGGGTCCGCATCGATCGCTGCCTTAAATCTTAGCAGAGCAGCACCTGCAATTCAGCAAAGAAACAACCCTAAACAGAGTCAAAAACAAAAGTCGGGCAACAACCATCCACTCAAGCGATTCCAAGCACAACGCGATACCTTCATGATTCAGCGATGCGCACTGCTCAAATGTCAACAAGCACCTCTCAAATGTCAACAAGAACCAGAAGAAATAGGATTTGGAACGCAGGAACACGAGTCGGCTGGGAAGATTGGGAGAAGCGGCCTCACGTCACGGCGACCTTGGTGGGGACGGGAGTCACTGGGTATCCATCCGATTCGAACAGTGCGATGTGCGAAACGGCGGTGGCGGCGGCCGTGCGTGTGCGAAGAGGTGAAGTCTAAGCGTACAGGCAACGAGCTAGGCTGTGGGCTAACTCGTTTGCCCTCATGGATTGGGCAACTTATGAAACCAAACCAGCCCAATCCATTAGACCCGTAGCCCTAAATCTATTCAGCCCATGACGAACGCGAAGACTATTGCTCCCAATCCAGAGCCATCCGATACACAATCCAAACTATTAAAGCCATTTCAGCCCAATCCATTAGCAGGGTGAACTACAACTGGTACTCAAGGTGAGACAATAAAAAAAAACACCTGGTGACTAAAGTTTAGTCCCGGGAAGACCGAGTCGCATGGCTTACACACCCGCCGACGCTGCTGACTCCGACTCCGGCCGCCGCACGCGCACCCGAGGCACGGAAGCGTTGGGGTGCACCGCCGTGCTCGAGCAACTCCGCGCCATCCGCAAAGGAGAAATCCGTGCCTCCGACGCCATCCAGGTGAAGATTGATGAACCAATCTACGAACCATCCCGGAGGAGGAGTGCAACGCTCTCGTCGCTCACCGCCACAAGGAAGCCGACGAGTTCATCATCGACAACGACGGGCTCGGTTATGACGACGACGGCCGCCGCACAGGCACGCGCACGCGCACCCGGGGCACGGAGGCGTCGAGGCGCACCGCCGTGCTCTACCAACTCCGCGCCATCCGCAGAAGTGAAATCCGCGACGCCATCCAGGTGAAGGTTGACGGCCCGATCACGACACCGTCCCGAAAGAGGAGTACAATGCGCTCTTCGCTCGCCGCCGCAAGGAAGCCGGCGAGTTGATCATCGATGATGACGGGCTCGGTTACGTCGAGGACGGCCGCCGCACGCGCACCCGGGGCGCGGAGGCATCACGGCGCACCGCCGTGCTCCAGCAACCCCACGCCGTCCGCAACGGTGAAATCCGCACCTCCAACGCCATCCAGCAGATCTCCTCTATGTTCACATCCTCGGTATTTAAGAGGCCCGGCAGCGACCGCGCTAAGAGCTTGGCGCCAGCCACCGACAGCATCGTGGACGGCGTCATCGCCGAGTTCTCTCTCGACGAGAACGACCGTGAGGAGATGCGGCGGCGGGCCGCGGGTTGGTAGGGTAATTGTAGATGCTGAAATGGTCAGATCAAATAATGGAAATGATATGGTGGTGGAATTGAAGAATGATGCTGAGATGGAAACCAATTTGGAAGAAATTTCTGGTTCTAGGGGAAGTTAAGATAGCGCGGGCTAGACCACGGGAAGTCGGGAACTCACAGCTTCTTTCATTGCAAGGTACGAGTCCGTCTCATGCTCGGTGGCACAAACAAGATGGCACTTCATCAGATTTTGATGCACCGACAGTCCGACGCGTACTTGTCAATCCCTTCTTCTCGTCCCTGTCAATCCCTTCTTCACGTCCGACGTGTACTTGTCAATCCCTTCTTCTTGTCGCTCGCTGGAAGGAAACCTCGTATTCCTGATCTGAAATCGGGCGGATACACGGCTATTGCCACTAGCCGCGATCCAAAACCTCTGGCCCGGTTTAGATTCCAGAATTCACCCACAAATTCCACTATGTAAAACGAAGATTCCCTATCACATCAAAATGCCGGCACATATATGGAATACTAAATATAGATGAAATAAAAAACTAATTGCACAGTTTTGTTGTACTTTGTGAGACGAACATTTTGAGTCTAATTAATCAAGATTTGGACAATTATTAAAAAAAAATAAAAGTGTTACAGTGCTCGGGGGTGGCACTGTGCAGAATCGGCCACACCCGAATTGGTCATCTAAACAAGTCCTCTGTATTATAATTCTGCATAGTTTTTTTTGTCAAAAAAATAATTCTTTATAGTTCAGTTCAGTTTTTTTATAAATTGGCTCAAGGTATGATGCATAATTCTACGTCGAATCAAGTCACACATTAATTCAATTCAAGCCGACGTGCGGGCATTGGTATTGTGACAAGGGACAGTGCAGGTATGGCTATTTTTTGTGCTTCAAAGGCCTTCTTTGATGGGATGAATGCAGAGGATGTTGAAGCCTTAGCTTACTTAGAAGGGGTGAGACTGGCTCTGGAATGGTCACGGAGTAAAACCATTATTGAGTCTGATTGCTTATCGGCTGTTCTAGCTGCTTGTCGTCCAGGTGTGGATAAATCGCAACTTGCTTTTATTGTAAATGATATAAAACATGTGTCTAGAATGCTAGCAGAGGTGAGATTCCAATATGTGAGAAGAGAGCAAAATGAAGTCGCTCATGAACTCGCGCAGTTTGCGAAACGCATGTCACACTCAGCAGTGTGGCATGCGCAAGTTCCCCAATGCGTGGAGTCGTTGATTGCGAAAGAATGTACTTTGTTTCATGAGTAATCAATAGAGCTCTCTCCTTTTTCGCAAAGGCGGTCCGTCTTCGCAGTGGCGAATGGCCGGACGCAGGTTCGATCCCTGAGATCGACTACGTTTCCTCACCAGGATTTATTCTCAAAATAAATTTGCAGGTATCCTCAGGCGCTTATGGAACACAATGGGAGGCGACGCGTCCGTCGCTAGCAGACCTGGAATCTTCGTGATTTTCTCGTAAGCGTGTGTTGGTATAGGTTCTAGGTCTAGCGTACGCTCTAGGGGAGTGTGTTGGTGTGCGTTGGGGTGTAGTGTGCATTGTGTTTGAGTGTATGTTTAGATACTACGACTTGTACCCTAGATCTGAGAAAAAAAAGAAAAAAATCAAGCCGATAGACCTGTTCGTGAACCTTCTAGACACATGCCAACCTGATGGTCTTGTGTCCAAAAATCACCCACCTCCTTGTTGCTCGGCTCTCGCACTCACTCCCTTCATTCTCACACACGATCTAACCTGAACACGATGGTTGGATGCTAGTCGTGGCAGAGCCAAAACTTTTAATTAAGAGGGGCCGGACAATACAATGACACCTTGTAAACATAAAAAAAATGTACAATAAATGTATGTCTCGATGGCTTATCAACGTTTTTACATATATATTTAGTACTCATAACGAAAAATACAATATTTATCCTAAAAAAAGAGTAAAATAGTAACTTTTTTGACTATGCAATTAAATTGTTTATAGGTATCTAAAAAATTCAACCGGGGGGGGGGGGCTGCTGGCCCCCTCCGCGCCAGCGGATGCTAGACCAGGACGCCAAGTCCACTGATGTCCACGCTAGACGGCGAGTGAGTGGGTGATGCGCTGCTGGTAGCCCAGTCCGCCAGTGTAAGAGATGCCAAGACGTAGACACGTAGCGCGTTGTGCTGGACTGCCAATGCGCGGTGCACACAAATAGTGAAGCAAATCAGTGTTCCATTTCTCATTTCTTCCTGCTTTCCCAGTCCCTATGTCCAGGTCTAATCCTCTCTATTCCAAATTTTCAATAGAATAGACTAAACTCATGGGTTATTTTATGCTGAAATTTGTTGACTTCTACTAGAATTACACAATGAAAAGGATTAGACATTGAAATCCATTTTATTCTTTAGTATATTGTGCTCGTATTATCTATTTTTGTTCGCTAATAAATTAGATTTTTATATTGCATCCATATTGATTTTAAATGTTCAAACTTTCATGTATAGCTTCAGCTTCACTTGTTAATATAGTAGTAGTAGATGATATGATAGACAGGGAGCCAGGGATAAACCAAATAATTATCTATCTATATTTAGGTTTAGGTACTTATTTTGTACCACATCATGTTCTTATCGTGTTTGTTGTACAAATATGCAAGGAATTGATATATCTTCTTAATTTGTATTTTATCCACCGCTTTTGTGAACCATTGTTATGTAGGTTTATTATAAATTGCCTAGGCACTTTTTTTTTTGCAAATTACACAAGTACAGACGCAGACGCTCGACACGCACGCGCATTCACCCCTATAAACACACATACGCAAACACTACTCCTATGAGCACCTCCGAAAGACTGTGTCGGCACATCTCAAGATTGATGCAGTCACCACAGGCCTCGTTGTCGACGAGAACGTCGCCTACCACTAAAAGTATAATGCCGTTAAATCCTGGAATAAATTCAGAGAAATGCGATCATCCATGCCAAGTCGAGAACTTTAACCCGGATGGACAGATTACACACAAAAAAAAACTAACTAACTGCTCGGATTTTTGCCAGCTCCGCCCTAGATGGAGGGAGCATGGATTTGATTTGAAGCTTACTTTGCTTATAGTAAATAAATTTGCTATAAACCAGCTGGTAGCGACACATGGCCCGTACGTTGCTACTAACACAAAAGAATCGACAAAAAATGATGATTATTCTAAGAAAATGGTCCCTGAAGGCAGACATCTCAGCGACAATCTCGGCGATGCTAAGACTAAGGGGGGTGTTTAGGTGCCTTCAAAATTCCAAATTTTTACACTCTCTTCATCATATCAATCTTTAGACGCATGCATGAATCATTTAATGTAGGTAAAAGA
This sequence comes from Saccharum hybrid cultivar R570, assembly GCA_038087645.1. Lineage (NCBI taxonomy): Eukaryota > Viridiplantae > Streptophyta > Magnoliopsida > Poales > Poaceae > Saccharum > Saccharum hybrid cultivar. Next base: position 5,094,318 of record JAQSUU010000091.1, on the reverse strand, counting down.
AATAACTAATTACACAGTTTGGTTGTAAATCACAAGGCGAATCTTTTGAGCCTAATTAGTCCATGATTGAACACTAATTGTCAAATACAAACGAAAGTGCTACAGTATCAAAATTCGGATCTAAACACTCCCTGAGAATACCCACTGGCTCCTGGATTGAGCACTAGCAGTAGTAGAGTTCCCTGTCCCGTGCTGAAGAGACGAGTCACGAGTAGCTTTGTCTACTGTTGCTGAATCGTGACGTCCGTGGGCCGTGAGAAAGCTGTGCGGTCACAGTGGCTAACATGGGAGATTGGAGAGTGTAAACCACTTTGGCGTACGATGATAGTGGCTTAAACAGTGGCAGCTTCATGAGTCAGCAGTGCTCGAATCAGTACGGCCTCCAGACAGACCACTCTGAACCAAGACTCCAAGAGGTGCATCTTGGATTCGTTTTTCAGCAAGAAACGTTTCACATAATCACGCACCAAACGCTGGCCAACGAACGTAGCTACGTCGCCGGCCGTTCCCGGCCGTCCGATCGGACGCACAGACGGCCCAGATCGTGCCATTATCGGTCATTTTTCAAAAAAGTCCTCGCACTTTATCAAAATCAACCCGCAGTCCAAGTCCCTCTCAGTTTTCTTTACAGAAAAGTCCTCAAACTTTATCAAAATAAACCCGCAATCCACATCTTCAAATGGGTCGGCCTGCCTTCCGCTTTATGGGCCGGTCTACCTTCCGCGTGGGCAGTGGGCCGAAATCAGCCCGTGAGTCTCTTTTCCTTTTATACGGCTTTAACTTTTCTTTTCAAATCTGAGTTATTTCAAAATTCATATAAAATCACAAAAAATCATAAAAATGCCAAACCAGTTTTGTTTAGTTCCTAATTACTAGATCTATGCATTAAACTTAAAATATTATATGCTTTAGTGTATTCTATTTTGTATAGTTGTACATCTATGAATTTATGCCATTGATTAATTTGTTCTTCGTATCGCATGTGAACTAAAAATAATCTCCTCTGCCTTACCTCAAAATCCCATAATTCTTACAAAAAAAACTTCTAAAATCAAACCCTACAAATTCATACCCTTATTCATAATTTTGGTTACGCAAATAAATTCTAGATATGTTTGTTTCCTGATTCTTTAAATCAACACTAACCCATAGTATAAATACTCGAATATAAATAATCGCGTATATACATATACATAGCATAATACTTAAATATATATGGTACTCCGTACATTCACATATGAGAGTAAATCATGTCCCACACATAAATAGTTCAAACGAATACAAACAAATAAAGTAACATACTTCCACTACACGCGGTACATACAAATATATAAACACACAGATACACATGGCGACACTAACACCGACACATGTCTAATCTCCATACTCATCCATTCACCCTAGCTACAAAACAATATACGCTGCAAGTAGCCCACTCACTGGCCATACGCGGCTACGCCGCGGCCATTTCTAGTTTTCATTAAAATCGCTACCAGACGCTATAAAGACAAAAATGTTTCATAAAAAATACTTGGAACTGATTCTTTTTTTACTAGTTAGAAAAAACACCTAAACGCTAGTTTATCCTTGTTCTAGTTTTAGCATTAAGACCCTCTACAATGTTTGCCTATGTGATGCTCAAAAGAAGAGAGAGATGATTCCGGCACCGGTCCTTCCTACTGTGGCAGGTGATGCCAATTCCAAACTATGCTAGAATAACAGGGAGATGATGCCCTGAGTTTTACCCACGGTAGCTTGTGGAGAGCGATGCCCGATTTTCATCGTGGGGTTTGCTTTTTATTCAAGCTTCACTCCACAATGAGGAGGGCCTAAGAATTCAACGAGCTAGCATAGTTCCACGAAGTGATTCTGATTCATCAGAGAAATACGTTTTTATGAAAATTTTAAACCCTACCAAACACGCCTATCAAGTGTCAACAGGGTCACTGTTAGAAAAAAGTAGTATTAACTAGACCAAAAGATATTTAGTCAAAGCTAATATTTATTATAACATATTTATGAAGATCCATAAATGTTAACATTATTATTTTAAAATTTTAGTCAAGCTAAAATAGTTTGACTCGGGGCAAACCTAAAAATAGATACTTTCTGGCATGGAGGTGGTATTACGCAAAAGCAGGAGGTCATGATGCAGACTGATTTCAGCAGCAAAAGGTGGTGAACCAACGGGTATAACGGTCATCTGGGGCACAATGCACAAACACAAACAGAGGCAAGCGTGATCAGATTATGTACTATCCTTTTCCCCTCAAAAGAACCCAAGGCTGACAAAGGGTCAAAGGCACCGTGCCGCGTACTAGGAGTGTAGCGGCAACAGCACTCTCCAATCACATTCACAATCCCCTGCTGTCAAGCTTTGCTTGCTGCTGCCTGCTGGGGTGGTTAGTTTATCTTAACCAAAGTGTGCACCGCTTGTGTAGGACAGCCGAGAGCGACAGCTCTCTCAATCCCCTAAAAGCAAAAGGTTAAAACAACACAAGCTTTCTGGACAAATGGGAGCATGCTTAAACAATGGCCGCAACTTGCAAGACTTGCAGTTTGTGACTGACCAGCAGATATTCCAACCAGAAATCAACCCGTCAAATCAAGGATTAGCAAGCAATTAAGAAACTATAGAAAAAGGGTTAGTACAGTACTGCTAAAAGAAGATTCACAGTCCAAGCCTGATCACTGCGGTATAAACATCATAGCAGCCACCAGTGGCAGTAGCAGGCAAGAGCTGGCAAAATATATTGCTTCTCGAATAATAATTATCATTATCGACAAGATCACAAGTGTTGTTCTTGGGGTGAAGGGGAAAAAAAAAGTACTGCTGAGTTCTGACCAAGATACGTACTTCAGAAGCAAGCAAGCACGCACATGGCAAGAAAGCCAGGATATCAGCACCTCGGCCATACCTTAACGAGACAAAGGCTATCCCAAATTCTCCCCCAAATTTTACTATGCAAAAAGAAGATTCCCCATCACATCAAAATGTCGGCAAATGTATGGAGTACTAAATGTAGATGAAATTAAAAACTAATTGCACAGTTTTGTTGTACTTTACGAGACGAACATTTTGAGTCTAATTAATTATTTTTTGGACATTTTTTGCATTAAAAAACAAAAGTTGCTACAGTGTTCCGACACGGGTACTGTAGCTACAGTGCCCGAATCGGTCCCCGATTTGGGGATCTAAACACGGCCAAAGACACCAAATCCTGAAGAAAAGTTGCACCGTTCTTTACATATTTTTGTTGCGCTTTGGTAGATTCTCTTCCATGTACAAAATTGAAAAAGACATGCCATTTCGATGTGCATATACCAGTTCAAAATCTGCTAGTCAAGTACAGAATCCTGCTACTAGATTTTCTACGGAGGGAGTGGAATTTCTTTGATCAGTGGCACCAACGGGACACAACCAATTAAACAACCAAACGGGTTTCTACCATACACTTGAAGCTGAAGCTGCTCAAGGAATGGGACAAACCAAGCCAAGTGCAGAATAACATAACCTAAACTCTTACAGTCCCTATCACAATCAGATCAACTAGCGCTAATGTTCTCAATGCCATTCAAACCACAGGGGCAAACACAAATTCTCTGTTCGGCTAGCTATATTTTTGACTGATGCTGATTTGTTGTGAGAGAAAAACACTGTTCCATGGCTAACTGGCTGTATTTTTGGCTGATACTGATTTGTTGCGAGAGAAAAACATTATTCCATGGCTAGCTGATTTTGACTGATAAACTCAAGCAAACAAAGCCTCCGGGTCATCCCCTAATTATACAGGTTGTGCAAGCCAGGAACAGGTGGAATGGAAAATGAAAAGTTTTATCCAAAACATGTTTCTGATTTCACTTGTAAACTGCTGTATGCAATGAATTGCTTGCAAAAAGTAACAGAGCACAAGGAGAGGAAAGGAAAAACAAAGATGATTTAAAAATAATAACAAGACTAACATGTTGTAGAGGATAAACAGAACCCAGAAAAAGATAAACAAAAATGATAATGCTAAAATAGAACTGAATAATAATATAAGAATAAATAACCGACAATAGCTGTGATACAAAAAGGAACAAATGTCACTGGAATTTTGTTGTTCTAAACTTTTATGTCTGAATGAACTTAACAGAACTGAAACTTCTCTATACACCCAGATATATGATATATCCCTGCACCTACAATCCTCCTCTGTCCCTCCCAAACTCTTATTCACAGCCAATTAACCACCAATCCCAAACCTAAACCATCACCTTCAATCCAAGCCCTTTCAGCACCAACGGCTGCCTGTAGCCACCAACCAACACCTATTTGCTAAGCATGACAATGACCACGTACATCGGTGAATCTGGCTGCTAGCTATTGCCAGAGGGGCAAGAGCAAAACCAACTACCCTTCCTTGCGTTTGTGATTCTTTGTATCAATGCAGCGGAGGGGGTGGCGGTGATCCATATTGATATGGGTATACTGATGGCCATGGATGGTGCTGCTGTGGGGGAGGAGGTGATGCATATCGGACAGGGTATGTGGGTGGCAATGGACCGGGGTAATATGGTGGTGGCGGAGGCCATGGATGCGTTGGAGTGCAGGGCAGCGGTGGCGGCAGAACGGGGCATGGCGGGCACTGTGGTGGCGGGTGGTAGACTGGCGCGGGAGGGGGCGAGGATGGTGGAGGTGGGGAATGCGGCAGTGGTGATGGTGGTGGTGGTGACAGCAGCAGTGGAGGTGGTGGTGGTGAGGGCAGCGGTGATGGTGGTGGTGGTGACGGCAGCAGTGGAGGTGGCGGTGGTGACGGCAGCGATGGTGACGGCGGAGGTGGTGATGGGGGCGGAGGAGACGAAAGTGGCGGAGGTGGAGACGGCGGCGGCGGTGATGGTGGAGGTGGCGAAGGCGGGGGTGGTGGTGGAAGCATCGGCGGGGGCGGTGATGGGAGCATCGGCGGGGGAGGTGATGGGAGCATTGGCGGGGGCGGTGATGGAAGCCGCGGCGGCGGCATGGGCGGGACGAACGGCTTGCAGTGGAACGCGGCGCAGTTGACAGGTGGGCGGGCGTAGAACGCGGCGCACTGCTGCGGCGTCCGCTGCGCGGGGCGGTCGGGCAGGCAGTTGCTCCGGTCGCTGTCCCGCGGCACGACGCGCGCGCACGCCGGCGGCTCGCCCGTGAAGAAGTTGTAGGCGAAGGTGAAGTTCTTGAGGCGCGGCAGGTCGCATATCCCAGGCGGTATCGCGCCGGTGAGTAGGTTATGCGCGACGTCCAGCTGCTCCAGCTTCCTCATCAGTGCGAGCTCCGGCGGCAGCGGGCCGGCGAGCTGGTTGAAGCTGACGTCGAGCACGGTGAGCTCCCGCAGCAGGCCAATCTCCGGCGGGAAGCAGGAGGTGAGGCCGTTGTTGATGAGCAGGATCTCGTTGAGCGTCCCGGACATGTTGGCGACGCTCGCCGGGAGGCATCCGCCGAAACTGTTGTGCGCGAGGACGACGACGGAGGCCGGCGAGTTGCCGAAGTTGTCGGGGAGCTGGAAGCGGAGGCGGTTGTGGTTGAGGAAGATGGCGTCGAGCGGGCGGTCGAAGAGGTGGGGCGGCACGGCGCCCTCGAAGTCGTTGAAGCGGAGGTCGAGGAAACGGAGCGCCGGGAGGTCGAGCACGACGTCCGGGAACGGCCCGACGAAGCGGTTGTTGCTGAGGTCGAGCTCGTGCAGGAGGCGGAGGCGGCGGAGCGAGTGCGGGAGGACGCCGCAGAAGCGGTTGGAGTTGAGGTGGAGCAGGGCGAGGTCGGCGAGGAGGCCCAGCTCGGGCGGGAGGAACCCCGCGATGTCGCCGTGGTTGAGGTCGACCCCGGCGACGGCGAGCGCGCCGCGGTCGCGCCCGGAGCCGGAGGGCAGCGGCGCGCAGTAGACGCCAGTGTAGTTGCAGACCCCCGGGCCGACCCAGTCGGCGGTGAGATTGTAGGGGTCGGAGAAGATGGCCTGCCGCTTCCACGTCTGCAGCGCGACGTACGCGTCCCGCAGGCGCCGGCTCGGGAACCGCCACGACGGGTCCACCTCCACCGCCGCCGTCGGCCGGCCCTCGGAAGCCGCCGCCGCCACGCCGCCGAAGACGGCGGCGGCAAGGAGCGCCAGGAAGACGGCTCCTCTCATCTCATCTCCGGCGCAGCGGCGATCCCTCTCGGTGCGGTGCGGCGCAGTGACGCGTACTGTACCTTTCGCGCAGAGAGAGAGACGAACGCGTAGAGAGAGAGAGAGAGGGGAGTGGAGGGGGCGGCAGCTATAAACACGCGCAGTGGCGTTGGTCCGAGGCGAGGAGGGAGAAGAAGACAAGGGTGAGGAGTGTACGCGTAGCGTGGAGGGGAAGGGGTGGCAGAGGCGGGCGCGGCGGAGGATTAATGACGGGCGCGGGGGCAGTGGGCGGCTAGGGGCACACCCGCGTTCGCCTCCGGGTTTTGCGTCCGAGAATTCGTGCCAGCGCCAGGCGTGGCGTGGGCTGTGGAGCCCTGAGTAGCAGTGCGAAAAAAAGGTCCGCGGACCGCGAGTCCAGTTCAAACTTGGGCCACGTTTAGACTGCCCACAGTAGGTAATCTAAACCAAGAGCCTGTTTAGTTGCTCATCCACCCAAAAAAGTTTGCACACGTCACATCGAATCTTGCGGCACATGTATGGAGTACTAAATGTAGATGAAAGAAAAAACTAATTACACGGTTTAGTTGTAAATCACGAGACAAATCTTTTGAGCCTAATTAGTCCATGATTGGACACAAATTGCCAAATAAAACGAAAAGTGCTGCAGTAGCCGAACCCAAACTTTTTCACCAACTAAACAACCCCCGATACTCTAAAGCTTCAGAGTATGAATATAGAGTAAAAACTGCTGCACTGAGTACTCTAAAACGATACTCTATTCTTTCTTTCACTCTATATTTAGAGTAGTACAGTGCTTACTCTATAGTGGGCAGTGGCGGCCCCACTAGTTAAACAAAGAAAAAATGCTATAACTCACAAACCAAAAATCCAAATTAAATTTTGATTGCACCATTAAATTCGTCTCAATAAATCCTTCAAAAATAGATCACACATGGATATATTTAGATAAAGTAACAAGTGGGTCCCACAGTAGATAGAGTGGATAGATGATGATATAGAGGATGGATGGGTGCGGAAGAATTGAGTATAGAGGAGAGAATCTTGCTGACTAGGACGTATAGAGGATGAATATAGAAGTCCATGAGTACGAATAGCCTTAGATTGCAAAAAATTTCAACCCGATAAATAGTACTAATTTCGTTTTATTTGACAAATATTATCCAATCATGGATAAGGGTGGGCAAAATACCCGATACCCAATTCCCGAACCCGAATTACCCGAACCCAGACCCAAAGTACCCGAACCCGAATTACCCGATCATAATTTCGGATAGTGATCGTTAAAACCCGAAATTAGTTTGGGTAATTCGGGTAATGTTTTTCGGTACCCGAACTACCCAAATTACCCGAAATATCCCAAATATTTGCTCTTCTATTCCTAATATGAAGACAATGAAGTATTTCAATGCCATATGAATATATGATTTGGTATGAATTAATGTAGATTTATGCTCACTTGACAATTGATCTGTTGATAACTGATATGAAGATATGTTGTGATTTATAGGACTATTGTTTATTGCTTTAAAATGATATTTGAATTCTTCCAAAATGGTTGGTTTTGCCAATTTCGGGTATATCGGGTAAAACCCGAACCCGAATTATCGGGTACCCGAAATTTCGGATAATGCTTTTTCGGGACAAAAATCGGGTAGCAATTTTTAATACCCGAATTTTCAACTACCCGAATTACCCGACCCGAATTTTTCGGGTAATCCGAATGCCCAGCCTTAATCATGGACCAACTAGGTTCAAAAGATTCATCTCGTGATTTCTAACTAAACTGTGTAATTAGTTATTTTTTTACCTAAATTTAATACTCCATGTAAGCCGCTAAAAATTGATGTGATAGAGAGAGTGAAAAAATTCTAACTTTTGGGTGCATCTAAACGAGGTCATGGGGAGTGGAGAGGGAGAGAGGGGATGGTGTTGAGAGGGACTGACTGTCACAGCGCGTGGGAGAAAAGCTAACAAAGGCCGCGTTCACTTGCCATGTACCCAAAATATTTCCTTTTCCACCCATCATATCGAATCTTTAGACGTATGCATGAAGTATTAAATGTAGGTAAAAAAATAACTAATGACATAGTTTGTCTGTAAAGTTCGAGACGAATCTTTTGAGTCTAATTAATCCATGGTTGAATAAATTTTACCAAATAACAACAAAAAGTGCTACAGTAACTTTTCATCAAATTTTCTCAACCAAACACAGCCAAAAGCGGACAGATTTATAGAAAAGGTGTTAATTGCACGGAATATTTCCTGTGTGAGCGGACTTTATTCAATAGCATGCACGTATCTTGCACCCTGAATGTTACAACAAATAGCAGAAGACCTGATGAGAGCGGAAAAAATGAGACTACAGTAACAAACGTGTTTCGTGCGATGCAATAGTATATAATAATGTCTTAGAATCAAACTTTATATCATTTCTATACACAAGTTGTTATAACTAGTATAAGCGTGAGTGCGAATTTCATACAGGACACAAAAGGACATCAAAGCAATTTGGAAAGTAAAAAACGAGAAGAATTCTTGGCTCTTTGATGTTAGAGATATATAGGCATGTAAAGATTAATTGGTATAGATATAGATATCTTACTAATCTTTATGGTGTAATGCAATATATAATATATAGATTAATTGATATAGATATAGTTATAGTTATAGATATCAGTATATTTATATATTATTATCTCGATCCTTTATACAATTTTAGGTCTGCTCAAAGTCAAAACTATCTTACATTTTACTATATTTACACAAAATATTGTCATTATTATGCATGACCCTAAATAAGCATACTATAAGATATATTTTGTGAGGAATTTAAAGTATTTATTTAGTATGATAATATTAATATTTTTTATAGATTTAGTTAAACTTTAAATAATTTGACTTACCATTGTTTTAGAATAGCGTCATTTTTACTACGGAGGTAGTACTCTCATATCTCCAGAGAATGCAACTCTTCCTTCATTCTAAATCAACAAGCTTGAGTTTGACAAAACTTAAAAGAAATACAAGTATTTGCAGTATTAAATGTGTGCTTTCTTATAAATCGAGTTAAATTCATGGCAATTTGACTTAGACAAAATTTACAGGTGTTTTTTTTCAGAGGTGGTACAAAGGAGAAAAAAAAACAAGTTTATTAAGGCTGTGTTTAGATCCAAATTCTGGAGTGCCAAAATACATTGTAGCATTTCGTTTGTATTTGGTAATAATTGTCCAATCATTGACTAATTAGGCTCAAAACGTTCGTCTCGCAAAGTACAACCAAACTGTGCAATTAGTTTTTGATTTTATCCACATTTAGTACTCTATATATGTATCGCAAGTTTGATGTGACGGGGAATCTTTTTTTTTTGCATAGTACACTTTTCAATGGATTTAAACACAACCTAAATGATCCTGCTCAGTGGACTGTGTGACACCGTACCCAGTACACTGCCGTGTGGTCAAAGGAAGGGATTTATTTATAGAATTAAAATGAGGTCATGGGAATAATAAAAAAGACTATGGCTGTGTTGAGACGTGTAAAAAGGTGTAAAAATGTGTAAAAAAGTACTGTAGCATGTTTTGGCTTTATTTGGCAAATAGTGTCCAACCGTTGACTAATTAGGTTCAAAACGTTCGTCTCGCAAAGTACAACCAAGCTGTACAATTAGTTTTTTATTTCATCTACATTTAGTACTCCATGCATGTATCGTAAGTTTGATGTGACGGGAAATCTTTTGTTTCACAGTACTTTTTTTTAGGAAGTAAACACAGCCTATCTATACCAACATCCAAGCAGTACATGCAGATGAATATGGTACAGGAGTATAATAAAGAATTGGAAATTGGCAATCAAAATATTAAACTAACCTGCCTATATCCATATATTTTGCCCCTGGCCTAGTAGGAGTATTTAATTTTGTTTATTCTGTGCACGTAACGTTTGTTCTATCGCCGTGTGGTACAGGAGTATAATAAAGAATTGGAAATTGGCAAGGACGTGAGAGGCAGTCACGCGGCACACTGCATGGCCAGCCGTTTGAGATTGACGATCTTGGCCCCAGTGAGGTTTTGCGCTTTTGCTTCAGAAATGGAAAATGTTTGATCCGATCCAATAATCCAAAAATATGAGCAAGAAAAGAAAACGTAAAAGCTATTACTTGTGATGTTTGAAATATACCTGTTGAACAAATGTATTTACAAAAAAAGTTACTCCGTCCATCCCGAAATAAATGCATGTTTTGCATTTTAAGGAGACAACTAATTTCATGTTAAGTTTGATTTATAGAAAACAAGATCAATATTTGTATATTTAATAGATTTACTATAAAAATATATGACATACCTAATCTAATAATACTTATTTACTATCATAAATACTAATTCCGTGGCATTTGTCATCCAAACACACGTTTATTTAGTATCATAAATACTTTATTCGCTGGGGTGTTTGGTTACAGGGACTAATTTTTAGTCCCAAATATTTGACACTAATTTAGAATATTAAAATAGACTAGTTACAAAACTAATTGCACAGATGGAGACTAATTTACGAGACGAATCTATTAAACCTAATTAGCCCATGATTTGACAATGTGGTGCGACAGTAAACATGTGCTAATTATGGATTAATTATGCTTAATAAACTTGTCTCATAAATTAGTCTCCATCTATGCAATTACTTTTATAATTACCTCATGTTTAGTCCTCCTCATTAGCATCCGAACGTCCGATGTGACAGGGACTAATGATCCAAAATACTCACCTACCCTTGCCGATCCTAGTGATCTTTCGGGTCATTCCGAGAGGTGTTTATGAGCTGCCTAACTAAAAGGAATTTCGAGAGGTGTTTATTTAGAATCACTTGTAATTGCAGATGGGACAGGGTTCCATCGGACGGTACCCCAGTAAAAAATGTGCTGGACTCCCACCATATCGATGCAGTCTTTCTCTGTCTGCCTCGTCTCGCCACACACGCGTACCCCGTCCCTGTCCGTCTCGCCCCGCCCCGTGCCCACCGCTCCTTCTCCATGACCCTCTCCTCTGTCTCCGCGTGGACGGGACTTGGGAGCCGGGACGAGGATGAGCACGCCCCGTCCGCAGGACCCCAGGCGCGCCACGCACCCCATCCGTTGGCCCCTGGCTCGCTGTGTCTGGACCGTGCCCCCATGACTCTCTGAACATACCTCTAAAACAAACACTTGCAACATGAAACACTTGAATGCAGGTATGCAACATACAACTGAAGCAAATGAAACAATTTGGGAATACACTTGCAACATGTGTGTGCAGCATATGCAACATCTGGAGAAAACACTTACAACATGAAAAAACTTAACATAAAACTGAAACATTTAAAACATTTCGAACATACTCTTTGTAACATATGTGTGAAACATATGTAACATCCCAACAAGAACACTTGCAATATATGTTAAAAAAAACAAATGAAACATTTAGAACGGCCGCTTGCAACATACGTATACAACCATAGCAACATGTGCAACATCATGATCTATTTTGCAATATCCATATAAAACATTTATAATATACCTCTGAAATATATGAAATAATTGAAATATACTCTTGCAACATGCGATTTCATCGCAACATCTCCTTGCTGCTTTGCAAAATGGAGGCTCGTCGATGTGTGGTGTTCACCGGAGGCAGCGACCTGGCAGCAGCTCGACGGCAATGGTTGCACATCGCGAAAGGGAGGCATCGGCCGCACGAGCGCCTGGGAGGTGAAAGCTCTATGTTTGGTATTGGTAATTAGTGACAATGCCTAAGTACTAATCCTATACCTAAGTTGTATGTAGCATATGAGGATTAGTATATTCCAAGGTTGGTGGCAAGATGGACATGGTGATCATGATGGCCACACTTGGATTTGGACGCAACCCTACGTGATCAAGGCAAAGGTATATGCTTAAGGGTTGTGTTTTAGTAACCAAGACACCTAGTGGGTGTGGTTACATTATATGATAGATAGCCGTACTATAAAGAGGGGAATGACGCGGCTATTGAACTCCTAAGTGCCTCTAGGTGTGCATTTCATGATCATATGTATTTGGATAGAACTAATAACGCCTCGAAAAATGATTGTGAAAATACTAACACACTCGCACATGACGTGATCACTTGGTGGTGTTAGCACATTTTTGCGACGGCGGTGGAGTTTAAGCGGTAGAGAGGGTTTGGGGTCCTCTCTCCCTCCCGCCGAGCTTGCGAGGCGGGATTCAGGCGTTTTCGAGGAGTTGAAACGACTATTTTCCACTACGCCGAAAATCGAAAATCGAACGGAGGTGAACGGAGGTCACATGAGTGACCGGACGCTGGACCGGACGCGGTCTCTGTTTGACCGGACGCGTCCGGTCAGTGTTCAGCGTGCGCGCGTGTTTCAGTTTGTCGATCGGACGCGCGGTGCGTCCGGTCGTTCAGAGAGCTTACTGGACTCTAACCGGACGCGGGCACTGTGGCGTTCGGTCAGTTCTCCAACGCGTCCGGTCACTGTTTCATTGGAGCACGACTCAGACTTGACCAGCGCGTTCGGTCAGTTACGGGACCGGCGCGTCCGGTCGATTCCGGCGCGTCCGGTCGTTGCAACCAGCGCGTCCGGTCGGTGCTTCGCGAAAGAGCCGTTGCACGATCGGCGCGTCCGGTCAGCGCGACTTCAGCTGGATCTCGTTCCTAACGGCTCTATTCGAAGGGGTACGTCTATAAATACTCGTTGGCCGGCTCAAGGCTCTCACTCTTGGACTTTTGACATACTTGTGAGCACTTTGAGCTAAGCAACTCCCCTCCCACTCATCTCTCTTGCTTCTTTGCATATTCGAAGTGAGATTGAGTGATCCAAGTGCATTTGCATTGTGAGATTGCATCTAGTTGGCACTTTGTGGTTGATTTGCTGCGGGATTCTTGTTTCTCTTGGTGGTTGCCGCCACCTAGACGGTTTGGAGCAGCTTGGAGGCGTTGGCAAGAGTTGGTGATTGTTCTTGGCCACCTCCGGTGATTGTGAGGGGTTTGTGCCTACCTCGGCGAAGCGCCAAAGGCAACATTAGTGGATTGCTCGTGTCATTTGTAACCTTTTGCCATTTGGTAGGTTTTCGTGGCGCCTTTTAAGAGGCTCGGTGTGAGACCGATTAGCCACCGAACCACGTGGTGAAGAGGGACACAACGGGGACTAGCGTGCCGGCAAGCACGTGAACCTCGAGATAAATCTTCGTGTTATCACTTTCATATTGTGATTGATTGATCCCGGTGTTCGGTTGTCTTGGTATTCATTGTTGATTATATTGGTTGGCTCAATACTTCGCCCCTCGGTGATACCCTTCTAACTCTCTCTTGTATTAATTTCTTAGTTACTTTGCTAGAGTAGCTCTTTTGTGTAGCTGGCTAGTTATAGTTGTAGTTACCTTCTCGATTTGACTTGTGCGGTTGAGTGCAAATATACTAGAATTGTGAATTGGATAGGTGGCTTGCAAACACCCCGTAGGCTAAGCAAAACTCGTATCTCGCTATTTGTTGTATTGATAAACTTGTTTAGCTTGTCTCTGTAGAATTTTTTAAAGGCTATTCACCCCCTCTAGCCATCAAGACCTTTCAGGAGGCCGCGGCCACGCAACTTGGAGAGGGCAGCAGCGCGCCGCGCCTGCAGGGCCAGTGGTCGTGCACTCGGAGGCAGCACGCAAGCGGATAACAGTGATAGGAAGAGGAACGAGTGGATATGAATAAGTGGATGAGCAGTTTTTTTAGAAATGAAGAAGCGTGGGTTGTTGGGCTCACGTCATGGCCTAGCAACGGAGCATCCGGACAGACGAACACCCAGTTTAAAGCATTGCCGCTAACTAAATCGGTTAGGTTGACTTGTTGATGTCGTTGTGATTTCGATCCATGAGTGGTTTGTGCGAGTTTCGTGTGATGTCAGCGTGCTAATCCTTTGAATGTGTGATCGGTCATTGTCATTTTCTTATAATGTTTTCTTTGCAAGGTGACACGTAGAGATGTGTAAAAAATACTTCTTTCGTCCCCAAATAAGCATATATTTCGCTTTTCGGGGAGTTAAACTTATTTTAACTTTGAATAAAAATATAGAAAATAATACTGATATTTGTATCTTCAATTAAGTTTATTATGAAAGTATAATCCATGTTTGATCTAATGATACTTATTCAAAATATTAGTCCATTTTTATAAAATATTTCATCAAATTTTAAAGTTTGACTCCTCGGCAAAAAGATATGTTCTTATTTGGGACGGAGAGAGTACGACTTATTGTGTAACTTTTTTAACATGAACAATGGCAACACTAGACCTTTTTTGTGTAATGTTTTATGGAACCTACCATGACCGCTTTTGTGTTTATTTTCTTTTTCGAATCATTATAAATGCAGACACTCATGACTCATACATGTACGCACACTCATTTTTATGAAAATATGTACATAGCATGTCATTACGAACACCTCTGACATTGCGCTAGCAGATCTCGAAATTGATAAATTAACCTCAAGTACTCCGTCGACGGCCACGCCTTATCCTCTATGGTTTGATTTATTAAAATACAAGTGCTCGTATTAATTGATAAATCTAAAAGGCACAAGCATAGGTCACTTGATATACCGGGATTAGATTTGATCATTGGAACACAGGGAGGAATAGAGGTCCGAGCGCAGATAAGGAGAGGGCAGTACCCCTACCCGCACGAATGACTGTGATTTTTTTTAAAAAAAAGACAAATAAGGAGTGTGATTTTATTTTTTGAGGTCCTCATGTGAGGTAATCAGAGTAGCCTAGCAACTTGATCCGAATAGCCAGTAATGTTAGTGGTAAAACTGATTTGTAGTACTGTCAAAAAAAAACTCAATCCGTGGGAAAAGACAGCCTCGGGCATTGTGTTTAAGACACTACTACAGGAATACTTTGTAGGGGTGGCTGGCGATGCTTTGTAGGGGTGGCTTACCATACCGTCTCTACAAATCATGTATTTGTAGGGGCGGTTTCAGACTGCCCCTACAAATCAATTTGTAGAGGTGCCACCGCTACAAATTGATTTGTAGGGACGGCTGGTAACACCAGCCACTTGTACATAATTGATTTGTAGGGAGCGGTTCAGTTTAGAACCGCCCCTACAGTACATTTTTCTGCCAAAAAAATGTAAATTTATAATTCAAATCTGACCAGAATATATATATATATATATATATATATATATATATATATATATATATATATATATATATATATATATATATATATATATATATATATATATATATATATATAGGGAGAGTATACTCTATAGCTAGATACAAAATAAGTTATTTTGTAGCCACCTCTATTTACGATAATTTTATATACTAATTTACGACAATGTCAGTATATATTTACGATAGTTGAATTACTATAACACATGGGAATATTTACCATAATGTTATAGTAAATCACATAGTAAGGAGTTACTATAATCTCGTAAATTAGCATGACAATTATCGTAACTCAAAGTGGCTACAAAATAAGTTATTTTATAGCCAGCTGTAGGGTAATAGTTCTATATATATATATGTATATATATATATTATATATATATGTATCCACAAGTACAAGAGCATTATATAAACTAACATTACAAGTCCAATTCACAAGAATATATACAATCCATCATTACATAGACATAATTCACAAGTCTAATTCGTTCCACAAGTCCAAACCGGTCCACAAAGTAAGACCAATATCAAATTCCATACACATTATTATCAACGGCCTAGAGCTAGCCTTTCAGTCTCACGAAGGTGTTGGTACTGAGGATTACTACGTAAGTGGGAATCTCGGTCATGGTAAATGCCTTTGACGTGTACAATTTGGTCCAATATGAAGTTGCAAAGGTCGCCGACGATCTCTAAAAGTTGTTCATCCTTGTATGGGTCCCTTCTCATTTCTTTCTCTTCTTGCCACTACAAGAGAACAAGTTTCGGTTTATTATTTCATAACATATGCAAAGTTTTAAATCAGCAAAGGAGCAGTATTTGATTCCAAACAAGAATTGTTGGACAATAACACAAAAAATAGCAGTAGTAGAGGCCTCAGAAATATGTCAATCATCATTTGATCATGAACTCGGAGCATCAAGGCATCAAATAGAGAAGAGAGGAGAAGATAATGTAGGGGCGGCTGGTAATGATGTCAAGTTCCTCACAAGTTCTTGATCATCAGCTCTTCATATCAATGATAATTTCTGGAGTTGGACAATTTCATCATTGGCTGAAGAGAGGAGAGGAGAGCAGAGTTGGACAAAAATAGTCAAAATGTTATTTGTCAAAAAAAAGAGCAACTGCTGGCAAACATAGAAGTAGTAGGAGAGGAGAGAAGAAGAGTAGTAGAAGTAGTAGGACTAGGCCAAACAAATCAGCTGCTGCCTACCAAAAAAACAGCAACTTTGGTCTCATTATTAGTAGAAAATCGATGAACTAGTGACCATATATATTACTGGCCAAGACTAGTACAAGTAGACCAAAAAAGCAGCAGTGTAGTAGTATCAACATAAGTAGGACGGAGGCCATGCCAATGTGGAGGATCATGCCCAGAGATACACAAAAGTAACTCAATGTAATTGGAACTGACCAAATGAGCTGTGAAAAAGAATGAGCTAATAATCAACATAGATGACCTCATTGTGAAAAAAAGAATGAGCTGTAGGACCACAAATTCACACATATATTCCCAGAAAATGACATTTTTAACACGAAATTATTATCCCAACACAAACTGCATAGGCTGCGGTTTTTAGCATAGATTGCATCAGACTTGTGTGCCATATATATTTCAAATTTATAGTTGCAGTGCCAAATCGAAATTTTCGCGCCTACATTTTCGTTGCCTGCCAAAATATAGCTAGGTCTGACCTTTACTCCCGGTTGATATTACAAACCGGGAGTAAAGGACTTTTAGTCCCGGGTGGATTTAGGAACCGGGAGTAAAAGTCTGGACATTTACTCCCGGTTGATATTATAAACCGGGAGTAAAGGACTTTTAGTTCCGGGTGGATTTAGGAACCGGGAGTAAAAGTCTCTAGTATATTACCAGCCCCTTCTCCTTCCCTCGTCCGCCTGGTTGCTCTCCAATTCTCTCGATCCAATCTGCGCCGCCGTCCGCCCGTCCGGGTCCTGCTTTCGGACGCCCGAGCTCTTCCCTCTCACAGCGCCACGGTGGCGTCCAGGGCCGGAGCTGAGCACATTGCTGAAGGCAACCATGCTGATATGGTCGCGGGCTTCGCCGCCTCCAAGTCGCTGGCACATCCGCGTGCATGGCAGCTACCCCCTTCCTCTCTTGCATGTCGTCGGACGGGCGGAGCTCGAGCGGCGGCGGCAGCCCCGGGGGCAAGTCGCCGATGGTGATCGGCGCCTGCACGCGGTGCCTCATGTACTGCATGGTGGCCAAGAAGGACTACCCGACCTGCATCAACTGCAAGCAGCCGTGCCTGGTGGACCTCCTCCACGGCGAGGCCGGTGGCCGTGGCGGCGGCGGCAGCGAGGCCGCCGGCGACAAGAAGCCGCAGCAGCGCGGCAAGCGCAAGTGAAGCCACGCGGTGTACCGTGCATGTGCCCGCGCGCCCAGTGGATGCTCATACGGAGGGTCAGCTAGCTCCAACTGACTGCCGTTGGATCATCCACTGGACGACAGCAGGGTGTTCCCTTCCTTCCTCATTAGGAGGAGGCTAGTATGTAGTAGCAGTAGCTTAGTTTACTTGATGCTGCTGCAGTTGGAGTAGGTTGCTGTTATCATGATGGTGGAGTTATGTGTGGTGGAGACTTGTGGTTGTGGTGGTGTTTCCGGCAGCTACCCCTTCCTCTCTCTCCTAGTTCCTGTGTGCCACTTGCATCCAGGGGCGGGCCCAGCTATATTAAGGGTATTTGAATACCCAAATTTTTTAGCAAGAAAATTTATAGACATATAGTGTATATTGTATATGTATTGGAACGGAGAAAACAATGAAGATATAATAAACATCCGGTGAGAATACGGTTCAGAAACAGACTTTTCCACTCCTCTCCTCTCCCCACCTGATGCCCAATGGCCCATTGCGGCCGAAGAAGTTATACTGACAAGCTAGTTTGATTCTCACAAAAAAAAAGAAGCTAGTTTGGTCACTGGTCAGGGACCCTGGGATTGGGGAGCAGCCGAGCAACGGGCACAGCAGCAGCTCAAGCTCAATTGCAGAGTTTAACTGTACAAGTTTTCTTATTGCGCTATATATATATATATATATATATATATATATATATATATATATATATATATATATATATATATATATATATATATATATATATATATATTCATTTTGGTATGTTGGACTATTCGTACCTTTCAGTAAATAATTTTAAATTATGCTCGATTTCTTAAAATATATGAAAACTTGCTCAATTATGTGTTAAATATTATGCAATACATATATGGTATCCTCGCACAAAATATATCAATTGTGATGCTAAATTTTAAGCTTTGGTTGTCTAAAAAAATTATCATCCTTTTACATTTCGAATACCCGGCCTCAAAATCCTGGGCCCGCCACTGCTTGCATCGGCTCGACACGGAAGAGGAGATACAGAGGCCCGATGGGAATAGCAGGAGACCCGGCGGTGGCGTGCTATCCTTAGCTCCCCTCTGCCATCGCTGCTATTCCATCTAGCTAAGCTCTCCCATGTCAACTATCATAGCAGAGGAGGGCATGCAGGCAAGGTGCATGACGAAATGCCACTGCAGGTTGCAGCAGCTGACAGCTAGACTAAGGGCGGCCTCAAGGTTGCTGCTACGAAAAAGAAGATTAAATTGCAACAAAACTCCATGTCTTGAGCATTAATCTACTGTCTTTCTGCTTTGATTCATTATGACAGTAAGCACCCCAAAGGTTTGCATCCTTATATTGCTTCAAAATTCTTCACAAAGAAATTAATGGCCTGATATACCTAAGTACTTGTTTTCATAAGTGAATCATGTCTTGTTGCTAATATGTTGCATTTCAGCTTCATAGGTTGTCCACGTTGCAGGTCTCACTTTCTTACTGATTGGATGGAAATCATAGTTAGTCTGAACGAACTCATCTTATATGTTTTTATTGTTGCATCGGAAGAGATTAATTTAGTGTGTTCCTCGCAAAAAGAAGATTAATTTAGTGTGATATAATTAGTTTTGATGGCCTGACTTGGTAATTTAGCATGAATTCGTGGCTGGCAATCGCACAAGGATGGATACATAGTCGGTGGATCTTGTTGTGTTCTGTTTTTCAGCTAGTCTCATAGGTTCACCACAAATACAGTTTCATGTATATACAATTGATTTTAATTCAGATTGGAGTATCACTTGTTGCTGCAGCAGTACTAATGACTAGAGTACTAGAGGATCACTTGATACTTTTTCCAACAATTAACACCATTTAATCCCTTTTTTCAGATTGGGCTAATGACTAGAGTACTAGAGGATCACTTGATACTTTTTTCCAACACTTAACACCATTTAATCCTTTTTTTTCAGATGGAGTACGTATCACTTCATACTTTTCAGATTGGAGTATGTATCAGTTCATACTTGACCTGCTGTTAGTTGTGCTTGCTTGGTGCTAAAATTAAGTATCAAGATATCTTGACGACGTCAAGTCAAGATGGCCTAATGCTGTCCAAAGATGATGGTTAAGATAGCAGCTGAATGCCTGCTGAAGCCACAACATTTTTTGGGTCTGTCTACCTGTCACCCGAGTGATTTTCACCCTCCTGTCACTCGGGTGACAATAGCCTTAAAAACACCTGAATTTAGCATGCAAAGGGAATCGGGTGACAGGAGCCAAAGAAATACTAGATGCGCTCTATTAGTTCAATTTCCCTATGTTGCTTCCTATATGTATCAATTTACCTATATCGGATAAGATACTGAATCTGTTTTCTCCTAAAGTGGGTTCTGCGGCAGCCACAGGGGACCAATCTCTGTGAATACTATGTTTGTGAGTTCCTGAAGTCGTGCTCAAAAAAAAGTCTAGAGCAAGAAAAAGTATGTATCTAAATACTACTATTTTTTCTTGATTTATCATTATTCTTGATATATATACTAATAATTTTTCTTTTACTCAAATTGTAGACTAGACATTTGAAAGAGAAGACCCTGCAAATACACCATCTCAAAGCAATGCAAGAGACGATAGCAGGATTTCTTAATGAACAGGTCTTAAAGCCCGGTGCCAAGTTCTACTTTAACCCCGATGAACAATGGCTTCCAAAAAACTAGGGTCATGATAACTTTATTTTGAATGTAATGGGTCATGACAACTTGTTATCGGATCCAAAGGGCGGACACGACAATGAAAGTATACATTGCAAGCTTGTATTATATATGGTGCACAAATTGTTTGTATATACTTTCTTTTTAGTTGGGTTACTTGCGTACATTGCTCGAAACCAAACTTTACTATACGCACGTGTATGCATATATTATTTGTAGGGCAAAAATCGTATACGAAAACCTATTTTAAAACCAAAATAAATTATGAATTGAAATGAAAAAGAAAAAGAAAAAAAAAGACTTTTACTCCCGGTTGGTATTACCAACCGGGAGTAAAGGTGTCTGCCAGGCCACGGGCCCAACTGACTCTTTACTCCCGGTTGGTATTACCAACCGGGAGTAAAAGTCCCCCTTTACTCCCGGTTGTGAATCTTTACTCCCGAAAACGTACTTCCGGTTGGGCAACCGGGAGTAAAGGGGGTTGCCAACCGAGAGTATATGTCATTCCTGTACTAGTGTACTCCATCCATACGAAAACTAGAAGTACACCCCGCAGCAACGCAGATTAGTGGATTATGCCGCATAATGACGTGGATAAAAAAATATTTATGTGTCTTACTGACGTGAATATTACAATTGCCTATGCTAGTGAATTTTAATTGTATGTGATAGTGTATTGTCTTGTTGGATAACTTACATGATGAAAGAAATATGGTAGTGGGGTTTTGCTGTCTGTGGTAGTGGATTTTAATTGTGTGTGATAGTGTATTGGCTAGTTTGATAGTTTGCATGTTGAGAGAAATATGGTAATGGGGTTTTGCTTTATAAAACGTCTCTTTTTTTCAAGTAAGTTCAATTGGATATATAGAAAATAATATCAAGATTTATATCTCTAAATAAGTTTACTATAAAGGCATATCTTTCACGCTCAATCTAATAATATCAAGCTTTATATTTCTAAATAATATCAAGATTTTATGCTCAATCTAGTAACACTTGTTGTCTATCATGAATACTATTTTTTTATATATATTTAGTCAAACTATAAAAGGTTTGACTCCTTAGGAAATGAGATGCACGTTTATTTTAGGATGGAAGGAGTACTCGCTCTGGCTTGTTTACCTCGTCCAACGGAAAAAACGATGATATACAATAATAACATGTTACCTCAATCTAAAAAGACTGCAATTCTATGTTCAAAAAAAAGACTGCAATTCTGGATTAAATTTTGTTAAACATTTTTAAATTTAACTAGCTATATAAAAAATATCAGTAACATTTGTAACTCCAAATAGGTATATATCATCAAAGTACACCTAAAACTAATCAAATGATACTTATCCAGTTATTTTTTATAGGTTAGCAAACGTGTCCGTGCGTTGTAATCAAACCCAACACATCTTGGAATCGTATTTTATATTATTATTCAACGAGAGTTGTTCTAACTCGTATGAGAATAGATTGTAAGCTCGGATCACATACAAGACGCGGAGGGTGCAAGGACAGGGTTGTTGCACCGGATTTAGGATTAAGTTTATTGGCACGCGGAGGATGAACCCAAGATGAGTTTCTAGAAGCAAAGAATGAAGAAATTTTTGCTCTTTGATATTGATTATAGATTATAGATTATAGATATACATATGATAATACTGATATAGATAATATAGATGTAGATTTATCTGGTCAAATCTAATATAGATATAGGTACCTGATTAAATTTAAAATTGTTTGAGCCGTAGAGCCTGCTTGATTGACTTTTAAAATTTGTCACACCAAAAATTTGGCAAGCCAAAATTTAGGCAAAAATTGTTATAGATTTGGCAAGCCAAATGTGAGAGTTTGGTAAGTTTTAACAGTAAATCAAATACTAGCTAAAATCATGGCTCGCCAAATCTGACATCAAATTTTGGAAGTCAACCAAACATGCTCCTAGTAAAATGAGATGCATTTTTACGGAGGGAGTATATCTCTGGTAATTCGTTAAGAAAGATCTACCAACTGAGATTTGGCATCAGTGAGCAGGAATCTGATTATATGAGGGGGTGTTTAGTTGGAAGGTGAAAAGTTTTTGAGTGTCACATCGAATATTTCATGGGATATCGGAAGAGGTTTTCGGATACTAATTAAAAAACTAATTACATAACTTGCTTAGAAACCACGAGATGAATTATTAAGCCTAATTAAGCCATCATTAGCACATTCTGTGTTACTGTAGCACTTAAGGCTAATCATAAACTAATTAGGCTTAAAAGATTTACCTCGTGGTTTCCAACTAAACTGTGCAATTAGTTTTTTTTCGTCTATATTTAGTACTTCATGTATATGTCTAAACATTCGATGTGGTGGAAAGAAAAAAATTTTAGATAGGAACTGAACACCCCAGAGTTTGGAAGTTCGTGGCATCTACGGTTGGGGGGCTCTCGTTCCCTGCGAGGCCAGGCAGATGCTGCGGCCGCGGCAGTACAGTGCGGCACATCTCCTTTCCCATCGTTAGCTACAGTACCTCTCTAGCCTCTAGGGCGTTACCGCGTCCGTCGTCTGAACATGATGATTCCGTTTCGCTTGTAGGGACGGGACGGACGACGGGCAATAAACAGAAACCCGCGAATACGACGACGGGCAGTCGGGCAGGATCGGACGGATGTACAGGCAGCAGCTAACACTGGCTAGCAGTGTGAGTCGTCTTTTTTTTTTCCCTTTTTTTGTGACTAGCAGTGTGTCGTCTGTGACACATTTATCGGAGACATGGCAACGGCGTGCATGGCACGAGAAGCACAAGGAAAAGCAGGAGACACGCCGGCGGCCAGCAGCTTCCTTCCAGCTACCTACAAACGCAGGCTATTTAAGCAGCGTACTGTACGTCGATGCATGCTGCGTGTAGCAGGAGCAGTGCTGTGGAGCAAGGACGAGGACGGGTGCGGCGCGGCGGCCCTCCCGTCTGTCCGTTCGTCTTCCTCGCAAGCTCAGACCATGTCCAACAGCTCACAGCTCACCAATACTGTGTTCCTGATGGAATGATATTGGTGATCACCAATACTGTTTTTTCAGACTATTGAAGGAGATACTCCAACAGATCACCAATAATCTCCCCCAATATATGGGGCCCACCTCCCTCCACCCCAGGTCCACGATGACCAAGGCCGTCGGAGCAAAGCTTTTCGTGAATGCGTCTTCCACCGGCCACCAAGCCATCTCCGACGAGCGTCGCAGGAGAGAGATGTGGTAGTTGGAGGTAGGTCCTGGCTATTGGGGGATATACAACTCCCCTTTATTTGAGGGGAGATAGGGGAGATATTGGTGATCACCATAAAAAGAGGATGAAAAAGGGAAGCTGTTGAAGTATCAAATTTGGCTTATCTCCCCCAATATGACAGGTTTATGGGGATAGGAGATGAGAAATGGCCTGTTTAGTTCATAAAATTTTTTGCAAAAAATCATTGTGGCAGATTGTAGTATTTTCGTTGTTATTTGGTAATTAGTGTCCAATCCTGGACTAACTAGGTTTAAAAGATTCGTCTCGTGATTTACAGTTAAACTGTATAATTAGTTTTATTTTTTTTATCTATATTTAATGTTTTATGCATGTTTCCAAAAATTGATGTGACAGGGAATCTGATTTTTTTTGAGAAAATTTTTAGGAACTAAACAGGCCCAAAGGGGAGCCGTTGGAGATGCTCAACCAACAGTTGGGCCTAGGAGTATACTCGTACAGGCTGAAATCATGCAGGAATTTCACAGGAACTAGTTTAATTTTACAGGAAAAATGTTGGAACAAAAAAAAAATCCCACGTTCCAAATAGGCCTTTAGAACAGTCTCAATGGGAGTTTCATGTGAGTTTTGCATTAAATAGGTTGTCATATAGGCACTTTGATGACATGCCAGTGTATTTAAGAAAAAAGAAGAAATGAGTTTCATCTAGATAAAACTCTCTTGACATGATTATCAACTCCTTATGAGTCTTGGAATTAAATGCCTATAAAACTATGAAATGAAACTCTCAATTGAGAGTGGATGTTTCATCCAAATTTCATTTCATTTCAAATAACATGACATTCTTAAAAATAACGTAACGAAACTCACCATTGATATTGGCCTCAGTACTAAAGTTTTTTTTTCACGCGGAATTTAAGTTCAGTGACCGGGTCTGTTCGCTTTGCTTTGCTAAAAAGCTAGGTTAAAAAGTTATGTTCACATTGACAGAGGTAGTGTTTAGATGGTGTAAAAGTTGGTGTAAAGTTTCTGTAGCACTTTTCGTTGTTATTTGGTAAAATTTATCCAATCATGGTCTAACTATGCTCAAAAGATTCGTCTTGACATTTACAGACAAACTGTGCAATTAGTTATTTTTTTACCTACATTTAATACTCCATGCATGCATCAAAGATTCGATGTGACGGGGAATCTTGTAAAATTTTTAGAATTTTAAAGAAACTAAACACTGCGAGAGAAAAATACTATTCCCACATACAGCCACGGAGAACTCGTGTAGTTGGGGGTGGGGTCCCGTACGACGGCGACGCACCATGCATGTGCGCCTCGACGTCGGGACGACGACGGGTGGAGCACGGCGGTTGCAGGCGTGGCCCCACGTGGCAGCGACTCGGTGCCCGGAAGGGACAGGGCGACAGGTTCGGGTTTGGTCAGTACTCCTAGGTTAGGCGAGTGTCGTAGCAGCACAGTCACACAGGTAGCGATGCATCGAGTGGTCGAGTACCCGGTACATGGTACGAGAAGGGCAGAAGGCGATGGGCGTAGGAATTCGCTGTCTGCAGAGCTGGCGGGTTCATGGGGACGGCGATCAGCCGATCACCACCGGTCATGCAAGAAAAATCCCGTGCCAGCTTACTGGCAAGCCTTCCAATTACCTTCAGCATGGTGGTGTAGCCGTTTAGCTGCCTCTGAATTCAGAGAGAGCGAAGCAGCTTTGTACAGTAGATTGTACGTAAGCTATGCTGATAACACCACAGTCAGTTTCTGTTGTCCATGTGACTACCAAGGGACGAAGATGCCAAGAGGGAAGGAAGGTGATGTGCCCTCGTTGGACACCGGAAGAGAAGAGACACGTCCTGTCCTTTCCGGCCGGCGCATCACTGTTTCCTCACGCTGTAGCCTTACGGAGGGCCGGTGAGTCCGTGCCTGTGACCGCTGTAGCCTTGCAACCGACACGGCAGCAGCAGCCATGGGCCATGGTGGAAGTCCATGGTACATGCTCCTGCTTCAAGTATTCACAATCGCTCTAGTACCCACCCATCCAATAAACTGCAGTAATTGGGGATGGAGATGTTTTCAGCGCGGCCATCCATTCCTTACCTGAACTCACTCAGCTGCGTCCGGTGGGTCCATCAGAATCTGATGCCCTGGCTGCTGCCTGCTGGGCTGGTGATCCATCTCCCGTTCTCCCTGCAGCTTGCTTGGGGACTGGGGGAGCCTCTGGGCCGGCGTCGATGCCAACTCTGCGAGAACAAGTACGCTGCCTGTGAGCAACTCGTGTGGCAGCCGGGCATCTGCTCATCACATGACCTGACCATGGTACAAAATATAGCTATATAGCGTTAAAGAAATGAAGAATAAAGCTTGAGATATCTCTGCTTTGAGCCTTTGGCGGCAAGAAGAAAAAGGGTTCCTCTGCTCTGGACACCAAAATCAACAGGAACAGAGTTAGTACAATTTTCAGGCCAACTTGTTAATTACTGTACCTGAAAAAGTTTTGAAAACGAGGTCCGAATGCAAGAGACCTCTGATTTGCTGCCTTGTTTCCCGCCACAAGGGCCATAACGGCAAGAAAAATGCACGTTCTACATATCCATCACCATCAACGTAACGTGGAGTCGTGGAAGCTCTCTGTTACGCGAAATTGGGATAAACTTGCCACCGACAATGATGCCAATGTTTTCAATGACGTCAAAAGTGCATGTAAAAGTTAAGTTTACCTCATACATACTTCCAAAATTTCAAACTCGGAGTACATGATAGTGTATAACTGCAAAATCAATCAGGCAGACTTATGTATGAGTTAAGACCTCATGTGGGCAAAAATGAGAGGAAGTTCGACAAGGGTTCCCAAATCTCATGTGTAACTGTGATAACTAGAAGAAAAGAAAAGGTAGATCAAGGTAATGGGTTCATTTAATTGGGTAAGGAATCCAACCTAACCTGGCAATGTAGCCTATTGTGCCAGCTATTTTTGAGCAAGGCTAGCACCACTTCAGTGTCCTTGTGTTGTTTTTGCCCATTGAGGCCACGTTTAGTTCCTAAAAATTTTTAAGATTCCCCGTCACATCGAGTATTTAGACACATGTATGGAGCATTAAATGTAGACAAAAAAAAACTAATTACACAGTAGGGTAGAAAACCACGAGACGAATTTTTTAAGCTTAATTAGTTCATGATTGGACACTAATTGACCAATACAAACGAAAGTGCTACAGTAGCCAAAGCCAAAAAAATTCGTGGACTAAACACACCCTGAATCCTGGTCACCACCAATCCCACTGTCCCAAAAATTCCTTGTGTACCATGTCCAGGACAATCTAGCCAATTCAACCCCAACAGCATACCAAATGATTTGGGCCCACTTCATTCTCTTGATGTATTTGTCTTACAGCTTGAAAGCATATACCACAGTATACATATCACAAAGTTAATGGACCACTACCTGGTGATCTTTAGTTCTTTACCATTTTAGCTTTTGTCATTCTTGTTGAATTTTACAAGCTGTGGGGGAAAACCAAGAAGAACATAATACTTGTTGATGTGGCAGTAGGATAATGATTTGTCTTAGAAAGGACCATATAACAAAACAAACATGTGCATAATTGAATAGAATATTGCTAGTAGTGAAAGCATCTATCTCCAGCCCTGGTCCTGCTCATAGATCCATAATTAAACAAGATGGTCCTCATGAGTAATTAAACAGGTAAGAGAACGAATGGCTGACAATATAGTGCAGCAGTCAATAAATATACTACCACATGGATACCTTGTAGCACTGTTTACATTCTAACAATCAAAGTATCAAGACAGCAAAGAGAGTACAAGAAATTTGGGGGAAGCAAAGCCACCTGGAAAGAGAAGAAAATATGGCGTCAAAATCACTTGGGATGTTTTTTGAACTTTTTTTTTCGAACTCGCCCGAAAAATAAGTTATAAATCACCTTTGCGCCAAGAAAAAGATGAGGATATGACCGCAACCTAAACAGTGCACTCTACTCTGACGACTGGGCGAAAAGGTAAGAAACTAGACAAACACGGTGGTGATTCCAAATGCAAGAATCACAAGGGAGATGAGGCCTTTCCGCAATGATCAGATAGAACAACTAATTTTTCAGACACAATAAACATTGTCAGGTACTCGAAGACTTTGAGTTTGGATCAATATGCCTCCTTAAAATTACCAGTAAGTAAAGGAGGAATTTTCTTACATGCCACTGAAAAAAATTACGACTCCCTGATATGCTGTCAGTGTGACTGATACATGGGGACCTACCAGTCACTGACAGTGGCATATCAGGGATTTAGGTTTTATTCACTGGCATAGGAGGAATTCCTAAGTAAAGACTAAAGTCCCAGTGTGAGAAGTATTTTCATAGACTCATAAATGTTGAATGCATAGACAAGTGTGTCAATTTTATAGAGAGAAGGGTTAGAGTGATACCAGTTCAGCAGATTTCAGAACTACATCTTCCAGGAAGCAAACTGACATGTTTTCAGTATATCAAAACAGGCTCACTAAATGAATGATGATTAATAAGGGGTAGGTTAATCCAACAGTCTATGAAGCACTAAGTATATAATGCTACATGGATTCAAATCAATGATTGACATAAAAATGAGAAATAATATGGTGTATGATGCACTTAGCATCAGTACAGATACTGTAATTTCATCATGTTGGCCATTCAGTAACTCATTTATACACATACAGACCTCTGTTTTCCAAAACCTAAAACAAAATACATTGAGTAACTGAAAGACTACAGAAGGCAAATATAAATAACAGTTGAATAACTATTGATACTATTTTCAAAGGATGGCAATTTTAAAATGAAGTAACAATGAAATTACTAAGTAGAAAGGCATGGAAAAAATATGGCTCCGGCTAGGGCTTCCAACATACACTCATGTTATGCGCCACCTTTTCTTCTCCTTACAGTCCTTTTCACAGGCTGCGGAGTTCCAGCAACAACTCCACTGCTCTTCTGATTACGATCATTCACAGGTTGCTCCTTCAGAGTTTCATTAGTCTCTGGGGGTCCTCTTGGTCGGGGAGGTGCTCTTGGTTTCTGAGAACTGTTTGTACTAATCTGCCTCCTTAGACGCAGTATCTCACCCTTTGCTAACGCCAATTCCTCTTCAAGATGTCTAGACCTCAATTCAAAGCTCTCCTTCTCTGTCTGAAGCCTTGTGATAAGATTCTGAGCATCCTCAGTGTTTTCCTTAGCTTCGGTTGTGATTTTCGCTTGTTCAGTTAGAGCCTTGGATAGCATTTCTTTCTCAGTTTCAAGAGTGTCATTCCTAGAATGAGTGCTCTCAAGTTCTTTAGACAGTAACAACGCACTATTGTTCATCTCATCTAGTGACTTTGTTGCCTCATCCAGGTCTGCTTCGAGAGCTTTTCTTGCTTCGGAATCTACCTGCAACTGTTTTGCCAACACTTCAAGTTCCCTATTCAAGGTTGTCACAATTTTCCTTTCCTCAACAAGCTCATGTGTGGTGGACTCCAAATTCTTGTACACATCCAGCAATTCTTTCTTCAAGTTCTCACGAGCTTCAACAATAGATGCCAGCTCATTAGAGGTCGCTTCAAGTTCTTCTTGTCCCTTTTGAACCATTTCCTTTACTGAAGCCAAATCTTCTGACAGAGCTTTGGATAATGATTCTGCCTCTCCTAGTTTATTAGTGAGATCTACTTGCATTTCATTGGACTCCTCTTGGAGTTTAGAAATTTGTGATACCAGGTCCTCATTCAATTCATTTGCCTCCTCAAGCTCCTTGGAAAGTTTGGAAACCTCACTTCTGGAAGTCTTTAGAGCCTCTTCAGATGATCGAATTGAATCTTTTAAAGTTTCCATGGCCTTAAGTTCATTTTCTAGCATCATTTTGGTAGCATCCAACTCCTTGTTCAACTCAACAATTGTTTCTTGATATTTGCTAGAGTCAGTTAATGCAACAGACAGTTTTTCTTCAAGCTGTTTTATCTCATCATCTCTTTCTGATAGTAGTTTGGAATCATGGTTTGCCCTTGTCTCTGAAGCAGCCTTCAGGTCTGTATACTCTTGTATTAACTCGTTAATTTTTTTGTCAGCTTCTTCCTTTTCAGAGTTCAACGTTTCAAGTTTAGCATTGAGGGAATCAATAGAAGATATCTTAGAAGCGAGAGCATTCTTAGTTGTATTGAGCTCTTCCTCAAGTTGTTGTACTCTAGAATTTGCAAGCTCAAGGCTCCTTTTAGTTTCATTTGTGAAAGCAGTCAGCTTTTGGTAGTCTACTTCCTTCGAGGAAAGTGATGCACTGAGTTCCCTGATGTGCTTTGCCTTATCATCAATTTCTTGGCTGAGCAAACTTATCTTTTCCTGCAAAACATCAATCTCACCAAGCTTTTCTTCCAATTTAGTTTCAAGCACATCCTTATCAACGCCAGCTTGTGAGATACTACTCTCTAATCTCTGTATTTCATCCCTAAGTTCCTCAGCTAATTTCTTCTCCTTTCTGAATTCTTCACTCAGTGATGTCAAAGTCTTTGCTGCTGAAGCCAACTGACCTGAAAGAGAAACTTCCTGCTCCTGGAACTTCATAGATTGCTTCTTTTGTGCTGCTTGCTGCTCCAGTAACCGTTTCTCATAGTTTTCCCTCATCAAAGAAAGTGCTGCCTCATTTTCAGCCAATTTGCTCTCCGTCTGAAGAGGGTAGAACATTGAATATATCAGGTCTCCAATTTCCATAGATAAACTTTTAGAAAATAGAACAATTAGCATATCAAAGGTGTTTAAAATAGTTTTGGCAGCTTTCTGTATTCATAAGACATTACAGATGTCAGCTTTCTTCAGAATCATGGTGGAAAAATGGTAATACAATTAATCATTAGGTTTTTGCTGGAATCTTTAGACTGTCTTGATTAGGGCTAACCCTAGAGGGGTAGCTATATAGGTTCCATACATGGGCCTCATGGGCCTTAGCCTTATGGGCTTAATACATACTCCAACACCCCCCCGCAGTCTGAACTACCGGCGCAGCGGAGTTTCAAGACTGGACCAGAAAGAAGTAGAAAGAA
Source organism: Saccharum hybrid cultivar R570 (assembly GCA_038087645.1). Lineage (NCBI taxonomy): Eukaryota > Viridiplantae > Streptophyta > Magnoliopsida > Poales > Poaceae > Saccharum > Saccharum hybrid cultivar. The sequence goes on along the minus strand of JAQSUU010000091.1, from coordinate 5,063,645 downwards.
GTACAGCACACACACACGAACCCCCCCGCAGCCACAACTAGCCACTGGTGACGTTGAGACTGGATCGAAACTCGGAGAAGGTCGAGGAAGGGAGGCCCTTGGTGAAGATATCCGCAAACTGCGAAGTCGTCGGGACGTGCAGGACTCGGACGGCGCCGATGGCCACAAAGTCGCGGACGAAGTGCAGGTCGATCTCCACATGCTTGGTGCGCTGGTGCTGGACGGGGTTGGTGGAGAGGTAGACGGCGCTGACGTTGTCGCAGTAGACGAGGGAGCTCCTGGTGAGAGGGCGGTGCAGCTCAGCCAGAAGCTGGCGGAGCCAAGCCGCCTCAGCCACGCCGTTAGCCACGGCGCGGTACTCGGCCTCGGTACTGGAGCGAGAGACCACTGGCTGTCGCTTGGACGACCAAGAGACAAGGTTGCTGCCGAGGAAGACAGCGTAGCCGGAGGTGGACCTGCGGGTGTCCGGGCAGCCCGCCCAGTCAGCGTCGGTGTAGACCACCAGGTCGGCGGAGGAGGACCTGCTGAGAAGCAGCCCGTAGCCGATGGTGCCGCGGAGGTACCGGAGAAGCCGCTTCATAGCGGCGAGGTGAGGTTCCCGCGGAGCATGCATGTGGAGGCACAGCTGCTGCACGGCGTAGGTGATGTCCGGCCGAGTGAAAGTGAGGTACTGGAGCGCGCCAGCAAGACTCCGGTAGGCGGTGGAGTCCTGGGGCCCAAGCAGCGGACCCTCCGCCTCTGACATCTTGCCCTGAGTGTCGACCGGGGTGGTGCAGGGCTTGCAGTCAGCCATGCCTGCTCGCTCCAGGATGTCACAAGCAAACTGGCGCTGGTGGAGGAACAAGCCTGAAGGTCGGGGCTCAACAGTGACGCCAAGGAAGTGATGGAGCACTCCAAGATCCTTCATAGCAAATTCCCTCTGCATAGAGGCAATGATACTCTGGAGCAGAGTCTTACTGGAGGCTGTGAGGACAATGTCATCGACATATAGGAGCAGGTATGCAGTCTCATCCCCATGGTGGAAGATGAACAGGGAGGTGTCAGACTTAGCCTCCGTGAACCCAAGTGTCTGCAGGTAGGAGGCAAACCGAGAGTACCAAGCCCGGGGCGCCTGCTTGAGACCATAGAGCGACTTGTTCAGGCGGCAGACCAAGTCAGGGCGAGTAGAGTCAACAAACCCTGCCGGCTGGCTGCAGTAGACCGTCTCAGTCAGAGTGCCATGGAGGAAGGCATTCTTGACATCCAGCTGATGTACTGGCCATGAGCGCTCGAGAGCCAGTGAGAGAACCGTGCGAACGGTAGCTGGCTTCACCACTGGACTGAAGGTCTCATCGTAGTCGATGCCGGGCCTCTGAGTGAACCCTCGAAGGACCCATCGAGCCTTATACCGCTCGAGAGTGCCATCAGCCCGACGCTTGTGGGTCCAGATCCACTTGCCGGTGACGACGTTGGAGCCGGGCGGACGGGGCACCAGATCCCAGGTCTGGTTGGCGAGGAGAGCCGCGTACTCTTCTTCCATCGCACGGCGCCAGTGAGGATCCGATAGCGCCTCGCGGACGGAAGAAGGCACCGGAGAGACTGTGGAGTCCCCGGACATCGCCGCAAGAGCCCGGTGCGGCAGGGTACCAGCCGCGTGTCGCGTCACCATGGGGTGAACATGACGCGAGTGTCGGTGGAGGAGCGACGGGTGGTACACCGGCTGCTCAACACGGGCCGCCGGGGGCCGCGGCGGCGGAGTCGGCGTAGCCGGCGGAGAAGAGGCCGCCGAGGCAGGCGTCCCCGGAGCAGACAGAGGTGTCGCCGGACGGGGACGCCGCTGGTAGACCTGCACCGGTTGGGCAAACCGAGCAGGTGGTACAGGGGACGGCGGTGGCGGTGCCGGTGCCGACGAAGCAGGGCCCGCAGCGGCACGACGCTGGTAGACACGCACCGGCTGCGCAAAGCGCGCAGGTGGCGCAGGGGCCGGCGGTGGCGGTGCCGTGGTCAACGGACGGGGCTCCGCGGCCGGCACCGGGACGGGCGTCGCGCCGGACGGTGATCCCAGCCGGCCCGAGGAGGGAGCAGGGCCAGGAGAGTCGCCGGGGAGAGGCGACGCAGGGCACGGCCCCGGGGAAGGGGACGGCAGTACGGGACCTGCAGGAGACAACGGAAATGGTGGCTCAACCACCTGGTCAGCAGGAAACAAGAAGGAAACGTCAGGCTCAGGGGTGGATGGGGAAGGAGAGGCAGCGGAGTAGGGGAAGACAGACTCATCAAACACCACATGGCGAGAGATGAGGACCCGACGGGAGGTGAGGTCGTAGCAGCGGTACCCCTTGTGATCCGGGGAGTATCCAAGGAAGACACAGAGAGTGGATCGGGCGCCAGCTTGTGAGGAGTGGTGGCTGCAGTGTTAGGGAAACACGCACACCCGAAGACTCTGAGGTGGTCATACCGAGGAGGGGTACCGAAAAGAGCGTGGTGTGGGGTGGGAGCTGGGCAGGCAGCGGAAGGGAGGCGATTAATAAGGTAAGTGGAGGTGTGAAGGCTCTCAGCCCAAAAGCGAGCAGGGAGAGACGCCTGGAGGAGAAGGGTGCGCATGGTGTCGTTGGTGGTGCGGATCATGCGCTCAGCCTTGCCGTTCTGAGAGGAGGTGTACGGACAAGACATACGCAGCTGGACACCGTGAGCGAGGAAGAAAGCGCGCGAGGCGGAGTTATCAAACTCACGGCCATTGTCGCACTGAACAGCCTTAATGGTGAGGCCGAACTGAGTGGACACCCAAGCGAAAAGTGAAGAATGGTGGGGAAAGCATCCGACTTCAAGCGAAGCGGGAAAGTCCAAGAGTAATGAGAAAAATCATCGACCACCACAAGATAGTATTTATAACCAGAAATACTGATTACAGGAGATGTCCATAGGTCACAATGGATAAGGTCAAAAAAATGAGCCGCATGAGAAGAAGAACTAAAAAAAGGAAGGCGAACATGTCGGCCCATTTGGCACGCATGACACAAAGGCTCATCGTGAGCTCGAGTACAAGGAATGTCTGAACTACGACTGAGCTGCATCATGGCATCACGTCCAGGATGACCGAGACGCCGGTGCCAGGTAGTGGAAGGAGTGGTGGTGGCGAAGGCAGCTGACAAAAGTGACGCCGGTGAAGAAGAGGCCGACGCCGGGAAGCAGAGCGTGTAAAGGGGCCCGGTGCTGTCACATCGGAGCAGAGGACGCCGGGAAGCCAAATCCTTCACAGTAAGACCAGAAGAGTCAAACTCCACAGAACAGGAATTGTCAGCTGTAAACCGACGAATAGAAAGGAGATTGTGAACCATGGACGGGGCAACAAGAACATCAGGAAGACGAAAGGAGCCATGAGTACCAGCAGTACCCACAGATGTGACAGGAATGCACGAACCATTCGCCACCATGATGGACGAAGGAAGAGAGGAAGAAGGGGGATGAGCAGAAGAGAGTATACCGGGGTTTGGAGTGGTGTGGTAGGTGGCCCCGGAGTCAGCGACCCACTGCACAGGGGGGTCAGGCCCATGGTGCTGAAGGAGTGCGCCAGGGCCGCCTGGTCCCATCCGGAAGGTGCTGCCCACGGAGACGCCAGAGGGAGCCCAGGCGGAGAAGCAGCGTACTGGGACCCCGGCTGGAACCCCGGAGGAGCACCGGCGAGTAGGGAGGAGGCCGACGAGCGAGGGTCACCACCGGGGGCCTGGAACGGCCACATGGAGATGCGCCCTGACCACGGGTTGTGGAAGGATGGCCAGGGGGCACCCTGTGGTGGCGGTGTGGTGGTGTTACTCCCACGGCCCCCACCATCACCGCGACCACCTCCACCACGACCGCCCCGACGACGGCGACCACCACGGCCTCCCCCACCCCCGCTCGGCCCGTGGGAGGGAGAGCCGTGAGAAGACGGCGGCTGTGGAGCTGGGGGACGCGGCTGAGTGACGGCCAGTGCAGTCGAGGTCCCCGAAGTGGCGGTGGAGCCCGGCTGGAAACCCTGAGTGAGCTCCTCCAGGGCCAGGTCGTCGCGGATCTCCAGGAAGGTCGGCAGCGGCCGCATCCTGGTGATCAGCGACCGGAGGGTGGCGTAGCGGTCGCTGAGCCCGCGAAGGACGTTGAGGACCAGGAAACGGTCCTCCACGGGCCAGCCGAGGTCGCCGAGGGAGTCCGCCATGCCCTTCATCCGGCGACAGTACTCACCAACAGAGAGGTCGCCCTGGACGAAGTTGCGGAAGGCTGCGTCCAGCCGAAGGGCCCGGGCCTCAGCGTTGCCCAGGAACTGCTGCGCGAGGCCGAGCCAGGCCTGGCGGGCGTCGGTGGTGTGGCGGACGAGGTCGTGGAGTTCGAGGGAGATCGTCCCTGCGATCCAGGAGAGGACGATGCTGTCGAGACGCAGCCACGCAGGGGTCCGCACCGCGACCGAGGTGTCGGTGAGGACATGGTCGTCGAGTGCGTAGCGGCGGAGGGTGAGCAGCATCAGGTCCCGCCAGCGGGCGTAGGACGGCGACGCGGGCTCGAGGACGACCGGGACGAGGAGCTTGATGTTCTGGACGCCCCCGGCCTGATAGTGGAGCTGCACAACCGCAGGATCGGCTGGGTCGTGCCAGAGGGCCGCGTTGTGGGGCACGCGGTGGGCCATCGAGCCAGTGGAGACGTCCCCGGCGTCTTGGGAGGCAGGAGCGCCAAGGAAGTGCTCCGCCTCGGCAACCTGGCGTCCCAGGGCGTCGGCCGCCTCACGCTCGCGCTCCAAGGCGGCGGCTGCTGCCTGCACGCGGGCCTGCCGGGCGACGAGGGCGGTCCGAGCAGCGGTGAGGGCGTTGGAGAAGGCGGATCCAGATGCTCCGGGAGGTGGGCTGGCCTGGTACATCCCCAGACCGGGGGTTGTGAGGGCCCGAGCGACGGCAGTGCGGGCTGCAGTAGCCGTCATGGCGGCGGCTGCAGCCTCCCGGGCAGCAGCAACTTCGGCGTCGGCGGCCTGGGCTGCCCGAGCAGCGGCTGCCTGGGCCGCAGCGAGCAGGGTCGCTCCAGTTGTGGCCGCGGGCGGCTCCTCCTCCCTGAGGGCGGCCCTTGCGGTGGCGGTGGCTGCTGCTGCGGCGATCTCCTCCGAGAAGGCCTCCTCCGCAGCCAGATCGGCGGTCAGGGAGGCGGGATCGGCGGTCAGGGAGGCGGCGCGGCGGCCAATGGCTGCGGTGGCAGCACCGGCGGCCGCCTGCGCGGCCATGAGGGCCAGGTCGGCCCCTTCCGCGTCCAGGCCGGCCGCCGTCAGGACGTCGGCGATCTCCCTGGAGGCGGCGGCGGCAGCTGCCTCCCGCGCACTCGCGACGGCGGCAGCGCGGGCCGCGGCGGCGGCGGCGGCGTCCTCCTCCCGCGCGCTCGCGACGGCGGCAGCCCGGGTCGCTGCGGCGGCTCCGGCGTCGGGCCCAGCCGCGCGGGCCTGCAGACCGGCGTCCTCCCGCGCGCGCATGGTGGCAGCCCCAGCGGCGGCGGCGCCAAAACCGGGCGGATACGGCGGCGCCGCCAGCTGCTGAAGGCAGGAAGGGGAGGAGGAGGGGTGTAGGGAGGTAGAGAAGAGGGAGAAGGGCGGCGGCGGCGGGCCAGGCGGTGGCGGCGCCGGCGGCTCTGCCATGGCTGCTGGAGGCGGCTGGAACCCTAACCCTAACCTAAGCTCTGATTACCATGCTGGAATCTTTAGACTGTCTTGATTAGGGCTAACCCTAGAGGGGTAGCTATATAGGTTCCATACATGGGCCTCATGGGCCTTAGCCTTATGGGCTTAATACATACTCCAACAGTTTTCACAGAGTGTTGTCCTCTTTAACGTTCCTACTGTCACATATGAAACAAAACCTGAACTTGCAAAAACATATGACCAGCACTCATTTCCCTCCAACACCCATCATTGCAGCAAGGAAAGAAAATTGTCCGTTCCTCAGAGGCACAATGCAGACTAGGAAAGCAACATGAACAACAAACAGGAGATAAATACTTTGCCTCAAACCGTTCTCCCTCAGATTATGAAGGATACTACAAACCGTTTTCATTTTACGTGGTTCAAGGTTCAGTTTACTAATAAAGCTATCAAGATTTGAGTGTCACTACCTTTAGGCAGAATAGTAGAATGTGTGCACAAAAATTTCTTTGTTACTTGGTGACTGGTGTAAAACTCTCCTCTACTTCTTTCTTGACTAAGGCTACAAAAATATACAGTGGAGCGCTTTGAAATGGTGCAAAAGTTGGAAAGCACACATAATAGAGGTACATGCTTACATAGAAGCCTACAAAACCAAAGAAACCAGATGTGTAAGTGTAAAAAAAGGAACACAGCTGATGAAAGCATAACCCCCAATCCCCCATAATATAAGGCTAAAAGTCTGATATTTAAAAAGTGTCAACATCAAGATCATGAGTTTGGAAAAAAGGTAAAGCCAAACTCCTTGAATACATTAAGAGCAATTTTTATTAATTTAATGGCTCAACATCAGATCTGTGTACTTTGGCCTAAGAATGGTGTGCACACAGCACAGGACACTGCTTAGTTTTCTCTAAATACAAAAGGATGCTAGAAAAATTGCCCGTGTGTCATGACACCACAAATCAAAGTATTGTACATGTGTATATATAGCTAGGTCGCACGATGCTTTTAGAAGATTTGGGTAGTGTGGTGAAACTGATTTGTGTTAAATGACAAGGGTGGATAAATAAGCGAAATATAGGGGCAGAGTAGGGGTGATGACAGGCACACCATGAGCACCAACTCTATTGTTTTAGTAAGTAATAGACACTTTACTAACTGGAAATATATGCAAAATATGTGATTATATGACGATAAGATCATGGCTGTCTTGGAGAAGCGGTCCATGCTGGGATGCCTCATGAATTGAGCATCATGATTCTCATTTAGGCTATATGAAATTAAGAATCAACATATCTAAACCAAAACAAACAGTAAAACACATTAACTGTGGGTTTGTAGATGATTTACTGAGGAGATAATTGATTGCAGGGCCTTTTTTTCTTGTAGAGAAGTGCCGTACAGCCCACCAAGAACACCAGAGGCAGCAACTCCAACTGTGCCAAGAAAGCCAACCAGTGGATTCTCTGGAGGTTGTTCTTGCATCAACTGTAAGGATGATTCACGCTGACGAGCTTCAGGAGTAATAGTTTCAGCCTGAGTTCCTTCAGGTTGAGCGTTTTCAGGTTTTACAATACCCTTTGTCCCTTCAAATTGAGGGACATTCTTTGTCTCTACAGACAGAAGAAATTTATCAACAACTTATCTATGTTTGTGGAATGATGACACAGGCATAATAAGTCCTCAATGATCAATGACCAGGAAAAACCCCATTGAAAATATGCATAATTATATTTCAATTCCCAAATGTCAATGAGCCAGCACCGCCAACTTAGTTAAGTCAAAACAATCTCATCTCAAAGTAAAATGCATTAGTGACCCCCATGCTACTTTACAAGAATACAGCATATCTAGATGGTTAGTTCAATCCATTCATGTGGCTACAAGCAGCCAAAAGAACTGTGCAAGTATGGCAAAAAAAAAAGTCTATAGGACAACAAATCCAAAAGTCACGTGTTATGGTAGTTTTCAAAAGAATTTGTGGTAATCATAACTCCTATTTTTCACACATACTACTCATATAAGGTGGAAGTTCTAACCATCAATCTTATCCTCCTTAGGTCTACAGATGATGGAATTACGTCCAATCTTGAAAGTTTCGTAGCAATTCTCAGCTTCATGATTTACCCTTGGGGCATCAATCCACTTTCTTCTAACAAACCCTTCGGATAATGACATACCATAAACTGCGGGAAATTGAGAAAAGGTGACATCTGATCATATGCTGTAAACAAACTCAAATACCACTAGGAACATTTATGTGGATAATGAGTACACTATTCCAAGGAAGACAGTCATACACTAATTCAAGACTGCGTGTTTGTGTTTCATGAATTTTCAGCAACACCTGTCGTCAATAACATAAAGAACTAGGGGACTGAATAACAAATTAAGAAGTTGCAGCACATGGAACTATAACTATTAGGAACCATTTGAAACCTTTCTAGAATTAGCATAGATTCCCGCAAAAAACTAGACTCAGTGCAGCACAAATAATCACGTCACCTTAAATCATTCCATCGCAGTTAATTACAGGATACATTCCATCTAAGAACAAAGCAACATTAAGCACACAGTATCTAATGCGCAAGATCTACTCTGCAATTTTGATAGGGTATCAGGTTTCAACGATAGGATTTAGCTCCATGACTTATCAACAGCAAGACCACCATTTGTATAAGTATGTCATTACATAAACTCCAAAGTTCTAGTTCTTTCATCAGTATGTGTGATGCTCCCCAGTCCTAACACTCAAGATGCATGCAACCATTGAGGAGCTAATGGATTTTAACGTGTAAAATCTGACATAAAGTTGATTGAAAGTTCGAATTTCTTCAGAAGCAAACTCAACTATGGGAATGGTTTTACCATCGACTAATTCTTCTTCATACATGCATACCCTGCTCCAAAAAGGAAAATCGTGCCTGCCACTAACATCAAAATTGTTTAGAGCATACTCCTAGATGGATTCAATACCCAGCGTATTCTAAACTCTTGTATCCACTGTTTGAACAACAATTGCAAATTCTCAATCTAGTCGGCAGATGCACATTTGAGCCAAGCCCAAACAATTCATGCATTTTATATATAAGGCCACAATGCAACACTATATATATGTGTATAGCAATGTCCTCTGCAGAAACGATGTGTCACCTTGATACTCTCACGCTCCTATATTGCAGAACAATTAACAATTGTTAACATCAATCCACAGAATTGCATACGGATTTCACTCGCAACATTACTCCACAACATGACTAGGACACAAGTTAAGACGGACGATTGAGAGCGAATTGCGAAACCAAATTTTACACCAACACTGGCAGGGAATAGGATAGGCACTGACCCTTCACGAGGTCCACGGGCGTGGGCGCGGCAGCAGCTTCACGAAGGCTGACGAACGGTATGGCCGAGGCGCCGAGGAGCACCACCCGCCGCGCCAGCACGTAGGCATCGGCGGCCGCCGCCGCCGCGGGAGAAGGACCGCCATCGAGCGGCGAGGCGGCCGCCGCAACCACGAAGGCCCCGCCTCGCCGCGTGCGGCGACGGCAGGCGGTGGCGCCCGAGGAGGAGGAGGAGGCGTATTGGAAGGCGTGCGGCGGAGACGGCGACGGTGACGGCGAGAGGACGAGGTAGCCCATCCCGCGCCGGAGAAGCGAAGCCCTAGCAAGCTCACAGTCCCAGCGCTCGCCTCCACTCCAGCGTGCTAGCGCGTTCGAAGTTTTGAGGGAGGCAGTGGAAGTGGCTCAGGCTGTGGCGATGAAGGCGCGGATTAGGAGTCAGCCATGCCGACGGAGACGCGGGCGAAAGGCCGAAAGCGCACGCGGCGAGTAAAGCGAGCAGGTGGTGGGTCACCACCGGAGAAAGGACATTTTTTGAGGCGTGAAATTACTCTTCTGTCCCCTTGTCTTTACTGTTCGCGCGAAATCACGAGGCGCGATGCCGAGGGTGATTTGGGGTGTTAGCCAGTGGGGAGCCACCAGCCGTGTTCGTAAAAGAGGAGCGGGGCAGGAAATGACAAATGCACCCTGCAGGAGATTTATGTCGTGGGCTGGAGGACGAGGTTTTAAGGTGGCTGTACGCCAAGGGCTCTTCCGGTATTTTGTGCGGTTGGTGAGGGGGACAGGTCCGACGAGCAGGCTGATCCGGAGTGTGGGTGTGGGATTCGGCCACGTGGCTGAGCGGGCCCCAGCCCACTTGGGCCGTGGGAGTCTTAAAGCCCAACTCATGCGGTTGCGTCTATTGGGTCTCGTATTCGGTCTTTTTATTGGGCCTCGTAATTTGTTGCTGCTTTTCCATTTGTTTTTTTGTTTGGATTGTACCCAGCTATTACTATACTAGTACTAGAAACGAAATTACATGGCAGCGGGCCGCGGGCGGGTCCTTGCCGCGGTGTCCTTGCGCGATCGGCTAGGTTCCGCTGCTCTGGAATGTGGACGCGGCGTCGCAATCTCCTTCCTCTGGATGACGCCGTCTCCTTCCGTGAAGATGACTTTACTTTGGGATGGACTCAGGGGTGGACGGACGGGCTGGGTCCAAGCGAGGCCCAGATAGAAAATAATTAGCAAAAAAGTTAAATACCTTAATTGGCTGATTTAAAATCCATGCAAATCTTTGAGGGAGGGTACTGGAGCAGATGCCTAAATTTAGAGGGTTTCAAAAATGCATTCTGGAATATGCTAACGATCAGAAGATAAACATTAAATTAAAGACGTCAAATATATCTACTAGACTACTACTACGTACTTCTATGACTGGAGGTAGTAGTATCTATCTAGAAGAAGAAGATATAGGAGCCGTTCGGCTGTGCTGATAAGCCGGCTGAAAAATACTGTTGGCTGATTTGTTGTGAGAGAAAAATACTGTTCTGGCTGGAAAACAAGCTGAAAGAGACGGATTATAAGCCGAATGAATATGGCCATAGATGCATCCTGCCACCTTAATAGGGCGAAACTATCATTTTGTCTGCAGTCTGCACCTAAGTAAACCTTGCCAAATTTATTTGTTGTATATTATACAACAGATATTATACATAAAAAAATTCTCTTATAAATATACCCTCAAATTCAGTCTCATATGCCTCGTTCACTTGAAAGTTCATTTCACCTCTCCACTTCCTCTCTCAGACAAGGCCATGGAGCCCCAGAAGGGTTATCTCCGTCGTATTGCGTTCTTTGTCTTTGAGATGTGGCTTGCAACCATCTTTGCTCTGCTTATCTTATTTGCGCTCGCGAGCATCGGCAGGTCCTTGGGCATGTTAGAGAAGAGCTACTACACCGGGATTGGAGTAGCTTCTCCGGGAGATACTTCTATCATATCTCAAGATTCAGCTGAGGTGAAATTTGTGTTGACATTTTTTTAAATTCCCATCATATGTATGGCCAGCATTTTTCTTTCATTCTTCCCGATGACTGTGAGAAGGAAGAAATATGGTGCTTGTATTTCTCAGATGGTTAAATTCAAACATCTAACTCTACTAAATGATTAGACCTATATATCTTAAACCATCAGTAATATATTGTTCTCAAATATATCTTTAACTCATTAGTAGGAAAATTTTGAAATGAATACTAAATCAGAGGTTTTATTCTACATCCAGTGTAGAACGTGGCAAACTGTATTTCGCATGTAGATGTCATTTACACCATGGGTTCTATCATACGCATTGATTATAGGTGTTACATATGATTTTTTTTCTGGTGTGCTAAAACATACTCCCTTCGGTCCATTTTATCTGGCGTAAGTTAGAATGACACGGTCTCCTAGATTACACTTTGACCATTCATTTGTTTTATATTATATTATTTATGCTTATAAACTTATATTCATTGGATAGTATAATTTCTTACAAATCTAATCATATAAAATTCGTATTATAATAGTTAAAAACTATTAGTCTAATTATTGGTCAAAGTTTTTAAAGTTTGAATCTTGATATGTGTGTGCGCCAGATAAAATGGACCGAAGGGAGTAACATTTAATAAAAAGAGAAGAAATTAAAGTTGTATCTTATGTACCATACAACTTTGGCATACTAACATCTAATGATCTAATGTCTTATGTTCATTGTCATAACCCAACGTCACAACAATCAATTGTCTTGGATATTAGAGTATAGTATAATACTACCTTGTTGTGAAATATTAGAAATTCTAGATGTACAAGTGCTTGTTCGGGTACATAGCAAAATCCTTTTATATTTCAGGCGAGATGTAGTATCATGCATTGTGGAGAGTACTGTACATGGCAAATAATAGCCTTATTCGTTTCTTATTGGAAGAACAAATGCACATTATATAATTCTAGCTAGCACTGTTTTCATTTTGTGGAAAATTGAAGATACGATTAGCAATAAGCTTACTCCTACATACTCCCCCTGTTACATAATATTTATAAGTCTAGGATCAAAAATTCTATTAAATTATCATATTGTCACGTTCCAAAGCATTATGAACTTCTTATTCCTTACCCTTCATCGATGTACATACCACACCCAATCAAATCGACAACTATACCACGTCTAGTGATGATTCAAGTCATGCAAGAACTTTGATGTATTCCCTCCGTCCATGAAAGAATGTCCCAAGGGAATGCAATGGAGAAAAAAAAGCAAGGGCACGTGCACAATTTTACATGCTCAATGATCTGTCCTCGAAAGCTAGAGTTGCTACTATTAAAAAGAAATAATTTCTATCTTTAATACTCATTGTCTTTTGTGAGATTAAAACAGAATGACAAATATTATGAAACAGAGGGAGAAGTTAACTTTAACCATTGCTGCAAAACTGGGGTCGTACAGCCAATTTCAGAAAATCTGAATGATTTTTGCTTCGCGTGAAAGCTGAATGCCAGAATGGCGAAACTGACGAACTGCATCCTCCCTCAGTCTGAATTTGCAGATTTGGCCCAGGTGTTGCCCAAGGTAGCCACCGACGACAGGACGGTGATCATCACGTCGGTGAACGAAGCGTTCGCGCGTCCCAACTCGCTTCTCGGCCTCTTCCGCGAGAGCTTCCAGGTCGGTTAAGAGATCGGCCACCTCCTGAACAATGTCCTCGTCGTCGCCGTCGACGCCAAGGCGTTCAGCTACTGCAAGGCCGTGCACCCACACTGCTACCTCCTGGAGGTGAAGACCATGGACCTCAGCTCCGCCAACAACTACATGACCGAGGCTTACGTCGAGCTCGTCTGGACCAAGCTCTCCCTGCAGCAGCGCGTCCTCGAGCTCGGCTACAACTTTCTCTTTACGGTACGCGTCGGCACCAATCATCGTTGAATAATCCGAAGTTTCCTCCTGATCTGAGCTGACGACGGCGGCGATTGTCCAAGATGTGCCGTGCAGGACGTGGACATCGTGTGGTTCCGCAACCCGTTCCGGCACATCAGCGTGTTCGCGGACATGACGACGTCGAGCGACGTGTTCTCCGGCGACGTCGACAGTCTGGACAACTGGCCCAACACGGGGTTGGTTCTACGTGAAGGCGACGAACCGGACGGTGGAGATGCTGCGGCGGTGGCGCGCGGCGCGGGCGCGGTTCCCGCCGAACCACGAGCAGGCCATCTTCAACGAGATCAAGCACGAGCTCGCCCACGACCTGGGCGCGCGCGTCCAGTTCCTCGACTCGGCGCGCTTCGGCAGCTTCTGCCGGATCTTCCACATCGACATGGCCGCGGCGTGCACCATGCACGCCAACTGCTGCGTGGGGCTCGGGAACAAGCTGCACGACCTAAGGGACGTGCTCGACCAATGGAAGAACTACTCGGGCCTGATGCCGCAGGAGAAGAAGAGGCAGAAGTTCACATGGAAGGACCCGGCCAAGTGCGGGACTCCGGACAAAAGGCACAAATGAGTCCGAGAAATGCACTACAACTACGACAGCAAGCAGGAATCAACCGAGCTGGCTCAGTTGGTTAGGTTGTTATGTTAAAATCTAATCACTCGAGTTTTAAGTTTTCGGCTGTTTGTATTTTTTTAATTTAAAATTTATCAGCGTTATTCTTTTGTTTTTTTTTAAAAAAATGTACTTGGTTCTTTGCGAACGTCTGAATGTTTGGATGCCTGGGTGAACGTAGGGATGAAAACGGACGGAATTTTTCCTGTACCGTCCCGTTCCGTTTTTTATATTTTTCCGTCCGTTTCCGTATTTGCGAGATCCCGTTTTCGTATTTGCGGAAGTAGAAAATGGTGTTTTCCGTCCGTTTCCGAGTAATCCCGTTTTAATATGGAATAGACCCGTATTTATTCCGTTTTTATCCCGTTTTCAATCTATGCTCAACATGTTCAACAATTACATGTCCTTATGTTATGTTAATATAACTACGAATCACCAAATATGCATGTTATGTTCACGTATATAGCATGTAAATGAATATTAAACTTTGTATATATTATTAGATGACTTTATATATGTATACTTTGAGAATATTATATTATGCGATCTTAATTTAATTTTCCGGCTCTCCGTCCGTATTTGTTCGTTTCCGTATGTCCGCATATTCCGATTCCGTTTCCGAACCCGTATTTTTCGAACCCGATCCCGTTTCCGCCAAAAAAAATATAGAAACGGAAGTAGAAATAGGGTTTTTCCGTCCGTTTTCATCGCTAGGTGAACGTCTGGGCTTGTTCCTCAGCGTGCAAAAGCAGCCAGCGCCTGGCTCCTAGAAGACAAGAATGAAGTGATATTAGCAAATAATTAGCATATTTTGTAGTATATCACTATGTTGCAAAAATAAATTGAGGCTTAGAAAATAAGTATTGTAAAGTCCAAACAAAGTAAATATTATTTTTGTTCTTGTCTTTTCATTTTAATTTTATATTCGAATTACCAAATATCTTAGTGCATCCAATCAATTAAACACTCAAATTCAGTAAACACGAACAACTATTGCATATTCAGTCTAGATGCGGCTATGCGAGCCAGGCTCCCTTGGGCCTTGGGGGCTTTGGTAGCCTCTACTCCAATTTCTGCAGGTGAGCCAAAATTGAAGCCGCCAGCCGCCAGCCGCCAGGTACTCAAATTCGCAGCACGCGGAGGCCCAACGGAAATCCTCGTCACGCACACGTTCCCCGTCAACTGCGGCGGCTGCTTGCGAGTTTGCGACCGCCGTCGACTGCGACGAGCACCGAGCAGGGAGCAGTAAATCACGCATCAGCCCTCCGCTGAGCGACAGTAAAACTTCACGACGTCAGCCGTATTTTGTTGTCGTTGTAACCCTGCTCTACTCAGTTCTGATTTCACTTGCACCGCCGCGAACCTTCCGGCGGGTTTGGACGCCGAGCTCAGCCAGGTTTTGCTCTAATCTCCTGTCACTTTTTTCCGAAAAGGTAGCGTGCCCGTGCGTCGTTACGGGATAACAAAATTTTGTACTAAAATCACACGGATCGCACGATAAGATAACACAGAGCCGCTTGACGTCGCCGGAAACAGGGACGACGATCGGCTACACACGGACCGCACAATAAGATTGATTAGACGACAATTTTACATCAGGAATCATTTCTTATTCTTTATTTTCTTTCGCAGCTTTCACCTCCACGTTTATATATTATTTCTCTTTTCTACATTTGCATTTGGAATCCTTTCTTATTACCAGGAATTATGAAAATGTACGAGAAGCATCATATCTAATCTGCTAAAACCAACTTTAGGAATTATGAAAATGAGGGGGTGTTTGGTTGGAGGAGTTAAAGTTTAATAGTAGCACTTTCGTCTTATTTGACAAAAAGTTTCCAATCTTGGACTAATTAGGCTTAATAGATTCGTCTCGTAAATTACTCCTAATCTGTACCGATATGCATGCAATTAGTCTACATTTAGTACTCCATGCATTTAAGGGAACATTGATGTGATGGGAGTTAAACTTTAACTCCTGGAAACCAAACAGGCACCTAAATAAAATTGATGTCTGCACCATAGAAATATGAGGTTCATCACTTTACGGATGTAGCAGAAGACAAAAAAAACTACATGCACCTCCCAAATCTTCCATGAAGTATTTACAGGCCAGCACAAATCTCCCCAAATCAAAACAAGCTTACAGATCTTGGAAGATGGTGTGTCTCTGTGCAAACGCGTGGATTTGGATTTGGGATCTTGGTTGACAGGGATTGGGGAGGGTGGCGCTGCATAGATGATGATTGAGTAGGCGTCGCGTGGCTGCCGAAGGGATGGTAGCGAGTGGCGTGACGGCGGCGATGGGGCAGCCTTGCGTGCCGGTGCTGACCCTCTCACCTTTTTTTGTTTGCCTCTGAAATGACCCAAGCAACCCACGCGCCGCCACAGCCTCCTCGCGCTCCACAGCCGCTGCAGCCTACTGCCCCACAAGAGGGAGGATGGGATGAGCGCGACGTACCATTTTGTTATGGCTTACCTCTAGCTCCTTTGGATCCTCGTCCTCTCTCTCGTTGTCAGTGGCGGGGAAAGCGGAGGAGGAGTCGCCAGGGATGGCGGAGTGAGCGCCGCAGGTGAGCTCGAGCTCGGAGTCGAGGATGGTCGCGAAGTCGTTGCTCCCGCTCAAAGACGGCGAGGACGGTGGCGAGGGTGCGACGAACGTGCACACCTCTAAGAGGGAGTTGGCGCGAGACCGGGTCACGCGGAGGAGAGAGTCTGGGGCGGAGGCCTGTGGCACGGAGGGCTGCTACACTACGCGTAGGGTTTGCTTTGGCGGAGGGCGCGGAGGAAGGCAGGCCATGACTTCTGCGAAGCGCGCGGGCTGATTTAGATGACAACTTTACATTAGGAATCATATTTTATTCTTTATTTTCTTTTGCACCCTTTCACCTCCACGTTTATATATTATTTCTCTCTTCTACATTTGCATCTGAAATCCTTTCTTATTCTTTATTTTCTTTTACACCTTTCCACCTTAAAAAAAGTCACGGTATCATAGAGGAAGGAGTGGACCGACAAAGCGATGATTGTTGCATGAAACAGTGATTTTACTTTCTTTCTTTTAGTTGTAGGATATGTAGGAGATTGTAATATTGTATAGGAGATACAACAGGAAGTATTTTACTATTGTCGGTAGTCCTGCAGTATCACCACTAACATCTGGTTAAATGATCTCTGTTGTGCCAAGACATGTAATACAACCCTAAAAGGAAGAAATGATTCTAGATGAATGGTTCCAGCCATATGAACCTGCGGATTATGCATGTCTTTGCTGAAGATAGTTCATAGTTGCATATTTGTCAGTCCATGCCTCCATGGCTATATAAACAAAGCAGGAGGAAACGATACTACAATGTTCCGCATACAGTAATAACTTCAGGAAGGAGAGATAATGAACTATCATTCGCTATGTAAAGACTGCAAGCAAAATCTGAGTTTCAACTGTAAGGCCTGAACCTAACAGATCTGTCTTAAAAAATCTGCAACGTTCTATCTACAGTTTTGAACTCAAACACGGAGAAGATAGATAGTGAACAATCATCTCCTATGTGACACCTACAAGTTAACTTTGTCTGATGCACCTTTACTCTCAAATTCTAAGTTCTAAACCCACCAAATGGTTGGAACATACACAGGAGTCAAACATAAAAGTAAATGTGTTTCAACATTGTATTGTGCCTTTCATAACTTCTCTTCTCCATCCTAATCTCGCCATTTGATTAATCAGCTCCAGAGATCAACATTTTCTTGATTGAAGCCTGCATAAAACAGTTGAGCACCTTATATGTCAGCAACCATGCGGCCATCCGGTAGGCCCAACATGCAAGTATTACACGAAATTGACTATCATTAATTACATGAATCAAATGATAAAGCATTAAAAATGCTGCAATTTTCACTAACTTGTATTTGGGTTCTTTTTTGTGCAAAAACCACCAAGGCCCTGCTCTCCATCCCAATCTGTAAATTGAGGAAGCATGTAACAATTGAATAGTACAAATTTGTAGCAAAGCATCTGATAGTTTGATCACTGGTTATGATCAGCTGGGCCCAATATCTATTGCATCAATGCAGGATGCACACAAGACGGTGAATCTATGACAATTGTATTCTTAGAATGATCATAATTGCATGTTTGTAGTTGTTTAAACGATTCATGGGGACCTTTTGTACATGGCAAATGTTGCATTTCAACAAAGAGAGAATTAAACTCTGCTATTTTCCAACCTTTATGGAGTGGTACAGAAGAGACAATCATATTTTTCAAATAAAAGTCAAACTTGGTTAAGAGGGTATCTTCAACTGTGGACATCCAAAACATCAAAAAGTCAACGAGACAAATGTTACCTCATAAATCCAGCAGTCATACGCAAACTCATGAAAAGAGTTAGGCCAGCCCAAACACCAGGAAGGCCGAATAATTGTGGAGCATACAGCTTTACATAAAAGGTCAATCCAGCAGTCAACGAGACAAATGTACATAAGGTCAGGAAACAATGAGCAGGCGAGGCAATTCGACCATCACAAGCTTTACATAAAAGGTCAATCTAAAAACAACCTTTTGTGGCACTTTTAAATCAGAGCCACTGCATACATGCCTAAACACTTGCATTGTTAGTGCAAAACTTTAAATTCTATAGATCAGGTTGCAGTTACCATTGAGAAAGATAGAGATTGCTCAAGTTTGGGGAAACACATAGTGAATTGAGATTTTTTTTGAAATAGCGGAAAACACATTGCCGCATATATTATTAGAAGAAAAATTGACCCAGTTTTTAAGGTGAAACCAGGGCCGAAAACCGAAGTAAATTGTGATATTTTTGGAAATAGGCAGTGTTAACAAAATATATAAATAATAAGAGATACACCTGAGCAGAAACAACCAATGCATCCGAAAGTAATGATACTACTAGCCAAACTTGCAGACATATTTGATGACCAGCCATAGCTATTGTGCCTTACCGAGCAGCCATTGCAGTTCCAAGAGTCGTTGTTATCAGAACTGAAAGGGTTCTCCCTAACAGCATGCCACCTATAGAAGTTTGAAAAGAGCTCATGCTTGTATTCAAGGGGAAACTATATTAGTAGAGTAAGCTATTAATGTAACCCACAATATTAGAACTGCAAATAGATTGATGAGTGTTTGAAGGCATTTTAGTGAATGTAGAATGAGCCTAAGAAGCCATTAACGACTCTGCACACCTAAGTATAAGTACCAATGAACCAAGATGCTCAAGAACTGTGGTATATGTGTGAATGAAAGGAATGACTTGAGCGTGATAACTTGGCTAACATAGTGCAACCAATAATTTACAACTCACCAGATTTTATGTACCCAACAAACTCTAGGTCTTTGAAATTCGGTGGTAATAGAACTGCTCTCTTGCTTAAAGACCAAAGAAGTAGAAACATACCAACATATCTGAATAATTCAAGATAAGAGCATTATAAATGATAAGTCAGATATAATTTGAAATCTAGTTCATGTGATTTGTGTGAATGTCAACGAACTTTATAATTGAATGCAATACCAGACATACTGTGAAGCAATAGTTGCAAGTGCAGCTCTAGTTAATCCAAGGTTCAGGGAATACACAAAAAAGAAGCAGAACCACAGCTGAGATGTTGCCCAAACCTGAAGGAATATTTCAAAATTCAGCAAGTATGCACAACACGCTGATAGATTAAAGAGCAAGAAAACAAACAACACTCTGTCAGCATTCCACATAATGTTGAGATTGTGTAAGCTTTCTGAAGCAACTCAGGCCATTTCTGAATCATGTAAAGCATAGATTGCACATGGCTCTCGAAAGGAAATGCATTGCTTATGATTCAGGTCATCGTTGCCATCTAGGATCCATGTCAGTGAAGTTAGCTCAGCAATGAAATATGGCTCCCAAAACATGTAGTTAATCCACGATTGGAGAGTTGTTACCTTGCGAGATGACCTCTGAAGGCCAGGGGCGAGTGCGAGCTCTGAACTCTAGGATATGCCACGAGCGGTGCAAGCGAGGTCATCCTCGACCTTCAGCGAGCAGGCGGCGGAGCGTTACCTCTCTGTGTGTCTGCAAGGGTACGAGCTATGGCAAGTGGGCGCGAGCTCTCCATGAGGTGGCCGGGTGCGATCTCCAACGCCTAGCAGGGGGGCGCAGATCTAGGCCGCCGCCCGGCCAGGCGAGCGCGAGAGGGGCCTAGGCGCGGGCACCGGGTGGGGCGGCTGGCCATGGGCCACTGGCCGAACGTGGGGGCGAGCCGGCCGGCCGCCACTACTACCACCGCAGGGGGAGGCGACGGTGACACCGATGACGATGAGCGCTGAAGAAACGAAAAAAGGAGCGGAGGAAGGGGTGGGCATACCTGTCGGCTTGCTCGGGGTGCACGCTCACGCCGGGAAGACTGGCGCGGCGGTGTCTGGCCCGAAGGCGGCAGATCCATCCCGCCGCTTGCCTTCGGCCTGCCTGCCCTTACCCATTGGGTCGCCGACTCTCTAGATTCGAACGGAGAGGAAACCATATCCTTCGTCCCCCTCTCCTCTCCACCTTCTGTGCGATGGATCGCCGCCATGATAAGATCGCATGGAACAGAACCCCTAGAAGAGGGAAGGGAGCCGAGAAGGTGGTGTCTCGGAGGGAGGGAGCGTGATTGGTGCCTGGATCTCACCGGTCCACCCTACGCGCTGGCGAGGCAGCGAATCGCGGGAGCGCGGTAGACCGAGGGGAGGCCTTTTGTGGCACGGACGGACAGACGGACGGACGAAACGAATGTCGCACGAAAAAAAGTGTCCACGTTTTGTTCTTTTTAGTTGTAGGAGACTAGTTTGGCGGGCGTAGTTCTGAACTTGTATTCTTGCTCCACTTGAAGACCCTAAGCTTGCATTTTGAAACATCAGGAATCTTGCCTGAATTAACGGCTGAATTCACTCGATCTATCAAATATCTGTGCATCTCCTACAGAACAAAAAATAGAAAAAGAAAGATAATTTGCATAAGTTTGCTGGTTTCAGTATCACAGAACATGCATGGAAGGCCACCATAGTGCAAGTTAATGTGGACGGGAAGTAAAGCAAACTAAAAATTAGAAATTAAGATGATCTAGATTTTAGATTTTACATTAGAATGCATTGAAAATGTATACACTATCTTCATTGAAAACCACTCCGTATGGTCACATACTCACACGCATCAGGAGAGCCGTAGCCTCTTTACCAGAGTAGGCTGCTGGTGACCTGGCACCAGTTGATACTTCTTGCTCGAAGTTCCAAACATATAAAACATAGCAAGTGAATGCAGAAATTCAGTTAGCCAGATGTCAAATACAAACACTATATTATTCATCTATTCTGAACCTTTTGAAGCACAAGTCACACTTGTTTAAATATGGCCGATAAATTTAGGAATATATAATAAACTATTGCAAATCAATACCGTGAAGCTTCATGTCAAAGATTTAGATTAAAGATGCATGAAAAAATCAAGCCAAAAGGGGAAATTGGCAGTGCTGACTCGCTGCTCCCTCTGCTCCCAGAGACCCATATCTCTTTCCAGTACAAAGAAAGAGGCACTTAAAAAGCAAAACAATAGGAGACTATAGCATTATGCACTAAACTTTCAAAGCAATTTTTTATTTCAAAGAATCATATTACAATGAGCCCATAAGCTGCAGGAAACCTGTCCAAATAACATCAATAATTAGTATAAATAGTTGACTTGTATATTGTTTAGTAGAAGATGCATTTGCTGCAAAACCAAAGAATCTTGTAGAGAGGGCAAACAACCTTACAAATAAAACAATTCAAGGTTACCATAACTCAAAAATCAGTACAGGTACAGCCTAACCATACTATGTAATGGTTTTTCATGCCAATATGTTATCTAAATTCACCTATGTTTTTGACATTTAGCTACCTGATGTTTTTCAGGCTTATGAAGATTGGTAGATTTGATTTTCTCCTTAGTAAAGTAAGGATTTGGACCTCTGATCGAATCTTTTAAGATTAATCTATGGATACTTCCCAGATGTTATCGAAAGTAACAAAGCTCACCTATTGATTTCAATGGTTGAAGCAATCTCCAAAACTCTCAAATAAGGTTCTTTCTTCTTCTCGTTTCCAAAACTATGCACATAGAACAGTATTCTTTTTTAAATAACAAATATAAGATTCTCTGTAAATGCTATTCTTCGACACATGGTGAGATTAAAATCAGAAGTTGAGAACGCGAGTGTCACTGCTGCAAACATAAAATATTTTATTGAAATGGAAATCTAAAAGTTCAGCCATTTTCTTCTTTGAGCTTCACAATTCCCATCATGACTATTCATGGTTGGTTTACCAGGATAGAATCTGCTACTATCTAAAAACTAACCATATCTCTGAATTAATTCACGTGCAGTTTGATGTTTTTTTCAACCACTACAAAGAATAGGTATCAAATTAAGTCTCATAAACTGTCAAGTCACAAGAAGAGAAGCGTCATGAAAGACTTAATCTTCCCATGACATACCACACCTTGAACATTCAGAATTGTGGTGCTGGAATCAATATGTATTTTTGTAGAAAGAGAGAAAGTGGGAAATTCAATTAAGAAGTTCCTCTCAAACCTTTTTCACATCGTATCATACGTATCAATCCATTGCTGTTAGGATCATCGATTGGCATGTCAAGGAAACAAATATTCAGACAAAGGTAGTAGTTAGTGAATCGATCTAAAAATAAAGTGCTAACTAGAGATAATCTAGCTAAAAGAAGAAAAGTGGATGATAGTAGTTGTTGTTGTTGTTGTTGTTGTTTTGTTTTGAGTCTGAATCTGTGCAACATGTATTTTCTTGATTGTGTTGTAGCAAAGCAGTGTTGGTTTTTGATCTCTGATATTCTTAAGATCAAGGTAGGAGATAATCTTGTAGAGATTGGATGGCTTAATGATAAAAAGCATGGAATGCTCAATATTATTACTTCTGCGGTTTTAGGGAGTATTTGGAACCTCAGGAATGAGATCTGTTTTTTTGAAAAAACTGGCTGGAAAAGCATGGAGATCCTGCCCTGCAAGATTGTTGGGCTGCTGCAGAATTGGATAATTCTATGCCCACTAGAAAAGAAAGAGTTGTCGAGACTACTTTAGAAGAGATCAAGGCTTCGGCAAAATGAGTACTACGGTTGCACAACTAAAGCTTGGAAGCAACCAGGAGTCTCATTGCTGGGAAACATGGGAGGATCAAGTCTTCGGTGACATTAAAGATGAGGAGGTTGCTGTGGAGTGGGCTATATCACGAGGACTCTGGTGGATGTCTCTTAATAGTTCTATGGAGTTCTTGTAAGGGTCTGTAGTTTTTCTTCCTTCTGAGGGGTGAGTTGGTGCTTTGCTAGTGGCTGGTTCAGGTTGAGTCGTTGAGAGCTTTCCTGTTGCGGTGTATGGTTCTGGAGGTTTTCTTCTCTTTTGATTGAGGGCGGGGAGAGTGCCAGAGTGGGTTTATATGGTTGCTTCTTGGTTCTGGTTGAGAGGTTCTTATACTCTATGATGCAATCTTGGCCTTTTGACTTTAGGCCTTGTTTAGATGTATTCCAAATTCCAAAACTTTACGCTCTCTCTCCATCACATCGAATTTTTGACACATGTATGGAGCATTAAATATAGATAAAAAAAATAACTAATCGTATAGTTTGGTTGTAAATTACGAGACGAATCTTTTGAGCCTAATTAGTCTATGATTGGACACTAATTGCCAAATACAAACGAAAGTGCTACAGTAGCCAAATTCTAAAATTTTTCCATCTAAACACCCCCTTAGTTGAAAGGCTGAGGCATGAGCCTAAAACTCTTGAAAAAACTGCAGCATCATACAGGCCCATATAGGACGCATATTTCTCAATGTTTTTGCACATCAGGGTCCAGTTGAAACACTCCAGCGCCTAATCCGTCCATTGGTGCCATTCCGTTTCTTCCTCGGAGTGGTGGGGAAATGTCCGGCAAAAGGCCCAGTTTTGAAATCGCCTTCCGACAGGAAACACCGTCCGTGACACGCTCGTGGTTCGCCGGAGAACAGACGAATTAAATCCAAGGATACCTGGCGTCCCAATAAGGGGGTGTTTAGAGCATCTCCAGCATTACTACCTAAAACAGACTACCTATTTCTCTATTTAGGTAGCCACTAATTCTCAGAGTACCTATTTTTTTGCTGTCGTCTCCAGCAGTACTACCTAAAACACACTACCTATTTCATTTCTCACAAATGCATGTTGCCCCTCTATAATCTTCATTTCTCCTCTACAATTTAACCAAAAGTATTTCAACTAAAAATAAAACACATAGTTCAAGCATAATTAACTGGAACATAATAAAACAAAGATCAAAATAAAGCACATAGTCCAGACATAATAAATAGGATATAGGATCCTACAAAGTTCAAACATACTTAAATAAAGTACGATGACAACAATTAGAAATAAAGAAACAAAGCTCAAATAGATGGATCACCACCAAGTCCATCATCTCCTGCATTACGACTACCACCACTGGAACCACCAAGGCTTTGGGAGAACTCAGCCATCTTCTGTGACGTGATTTGAGCCCTCATTGTCAAGACATAATTCTTCAGATCTATATCTAAAGTGTTGACATCACAAAACATTATCTTTTGCTCTTGTTCCCACATCAACCGTTTCTCCTCAATAGATATCCTACGCTCATGAATTGCCTTAGCCTCTTGACACCTTAAATCCTTCATCTTCTTTTCCTCCTTCTCAACAAGCAATTCTTGAACCACATTCTTGTATGAACCATCATCTCCTCCCTTGTTATTGAGTTGTTCCTTTGCACGCTTCCTTCCCATAGGTCTTTGTCCTTGTGACGGTTGAGATGAATCAGGAGTTTGTGGGCTCTCCATACCTTCGGCTTCATCAACAAGGATTAGACTAGAAGATGTGGCATTGCTAGTCTTTTGTTTCTTGGCACTGTCACCCTTCTTCTTCTCCTTTGGATTCATTGACTAAAATTTGGCTGAGTTTCTCACTTTGAGCCAGCAATGAAGGAAAGGAAATCCTTTCTTCTTTCCACCTGAGTAGGTGAGTTGTTGAAAGGTCCTAGTATGGCTAGAGGGGGGGTGAATAGCCTAATAAAAATTCTACAAGATTACTAGAGCAAAATATTAGTAACACAAATGGTGATAAAGCGGTTTTGCTCTAGCTCTAATTGTTAGGCAAGCCACCTATCGCAATTCTAATAATTATAGTCTCTATGGCACACAAATTCTATGTCTCTACTCTAACTAATTAGAGAGCTAGCAAGATAAATAAATTACTCTAAGTTACTCTACTTGCTACTCTACCACAAGATATATTGCAAGTATGAAAGAGAGAGGAAATTGACTTTTATACCAACGTTGAAGAGTAGAGGATGTTGCCAATCACCAAATAAATAATCCCAACAATATATTTATATCAATCAATCCAATGCACTGAAAGACAAGAGATGACACAATTGATTTTTCTCCCGAGGTTCACTTGCTTGCCGGCAAGCTAGTCCCCGTTGTGCCAACCAACACCTTAGTGGTTCCTCAGTAGAGGCCCTCAAGCCACGCCCCGCAAGGCACCACAATAACTCACACACAAGTGCGGTAACTCAACGACACGAGCAATCCACTAGAGTTAGAATTAGGCACTCCACCGGGGAACCACAACAACCCCTCACAAATTCACCTTGATTGGGGGCAGACACAATCACCAAATCCCCACACCAATCAATCCAACACCAACCGTCTAGGTGACGGCAATCACCAAGAGTAATAAGAAATCAACAATTGCAATCACCACCTAGTGCCACGAAATTGAATCACATATGCATGCACTAGGGTTTCCCCAAACCTCCTCTCAAGAACAAGCACCAACCATGGGAATGGAGAGAAGAGGGAGGAGATCCTCTTGGAGCTCTCAAATCGATCTCTAGCACAAGCTCTCTCACTTGATTGAAGCACAAATCAAAGGATTGAGAGAGGGAAAAAAGAGCTTCTTGTTCTAGGGTTTGCAATGGGGAGAACAAGAGAGGAGTTGTCTCTGTGAAACTGACCACGAGGAAGGAAAACGGGAGTACTGCTGCTTGGCCTTATCTTCCTACAGGACAGGTCGGCCAGGCCCCAACGGCTACTGACCACCTCCTGTCGTGGTCGCCGCTCCCCACGAGCTCCTCTGCTTCACTCGCAACGGGTGGAAGGTGAAGGCAACGTTCTCTGCCTCGAACAGACAGCGACGTCGGCTTCAACACAGCAAACAGCGGCGGCAGCCAGCACCTGGGCCAGCTAGCAAAGTGGCATCGGCAACGGTCTAGCAAGGGCCAAGCAGCGCTCCAGCAAGCAGGCCAGCGAGCAGGCAGCCCAGCTCGGTGCGGGTGCCTTGGCCCAGCAAGCAACAATGCAGCAGCGCGACAGTAGTAGTGGCCCAGCACGTAGCACAGCAGCAGCCAGCAGTGCGGGCGCCAGTGGCCCAGCAAGCGCGGCCGGCCCAGCAGCGGCGCCTGGCCCAACAAAGCGCGCGCACGCGCGGCAGCGGCAGCTACGCGAGCAGCAGCGACAAAGCAGCGAGCGAGCTAGCAGTGCGCTGCAGTAACAGCAAGCAGCTTCCAATGCCTACTCGTCCTACATTGCAAGCCAAAAAACCAACAGTTGTGGGCCCCACAAGCTGTAAGCATGCACGAAGTAACCCACGAAGCTTGCTCTGCCTTTCACAGAGTCAACAGGAAATGCATGCCTGCTCGACTAAAAAAACAGGAATAATAAATGGAGCCCAGCACCGACGTCTTTCAAACACAAGCAAGCAAGCAAGCAGCAGCACAGCCTCTCTCAGTTTTGCTCTGGTTGACATGCCAGCAGGAGAAGCAACAACAATTTCTCTGTTCTTCTCTAATTTTAGCCTTTTAAAAGCTATCTCACTTCAACAAAGCCAAACAAGATTTAGTGAAAAAGATGGCATTTCTCTGAGGCATTTCTAGGAAATTTTCAACCAACTCACCAAGTCACTAAGCCCCAATGCACATGCAAAATGAAACTCAACTTAGTGGCACTAGATGAGTAAAGCAATTATAGTTTTCCCCTCTTAATAGTACGGTTATCAAACCTAAATCACTCACACCCTCTATGGTGTCTTGAGTGTCAAACAAAAATGGCTCTATGATTTTATACCTTTGCCTTGAGCCCATTTTTGTTTTTCTCTTTCTCTTTTCCAAGCATGAGCACTTGATCATCTTTTGGACCATCACTATCCATCATGATGCATCATCTAGCTCCATCGCTTGGATAGGACCACCTTGTCTAATTCAACCACTTAGCACAAAGGTTAGTCTTAGGTTGTCATTAATTATCCAAAACCAAACATGGAGTTTTCAATCTCCCCTTTTTGGTAATTGATGACAACCCTCACAAAGATTGTTTTATAATAAAAGTTCTGAATTTGCCATGTTTGTCCAAGCTTTTTAGATCATGAAAAGATTTGGACAATCATCACAAATTCGATTTTGGTAGAATTAGCTCCCCCTACAAATCTGCCAAGAGTTTGGATATGAAAGGCTTTGCACATATGCATAGATAAAAATTGTGGAGGGGTAATTTTACCAAGATGATGCTAAGGTATAAAGAATGGACCTTTGAAGCGTGATACCAATCGGAGTTATAAATTTACACCATCCTTAGCATCATGGATAACTAGACATTTATCAAAAACTCAAGTACCCCGTGAGATCAAGATTATAAGTAAAGAGAGCACTTGATTCACTTAAAAGCATAAAAGTCTAGTTACCACCTATGCATGCTAGTATTTCATTTCACCATTCAATTTATAGTACTAGCATACACCACACAAACATGAATTTGGAAATTAAATACATATGCAATGAGCAAGTCATATGTTAATGCACAAACAAATGCAACAAATTGTTTATGAGCTTGCTCCCCCTACTTTTGTGCATCAAAATTTTATTGATCCCTTTCCTTTCTCATATCTCTCCCCAACATTATCTTTGTGACTTATCTTCTCTCCCCAACATTATCTTTGTGACTTATCTCTACCCCTTTGTCATCTATTTCTAAAAAGGTATGGTCAAATTGTGGAGAGTAAGTTGCATTAGTTCTTTTGAAGATGTGAATTAGGATCAAATATTTCAAATTTGATTCAACCTAGAACACTTGCCAAAGCTATTTAATTCGATTTAAACCAAAGACAAGCTTCTTCATACCTCATGAAAAGGGTTATCTTGCCTATGTTGAATTAAACACCTATAGCAAATTTTCTAGATTCAACACTAGGATTGCAAGCCCACAAACATATCATATGCCACCACTAGATCATACAAACATAGAAGCAATAGTGGTTACATATATACATCATATTCATTTGATTTATCATGAATGCTCTCAAATGCAACTTGTATGTCTATATGTACTAACAAGTCCTTAACATAGCATGAATGACATGTCATACAATTTTACCTTTGCTTTGTCGAAGGAGAGGCATGTCATTTATATATATGGGGTGCATTCAACTCATGTTTGAGAAATCAAGAATGTTCAACTCATTCCTTAGCTTGTAAAACCTCTTCTCATCAAGTGGCTTAGTGAATATATCGGCAAGTTGATCATTAGTGCCCACACTCTCAATAGCAATGTCACCCTTTTGTTGATGATCTCTAATGAAATGATGCCTAATGTCAATATGCTTTGTTCTTCCATGTTGAACCGGGTTGTTTGTCATTTTGATAGCACTCTCATTGTCACATAGCAATGGCACATTCTTGAAATTAAGACCATAGTCCTTCAAAGTTGATTTCATCCATAACAATTGTGCACAACAACTACCGGCACTCACATATTCTGCTTCGGCGGTAGAGATTGCCACAACATTTTGCTTCTTAGATGACCATGACACAAGTGATCTTCCAAGTAATTGACATGTGCCACTAGTGCTCTTTCTATTTATCTTACATCCCTCATAGTCGGAGTCCGAATAACCAATCAATTCAAAGTTTGACCCCTTGGGATACCATAGTCCAACATCTTTTGTATGCTTCAAATACCTCAATATTCTCTTAGTTGCGATGAGATGACTCTCTCTAGGTGAGGATTGGTATCTTGCACACATGCATACACTAAACATGACATCCGGCCTTGATGCGTTCACATAGAGTAGGCTTCCAATTATAGACCGATATAACTTTTGATCCACCATATTCCTACTAGTATCACTATCAAGAATACCATTTGTGCCCATAGGTGTAGCAATTGACTTCGCATCTTGCATTCCAAACTTCTTTAACATGTCCCTTATGTACTTTCCTTGACTCACAAAAGTGTCATTCTTCAATTGTTTGATTTGGAGACCAAGAAAGTAACTAAGTTCACCAATCATGGACATCTCAAACTCTTTTGCCATTATTTCTCCAAACTCTTCACAATATGCTTGGTTGATTGACCCAAATATGATATCATCCACATATATTTGCAACACAAACAAGTCATTATCAATCTTCTTAGTGAAGAGAGTAGTATCAACCTTGCCCATTTTGAACCCCTTAGAGAGTAAGAAATCTCTTAACCTCTCATACCATACCCTAGGTGCTTGCTTCAAACCATATAGTGCCTTCTTCAACTTGTACACATGGTCGTGCTTCTTGTCATCTTCAAAATCGGGAGGTTGTTCAACATACACAAGCTCATTAATATAGCCATTGAGAAATGCACTTTTCACATCCATTTGATATAACTTGATGTTGTGGCCACAAGCATAGGCTAATAAGATTCTAATTGCCTTCAATCTTGCAACCGGTGCATATGTTTCACCAAAGTCAAGACCCTCTATTTGAGAGTAACCTTGAGCAACTAGTCTTGCTTTGTTTCTCACCACGATGCCATCTTCATCTTGCTTGTTTTTAAACACCCATTTGGTTCCAATCACATTGTGGTCTTTTGGCCTTTCTACCAATTCCCAAACTTCATTTCTAGTAAAATTGTTGAGCTCTTCATGCATAGCATTAACCCAATCCGCATCTTTCAAAGCTACATCAATCTTGGTTGGTTCAATGGTTGAGACAAATGAGAAATGCTCACAAAAGTTGACCAATCTTGATCTTGTTTGCACACCACTTCTTATGTCACCAATAATCATATCCATTGGATGATCTCTTGCAATGTGAGTAGGTTGAAGTACTTGAAGTTGATTGCTTGAGCTTGGTTGGTCATTTGATTTGTCTTCATGAGATGAACTAGCACTATGATCTTGCAAATGAGAGCCACTAGCTTGCTTCATTGGAGAGGTGAGCACTTGATCTTTATCATCTTGTATGTCAATCACTTGCTTCACTCTAATGT